>JAWWNH010000020.1:2400000-3827500 GCA_034641385.1 Darevskia mixta
GCAACTGTTTATTAGCCCATTAATAAGGCTGATTCTCACATTATTTTAGTACACAGTAAGGTCTCCGAGACGTTGCTTTAACTTGTCATTATATCACAATGAAGCTTAAATCTTAGAATTCAACCATTTGTACGGTGGTTCCTTTTCATCTTGAAAACAACAGCAGCCTACAAAATTATATGGGTAGTTTTGAGTCTTGAGTCCCATGTCTCATCAGATCTGTATTAGAGGCATAAAATGTACAATGTATTGTCTCTATCTGATTATGTTCAGTTCAGCTCTGCCCAGTGAATCAGTGTGCTTTTAATGGTCCATTTAGCGGTGAATGTCTAAGCGGGTGGGGAATCTGTAAAGGGGCCCACAGCTGGCACTGAATGTGACTCGCTGCGCCAGCTGCCAGTTTGCTGTGTTGTTAATATTTCATTTTATGGCTTCACATATGTGTTTGGGTGGGAAAGTTGTAACATTCTGGTTCCTTCATTTTCTTAAACATTATGTGTAGTTCACTAGCTATATTATATGCATCTCCTGAATTGGCCAGGGGGAGGGGGGGTGCTTATGGCTTCTCTTCAGAAATTGATACCTAGCCATGGAAATTTGCAGTGGCCGCTTCTGTGACTTTCTCTCTCTTTTTTCCCTGCTTGAAAGATTTAAAGTAGACTACATTTCTGAGTTCGTATTATATACTACAACCACATAGTTAACAATCTAAAGCATTGCACTTTCCTGTTTTTATACTAATTTGTTCAGAGGCTCTCTAGACAAATCGTCCATCGCGTGGTTCCTGAAATCTATCATTCCAGAGTCTGGGTGGGGAATTCTGTGACCCAATGTTTCTATGCGTATAGTGAAGTACTAGTTTTCTATCTTAGTCCCCCACCCCTCTCCCTGGAACAGCGTTCAATCAAGCAATGCTTTACCTGCACTCTGGATTCGTATAGCCCAGAAGCAATTAAAAGCACCATCCTTTGTTTTTTCAGAAGTAAATCCCATTTGAATTCAGTGCGGCTTAATTCCAGGCATAGCCTTGCAGCCTAGATATGTGATGAGCTATTCCATCTAGAGACAGAGGTTTATGTCTAACTCGAATTCATAGTAAACCATACAGGGCTTCATGCACTGGTACCAACCCCTTTAACTTAGCCCAATTTGGCAACTTTTCCACATGTTTTTTTTTTCTAAACTTCTCTAACAATTGCCATTGGTACCAAGGATACATATATGCCCCCACTTTAAACACAATATTTCACTTGGCTTTCTGTGTTACCATTTTGTGATCATTCACCAAAATGGCTTTTGTTGTTTCATTTTGCTGACCCACCTTCATGTTACTGTTGTTGTTGTTTAGTCGTTTAGTCGTGTCTGACTCTTCGTGACCCCATGGACCAGAGCACGCCAGGCACTCCTGTCTTCCACTGCCTCCCACAGTTTGGTCAGACTCATGTAGGTAGCTTCGAGAACACTGTCCAACCATCTTGTCCTCTGTCGTCCCCTTCTCCTTGTGCCCTCCATCTTTCCCAACGTCAGGGTCTTTTCCAGGGAGTCTTCTCTTCTCATGAGGTGGCCAAGGTATTGGAGCCTCAGCTTTAGGATCTGTCCTTCCAGTGAGCACTCCGGGCTGATTTCCTTAAGTATGGATAGGTTTGATCTTCTTGCAGTCCATGGGACTCTCAAGAGTCACCTCCAGCATTATAATTCAAAAGCATCAATTCTTCGGCGATCAGCCTTCTTTATAGTCCAGCTCTCACTTCCGTACATCACTACTGGGAAAACCATAGCTTTAACGATATGGACCATGTTACTACCAAGTCATAATTCACCAGAGTCCTGCCATTGATATACCTTATTACAGCAATTTAGGATGCCACAATCTCTCCCCCCCCCATCCTTTCATTTACTTTCCTTCGTTCTATTCCGTTATTTTCTATCCCCAGGAAGATTGAAATGTCACTTTGGGAAGTGTAATAAATCTTAGCGACTTCACCTAAGGCTCCTTAAACTCCAGCAAGTATCTTAATTTGGTAAACAGATAACAAAATCGGCTTGATTTAAAACGTTAACCTTTCTTTGTTTAATCTAGTTTCGTATACAAATAAGGAATTTCTGAAACTAGTCAATCTTAGCTATTTAATTGAACACTTCTGTGTCATCGTTTTTTTCTGTTGGGCATGCAGTAATATTGCCAAGAAAACTTACTGGCTTTGCATAATTTCACATGGAATCTTCTAGTTTGGGTTGACATCATATAGTGTCCTATAAATCAGTAAGGTGGTACCTTAAGTGCATCTTGACACTCTGTAATTCAAAAGCTAGGAAATCAACCCCAGCCCCGCACCAGTATGAGTTGTTTTTGTTAACAGAGATGAAATTATGGGTGTAACTTGTTGGCTGTCTCCAAAAAGACTTTTGCAAGCTGTTTGTTCAGCTGTCCTCAGCCAACAGCTTCATGTGTGTTGCAGAGAAATGGATTATCCCATCATCACCATAATAATTGTGTTACAGTCCCTAATAGTGTGAGCATGTTAAAGAGAGAGAGGGAGCACATATATTAAAGTTGGAAATGTCAGATTCCACATATTATCTCATAAAGTTTGATCCCAGGGGTATAAATATATCTTCTTTAGAAGAGATTCTTCTGATGCCACTTCTCAGTTAACTTCTGTTATTCTTCAACATTCCATCTTTTGAAACACTGAAATATTTTTGAACAAAGCATAATATGATGTAGTGGTTAAGAGGGGTAGACTCGTAATCTGGTGAACCAGGTTCGTGTCTCCGCTCCTCCACATGCAGCTGCTGGGTGACCTTGGGCTAGTCACACTTCTTTGAAGTCTCTCAGCCCCACTCACCTCACAGAGTGTTTGTTGTGGGGGAGGAAGGGAAAAGGAGAATGTTAGCCGCTTTGAGACTCCTTCGGGATAAAGCGGGATATCAAATCCAAACTCTTCTTCTTCTTTCACTTGAAAACCATTTTAATATACAGTCATACCTTGGAAGTCGAACGGAATCTATTCCGGAAGTCCGTTCAACTTCCAAAACGTTCAGAAAACCAAAGCACAGCTCCTGCAGTTAATCAGAAGCCACAGAAGCCCCGTCGGACGTTTGGCTTCCAAAAATAGTTCACAAACTGCAACAGTCACTTCCGGGTTTCTGGCGTTCGGGAGCCAAAGTGTTCGAGAACTAAGCTGTTCGAAAACCAAGGTACAACTGTACTGACACTTTTTTAAAAAACCACCCCAATGTTTACAACCATTTGAAAAGGAGTCAGAGTCTACGGTACTTGCACATAATTTGCAAACTTGCTCATCATTTCTAGATACAATAGCATGGAACTTGGAAGGTAATTTTGCCTCCTCATAAGGTTTGGGGCCCCTCCTGAGTGTAATGGGAGAGAGAACGTGAATCACCAAAGTAATTAGAGGTGCCTTCCCTGAGTGGGAGAGACTTTTTGGAAGCTGTGGGAAGCTACCAGGGGATGAGGGAGTGGGAAAGTTACCCTCCACCAGCACTTCTCAAGATTCAGCATGTTTACTTACCAGACATTTTTACTGATTTAAGTGGAACTCTTTTCCAGTGAAGTCTACTTAGAACCACAGACTAAGGGTACTTTCACAGAAACATACTGAATACCTGGGAGTACTTTATTCAGAATCTCCATTCTACACCACTGGAATAGTCTACATTGCTCCATCTTGGCAATGTAACTGGATTCATCCAATGCACATTTACTCAGAAGCAAGTCTCCCTAAGTGGCCATAGATCCACTACTCCAACAAGCTGCCAAAATATGAACACTGGGTTTGACACTGATTTAAAGATGTGTTATACAGGTGAAGATCTTTTTTTTTTCCAGCAGGCATTCTAAGCAAGTCTTCTGATGTTCTGGTTAGTCTTAACTGATTAACGCCACTTACAGATGAAAGTGTTCTTGAAATAAATAAAAATAAACAAAATGTGTAAGAACTCTACGTGTGTGTGTGTGTGTTGTTGTTGTTGTTGTTGTTTTCCATAGAATAATCCATTTTTACATGGGATACTACCATCATTTTTACATGGATTTACCACTCACCTAGACTGTTTAGGGGCCCACTCAGTAGAGGAGAAGACAAGTTGGTGTAAGGACCTTGCTGTGGTTTATTCAGTTGCCGTATTCAGGGCCAGGGAGGATTTTTTCCTTGCAAGCCAATTGACCATCTTGCAGGCTTTCACCTCCCTCATAGTAACCGTCACAACTTTGGCAGATAAGGCATTGGGCAAGATCCCAAGTCATGCTGATACCCCGTTAATGTGCTCTGGGAGGGATAACTCTGCCCAGGAATCCACACAGGGACCTATGGGCCTAAGCACCTCTCCCAATGACGGTCTTTGTGGGGTTGTGGTACCCAGTCCATGTTGGGGGCGACTCCCCAGCACAGGCTGGACACCATTGGGTTCCTATCAGCCAGCATGTGGGCTGCCTGCTGCCAGATACAGGCCCAATGCCTTAGCAAAACCTACTCTTACATGTAATCAGTACAAAGTGGCCCAATTCAACCCAATACCAATCTCCTGTGTTCATTTCCTTGGTCTTCCCCACACCAGCCACGAACATCATGCATCTGTGGCGGCAATTGTAGTCGAAAACATCTGGAGGGCACAGGCTGATTTGCATCATTTGCTGCTTTTCATGTCAGCATCCAGAACATGTTTAACCTTAATGCTCCGTTGAACCTTCATGCTGTATGAACTTATACAAAGGATCAGGAGAAATCTCAGACTTGAAATGTAGGGTGTCTTTTTGCTTTGTTCCATAGTATATGTATCTATTCATTTAAAACACACAGAGATATACAACAACAACAACAACAACAACAACAACAACAACACCCAAATCCTTTGACTTAGTCCTTGGCTAAGCAGTATATTGAAACCTGGCTCTCAATTAATGTCTGTTCCATAAACTCATAACAACCTACAGAAAGCAGTTCTTCACTGTATGCTGAATATATATATATATATATATATATATATATATATATATATATATATATTCAAAAACAAGATCAATTTGGCAAGGGGGGATAGAGAGAGTTTGACATTCATTACCTGCATATTTATTCTTCTTCTTTCCAGGCCATCTTTTGCATTTATGGTGGTGGAGAAAACATATTGAAACAGTTTTGGCCTTAATATTTATAGATGCCGAATGCACATTAAATTAGTGGCAAAAGAGGAATGGGATTACAAGTGTTTTGTAACATTGCACTCAGAAACTAGAAATAAAGAGAGGGGAAAGCTGCCAGCACATCTGCATTTGTTTTAGATCAAGACATAAGGAGAACGATGAGATTGCAGAAACCTGGTTAGATGGCACAATGAAACAGAGGCATCATTAGGAAGGAGAGTCTAAAGAAGGAGTGGGGTGGGGGGGGGGAATCCTGCAGACATCCATTAAAAAGCCTGGGCCATTTACAGATATAATGTCCCAGCAAAGTAAAGGCATTCAAATGATGTGGCTTCAGAGCAGACATTAGCAGCATTCTCAAATACGGGGACGAAAACCCTGGTCATTTGTTTCCTCCTCACACAAGAGCAGGGAGAACCGGGGGGCACATCCTTCAGCCCTGCGCTCATGTCAGCAATATTTCAAACCCCATCCCATCCATTCAATTGAGGGCATGCCTGTGGGGGGAACTTATTGAGCACTGCACAATGTTCCAGGTCACATCTTCAGCAGGCTTCCCATCTGCAGCCATGTCCTCTTCCAAGGACCTCAGAAGGAAGAGGCTATGAAGAATGCTCCCCTCAGGCAATTGCTAATTGCAATGAAATGTAATGACCACAGACCCTCCAAGTATTCCTATATCCCAGGGACAGTCCCAGATTTACAGAAGCCAACCCGGTTTCTGACTTGATCCCAGAATGTCCCGCTTTTCCTTGGGGCGCTCCTATTTTCATCTGAAAAATGTTGGAAGGTATGGCAGGACACCCCTGTTTTCATCAGAGAAATGTTGGAGGCATGGAGTTATGCGACCCCCCAAGCCCAGGAGATAAGTGACTATACAACGTTTAGAAGACGTTTGAAGGCAGCCCTGTATAGGGAAGTTTTTTAATGTTTAATGTTTTATTGTGTTTTCATATATGTTAGAAGCTGCCCAGAGTGGCTGGGGCAAGCCAGTCAGATGGGTGGGGTATAATTATTGTTGTTGTTTTTGTTGCATTGTAATAATAATAATAATAATAATAATAATAATAATAATAATAATATTCCTTCCACTAGCACCTTAGAGACCAACTCTAAGGTGCTACTGGAAGGAATTTTTTTATTTTGTTTCGACTACAGCAGACCAACACGGCTACCTACCTGTAGTAGTAGTAGTAGTAGTAGTAATAATAATAATAATAATAATAATAATAATAATAATAATAATACCCCGCTTATCTGGCCGGGCCTTCCCAGCCACTCTGGGTGGCTTCTAACAGAATAGTGTTGTTGAATAGGACATCCCTCTTTTCACTGGAGAAACATTGGAAGGTATGAGACTATATTCATGCATGTCATTAAATATCAACAAGGGAGATTTCTAAATGACAGGCAAGGATAGTGCCCTTGGGCACCCCAGTATCTACATCAGGGGTCCCCAAACAAAGGCCCAGGGGCCGAATGCGGCCCAATCGCCTTCTAAATGCGGCCCGCAAACGGTCCAGGAATCAGCATGTTTTTACATGAGTAGAATGTGTGATTTTATTTAAAATGCATCTCTGGGTTATTTGTGGGGCATAGGAATTCGTTCATTATTATTTTTTTCAAAATATAGTCCGGCCCACCACCAGGTCTGAGGGACCGTGGACCGGCCCCCTGCTGAAAAAGTTTGCTGAACCCTGATCTACATATTGGGCAGGCCAATGAAATCACCCTGTAGGGTGCTGCTAGCCACCCTCAGAGTACCACCTTGTGAAGAAGGCAACTACTCTGCCCTTGCCTTCCAGCACAGTCTGGTGAACACACCTGGGCGTCCCTTGAGCCCCGGTCCCTTGCGTGGACTCTACCAACTGTTGCAATTGCTCCACGTGTGATGTGCATATTTCACGAAGTGGCTCTGAGTCATACCTGGGAATTGGCCAGCTTTTTATTTTTTTTCCTCGTCTCCCGCTTCCCACCCCCCACCCCACCCCACTTTTCCCTTCTTGACTTAAAGAGGATCGCCGTGACAAAGTTTGAGAGTATGCGCGGCGGAGTCATTAATGAATCCATTTTGAAAAGTCAGTGCCCTTCAATTAGCCTGAATGGAGGGAAGCAGATGGGATTCCTATCCTCGAGGGAGGCTATTGAAAGAGATCACAAGAAATACCACATTGGGCTGATTTATAGGAGTAATTATAAGCTTCATTTGCACAAAACTATTCAATGTGGCTGCAGTGAGAAAAATGAAGAATGTATGAAATGCTGTTGTTGTGCTTCCCAAATAATAATGGGATCGTGTGTCATATAGAGTCTCAATTCTAAATTATTTAGAAGAAAAATCCAAGAGGGTGGGGGGAATGAGCCTCAGACCCAAACAACAAGGGTGAGCAAAACAGGATATCTTCATTAAAACTCTTAGGAGTAGAAATGCCCGTTTTGTCCCCAAACCTATTCCTGCTGCAGAGGCGTTTTCTAATTCTATCTGTAAAAAAGTTTGCTGGGATATGAGTTTAAAAACAGATTTTCATACGAAACACATGTGTGCAAGTAACAGCGGAGATCTCAAACGAGTAAAGCGATAGGCATAGCCATGGAGATTGCTGTTCCGATTCCAACTAGAGCCGTTCTGATGTGTTCTTGTGCCATGCCATTTAAAAGAATAAAACGCTTAGCTATATCAGTAGAAATATGAAGGTCTAAATTAGAACTTTGTGGGGTTTTGTGCGATGAAGAAGGCATTTCTTCTTATGAGCAGAAGCAAGAAAAGCAACATCTTCTCACTCGAAGCAACTGAAATGTGCACAAATGCACACCAGAATCCAAAGTACAGTCTGCTCCTAAAATCTTCCTATGCCAATCGTTTTGATTTAAAAAAGAGAAAGGCAACACAAAGCGAATACAATTAGTAAGGTACTGTGGAAAATTGTGGAGGAAATGGTTGCATGAGTTTTTGTGGCTTCTGTCGGATAGTGGTGTAGTTCCTGATTTAATGGGTGGCGTAACTTCCTGTGGTCATGTCTTCTTGCAATTTTTTTAGAGTTCTAAAAGTTTTGTTTCACTTTTAATTTAAAACTTCCCCCCCCAAAAAAGACTAATCAAGAGGATATACCAAAAAAGGCACTTCCAACTGCCATACATAAAACACAGTCCTATAAAGACTTGTCTTTTCAACCAGGCTCATAATATTGGTCTTTGTTTTTACTGAATTCCTGTTTTTAACCTGTTTTTATAATACTGCTTTACTAGTTTTTATACTGTGTCTCTGTTTTGATGCTACTTTTATTTCATTTTTTTCTATTTTTATGCAACTTGGATTCTTAAAAAAAAATTAAGCAGTTGAAAAAATGTTTTTAAATAAAATAAATATTATTTTTTAAAAAAAAAAACCAACACATTCCAATGCCTTCCACTGCTGTAGATCACAACAGCACGGGGAAATTCATCTAGTCTCATACCGAATGAGCTTTGAAAAGAAAGTCGCTACCCAAAACCAATGTCCCACCATTTCAATCCACTTTCGCTTTCACACAGTGTTTTGTATTCACTCTTCAATCAACCGTTCTTCATCTCTGAAGGGGGCATCTTTCTGTTTTCTCCTGAGATTTTTTTTTTTAAGTGAGAAACACAGTAAAGCAACTTCTCTGCCCATTATTTGCAGACTGCATGTCATAATTATAGCACTAGGATAAGGGTGGCGCTAATAGAAAAGTTTCAAGGCTTTTAAAAATCAAATGCAAATTCTGAAAGAAAATATTTCCTAAATGCTTACCCTTTTTTTTTTTTTAAGTTAGCTCAATCAGTAGAGCATGAGACTCTTAATCTCAGGAGATTTTTGCATTGCAGGAGTCGGACTAGATGTCCCTTGTGATTCCTTCCAACTCTAAAATTCTATGATTCTAATTATTCTAAGGGAGGAAATAAGGGTATGAATAAAGGGGGGTGATTTAGTTCATATTTAATGGTGAATCTATAAAAAAAATAGCACAGACCAATTCAGCTAACCTTCAGAATTCAATGCACACGAAAGCTCATACCAAGAACAAACTTAGTTGGTCTCTAAGGTGCTACTGGAAGGAATTTTTTTTTTATTTTGTTTTGACTATGACAGACCAACACGGCTATCTACCTTTAACTTCAGAATTCACACACACACACACACACACACACACACACACACAGAGGGAAATTGTGCATGAAAATGAATAACATAGTGAAAGTAACATAACTTATATTAAGGGAAATTGCTTGCAAAAGCATGTGCATTAGTCAAAACTCCATAGAAAATTGTGTTTCTGAGGAGAAATTTGCACTGCACCATGAGGATTATGTTTTGAAAAACGCAAGTTGCTGTGTAAATGTGAAGAACTGAATTTAAGAGTAGGAAAATGACAGAGTGAGAGAACTACAACTGGCAATTGCTTCCATCCCTAATTCTGGGTACGTTTTGAGAAAAATATACATCAATAGAAGCCTACCCCCAAAACGCAGAAAATTCCCTTGTCGTCTTCCATAGTAAGGCCCTTTCGCACCAATAGCTGCGATTGGCATGCACTGTCAGAGCAACAGGGCTGAAAAATGCTCCCGTTCCTCAATTTTCCTGAAACCAGCACAGCTTGACTGCACCTTTAAGCCCTGCGCTGATAAGTAGGTGGACTGAGCAAATTAATAAACCGCTCTCCTTGCTGCCAACTGGAGCACCATCAAAACAGGGGATAAATTATCTCTCCTGGCTTTAACCACAGGAGGCAAAATAACTAGAAAAGATGTAGTCACCTTGACCCCCTTGTAGGGTTGAACCCACCCCCACCACCACTGAGTCTGCCTCTCCCACAACCTGCCTTCGACACATTGGCAGTCTTCCAAGGAGAAGTAGCTGTACGAGAAGAACTTATTTCATTTGCCCAGGCTGATAGCAGATAAGCTCCTAGACTGTGGCGAGATGCAAGCATTCTGTGGGAAAGGGAGATCATCTGTTCCACCGGCGAGGCGCGTTCAGATCCGAGGTTGCCACCGCTTAAGCCCGCAAGATACTTGTTAAAATGAATGGGGTGTGTGATGTGGTTTGCTAGCTTAATACTGCAGTGTCTGCTTTCTCCAGTGGTATCTCTGCTTAATGCCAAACAGCTTTAGGGCTGCTCTGATAGGGTTTCTCTCACACACACCAGACAAGAAAATGTGAACTGTTCTCTGTGTCTGTATAGCCGTGATCTCCAAATAATAAGCAGAGCTGTTGCCAGTTTTCCTGGCAGTGGGTATATAGCGACATTGTATACAAAGATCTAAGGAAGGGTCACCTAGAGCTGGGTTTCCCAAACTTGGGTCTCCAGCTCTTTTTGGACTACAACTCCCATCACCCCTAGCTGGCAGGACCAGTGGTCAGGGATGATGGGAGTTGTAGTCTAAAAATAGCTGGAGATCCAAGTTTGGGAAACCCTGACCTAGAGCCACGTGTAATACCTGTCCTGAACAAAGACTGCAAAAGAGTTGACCTAGGCTCCGTCAGCACCTGTACATACCTCACATTTGCAGTTTTTCCCATTCAGTTTTGTTAAATTTGGGCTTTTCCTTCACTCACTGTCCTGGGGCTACTAGCCATATCCCAGCACTATCCTCCTTTCTTTCAAGATTGTGGTCCTGTCCTTTAGCAGCGAGAAAGGAGGAAAGATCTAGACTCATTAAGATCCATACGAACTTCACCATTAAGTTCAGTGGCATGCGGCCTACACAAACAAATTATTTTATTTCGTTTTCTTCACGACATGTTGCAATGGGTGCAAAATCCACTTATTTTCTTCTCTCCCCCCCTCACCCTGCACAGTTTGAAAGAGGTGAAGCTACTAAGGGAAGCCTAGCAGCTTTTAAGAAGACGAGGCTTCTAATAAGACAACAAATTGGGTGTTTTTGTAGATATTATCGCTGAAAAACCGTGCCAGCCAGTTAATGGCGTCCATTTTGTTGCTACAAGGCATGCCCATTAAAGAAGGAGACTATCTGGTCTTACAGGGTTCACAAGCTTCCATCTCCACTCACAGCACTGAATGACACATTAATTTCCCCCAACATGAGTATGGTTTATGCTTGGACTGGGTGGATGATGCCTACTTGATAGAATCCTGCCAATTTCGGTCAGAAATTCCACCCACATCGTGTTGCATTGCGGACTGAGCAACACCCCAGCCATAGAACCAAATGCTCTCCACTCTGCCAAATCCTTAGCACTGGCTCTCCACTCTGACTCGCATCCAGATCGGCCCAGCAGTTCAGGTCATTGTTCCAACTGCTGTAAGTCTCAGTGTTGGAGAACAGAAGGGGCACAAGCCTGGGACTAATTACAAAGATTAGCAAATTAGCATTGTCTAAACTAAGACATAGACCTTGATGTGGATTTTTGGAACGGCCGTCCCCCTCTTGAAATCATTAGGCATTTTCTGTTCAGAAAAGAATGCAGTTCCTTGCATGTCATCATCATAAACAGCTCTATCCATTTCTGAAATGTCATCGTTAAGTATCTTCAGTTCTGTTGCTGGATAGAGATGAATTATATTCAGCTTATTTTATTTTTTTTACGAATCTTGAGTTTAATTCTGGTTTACAAAAAGCAGCTTTGTCTTGTCTGCCTCTAAAGGGTTTGGTGGAGAAGCACGGGATAGGATTCGTTCCTGTGCTTCTTCTGTATCTCATGACATTCATCTTAAAAGGCAATGAAATATCAATATAAATGTATTTCTTTATTTACCTATCGAATCGTTCCTTTCCATAGAAAATATCCACATGGTAGCTAGTGCCCATTACATGATTTTTTTTTAAAAAAAAATCCCAAACACACAGCATGATCCAAATGTCAAAAATCAGCAGCAGTCCATCAAAACATTGGATAATAGCAGTAAATAAATATAAATCTACACCTGCACATTCCCAAAGCTTGATGGAATAGCGCTGCATTAGCAAGCCACCTAAAAGATTATGGGGGAATGTGAGATGCATGTGCTTCAGTTCAATCCTGTTAGGGCCACCACTGACACAAGCCTATCACTTTATATAGAATCATAAGATAAGAAAAGATAATTTATTTATTGTCATTGCACAAGTACAAGCACAACGCTATACAAGTGCAACAAAATTGTATGCCATCCCGTAAAAGAAAAAAAGGAAAAAAAAGAAAAAAAGCACAAAACACACACACACACCAAAAAGGCCACACATACACACACACACATACACCCATCACAGCTCTCCAATGTCATATTATCTGGTTACAGCTAATAAGAGAAGAGACCCTGAGGATCATCTAGTCCAACCCCCTGCAATGCAGGAATATGCAGCTGTGCCTTATGGGGAATCGAACCTGCAGCCCTGGCATTATCAACACCATGCTCTAACCAACTGAGCTAACCAACATCACACCATGCATTTATTATTATTTGTTTCATAAAACCTATACACGGCGGCTTGATTGTAGAAAACCTCGAGGGAGATTCACAACCATACTTTAAAAGGTACAAAAGTTAAACTACTAAAAGAGGTTAATTTAAATGTATCAGTAGTCGTCTTCCGCCTAACTTGCCCTTGTAACCTTGCTGCACGTGCAATTGTTTTTGTAATGCAATTTCAAGTTTCTTTGTCGTGGATTATCTAGCTAAAACCTGGGGGCAGAAGATGTTGCATGGTTTCATTATACATAACCCACCCTGGGACTCCGTGGTAAAGGGTGGGCTATAGATGTCTATAAATACATATATTTATTTAGTTGTGCATGTGAGGAAATATCAGTAGGCTTGGGGGTTGATTTAAGTGCAAATCTTTTTCTTTGAAAAAACCCAAAACGCTTACATGGAGGACCTCTAAAAACAGTTCAGTGAGGTTTGAGTATGTTCTGTGGCTTCCAAATACAGCCTGGCCATTGCCAGGGGGTGGTCGGAAATGTGTAGATGGGAAGCTGGAATGGAGTATCCTGGAAAAGGGCATTGCTGCCTAGAACAGTAAAGAAGAAGATTTTGCATTGCAGATCCCACTTGAAATATAATGAATTAGAATCTAAGTAGGACTTGGCAATATCCAAGACGTTTTGTCTACATTATTCCAGTAATGCTGGCTAATGCATGTAAGATAATTTGATATCGCAGTGACCATGTTGCGGGTGTTGCAATGTCACTCTATTTTGCAAAGCTTTCAGTTTTTTAAAGGTCTTAAGTGCCTATTCTTCAAGGCAGAAGAATAAAAACGTTTCCTCAAATAGAAGAATAAAAATGTTTCCTCAAATACTTCTCATTCATGGCAAGAGCATGGTGTGTAGTTGTGCGTCTCTGATAAATGTTCTGCAGGGGCTCTGTAACACTCCTGTCAACGCAAAGCTGACCTAAGCATGAAGTTAAAGAGGGGCTGGGCAGTTGCTGTTGTTGCTATGGGATAAGATGAGGTAGATAGCTGGTCTCTTACCAGAATTTGGATCCAGGGCAGCTGGCCCACCCTCCCATTGGGAAAAGTGAACAAGGAGCTTGTAAAGTACAGAGACCACATACAAATGACCCCTATTGACAGAAACCAGCTGCACGTCAACCTTCTCCCTGCCTCTCTTGATTTGCAATCTCAAATAAATAGACGTGGCTGAAGGGTCTGTGGAAAGAAAACAGAATAATGTATTCTACTGAGAATCAAATTCACAGCTTTTATAGTTGTGTGTGTGTGTGTGTGTGTGTGTGTGTGTGTGTGTGTGTGTGGATTTGGAGCTGGGTGTTCCTTCACACATTAAGGTCTTTTTCATCCCTGACACTTTGGGGAAAGGGGAAGAGAGTTTGGGGAGTGTGCAGTTTATAATGGCAAATGGCGCAGTTCACCATCAAAGTAGGATCGTTTGGACAAACAGTGCGTGGGCACATCTACAGACTAATAGTCACCATTTATAAAAATTCTGGCAAATAGTGGTTTGTGGGAGTTTTATATTTGGGCAGAATAAACACTCTTTAATATAACGTTACTGGCCTTTTACCAAAATAATGGTAGTTATCCAACCCTTTTAATGCCACAGATTTGGCTTTGGAAAATAATTCCTTGCTTGAAAATGACTTAGATTGGTGTGTTTTTCTATATCTTCCCTTGGTGAGTTTCGTCAGCTACTGCCACCAGCTATTTTGTAGCTATGATAGAATTTGTGTTCATTTTTTTAAAAAATTAGCCTAGTTGAAGAGATCCTCTGTTTCAGTGTACAGTACGTACAGCAAAGAACGCGGGCAGCTGAGCTGGGTGCATTTTTGTTTTGATAATGGAGGTAAGGATGAATTAGAATTCCTTGATAAGTTGCTTGTTTTGCTTTTTGAGCGGCTGCAGTGCTTCTGTTTTTCAGTAAGTTAATTGGGGACAGATAACCTAATTTATGGCACAGTTGTCCAATGTAAAGATACCAGATCTATAAAACAAGTGGGTTTTTGTTGTTGTTGTTGTTTTGCTTTGCTTTTTGGCTGAGAGAGTTTTAACACATCGTCATCATGGCCAGGTTGACCAACCTGTGTGTCCAAATTGGATTCCCGGTGTAATGGGGGAAAGGAGGGATATTTAAACATGGTAAAACTCAATTAGTCTGTCCTATTGACTTAAATAGAGACTAGCTGAACTAGGTCGGTCAGTTCTGGATTAGCCAAAAGTAACTCTGTTCCAGGGAGATCACCGCCACAGTGCCTGAAGAACCCTCAGATGGAAATGAGTCTGTTCATGCTGGTCTCTGTATATGCTGTGTGAAATATAGTACATTTAAATACAGGGGGCAAGAACCTGAAGCCATCCAGATGTTATTGTTAGACTCCCAGCTGCAACCAGCTCCAGCCACCATAGCCAAGTCAGGATTGGTGGGCATTCTAGTGCAACAACAACATCTGGAGGGCCACAGTTCCTCATCCCTGTTTAAATGGATGAAAATTCAATATTGTATTGCTTGCGTTGGACTCCTGAGTTACACATACTGAGGATAAGGTTACTAAAGTATTGGTGTCTGCCACCCTCCATATTTTTTTTTCTTTATTTGTTGTTGTTGTTTTTCTGAACATGAGGGGGACGTGCAGCAATCTTGAGTGGGTGGAATGTTGCATTTGGTCTGTTCACCAACAAAGGCTTTCCTGATCCTGGGCCAATAGCAGCCTTACCTCCTCTGAGGGCCAGTGTGGTGTAGTGGTTGAGAGCGGTAATCTGGGGAACCGGGTTCGCATCTCCGCTCCTCCACATGCAGCTGCTGGGTGACCTTGGGCTAGTCACACTTCTCTGAAGTCTCTCAGCCCCACTCACCTCACAGAGTGTTTGTTGTGGGGGAGGAAGGGAAAAGAGAATGTTAGCCGCTTTGAGACTCCTTCAGGTAGTGATAAAGCGGGATATCAAATCTAAACTCTTCTTCTTCTTCTCTGCATCTGTACTGCCACCTGGTATCTCCCCTCCATGTCACTCTTTTGCAAATAACATTAAGTTACAAACCCTCTTAAAGAGAAATATATGACCATGTTCTACGGATCACTGTGTGAATAAGGGTTGTGTAGCAGTAGCCGAAGTCAAGAAGGGATCCAGGGGAAGACTCTCTCTTTCCCAGAAAATCCCTAACAAGTGGAGAAAAACATGTTTCTCTGAAATAAGTGGTTGTTTGGCAAATGCCGTGCTGTTTTTGGATGGTTATTAGGTGAAAATGTGAGATACGCAAAGCGGATAAGGGGAATCTTGGTGTTGAAAATGAATGCAGACTTTTGAACTTTGAACAGTACTTTATAGCAGAAGAAGCAGCTTAAAGTTTATTTTAAGAATTGAGTTCTGCCTGTGATACTTTATCAACACTTGTATCACATATTTTGTGCTATCCTGGCTGCAATCCAGAGGCCTGCCTGCATGTGGTGAATTCTTCACATTTAAAGTCTGGTATGGAAGAATTCTTTCATCCGATGTGTATGGCAAAACTGAATGAAATTGATATCTGAAATCTGTTGATCACACGAACTGAAACAAAACAATCCTATTCCTGGAAAGAGATCACTTTAGACCTCTGAACCAAAAGGCATGAGCTGTGTTGAGTTCAAAACAGGAGGTGGGTAGCATTGTTGCCTTTTCATTACTACGGAAATTGATTATTCCACAATAAGTTAAGTGAAATCAGAGCTGCTGCACCCAGGCAGGTTGACATATTTCACCTATATTAAAGCTGAAGAATTATCCCTAAGGTAAAATAAAAGCTGAGGACCGCTTAGACTACAATGTGCATTTAATGTTTGATTGCTCCAGCAAATATTTCAATATTCTCACCATTGTTTTTGCCTTAATGCCAGCAATTAACCTTTTAGTCTGATGGAAACAGTTGCTGTTTTATGTTAGTGTGGCTGATAACTTGTTACATTCCAGGCTCTTAAGTTCTGAAACAGAAAAGCACATCCCATTGTTCAGTCTCTGGCATTGTCAGACAAATGTCACACCAGACATTTGAAGGAAACTGGTTGAGTGATTTGTGCTTCCTTCATCCCCACGCTTCCGAACTTTTTCCAAATAGGAGATATGCATGTCGACAGAGACAAACCTCAAAAGGAGAATCTAGATATACTGAGTTTTAAAACAAATTTCATATGGGAGCATTCCAAATTACCTAATGCATCAGAGGCCATTAAAAACCAATTAAACAGACAAACAAACAAATCAACACTCAATTTAAAACATGAGGTTTTCATGTAAGCACATCATGCCTTTAAAAAAAAATTATAAAAGTGTTCCCAATGGAACCTCAGCATAAACAAAGAAGGCAAAAGTAAGAGCACAGTATTACTAAAATATAAAAGAAAGAAACCTAGTGGGTTTTCTTAAACACTTTGGATGTGTTGAATCCTTGTTTAAATAGCATTTTGAATATTTTTCTCCTCTTTTTACGAATCAGGTAGGTGTGTGTGTGTGTGTGTGTGTGTGAGTAGATGAACGGTGACTTTTATTATTTAATATCAGGCATAGTTGGTGCATATTTTTATTGTAATCATATACTAATTGATATTTATAGAATAGTGGCATTTAAAGAGCCTTTAAAAAGATTATTGATTTTTCTTTAAGTGCTGTTGTGCCTCTGCTGTTTGAATTGTTATTCCAAGACACCTTGAAATAAATAATAGTTTTATTTTAAAGAACGGTATACAGTATGAAATATCACAAACAAATACAGCTTTGATCTGGAGATCTAAGGTGTTTCATCTGCTAGCAGAAAGAGCCTTTAACTTACCGAAGGGATATTTCCAACCTAGTAGAAGAGCACATTTTGAGGAAAAAAATGTCTCCAAATCCGGAAAAGTTCTTCTGTTAGCACAGCCCTTTAGCAAGTCCTTTTTATGACCCACAGTGGTTGATATGTTGCAGTTTGTCTCTTCTTATTTGCCATGTTTCTAATAATGTAACACAGATTTCACTAGCCTGGTGCCCACCAGATGCCAATCGTGACTCTCCTCAACCCTGGGTGGCATCAGTGGGAATTGTAGTCCCAAAACGTCTGGAGGGCACCAAGGCTTACTCTCCGGGTGGCACAATGGGTCAATGCATCTGGCTGTTAACCAGAAGGTTGGTGGTTCGAGCCCACCCAGCGACAGCTGTGGGCAGGATTCCTGCATCACAGAGGGTTGGACTAGATGACTCTTGGGGCCCCTTCCAACTCTACAATTCTATGACTGAAGGCTGTTATAACCAAGCTCTGTTGTGGTGCTGTAAGGCCCACCATCTGCCACCAGCACTAATTTTTACCTCAGCTCACTGTTCCTTGGATTCGAATCTATGTTTACACTCAGGTTCCACTGAGCACTCTTTAACAAAACAATTCCTAAATCACCATATGGTTGCATTCAATGGCTGTGTTTTAAATGTGAGAATATTGTATTGAATTATATTTTTTAATTCCATTTTCAGCATCCTATTCTCAAAACCCTTGAGGAATAATTTGGTGTTAATCAGTTAATTTTTCTGGCACTTTTTTGAGTTCCTCCACTGCTTTTTGGTGTAATTTTGCTTCTGCTTCCCTCAGGAACATTTCACATTCCTCCCTTCAAATGAGATTCTAACAGGGCTACAGAGTGTTTCATTGTGGCTGCATTTTTGTCAGTTAACAAAACCAACAACAGTTGGCAACAGATCTTAGCCGCGCATAATTTTTTTGGATAGTTTTCTTATGATTTTAATTGTTGTTTCCAAGCACAATTCAAAGTGTTGGTGCTGACCTTTAAAGCCCTAAACGGCCTCGGTCCTGTATACCTGAAGGAGCATCTCCACCCCCACCGTTCAGCCCGGACACTGAGATCCAGCGCCGAGGGCCTTCTGGCAGTTCCCTCACTGCTAGAAGCAAAGCTACAGGGAACCAGGCAGAGGGCCTTCTTGGTAGTGGCGCCCACCCTGTGGAACGCCCTCCCAGCAGAGGTCAAAACGATAAACAACTACCTGACATTTAGAAAATACCTGAAGGCATCCCTGTTTAGGGAAGTTTTTAATCTGTGATATTTTAATGTATTTTGATATTTGTTGGAAGCCGCCCAGAGTAGCTGGGGAGACCCGGCCAGATGGGCGGGGTACAAATAATAAATTGTTATTATTATTATTATTGTATTTTGTCACGTTGCTTTGAGGCCTTTCTTTTGTAGACAGCAGCCAACAAATGCAAAGAACGAATATGATGTCTCCTCGCCAGTGGACTGACTTTATGAACAAACTTTTTTTGTTGCAGAGGTTGAAGGCAGCATTGACTCATCATCCTGCAGGGATGTCAAATGGAAATATGAACAGCATGGGCCATATGATGGAGATGATGAACTCCCGACAGGACCAGACAGCCCACCACCATATGCACACACATCCGCATCAACACCAGACGCTTCCACCTCATCACCCATATCCACACCAGCACCAGCACCCAGCACACCACCCTCAAGCGCACCACCAGCAGAACCACCCGCACCACCACTCTCATGCTCACCTCCATGCGCACCCGGCGCATCATCAGACCTCGCCACATCCACCCCTGCACACAGGCGGGCAAGCACAGGTAGAACTTCCTCAAAATATATTCTGCAATGTAAATTCGGGTTTAAAATCAAATGTTCAAATTGTCTTTTATGTTGATTTTGATTTTTCTCAAGCTCTTTTTGTACTCACTGGCAGGGCCAGATTTAGGTTTGATGAGGCCCTAAGTTACTGAAGGTAATGGGGCCCTTTATATGTCCAGCTGTCCTTTGTCAACAACAAATTCTTGCTTTTTGTGTGTTGAATATATGCTATATGGTAATTTATGGACCTAATAGGTCTCTAAGGCCATTTGCACATGCAGAATGTAGGCACCCTATATATAGAAAGGAGCAAACCAGTGATATTTTAGGGAGCAGGCTGGCAGGCAGGGCCCATTACTTACATCATAGGAGCAAAACACTGTTGCTGTATGTAGGTTTTATTTTATTTCTTTTTTATCTTATATTTTGGAAATGTACATCCAGGGTTTTTTTCCCTTTATTTTTTTGGGGGGGCCCCCAAGAGAGTGGGGCCCTAAGCTATGGCTTGTTTAACTTATACGTAAATCCAGCACTGCTCATTGGCACCTTCACTTTATATCAAGGACTGTTTTTTATTTTTAAAAAATCTGCATCAAGGTGGACATTGTACTTCAGGAATCTATGCCGAAAACCTAAAATGGGTTATGTTGGGGTGGAAGTTCAAACACGTTTCTAAAATGTAGGTATCATTGCTTGCACCATTTGCCGCCTTCCCAGAAGCTTGAATCAAATTTCCAGTTTAAAGAAGTCTACGGTTATGAATATATCTCAAGGCAGGTCCACACTTGATGCCGCAGGGCTCATTGCTGTGAGTTACAGCAGTATTTCCCATGGAATTATTCATGTGTTTGCTGCCATACACCAGATGCAGAAGTGTCTGTCACAGGAGGTTTTCAGCTGTTTGAGTGTATTGCTGCAAAATGTCTTGAAATAACTAGCCTTTCACATGTGTTTCGGGGCAACATTTGACCATGTATGTGCCATGGTTTGTTTGTTTTATATACCATAGCAACCTACATGCCATTACTATAAAAATTTAATGGATGTTACGGAGAATCAGTCATATAGGAAAGCAACATATATATTTCTACTGTTGAGGTTTTTTTTCCAATCTCAGTGGGATAAAATTCACCAGATTGGTGCAATACCCAGAGCAAAACTGAAACCAAGCTGAATATAAGATTAAACATTAAAGTTAGATGTGAAACAATTGAGGAAGTTTGCATGAAGTTTCTTTTGTCTAGAATGCCATCAAGATTTAAACACAGCAGAGGAGCAAAGCTGATTATAATTATTATTTACTCACCCTTCATCCTAAAGTCCCTGGGCAGATTCCAACAATCTAAAATACAACATTAAAAACCATTTAAAACAACCTGCAATCCAAAAATATGTCTTGGGTATCAAAGGTGAAATTATACATTGTGTACATCAGTCAGTCAATTTTATCGTATGTAGCCAAAGGCCTTTACAATGGACGACAGAAAATTTCTTTCATCTAAAATCATATAACGTAACCTGTAGCAGTTAACAATATAAAGGAAATTTACAACATGAAAATTTAAGATTGGAGTGCATTCACATAGCTGGAACGGAGCTTCTTGGGTACCTGGTGTGTAATGTACAGGTGTTTATCTGCTAGGAGTTCAACTATGACTTCCTGTGCGGATCGACCCGGAAGCCAATTAAGAATTGGCCATATAAATTTTCGTCTCTGTGTTGTATACAGGGGGCAAATCAGCAGATAGTGTGTAATGTCTTCTACTTGAGGAGATCCATGTATACATTTGTGATCCATATGGATAATTCCCTGGTATCTCCCCTCTAAATATGCTGAGGGCATCTGTTGGAATCTTAGTTCTACAAAGGCCCTGCATAGTTGTGGGAAGGTCAGAGTCTCAAGGTAACGGGGCCTTGAGTGATTGGTCTTAATTTGGGGGTACCAAGTAGAGTAACGGGCGGCAATGATGGATGCTCTGTCTTGGTTGGCATCCTGATCAAAAATCCAATTTCTAAGATCACGTGGGCTAAAAACAAAATACAATCAATCAATCAAATCTTTATTACAGTCCAGAGACCCAACAATTCATTACAAAACAATACACAATTTCGACAGTCCCGCCTTCAGGTTACACAAGCATTTTGTTCAGACTTAGGAATAGGGATCATTGGTTCTTGCAACCACCGATAGAAACTTCGCCACTGCTAATGTTCTGTCATTTGTCTGGTCTTCCAATAGGAACCTGACATAGTAAGCCTCTGATTTTCCCGGGAAAGGTACTAGCAAGGGTAATATCAGTTCAGCCCTGGCCCTTATTATCAGTTCAGCCCTTATTATCATTCTAGAGTCCCACAAATTTTCACCTTGGCATCAGTTGTCACTATCCTGTAACTTACGCAAAATACACATAAGTTACAGGATAGTGACAACTGATGCCAAGGTGAAAAGTTGTGGGACTCTAGAATGATAATAAGTAATACCAAAGAAAGAAGAAAGTGAAATCATTAAGAGATGGGTCTGAATTTCTCATTTCTTGGAATGCAATGTTTGACCCACTAGAAGTTTGAAGGAAGCGTATATACAAGATGGACACCCTAACTAACAAAAGAAGCAGTGCACAAATGAAGCAGTGCACAAATAATTGAGATGGGCATAGCCAATTGTCATCTGTGATTTAAAAATATATATACATTGGCCCTTAAGTAGAGACTCTTGTGTATGAAAAGAGATGGTGGTGAAGGAATACTACCAGCTTTGACAGTACTGATCTACACTTCCAGAGAGGAACAATTGAGGTGCCTGGAATCAGTTCTTCCATTCCTCAGAAGAGGTACTCAACAATGCAACACCCAACAGTACTAAGAGTTTGTACATGCGGTCCTGAAAAAACCTGTGCATGTGCAGCCCTCAACTAGATGCAGGGCTTGGAACATGGAACTTGGATCAGGAAAGGCAATCCATGCACACAATCCTTGCTATATGCAGATTGCCTTTGCCAGGTTATAGCATTTCAGTGGAAGTTCACCTCGCACCCATGAATTAAATTCCATTTCCGTGGTGTTTAATTCTAGGTGTATGTATTTAGGATTGGTGCCTTGGGAGAAGTGGGTACAGTCCTTCAACTGCCCGTTCAGAAATAATTGTTACCAAACTCCAAGATAATTACACTTTCCTTCTAAACAGATAAAGATTTAATATTTGCACATGGAAGGATGAAACAACAGATAACGGCTGTTGTCAAAACTCACAAAGAGCAGAGTAGTCTCACGGGCGTTAGTAGAAATTGTTCCATTTCTATAGGACATGTAAAAGAGATATTTGTTCAAAAAACATTGTATGGTGCTGCTTGGAGGATGGGTAGAGATTTTAAGATCTATAGGTCAGGTAGTTCCCTGGACAACAGAACAGTTTGAATTCCTCATGGGAACACAAAAGCAATGACACTTTTTGAAGAGGGCATTGACTGGGATAAAAGATGGTTTGAGTGAGTAATAAACATAAGGTTATTGCTTTCAAAATCCATCTATAATTCCCCTCAGTATTGGCCTCTTTGGGGGGTCAGACTGCTTCAGCAGACACATTAATCTTATGGTACACTTTACTAATTATTAACCAACTCTTTCTATTGAACCAAATACTTAAGTTTCAAGGTTCATGTCAAAACCAATGCATGATCTGAATTGCTAGGAGCTACGCTCCCCTTTTGCCATAACTTTGATTATTTTATGCCATGCCCCTGTATTAAATTTCAAAGTTTTCAACAGCCCTGCAGAACCTAATGAATTATGGGGTTGCTAAAATGAATGTCTAAAAATATAGCAGTAGGGTTATAAACAATTTGAGAGACATACAGGATCAGGGATCAAGGCAAAGCCCAGCCAATTTAGCAGTTTCCTTTCTGTTCTGCTCTGTGCCGGCTGGCCTAATTCAGATATTTCACACATGTTTGGTTTTAATACTGAAATTTCTTTCAGATGAATTTCCAATCAGAAGAACTTTGAGACAGCAAGGCTGTAATTTCCTGGACATAGCTGGTATTCAGCCCTTGCAAACAGCGTCCGGGTGGAAATCACTGAAACGTCCGGGAAAATCACTAAAAAAATCTCAACAACTTTGCGCGCCCCCACCCCCAAAGGCCAACCCTACATTACACCTTGTTGCAAATTATACACGGTCAGAAATCTGTTAACAAAAAAACTATATATCACGACATTCTGTGTCCTTTTTAATTGATTCCGCCACATTATCTACATAACCAAACGCATTCATGTGTTTCAAATGAGTCAGTAGCTCTAAAACCTGCAAGTCTATGCACTTCCATGCACTTCTGTCATCACATAAGCACAAACAGTGTCATATTCCTGTCAGCCTTTGGAACATATACTAAATAATACATCTCTAAGGGCATTAGCATAGCCAGGTTGATGCACCCAGAATATGTGTTGGGCAGATTTGTAAAGAACTCATCCATGTGTTGAACGAACCATGGAGTACATTTACCATGTCAGTGGGCAACACATTATGACATTATGAGCTGGGGTGTAATGTGGACTGAGATGCAAGAGCTTCCCTTCTGTGGTAAGCTATCAAGTGATTATTTCACATACCCTGCAAGTGTCTCAGGAAAGCCAGGACATCCTTTTTTTTCTCGTGAAAGAACAGCGGCCATTTTGGGCACTGTGATCTCGTGCAATTTTGCAACGCAATTTCCCTCCAGAAAAAATGCTTTCCCACCCCAGAACCATGATCTTGTGCCTTGAAAAACACATGTTTGGAGGCTCCATGCCCCAAAAATGTGTTTTTGGGGAGGGGAATTGCAGCATGAAATCATGCGAGATCACAGCACCCAAAATGGCTGCCCTCCTCTTGCGTAAAAAATGGGTAGGTGGTTTCCTGGTTTTTGCCTTCAAGGTCTTGGAGGGTATGCTCCCAGCATATGCCAAACTTTGGACAGAACCGCTCTGGCCACATTTTCTGCATGTTGTGTAAGTTGGTCTACCTTTTCCTGCATATACAGTGAGGTACAAGAGCCCTGTTTTTACCAGGGTTTGTCCCATCATGTCATCTAGGAATATTCAGGCAACAGAGGAACAAGAGGCTGAAAAGGAACACATTTTCACTCAAGTAAAACAACATTAAAGGAGTGGAAAGGGCTGTTGTGTATAAGAGAACCAACCTGAGAAGTAGAAACAGAATTTACAGCTTGAATTAAAAAGGGAGAAGGCAGAAAGGCTTGTGCAAAGATGTTCGCGTCCTGCAATGTAAACAACAAACCTTTGATGGCTCAGAAGGTGTTGCTTGTGGCTTTTGATGTTAGGCTGACAGTTTAAAAGAGACCTTTGAGGCCTTTACATTTCAGGTGTGTTGCTGTAGAGGCAACATACATATCCCTGCTGGAAGGGGCATCTGGCATTACTCAACATAAACTTCTCAAGCCAAGATGGGGGTGATAGACACTGAGGACCAATTCACAGAATCCAGCAAGAAGGCTAAAATGTGAGATGGATGGCATGGGGCCTGAGCTTGGGCATACAATGGTAATTTCATTATGAAAGAAGTGATTGCCTTACTCATGGCCAAACAACTTGGATTTGCTACGCATGCTGCCATTTGACTTTTACTATTTGGAAACCAGCCAGCAGCTGAAAGTTGTTGTGGTGTCACTGTAAAATTTTTGAGTCAAGGCACATTCACAAACTCAGATGGCAAAAAAAGTTTGGCGCAACCTGTGTTAGAAATCCTTCACGACACTCCGGAAGGTTTTGCAGGGATTGCTTCCTTGAAAGGATCATGTCGTGCTGGTGCAAAGCTAGGAAGCCAACAAAACTAGCTCACTGGCCTAGAATTGCCCTCCCCTGGTGTAGCACCCACGAACGGGTTGAGATGGAAAGCATTTCCAACATGAAATCCATCATGTTTCTTATGAGGTGTTCCAGTTCCTCACAGAACTGTCACATTAATGGTTCTGAAAACTTAATTTCTTTTTAGTTCCCATAAACTCATCAGTGAATCACCTTAGTTTCCCCAAGAAAATGGAAAAGGGGGATAATAGGACACCCCTTAATTGCCCACTTGGTTCAAAGCCTGCTTCCATCTTAAGATTTATTTATTTCTCATAACTCCAAAGCACAGCAAATTAATGGGTTGTTACCTCAGGATAACTATCTGTGTAAACAAGACATGCAGTGCAAAGGAAAATGCACGTCTTTAAATTAGGAACAAAATTAAAGGTCCCAAGGCTCCTTCTGTTTTGTGATTAATGCAAGTCACTGGTGTGATTTAGATGTTTCACATTTGAACTGACTGGCTTTTTTTTTTAACTGTTCTTGAAATGAAATGAAACATTTTTTTTAATACGATGGAGCAAAATAAAATAAAATAAAACATCCTCTCTGCTGCAATTCAAAAAGGCCATTTTCCAAAACATCTTCCTGGTCCATGCAGGCTGTTAGCTGAAGAGTAATTTAAGGGCATCTGGTGGAGTCTTTGAACTTCTGCCACTCTCATATCTTGCCAAAATGTCTGTATTCAAAGAACATATCCCGGTTGTATTTTTTTTATGATTACAGTTGATCTTTATTATTATTATTATTCCACAGTCAGCTATGGTGTCATCCCCTTACTGGCTACTTAATTAAGATCAGTTATGTTTCTCATTAGGTATCAGCTGCAGCACAACAGATGCAGCCCACACAGACAATACAGCCGCCTCAGCCCACTGGGGGGCGCCGAAGGAGAGTGGTGGACGAAGACCCAGATGAGAGGCGGCGGAAATTTCTGGAACGAAACCGAGCAGCTGCCACACGCTGCAGACAGAAGAGGAAGGTCTGGGTGATGTCACTGGAAAAGAAAGCAGAAGAACTCACCCAGACAAACATGCAACTTCAGGTGCGGGCTGCTGTCTAGGACATGCCTAGGGCACAGAGAGGCACTGTTTGCATCTTGGGTCACTGCTGCACCAGCAAGACCTTCTTGACTTAACTACTAGCGCAAACACAGAGAATCTGAACAATATCTATCTATCGCTGTATCTATCTGTCTGTCTGTCTGTCTATCTATCCATCTATCTATCTATCTACACAACACACACACACACACACACACACACACACACACACACACACACAGAAATATTAACCAAGAAGAGTGTCAAGATTTGGAAGCCGGCTCACATATAAAGACATTCTGAGCAAACACCATGAAACAACACCTTTTGTTCATTTCATCTTTGTTCAGGTATGGAATGGATGTTTAAAGACAGTAAGTAATAGATGAGGTGATGTGCAGAGAGATAGGAGGCCTTTCTCATCTAGCCTGGGCCATTCTCCTTCATACTACCAGACAGCAAAAGGGAACGAATGATCTTCACCCTCCATTTTAAGTACAGAGCCATGGTTAAGTACAGTAGACTAAACTCTGCACTGGTCATTTTTCTCACCGCAAACAGTGACATCTTAAGACAACCTTGTGTACTAATAACAAATTCATTCACAGGATGCCAGTCCTTATGTAGCCGAAATGGCACCGCCCACATACATGAGAGGGAATCAGGAAGATTGGGTAAACCCAGAAGGATAAGGGGGGTGGACGGACTGTAAGGTGGGCAGGGAATACCAAAAGAGTTCAGTGAGGACTGTGCGTAATCACTGGGCACAGAATGGGAAATTATTGCATGCAAGCCACATCAGAATGAATGCACTCATTATAAGATGATAATATGCAAAGGATAATTTCCAGGTGGGTTCCCCCTGTCTCTGTTTCTTTGTCTTCTATATCATGCCGGTCGATCGCGGGATGTCCCTGGTCAATCCTGGTCGATCGCGGGATCCTGATACCCCCCCCCCCAAAAAAAAAACTCAACAACTTTGGCTCAACAACCTTGGCCTCCCCAAAATCCTCCTCACTGCCAGGAGTAGATCACAGTCTCTTGGAAGTTGGACGTGCCTGTTCTATATGGTCCCAGTTCCACTGAATCACAGAATCACAGAATCATAGAGTTGGAAGAGACCACAAGGGCCATCCAGTCCAACCCCCTGCCAAGCAGGAAACACCATCAAAGCATTCCTGACAGGTGGCTGTCAAGCCTCTGCTTAAAGACCTCCAAAGAAGGAGACTCCACCACACTCCTTGGCAGCAAATTCCATTGTCGAACAGCTCTTACTGTCAAGAAATTCTTCCTAATGTTTAGGTGGAATCTTCTTTCTTGTAGTTTGAATCCATTGCTCCGTGTCCGCTTCTCTGGAGCAGCAGAAAACAACCTTTCTCCCTCCTCTATATGACATCCTTTTATATATTTGAACATGGCTATCATATCACCCCTTAACCGTCTCTTCTCCAGGCTAAACATACCCAGCTCCCTAAGCCGTTCCTCATAAGGCATCGTTTCCAGGCCTTTGACCATTTTGGTTGCCCTCCTCTGGACACGTTCCAGCTTGTCAATATCCTTCTTGAACTGTGGTGCCCAGAACTGGACACAGTATTCCAGGTGGGGTCTGACCAGAGCGGAATACAGTGGTACTATTACTTCCCTTGATCTAGATGCTATACTCCTATTGATGCAGCCCAGAATTGCATTGGCTTTTTTAGCTGCTGCATCACACTGTTGACTCATGTCAAGTTTGTGGTCTACCAAGACTCCTAGATCCTTTTCACTTGTACTGCTCTCAAGCCAGGTATCACCCATCCTGTATTTGTGCCTTTCATTTTTTTTGCCCAAATGTAGTACTTTACATTTCTCCCTGTTAAAATTCATCCTGTTTGCCTTGGCCCAGTTCTCTAATCTGTTAAGGTCATTTTGAAGTGTGCTCCTGTCCTCTGGGGTATTAGCCACCCCTCCCAATTTGGTGTCATCTGCAAACTTGATCAGGATGCCCTCAAGCCCATCATCCAAGTCATTGATAAAGATGTTGAATAAGACTGGGCCCAAGACAGAACCCTGTGGCACCCCACTAGTCACTTCTCTCCAGGATGAAGAGGAGCCATTGATGAGCACCCTTTGGGTTCGGTCAGTCAGCCAGTTACAAATCCACTGAATGGTAGCATTGTCTAGCCCGCATTTTACCAGCTTCTTTACAAGAATATCATGGGGCACCTTGTCAAAGGCCTTGCTGAAATCAAGATAGGCTACATCCACAGTGTTCCCTTCGTCTACCAGGCTTGTAATTCTGTCAAAAAATGAGATCAGATTAGTCTGGCATGACTTATTTTTCAGAAACCCATGCTGACTTTTAGTGATCACAGCGTTCCTTTCTAGGTGCTCACAGACCGTTTGCTTAATGATCTGCTCTAGAATCTTTCCTGGTATTGATGTCAGGCTGACTGGGCGGTAATTGTTTGGGTCCTCTCTTTTCCCCTTTTTGAAAATAGGGACAACATTTGCCCTCCTCCAGTCTGCTGGGACTTCACCTGTTTTCCAGGAATTCTCAAAGATTACTGCCAGTGGTTCTGAAATCACCTCTGCCAGTTCTTTTAATACTCTGGGATGTAGTTCATCTGGCCCTGGAGACTTGAATACATCTAAACTAGCCAAGTGTTCTTGTACTACCTCCTTACTTATTCTGGGCTGTGTTTCCCCTGCTGAATCATCTGCTCCATATTCTTCAGGTCGGGCATTGTTTTCTTTTTTGGAGAAGACTGAGGCAAAGAAGGTATTGAGGAGTTCTGCCCTTTCTGCGTCCCCTGTTCGCATTTCACCATCTTCTCCTCTAAGTGACCCCACTGTTTCCTTGTTCTTCCTTTTGCTACGGACATACCCATAAAAACTCTTTTTATTGCTTTTAACCTCTCTAGCAAGCCTGAGTTCATTCTGTGCTTTAGCTTTTCTGACTTTGTCTCTACATGTGCTGGCTATTTGTTTGAATTCCTCTCTGGTGGTTTCCCCCTTTTTCCATTTCTTGTACATATCCCTTTTAAATCTTAACTCAGTTAAAAGTTCTTTAGATAGCCACCCTGGCTTCTTTAGGCACCTTCCATGTTTTCGTCGCATTGGTACTGCTTGAAGTTGTGCTTTTAATATCTCCCTTTTAACAAACTCCCATCCATCATGAACTCCCATCCCTTTTAGTATTACTGACCATGGGATCACATCCAGCATTTCCCTAAGTTTTCTGAAGTCGGCTTTCTTAAAGTCTAGAATTTGAGTCTTAGTATGCTTGGTTGCTCCTTTCTGATGTATAATAAACTCCAGAAGAGCATGATCACTCCCACCTAATGATCCTGCCACTTCTACCCCACTAACCAGGTCATCACTATTGGTTAGGACCAGATCTAAAATGGCTGATCCTCTTGTTGCTTCTCCCACTTTCTGGACAATGAAATTGTCTGCAAGGCCAGTGAGGAATCTGTTCGACCTTATGCTCTTGGCTGAGTTTGACATCCAACAAATATCAGGATAGTTGAAATCCCCCATTACTACTATCTCATTTCCTTTTGAATGCTTGGTCATCTGTTCCAGGAAGGCATCATCTATGTCCTCAGTTTGGCTTGGGGATCTATAGTAAGCTCCCACAATGAGATCACTGTTATTTTTCTCTCCCTTAATTTTGACCCAGATACTCTCAATTTGGCTTTGAAGTTTTAAATCATGGATCTCTTCACAGGTATACACATCCCTGACATATAATGCCACTCCTCCTCCTTTCCTGTTTGGTCTATTTCTCTGAAATAGATTGTATCCCTCTATTACTACATTCCAATCATGAGACTCATCCCACCAGGTTTCAGTGATGCCTATTATGTCGTATTTAGTTTGCTGTACCAAGAGCTCAAGTTCATCTTGTTTATTTCCCATGCTCTGTGCATTTGTATACAGACATTGAAAACCATTGATCATTCCCCCTAGTCTCCTACTTAAGGATTTTTTCCTCCCACCACTAGGTCTGTGTGCTGTTTGCTCCATTTGGTCCTTGACTTTTGGATGATCATCTTCAGCATTTGATAGACTCCTACCTTCAGGACCACTGTCTCCCTCCCCCACATAAGTCAGTTTAAAGCCCTCCTGATGAGGTTTTTGAGATTGTACAATGTAGTACAATGTAATCTAGACAATGTAATCTACACATTGTAACTAATGTGCTGCAGCTCAATATGAAAGAGAAAAGATAAAAATTCATAGATTTTCATTTGTTACGGGATTTCTTACTAATGAAGATGAATTTGATAGTCAGAAATGTTCTGCTGGAGTTGAAATAAATTGTTTTATTTTAAAGAAAAAGTGAAGCAGGAAATCTATCTGTTAAATTTATTGACACCAATTGGGATCAGTGCATACCAAATGGCAGTAGTTTGGTGACAAGCCTAACCTTTTATATAAGATAAAAACTGGTAGTTTCTACCAAATTAATAGGATTTCCTGCTTGCAAAAGCGATGAGTGAATTAAAATTCAACTGTAAGCATGTATTTAATGCTACATCATATGTATGCATGTGTAAGCTAGAGACAAGCATGTCCGATTCACAATCTTTTCTGAATTAGATGAATATAGTCTGCATGGATTACGGGGATGATTTTCGTCACAGAAGTCATTTCTGTGCCATTATTCCCATCTCTGATTCATTCCATCTGACCTTGCTAGCCTAGCCAATACTGCAGAAGAGATAACTTTTCAGGCAAGCCAATAGAGTCATTGTAGTTCTCTTTTTAAAACAGTTACGAGTTTAAGTTTTGATAACATTTTTGCTCCTTGAATGGAAGAACCCCTTCTGTGAACACAATTCTTCTTCTGTAAACAGAAGCTTCTTCCATTTCCAGAGCAAAACACGAGGCTAGAATCCATTTATTTGTAGCTAAAGTCTTTTGTAATATTGGGCCTCATTTTCAAAAGATATTTGTCCCAATCCTGAGCTACTTGTGTACTGTAATACGGTATGCACACAGATCTCATTTACATGAGAGGGAGAGGAAGGGAACACTGTATACATGAGAGCCCATTTTTTTATTATTTATCCATTCATTTATTAATTTACTGCATTTAGATCTCACCATTTCCCCAAAGAGCATGATGTTTGTGTACATGTGTTTTCCCCCCTCTTAATTTAATCCCCACAAGAAACCTGTGAGGTAGGTTAGGCTGAGGGGCTGGCCTAAGATCACACCCAATGAGCTTCATGGCCAAGTGGGGATTCAAACCCTGGCCTCTCTAACCACTACTCCATGCTACATTCATCAGAATTGTGTGTGTGTGTGTGTGTGTGTGTGTGTGTGTTTTAAAATGGTTTCTTCCTTGTCAATCCATTGCTAAATATGTAGAATTTAATTTAATGTTTTTTAAATGGACACAGAGCAGCAATCTGATACTGGGATCCTAAAGCACAATCCTAATGAACAGCAAAGGTGCCTCATTTGCTGTGGTTGTCGTGCTCTAGAGCAATAATCCTATTGAGACTGATTATTTTTTTAAAAAAATGAGACGACAGATACACAGTAGACTTTAAGGCATATGGCAGGATATGGATTTGTCCCAGTATATCTACAATGAAAAAATAATTGCATGAAGATTCAAACTGTATGCAAGCCTACAATATTTATTACAACAAAAAGCATGCAAAGTTGTCTCCTCTTAAGATGTATACATTTATTAAAGTAAAAAATCTCTTATCTCCTTCCAGAATGAGGTTTCCATGTTGAAAAACGAGGTAGCACAGCTGAAACAGTTATTGTTAACACACAAAGACTGTCCAATAACAGCCATGCAGAAAGAATCGCAAGGATACCTAAGTAAGTAGGTAACATATTTGTATTATCATAGGTTAAGTACTAATGATGCGTTTCTTTTTTGACCTAACATCTCAATTTCTAAACAGTCTCCTTCAACCATCTTTAGGAATGGCATGAAGTTAGCTTGGAGGAAAAGCACCTGCAGTGAAGCATACTAACAACCAATGCTTAAAATGGCCTGGTTTGGACACAATGTTAAATAGCTGGGAGCAACAAACCGCAAACCCAAGTTCGTGTGTTGCTGTGAAGCCAAACTATGAGGCCATGTTCCTACGTAACAGCAAGTCGAGGCCTGCGGTTTGTTGCTCCCAGCGCAGAGCACGAAAGGAGAAAAATTGGGACCTTTGAGCACTTCTTGTTTGCATTAAATCAAACTGAAATATAAAGTATGGTTTAACATTATATGCAAGCTGGACCGGTGTCACAGTTCAGACTTAGAGCAGGTAGAGGCATCTCAAAGACCTCATAATGTCCAGTAATGCCTAGCCCTGTTGTTCTGATTCTGGGCATTGCACCTTCCATATACAATCCTATATCTGTCTATTCAGAAGTACCGTATATTCCGGCGTATAAGACGACTGGGCGTATAAGACGACCCCCAACTTTTCCAGTTAAAATATAGAGTTTGGGATATACTTGCCGTATAAGAAATACAACCCTTATTGAGAAAGAAGGGATGCCTGGCCCACAGAATTGGGCCAGGCCCAAGCAATGTTATGAAAATTGATAATAAGGTTAAATGTACAATGAATAAGACTACCCTGGTGAGAGAGGGGGATATATGTGGCTTCCCACAGTGAGAGGTGGGAAGCATGGAAAATTTAACCCCCGACTTTTGAGAAGATTTTCCTGGGTTAAAAAGTAGTCTTATACGCAGGAATATACAGTAAGCCCCAATGCACTTGGGAGTAAGTGGATATAGGATTGCAGTCTAAACCATAAGTTTACTGTTATTTTATTTATTTGCTTTCTTCTTTAATCTATTGGCTGTCATTCAGTTCAAGTCTTCAAGGGTAGGGTACAATTTAGAATGATAAATGTGATAAAAATACCATATAGGACATTGAAAGTACAGGAACAGCTAGAGATGCAAAAATATATATATATATTGAGACTGGGGAAAAAGCATCAAAGATGGCGCCAATTTACATGGCAAAGCTGTACTAGTTCATGCTGTAGCAGAAGGCTTACATAGTTGGAATAGCTCTCAAAAAATGAAAGAGAAAAGTCACCTCAAACACTTATTGCTTCTTGCATGGCTTTATTAATTTCTTTGCTTGTCTGTATGCAAGCCCCTACCTGAAGTGGTACCACTTGGAAGCTTGGAAGTAAAACATAGCCTCAGTTGTGGCAACTTGCAATATGAATTATGAGCGCAACAAACCTGTGTTTGCAAACATGGAAGTCATACTGGTATACTTATTTGAGAGCTGTGCTGTGCTGCCAGTTGGGTCTGTATATGGCGGCAAACCTAGGTTTGTTGCTATATGATGTGCCCCTCAGTTGTTGTTTAGTGCAGATAGGGTCGCAATAGAGCCCTAAACGTGTCAGGCCCCAAATACCTGAAAGAGCGCTTCCTTCCTTACAGCACCTGAGAGGTGCTAAGATTGGTGAAAAGAGCCCTCTTGGTTATTCCACTGCCCTCAGAAGCGATGGTGATGGCAGCCTGAAATGTCTCTGTGGCGGCCCCTAAGTTGTGGAACTCCCCACCTTCGTTGTACAGATTTGGGTGAATGTCCGGCACCTTCGTTGTACAGATTTGGGTGAATGCTGAGAATACACCTGTTCGCCTTGGCTTTTGGTACCCAAGATGTATATTTTTAGGACCCACCTTATTTTTGTAATTTGGAGTTGTTCTTAACATGTTGTGTTTTAATATTCTTGCTGTGTTTTAATTGTTGGGGAGGGCAGGTAATAAACTGTAATAATGCCGCTGCTGCTGCTACTCGGTGCTGCTCCAGCTCATTACTTCTCTTCACCTGGGGAGTGAGGATCTCTTTTACTTCCCCAGAGACAACAGCCAACATAAATTCCTAGGGCCAGAGAAGGCTCCAGAACAAGCCCCACCATTAGGCAAAGCCAGAAGTCAGGCAGACACAGGCTGGATCTACACTGAGCTGGAAAACACTAATTAGAAGCGTAGAATAGCTCTCAATGCAATTTTACATTGGCGACATATCGCTTCTCTACAGCTCCCTCTGGTGTCACATCTTTATAACGCATTTTTAGCGTTTTAATTGACCACTGTAGATTAGTCCACGGTGAGGTGCTAGTGGACAGAGTTTTGTGTACCACACAACTTTGCCTACAGTGGAAGTAAGATTCAGCTGCTGATTGGACTGGGGAGGGAATGCCATCTTGTCCTTCCGCTCAGGCTGCATAATGCCTCAGGGAGCACTGCCTTCCCGCAATACTCATACTTCCAGATTCCCATGTATCTTTGGGGGGTTCAAGGAATCTGGGACTAGCACTGCCTTCCTTTCCCAGCTTCACCTCGTTCAGAGCCCCATTAAAGTGCTTGGAAAGGAGACAAGGCAGCCTGGAGAGGAGAGGCCACGTACTCAGTATTTTGCTGGAGCAGCTCTGACTTCATGAAGATGATACGTCAGTACATGCAAGTAGCACGGTGATGATTTACTGTGGACACTGAGGTATCATTATATAAATTTCCAGTGCAATCCTACAGTTGTCTACTTGGAAGCAAGTCCCAGTGAGTTCAGTGGGTCTTACTCCTGTGTGAGTGAGTGAGTAGAGGATTTCAGCCTCAAAATGCTTGAGGCTTAAGACAGATATCTACTTTCTAATCATAAATAATAATAATAATAATAATAATAATAATAATAATAATAATAATAATAATTGTCCTAATCTGAATAACTGTATTCTGGATTTCTTCTAGTTAGATGTTTTGTGCCATTTACACTCTGCTGCCTGTTTAGCAGCATTGTAATATTCTGCAAAAAGCGGGGCAAATGGAAGGGTAGTGGAGGAGAAAGTGAGAGCCAGTGTGGTGTAGTGGTTAAGAGCGGTAGACTCGTAATCTGGGGAACCGGGTTCGCGTCTCCGCTCCTCCACATGCAGCTGCTGGGTGACCTTGGGCTAGTCACACTTCTCTGAAGTCTCTCAGCCCCACTCACCTCACAGAGTGTTTGTTGTGGGGGAGGAAGGAAAAGGAGAATGTGAGCCACTTTGAGACTCCTTCGGGTAGTGATAAAGCAGGATATCAAATCCAAACTCTTCTTCTTTTTCTACCCATGTCGACTTGAGCCTTCATTTGTTCCTTTCTCAGGTCCTGAAAGCAGTCCTCCTTCAAGTCCAGTCCCTGCCTGCTCCCAGCAACAAGTCATCCAGCATAACACCATCACAACTTCATCAACGGTCAGCGACGTCGTCGGAAGCTCCACCCTCAGTCAGCTCACAAGCCACAGAACAGATATGAATCCGATCCTTTAAAACCTATCGGTCAGGAACTGCTATGAAAAAGTGATAGGAAAATACAGTATCAGATTTCCTTTCTGGTTTAAAGGCATTTTTTTTTCCTTTTCAAAGTTATCTCAGATCTGGAGGACTCTTCATGCCCCCAAAAGACTATTGAGTTCCAATTTTATAGTTTATAAAATGTCTTTTATACTTAGTAATAATAAAGGGAGTTATGCAATGACTATGCTATCAGCTTGGGAAATGCTTTGGTGCTTTCTCCAGTTTTTCTGGTACCAGTTGTTTGTTTGTATTCTTTGTTTGTTTGTTATGTTTAAACCAAACTGTTCCTGTACATAATGATGTTCCTTCTCACCATTGCAAGACGTTACAGCGGAAACGTGTTGAAGGGTTGCTTGTTAGCCAAAACAAGGCTTGAGAAGCATTAAGCAGCCATACACTGGCAACTAGGCATAATTGGGCTATAAATACACGAAGAAGCCTGGTTGACAGCATAATACGTTTCTTTCTTTCTTTCTTTCTTTCTTTCTTTCTTTCTTTCTTTCTTTCTTTCTTTCTTTCTTTCTTTCTTTCCTATAGCACCAGGCTCTAAAACACATCCGTAGCCTTGCATATCCATTTTCTGTTTCGAAAATGTTTCCATACTTTACATAGTTATTCGCTCAAAAAAAGCAAAATGTGGCAATGCGCCCAACTGGTCCTGCTCTCCATCTCGTCTCCCTTTGTCCAAGCTGTTTATCTTCTGTAATTCTCCATGCATAGAATTTCACTTGGGATTTCAGTGTGTTGTGGCACCAAGTTTCAGTCTTACCGAATGTTTAGCTCCTCCCCACCTTTCCTTTTATTTTGGTAAAATCTGGTTTCCTTAGCCTGCTTGTTTCCGGATGAATGTTTGAAAACATGCAGGTGGTCTATGTAATGCACCGAGGGATAGAAATCTTGACCCTCCCTGGCCATTCTGTCACTTCCTTAACATTCTCTCGTCCAGAAGCCCAAAGCCTCTAACCTACCACCATGATGCCATTGAAATTATTTTAGAGCTTCCACTGTGTTTTCTGTCCCTGTCCTTCCCTCAGCACCTTCCATTTCTATTCAAAACCCACATAGCTATTGTCCTCCTTTTTAAGCATCTTTATCGTGCTTAATACTAACTCTGCAATCCTATACGTACTCAACTCAGAAGTAAATCTTGTCGGGTTCAGTGGGGCGTTCTCTCAGGCAAGTGGGTATAGGATTGCAGACTAAAGTTCTTATTCCTATTTCTTGCTACTTGCACAATTTTCTGTCAGTATTCAAGAAACCGTAATGCCTCCGGGCCCACCAGCCATTTACCCAGAAACAGCTGCTTGGTCACTGTTTTCAATAGCCACTTATCCACAGCTGCACTGGCTTTTGCTTTGACAAAAAAAATAAAGAGGGGGGAACCCACAGGGGGGGGAAAACCCTCCTCATACATTTTATGATCCTGATTTAGTGTTTTTAATAAATAGTAAAAGTTAAAAGCAGTTTAACCACAGGTGAAGTCTGCTTGTAAGTCATCAGTGCTAGGGAAACTCTTGTAAGATTTTTGTTGTAAAAATTCATGGCATAAGAGGAGGGCAGATCTCATTATGTCAGTCGCAGTTTTCTGTTGCGTTGCCAGTCAATAAAGAGCAAAACATATGCCCAAATCCAGGAAACTGGGCGTAGGGATGGGGGAGCAATTGGCGCAATTCCAAAGCAGAGTCACTGGATCTGATCCGGGCGGATCATGACCTGGATTGGATCAATGGTCCACTTCAGAATCTGCAGTCTGGCAGATTCCTATACAAGGCATTCCAAGGGGGTGTGCTGCCTCCATCCCCTCCCCTAAAAAAACAAAAAAACCATTTTAAACTTCTAGAATAGGGCATCCAGAGCCCAAAGGGCTAGGGCAAAGAGCTCTCACCCCACCACAATGGCAACATTTACAGCATATACAGCAAGTCCCCTGGACGTGACCGCAGGGGCAGTTTTAGGGAACTGCAACCGGTGTGGCAGCACTGGGTGCCACACTGTTGGGGACACCACAACAATACCGTAGAACAGAGTGTGATAGGCGGGCGTGCTGAATTTTAGCATCACACATGTTACTGCTGAGATTTGAGAGCCCAAAATCCACCACTGGTGGCAGGACTTGATGTTCCGATGGTCTCAAGGGAAACAGTATGGGATAAGCACAGTTGTCAACTGTTAGATTCAGTATACGGCAGCTTCCCAGTTTCTTCACAAGACTTACTTCCAAGTAAATATGCCTGGGATTACCGTGTAAGATTCTTGTTTTCTTATACACATGAATCCCAAGTCTAGCAGATGGGAAATTATTCTTGCCATGAATTGCTTTTTCTTAGAAACACATAAGCAACTGAACCCCCAATGAGAGCTGCATCGCCATATTTCCTTGGGCTTGAATGGATTTCCTTAGGCCAAGGAACTGCCTTAAAATGTCAAAAAGTCTTTAGGTCTTCTATTCGTTGCTCTGAAAATTACACATAGGCCAGATTCACACACAATGAAGATTTCCTCTTTGGTGCATAATGTTCAGCAAGCCTTGCACTTACACACTCCCATGTCACCTCCCCTCCTTTTGCATATGTCAGAGCTGATCAAAGCATTTGCTTGCAGTTTTAAAGTAACCACACTTCCCCATGACATCTGAACTCAGGAAACTGTGCCTGAACTATAATTAGTATGGGTTACAAACAAATCAAACTGCGGTTTCGAATTCTGGTTTGTTCTCAAACCGTGGGCTGAGATCCAAACTAACACGAGCAGACGTCTGGCTCATGCAGTGAGGCTTCTTCATCTTCTCCTACAGCTCCCCCACCCCACCCCACTGCACCCCCAAAATCTGCTCTGAAGGGTTGAGGAACTTTGGGCAGCAGATTTTGTGGGGTGCATGGAGGAATGGAGATGGAGAAGACAAGCCAGAAGTTCAATTGAGCAAGTGGATTTCCACTGGATGCCACCCATAGTTTAAGCAAACCACAGTACCCCGAGTTCAGACATCACAACATAACTGTGGTTAGTTCAAAACCAAAAGCAGGTACTTTCAGTTTCCTCCTGGTGTGTGTTAGAGAAGGTAAATGCTAGGGCGTGATCCTGAGGTTCATCTATACATGTAATGGGAAACCATGGTTTCCCAGTAAGTCTGGACCAAGCTACAGAATTCGAATCTCATCATTTTGAATAGATAATAGATAAGATAATAGATAATTATCTATTATCTATTTTGAATAGCATTACTAAATATATTTAAAATGCCTATATAGTATTTCATATACATTTTGTTCTGAGGCCGACATTAGAGATGTATACTGTGTATACAAAATACATGAGGAGTTTAAAAAGAAAAGAATAAATAGGTGTTATTTTCAAACAGGTAAGAATCGGTTGCTGAAACAACTAGAGAACTTGACCGTTTGATTTCTAGCAACTCCCTAGGGCTGAATCAAGATCCCATGCTCCCCCATGCTGTTGCAAATGATGCTTCGTATCCTATGGTAGAGACTTTTATGATGAGCTCACACTAATCCTTGTGTGATCATATGTACTCTTCATTCTACAACTAACTAGACTCAGGTGCATCGAAACAAACTCATCACGCTATGCTCGTAATTACAAGTCTGTCGAAAAAGATAAGTGTGTCGTTCTTCGTTTCCAGGCTTCGGATAACTCTGACCTATCTTCTCTTTCTTATAGGTAACCTTGTTTCATAGTATCACATCCACAACCTCACATTCTACATGAGGAAGTGAAGGCCACTTTCTCCTCTCTCTTTATTTTAACTGTGTTCTACAACTGGAGGCCGATAAATTTATTTCCCCATCCCCTGACTTTGTATTGCAATACTGCTCTGGTGATATCAGCGCCTCAGCCATTTCTCTGAGCATTGACAAAATGGTGGCTAATTATGTCTGCATATGACTGTTGAACTTACTGCTTTCTATGGATACTTCCACATGGCAGGTTATTGTGAACTCAGCGTTGCTCGGGCATGCAAGTTTTGCATCCGCACAACCAACTGCCGTACCAAATTCCCCCACCCCACTGTTAAATCCAGATTTCCGATTGCTGCAGCAGTTCCAAGAACTAAAACCAAAAAAAAACCCAGAAGAAATGGTAAAACGCTATCAAATGGGTGGACGTCGGGGGGGGGCATATGGTATGGCATTTGAATGGCAATGGCATCCTGTGGATGCTGTGAAAATTTAGATGCATGAGATGTTCAGAGTCCACAATAAGATGCCATATAGGAGTGTTCTATCTCACTGTGCAAAAACGGAGATGTGTGTGTCTGTGTGTTTGTATGTGTAGGAAATTCCAAGCACTGCTGATTGCAATACTTATCCCAAAGGGCTGTGTTGCAATACACGTTTCTGTGCTACATTGTTCTCTTATGCAAGCCATATTTCTATGACACAACCTGGGGGCAAAAAGTGGTGTGTGTGTGTGTGTGTGTGTGTGTGTGTGTGTGTGTACTTTTCTGGTGTGTTTTATTATGACAACAGGGAGCTTTTACTGCATGCTCAACCATGCAATTTAAGTAAAAGTGTACCACCCTTTGGAGAGTGGGTGGGAAGAACAGGGGAAAGTCGAGTGGTGGGCCTTCAAAAATTGGTGTATATTTCTCTTCACTAACAAGCTAGCTGCAACTGGTAAAAGCCCTTCTTTGGGGGGGGCGGGGGGGATTTATATTTTTAAGCGATGATATTTTGTGTGTGGTGTGTGTTTTTAAAAGAAGCCTTTTAGTTAGAATCTGCTTTTTAGCCAACAACACTTTTTTCTACAAAAGAAGAAAAGGAAAAAAAAGTATATAGTGGATTTATGGAAATTCATTAAGGACCAAAGCTGAAATTTAAAAACAAAACAGGAATCTATTAATTTAGTATTCACATAGAATTTTATAAAGTATTTATTACTAAATGTTATTTTTAACACATTCCATTTAAACAGCATTCTTATATTAGAATATGTTTGTATTTTTCTTAGTTGCATTGGGAGTAACCCACCCAGCGACGGCTGCTGCACGTTCATGACTCACGGAAAACCAGAGAATGGCAGCAGCGGTTCTGAGTGGACTACCCCATTAATTTTTGCAATGCACAACTCTCAGTGTATGTATATGTAAATATATATATGTATATATAAATACAAATATAAATATATATATCTTTGTAGATCTCAAGCAAGAGTTATCCATCCAAGATGGAACCTCTTTTGCTGACGTCTACTACCTGGAAATGTCCAGAATTCAGTATTTTCTTTAAAGCAGCATCTGCTATTTGTAACGACGACAACAAAAGCATACAAATGTACAGTTGTTTCCTCTCTTTTTTGTTGTTGAAGATGTGCACAGGCCTGCTCAAGGGAAATAACCCATATAACTGGAAAGCTTGCTCATTATAAGCAACTCCAATGGAGATCCTGCCCAACGCTTGATTCTTTTTCTAATATCGCCTAGTGAGTTGCACTAAAACTGCCTTATCAGTCCCACCTTGTGTCCCTTCCGAAAACAGCGCTCAGTAGCTTTAAACCACTGAAGCTCCTTTGTGTATCAGATAAAAATGTTCTGCCATGTCGCCGGGGTGGCGGAGAGGGGGAAAGTAAAGGTCTCGGTTTTTGTACAGATACTCAAAACAGTGCCTAGAGAATGGAAACCATTGTAGCTAATTAGCATCTCTCGGCATTTCAATTATTTATATTATCTGAAAAGTTGCACTTTAGCTGTCTCCCCCGGCCGAAGTTCTTTCCCCTGTAAGAGGTTGGCCAGTGATATATTTAGGATGCTCTAACTGGAGACATCTCTACCTTTGTCTCTCACTCTCGCTCCAAGAAGGCCTACTTGGATGACTGAAGTAGGGAAAAGCTAGTCACTCGTATGATTCAAACCGTATCCCAGGGACAGCCAAGATGGCGCCCTCCATGTATAGTTGGACTACAACTGCCATCAGTCATAGCTAGCATTGCCAAAGTCCAGGGATGATGGGAGTTGTCGTCCCAACAACATATGGCAGGCACCACATGGACCACCCCCACATACACTCTTCATCTAAACTTGCTGTTTTCTAATAGCCTGGTATTTAAAAGCACCCTATCTAAATCTGTTTTACACAACTTTAACTTAGGGTCTTTTCTCCAAAGAGTCTTGGGGATTTCAGTTTTATGAGATGCTAGGAACTCTCTGCTAAATATCCCCAGCTCTTCTACAAGAACTGCAGTTCCCAGATTAAACCCATAGTAGGTATATGTCATTGGGCAGGAAAGTGCCTCTTTTCCATTGGAATGCTCTTTAAATATTGCCCAAGTTGTAGCAGCAGCTACTTAAGCTACAGCGAGGTGAAGACAACAGTAGTCAGATGTCCATTTTGAACTCCAAACCCACTTAATATCACGTCGCCTTGTAGATTAACGGGAGACAGCACCTTTTTAATTTTTTTAAAGTGTAATAACATAACGGCAAGTATATTTAAAGCAATAAAACGTCAAGTGGATTTTTTTAAAGCCAACTTTTTAAAAAAAAATAAAAGGGCGGTATTGTTTTTCTTCCACAACTATTAAAGTGTTCCTACTTTGTTTTCACGTCACTCTACCTGCCTGACCCCCACTGCCCAAATAATACCTACTGCTATATTGATAACTGAGTGGGGAGAAAATGCATATAAACCACATTCTTCAGGAGTAAATATTCATGTGGTCAGAGACTTTCCCTTGCCAGACATACTAAAATCTGTGTATCAATAGTGCACATGTTGGAAGCAGCAATACCTGTGTATCGATATTGGCACATGTTGGAAGAATTAATATGTGAAAACTGCTTCTGACATTTTTCTATCTCTGTAAATGACTTACAGGGATTTGCAAGTGGGAGGGGGGACTGAGAAGAGCGTAAATCCAAAATGTTAGCATGAGGCTGAGAGAGGAATTCTCCCGAGTGGAAATCTGACCCCTTTCCAAATTGTCCTTGGATAACAACTGAACATTATGCTCAAGTATGTTTACACAAAATGCATAATATGTGGAATGCGCCATCTGTAGAATCTTGTTTCATTGAAACAAACATTTCACATTATGTTTTGTGAAGCAGTTCTGTTTGAGGGCATTTTATTACAATCACTGTGTCCGGTGGTATTTTCTCCCAAGTCTGCAGAGCTGCAGGTTATTTCCGTGAAGTTGTACAACTATGGAAATCCTTAAACAGGGGAAGGAGAGCCAGTGTGGTATAGTGGTTAAGAGCGGTAGACTCATAATCTGGTGAACCGGGTTTGCGTCTCCGCTCCTCCACATGCAGCTGCTGGGTGACCTTGGGCTAGTCACACTTCTCTGAAGTCTCTCAGCCCCAATCACCTCACAGAGTGTTTGTTGTGGGGGAGGAAGGGAAAGGAGAATGTTAGCCGCTTTGAGACTCCTTCGGGTAGTGATAAAGCGGGATATCAAATCCAAACTCTTCTTCCTGACTGTCTCCGATACCCTCTTGAAAATAATGGACGCAAAAATAAGAGTTCCTGTATTTCCCTCCCTACTTTGTGTCTCTCAACACTGAATCAGTAGCTGTGGTCAATATCGCCCTGTATATTTCCCTTTTAACCACCCAACACTCTACTTCACTTACTGAAAACCAGCTGACACAGGTTTTGACTTTTTTAAAAGAATGCTTAAGAAGAGAATAGTAGACAGGGAATCCTAACTCTGCCACCGCAGGCTTGAAAACAACTTCTGATGGGGCAGGTTCACCATACTGAATTTTGAATCTACTAGATTTCCTTTGCTAGGTAGACCTCCAGTCAAAGGCACTTCTACTGGAGTAAGAATGTAGGACTGGAATCAAAACAAGAGCTGTTTCCTCTCTCTAGAGAGCTCCTTTATTTTCCCCATGCCTCCAAATTATTCCATTTTAAGCACCGGCTGATCAATGCAAGTTGCTTCTATGAAATATTATTACTCCATTGATTTTATTTTTTTTAAAGGAACACTTAGCACCAGGAGAAGTAAGCACTGTGGAGTTCTACAGGGAGGGTAAAGATTTTGTCGCTAGAGCTGGGGCTTGATCCTTTTTTTTTTTTTTTTTTTTTTGTATTATTTGCAAAGGTTTTGTGCTTGTTCTTCTTTTTCTGTTTAAACAGCCGCCGCCACCAACCACCTCCCTTGCTGGGAGGAGAGAAATAAAATTGGTACATACCTGTAAATAACGTGCAGTTGCTTTTAATATGTTTAATTTTATCTTACGCTTCTTTTGTCGCATTGTGAACACATTTATTATGAATGGACAGTGAAGTTCATTGAGATTATTCATCTAGATCCAATTTCTACATCTCTTTCTAATGAGGGGAGATTTTGTGCATTTGTACAAATGTTAATAATATCACTGCAATTCCAGTATAATAAAGCACTCAAATGCAATTAAATGCCTGCAGTTTCCACTTTTTCTTTAATTTTCTTTAATTTTAACTTTTAGAAGACCTCTGAAGGCAGCCCTGTATCAGGAAGTTTTTAATATTTGATATTTTATTATGTTTTTATATGTGTTGGAAGCTGCCGGGAGTTGCTGGGGCAACCCAGCCAGATGAGTGGGATATTATTATTATTATTATTATTATTATTATTAGTGGAAGACTTTTAAAAATTGATCCTTGGGTTGCTTCAATCCAACCTCTTTCTATGGAACTGACATAACCAGTTCATTCAATTATTACATCAAATCCAAACAGCCTTGCTACCAGACAGTTATCTTCCATACTGTCCTCCCATTTTTTTTATCTGATTTGTGGGATTGAGAAGAGTAGAAGCCACGCTGGATCAGACAAAGGTCTATCTGTAGTCCAGCGTCCTGTTCTCACAGTTGGCCAGCCAGAAGCCTGCAAGTAACAGCACCCTGCCTGAAGTGTAGATGGGGTTCCCACAAGGCAAGACACAGTGATAACAGCAAGAACCTTTATTGAACTAACAGAACTAGACAATAGGGGCAAAGCTACTGCTTATATACATTTCTGAAGGCCTGAGCCACTCCCAATCCCAACGTGATTGGCTGTCTAAACTCCCAAGCTGCGAATCATGACTCAGAGTTTAAGGGCCAACAGCAGAGGCCCAAATCCTGAAATGTTCTGTGATTGGTTATCATGTATCGAATCAGAACACAGGCGCTCAGAATCCTTAGTCCAGACTCAAGCTCAGGAAAACACAGACCACTCAATAAATAACAGTGCCCTTTTGCAATTCCTAGGAACTGATATTTAGAGGCATAAGGCCTCCATCAGTGGAAAGAGACCATAGCCTGATTCTCCATGGATTTGTGTAAACCTCAGAGAGTAGGACCTAAACCAATTGGTTCAAAATACAGGGACAGAGGTTTCACCTAAACCTTAGGAAGAACTTCCATATGGCTGTGGAGGTTTTTAAGCAAAGTTTCAGGGTTGCTGCGGTGGTGGATTTTTCCTGCATCGCCAGGAAGTTGAACTAAATGACCTTTGAGTTCCAACCCAGCTCAATGAATCTTATCTCTCTCACACACACGCGCACGCACATGTATATTTGAAGAATTGACCATATTGATATGTGTTTGGGAGCCAGGATTCCTTGTATGCCATCCCCACCACCATTGCCAAGTGTCTATTCTGTGGTAAACCTAGTTTTGCTGGTGCATAATGTGTGAATGGCATTTATATTATTATTATTATTATTATTATTATTATTATTATTATTATTATTTGCTTATACCCCACCCATCTGGCCAGGCCTCCCTAGCCACTCTGGACGACTTCCAACAGAATATTAAAAACACAATAAAAGATCAAACATTAAAAACTTCCCTAAACATGGCTGCCTTCAGATGTCTTCTAAAAGTCAGATAGTTGTTTCTTTCCTTGACATCTGATGGGAGGGCATTCCACTTCTTGCAGGGAGGGAACCGCCAGAAGGCCCTCGGAGCTGGACCTCATTAGGGGGTGGAGACGCTCCTTCAGGTATACTGGGCCGAGGCCGTTTAGGGCTTTAAAGGTCAGCACCAACATTTGGAGATCATTCATTCTTCACCAAAGTCTCCATCATTTCCATGACTTTTACAGAAAGCACTATTGACTGCTCCTGTGAAGGCTCTGAAATAAACAAAAATCTGCCCTTATTCCCTTATGGGGTACACAAGAGCCCTTTGCAGGTTCTCCATCAGTAGGAGTAAATTACAGAGGCCAACCAGAGGATATTGAGAAGCAAAGTCTTTATTCTCTCTCTGTTGCAACAGGGTGCTTTCCTCTCACACAGGTGAGCAGGGAAGAACCCAGAACAAAGGAGCGCATAAAGACATTTCAAAAATCCCTCCTCGGAGTCCAGGCCCACCCACAGATATATCACGGTTACATCATGAAAGGGGAGGTCTGGTGGCAGTCATCTGAGCATCCTTGACCCTCCCCATGCCTCCTCTTGCCCTCCACCAAAAACCCATCAAGTGAAACAAAAGAGGTATTTACATTTCCTTGTTTCCCAGCCAAGTTAATCACACCCTTTTGTCTCCATCTGGCCCTGCCATCTCTGGAATGGCCACCTGTCTGGCACTCAGGCATCAGGATGCCAGGAATTATCACCTCAATTTCCTTCCTTGTAGAGAAACAGTTTGTCAGTTTGGGAATCAAAATGGTGTCAGGCCTGTGGCCTGTCTTCAGACATGTGGCCTTGTTTGCTTGGAACACTTATGAACATATATATATATATATGACCTTAAAATTCTTACAACAGCTCCTTTACATAGTCATAATTCCCACCCACCCCTGAACAAACTACAGTTCCCAGTATTCTTTTGGAGGGGGGAGGGTGCTTTAAATGTTTGTTGTGTACGCATCCATAGCTTGAACAATCGCTTTGAATTGTCTTATTCTAATCTGTGAATGATGTTGGATACACAAAATCCTCCAGTTTCATTGACTAAGATAGCTCTTGTGTAACCTATTTCTTTTAAAAAAAAAAAAAAGTGCATGGCTAACAGTGGCGTGCATATTGGTCTCTGCAGAAGAAAGCAACCCAAATTCTTCCTTAATGGTCAGAGAAGAGCACAGCAAGTAAACAATTAGCCCGCTGAGATTGCCTAGCATGTCGCCGTGGAATATTCCTGCAAAAAATATTCTTATTTGAAAAGTGTGGCTCTCCACCCCAGTGGAGAAATGTGTCTTTAAAAGAGTGACAAGGCAGCAAGTTACACATGCCCAGGGCTATTGTTTTCCCTGCAGGGTATTGCAGACCATCTATTCTCCAACCTAATCTCTCTTCTCCAGTGCAACACAATGCCTTGTTATGAAAACGACCCTTTAAAGCTGATAAAATATTTAAGACATGTGTTCTGATAGTGTTATGTAAGCAAATACCAGGAGAAGTCTGACCATTAGTGAACCTGATCGGCCCAATCTCCGAGGATTTGCTTGGAGCGCAATCAATATGGGCCCTAGATGCAGGCGAGCAGAGATGTGGCCTCGCAGCCGGAGAGGAGCTCGCAAACATAATCAGCTGGGGATGTCCGGCATTTATCTCCCTGGCATCCCACTGGAAAATGAGGCATCCCTACAGGAAAAATATCTCCGTCAGCACTTTGCAGGCAGCGGTAATCAGTCAGGGCGGGGAGGGGGGTAGATGCTTGACATAACTGCTGAGTATATGAAGATGATGGGCTGAGACAAAAGCATGTAAAAGCAAGAAAGTGGTTGCTTTTAAAGCAGGGGGAATTGAAATATCCTGACTCGGGCAGAAAGGGGGAAAGACTGAGCAATTTTCTTGGACTGAAAACATCTGTCACTTATTTAGATTTATGTAAACTTCCAGATCCCACCTTTCTGCCTATGCATCCAAGGTGGCTCCCTGTCAAAACTAACAGGTCGTTTGCAACAATAAAAAACAAATAAAAACGAGGCAAAGCAGTGTCACAGAGCCAGGAGCAGGGGAGGCTGGCCTGGGATCATAATATCAATCAAATCTACACCTGTTATCTAAAAGCAAAGTAGAGAAAGGGCTTTAGTCTTCCGCATTTCTTGTTTCATGCAAATACAATGGAAACTGCACCACATGGAGAGAAATTCCCTTCCCCTGCTAGTTCATATAATCGACTATATTCCACTAATGTACACTAAACACAAGGTCAAGAGAGTTGGTGTTTCCCCCCCATATGTTTTATCACTCGTTGGTTAAAACTTGATATGGCTGCCAGAGGCCAGATAAGATTGCTTCAAGTCACAGCAGGCTAATGCTTAAGCCTTCCTGATCTAAAGGAAGAATGACAAATACAGTCGTAACTCGGAAATCGAACGCCTTACAACTCAAATGTTTTGGCTCCTGAACGCTGCAAACCCTGAAGTGAGTGTTCCGGTTTGCGAACGTACTTTGGAACCCAAATGTCCGGCACGGCTTCTGTGGCTTCCGATTCGTTTCCAAACATTTTGGAAGTCGAGTGGACTTCCGGAAAGGATTCTGTTCGTCTTCCAAGGTATGACTGTATACCTGTAGAGCGGGACGGAGGAACCTGTAGCCTCCTCCAATATTATTGTACCACTGTTCCCATGAACCCATGGATCAACAATAACTGGAAGGCCACAGGTTCTTCAGCCTTGTTCTGGGTCGGAATCAGAGGTGTGCACGCTTAGTTGCTGGTACTCTGTCCAGAGATAAAGCTCATCCATTTGAATCACTTTTGAGAGCCAGTGTGGTGTAGTGGTTAAGAGCGGTAGACTCGTAATCTGGTGAACCGGGTTCGCTTCCCCGCTCCTCCACATGCAGCTGCTGGGTGACCTTGGGCTAGTCACACTTCTCTGAAGTCTCTCAGCCTCACTCACCTCACAGAGTGTTTGTTGTGGGTGAGGAAGGGAAAGGAGATTGTTAGCCACTTTGAGACTCCTTAAAAGGTAAAGGGACCCCTGACCATTAGGTCCAGTCGTGACCGACTCTGGGGTTGCAGTGCTCATCTTGCATTATTGGCCGAGGGAGCCGGCGTACAGCTTCCGGGTCATGTGGCCAGCATGACAAAGCCACTTCTGGCGAACCAGAACAGCGCACGGAAACGCCGTTTACCTTCCCGCTGCAGTGGTACCTATTTGTCTACTTGCACTTTGACGTGCTTTCAAACTGCTAGGTTGGCAGGAGCAGGGACCGAGCAACGGGAGCTCACCCTGTCGCGGGGATTAGAACCGCCAACCTTCTGATCGGCAAGCCCTAGGCTCTGTGGTTTAACCCACAGCGCCACCCGTGTCCCTGGGGTAGTGATAAAGCAGGATATCAAATCCAAACTCTTCTTCTTCTCCTTTTGCCCTTTGAAATTAGGCTTAATTTCACTTTTGCAGTCGTTCAGTCAATGAAATAAAGGCAGCTTCATAACAAAGCCCTATACTAGGCCAGTATCTGTCCTTCTGGAGCCTACCCATACAGCCATGCGTTATATCCACCTTAATTGCTCTACTTATCAGAGGAGCTGCAGTGTTTTAGACTTGATCTTGTGTTATAAGGCAAGTATAATTATCTGCATTTTTGACAGGCGTTCCAAACTCTTCCAGAGAGAAAGGGTGGGCTCCATCTCACTCTTGGCTCCCAGTTCACGCCGTCTCCAAAACAGCAGGTGCTGAAAGAAGCTGAGTTGTGCAAGGCAAGCTGCTCCCTCCCACCCTACAGGCCTCTTTCCATAAAAGTCTGAACCTCCACACAACCAGCCAGTTCCACACAGGCCCTGTTTGCGCAATCTTGTCTCCCCTCCTCGCACCAACCCACCCACAGTTTTGAGGGAGCTAAACTGAAAAACCAGAAACCCCAGGGCGTCAGGTGTTTTGGTTGTGCTGCAACAGTTATTCGATGGAGTAATCAATTCAATTTTGACGGGTTGCTGCTTTTCAATTTTCTTGTTTCGGGAAGTTGCAAAGTGGGGAGATCTGCATGAAAATGCAAAGTGAGCTGGATTTCTCCCCCACCCCCCATCCCTATGCAGGACTGTGCTTCGTATCTCGACCTCTGCGCTGTTGGTTCAGATAGAGATTTTACAGCTCTTTCCTGAAGTGGAATCTGTTTCTCATAGGAACATAAAATGGCATCAACCAAGGTATGCCCGCATGGGGCTTGTTCAAATTCCACTTGGGTTGCACATTCAGGCATTCAGCTCGGATTTTTCATGCATCCTATGTTTGGCAGCTGGGTAGTGTTTATTTTCAAAAATCAGAAAGAGGCAGGGTTGTTTTTTTCCTGAACTATACCTTTCTACACTTCATAACTCACTCCTTCAAGTCCTGGTGCCTACATATAAATCCCGTTATCGCCATGGGGGAAAAATCCCCTTGGATTCCTTTAAAGATACCTTTTGGTGTTGCCTCCTGTTCCATACACAGGACTAACACTTTCGTCGGGATTGTTTATGTAGGATTTTTCCCCGCTCTATTGAAAACATCACCTGGTTTTTGGTAGCCGATTTCTGGTCCGGGTACATAAATATTATGAGGGATTTCACACACTGCGGCTTGCTAATGGAAAGTCTAGTAAGCAAAATGTTTTTTGAAAAACAAAAATGAAAACCAACAAGCCGTAATAAATTCTATATTTGTTACCATAGCATTCCCATTAAAAGCATTAATTACACACACGCAAAACCATTTAATGAAGCAAATTAAAAGGGAACATTATATACAGAGCACTGTAAAAAGAGAGAGAATATTTAGCTATGTGTACTCTTGTATATTTTAATAGAGGTCCTTACCTTAAGGTAAAAATCCCATAAACTATAACCTAATGGGCTGTGGGACTTATGGTTGATTTACTCTACAATTAGCCCTTTACTAGAAAGCAACTTGTATAGACTTCTTTTTGTAAAAAAAAGAAAGAAAATATATATTCTGTTTCCCATTCTTAATAAATCTGTTGGATATCCATGGAATATGTTTGTGTTCAGTAGGATTCTTTAATCTTAATGCACACTGTTGACTACATCAACGGAGAAGAAATGCTTCATTTATCTTCGATTTCGAATATTAAATGTGTCAGACATAGGGATAAGAAATGAATATAAAATTCAAGCAATTCCATGAGATCCATCACCACAGGCTACAATTCCCACCATACCTGACAACTGACTGCTTGACTTTGGCTTTTGGGAATTGTAGTTTGGAACATCCAGAGAGTACCAGTCTTATATTGAACAAAATCATTGCTTGAGTAGAACAATTTTCAGAAGAAGAAGAGGAGGAGGAGGAGGAGGAGGAGGAGGAGGAGGAGGAGGAGTTTGGATTTGATATCCCGCTTTATCACTACCCAAAGGAGTCTCAAAGCGGCTAACATTCTCCTTTCCCTTCCTCCCCCACAACAAACACTCTGTGAGGTGAGGGGGGCTGAGAGACTTCAAAGAAGTGTGACTAGCCCAAGGTCACCCAGCAGCTGCATGTGGAGGAGCGGAGACGCGAACCCGGTTCCCCAGATTACGAGACTACCACTCTTAACCACTACACCACACTGGCTCTCAAAAGCACAACAGACAGGACCCACTCTTTCATCCACCTGTGCATCCCCCACCAGACTCTTAATTCTAAACCGGAGGGTTGGGAGGAACCCCCATAACATATCTGGAAGGCATGCAGGAGTAGGTGAGGGGAGAGAAGTTTCATGGTCCTCTAAGAAGTTGCTCCAAATGCTCACTTTTGTAGTTGGGTATAACCCACAGTTGCTGTTCATAATTTGTGAAACTATAGACATATATTGTCATTCTTCGTTTTTCATCCACACATTTTTGAATCGTCTCCTTCTCTTCTCTACGTTCAGTTGCATTATTAACAAGATGAACGATGAAGGTTAGCACAATATTTTTAATGGATTCCGGAAACCTTTCCGGAATTTGTTTTCAGGAATTAGGGCCCTTGTTAGAAGGAATCACTTTAGAACAAACAGCTACAGCTGACTGAGTAGAGGTGTTACTTGTGTGCATTTATTTATTTTAAACATTTTGTTTTTCTTTCTTCTCATTATACTTACATTTTGTTCTGTAATTTGAAGTTCCCTATCTCATATCAAGGAAGATAGACACAGGAAGGTGGTGGAGATGAGGGGTCCTGTGAGAGGGGCAGCGCTGGGGGAAGGGGGGGAACTCCCAGGTGAGAGCAGGGAGGGCTACTTTTCTGTGTATGGAATAAGGATTAAGATTTAATTTTGATAGAGGACTTGGTTATTTCCTTTTCTTTCTTCCTTCCTTCTTTTATTTTCTTCTTTATTCTTTTCCTTTCTGAGACCTCCGGGTATAGGGCAGTATATTAATAATAATAATAATAATAATAATAATTTCTTCATCTTCTTTTTCTATTTTTCTGTTTTGAATTAGTGTGATACTTATTGGTATCTTACATGGAAAACTTTCAATCATTGTTGAAAAAAGTAACACCTCTAAGCAGTTTAGAAGAGGTATTGAAATTATCAACAACAAAAATTCAAAACATTTAAAAATAGTTGACTTCACAGCGCAACAACATCTCAGTAGTCAGATGTCAAGGAGATAAAGAACTACATAACTTTTAGAAGACATCTGAAGGCAGCCCTGTATCAAAAAGTTTTTAATGTTCAGTGTTTTATTATGTTTTTATATTTGCTGTAAGCCCAGCATATATAAGAGTGGCTGGGGAAACCTAGCCGGATGGGCAGGGTATAAATGATAAAATTGTTGTTGTTGTTGTTAGCTTGCCTAAACAAAAACATTTTCAGCCGTGCAGCCACGTTAAAATATTGATTTCTTACAACAGCAGAATGCATGGTAGGTGGCACTTGTAACATAGCCAGTTTCACAGATCAAAGCAGTCACATGGACACATCTGGCGTTAGGCAGTCTTGCAAGTCAATTGGTCCCAAACTAGGCTTTATACCAGGCATAGGCAAACTCGGCCCTCCACATGTTTTGGGACTACAACTCCCATGATCCCTTGCTAACAGGACCAGAGGTCAGGGATCATTGGAACTGTAGTCCCAAAACATTGGGAGGGCCGAGTTTGCCTATGCCTGCTTTATATCAATAGTAACACCTTGAACTTCACCCAGGAACATCTCTGAGCAGAACCCATGTAGAAGTTCTCCAAAGCAGCACAGTGGGTGGTTGGCCACTGCTATTTTAAGAGGGCCATAAACTGAATGTGCTAAAAGTCCTGGCAGAAGGAGGTCCTTCGGGGTAGAATGATTAAGAAACCATAAAAGTAGGTGAAGGTGCCTTTATAGTTTTCAGTGCTCTCCTTCTTGCGCTAATCCAGCAATTGAACTTCTGTGATGAGGGTTTCCTGCCCTTGTTTCTGCAGCCTTGTGTGGCCCCTGTTGTGTCTCTACTGTATGGAATCTCTGTTGCTTTTTCTGCTAGTCATAGGGTGGTGACTTCCTTGGTCCTGACTGTTGCTTTTCTGCACATGCCTTGTTAGGATTCTTATGCGACAGCCAGATCAAGTCAGATAAGAAGCTTAAATGACGTACCGTATTTACACGAATCTAATGCACCGTCGAATCTAATGCGCACTTCCATTTTCAAAACCTTGAAACCAAAAGAGTATTTGCTGGCAAATGTAAATGCGCCATCGGATCTAAAGCACACCCTAATTTTTGCAAATTGATTTGGCCAAAAAAGGCACACATTACATTTGAGTTACAGGTAGGTAGCCGTGTTGGTCTGTCATAGTCAAAACAAAATAAAAAATAAAAAAATTCCTTCCAGTAGCACCTTAGTAACCAACTAAGTTTGTTCTTGGTATGAGCTTTCGTGTGCATGCACACTTCTTCACATTTGAGTAAAACTCTACCTCACAACATGGACAGGCAGAAAATATGGACCATACTGTACCGTTCTCCTGACGGTCTGTCCTTTTTGACAATCTGTCACGAGAATTCGCTTCCGCCTCTGATTTTTCGTGATCCAAGAATATAACCCATAGGATTCTTATCGTGCACATGCTCCTCCCTGCTATTGCAAACACCAATATGGGACTCCTCTGGAGTACATAAAGGCAAGATGGATCCATAATTCATTACAAGGTAACAGAGACCTATGGATTCACTGGAAGAAGGAGCATACAGATGACCACGAAACAATTTGCAGAGATCTTGCTCCTACAAACAAGAATACCGGTAGGTGAGCATGGAGAAATCCTCAGGAATCCTAAAATGTGTAAACAAGCCTATCTTTACAACAACAAACTTTTTTCAGGCTCCATGTCTAAACAAAACTTTTATTTTGAGGGAATGGTAGGACTGCAAAGTTCCTTTTAACAGCTCTACATATTTAAAAGGCTGGGAGAAAGGGTTGGAAGGGGACCCTTAACAGAACAGAGAAAACAAATGCATTTTGCCTTCCAAACTTCACTTGTTGATTAAATAATAAGCGCGTGCGAGGGACGAGGCATTGCACTTTGTTTGTGTAGCCCACAGTGCCCTCTAGTGGAGCAAATGGAAGAATTCGTTTGAGCCTCGCAGAAAATGCAGCCTAACGTTTATTGTTTTGTGCATTTATGCATGTTTTGTGCATTTGACCATTTATGCATGAATCGAGATTTGGTTATATATCAAACCAAGGAGAGACTTTGGAAAGAATGTTGCATTCCAGTGGGATGATAAATCCCATGTCCCTTCTGGCTTAAAAATTACACTCAACAAAAATACTGTATCAGTTACCTAATCTGTCAGTGATCAACCTTTGAGCGAGTTATCAAGTCACTTTCAGAGGCCATAAAAAAAATTGATTTAACTATGGCATTGCAGTCTATCGCAGCGTTAAGTGTCTCTGGGGTAAAGGGACCCCTGACCATTAGGTCCAGTCGTGACGACTCTGGGGTTTCGGCGCTCATCTCGCTTTATTGGCCAAGGAAGCTGGCATACAGCTTCCAGGTCATGTGGCCAGCATGACTAAGCCGCTTCTGGCGAACCAGAGCAGCACACGAAACGCCGTTTACCTTCCCGCTGCAGCGGTACCTATTTATCTACTTGCACTTTGACATGCTTTCGAACTGCTAGGTGGGCAGGAGCAGGGACCGAACAATGGGAGCTCACCCCATCATGGGGATTCGAACCGCCGACCTTCTGATATGAAATGCTAACTACTTCTGTTCAGATGTTTAGTGAATGAGTACCAATACTTTTTTGGTATCTGAAGAAGTGTGCATGCACACAAAAGCTTATACCCAGAACAAACTTGGTTGGTCTCTCAGGTGCTACTGGACAATTTTTTTAATTTTATTTATTTAGTGAATGATGATTTGTCTATTTGAGCAAATTCTACTCTTAGTGCATAAATACAAATGGAAGAAATGGCAGCCAGGTGGCATGATCCAAAAGCGTAAGTGTTCGTGGGGAATCAGCATCCCATTCGAAATGCAAAGCTCTGAAACTTGAGCATGTTGGATACATTGGAACTCTGTCGAGGTTAGCTCAATTCCCTTGTAGGAAGGCAGGAATGGGTGAGGTATTTGATTCAGTTTGCATTTAAAGATGAACCTACCTAAGTCACACTTAACCTAAACAAAAGGAGACCCAAAAGACAGCAGCCCTTTGAATGTCCAAGGGGAAGTTTCAATGAGCAAGGAGATCTAGGGCTGTAGCTAAGTATTGCTACTTGGCGACAAGAATAAGACAAGCTAGGATGAAAGCAACCACCAAAGATAATGATGCCAGTCACAATCCATAGCAGATGGAGAGGCGACAGAGACTTAATTTTTAATAGCCATGTTTTTAACAGCCAATTTTAAAACTGTGAAATATTTAATATTATTATAAGAGATAGAAATCCTACTTATGAACTGAATTGTATTATTTATTGCTGGTCTTTGACCGTATTAAAGTTTACTACTACTACAATGAGCAAGGGAGATCAAGGGTGCTTTGAGACCATTGCTATTTTCCATCGGGATCCAATCACATACTGGCAAATTAAGTTTGTGCTCCCGTGCTATGAACCCATTTCCCCCAAAGATGGGGCTTTTGTGATCAGGAAAGTGACATGGCACTGCACTAGAAAGTGTGGGATAACACTTGCTTGGATGCAACAACGTCTATCCACCCTGCAAACAAATTGGAAGGAATGCTCACTAAATAGCCAACATCTCCCTGGAAACAAATCAGGTTGACTACTCAATAAGCCGGTCAGCTGGAAGTACCTACCCCAGATCTTGGTTTTACCTGCTGGCTGGGGGCAAGCTATCTTGCCTGTCTTTAGCTCCCACCTTCCCACATTTGCAAGCTAATGTGGAATTAGTCTGGAAAAACAAATGGGCAGCTGGAAGATTGTGAAAGGGACCCCACAAGGGCAGGGGACATGTGCTCTAGCATTCATAGCATTGGGGAACCAGTACAATTATCAAAGAGACCACCCACTATCTTCTAATGCTAGTCTTAGGAAATTACACCACTTAAGAAGAGTGTTTGTATTGAAAAGAGAATTTCAAAGCCAAATCTGGTTCAAAAACACATAGATAATAAATTACATGAGATGTGTTTGCAATTTTTTTAAAGCCAGGGATCATTCAAGGCCTCTGGATTTTTCTCTAGTTTTTCTCCATCAGAGTCTCATGAGTGCTGATGATTTGTACTAATCACAGAAGGGTGAAGACAGACATTCTGAGGCTGCAGTCCTAGACACATTTACTTAGGAGTGAGTTCCAGTGAGCGGACTGAAACTTATGTTTGAGTCATCATGCACAGGATTGTGGCAGAATTTGGTTGGAACACACATTTGCTGCTTCAGCAGCAATATATATTTTATCAAAGTGTGTTGAAACCACTTTAGAATGTATACTGGTCATCATTCTAAGCACATCTCTCTGTATCAACCTTTCTCAGCCTTGGATTCCCAGATGTTGTTGGACTACCACTGCCATCATCCATAGCCGGCAGGGGAAGCAGTCAAGAATGATGGGAGAGTTAGTCCAACATCACCAGGGAACAGGGTTGCCATATTTCAAAAAGTGAAAATCCGGACACAAAAGATGTCACCAAAAAATAGGCAAAAACAACTCTGCCGACATGGGTAGCCATATGTCCGGATTTTCCCAGACACTTTTGATGGTTTCTGCCTGGACACTGCTTCCCATTACAGTGGTACCTCAGTTTATGAACTTAATCCGTTCCAGAAGTCCGTTCTTAAACCAAAGCCGTTCGCAAACTGAGGCGCACTTTCCCTAATAAGGCCTCCCACCACCAGTGCCCTTCCACCGTTCAACTTCCGTTCGTAGACGGAGGGAAAGTTCGCTAACCGGAACACCTACTTCCGGTTTTGCGGAGTTTGTATACCAATAGTTTGTAAACAGGGCTGTTCTTAAATTGAGGTACCACTGTACAGTATTGAGGGTTTGTCTGGACGTATGACAACCCTACCAGGCAACCAACTCTATGTGGTCCCTATTTTCACATATACGCACACCTGACTACTCACTATTTGATCACCTGGTGTGAACTGCTTTCACCAGAAAACAATGGTATCTTCTGTGTTGTCGACTGCCATGAAAGCTGTGTGCGCAACGTTTTTATCTCTGATGGATGTTTCACAAATGCAACCTATCACTTGATCTTGCAGTCATTCTATGATGGCAGTGCATTTGTAATATGTGATTTAGGCAAGTAACCCTTTTTCCTGGCTGCAGCAATTATTTTATGTCAAACGAGCAACAAAGATGAGAAAGCTGAACACTGATAATTTGTTATTTCACACTGTGATGCCTTATCGTACAGAATTATGCCTGATCATAAATAGGAGTGGCATAATAAGAGCAACAGGCTCATTTCCTTCAGCTGCAATGTTTTGAAACACTGCCATCTCTGGACAGCACAGATGTACAACAGACAAGGTTAAGGCAAGAGACACCTTGGAAGCAAATAGTCAGTTGCATAAAATAGATGCGAGTTAATGCAATTTACCCAACCAGTGTCAGTGTATTTGGGCAGGCATTTTTTATGAATCTGTGCTCCATCCACTGTCCAGATTGTACTAATCTCATGAACATTGCACTGGAAAAGATTCTTTCCGATTTGTAGTACTGCAGACAGGGAAACTGAATATTCCTCATGAAACTGAGAGGTTGGGCAGGGGAGGGAAATTATAAACACACTAAGACATCGTCATCAAGACAAAATAAAAACAGCTTCGAATTCATAAATTTTGGTAAACATGCATTGAATAAATCCCAAACTTTTAAGAAGTACATTTCTTTTAAAACAATCTTATTACCAGAAACCATTACTTGTGTCAGTACTATGGTATCCAGTTTAATATTAATGACACCAGTCAGTGGGAAACAACGGAATATCTAAAGACAGAAACTTGATCTCCAGGCTTTACCGTTCTAAAACATTTACAGACATTTAATGCTGCTTTTAATGCCACGGCAGCATCTCTAAAAGGGTATTAAAAACGTGAAACATTGTGGTGGCAAAAGCTATTGATGCCGATGTTTCACAAAGCCCAGAATCCTCCCTTTAATGGAGGAAAGATGTAGAAGTTTAAATAAGCTTTAACAGTACAAGTTATGAATAGTGCTCTATTCATGGCTCTGCATGCTAGCCTCTGGCATTTTCTGCTATTAGGGGACACTATGAGTGATTGAAGTTCTTGACTGAACTCCACAAGAATGTTTCCTCCAAGAATTGTACTTGGTTACAATTGGTTACCAGTGATAGCAGCAATGTCCCTACAGAGTCTAAACAGGACTCCACTCCATTGGAAGAATTATAAGAGGGCAACGCATTAAGAGGCCCAAATGGATCTAGTGTCCCAGTAACTGGACCTATCGTAGGACAAGCTGTAGCTCAAAACTCCAGGCGTACATTCATTTTGTTTTAAGCAAATGAGAAAATAAACTAGGGAAAACAGAAGTAATGGCCCAACATCATTGCCCTGTGTTCTCCCTCCTAAAACCTGCGATGGAACCAGGTCTCCTTACAGGAGCAACATATCAGGAGCGATACATTTCCCAGATAGATGAACAAGAGATTTTTAAAAGACTTTCTGTTGAACTTAGATATTACTAAGTAGTGGATATTTAAATGAATTTGAAATTCCACGTTCTGGGAGTTGAAGATGTCCCCTTTAGAACTTTAGAATACGCTTTTCAAAGAGTCTTCTCACTTTCTCAAACCCTCCAGTGTCATTAATTATACTGCTTTGAGGATCAGTCTAGGGACAGGCCCAAAGTTCATTTTCTATAGGCGCAAAAAAAAAAAAAAAAAAAAAAAATCTGAATTCTTTCCCCCTTACCATCACATTCTCCTGGCAAACCTATATACAGAGTGCAGGATTCTGCTCTTCACCTGAGGACAACCGCTGCCGATCATTTTATCTAGCTTATCTAACTGAAATAGATTCTGGGATTTCCCCATGGGGAAATGCCACTGCCTATTTGAAGAACGTTTGGCGTACGTTTCACCCCTTGCACAGAGATTTCTCATTAAAGACATTGATGGGCACCGAGTCCTGACTCTTACATTTGACTAGTCGTCCCTAAAGAACAATTAGTAGTTGGAGCAAAAGGGCAGGCTTCATCCTTTAGAGACACACAATGTTCCTTTCTGTCCATGTCTTCTCCAGAATTCCAGAGACAGATGTGAGCTTAGGGGAGGTACATTAATAATCACATTTTCTGCAGGCGTCGAGATTGTAGTTTGACATTATGGCAGTGGAGACAAGGAGTAATTGCAGGCTGTGAAATGATTACCTCACGTTACAGCAAAAGGAGTCAACTGCCAACTCTTAGAAGCATCTCAAACTTCATAAAGCACTATGAATGGGGCCAGCGCATGACATTTTGCTGCCTGAGGTAAAAGACAAGATGGCACCACCGCCTCAGTCCATCTACAGAAGCCAACTGGATTGGCAGTTGAAGCTTACTTCAAACACTGGGAGTGCGTCCTTTGCCGCACCTGAGGCAACAGGCTACCATAAAGCCCCAGGAGAGGTCTTGTGGCATACACAGCTCAGTCCCCCAAAAGAAGCACATGCTCGGGAGGAACAGCTGCTTCCACCCCCAATATTTGCCACCTGAGATAGTTGCCTCACTCTGCCTAATGCTAGGGCCAGCTCTGTCTATAAAATAATAGACACTTGCGGCATACCCTCCAACATTCCTCAGATGAAAATAGGCACTTTTCTCTCTTACACACACACACACACAACTGACTCTCCTCAACCCCAACCCCCCATTTTTGTGTGCCCCCCACCCACCCAAAGAGCATTTCCTATCAGAAGAAGGGTGAGTTTTGCTGCCACCACACCAATGGGGGCACAGAACACACGGCCTCCACCATCCTGAGAAACCCCCTCATTCCCGAATTTATATTATTTTATTCTTTGGTAGATTTACAGGATGAAAAACACAGAAATTTTAGAAAGGGGCAAGATTAGTCAGGGACTGCCATATTAGAATGATTTTGACATTCTTGACTTTTTGACTGGTTTAAATTTAAAAGGCAGGGGGGGAAGCAGAAGGTAGACTGAGATCCTCACTAAGGTGTAGGATGACAGAACATGCCACGTTTCCAGCAAAGCCAAAACAATTTTCATAATAACACTGTTGTATATGAGTATAGGATTACAGAGTTTATTAATGTCAACAAAGTAAGTGACACCAGTTCATAATTTCTCATTTAACAGTGTGTGGGGAATATTTTCCTCAGCACTAACTGAAGGCTTGCGGACATCATTGTTCAGCTAATCATTAGCAGGTTCACCCTTAGGAAATTTTGGCTCACGAAGGATCCCTTTCTAATCTGAATCAGTTGACACAAAGGGAATACATGAAAGATGTGTTGGTTTTCAAGTGGGAGGTCTTTTGTTGGAGGCTTCAAACATGCGTGAGTTCGGCACATAGACCAGCTACATAAAAGCAACTTGGTTTAGCCCGCACTATTTGGCCACTCTGTAGAAAATAGTCCTTGCCTCTCCCACTCACCTACCTTAAAATCTGGACATTAAACAACATCCCTATGAGCCAAAGGAAGGAATTGGTGCTTTCTTACCTCAGTCTTAGCTCCCAGGCCCCCATCTAACAAGTCAGTGAGGTTTACTTATGAGCAGACATGACTTGGGATTGCACTGAAAGTTAATAGAAATTGTATCCGACTGAAATCAATGGAACCAGTCAGTTATGACTTAGTTCCTATTAAGGTCAATGAGACTTAAGTACAACTAACATAAATCTAGATCCAAACCAATAAAATGTTTATTGTTAATCTGTTTAGATCGTACACATGCACACACAGCAGAGCCTCTCTGGGTTGCTGTCCCTGCACTACGAATATCAAGCAAATTTTTGGCACTTTATTCATCATATGTTCCATAAAAGCAAAGTTAAATGGTTATCCAGATGAGAAAGACTGGTGTCATGGGGATTCTTCTGTAAACTCCTCTGCTTGTATTGGAACACGCTAGTATTGTATAAACAACTCAAATCTCTTAATCATTTTTCTTCAAGCGAAAGTTAGACAAATATTTGCGAAGCATGACACTGGTGTTTGGAGCTGCTTGGTGTCAGCTTATTAATACAGAACAATAGTCCCGGGCATGACAATGAGATGTCTTTGTGAAAGCAGGGAATCCAAATAATGAAGGTTTTAAAGAACTGTTTAATTGCATGTAGCTATATTTCACCCCAAGCGCTCAGTATAGAAATCTTGCATGGGGGGAGATAGGCCTTACTCCTCGGGATGAAGGAGAAATTCAATTCAGTTTGCATTTAAATGTGAATGCTCCCGAACAATACCTGAACCCAGTCCATCCTTCAATTGTAGAGTCGGAAGGGAGCACGAGGGCCAAGTCCAACCCCCTACAATGCAGGAATCTTTTGCCCAATGTGGGGCTCGAACCCACAGCCTTGAGATTAAAAGTATCATGTTCTGCTGACTGAGCAAAGGCTCATGGCAAATTTTGCACTGCGTATCTACACCGCATATGTACACTGGGATTGAATGCACATAGAAACCCCTATGCTAATAAGATATATAGAATACTCATTATATTAGGGGGACTGCATACAAAAATGGGTATATGTGGTCAAGCGTCTGTTCTGAATTCAGAACATTATATTAGGGGGGACTGCATACAAAAATGGGTATATGTGGTCAAGCGTCTGTTCTGAATTCAGAAGACTCCAGGTTCAATCTTCAGCATCTCCAGGTAGGAATGGGAGAGATTCCTGCCTAAAAACCTGGCGTTTCAGTATTTGTCAGTGTCGACAGTACTAAATTAGGACTCAGTTACACAGGTCAGATGTGGGTGGCGCTGTGGGTTAAACCACAGAGCCTAGGGCTTACCGATTAGAAGGTCGGCGGTTCGAATCCCCACAACAGGGTGAGCTCCCGTTGCTCGGTCCCTGCTCCTGCCAACCTAGCAGTTCAAAAGCACGTCAAGGTGCGAGTAGATAAATAGGTGCCGCTCCGGCGGGAAGGTAAACGGCGTTTCCATGCGCTGCTCTGGTTCACCAGAAGCGGCTTAGTCATGCTGACCACATGACCTGGAAGCTGTACGCCGGCTCCCTCGGCCAATAATGCGAGATGAGCGCCGCAACCCCAGAGTCGGTCACGACTGGACCTAATGGTCAGGGGTCCCTTTACCTTTACTGTTACACAGATCAATTATAATGTTATAAGTGAGTTATAGAAATGTGACGCTGGATAGCGCTGTAGAGCTGCAATCCAAAGTCAATGGAAAATTGCATTGGGATATATATATTTACAGTATAGTGTTTTTTTATATCTGTGTAGATCCAGCCATAGATGGACCAATGGGCTGACTCAGTGTAAGTCAATTTCCTGAGTTCCCTGGGATGCTCTCTCAGGGACAATGGGATTGTAGAGTAAGTTTATTTAAAGCTGAAACCTTGGAGAGCAGATTGCTTCGTGGCTTGTCTTTCAAGAGAAACAGTGGCTACTTCTGGCTGTCCATTTTGACACATCTGCATTAATAATGGCCGCTGCCTCCGAGGAGAGTACAAATCCCAAACCACCACAGGGGCGGGCGTAGCGAGAAATAGACGCAGGAAATAAAGTCATTACAGTCATTACTCACATTGCTTATTACAGTTATGACTCACATGTCAAACGGAGTAGTGGTAACAAGGCGAAAGCAGCAACAGTTGAATCCAGCCTGTTAACAAGAATTATAGAAGAAAATAAAAAAGGGGGAAGACACAGTAATTAACCAATTGAATCTGTCAGTCATAAATAGAAAGCTGAATTGTGATTTCTTCTGGATGTCAACTTTGTCTGAAACCTGATCATTGGGGAAACGCTGATGCCGTTTGAAAATTATGTTTGATTTAGTCCACGTTGACAAGAGCTTCATCTAATAGCACAATTTTCGCAAAATGTCAATGGGGTTCTAACTTTGCTTAAGGGATAAATCTCACGTCAATGCTCTTCTGCAGCAACAAACCATTTTATTGCCGTGACAGCTGCCAACAAGAGAAGCACCAGTGAGATGGAAAACGTAAGACGCTATGAAGTGTATCAAAGTAGTGAGATTCACTCATATTTCAGAATCTGTATTACAAAGTGAGATCCGCAACTAAATGTTGCAGTATGGAGTGTTCATTGTTAAGCCAGCCATTCCTTATTTTAGGGTACTTCCTTCCCCCTCATCTGCCCCTCCAGCCAATTTCACATTGTTTCTTCTCCATTATTTCATCCCAACACTTGGCCATCTTGCAATCTTTGGGGTTTGTTTCACTGTGTATGTTGATACTTCTGTATTGTTTTCCAGTAGCCTCAATTTGGCTACATAGGCACCTTAACACAGCACTTACATTTGCTGTTAGTGTACAGGCAACTCCCAATTTATGTTCCAAGGCACTGTGCGTTTAAGTGAAATTGCATATATTTGAAACACCATTGAAAAAGCCTGCCCCCGTCCTGCCCCTTTCTGTGACGTTTTTGGGTCACTTCCAGGTTCGGGGCAATGAGCGCATGCGCGATCACGCTCCTATTAAATGTGCCTAAAACAATTGCTGCCTACAATTAGTTTCGGCTAAAATCCTAGGCATGCTTCTCAGGGAATAAGCTCAACCAAACAAAGTGGAATTTACTTGTAACTAATTGTGCATTGAAGAAGAAGAAGAGTTTGGATTTGATATCCCGCTTTATCACTACCCTAAGGAGTCTCAAAGCGGCTAACCTTCTCCTTTCCCTTCCTCCCCCACAACAAACACTCTGTGAGGTGAGTGAGGCTGAGAGACTTCAGAGAAGTGTGACTAGCCCAAGGTCACCCAGCAGCTGCATGTGGAGGAGCGGAGACGCGAACCCGGTTCCCCAGATTACGAGTCTACTGCTCTCAACCACTACACCACACTGGCTCTCATTGTATGTATCTTTTTCTACATTCCTGTCTTGTTTGTTTCCCCCCACCTCAATACACATGCATTTTAAAAGCCGGGCACATAAACACACATTTTTTCATAGGGAGGTTGAGGAAGCACTAGTATACTTTAGGCTGAATATGAAAACTCTTCCCCTGTCATCAGTTGCAGAAACCCTTAACATTTCCCTACCGGTAATAAATACAAGAATGTTAAGCAGCAGTTCTGCTGTAATAAGCTTAGAGCCAAGCAGCCACTCAGCTCAATTCGGTTCCTGATGGCCACAATATTTTATACCCCACAGAGCTGAGCAAGATGAAATATGGTGACTGCAAGGTAGCATACAGGACTGGCAGGCTGCTCAGCTCCTAGGCCATTATAGCACTGTCACTGCCACTGGCTAAGGTAAAGGTAAAGGACCCCTGGACGGTTAAGTCCAGTCAAAGGCATCTATGGGGTTGCGGCGCTCCTCTCGCTTTCAGGCCAAGGGAGCCAGCGTTTGTCCACAGACAGTTTTCCGGGTCATGTGGCCAGCAGGACTAAGCCGCTTCTGGTGCAAAGGGACCCAAAACCTGGAGCCGGGCCTGCTTGATCTCATGTGTGCAGGATCTCGTTTTACATTCCATGTTGGAGAAGGGGAGAAGTGCTGCTCAGTTTGTAATAGAGCAGAACAAAGTGATATTTCATTCATTGGGTATGCAAAACATGAACAATGTACTTATCCTGGTCAATCCTTAGAGACCCTTTGAATATCTTCCTCTTAGGGGCTTTATAAATCCATCGAATGCATTTATGTATATAATATTCACTAATTTTAATGCACACTTTCCTCTAATAGATGCATTTTTGTAAACGCCGTTTGGTTGGAGAACTGCTCCACAAAAAATACATATTGCTGAATTCCTAAATATGGCTGTGTTTCAGTTCTCATATTATTTCAGAAAGTGTGAATTTGATAGATTTGGCCTTGACTGTGAATTGAATCAAATTTCTCCTCCATCCCTAGAAGCTGGTATTTCAAACTTCACCAACATCACTAGAGTTACTACTGAGAGCAGGAACAGTTGCCTATTCTGAAACCTAGGGGCCAGGTGAGCCACAAATACAGCAGCTGTCACTTTAGATTGGATTTGTTCTTGTGGGTGAACAAGTTTTTAAAATCACACTTAAAAAAAATAAAAAATAAACCCAGCAACTTCAATCATTCCCCAACTTGTGCAAATGCCAAGAAGAGAGTTCATACAGCTTCCACTAGATTTGGATTAAAGCAACAGCTGATGCAGATTGTGTGTTTGTGTGTGTGTGTGTGTTTGTGTGTGATGTATTGCCCCTTTAGTAATGTGGACAGTTTGAAAGCCACAAAACAAGCAGGGACATAAAATGTGCCTGAACTTTCCATGACCTCCTTTCAGTGATTATGTTAGCACATAATTAAAATTCAGAGAGGAAGTGAGATGGATGGTAAAGCAAACATGGGGAACTTCTTTAAAGGGGTAGAAAATATTTTATAGTATGTTTCTTTATAACTGGAGGAGGTTGAGATGTTAGCAAAACTGGGGGAGAGGCACGGAAACAATTTTTAAGCTGGTATTTTTTTAGGAGATCTTAAAGATATAGGTTATGTTTAACCGTGCAATTCTTTGCACATATATACTTTTTTAGAGCAAGCCTTGTTGGTTATAACAACATTTACTTTCGAGTAAACAAGCACTGGGTTGCATTATTAGACTGTTTTGCTCATTGATATAAAAGGGTATGTTAGAAATGTGGGATAGTTCACGTTTCAGTCCACAATGTATAGTTTAGGTCAAGGGTAGTCAACCTTTTTATACCTACCGCCCACTAATGCATCTTTCTTGATGGCAAAATTTCCTTACTGCCCACCAGTGCTGCAGTAACATGTGCCAGAACCCCCTACCACCCACCTGGAATCCTGAAACACCCACTAGTGGGCGGTAGGGACCAGGTTGTCTACCCCTGGTTTAGGTAAATGCTAATATTTTCTTCCCCGAAGAAGGACATAGCTCAGTGGTAGGAGCAGAGGTTTTGCATGCAAGTTCAGCACCCAGCATCTGCAGGTAGAGCTGGAAATGACTCATGTCTGAAACCCTGGAGAATATCTAGCAGTAGACCAGAGATTGCCTTAGTCATGGAATTGTAGAGTTGGAAGGGACCCTGAGGATCGTCTAGTCCAACCCTCTGCAATGCAGAGATATGCAGCTGTCCCGTACAGGGATTGAACCTGCAACCTTGGCATTATCCATGGGCGTCTGGTAGCCTGCAAGGTCACATTCCATGGAAAGGTTGCAGAACAGGTGGGGATATCTGTACTTAGCCTGCCCATTATGTTTATAACATGGTGCTGGCTTTGATGCTGACGGAAAGAGTTAATTAAGTGGTCTGCGAAGACCCGCAGCAATGTTTAAGCAGTCCACAAAAACACAGAGTTTGAGAAATGATAATACTGAGGTAAACGGACCAATAGTTTGACTTGGTACTGAGCAGCTTTTTATGCTCAATTTAAGAAAAAGCGTTGCTAATTCAATACAATGCATATCCCCAGAAATGCTCAACTCATATTGATTTCAACCTACCGTATTAAAATTGTCAAGTACTGTATATATGTTCCATTGATTTTAGTGGAATGATTATTCAGTTCGGTGTGCTTAGTATGTACGGTAATGAATGAGCAAGTTTGGAGGGCAGGCAGTTGAAAGAAAAGGAAAGATACTAGGGTCACGTGGAGAAATAATGAAAGCTTTTAAGGCCTTTGACAAATATAGGCAACTCCATAAAAAAAAAGAACACGATAAATGTGGCACCAACAGACCACGTCCTTATGATGATTTGCACATGCATGTTCATCACCAATGGCAACATGACATGGTGACCTGCATAAGTAAAAATACACTTGCAGAACAAATGCAGACAGAGATCACCTCAGCCATAATGCTTGCAGTTGAGGTCAAATCATCCATTCCATTGTGAGCTTCTGAAAGTAAAACTTTATAAAGGTCCACTCATAAGTCCCATTTGAGTTCAGCCACCCTCACAAGGCACATTTGGTTGGGAAGCAAAAGAAGGCCTTCTTAGTGGCTGCCCCCAGACTTTGTTACTCCCTCTCTAGAGAGGCTAGACTGGCTCCCTCCTTGTTGTCCTTCCACCAGCAGGTGAAGACTGTTTTATTCTGGCAGGTTTTTGAGAACTGCCTGCTTTTAAGGAAAGGACTTAAGTGTGCAAGGTGAGTGATGTGTATACAAGTATCAATCAGCCCACATAAGACGCACCACCAAGTAAGAGTGGTTAGCCTCTTGAGGCATTTATGCCCATGAGTAACAACACTTAATATTTTGTTCTAGTGCAGCCTAGTTCTAGCTTTTGCTCTAGTCCAGACTTGCCCAGCCTGGTGCCCTCCAGGAGCCATGCGCTATAACTTCCATCAACCCCAGCCAGCATAGCTACCCATTCTAACTGATGGGAGATGTAGTCTCAAGCATCTTCTACTTGGTTTTACTATCGTTGAGTTTTCTTCAGTATCTTTAATACTGAGACCAGTATTTCTAAATCACAGGAAATCATATGGATTCTGAGCTGAGACCTTTGCAAGCTGAGCAGCGGCCACTTCATAAACAAAGCACAACTGGATGCCTTCATCTGCAACAAAACTTATCTCTCCTGCATCAATCTCTACAGCAGGCGCTGCAACTTTCCAACAGCTTGACCTCACCTGCAAAGGCACTCTCCTCCATTGTCTTCTGAGACAGACAGATGCCAATCAAGTGGTACATGGGACAGCTGAAAGTATAGCTAGCTGACTTGGTGGTGGGAATGGTACCCATAACTTTGTAAATTGTTTTTAGCTGTTTTCTCCTGACATAGGAGCCAACTCCTAGGAGCCAAGGTCCCTTCGGCCCCCCTCCCCCAATAAAAATATTTGAGGGAGCTGCCCCCCCAAAAGTTGATGGGCATTCAATTATGCACTGCAGGGCTTACCTGGGCACCCCCACCCCACCCCACCCCATATTTTATTCACGTTGGCTTCCCTGTCTCCTGGTGGTGCTGACTTCTAATCACTGAGCCCAACTGGGATATAAACAACTAAGACCACCTGGAGAGGAGTGGAAGTAAACTAACCAGGGTGGTTCATTTCCTCCTTCATGTCTGCCCATGTTGCACTTTCGGGCTGCAATCCTATATACCAGTCTCCCCCCAATTTGGTGCCCTCCAACGGCTTTGGCACCATTTATTTATTTTTTGCAAACCATGATGGAAGTCAATCACTGGATTCAGATGAAAGGTTAGGTTGAGTCAAGTCAAGGGATAAGATCAAATGTCACCTCTTGCAGCTGAGTGATGTAGCCAAATGCCTTGCATGTAAGGTGTGTGTCTTCCTGCTTAATTAATTGTTTTGGAATAACTCACAGCTGCTTTTCTAATTACAACAGCTCTTTTCAGATGGTGAGGGAATGCATGCAAGGAAGGAGACTTGGGTGACTCCTTTCCTACTTCTGACTTCCTAGGAATTCATCGATCCTATCCGGTTGTAGAGGAGAGATGAGTAGCTTTCCATTAGCTCTGCTGAGAGACCGGCTGCATTTAGCTCCTATCCCCCTGAATGGCTTCCATTTCAGTTGGTCATTATACAAACTATTATGCAACTTTAAGAATTGGTGCTTGTTTTCCTTTTCCCGCATCTCCCTGCCCTGTCTTTTGTAAATCGCACAGAAAAAGCCTGTGATCTATGAGTCTTATTTTTATTGATCTTATGTTTGTAAGCCACTTTGGGAGTTTTTGTTGTTGTTGTTGTTGCTCAATAGCAGGGTAAAAAAATCATACAGCTGTAAGCATCATGCATCTATCATGTAAATACATTTATTGGTGTGAACTGGCTACAGGGTGGGTGAAGATTCTGCACCACGCCAACAGGCTGGTCCTCCCCAGAACTGATGCGCAAATCCACATGATGTTTAGGCTGCAATCCTATATGCACCAGCCTGAAAGTAAATCTCCTTGTATTCAGTGGCACTTGCTTCTGAGTAGACAAGTATAGGATTCACTGACAGTGTGTTTCTGAAACCATTTCTTACGATTTCTCCATCTTTTTTGTGCAAATCAGTTTTAGAACTTCAGCTCAAAGTTCATATGTCCGATATCACTTTAAACTTAGGTTATCATTGTTAATTAATGTTCATTTTCAAAAGTGTTTTTTTTAAAAAAATAAATGTATTCACACACATTCTTTATTACGGTCCAAAGACCCACAAAAACAGTTTCGAAAGCAAAATGCAGCAGAGGTACAAGGGAATGATACCAAGACAGTCACTATGTTTTATCCAGAGCATGTTGATTTCTATTTCATATTACCTCCGAGAGAAATTTTGCCATGGCCATGGCAATGTCATTTGACTTATCTTTGAGAAGATACCTGAGATACCTGTGGTTTCAGTATTTCCAGGTAAGTTTACCAATAAGAGTTTAATTAAATTGATCCCTAGCTTGTTTATACAGCCCACAGTGTAGTATGCTTCATACAATCAACAGCCTGAGAACATAAAGAGAGTCTGTTCTGATAAGGTATTACAGTCTGCCATTTACGGTAGATCTTCAGGTGGAAATACATTTAATCTGGCTTTAGTAAGCAGTCAACGATAATTGGGTACTGACAGATTCGTAATGTATTCTCACACACTGATGAATTGAGATCAACTGCCTTGGAATTAAAGTGAAACAGTTTTGTGGCTCACCCAGCTTTGTGTCTCTTTAAACAATCCACTTTTGACCCCACCCCCACCCCTCCTTTTGACAAAATCTGAGAATTTTAAAGCTCTGCAGTAAATCCCAAATCCACAAGGTGGCAGCAGATTTCTTTAAGTAAATTATTTTTAAAGGAAAAACAGTGAGAAGACCTAACAAGCACAGACTGCAGATGACATTTCTGAATGGAAGGACTATAATAAACAAACCATTCATGGTGACAGGCTACAAAGCCTAGCTTAGACTTCACATTGCTGTGCTCCGCCAGAGGCCAGCTCTGAGGCAACAGCACGGTTTCTTTACAGCAAAGTAGACTGTGCATTAACTACAGAACACAAACGGTTTATGGGACCACAATCAAGTCACAGCTCATTTAGCAAACTGCTGCTATGTGGAAGTGATTTTCTCCAGCAATGTGGGCACTTGATCCATTCGCTGGAAGACAAGTCAGATATGTAATTCCAGATGGTGACCAATGTACCGTTTGTCCAGGTTCTGTAAACTAGCCAGCTGTCTCCCTTGAGAGGAATCCATCTGCACAGAGCACTGGCAGATTCAAATTCCTTTGGGTGGATTATAACTGTATGGGAGACTTGATATTTTCCATGGTGTTTTATATTTTCAATGGTATCTTATAGTGTGTGTGTGTGTGTGTGTGTGTGTGTGTGTGTTTATTACTTTATGAATTGCCTTTTATCCCCAGATGATTTGCAAACATGCCATGGAAACGCTTAAAAATAAAAACAGTGCAGAAAACAACTTGCAGTTGGGATAATCTTCTAACTATCAAACTCTCCAGGCCAAGCCTGACTTATACCAGTGGGAGCAGGGCCAGCTTTGGCTTTGAGGGTGGGCATTGTGGTGGGTGGGTGGGGGCTGGCTAATGTGTCCTGTGTTAAGCCCCCTCCTCTGCTGGCAGGCCCTGGAGAATTGATCTGGCACCATTGGCAGACAGGAGCAATGCTGCAAGCAGGGACTCGGTGTTTATATTTCCCTCAATGCTTACAGCCATGCTGCATCAGGGTTATTTGGGGAAATTCAAATAGGTTTTTTATTTTTATTTTTAAAAAGGAGGCTAGGGTAGGCATCAGTGGAATAATGCCGCACACGGATGCCAGCCCTGTATGGGAATCTGTTCAGGTGCAAATGCTGTGGTGTGTGAGGTGTGGGGGTTGCAGCCGATGACACCCTTACTGATTGCACAGAAGGGTCCCCATGTCATGCAAGTATTGTCACAGAGGCTGGTAGTGGCCATCACGGGTTCCTGTGAGTGTAGACTGCTTTAGTAATACCCATGTTGTGTGAGCGCTTGGCAACAGTGGCTAGACGCGGGTGGTGCCGTGGTCTAAACCACTGAGCCACTTGGGCCTGCTGATCAGAAGGTCGGTGGTTCGAAACCCCATGACGGGGTGAGCTCCCGTTGCTCTGTCCCAGCTCCTGCCAGCCTAGCAGTTCGAAAGCACACCAGTGCAAGTAGCTAAATAGGTGCCGCTGCGGCGAGAAGGTAAATGGCGTTTCCGTGCGCTCTGGTTTCTGTCGCGGTGTCCCATTGCGCCAGAAGCGGTTTAGTCATGCTAACCACATGGCCCGGAAAGCTGTCTGTGGACAAACGCCAGCTCCCTCGGCCTGAAAGCGAGATGAGCGCGACAACCCCATAGTCGCCTTTGACTAGACTTAACCGTCCAGGGGGTCCTTTACCTTTACCATTATATAAGCTTTCCACCCCTCCTCAGCTACCACTTGACAGAAGCCGCAATTTCAGCAGGCGCTGCCACAATGTTAGGACGTGTTTATTTTTTTCCAAAAATGTAGGGTGCTACAAAGTTGTAACATAGCTTGGGAAGTTGAAAGATATTTTGGTTAAATTAACACAATTTAGTTTTGCTTGGTAAGTAAAGTGTGTGTAAAATTCCATAAAAATCATAAATGACTGCCAAGTACTTGCAGTTATAGTATTAGTATTAGTATTTCTTATCAGTGCTTTTCCTCTAGAAAAAAAGGTGTCGGTATTGCATACCCATGAGTACCCCCAGAAAGAAAAAAAAGCACTGGTTGTTGTTGTCATTGTCACAATACCTGACATTTTCAGAAGGTAAAATTAAAATTCTTCATGGTTTTCCGAAAGCAGTTTATGTGCTTTTTCATCAAACAGAAACTTTCCAAGCTGAATGTTGTAATCACCAAAATAGTAGCCAATTTAAATTCCTCATGCCCCCCCCCCAAAATCTTAAAGACCCGACACTAAAGAAATTTGCAAACTTAAGTTTTGCCCCCTAAATGACATAACTTACTGCCACACAGTCTGGTGCAGATAGTGACTGACCCTATGTTCATGACAGAAATTGAAACTTGGGACTTCTGTCCCAGGTTAAAACCAATTTCTCTTTTGTTTGTGCCACATTGGAAGGAGTGATAGGCCACAATGACATCAGTTTAAACTGTCATGGCTTCCACCAAAGAACTGTGGGTGCTATATTTTGTTAAAGGTGGTGTGAGTTGTTAGAAGGGAAAAGGAGTTTCCTAAGAGATACATTTCCCGGGGTTTCCTGTGAGGGGGGATTGGTGGTTAAACCACTCTGGGAATTGCAGCTCAGGCGAGGAGGGAAGAGGGGCCTCCTAACAACTCTCAGCACCCTTAACAAACTACAGTCCCCCCACCATTCTTTGGGGGAAGCCATGCCAGTTAAAAGTGGTATCGTTGTATATGGTGCCAATGTTGCTGTTGTTGGCATCTGTCTGTCTCGAGAGGCAATGGAATGAAGTCAAACTGCTGCATTAGCAGCAGCAAACTGACCATCCAACTGTCTTAGGCAGTGCAATTCTTCTAGATGCCAGAGGTCACCATGAATGCTTCCATCATTCTCTTAGAATGGCAATGGCGTCCCCTGATGGGTGTTGGAATGGAGTTCCGGCAAGTTCCAGCTGAAAAAGCCCTTGGTCTTAGGGACTCCACTCCGGAATGTGTAGGGTTTACTCCCTAGCCTTTTCTTCTCCTGAAGATATCCCACAGGGCAGTGAAGGTTTAGGATGAGGTTTTTTTCCTTCTCCTCAACTCTTCCCAGGTTGATGAGCCTCATCTGCCCCTCACTTCCCTCTACAGCACGTGCAGAAACCGCCTTCTTGACCATTGGACCCACTATTGGTCTCATCCGCTCAATCCTCTGGAGCCTGTCTTCGCATGCAGGGGAAGCCCCTAACTCACCGTGGGTTTTTGAGACCCATTACCCTCACCCACTTTAGCTGGCCAGTTTAAGCCATTTCCTGGGGTGTGACAGCTTTTAGGAGCCACAAGTCGTGTTTATCTATGAGGGAAATGGAGGAGCCGGTTTTTGTTTGGACTGAGGCATTTTCTCCCACCAGAGCTCTGAAGGCTGGTTTTGTCAAACTCTCTTGACATGTCTCCTGGCAAACATGGGCATAAAATGTTTCTCTGTCATACAGGGCTGAGGAGAGAAACTAAAATACACAGACCTACAGGCGGCTTATCCCTTCGGTTCCCTTTATGCTGAATTCCCATTTCTCCAGGGTTATAAATTCTGCTATGGGTAAAACGCAGATCCTGCTAAAACATTTCGAGAGACAATACCTTTTTATTACAAAAATGAAGTGAGACAGCATGAATATTACCGGGAAGGGGGCAGAGGAAGGAGTAGAATTTCCCCCACCTGGCAGATGATCTTCTGAAGTGGAGAGATGTGCAAGCTTAGGCTATTAAACTTTTTAAGGCTAAATGAAATCCAGCTGCTGTGGGCCCGTGGGCCTTTCGGTTTAACGGTTCACAGTACATATTCTTTCAATCCCTCTGTTTTTGTTTTCTTTTAATTGTTGGGGCCTGAGATCATAAACGCCTCAGCATTTCCAATCCGAAAGCATAGCTCTTTGTAATTTGTCCTAATCAACTGCAGTATAAAAAAAAAAATCCCTGCTCCATAACCCTTTGTGCCTGCCTTCCCGTCTCCCTCCCTTCCCTTCCTCCCTCCCTAGACAACAGAAAACACCCCTGACAGAAAATAAAACATCTGGTTTGGATTCAGCATCAAAATGCAGTTAGTTAAAGTGGCAACTATCAACCTAACCTCAAATGGTTTATGTTTGAACATGATTTTTCACGGCAGCCGAACTTTGAAAAATGAATAAGTCTTCATGTAGGATTGTTTTAGGAGGTTAATTCGCTTGGAAAATGCTCTTTTGGAGGGCTTCTCCTCTCCCTCCTCAGCTCAACTTTGTCGCTGTTTCATGGCTTCCATGCACAGAAGATTATTATTCACTGAGGGGGTCGAAGTAACCAGATACACACAGGGCAACACAGAGCGAAAGAAGCAAACAGTCATCCGAAACACACTGAGGAGGACAGTGAATCGGGCAGAAAGAAGTCTGTGTCACACAGCCTATCAACAAGACATAAAACCATACAAAGGTAGAGACTTAGTTTTCAAAATCTGTGAGGAAATTAAAAAAAAATGAGAACTTTCCCAAGGGAGTTAATGATGGTTATGATTACAGAAGTGACTGAAGTCCTAGAGCAGGGGGTGGCTATTTTTTTCCGGCCAGAGGGTCACGTTGACAGTCAGACTTCCCTCCCAGGGCCACATGTCAGCAGTGTGCATAGCCAGCACACACTGATGCATGCGCAAGTGAGCACATGCACACTCACCACCCATAAAGCACACATACGGACTACATACTTATACACCCATCCACATACCGACTCTGCAGGCACAATCACCACACAAACCACACTTGCCTTCATCACTCACGCAAACACACAGCCCCCACCCGTCTCTCAAAGATCGCACACTCAAAATCACACACATACACTCCCCATAGCAATGCAGAGAAGAGGAAACACCATCTCTTGCTCTTCAGAGATTATTCACTGAAGAGCAGGGGCAGATTCATTTTCTGCTATGGGGAGCCTACAGACTTAAGAGATAGACAAAATCTCTCCATTTCAGTTTCTTTGGGCTTCTCGTTTTTCCAATCTTAGATTCATTTCTCCACAACAGATGGGGTTTTTTTTTTTAAGTCCTTATGGATATCCATCATTCTTTTGCCATGCATTCCTCCTTAAGTTCTCACTTTGTATGTAGTTTTCAGCAATAGCTTTTGCATGCTTACCGATATATTGGCACTTTCCACTTGTTGACACACTTTTGTACATTGTTTGGTTGGAGATCTGCATCACATGATCTGGAAAAGTTTCATTCTTGAAGGACAGTTGCATTTCAGTTCACACGTTGTTTCGGGGAGTGAGAATTGGGTGGGTTCGAATTAGGTATGGCTTGAACCAAATTTATCTCCCATGCCTACTACAGCCTTTCCATATATGCATCCATACTTTATTTTGATTTTGAGGGGATATTGGAATAGAGATTTCATCATATACATAAAATCACTCACTTGCACGTCATGTTTACTAAAAAGGATTAGAATTTGCTCTCCGTCGTACAGCTACACTTTAACTACTCACAAGCAAAAGGTGAAAGGCAGTTAAGTAAGTGACAACTGTTCCATAATCAAGGCTGGCTCATGACATTCTGCTGCCTGAGGCAAACCAGCAAATGATGACCGCCTTCCAAAGATGACCAATTTAGTCTGGCACCGGAGGCAGAAAGTGTCACAAATACATAGCTAGAGCCATGCTGCCTTTTTATGGTGCTCTACATCAGCTGCCTGAGGTGGCTGCCTCACTCTGCCTAATGGTAGCACTGGCCCTGTCCATCATAAGTGAGCTTAAGCCATTTAAAATCATAGAATGCTTGACAAAGACTAGTAGATTTGAAGGAGGAGAGGGAAAAACGGGTGTGGGAGCAAGGTAATGCATGCAAACAGTTCGCCATGGAAAGGGATTTCCTTGTTGTGGCAAAACGTGTATTGTGCAGGGGGGAAAGGAATCCATCTCTTGCTCTGGACTGGAGCTCAGACAGAGGAAGAAGAATGATGTCCCTTCTGCAATCTATGCCAACACAACTAGTTCATGTTGATTTATCCTGAAACCAGCATTCATAAATCCTTTATGCACCTTTGGAAAATGTAATTTTCCCAAACAGCATTTCAGCCCAGCACCAGAAGGCTGCAGTCCCTTCCTCTGCTGTATTATAGCTTTCTCCTTGTGTTCTCCTAAAATACAACAATTGTGAATACTGTGGTTATGAAAACAACACACCTTAATGGGCTACTGTAGCTATATGACACTCCAACTTAAGTGGTAAATGGGTCCTTTTGGTTTAGAACAGTGTTTCCCAAACCTGGGTCTCCAGCTCTTTTTGGACTACAACTCCTATCATCCCTAACTAGCAGGACCACTGGTCAGAGATGATGGGAACTGTAACCCAAAACCAGCTGGAGACCCAAGTTTGGGAAACCCTGGTTTAGAAGAACATCAGAAGATAAGAAGAGCTCAACATCCCATCTAGTCCAGCATCCTGTTCTCACAGTGACCAACCAGATGCCTATGGGGAAGAGAGAAGAAATAAAGACATACTGGAACAGAGGAAAAGATGTCCCGATTTGTAATAGAAATGTATCATCCTTTCCCTTTTTTAAAAAAGGCAATGTTCTCCTCCAAAAGAGAAATTTCCCTATATATTACATGCACAGTACTGTTGACTCCATTTCTGAAGCAGATGTCCAGGTGTGTCCTTGGAGAGTGCCAAACTGGAGTAATTCTCTTCCCACTCTGTTTTCCCCTTTCCTTGGAGAAAAACAGCGTGAAGTTGGAACGACTCGCTCCCATTCTAAAAGCGCTGGAGGTTTCTGTTCTTTACTAGCATTTGTCTTCCACTTCAGGCTTTCTTAGATTCCCATGCTCTTTTGTTTCCAGAATTAAAAAAAAGGGCTATTATGAAGAAGTATCCAGAGGAAAAAATGGGAACTCATTAAATGGAATATCATCGTCAAGTGGTTTCCCACTATATGCATCCAAGACAGAGCCCTACCTCAAATATCACTTCTAGCCAGGACGAAATAAGCAATGATTCAAATCGTATGTGCTTCTTAACTGCGCAAATGTTCATGTGTGGAGATAAAGAGCAGATGTTTCCTTTTGTTAACCTTGTTTTCCAAGTGACACATCCAAGGTATAATAAATTCAGCTGAATCAGAGATTAAATATTTCCAGAGACTAATTAATTCTCAAACAGTGTCACAAATAATGAGGCCGTGTCCTCTGTGACAGAAATGAAACCAAGAACTGATTTGCTTAATCATGTGTACTTTCCAATAGTCCAGTGCTTTGCTGTAGCAAATAAATGTGTAGGTAACACTTCCAGACTTTCCAAGTGTCTCCATTTTCCAGGGACAGTCCTGGATTTACAGAAGCCATCCTGTTTTCAGATTTGATCCCAGAATGCCCCACTTTTCCTTAGGACGTCCCTATTTTCACTAGAGAAACGTTGCAGGGTATGGAGTTATGCAGCCCCTGAGCCAAGGAGTTACGTAATGTTTCACATTAATGTTTTATATTTTATTATGTCTTTAAATGTGTTAGAAGCCACCCAGAGTTGCCCCAGATGGGCAGGGTATAAATAATAAAATTATTATGCAATTATTATTCATGCAACCTTTGGAAGACATCATCTAGTGCAGTGATGGCTAACCTTGACACTCCAGATGTTTTGGGACTACAACTCCCATCATCCCTGACCACTGATCCTGTTAGCTAGGGATGATGGGAGTTGTAGTTCCAAAACATCTGGGGTGTCAAGGTTAGCCATCACTGATCTAGTGAGTCCAACCCCCTGCAATGCATGAAGCTCAAACCATGGTTCCCCATCCAATCTGAAACCATGAGAAACCCTGCTTAGCTTTGCAAATGAACTAGCAGTTATATTGCTGCACCACTAGAAAGCAAGTAGCTTTCCCCAATGAATCCTTGGAAGTGGAGTTTGCCCATCGCATAGCTGCGATTCCAAGCACCCTTAGGAAACTGCAGCTCCCAGGTTTCTTTCAGGGAAATCATGTGTGTATCCAACCCAACAACGAACCATGATGTAGTGACAGTAAAAATGTATCTACTATAGGCACCTGTTAGCTCAGGACAAATCTGCCTGGATTGCTAAGCAAGGCACCAGGGGTGAATTTGGCCCCATTTATTTATGTTTTAATGGCTGTTTGAAAAGGAAGAGTTTAATTTGCAATATAAAACAGCTGTGTTTGGCTTCATTAGCCTAATTTGCTTGATAAATATCTCACAAACCCTCATTAGAAAAATACAGCTGCCCCTTCTCCAGGGCAGTCCTTTTCACTCACTCCTAAGTATGTTTACAAGACAGGGTTACAAATTGCTCAGTGTACAACGTGGGCTCACCCTGCTTGGGAAAGCATTTCTGAAGGCCCATGCAATGTGGGCGTCAGCAACAAAGAATTCACTCCACAAGAAGTGTCACCTGATGAATCAGAGAGGCAAGTCATCTCTGGAAGCAGCAAGTTAGCAAGGCGCAGGAATGGAATGAACTCTACAAGAAGCCAGAAAATTCCCTCGAGCTTCACAGTTGCACACAGTATTCAAGATCACACCCTCGTCCTGCTGAGTCCACCCAGAATATAGTCATCAATCTATTTCCCCATCCTGCTTCCACATTTGCATGAGAGTGCAATAAAGCACGTTTAAGAGTAGTTAAGAGTCTGGGCCATAAACCTGTAAGACCCAGGTCAAAACCTAACATTGGCCAAACACTTGCTGGGGGATTGATTGATCAGGCATCCCCAAACTGCGGCCCTCCAGATGTTTTGGCCTACAACTCCCATGATCCCTAGCTAACAGGACCAGTGGTCAGGGATGATGGGAATTGTAGTCCAAAACATCTGGAGGGCCGAAGTTTGGGGATGCCTGCGTATTCTTTGACAGCCCTCTATCCAAACGAATTTCAGAGTGGTGTTCGTTGTGTATGAACAAAACTATTAAGGCCAGTTGCAAATATGACGAATTAACAGCAATAAAACTTTAGAACTATAATGCAGACTAAACATACAATTTTAAATGCCTGGGAAAATAAAAATATTTTAACAAGGTGTTGAAAAGACTGTAATGTTGGCACCAGTTGCACATCCCAGACTCTGGATGCCACCACAGAAAAGCCTTTTCTTCATTCAGTAATTGTCTATTGACCTCAATAGACAATTTCTTTCCTAAAGTACGCATGAAAGTCCTTTTGGTGTTTTGTTTATTTGAACCTGGGGGCTTTCAGGGGGCCAGGGAAGGCTAGGATTCATGAAACTTTTCACACATATACACACTTCTGACACCAGGTAGAGAGCCAAGGGTTGGCACAGTTGGGCATCTGCCAAGGACCCCCCACTCAGGAGGTGGGCCCACTGACCTGAACCTCCTGGGCCTACTGCAAATAGAAGCTAGACTCTGTGAAGGAGAGGAGACCATGAGGGCTATCAATGTCTACAAGCCACAATTGCTATCTTCTACACTCAACTTTCAGAGAGAACCTGCTTCTGAATACCAGTTTCTGAAAACTGCAGGAGGGGCGAGTGCTGTTGTGTTCAGGTCCTACTTTGGGGGTCCCCATTGGCATCTGGTTGGTCACTGTGAGAACAGGATGCTGGACTAGACGGGCCTTCGGTGTGATCCAGCAAGCTCTTGTGATGTTCTTACATTTTGAGTCCTCCAAACCCTGGAGGTGATGGTGTCTGCTACCACATACCGGTATGTTCCTTCTGGTGGTTGGACTGGTCAATGGTGCCTGTTTGGTTAGTGCTGTGTAGTTCTTTCCTACTCGGAAAATGCCAGAGAGCAGGAAGGAAGTATCATTTTATGGTGTCCTCATGAAACCTCAGACTAAGCGCAGAACCAGAATGTAATGCTTCCTGTCCTCACTGGGGTGTATTATTGGTAGAAAGGATCCAGGAAGCATTGGAGGAACAGTACCCAACATGAGTGGGGAGCAGGAATGGCTTCAGGGCTCAGTGGAGTGAACATGTCTCTTCTACTAACAACACCCTCTGAGGGACTGAAATCATACACCTCAACTTCACCTCAACCTTTTACCACCCTAAGGTGTAAAGTTGGGGAGGTAGGAGTCCTTTTCCAGGTCAGCCCGAAATACTTGCAATAAATATTGTAATGCCAAGTTTGCCAAGAAGAAAATGGCAGGGATTGTGCACTTCTACATCGAAGTGCTTTTAGAAAGATTATGGATTAGCATGTCCGCTCCAGCCGTGAGCACACATTTAAACAGCACTCCCAAAATTAGCATTTTAATAAACTGAGACAGTGTATTAATTGACTTCGAGCATGAAAGACAAGTTGAAGGGCATTATGAGAATTGGTTCGCATTAATACTGAGAGTACAAGTGGGGTCTGCAACCAAATGTTGCAGTACGAGTGCCAGCTAGTCATGCCTTCATTCAAAATATTCCATACCATTCCCTCCCCTACCCATTTTCTATTTTTATCCCCTCCTCTAACAGGCACAAAGCATTCTGCGGCCTCAGTCCATATTACACTGTTTTGGGTTGTTGTACAGTGGTACCTCTGGTTACATACGTTTCAGGTTACAGACTCTGCTAACCCAGAAATATTACCTCGGGTTAAGAACTTTGCTTCAGGATGAGAACAGAAATTGGGCGGCGGCAGCACAGCGGCAGGGGGAGGCCCCATTACCTAAAGTGGTGCTTCAGGTTAAGAATGTTTTCAGGTTAAGAACGAACCTCCAGAACGAATTAAGTACGTAACCAGAGGTACCACTGTATTTTAATTCCCCGCTCTAAGTTCCAGGAAGATATTTTTGCTTCTGCGGTTTCTCGACCTTGCAATTTCCCTAAGGGTATTTTTTGATAGATAGATAGATAGATAGATAGATAGATAGATAGATAGATAGATAGATAGATAGATAGATAGATAGATAGATAGATAGATAGATAGATATAGAGATAGATAGATAGAGATAGAGATAGATAGATGATAGATAGATAGATAGATAGATAGATAGATAGATAGATAGATAGATATAGATAGATAGAGATTATAGATGATAGATAGATAGATAGATAGATAGATAGATAGATAGATAGATAGATAGATAGATAGATAGATATAGATAGATAGATAGATATAGATATTATTATTCTGCTTGTCCAAACCTTGCAGTTTCACAAAGCCTACTGACAGCTCCCTCTTGGGACAGGATCATTTTGGATGCATAAGCAGTACTCATCACCGCTGAACAGCAGAAGTAAAGGGAATGGGGCCCTTCTCTCTTCATTGTGTAAGCATGCTGCAAAAAACACTTTAGCATTAATGCTAATACTGCATAGCGTTTTATGTCACTTGGGCCTGGTGAACGCTGCCTCCTGGAAGCCCTATCAGAATGATGGCTGTGCTTTCCAGCGGCCGATTCCCACATTACACGGACGGAATGGAATTCTGTGTGTCGCACACATCTGTTGTGAGCCTGAGCTCATTGCTATGCACATAGCAGGGGCTTCAGGCTTTCCCCGTTTGCCAAAAAAACAGCCTCCCTCTCCACTGACATTCCGTTCTCTCCCCATTTCCCATTGCGAATTCGCAGCAGTGGCAGCATCTACCGTTTTAGTGCCGTCAAGATAAGGACTTGTTTACTGCTACGCAGCGCTTATAATTCCATAACATCCTGTCAATTAGCAGGGAAAAAATGACTTATCACACACACACACACACACACACACACACACCCAAGTCCTAACTTCCTAATGGATACATCTGAAGGAGAGACGCCTCTTTGCAATACCTTTGGGGGTCACGCTGCACATCACCCAGGTGAGTTTGGTAACAAAGCGTGTTTTTCCACATGGAGGCTTATTAAACCCATTGGTACTTAAATCAGTCTTGTAATGCAGGTGTGAAACCTACATTGGCTAGATAGTACATTTTCAGATAGACTTTATGGTTGCAGTGTTCAGAAGAGCTTACTTCTATTTATTTATTGGCATACATCGTTCTCTCTCACCCTATCTAATCCCCACAACAACCCTGGGAGGTAGGTTAGGCTGAGAGGCAGTGACTGGCCCATGGACACCCAGTGCGTTTCAAAAAGCTATGGGGGGATTTGAACCCTGGTCTCCCAGGTCCCAGACGGACACTCTAACCACTACACCACACTGGCTGTTCTGAAAGTGTGCACAGGAACGCAACCTTAAATTCTCTTCTGCTCTCTAGACATATTAACAATTAATTTCTCAGAATTTGGGAGCAAGCATTGTTTCTTTGCCCCAGAATTCTTGGTTTGTAACCTGATATCTGTAGCACATGACAGGGACTTATTCTGTCTGCAGTCTCCATCTTAGAACTGAGGCTACGAGCTGATCTCATGGCTACAACACCCAGGCTAATTTTTGTACCTTGAGTCAGGCCCCCATTTCCTCCACCCCTTGGTTTGTGTAACATCTTGCCTAATGAAGAGTCCTGGAGAACTCCAAAGCTTGCCACCATTATTTTTGTTAGTGCTAATGAAAAGTTGCCCAGCTGGATAATTAATAATAATAATAATAATAATAATAATAATAATAATAATAATAATTAATACCCCACCCATCTGACTGGGTTTCCCCAGCCACTCTGGGAGGCTTCCAACAGAATATTAAAATACAATCTATTAAACATTAGAAGCTTCCCTAAACAGGGCTGCCTTCAGATGTCTTCTAAAAGTCTGGTAGTTGTTTTTCTCTTTGACATCTGGTGGGAGGGCGTTCCACAGGGCGGGTGCCACTACCGAGAAGGCCCTCTGCCTGGTTCCCTGTAACTTGGCTTCTCGCAGTGAGGAAACCGCCAGAAGGCCCTTGGCACTGGACCTCAGTGTCCGGGCAGAACGATGGAGGTGGAGACACTCCTTAAGGTATACTGGGCCAAGGCCGTTTAGGGCTTTAAAGGTAAGCACCCAACACTTTGAATTGTGCTCGGAAACGTACTGGGAGCCAATGTAGATCTTTCAAGACTTTCTAGTGAGAGTCACATTAGGGAGGAAAATGGTGAAGAGCAATGCATTTATGACCCATTGAACTGCCTGGATTTCTTTCTTTTCCCCCTTAAAAATAAAAGTTTAAAACTGGTATAGTACAGTCGAGGAAGATGCCTAATTGGCAAATGATTGTTTCAGATGTTTGAACTATGTTCTGAGTGTTATTTTTCAGAGGTCAAACATTATTCACCCATGTTAACTATTTACCAATCACAATTCCTCCAGAGCCACTCTTCATTACAGATCTCAGCATTTCACTCCCTAGCAATACATGCAGTACCTTGTACAAGAAAAACATGCTAAGCTGTAGAAGTACCAAAAAGTATTTATTCAAGACCATTGTAAAAATAACCCATTCTAAACAAATCATAACAAACTCGGGTTAGTTTTCCCCTAGTGGTATCAGCAATTTAGCCTTGCAAAACCAACATGTTTGCATACTTTATATATAAACACACATTAAATCAGCTCACGTTGATTTGAGCTAATTAAAAAAAGGCTCTGGCCAGTTAAAAAAAGCACCATTCTAGTTTCTTCCAATTACTTGCATGTTAAGGTTTGTTTCCAAGGCACCTCTTGTGGGGGGGAAAGGGTCTGAGTCAAAGACTAGGGCTCAAAAAGTTGACTAGAGTTAAAAGTCTAGTGTTCAAGCTTGGACAACCTATGAACAACAGTCCCCATGTCATAGCAGTAACCTGCCTTCACATTACTCAGAACAGAAGCAAGCCTGGCTCGTTTTCAATAAAGGCTGCTGCAAAGATCAAGGAAGTCAGTGTTTGAAATGTCATTGATTCAAACGGTCTGCAAATCAGGCACTGTATGGACTTAGAGAAGGGTTAGACCAGGGGGTAGGCAACCTAAGGCCCGTGGGCTGGATGCAGCCCAATCGCCTTCTAAATCCGGCCCGCGGACGGTCCAGGAATCAGCGTGTTTTTACATGAGTAGAATGTGTCCTTTTATTTAAGATGCATCTCTGGGTTATTTGTGGGGCATAGGAATTCGTTCATTATTTTTTTTCAAAATATAGTCCGGCCCACCACACGGTCTGAGGGATGGTGGACCGGCCCCCTGCTGAAAAAGGTTGCTGACCCCTGGGTTAGACATTTCCCTGGCATGTGTGTGCTTGCAACAAGTGCATGGCAGTGCCAGCATATACTCAGTGGTGGCAGAACCACCATGCGCAGGCTCCATACATTTAGGTGGTATAAACGGAGCTGGCACAACTCCTCCATTAGGGAATGTTATAAATGCTTCAACCTTTTCAGTTTGGAGAAAAGGTGAGGTGGGATACGGCAGAAGTAAATAAAAAGTATCCACCACATGGAGAAAGCAGGGAGGAAGCTTTCCTCCTTGTCATAACGTGAGAACACGGGATCACCCAATGAAGCTGAAGGGTGTGAGATGAGGACAGACGAAAGGAACCACTTCTTCAAGCAGCACATAAACTACGGAACTCCCTGCCACAAGATGTACAGATGGCCAACAGCAAAAACCGGGGATTAAACAAATTCAATGAAAAGTAAGGGTATTGGTGGCTATAGAGTTTGGAGAGGCAGCAAGAGTTTCCCAAACTTGAGTTGCCTTGGACTACAATTCCCATCGTCCCTGACCACTGGTCCTGCTAGTGAAGGATGATGGGAGTTGTAGTCCAAAAACAGCTGGAGACCCAAGTTTAGGAAACCCCGTTCTAAATACTAATTCGAGTAGGCAAGCAGAAGACGGCTGTTGTGTTCAGGTCCTGCTCCCTGAAGGCATCTGGCTGGCTACATGCCACACTGGACGAGCATTTGGTTTAACCATTCTAGTGGGTAAGGGGGATTTAAGCTGCATGCGAAGTTCTCATATGTATGACAGTTCATATGCAGAAGTAACAGGACCCTAGTCCTGTGAAGGAGGAGACCTGGGACTTGCATTAAGTGGTGTACCTGGCACATAAAATGGTGCAAAAACGGAGCAACTATAAGGCACACAATCCACCTGAGCTCTGAACATTTGTATAGGGTTACTTTCTCCATCTTCTGTTTCATTCCTAGTATCTCTGTTCATTTCTTGGCCAACAGTAATTAGGATTAGCTAAAGAATTATATCCACAGGTTAGAGACGATTACAGAACAGTTATTTAGAAAACAACAACAGACCATCTCAGTGTGGAAACTGATGACTGGACAATCATAAAACCCACAACACCAAGTTGATAGTTGCCCATGAAGAGGAACCAGTGCCCCTTCAGCTACAGTAAAGGATAGTGGTAATTTTAAGAGAACAGTGGTAGAATCCCGCTTTAACTAGGGTTGGTCCCCAAATGAGAAACAAGCAACCCCTTTGCTGCTACTGTTTTTCCAGCATACCCTATCCTAGAACCAGCCAACATTCGTCTGATGAGCCGCCATTTTTGCACAGCAGGAGGCCTAAGTATACCCAACCAAAGGCTGCCATTCCCAGCAGACCTTGCCAAATCTCAACGCTGGGCACTTGATTCTGGCATAACAGGGTGGCAACGGAAGCCGCAGCATTTGTTCCGTCCGCGCCTCTAGTCTGCAAACCTCTGCAGCAGGTGATCCTCTCCACGCCGTGCGCTGCTGTTCCCTCCGGCGCCACTGTCGATGAAGCGCTCGCACGGGAACTCAATGAGGTCGGCTTCGCTCAGGGCACAGACCGCACTTCGGGGCGGGCGGTGGGACTGGAAGCCGGAAAAGTCGGCAGAGACACCTGTCCCCATGGAGCGCAGGGGCCGACGGGTCGAATACATCTGCCGGACGTGCACAGGTGACGCTGCCTTCCGCCGCCGGCACCCCAGCACCTTTTTCCGCACCAGGCGGGAAGCCCAGGCCGCCAGGGCCAGGAAAAGCAGCAGCGCATTGACCGCCAGCAGCACCAGGGTGAGGAGTTGGTGGTCCAGGTTTTGGGATCTGCCTGCCACGGCGGCGGAAGAGCCCGCACCCTCTTCGGGCAGGGTGACCAGCCCCGCGCAATGGTCCCTCGGCGCCACCGGGCAGACGCGGCCCCCGATCACGCCCTCCACGCAGACCAGGTAAGGGGTGTCGGGGCGCAGCTCCTGCAGGGTAGCCACGGGCTCGCTCCACTCGGGGAGGTAAACAAACCGCTGGAACTTGGTGGCGGCCCCGAAGCGGTCGAAGAGGACTCGGAAGCGCACGGAGCCAAGCAGGCGGGGGCTGCGGTGCGGGCGGACCCCCCAGCGCACCGTCACCGTGCCAGAGCCGACCGCCTCCACCGACAGGTTATAGAGGAACAGCTTGTTGAAATCGCAGGGGTCGGTGACCAGCGGAGGGATGCCGGATGAGACTGAGTGGTATTTGCCTGCCCGCCTGGGCCAAGCAGCTCCAAGTAGGGAAGGTGGCCTGGTGCTGAGGTGCAAGCCGGGCGTTGAGGTTGTAGGGCCCGTCTCAGCTGCCCAGCTCTCTCTTCTGGACGCCAAGATCTTCTGAGAGCCCAGCAGCTGCATGGTGGAGGCAGAGGGCAAGGAGCCGACCTTCTCCTGCACTAGGCCCAGGCCCGAGCTGCTGTTGCCCCTAGCGAGCGGGGCAGGAGAAGAGGCCACCACGCTGGGGCAAGAGGAGCCATTGAGAGCCGCCGAGAGCTGAGCGTCCTCCAGGTAATCGAGGTATTTCCCAGCCAGGGCCCGCGGCTGCCGGCACTGCACAAACACTGTGAGGAGCCGGCCCTGCGCATGCCAGGAGCCCAGCCAGTGCTTCAGGCCTCGCAGGCGGCAGTCGCAGCTCCAGGGATTTCCATCCAGCTCCAAGCGGTAGAGCGCAGGACTGGAGACAAAGAGGTCACTGGGCACCGTAGCCAAAGCGTTGTCCTGCAAGCTGAGCTCCCGCAGCTTGTGCAGCTGGGCAAAGGCACCCGGCGGAAGAGCGGCCAGGGCGTTGTGGCTCAGGTCCAGCACCTCCAGGCTGCGCAGCGGCTGCAGCAGTGGCGCAGGCAGCTGGCTCAGAACGTTCCCATCCAACCGCAGCTCCTTGAGGCCCCCCAGGCCTGCGAAGGCTTCCGGTGCTAACCAAGCCAGGCGGTTGCCGCTCAAGGACAGCTTGGCCAAGTTGGGCATGTGTTGGAAGAGCCCTTTCCCCAGCTGCTGCAGGCTGTTGCCCGAGAGGAGAAGGGTGCTGAGCAAACGCATTGGCCGGAAGATGTCGGGGTGGCGCAGCAGGCTCTGCTGGTTCCCCGACAGGTCAAGGAAGCGCAGCTTCCCCAGGCCGGCAAAGGCGTTGCGGCTCAGCCAGCGGATGCGGTTGGCTTCCAGGTGCAAATAGAGCAGGTTGGACATCCCCGAGAACGTGGCGTCCCCTACGGAGCCCAAGGCGTTGCCGTCCAGCCGCAGCTTGACCAGGCTGCCCAGCCCGGCGAAGGAAGCCGCGCTCAGGGAGCTAATCTCGTTGGCGTTGGCGTAGAGGATGCGCAGCTTGGCCAGGGGGCGCAGGGTGCCGGGTGCCAGGGCCGTCAGGAGGTTGTTCCCCAGGTAGAGCTCCTCCAGGCGCGCCAGGCGCTCGAAGGCCTTCGGGTGGAGCGCGCGGATGCGGTTGTACTGCAAGTCGAGGCGCTGCAGCGCCACCAGGCGGTGGAAGTCGAAAGCGGAGATGTTGGCGATGAAGTTGCCGCCCAGGCTGTAGGTGAGGATGTCCTGCGGCTCGACGGCTTTGGGCACAGCCCGCAGCCCTCGGTTGGTGCACAGGACGTGCTGCTGCTGCTGGCAGTCGCATAGCTCCGGGCACACGGGCTGCGCGGCGGGAGGCAGCAGAGCCAAGGAGCAGTAGAGGAGGAGGAGCGGCATCAGACGGCGCGGGCGCGGCGGCTCCATCCCACGAGGGCGCGCGGCGAGCGGCAGCTTCCCCCGACCCCTCGGCGTCTCTCCGGCATCCCACCCTCTCCTCTCTCCCGCTTTCTCTCTCTTGCGCGGCGGCTGCCGGTCGGGCTCCTCCTCTGGCGTCGGGGGCGCGCCTCTCGAACCCGCTGCCGAGGAGGGGACGAAGAGACCCCCTTCGCCAAGTCAACCGACGGCTTCCCGCCGCTGGAGACGGCGCTCGCTAGTTCCCTGCAGCCGCCGCCGCGCAGGGTTAGGCGGGAGAGAGCCGTCGGCGGCGCTGCGTCTCCCTGCGAGCTTCCTGCCGCTGCCGCTGCCTGGGCTGCTCTGCGGACTCGCAGGCGGAGGCGGCCGGGGACAGACAAGCGGAGGAGCGGAAACTCGCACTTCCCACCCTTGGCCCCCGGGGACGCGCGGGAAGAGCGGCTGCGAGGAGGAGGAGGAGGGGAGGCTGCTGCAGCCAAAAGGACAGAAGGAGGGAGGCCGTCGGACCAGGGCAGCGCGCTGGAGTCAATGTGTGCATGCAGAAGGCGAGGGGAAGGGGGGTGCCGAGGCGCAGCCAAGCAGCAGCAGCAGGAGGAGGGGGTGCAAAGTGTCGGGGGGGGGGCTCCGCGGGAGAAACTTGGCCGTCTGGGCAGGAGGGGAAGCGAGATCGGAGCACGTGGGCTGCAGATAAAGCGCTGGATGGTTTCAATTTGCGCAGGAGGCGCGAGCTTGCCAGCCAAGTCCCACCCACTCGCCCCTTTTCTGCACGGAGCAGCGACCTGCCAAGAGTAATAGTCACGGTTTACCGCAGATTAGGGCCTATTGACACCGACGGCTGAATCGCCCGCTGCCCTCCACCCGCCGCACCTCTCTGGCTGGATTCGGAAGGTAAAACGAAACGGGTCTTCTGTGAAAAGAGGAGAGGGCTTGGTAGGATTTGCAGCCGCCACAGTATATCTGGATCAAAAGAGTAATACCTTCTGAGTAATACCCCTCCCACCCTCTCACTATATATAAGGGTCTGGTGACTTCTGTTTCAGTGTATCTGAAGAAGTGTGCATGCACATGAAAGCTCATACCAAGAACAAACTTAGTTGGTCTCTAAGGTGCTACTGGAATGAATTATTTTTTATTTTGTTTGGAGCAAAAGGGATCGCTTTGCTGAGCCGGTATGATGAGCCCTCCACATGTGGTTGCGTGACCAATGGATAAGGATGAGGGAGATGTAGTCCCAGAACATATGAAGGGCCATAGGCTCTCCCTTCCCTGGGTGTAGGATGTCAGATCAGGATGAGGCATCACCACCTCCAATTCCATCTACAGAAGCTGCAAGGATTGGCAGATGAGTTTTTCTTCAATACAAGGGGTGAGTTGGCATCCTCCAGTACACCTGAGACCAGCAAGCAAGGCACACACAGCTACTGGAGATGCTCAGGAGAAACAGCCAGACAGCTGCCTAGTATCTGCCCTGGGATTAGCCTAACCCACCTCACAGAGGATCTCCAATTACCCAAACTGAGCTGTAATGTAATGATCTGGATACCAAACAGTGCACCCAAGAGCTCGTGAATCCCATTTCTCCAAACAAAATAAATGGACCACATGACATACTTGTTTAAAATAACAGAATTCTAAATCTGTAGACACAGCACTGGCCTTCCTAACTGCTATGATATAAAGCTCCCCCCCCCCCCGCCTCTTCTGGTGCCTGGTATACTGGTATATTGTTATATTGTGTGGGAATGTTAAGGAAGGTAGGAGAGGATAGATTGTTTTGATATTATCCCTCTTCACTCATGTTAGTGAGTAAGCAGCAGAGCACGTTTCCTTTGCAACTTATTGGAAGCTAGTTGATGATTCGTTAGAGTCCTTTAATTAAGCAATCCAGTCTCGCTTGTTCCTGGTAAGTTTCCCTTTTATTTCCCTCTTGAAATAATAATAACACAACACAGTCTTCTTTAAAAGTAAGAATAAAGTTTTACTCACAGCAATAATCTGAAGGCAGGCTTTATCTTGGGGTTACAGTGAAAAGAAGTCTGAACTACATCTCAGCTTTCTGCTTGTGGGCTCCATTCTGTGTGAAGATTGAGCCATGCACTGACTAAGAGCCAGGAGAGCAAGACTCAAAGAGTAAGATGGCAGCGTGGCCAGCCCTTTTATCTGGTTAGCTAAGATCACACCCATCTACCTGGTCACACACAGGGGGAGGAAGCTCCAGAGCAGATATGACAGGAAGTCCTCCCTGTCTGAAGCCACATTCCCCTGTATGTCCATTCTAGGCAACAGGAAATTGTTGTACTTGACTGCTCTAGTAATAATACATCCCACACTCTGGACATTTTTTTGTAAAGTTTGCCTCCTGCACGCAACACTTCACTCTCAAAATACAAATGATACCTGTATATGTGTTCCTTGTGAATCAGTTACAGGCTGGTGCAGAGCTTTATACTAATTAAAAAGACTGAAATCCTAAGAGTGCTTCTTCTTTCTTCTTTCGCGATTTCTCATAGCCAAGTAAGATTGTCTTCCATGAACACGGTTTTAACAGTGAATCCGTAAGTAACTATGGAGGCCAGTTTGGATCCACATGTCCTTCCACAGTGGGGACATAGGTTTCCGGGCAGGAGTTGATCATGGTGAGGGTTTGCCAAGAGTACCTTCCTCTTAGCACATTTCTCCCTTTCATTCTGAGTTCGAGCGTCTTAAAAGCCCATGGATGCAATGCTTATATAAAGCAAGGAAGTGTCTTACAAGTAAAGATGGTTCAAGGAATCGGAGGGTAACAATGGAGCCCAGAGACCTCAGCTCAGCTGAAGTATTCATCATATCTCCTGAATCCTGGTCCACATGGGTGTCTTACAAATAGCATGTCTCCTGGTGTCAGCGCAGCAGCCTGTCACTGTAAGTTGGTGGCTGATGTTGCCTTCTAGTAACCAATTTGTGCTAGGCTATATTTTGTAACTAATAATGCTGAACACTATACTCCCTCAAATTCCCTCAGAGAATTCTGGGCATTGTAGTTCACCCCTCGCAAAGTTACGACTCGTAGCAACCCGTTAACAAACTACATTGGCCAGGATAGTGCATATGCAGCCATCGCTAGATTTTTTTTTCCTGGGAAATTGCAGCATGCAAGAGAAGACAGGAGGAAAACGTCCCGAACATCTTGAATATCAATCTGGGAAAGACAGCACGAAAACAATACCTATCATTCCCATGCATATTACATCGCTGCTGCTAATTTCCCATGTTAATGTCTGGTTTAACAGGAAACCTGTGGTGGAAACAGATAAAAAGGAGAAGGCAAGGGTTCAGGGACTAGGATATACTCTCTTGCCATATGGACAAGGAGTGGAAGAATGAGGTCTGTTAGCATCCATTATATATGCTTTTATTCCCAGCTGTGATACATTTGGGACAGGGTGGGCAACCTGCGTACCACATGGGCCCTTGGCTCAGTCCCCCTTCGTCTGCCAGGTGAGTTGCCTGCTAATAGCAATGTGATTCATTGAACTTTGACAGATCAGGCGTATGGGGAGAGGCTTTAATCTTCCATCAAGTGCAGGTGCCCGGGAACATTTTCCCCTCCAGATGTTTCTGAACTACAGGTCCCTTGGCTATGCCTGCTGGAGGTGTTGGGAGTTGTAGCTCAGCAACATCTGAAAAGCCAAACATCCCCCCCAAAAAAACCAACCCTGTGCTTCCAGCCCAGCCAAATGGATTGGTCTTGGATTTGACAACTTCCTTTCTAAGGCTGAAATCTGGGCGATTAAATCCCATTGAAACCAGTGGAGATCTTTTTCTGAATGGTTGTTAGTGACCAGTTTGCCTCAAAAGCTCTTCAGTTCATCTCCCACCCCACATTTCATACGCACTCATTCCAAGTATCCCGTTTTATCGGTAGTTGGCTCTTTCTCAACTTCACTTCCATTCACTAAAAAACTGTGTTCAGTTACACCAGAACACATTTACTAATCATTTAACAAATGACTGCCGCTCTCACACATATAAGATGTGTACTGTGCTGCTGTTGTGCTGTTCCTGTTATTTTATGAATTTATACCCCACACTTCAGTCTAAAAACATTCCCAGGGTGGCTTACAAAACTAAAACCGGCATTAAAATCATCTGCATAACATCTGTGGCTGTTTTGGGAGAGCTTTGGGGTTTGATGTCCACTAAGATTCTATAAAAAGCTCTAATACAAAAATACAAACATGTCTGACAACTTAATGCGTACAATGTGTCCGGCGTTCAAAGACGAAAACTCAAGAGTGAAAATCCGGAACACACTAAGCCCCATTGAGCACAACTGGACTCGCATCTGAGTAAGCATGCAATTAAGCTGCAAAACTTTATTTGCTGTTAAGTAGAGCAATGTTCAGCACCAATGCCTAATTTGAACATTTTGTTGCCAAACATCATAGACACACATGCACACACCCTTTCCCCAGATTTATGGCTTACTTGTGGAAGTAATCTGTGTGCCATCTGTAATCCATGTTGGTTGAATAGCATTGCAGATAAGGTATTTTCTGATGGGATCATTTGCTATTGTTTAAGAATGGAATGTCACTTGAGACCTTCAGCTCTTCTTCAGGAAGAAAGTGTGTTTTCCAGACTCACAGTAAATATTCTACACACTCCCTGCTCAAGCAGGGAGATGCAGCCACATGTTTAATAACTATCTGTACCTTTTCCTACAGGAATACTCAACTACAAAAACTTGCTCTGCCAGTTGGAAAGAGCTTTTAAGCAGTAAATGCCTGACTAAAGATGTATAAGGCACACATTTATGGGGTTTTTTTTTGCTTTAAGACAAGTCATGACTACTCAGAAGTAACTCCCATTGAGTCCAATGAGATAAAAGGGGCTGTAAGTGGCTCTGATCTACTGCTAATAGCACACATATTGGTATGAAAGGGAGGTGATGCTCATTCCCTGCTGTATCTAAATCAGAAATGGGGAACCGGTGGCACTTCAGGTGCTTCTGGGCTCCAACTCTCGCCAGTCCTAATCAGCATGTTCAGTGGTTAGAGATGGTGGGCATTGTCATTGAGCAATATCTGGAGGGGTCTGCGGCTTCCCATCCCTAAACTAAATGTATCCAGCCAGTGCAATGGGGTCCAAATTAAAACCACAATATGGCTGCAAATACACTTCCAGATGTGCCTTCCCATCAGATCCAAGCACTGCATCTGCCCATGGATTTCCCTTGATAGGTGAGGGTGATTGGACCGAAGTATGGCCCTTAAGTATCCATAGTATTACATTGCTAGATTTTCAAAATAATCTGCAGGAGGGCTAAGGAACCTCTTTCTCTCCAGATACTGGACTGCAATCCTCATAATTTCTGACCATCGGACATGGTGGCTGGGTCTAATGTGGGAGTTGACGTCCAACAAAACCAGGAGGAGCACAGATTCCCCCCCCCCCTCGATCTACAGCTTTGAATTCAATTGGGGATGCAATCCGGGGAAAAAGAGTCTGAACAAAACATCACCAGTTTTAGCTGCACTGGAGTAGTCAGATTGTTGCATGGGAATTTTTAGTTGTGCTGAAATGTGATCAAGATAATAACTGAATAATTGTTTCAGTCTTCTGAGTCCTGTTCCCCAGTGATCTCTGCCGCCCAGGGCATTTGGCTCCTATTTGCTACTTAAACTGAATGGTAAGTGTTTGCATATTAACTTTGCTTTTTTACTTTAACAGTGCAATCCTCTACACTGGCCAAACTAGCCAATAACCCAGCTGCTAATGGGCTTTTTATAGTATAAGGCATTTCCTTTCTCTGGGAACCAAACACTGGAGTTGAGATAAATGTATACTTTCCGTAGAGCCTATACTGTATACCCATAAATGGCTGCAGTGCAAATCACATACATGGCTTCAAACTTTTAGGCAGGGTGAATTAGATGTCGTTTATTACTGCAGTGCTGAGGCCCTAATGTATAAAATGCTATTACATGCTTCTTTCCATAAGCATTGCAATTGATTCCAAACAGCCTGAAAGCCCATATAAGGTTGCTTGCATCCATGATAACTGAAATAGAGCATTTAAAAATCATTTTAAATGGGCATCAATCCACTACTCCTGTGTCTTGAAGGCTACAGTATCACCACTCATAAGGTGGTGGTGAGTTACAGGACAACGAATGAGATTTCTAAACGCATTTGGAAATGGGGTGCTGGTGTTTTCAACTTTCTTCACTCCTGAAGACTGCATTGTTTTTCTCGGTGCAATACAGTAAGTTGTCACACAAGCATTTGAAGCAACAGTTGATACCCTTTGGTGGGAGCTTCAGCATCTCTCTTTCTGTTCCTTCAAATCCTTTCCCATAAGTCTCTTGGCTTAAATACATAGCCTATATCAACTTAGCTGGGAGGAAGGTGAAACTTACTTCTGCATAGATATGTAAGTGCCCTGGAGACAGAGATCTACAGGTCTATGAAACTCTGTTAGGCATCAGGAATGTTGACAGTGCTGTATAAGCTGTAAATAGTACAGTGGTACCTCAGCTCTCGAACGTAATCCGTTCCAGAAGACTGTTCGAGTTCCGAAACATTCGAAAACTGAGGCACAAAGGGCTGTCTGTAACTTCAATTGAGAAAACTGAAAAACAAGCAGCGGAAGCCGTTCGACTTCTGAGGCACGTTCGAAAACGGAAGCATTTACTTCTGGGTTTTCGGCGTTTGGGTTCCAAAACGTTTGTCATTGGAGACGTTCGAGAACCGAGGTACCACTGTATAATCAAATGCATGATCCGATAGCTTTGTACATCATCTCAATAGCTTTTACTCCCAGTTCTATTGGACTAGGAGTGCCTTTTGCCAGCTTTGGCTGGTAAGACAGCTACAGTCATTCTTGGATAGGGATAGCTTGGCCACAGTTGTCCATGCAACCTCTATGTGGGGCTGCCCCTGGGGTCGGTCCTGTAGGTGCAGAACATGGTGGCCAGATTGCTTGTGGGGAGCAGACTGCCACCAAATAGTACCCACTTGAAGCAGGTCTTTCCGTCGTTCTGTTGAGCAGTGAGATACGATAGACACCCATTATCTGGACTTTCTGAAAAGAGAATTTTTGTTTTGAGAAGCTGTTCCAGCTGGATAACAAAGGTCTCTGCTTTAGGTGTTCATTTTGTTTTAAAACTATTTTAACTGTGGTGGTGACGATTGATTAGCCAGTTCCGGATTTCCCCCAGTGTGTTTAGAGTCCTTTACAGAAAGACTGGATGGCATTTCTGGACTCTTCACTTCACTTTCAGGGTCATGCGATGACTGAGTTGTTATAAGAGGAAACTGCTCCTTTTCCCTTATGGGGTACCCGAGCCCGTACAGAGTCCTTATGTAGGTTCTCTATCAGTAGAAGAAAAATAACAAAGGCCAACCAGAGAATATTGAGAAGCAAAGCAGTTAGTAAACCTGATCTTTATTAAACTGTTGCAACAGGGTGCTCACCCCACCCCACCCCCCACGCAGGAGGGAGGAGGAGCCCAGAACTTTGGTGTGCAAGCTCTTATATAGACTTTTGAAGTTCCCCACCCTGTAGCCCAAGACCACCCCCCTGAAACATCATGCATACATCACAGAAGGAGGCTTCAACAGCAGAGGAGGCGGTCTACAGCAGAAATCCTGTTTGCCAGGGTACCTGATAATGGTCACTGATTGCATTTTCTGGGCAGTCTGGCCATTCTTTTGTGATGGTAAATACTCAGTTCCTGAATCTCTTACGCATTTTGATAGTGTGCTCAGCATAACAGATACTTGCCAGACTGTATTAGAAAAGGGAGGTGTAACCCCCTACAGTCCAAAGACAATTAGAAAGCTTTTCCCATTTCCTTCCTCCTTGCAGAGAAATATTTGAGGTCAATTTGGAAGAGTCAAAATGGCTTCAGGATTGTTCTCCTGTACTATTTCAGACACGTGGTTTATATACTTGTGTATGTGTTTGCCTGGTACATTTATGAACATTTATCTTAGACCTTATAATTCTCATAACAGAGTGCTTCCATTGTTCCTAGTCTCCGACTAGTTTGATCATTATGCATGCAGAGCCAATGCAGCATGTGGTTGTAAAGATTGTATGGGATGTACATTACAGATGCATGCCGCAGAAAGTATGCATTCGTGAATTTAAATACAAAGCTCGTTATTGTTACTTTGGTAACAATACGACACGCAAACAAAGCAATGGAAACGGCAGTGGAATCTGCTAATGCAATACAGAAGACTTGACTCTGACTGAAAGATCATTCAGGGCCAAGAGGTCTTAACAATATAATTTATTCCCCCAACATCTATATGCAGCCATGTAGTTAGATCATCATTTCTGAAGCAAATTCTAGTGTTTGGCATATGGGGAAAGAGTGAGTCAGTCCTGGCCCTGGGGCAGCTACCATTGGAAAGACACCACACATCACTGCCATGTGTCAGTAATGCTTCATAACAATTGCTGTTCATGGTTTAGATGTGTAAACTCAGCCTTGCTCAGCCTAACTGCTTCCAAGTCCTTATTCTCTTTTCCCCAGCTCCAGGCCTCATAACCTAATCCCAGCCCTCTTCTTGCAGTCCTTACCATGACTTTTAAAAATATAGTTTGATGTATTTCTTCTGGTAAGACTGGATTTGACCTAACTTGTCTTGAATTGCATACAGTGGTACCTCGGGTTACATACGCTTCAGGTTACGGACTCTGCTAACCCAGAAATATTACCTCGGGCTAAGAACTTTACCTCAGGATGAGAACAGAAATCGCGCAGCGGCAGGGGGAGGCCCCGTTAGCTAAAGTGGTGCTTCAGGTTAAGAACGTTTTCAGGTTAAGAACAGACCTCCGGAACAAATTAAGTATGTAACCAGAGGTACCACTGTACTTTTTAACTTGCACTAGGTCTTTGACTTGGTTTCTTTTTGTTCGTTTTTGAAATCCTCTCTGCCCTCACAATCTCCGCCTCAGCTATGGCTTACTTTAGGAATCTGACATCCGAAGGACCCTGACACATTTGCCAACCCAATGAACCACACCCAGTCTTGTGGACGGCAGGATCCAGAATTAATCTAGATTGAAAGCGGCATGTTGAGGATGAGCATGAAGGATGCCGGATTGGGGGTGGGGGGAATCTACATTAGAGAATGGTGCTGAGAACGCCAAGTTTGCAGGTTCTATCCCCATGTGGGACAGCTGCATATTCCTGCATTGCAGGGGGCTGGACTAGATAATCCTCAGGGTCCCTTCCAACTCAACAATTCTATGCTTCTATGATTTTTGTGTTACAAATGGGTTAGTGTGTATGGTCTGGGCTTGAATGAACAATGCTTAAACTTGTTTGTTTGTTTGTTTAAAAAACCTATATAAATTAAGAAGAGAGAAGAACAGTTCCATGTAATTTTGATCTGTCAAAATAATATTCAGTGTGGCTGTCTCTATATAATTCTCAACAGAATATCTGGAACAGTGATTTCAGGAACTTCTAGTGACCCCGTGCTATTATCTCTGTGAATCCTTTCAAAACACTTTAAAGACTGTGGTAAAAAGTCAGAGATTTTATCACAAAGATCACAATTGCTCGTGAACATTGATTTCACAGAGCTGGCAATGTACAGGTAGAATATTAAAACACTCTGCAAGAAGGGTTTCTTTGCTTGCATTCAGATGCAGGCCATCATCTTTGTTTATAAGGGGCCCTATGCTTTTGGAAGAGTCGGACACGACTAAACGACTAAACAACAACAAATGCTTTTGGAATTTTATTAAAACATGACAACACTATTACTGTTTTGCCAAAGTATTAGGCTGCATTGCCATTGTTCAGCCCAGTCCTCAGGGATGTGGGAACTTCATCTTACATTCCCTGCTCATTCCAACTTACCTCATCCTTGCAACAAACTAGCTAGGCAACTCCATGTGCATTACCATGAGCTCCTTGGGGGCAGGGTGGGATTCAACTGTGACAAATAAATACACAATAAATGCTTGAAGAGAAGAGTTGTACACTTATGGCAGCTCATTGCTGGAGTGTCCCTGAATGGCCTCAAGGCAGGTCTAGCCCACCCATGAGGCAAGGTGAGGTGGCTGCCTCAGGTGGCAAGGTCCAATCGGGCGACCAATCCCAATATCACTCTTTCTTCCTCCCCCTTCTTCCTCATGTAGATCTTCCCTCACCCCTTCTTCCCTGGTGTGTGTATCATCATTTTGGGTTCTGTGTGTGTCATCAGGTGCCCAGATGTCTTGGGCCAGTCCTGCTGCTTTTTAAAACAGTTGGGGTTCCTACTTTTCCTCTAGATCTTTTCCTTTTCTGGCCCCCATGGAACTATCTTTGGAATTTTGTTTGGTGTGAGAGGGAGATTCAGAGAGAAGTCATTGTACCTCACATAAAGAACATATTATCTGATCTCCAACCTACATTAGAGCAACAAAGGCCCTTAATTACTGCCACGATCTTGCTGTGTTGTTTAGGGAGTAACGCCAGGCTAGTATAGGACATGAGACACTGACTTGCACTTTTTTATTATTTATTTATTATTATTATTATTATTATTATTATTATTATTATTATTTATTGAATTTCTATAATGCCTTTCGTCCTAGAATCAAAGGGTGGTTTAACAATATAAAAGCAAAGCAAAGCAAAGCAAAACCGTAACATAGCAACAGACAAAAACAACAGCATGGGTCAAGGATGATGGGAACAGTAGTCCAGCAAATCTAGAGCACAGCATTGGCTACCCATGGTGGAACATAGATGGAACATTGGTTTGACTTGGGAAAATGCAGGTTCTTGTGTTTCCTATGATCCTACCGGCATAGCCTTTCTTGAACACCTAGTGTGCTAATGTTCAGTGAAATTATTGCAGACCATGACTTCATTGTGCTCATGTTGTTCTTTTATAGATCACCACACACACACACACACACACACACACACCAACTGCTCAAGCAAAGTTTCTGCAGATTAGGGTCTTCCCTTTGCTTAAATGGGGATGTTCTAGAAAGAGTTGGGTGTATTAATATGTTCCTTTGCCGGCAAGAGTTCTCTGGACTGAAACATTAGACTTTGGTGTTTTTTTTAATGTTGTAATTAACCTTGAGGTTTCAGGGAGACTGGAATTAAAATAGAAATAAATAATACGAATATTTCCTTGCCTTTGGCAATAATTAGTCTTTCCTAGGTATTCCTGTAACTCTAAAGTGAAGTTCGTTCTACACTTCTGCCTCCAATTTTCAGCAACTGAAGTGTTCCTTTGCTAAGAATACTTAACTTTTGTTGGCACACAGCAATACTGGAGATTTGCCCAGAGAGTAAGTAACACAATCCTTTCATCCCTTGGGATGGTTACCAGACACCTGATACTTTGACTACTATTATATGTAGATTGTTCACCCTTTCGCGGGGTTGTTCACACAACATATTCAGTACAGGTTTATTGTTCAGTTTTGCCCAAATTTATGCTGTCTCGTCCTTTTTTCATAGCCTTGGTGCCCTCCCCTCAGCATTATTCCACACTGTACTTTTCATTGTTGAGCGACTTGCTTGCTTTTCAGGTTGTCATGTCAACGCCAAAGCCTCAAATCACAGCTTGAGGGGGATTTCTTCAGAAATAAGGCTTCACAGTTACCAAGCTGCCTGGACATAAAGCACAAGCATTGCAAAAGAACAGAACACAGTGGCCCAGATAATTTAGCTCCCACTTACCCGCTTCTCGTTCCAGAAAAGCTCCTTGACATTCCTTGTACAACGTCAAAGGAAGAGCGGGCCAAGTGAAAACTTTAATGGTTAAATTTTTGTGGACTGCCAGATTTATCAGTTCTCTGGGGGATTATTGCTCTCTCCCAGCCCACTGCTCCTATAGAAAGAACAGACTGGCTGGGCTGACTACTCAGGAGATTAGTAAAGGAGTGCAAGAAATTTCACAGCAGTAAATCTAGCAGTTTAAAAAAAACATGTTGAGTTGGGCAGGGGATCCGCTGGTCTCCATTGCTGACTTCAGAATCCTCCCCATACCAGTGGAACAATGGCTTAGGATGGGCAAGAAAGCCAGGTATGATTCTGAAGGAAACTTACTCCGGCTTCAAAAAATATAGTTACTTCGCACCAATGCTCAGCATCTTAAGAACATTTTGAGGTCTCACTTGGGCAGGAGATCGAGCACAGTGGTTTTGCGCTGGTGACACCATCTCTGGGAGCTTTGCATCAGTGCTTTTGTGTTACCTATTCAGTACCTACGCTATACCCTGTTTCTCCTAAAATAAGACGTAGTCATAAAATAAGCCGTAGCAGGATTTCTACGCATTTGTGAAATATAAGCCACACCCCGAAAATAAGCCATACCCCAAAAATAAGACATAGTGACGCGGCGCCTCTCCCTTAAGACAGCCTGGATAGGCTTGGCTATGCAGCGTACCGACGCAGAGTGGTTAAAATAAGACATCCCCCAAAAATAAGCCATACTGTGTTTTTTTGAGGGGGGGAAATATAAGACGGTGTCTTATTTTAGGAGAAACACGGGTAGTGTAGCAAAAGATAGAAATCTTCCTTTCCAAAATAACACACACACTCTCTCTCATTCTCTCTTTCCTATTTTATAGTTGCATTTGCCTGAGTAAATTTCACAAGCTGTGCTACCAATGGTATAGTCATCCCATTGCCCATCTTGGATAACTATAGACCAGGGGTCAGCAAACTTTTTCAGCAGTTGGCCACCCCTGCTATAGACAATCAATGAGGCTCTGGAGGTAGTGAATGTCTTCATGAGAGATGGGGTGGTTGTGGTTGCCTTGACAGAGGCAGCAGTGAGACTGGATAGCTCAGTTGGTTAGAGTGTGGTGCTGATAACGGCAAGGTTGCATGTTTGATCCCCATATGGGACAGCTACATATTCTTGCATTGCAGGGGGCTGGACTGGATGATCCTCAGTGTCCCTTCCAGCTCTACCGTTCTGATTCTATACTTCTTAAAAGCCCTTCTCTGGACCCAAATGACTTTTCCAGCTAACCGCCTGTTGCGACTTGTTAATATACCCTTCGTGGGCAGGGTGCTGAAGTGGGTAGTAGCTGCCAATTCCAGACATTCTAGAGGAAATATATTATCTAGACCCATTTCAATCTAACTTCTGGCTGTTTTAGGACCAAAATTGCTTTGGTAACCAGGGAGAATGACCTTTGCTGGAGGAGAGACTAAGGATGTGCAACCCTTCGTGACTTTTAACCTATCAACCAAGGGGATCCTTCTGGGTCTCCCTTTCTAGGATGCAACGTCTGCCGGTTTGTTTCTTAATGCTGTTGTTTTAGGAGCTCAAAAGTTCTGGAACTCTCCATCCTTTCCTCTCTCATCAAACTGCAGCTAAATCTAAAAATAAATGACAAACAGGAAGAAAGCATGGAAACATGAATATATGAGCATTTTACGCCATAAAAAGTACACAAATAATTAGACGACAGGACAAGACACTGTATAAACTGATGTGATAAATCATCCACCAATTCTCTTTTTGTGGGGAGATAAAATAATGCCAAATAGTGTTCATTGCAAAATTCTGATCTGTAGAATAAGATTAGGTTCCCTTCTTTTAAAACCAAAAACTGTTAAAAGACTTCAGAAGATGTAGACAAAGGTCCAGATTAGAAAATTTACTTTCTTTCTTTTAACGTTTTATGCTAGTTATTCAGGATGTGCACATATCATCTTTCCCAAATCCTCAAGTGGAAGTTCTAAAGAGAGAGAGAGAGAGAGAGAGAGAGAGAGAGAGAGTACAGGAAATTAAAGAAGTGAACTTTGACATTCTATCCCCAAGACACAACCAAGAGCTTTTGTCTTGTTAAGTGTAATGCATTTATCAAAACCGTATGTCCTGTGAACTCACTAGTATCCAGCATAAGCTAGACTTTGGTGGATTTAATATTATTTGACATCCTCGTGAACAGCGATTCCAAGCTGGACTTCCACCATTGCGTTTCAAATAAGTAAGTTTATATCCGATAAGAAGTGGAAACACAGAAATGCTAGTGATTTGTGTCGGCAAATATGTCCTGTAAAAGCCAATCTTCTTAGATTCAGTAATATACAGGAATTCCAACATCCCATGTATATGCCCTTCAAGAGAGAGACTCAGTTTTCCACAATGAACTAAGAAACCATTTCAGGTTCTTTTAGAATTTGTATTCTAATGCATTAATATTCTAATGTATTTATTTACAGAGACCTTAGTAACTAGGGTCCAGGATAACTCAAGGACCGCCTAATCCCTTGTATCCCTATCCGATCACCGAGGTCTTGGGGTGAGTCACTGTTAGTAGTCCCCTATGGTTTGAATGCATGGCTCACATTCACCAGGAATTGTGTCTTCAGTATTGTGGGCCAAAGTTTATGGAATTCCCTTCTAGTTGAGGTCAGATGGACCCCTTCTCTGCTCAACTTTCAGCACCTACTTCCCTGTTTAGAGAAGTTTTTAATATTATTATTATTATTATTAGTTATTTTTTGCCGTTTTCGTTTTCTGAAGCATCGGAAATAAGCTTTCAGCTCAAAGCAGGCTTCTCAATAGGCCCTGGAGGCTTTTTGTCACAGTAATTTAAAATCTCTTCTATAATTCAGAATTATCCTTGTCCTCCCCAGCCAAGGATTATGTTCTGCGAAAGGGAACCAAAGACAGATACTTGTTGAGTAAGAGAGGAAGAGACAGAGGTTCCTAGCGTTTTGTGGGCTGTCTTTCCCTGTGAGATCAGATGTGAGACAATGGATTGGACTGTCTTTTGGAGAAGCCGGCTTTCTCCAACCTTGAGAGCCAGTGTGGTTTGGTGGTTAAGAGCGGTAGACTCGTAATCTGGTGAACCGGGTTCGCGTCCCCACTCCTCCACATGCAGCTGCTGGGTGACCTTGGGCTAGTCACACTTCTCTGAAGTCTCTCAGCCCCACTCACCTCACAGAGTGTTTGTTGTGGGGGAGGAAGGGAAAGGAGATTGTTAGCCGCTTTGAGACTCCTTAGGGTAGTGATAAAGTGGGATATCAAATCCAAACTCTTCTTCTTCTTCTTCTTCTTCTTCTTCTTCTTCTTCTTCATCTCCAAATGCTTTGGACTACAACTCCCATCAACCGCAATGAGGGCTGGGGCTGGTGGGAGTTGTAGTTCAAAACATCTGCAGGTTAGTTCACCTACATACAAACTCTTTGTGAATAAACTCAAAATGTTGCAAAATGGCGTATGAACAGAGCCCAGGTAAGTATCATGCTCCTGGAACTTCTAACTGTTTAGAGAAGTGGGTTGTGTACAACAATATCAGTAAGTGGATTATTGTTGATGTTCAGGAGTCTACAGATGAGAGCAAAACAATATGAAAAACTGGAAAGGGGGTGGGGTTTAAGGATTTTTTGTGGGGGAGATTTGTTTTATCCTATATAATAATCTTCTATTGTCCCTGCTTTTCCGTGTGTCACGGAAGTGGGTTCTGCGCATGTCACACAGGAAAGCAGGGATTGGAGCAGGGATTGGAGAGGGGGGCGTGTCCGGAAGTCAGCGGCGGCGCACGCGCGGTGTCATTTGGGGCAACACCGCCGCCTTGACCGGAGCCTCCTCAGCCTCCTCCACCTCCTCCGGCCGCCCTGAGGTTTCTGCTGGTCGGGGGGGGCGGCGTCGGGGCCGGAGAGGGAGGGTGAAGCGCCACTCCCACCGCCGGCCGCCTCCGCGCCTCGGCTCCCGCCGCCGCCAGCGGCTTCGGCAGCTCTGCGCGCGCCTTGCGCTTCCCAGCGCCTCGGGCGGCGGAGTCCGGCGAGGCGAACTGGGGGAGAACCCCGGAGAAAGCGGCGCCCGGCAAAAGCGTGCCGCCTGCGGGGAGCCCGAGGCTGGGCTGCGAGAGGGGCGATTTTGCCCCAGGAAGAGGAGCTGCTGCCGCGAGCCTGCAGCCCGGGAGGAAGGAAGAAGCGGGGGCCGGGAGCAGGGCGCGCCGGCGCCCCGCGAGCCGCTCTGCCGCCTGCTGCCTCCTCTTCCTCTAGAGCCCGTTAGTCAACGGGCTAACTTCTACTAGTTTTAAATAATTTCACTTACACGGAAGCAAAATGGTAGACAAGAGAGAGATTTATTAATCTAACGCATTTCAGACTCTTCTCGTCCTTCTTTGGGAAAGCTCAGAAGAGAGGCAGGACATATAAATGTCAAATCTTTATTTTCCCGAATTTCCCTGAAGAATGACCAGTAGTGTCCAAAACACATCAGATTAATAAATATCTCCTTTGTCTTTCTACTTCTTCCTACTTCCAGTTCCTTTAATGGGTTCCTATTTTTGTTCTACTTCTATGCATCCAGTAAAAGAAGGTTCCATTTATACATCTGTCTGTTGTTTTGCAGTAGAGTTAAAGCAATGAGGGGAATGCCCAAGTCAGAGAATAAAGCCCCTTTTACATATCAATTACTCAAAAGTGAGGCCAGCATGGTGCTGGCTGAGAAGGCCTTGTGTTAAAATGGGTATCTGTAGTGAAGAAGCTACTTACATCTGAAGTCTTCACTTCAGATATCCCTTCTAACACACGGACAGTTGAGCAGAGGCCCAGCCATGTACCTCTTGCCAGGGGAACACCAGCAGTTCAGTCCCGTTCCACAGTACAGTGGTATCTTGGTTCTCAAACGCCTTGGTACTCAAACAACTTGGAACCCAAACACTGCAAACCCGGAAGTAAGTGTTCCGGTTTGCGAACTCTTTTTGGAAGCCGAACGTGCTCCGTTTTGAGTGTTACACTTCCGATTAGAGTGCCACACTTCCGTTTTGAGTGTTACGCTGAGGTCTGTCTGTTTTTGCTATTTATTTTGCATTTTTGTTTTTGCGGCTTTTTGTTTTGTTTTTTGTGACTGTGTGGAACCCAGTTCAGCTACTGATTGATTGATTGTGTGACTGCAGTACATTGTTTTATTTCATTCATATTATGGATCAACGGCCTTGTTAGATAGTAAAATTCATATTAAATTGCTGTTTAGGGGTTGTTTTAAAAAGTCTGGAACGGATAAATCCATTTTGCATTACTTTCTATGGGAAAGCGCGCCTTGGTTTTGGAACGCGCCTTGGTTTTGGAAAGGACTTCCGGAACGGATTAAGTGTGAGAACCAAGGTACCATTGTAATTATGTGGTTCCCTCTTGAGACTCAAAGACTCAAAACCCCCACAAAGCCTCCGCTGGCATGACTGGCTACATCTAGGATCCTGAAAGAGTTTGTTCAGCTTTGTACAGCTGGTGGCCATTGTGTGCACATCCAATTGACGCATGACTGCCAATGCATAAGTCCTTTGGGACTCGGAAGAGGGCAAAAAAAGGGGCAGAACAGGCTGATGCGCATGGGGGCCAGGAACTGAACACCCTCCCCCCATACGAAAAATGGCCATTGCCTGTATTTCATGTAACAATAGTCTCAACAGTGTAACGTATAACCCTTTTTATATGTGAATATGTTCAGCCTATGAGGGATTCTGGAACGATGTAAAAAAAAAAAGTTTCCTCTGTAATACCAGGTTCAAAATTGCACCACAGCAGGGAAAGCTGAGCCAGTGACAAGGACAACAGACTCAAGATTGTAACTGAGCAGATTAAAACAGTTTATTTATACACAGTACAAGTTTTCCTAGCGGCCTCTAAAATCTCTTGTGGAGAATTCAGAAGAGCTGCAGCACTGAAGCTGAGTTTTCAGTACCCATTAGGCTTTGAATCCCCTCCCTGATATAAATCTGTCAATCATGTCCAAAGAGCTTTCTGGCTGGTCATAGGGCAGGATGTGTCCTCCGCCTCGAACAATGGCCTGTAGAATTATAAAAAGAAATATATATATAGTTTAAATAAGAGAAAATGCTGCTTCCAGGACATACTACGTAAGCTTTGGTTCCAACGCATTCAATAAAAATTAGATTAGGGGCTTCGTAGCTAATATTAATCCCCACAGAATGAAATTGCAGAGTTGTGAAAAGGTTCAGAAAAGGGCGACCAAAATTAACAAGGGGAGGGAGCGACTCCTCTGTGAGGAATTGGTTGCAGTCATTGAGACTTTAAGAGAACACGTAAGTAAGAGGCAATAGGATAGAAATTTATAAAATTATGCATGGCATGAAGAAAGTGGATAGAGAAAAACTTCCTGCCTCTCTCATAACACTAGAACTCATGGACATACAATGAAGCTAAATGTTGGGAGATTCATAACAGACAAAAAAAGTGCTTCTTTGCACAGCACATAGTTACATGATGGAACCCAATCCTACAAGAGGCAGTGACAGCCGCCAACAACTTGGATGGCTTTAGAAGAGGATTGAACAAATTCATGAAGGACAAGACTTGTAGCCACAATGGTTGTGTCCTACCTTGGGCCTGATCCAGCAGGCTCTTCTTATGCTCCTCTTATTAAATGTAATTTGCTTATTAAATTTATGTGAAATTTAAATTCAAGCTCCATGTTGGGCAAAGAGATTCCTACATTGCAAGGGGTTGGAGTACATGACCCTCATGGTCCCTTCCAACTCTGATTCTAAGTAAAAAAAAATCAGTAAGACAAAGAGAATACTGTTCCACTAAAATACTGCAGTCGGAACAGAATCAATGAGCGGCTCATTGCATTGAAATTTGCAATGTAAACTTCCTCGGGATAAATATTTATGAAGATATACAAATGCCTTAAATACATAAACGGCATGTCTAGTGTTGAATGTATACATGCCCTCCATGCTTAATTGGGTGTATTTGTTTATTGTACTTGGTCTTATGCGCTTGTGCTCTGGCACAAAATATACAATGAAAAGTTTGCCGCATTCTGAGAGCATCTCATGTGTACATATGAAATGCACAGCAGGCCTCAGAAAGTTTTGAAACTGGGGTTTCCGGATACTAACCCATCGCTACGACCATCAAATTACACAAGCTCATACACAGCTCAGCGATCTATTACGACTGGACCCAAATCACCCAATGGTATGGCATGTTGGAGCCGGACCAAAGATACCAATGCAAATCCAGCTCAGCCACAGACTCATTAAGTAATGACTGTAATGTGGCTCAGAAGCATAGTCTCTAATCTAACTACAAATCAAACATACTACCTCTCATTCTGGGCAGAAGCAGTCCTGTGAAATAAGATAATATGCTAGCTCTGATCAGATGATAATGCTCTTTCAAACATGTGTTAGAACCGTGTTGCGTTGCTGATTCCATATTCTCATTTTTACAGATTCTCTCCTTAGCATACAGACATAACTGGAATTCAAATATTCCTTCACCGCTAAAAAGCAAACAACATCAGACAGTGTCTTCAAATTATTCCAGAGAGGATCTTTACTTCTGGCGCCAACAGCCAAAGCCTGAAGCCTTGAAGGTGAACGAGAATCAGACTTCTGTCTTGGCGGTTGTCTGGCACAGCGACTCCTGCAGAAGCACAGAGCCTGCTGAAGGACACCGACGTGGCATTTGGATTTTACAGTATTTTCAAACCAAGTTGGCAGCAGAAGTCTCTTCCACATCTGAACAGGAGAGCCCATCAGGTTGCCAGAGGTCACTGGGCTATTTCCTCACTAGCATCACTACAGATCTTTTTCTTAAAAGCCTACTGTTAACAATTAACCTCTTCCTTTCCAAAAGTTTAGCCGTTTGAATTGGGAGCACTGATTTGTACTTCAGATCGAAACTAGCTATGTCAGAATAAGTACGCCTACCAAGATGCTGAGTAAATGGAGACAGAAGGCTGTCAGCAAACACAGCTGCCTAAATCTGCAATGGGGTAGCCCTACTTGCATCAGAAGGTCCCAGCCCCAATCCATGTCTTCTCTTGGTAGAGCTGGGAAAGATTCTCTGCCTGAACCCAATGGCTGACTCAGGATAAGGCAAGTTTCTACATTTGTAATAATAATAAAAAAATACAGCCTTCATACATGTTCTGACCACCTGGTTTTCAGGTAAAGGTAACCTGGATGGTTAAGTCCAGTCAAAGGTGACTATGGGGTGTGGCACTCATTTCACTTTCAGGCCAAGGGAGCTGGTATTTGTCTACAGACAGTTTTCCGGGACATGTGGCCAGCATGACCAGCATGTGGTCATGCTACTGGCGCATGAAGGACCGTGATGAGTGCCAGAGTGCACGGAAATGCCATTTACCTTCCCGTCGCAGCGGTGCCTAGTTATCTACTTGCATAGGCATGCTTTCGAACTGCTAAGTTGGCAGGAGCTGGGACCGAGCAACAGGAGCTCACCCCATCGCAGGGATTCGAACCGCCGACCTTCCAATCAGCAAGCCCAAGAGGCTCAGTGGTTTAGACCACAGCGCCCCCCGCGTCCTATCACCTGGTTTTCAACATCGTGATATATCACCAGCTAAGCATCATGATGTACTGATATATCACAGTGTCTGACATAAGGATTGGGCTATGTAGAGACATTGGCTGGCTTCACTGTTTTTCCCACATTGTGATTTTTGCACAGCACACACACACACATCATGATTTGCAAGATATTGCCAGGTCAAAAATTATGAAATCGATATCATGATGTGGACTTCAAACCAGTTTTGGGCAATATATCGATATATTGCCCAGCCTGAGTGGGGGACCTATTTCTTGCAACATGCTTAGAAATAGCACACCACCCACAGGGAGTTGCTTTATTGCCATATTGCCAGTACTGTCAATTCTGGAGAATCGACTACTCACCACCTGATTCTTTCAAACTGGATACACCAGGGACCTTCTGCATGCAGAGCAAATGCTCTACTACTGAGCTACCTTCCCAACTTATTTTACTAGGACACAACACAATACCACTAGAAGCAGGGAGAACTTCTCCACCTCCGTTATTGGCAGGATAGGAGTGGAAAGGGAAGAGGGGCTGGATCTGGGCTGCAGTTGCAGCAACAGCATACATGCAAAACTTAGAAACAAGGTGAATATTTTAAAAACCAAAAAGGAGGGGGGATTGTGCTGTGAACAATAACACACTCACACCCATTTTCCCCCCTTCTCAATTAACACTATATGATTAATTTGCAAGTCCAGAAGTAGAGACGTTCAACTATAGGAATGAAGCATGGACCCAGCCGCTACACTGCAGTTAGGGTGAGAAAGAGTTCAGCTTTCATGCTCACTCCACTGCCGGTCTTTCCTCTTGCAGGAACCAGATGTGGTAATTTATTTGGGACACACTCTATAAGCCAATGTTAACTGGCTTAAAACCACAACCACCACCCTAATTTTACTTTGGCTCTGGGATCCCTTTGAATCGTAAGTGCTGGCTATAATTTACATTGTTCCAGACAGACCTCCTCTTTCTTTAATCCAATCACTGTCATGACTAGACATTGCTAAATGCTCCACGGAGGCCGGCAGTGCTGAAGTCACATACAAACACACACAGAGAGAGTTTCAGTGAAAAGCAGTAAACAGCTGCATTTCTCCTTCTCCACACAGCTTCAAAAGGAACATACAGTAGTGGAGGCAGGGTGGGGGTGGAATCAGCCAGCCGAGTTCACAGGGCGCCAGTCCAAACGGCATTCATGCACGACAAAAAAGTAACAGCCGAATACAGGGTCTTTGCTTACGTTTACTGTGACCCAAACTTCCTCTTTGACCTCTGTATTTGAAAGCAGAGGAGGGCAGCGGCTGTGGGATGTCAGTGTGGCGCCTGGCCGTGCATCTTTTCAAGGGATCAGAAGGGAGATCAACTCCTAGAATGTTTAATGGACACTCACGGAAGTGCGTGGGAATACATGTGTGAAAAGAAAGAAAGAAAGAAAGAAAGAAAGAAAGAGAACACCACCTGGATCTGGAGCCAAATCACTGAAACATAAGGAGTTGGAAGGGGCCTCCAAGTTCATCTAGTCCAGGGTTTCTCAAACTTGAGTCTCCAGCTGTTTTTGGACTACAATTCCCATCATCCCTTACCACTGGCCCTGCTAGCTGGGGATGATGGGAGTTGTAGTCCAAAAACAGCTGGAGACCCAAGTTCAGGGAACCCTGATTCTAGTCCAACTCCATGCTGATAAAGGCAATCCACTACTACAGCATCCCAGATAGTGGCTTTCCAGCCTCTGCTTAAAACTTCTAACAAAGAAGAGTCCAGTCTGTTGTTCCACTGTCAAACAGTTTGCATTCTACTTGTTTAGTCCAACCTGTCCTTCTCGTAATTTGAACCCGTTGGTTCGGGCCCCATCCTTTGTAGCATGGCTACCACATCCTAGGTGAAGCTGGGGCCTGTACCATGGGCCTGTACCCCTTAGCTGACAGCTTGCTTCTCCACTGATGGAGAGGGGACTATACAGTCCTGGAGAGGAGACCTCTCCCGCTTCAGGGTACTCCATATTTTAGAATGCAGAAACCATATTTTAAAATCTATCTACACACATGTGAGAAAGCACATCTAACATGACTCGTTTCCTGGGAACTTTACTTTAAAACCTGTTATCTATTAGGGATTAATACCTTAGCACTAAAGCAAATCAGACATTCTGATTTTTTTTAAAAAAAAGTCTGTGCTTCTGTTTCACCACTATCACTATGCACTCGGTTTAGGACAAAAATCATCTGCACGCACGGGAGCGTAACTGTTTTTGACATCGTAAGGAATTTTAAAATCAGTCACAGTATGTATGTATGTGCACATATATATATATATATTCAACATCAGCATTAAAAGATTAAGTGCTATGGCTATCAAGCAATGAAATAAATAAAAGTCTGTTCTAGGAGAAATCTGTTCACGCATCAGTTCTTTGGCTTCACTGTCTTTGGACAAGTGGCTCTTTGTGGTTTCCTCTCGTATATCTATGCATGTGCAGCCATGTACAATTAAATCAGCAAGCAGAATAGTGCAAAACAGATGTGCGCAGCCATCGGGATTGAACAGGCAAACGGCAGGGAGAACCCAGGAAAGAAATCCAAAACGTTGCTTTACTTAAAATCATTGGCAAGCCAGCATCGCCGGCCCATGACTGGCTTAAGCAATGCTGTGGCTTTGTGGGAATATTCTGCAGTGTCATTCTGAAGATCCATGTGGAATACTAATATGGAGAGCTGCTACTTCCTTGCTGGGCCAGAAAATTCTACCATCTTAACCCCAACAAATTTCATTCATTCCCTCAAAAGCAGATAACTTAGCTCAGGCTTTCTCAACCTCAGCCCTCCAGATGTTTTTGGCCTACAACTCCCATGATCCCTAGCTAGCATGACTATTGGTTAGGGATGATGGGAATTGTAGTCTCAAAACATCTGGAGGGCCAAGGTTGAGGAAGCCTGACTTAGCTCATTTATGCCTGTAGGCAAAAAAACAGCAATTCAAGAGGGTCTGAGCTCATAAGGGGGCTGGGTGTGCAAAAGAGGGGAATGATATGAGCGTCAAAGAACACCGGAAGAATAGGGAACTATGGAGTGGAGCAGGGAACATGCTGGAAGCAGAAACCTGTGTGGCAAGGAGAAAGGATGAGCAGGATCACTGGTGAGCAACAGTGAGAGAATATCCCCTTTAAAATAAGGCAGCCTCTGTCTGCCCAGTTTGTTGGGTGAGTTTCTAGCCTCAATGCATGCTGATCAGAATGGAGGATGCCCATGGCTTGTTTTTCCTGAAGAAGATCTCTGCCTCTTGATAGTTTGGCAATACCAAAGCCAAACAAGTGCGCTTGGATGAATAGGAGCTGAATCTTTGCAACGGCACTGTTCCAAGCACTGTTCCAAGTATTAGACAGCGCTTCAGCAAGGCTGCAGCTGTGGCATAGCAGATGAGTATGGTCTTAAGAGCTGCAACACAAGGGGGTAAATAATAACTCATGGGTGTGTCGAGATCATGAATGTAGACTTCAGAAGGGGTGGGCACCCATTAAGGAAACCAGCAAGGCGACAGACATTGAGCATGAAGAACTACCCCATAAATGGGTCAGACCAATAGTTTAACCTTCAGGGAAGGGCCATAGGTCTGTGGTGGAACACATTCTTCACATGCCAAAGGTTCCAGGTTTAATCCTTGGTGTCTCTGGGTAGAACTGTGGAAGACTTCTGCCTGCAACCCAGTCAGTCAGTGCTGACAATATTGTGCTATTTGGACCAATGGTCTGACTTGATATAAGCCAGCTGCCTATGTCCTCTATACAGTCAGCTCCTTCCCAAATGCCCACTTTGGTGGCCTTTCTATATAATTATAATTATAAATAGTTTATATGACACCCATCTGACTGGGTTGCCCCAGCCACTCTGGGAAGCTTCCAACAAATTTAAAACATCAATATAGTAAAGCATCAAACATAAAAAACTTCCCTGTACAGGGCTGCCTTCAGGTGTCTTCTAAAAGTCAGATAGTTGTTGATTTCCTTGACTTCTGACAGGAGGGCATTCCACAGGGTGGGCGCCACCACCGAGAAGGCCCTCTGCCTGTTTCCCTGTAACCTCACATTCTCACGACACCCATAGAAGCTTCTAGAAAATAGTCATCACACTATGGGCTTATCCACATTTACCTTTCCTCTGCCATGTCCGAATGCCCTTTTTTGCCCCAGAGTTTTCCCTATGAAAACCCACTCTTTAAAGCTCAACTGGAGCAAACAGCAATCAATTGAGAACTCGAATTGACCTCTGCTCCAATTTAGCGCTAAAGAGCAGGTTTCCGCAAGGAAAGTTCTAGAGCAAAAAAGAATGCCTCCTTTCTTTTAGCAAGTGTTTTGTGCCACTGGGGAAGTGGTAATTCTGTATTGACTTGTTTTTGATGTTTGTATGTGATGCCAATAAAAGGTTTGATGATGATGATGAGTTTTCCACGGGGAAAGTTCCAGAGCAAAAAAGAATGCTTGGACACCAAGCTTTTAAGTGCAGACCTCTGCCTAAGAAAGTGCAGTGCAAAAGTTAAGTGTGGATAATTTCTACGTGGCATCAGGAACTTCACTCATCCTCAAAGAATGAAGCAAGAAACTGACAAAGGAACTAACAAAGACTTCAGTGAAGCCAAGATTTTTCTTCCTGGGAACTAGCTGGCCTTGGCAGAAGTTATCCCAAATCTATTCAGCAGCTTCTTCCTTCAATTAGAAATATGTTTATTTGCAGTTACTTATTTCAATTCAGTAACCTTCCCAAAATCCTCCAAAGGACCCAGTTTCCGAAAAGTACTCAGCCACATAATTTTAAGCTCCCCTGAAAGCAAGTGAAATTTAAGTCCTCCCACTAATACTGAAATGAAGCCAAGCTAGCTGTGTTCTTAAATCACTGTAGTTTTGTTTTGTTTTTAAAGCAGCTTGTTAATTGTAAATTTTCATTCTGGTTGATCCACACATACACCACCCCAGTAAAGCAACAGTAAAGTAAATATTACCCACATTCTGACTCACAAGGCCATTTCTTAGAAGCATTTACTGGAAAATAAAATGTCTATAAGCCTATGAATTTAAGAGACTGTGAAAGATAACACTTCAGTTTATACTTCGTCCCTGTGAGAAGCATATGATGAAAATTGCCCGAATAGTTTCCTTCCATCTGAAAGTAGTGACATATTATTATAGGCTAAGTTAAGCTTTCATTAAAAACTTTCAGAAGACCTTCATGTCATGCATATCAGTGAAGCCCAAAATAAAAAGGTGTTGATGAATTCCAGCAAAAACAAGTCATTCTATGTAGGATTTCAGCTGGTTGGATTTTTTTTTTAATTGTATATTTGAGAGTAACGAAATCCATGTTTTCTAATTGAAATACACTGGGTTATAAATGTGATTTATGAGATGCCTATCATTTAAGTTCTTAGTCGTGCTGCACTTAAATGTTTTTAACTGCTTAAGAACAATCTCTATTCTTTGAGCTGTTGTACAACCAAACAGGTGAATGCTACACCAGCAGAACACAAGCCCAGCCTCACTGCACAAAAAAATGTGGATTTAGCACCTCCCAATTTAATACTCATGGAAGGAAGGAAAACAAGCATCTCAAACCTTTAAGAGTTTGCCAACCTATGTTCTAGGCACATTTTGAGATTGGTAATTTCATTGGCGCAAGCAATTTCTGAGCTCTGGGCACGGCACGTAAGATTTCAGATTAAACTGCGACTGCTGGTGCTGAGGGCATGGGAGGAGAAATTCCTGCCTGCTTGACTTCCAAGAAATCAGGCAAGCTGAAAGGTTCTGCCTCTCAGCTGCCCTTACAGAAAAGCAGCATTTTGAGGGACCCTCATAAGAATATTAAGGGGGTGGGCAGGGGAAGCATGGTTCCGTTTTTTTGCAGTCTTCGGATGAGGACTAGACCATGTGAAAAATGAACAGAAGATTTTTCGCTGCAGTTTTCAGCCTAGACATTCTGTTGTGGCGCCCATAACCTAGGTTTTAAGGTGCCATTTAGCTCCTAGCTTTCATGTCTCAGTTTCTAACACTGGTCCAGACCTTGTTTGAATAAAATCTGAATACTTTCCACCGTGCTGTCTTCTTTCGGCTGGAAGAATTGGCGTCTCTATTTAACCCTCCCTTGTAGGGCAACATTTCAATAGTCACTTTTTGAATGTCTCCCTTTCTTCATGAGATACTGACTCTCTTTAGATTTTTTTTTGGGGGGGGGGACATAGCAGAAGATGGGAAAGGCCTTTAATATTTGGTTTACCCCTGTGCACAGCTTTATTGTGTAAATGCTTTTTTTTTTTTTTTTGAGACTCGGATGTTACAGAAACTGGAGGATCAGGAGCAGAGCCTGCTTACGAGGGCTAAAAATGAAGCATGTTCTGATGCCCGCAGATGCAGTATTTTGTGATCTGTCACTGCACTGCCGTATAAATAGTTGGCTAACTGTCTGCAGCTGCTGCCTAGAAAAGTCTAAGCCTCCCCCCTTCCCCCCTCCTCCAGCAGCCAAGTGCAAATGTCATCTTTGTCAACAGTGATCAAGGATAGAAACACTGACCAAGGATAGCTGCTCTGGCCACATGCTCAGTGCTTTGTTGCTGAAATCAATTTTAAAAGCGGCAGGAACAGCTTTCATTTTTCCCTGCCAGAGAGAACCCACACCGAGAGTCAAACAACAAACATTCGGAAATGAGATCTATCACATCAAGATCTGTAGCAGGAATCTCGCCCTGCTCCTGGAGTCCCTGCGGGATTCAGCCTAAGGGTGGTTGGTGGGGAGAGAATGATCAGGCATCTGATTCCTACATTCCCAAACAGCTTTTGTAATGCAGGGTGCTTAAGAGATAGTTTCACTTCAGGTTAGGTCACTGGTAGTGCACAACCAAGAGCATGGGAGGTTTAACTCCAACAGAAGTATTGTGAGTTAAGGTAGGTAGCAGTGTTGGTCTGCCATAATCCTTCCAGTAGCACCTTAGAGACCAACTAAGTTTGTTCTTGGTATCAGCTTTCGTGTGCATGCAACTCATTACCAAACTTAAAACCATGGAGAGACCTGGTCTGAATAAAGACATTGGATTCTTATCTCATTATACATGACAAAGCTATTTTTAACCTTCTCACCCCTTGCTTTTTCCTGTAAGACTAATTGCAATCGTTAACAGTCGTCAACAGGTTTACCACAGCTATCAGCCTATCACCCATTCCCACCACCCTTCTGAGTAATACCCCTCCCACCCTCTCACTATATATAAGGGTCTGGTGACTTCTGTTTCAGTGTATCTGAAGAAGTATGCATGCACACGAAAGCTCATACCAAGAACAAACTTAGTTGGTCTCTAAGGTGCTACTGGAAGAAATTTTTAAATTTTTAATTTTGTTTAGAAGTATTATGAGTTCAGTGGGGGCTATATATTCCGTAATAAGCATGCACAGGATTGCAGCCTGAATTTAACACACTTCGCCTGGTGTTAGAGAGAAAAGCGAGTCCTCCGGCAGGAAAAAGTCATATAAACAGAGCTGAATTTGCACTGTGCTTCTGTAAAATCTGTATCTTAGCATCCCAGCCCCCCCTTACCTGATAGAATTCACCTGCTTGGCGCACATAGCCAGCAACGTCTGAATCTTTAGCACGCACCCTCCATACAACTCTCTCAGCATTCTTGTACTCTTCCACTTTGGTCCACGGCACAGTCGGCAGAAACCGTTCCGTCAGTGGGGCTCCCACAATGATATCAAGTTGTCCACTGTATAGGAGAACCTGGAAAACATATGCAGGTCCATGGCTTGTAAGAGTCTAGTAAAAGATCAGGTGTACAAAGCGCCATGAGTCTCACAGAACTGATGTTAGTCTGCTAGTGAAATATAAGTCTCAGCTTGGAGCACGGCCATTACGCCTAAGGACTATTTAATCCAATATGTCCAGTTTAGTTCTGGTCAGCCTGGATAGCTCAGTTGGCTGAAGAGTGGTGCTGATAACGCTAAATTTGCAGATTCAGTCCCCATATGAGACAGCTGCATATTCCTGCATTGCAGGGGGTTGGACTACTAGATGATCCTCAGGGTCCCTTCAAACTCTACAATCCTATGGATACAACTCACATTAGTCTTCCATCCTATTCAATATTTACAAAACCTGATGCAGTCAACCTTCGGTACTAAACTACAGTCATACAAGATAATAACAACGGATCACTGTCTGCATAGCCTTGAAAGAAAACATTTTAAAGATGGTATACAGGTGGTACCTAACTCCAGTAAAACTGGCTAAAATGTATAGAATGAAGGACAAGGCATGCTGGAAATGTAAGGAAGTAGACGGTGATCTCTACCATATGTGGTGGACCTGCAATAAAGTGAAGGGGTTTGGGGACTTGATTTATAATGAAATAAAAAGGATGTTTAGATATACAATTCCCAAAAAACTGAAGCTTTTTTGTTAGGCCTGATGGGTAACAAAATTGTAAAGGCAGATCAAAGACCTTTCATGTATGCCACAGTGGCAGCGAGAACTCTGTTGGCCCAAAATGGAAATCACAAGATCTACCCACCATTGCGGAGTGGCAGGCGAAGATGCTGGAATACGCAGAGATGGCCAAGCTGACCTGCAGAATTCGGGACCAGGACGATTCAAAATTCCATAGAGACTGGAGTAAATTTTTGGCTTATTTAAATGACAATTGTAAAAATTTAAAGACTCTAGCAGGATTGAAATAAATCCTACAACAAGGACTTTAGCTAAAGAATAAGGTGCGCGAAGAAACTGAAATAAAATACCTGCTGAAGGGTGGGATGGAAGTCAAGACTCGGCAGAGTTATAGGATGTATAGTTGACTTTATTTGTTTGAAATATATTAAAAGATGAAAATAATAAAAATTTATTCAAAAAAACCCACAATGGATCACTGTCAACAAAAAGATATCAGTATCAAGGAACATATAGGATGGTAATATAATGCACACTACATGTACAAAATGTATAACTTCATGCACTAGCCAAAGGTGGCTTAACAAGAATAGAAATAATAGAAAATATAGAAACCATAGCAACAGTAGATTTCGTTACATATGCAATAGCAGAAACAAAACCTCTAGCGCAAGAGAGCATAGACTATAGGTGCAAATCACTGGGTATGGTTTTTGAGAAACAATGCACCATGAATGGAAAGAGGGAGCCTTACTAAAAAAAAACTCCAGGGAGACTGCCCTGGTAGATTCTAACAGGAAAAACTTTAGACTTTAGCTCAACAAATGGAAAAAGAAGATGTAGCATAAAGATTCCATCAGAATGCACACTGGATTTTCTTCCTTTCTTTTTCTTTCTTTTGTTTTAAATAGAAAAAGGGGGAACGCGTGATTGGTGTAAAAACATATTCCATCCCACAAAGCTGGTTTAAGTTTCTCTTTAAATCCCATACCCAAACAGCATATATGTTTTGTATCAGTTGGGATCTCACAGCAGACTGTTCAGGCTCAAGCCAAATAGAGCCCTTTGTATGGCTGCAATGCACACATGTTTCCTATGAACTATTAATTCTTTGTTACTAAAAAATCCTGGTGGGGTTAAAAGCCTTTTCTGTAAGACTCGCCCAAGCTAGCTCAAATAAAATAATTGCACTGTTTATATGAAGAAGCTATGCCTCAAAGACCTTGATTCTCCATGGCCTCTGCAAAAATTTTCTGCAGCTGTTACACTCGACAGTATGGGAATAATTACAATTACCCGTCTTAGGGTAGGACACAGTGCAGTAAAAACAGTACAACCCAATTTGGTAAGGCTCCTTCGCTCTACAAACCTAGAAGTAACATGTAATTGGCACTGTATCTATTTTTCTCATTTTTTCATGGAGACTAAGAGTGTGCGCACTTCTTGGCAGGAGGACATCCTTCACAGACACAAACCACACACACTCCTAGCAATTTCAGTAAATTGCAAACGATTTCTGCCAAACTTCAAAAGTTTGAATAATTTTACACCAACAGGAGTTTGCACTTACTTATTTGTATTGTATCCTGCAGGCCACGCAGGTTGACTTTAATGCCGGTGTAATTTATTGCAAGACTGTCCCCCAAATCATACTCCTAGTATTAAGGAAGCTTCTGTAGCAACATATGAGAAGAGTGGAAGGAAGAAGTCCTATATATTTTTTCCACCTTCCACTGACAATGGCTGCATCACGATAAATACGTTTAAACCATGATTAAAAATCCCTTAATTTCTGGCTTGTTGCAAATTAAAGTTCCCTTGTTTGCACTGAAAACATTGGATAACACGCAATATTAATACACAGAATTGACCCAATGAAATTAATGGACTTGAGTAATGGATTTCAGTGGGTCTACTTCAAGTATCACCCATTAGAAATTCAGTTTTATTGAAGACCAGTTCAAATAGCCACCAAGCAGTGTAATGATTATTATAATGTTAATGAACAAGTCTAAATACAGAATTAGCTATAATACTTATTCTGGCATAAAAACATGAATCCAAGCTTCAAAAGTCTATGGGGATTTTAATTGCTATGCACATTGTGTAATATGCTTAGTTTAGGTATGGTACTTGAAGTGTAGGTGGGTTCCCACGAGGCAGTGATAACAGCAAAAACCTTTCTTGAACTAACAGAACTGGACAACAGGGGCAAAGCAACTGCTTATACACATTTCTGAAGGCCTGGGCCACTCCCACTCCCAACATGATTGGCTATCTAAACTTCCAAGCTGCGAATCATAACTCAGAGTTTAAGGGCCAATGGCAGAGGCCCAAATCCTGAAATGTTCTGTTATTGGATATCATGTATCGAATCAGAACACAGGGGCTCAGAATTCTTAGTCCAGACTCAAGCTCAGGCAAACACAGACCACTGAATACACAACAGTAGTGTTAATCTGTTTTTCTGTTTCTGCTTTTAAACTGCAGTTGTTTCTAAATTCAAACAAACAGCTTTGGGAGATCAATGAATGGCATAACCACTCATTAAAAAGCATTTGAAGCATATCATCTCAAATACCTCAAGGTTCTTGAAAGAGGCGCATATAAGATGTGCGATAATTTGCAACTCTAGATCCTGTTTTTAAAACTCAGCTCCATCCTTACTGTTTGGTCCTTATACAATTATACTATGTTTCCTATGCAGACAAACTTTTGATCCTTTCCCCAGTGACCTTAATCTACAATATTTTGTAGTTTCCTGCGAGAGGAAATGATGATTGAAGAGCAGTCTTAAGATGTTCTGGCCTGTGCCATGATCCTAATTAGCTGCCATCTCGATTCTGAGCACTCCACAAAATAAACCAAAATCCCATTGGACAACTTCAAGGAAGACAATTACAGATGTTCCCCACTCCCCCCGCTAAATGGCTGAGGCAGTACTGTCATTTTAAAAAGCTACAGCCATCTTTCAAAAGCAGCGGGTAGAAACAAAGGCAGTATGGCCTACTGAATTATTTTTCTTCAGAGCAGAAATTCATTAGGGTTAACAAGGCTAATGGTCATAATGGCGTTATTTCTGGAAAAGGAACATATCAGTTATTCATACATCACTAGTTGATACAGATTATATTCATTTACAGTATAATAATCTGAACATCCCCCCCTTTGCTATTTGTAACAAGTAACTAGCCTAAGCAGGTACCAAGCATTTTATTCGCTAGCTTTTGAAAAACTGTGTGTTATATTTCAGGATTTGAAATGTAAGCATGGCATGCAACATCTGCATTCTTGCACAGAGTTATCTAAGGATACAGTTCATCCCTGTCAATCAGCAGAGGAAGGGGAAAGGACTCCCACAGGGCTACAATAAACCATCAAAAGAAGATCTCTTTAGATTACCCCTGGGATTCTGGAATACAGTCCCATATACCAGATGCAAGAACAGTCTGTCTCCCAGCCAATCCTTCCTCGCACGCTCTTTTCTTTTGGGACAGCTAAACAATAAGATGGGCTAATTTCTCTTCAAGTAAGTCACTACATATTGCAGGGAGCACCGTAAAAGAAACAAGACAAATCAGAGCATAATGGCAGACAGGAGATACAGAGACATGTTTTACAAATTTGCCATAACTTCTGTGCAGTGGCCAAGAAACCTGAGGTAATGGCAGTCTTGCAAATGGAATGGCCAAGACAGATTTATGTAAACCAAGAATGGAGCTTGATGTTTTATTGAACCTCCACCACCGAATGCTTGGGGCTCCATTTTCTTTGTTTATAAGGAGCAGATATGACCTACATTTGAGGCTACTTCAAGCTATTCAATTCCTAACTGCACCATCCCCCAGTTGCTCATTTAGTTATAGCACAGGTGTGGCTGCATCATACTGGATCTTTAACCAAGCACTAGTGGTGAAATACTGCTAATGCTGCCTTCCCTGATTAACCTGAACACTAGCTCCCCATTGTGTTAAGCACTGGAGCGTAAAAGATCCGGCCACCAGAAATGCAAAAATTGACAGCATTTTAGAAGCCATAAATACAACTGCGTAGTGAAACAAACCAAGACTTATTAAGACAGGTGGGCATGGGTTTAGCTAAAATGGCGCCATGGGTCAACTGGGAAGGCCTGGTGGCCCTAATCAGGCCTGTGGCCCAGAGGTTACTCATCCCTGCATTAATTAAATCTATTTTGTGCAAAGCAGTGACATTATCAAATACACAAAAGCCAGTGAAGACTATCCTCCTGGTCCTCTACCTGCATGTTGGCAACTCACTGTGACCATGCTACGAGAAGAGAAAATCGGGAGCAACCTGAATATTCACAGTAAACTCATGAAAGGATCACTGGGAAGGAGAGAGGTTGACAAATCTGTACTTTTCAACTTTTCCAATATCACTAAATTTTCCAAAATAAAAAAGACAATCCTCTTATTCTTGGCTGTGCCTCTTTCCACTGCCAAGGCCCTTCACGGCTATAATTATAAGCCTCTACATTTTCTCCACCTCCTTTTGCTAAGCATTCTCACCAAAAGCAGAAGGGGAAAAGTAGTATGGCCAATGCAGAGAGTAGCATGTAGCTGATTAAATTCAACTGCTGCCATAAATAAACACTGCAGATGAAGAAACCTAGACAGAAGAGAAAAGGATTAAGACTTGTGGATTACATGAATGAACAGTTTAAGAAAGAATGTTCTCATGCGGGTGGCTCATGTCTTTGGCTTGCTTGCATGCTTTCTGCGAGGAAGGTGATATAAACTAAATTCCAAAGAAGGGATACAAGGATTTCCCCCATAAAAGCCTCTTTGAAACAGGGAAATTTGGATCAGCAGCAAACTTCCCCATTCCAAGCAGTAGATGTGGGCTCATCATGACATGAAACCCTAGTTTTCCCAAAACATTCAAAGGAACTGAAGTGGAAAAGGAACAAAGGAGCAAAACAAAATAAGCAAAAAGTTAGACATAAAGAATAGCATGAATGTGACTTGAGGTTGCCAACCTTTCAGGACCAGTGAGCACATTTTGAATTTTGTGAAAGTGCTGTGGGCAGCAGTCACAAAATGGCTGCCATGGCAGCATGGCATAACATTTTGGATGCCGTGATCTTGCCAATTTCACACCATGATTGTGCCCCCCCCCCAAAAGCACTTTTCCAGGCATGCGATCTTGTGTGCCAGAAAAAAGGGCTTTTTCTGGGGGGAATTGTGACATGAAATTGCTTGAGATTACGGCGTCCAAAATGGCTCTTGCAAGAAAAAATGAGAAGATAGTGTCCCAGAAGAATGTGTCCTGGATTTTGCCACTGAAGTGTTGGAGGGTATGATTTAGATCACAAGCAAAACTGTTTAAAAGCTCTGAAACAACACAGAAAACCAAAACACATTACAAAAAATATAAACATGTCGTGAACCTTTCAAGTACGCACTACTTTACTTGTGGATTTAAAGTGCTCAGGCTACCAGGTAGAGCAAATGTCGTACACTCTGCCTTTAATTTGTACAAAACAAAATCTTATTAAAACTCCTGTTTTACTTGTGCTAGAATAAGCTAAGGAAGTTAACTGTGAGGGTACAAATGGTAAAATTTTAGTGAGGTAGTTAAGGGCTGACACAGTAAGACTTTAAAACGCAGGAACAAAGATGCAATTAGCTGGGATTTAATGAGCTGTTTAATGATAAGTGACAGTGCCTGCCACAATTTTCGAACTAGATGCAATCTTAAATACTGTAGAACAGAGTTCTAACCTAAGGCAAGTTAACCTTTCCAGTGTTTCACAACTCCTTTTGGGGCAAGACAGGTTTAAATCAGTAGATATAGCAAAATCTGATACTAACAAAAATATACTCACAGGATCCACAAACATCAAAGGTTTTATTAGAGTTAAAGAATTCTAAGCCAAAGCCTCTTTCCTGGGATAAAATATCTCATCCAATTATTACAAAGTCCCTGTCATGGTATGGAACGTAAGAAAGTCCTGCACAAATCATACGCAAGTTTTGCCTTGCAAATGAAATCTTTGCTCATTTAATTCCTGCTGGAAATTATATATATATATATATATCTGTCTACTTGCACAATAGATATCTGCTTGCACAATGAGACTTCTGGTTTCTCTTCTTATAGGCATTAAACATTTTTCTTAAAATACTTTTCTATAACCTAGATAACAGTGCTGAGAGATAACAACAAATGACCATAGTAATTTCCAAATGAGTGCTTAAAAAAAAAAAGAATTAGAGGAACATTCTCGTTGGTTTATCACCAATATGGCTCTTCTTGAAGAAACAGACATATTTTTTCACTGAAGAGCTAAGTGGTCAAATTTGCTTCGACTATATCCGACAAAGGCCACGCCCACTCAAGAAGAGGCAGTGTTTGGTATGTTTGATAACACTATGGTTTGATTAAACCAGTGTTTCCTAAACTTGGATCTCCAGCTGTTTTTGGACTACAATTCCCATCATCCCTGACCACCGGTCCTGCTAGCTAGGGATGATGGGAGCTGTAGTCCAAAAACAGCTGGAGACCCAAGTTTGGAAACCCATTTGATATTCAGAAGCAAAAGCCCAGCTGATTTGTGATCCCGTATTGCAATTACCTCCCACAAATCTTTTTTAGCACTCTGCATCTGACAAATAGGGGTGGATTACACAAATCTACTATTAAGGGGGGAAATGGGTGGGAGATGCCCATGTGTCTGTGCGAGTGTGTGTGAGGGGAAAATGTGTGGAAATGAGTGTAGTATAAAAAGTGTTATAGAAATGTAATGTGACTGGAGCGCTAGAATGGATAAAACAGTTGTCATCACTAGGCTACTGGGCTGCCTCTATTTTATGGAGCAACACCACATTATGTTGAAGAAAAAATGTCACTCTTTCAGTGGAAGTAATAGAAGCCAATCTTTGAAGGCTGAAAAACGGGATATGTGTGGGATGTAACAGAGGTCTTTCCCTCAGCTCTGTTACGAACAAAGGAGCCAATGTTGTAGATGAGTGTTGAGAAATGGCCAGTTTGCACATGTGCCATGTTTTGTTCATTGCCTGAACCTACTGGTGTAATATTTCCTCACAAGTGACACTGCAACACATCTGATGGGAAAACCTGATAAAATATCTAAGCATTTCAGTAACAGCTGCATTTTATTAGGGTTTTTAAACAAAACCAAAAACCAAAATTAAAGCGGAAAAAGGCAGCTTGAGACAATCCCACAACTACAAACTGGGAGGGAATGGAGCCAAAGCTCAGAAATATAAACAAGCACATAAATAGCTGAGTTAAGAAATATATCCAGGTTCCTAAGCAATGGGAAAGTTTTCAAAAGGAGCTTTCCACCCTTTGAAGCCCGGAAAACGTATCTACGGTGAATAACAGGAAGGTATCAATCAAGGAACAGAAGAAAATTCTGGCATTTTGTAGAAAGTTTGAGGGATCTCTGGAGAAGAACAGACAAATGGGGAATAAATATCCTTCCCACTTTTCTGCTTCTCACTATGTTTTCAAAATGTTTACATCCTGGCTTTCCACTAAAAAGTACGTATTACAGCTAACAGAGTCAATTCCACACAATATAAATATTTAGAATCACATGTAAAAAACCCACAACCCAGTAAAATATCATTTGCTTTGTAAGAGAAAAGAGGAATGGTGCCATATAGACTTTTTATTATCTTCTCCAGAGAAGTCTTGGCATCATTGGTAGTGGTGAGGCACCTGAAGCACAGCCTCTATTGCTATCTCAACAAATAACACTTACCCGGTAAATGCTCCCTCAGGTATAGTGATCCAAGACATTTAGGATGCCAAAGATCAACACAAGTGCTTTGAATTCTGTCTGGAAGCCAACTAGGAGCCAATGAAGTTCTCTAAGCAAAGTGCGATCAGTATTTGCTTTCTTGGTGCAGCGTGTCCTCAATTAACAAGTTGATGTACTTTCTGAAATTTTCCAAAGGACAATCCCACATACAGCATATTGCCAATAGTCTAGTCCAAAACAAGGCCTGCCTGGTGTTTTTACCTGAGTAGAATGTGTCCTTTTATTTAAAATGCATCTCTGGGTTATTTGTGGGAAATAGGAATTTGTTCATCCCCCCCCAAAAAATATAGTCCAGCCCACCACATGGTCTGAACGACAGTGGACCGGCCCCCTGCTGAAAAAGTTTGCTGACCCTTGCCCATAGACCAAAAGAGGGTTAGATAGCTCAGTCTTGCAGAGACGTTCTGGCTACTGCAAAAACTGACGGGCAAGCAACTTTTCCTCAAGCTATGTCACATGTGAACATTAAGCTTGACATGCAAGTACCGGTAAGTTAGCATTCCAAACCATTGCAATATTCTTGAGGTAGAAATGAGTGGCTCAGTATGCCTCACACCCCATGTGATATACAATGCAAGCTAGCCAATACATGTGAACTCCAAAGATCACAAGATGTGAGTAACGTTCAGACTTGCCACAGCAAATGGGATGTGCACTGAGGAAAACAGTACCTCTCTTTTGTGCTACAACCGGTGGTGGTGGTGGTGGTGGTGGTGGTGGTGGTGGTGGTGTTGTCATCGTCGTCACATGCCCTTCATCAGCAGGTCCCAGGGCACATGACAACAATTTAAAATTCAGCATTAAAAACAGAAAAAATTACAGTCACAGACCAATACTGGTTGTGTCTTACAGCATCTAACTAAATATATATATATGTAAAGCTGCTGCAGTAGGTATGTTCTTCAATATTTTCTAAGGTTACGGGTACACTAGAAATTTAAACCAGTTTTATGCCTGCGTAACTGTTGTGGGCCCATCTAACAGAATGCTAAAAGTTACATGAAGGGCTAAAGATTCCCAACAAACAAGTCTTAGTATCCCACAAAGCTACACATTCCAAGGATTCTCTGGAAGAAAGCCATGACTGTTAACCACAGCTTTCAATCAGTTTAAGTTGTTTAAGATTAATTTCAGTGGCATGTGGAATTAAATTTTAAAAAGTAAATAAAGTTGCTCATTCCATCATTTAAGACATTTCTATGTAGTCTCTTAAACACCACAAGTGGCTTACCAAACTAGGTCAGGAAGTAAGAAGCAAGTAATCTGCTCCCTTATTACTAGATAGCTCTAGTTGACTGCCTGGGATAGCACTTAGAAATGCAAAAAATGCCTAGCCTCTATTGTTTTACAGCAACAGACTTGCCTATGGGAACTCCTGAAACATCACTGACTTCCCATAGGCTATCAGGCCAGGTTCAGGGTTCTGAGCAACTTGGGCCTAGGATACCGTCTACCTGAGCCATTGTATCTCAGATCAATCACTGAGATTATCTGGAAGAATGCTGTTAGCTGTCACCCATGTTACAGGGGCGTGACTGGCCTCAACTAGAAAGTCAGACATTTAGTGTCACCAGTCCTATGATGCAGAACGTTCTCACTTTGGCAGACATCCTTGCTGTTGACTCTCTTGAGCAGGCATCCCCAAACTTCGGCCCTCCAGATGTTTTGGACTACAATTCCCATCATCCCTGACCACTGGTCCTGTTAGCTAGGGATCATGGGAGTTGTAGGCCAAAACATCTGGAGGGCCGCAGGTTGGGGATGCCTGCTCTTGAGGATCTTTTTACGCCAACAGGCCTATACAGCTGTTTCTGTCAGTTTTTGATTAGCCAGATTATCTGCATTGCTTTTTAATGGCATTTTGTATTTCGTTGTAGTACACAATCCTGCTATTTTATGAACCGCAGTACAGTCTTACCTTGGATCCTGAACGCCTTGGTACTTGGATGTTTTGGCTCCCAAATGCCACAAACCCGGAAATGAGTGTTCCGGTTTGCAAACGTTCTTTGGAACCCGAACGTCTGACCGGGCTTCCACGGCTTCCGATTGGCTGCAGGAGCTCCCTGCAGCCAATCAGAAGCCGCGCTTTGCTTTCTGAACATTTTGGAAGTTGAACGGACTTCCAGAACGGATTCCATTCGACTTCCAAGGTATGACTGTACAGAAAAGTATTATAAATATATAAAAATAATAATACTTATAACACAATTGATCTGCTAGCTAAAGCTGAACAGGTGCTGTGGAAGAGCAAAATATTCAAGCACAAAGACAGTTGCTAAGATGCAGTGTTGTCCTGTAGATGAGGACTTAAACCACCGGTGTAGAAGTATTTCATCAGCTTCGAAAGTTAGCTCTCTTGAAATGCTATGTGTTTCATATGGGGAAAAGCCCCTGCAACATATACACATGAGAACTGATGTGCTACAGTCCCCAAGGGAGGACTTCATGTCCTCTACTAACCAAGTCTGATCCCCTCCCCAACACATAAAAGAATCCCAGAAAAAAACAGACACTTTACATGCTATAACCCAAAGCTATCCTCTCCAATGTTGGGTAAAGGTTTGAAATGCAAAGTTAATCAGATAATTTCCCTGAAGTCACACATCGCTGCAACACTGATTATCACTGAATTGCTAAAACTATTCTGGTTCTGTTTTAGGGATGGCTGATTAGAAGTTGGGAGTAGGTGTTAAATATTCGGAGGTTAAATATTTGGAAAATAATGAATTAAGGCAGTTCTGCAGGTTCTTAAATTTAAGAGGCTGGGCATGGCAGCCTACCTACCCTGTAGTTATCCATTAGAACAGCCAGCCATGGTTTTATTGTCTGCATCACATCTTCAAGCAAATGTTTCTCAACCATGGAGCCATTGTGAAATGTCAGGTTGCCAACATGGATAGACTTCCTTATTTCTGGCAATGTTAACAGTTGTCCAAAGTACTCCTGATCCGCAGGTTCCTATTAAACAAAAGATGAAAAAGATAAACATGGCTGCAAAAAATCAACACAATAAAATTATATACCCTAGTTATCCATGTACAAGAATATCCTAACTAGCATTGAAGCATGCAAAGCACCGCATAAGTGAGGATTGTGTTAAACATGAAACTGCAGGGGTCAGTTAAGTCTGAAATTATGAAGCAATTTAAAGTGTTCAAGTCTATTAGTTTCATAAGGGGAAAATCCCAGCAGGTCATGAAAACTAGTGGCATTTGGTAATTGATCAGACGAGAAAGGAGAAAAACGGTTTGCTGTTGGTGAAAATGCACAGCCACATTAATTTGTTACTATGCAAGACTGAGTTTACTTCTTCTTTTTAATTTTAACTTTATTTATTTTTATTTTATGTTACAAAATAAGTTTTGTACATTTATGAAATTCTTCATAATATGTCACAACAACACACTTTTCCATATAAATTACATACAGAACCATATACATATTCATATGCATATACGTAATATATTGTTAGCTTTCCAATTTAACTTTCCTTGTATACTACCCATCCCATTTCCCCCCTCCATACCCTTGTGCCTTTCCTCCACCCGATTGTGACTTCCTTATTGATTTTATATTACCTTCATATTGAGATTATTTTTCTATGTCTTAATTTTATGGTTACCTGTTGTACCTTGGTCTATTTTAACTATGCCAGACTGAGTTTACTTGCATTAAACAATGTCCCGTGCAGGCAACACAATATCAAGTTTTAGCTTAGGGAAACTGCTTCATCTTGCACTATTTCCCATAAGAACTTAGGGGGGAGAAGCTTGCAGGGAAAAGGTCAAACTAGTCTTAACATTTGGCTTCCAAGAGCGCTTAGCTGGATGCTTCTAGAAAGTTTACAGGCAGGGCATGAATGTGACAGCACTCTCTCAGCACCTCTAAATACTGAAATTCCATTTAGCCACCAGGCCAATAGCCATCGATAGACCTTTCTCCAGCTGTTGGGTTTGTCGCAAGTGGAGAGACAGGCACATCCTAGGTGAATTGTCTACAGTATTTGCACAATGCTAAAGACCTCCTCATGTTACCTTGGCACCAGGTGCAAAATATCCCACTCGTCCCTTGACTTAAGCATGTGCTGAGATTTAAGCAACGACAGGAAAACAAGGGAGGAGGGATCATTTCCCCAAGCTCCAGTACTGTTACCACCATTTCCAATCGCTCTTGATAGAGCAGTAGCCCAAGTTAATTCCATAGCTTCGAAAGCACATTACCAGAATGTCTAGTCTAAGGGCGGCTTACCTGGCACTTCATGAAGTTGTAGTAGTTGCTACACCCTGTGGCGTTCTGAAAGAAGGAAGCAGTTCCAATTTCATCGCCATTCAACAAAACATCAAACACCTGGAGGAAGAGAGCCATGGAAAGAAACACAGTTCAAAATATGGTTTCTGCTGGGTTGAAAATTCTAAGGAACCGCAATGCTCGGTGTAACGGATTGGTGAAGGAGTTATTACCTCCCAGTTCAGAAGGAGTTAATCCACCCTCACTTTGACTGGCGGCTCATCCTTTAGGGGCGGGACGATCCCCGGTTTAAAAGGAGGGGACAGCTGTTTTGACAGTTGAGAAGAGGGAGGGTGTGTGTGGTGACAGTGAGAAGAAGGAGGGTGTGGGGCCAGGATAGTGGTGGTATAGGTTAGGATTAGTTTGTCGTGAAACTATAAAGTGAAAGAGTGCATGTGTTACTGTGACTAAGATTGTGAACGCATGAATCTTAAAATCAACTATGTTCTCTAAGAAATAAAGTCCAGTTCTTTTTGTACCATAGAGGAATCGTCATTATTAGTCCAGCAGGGTATCAAATCTCACAGGAAGGGGGAAAAACTTACCTGAGGAAAGGAAAGAGGGTGTTAGTTTGTGCCTCAGAGTCACACAGAAAGGTGTTAGAAGGTGAAAACCTGGAGTGCCATAAAGTTGCCAGAGTTGTGAGGCAAATCGTTACAGTGGGGAGCCGAGCTGAAGGAGGCACTGTAGGCTAAAGGGGGTTCACCTAAATAGCCCGGAGCATTAAGGATACCAGGCCACGTAAGCTGGATAGGACTCTCATTAATAATAAACCCTTAAAGTGAGAGGGAGTTGGTTTCGAGGCAAACCTTTGAGAGAGAGAAAGGGTGTTCGTCGCACTCGGCATAATTCCGTTTGCCATGAGTAGCGAGGAGATGATTTGTAGAGTGTACCTGAGCAGAAGGAGAAGCACGGCAAGGAAAGGAAATGGGCGGGACACAGAAAGGAAAAGCTCCCCCTGCATTGCTGGGCAGAGGCAGAGGAGCCACTGTGTGGCGCCCACGGCGCTGGGTCCTCCACACCCTCACCTGGGCTTACACGCCCTCCCTGCACCCATCCACGGTGAACGGATCTCCCCTCTAAAAGTTCCTGGGGAGGGGGATGTCCAACTACAACCTCCAAGGCTGTCTTTGGCATTTGGCGTCCCCCCCCCCCCCAGAATTCGGCACCGGGGTGCCTTGCACCCCTTACACCTCCGGGTAAAGACGACCCTGGTGACACCTGCCCTGTGGAACGCCTCCCCATCAGATGTCAAACAGAGCAACAACTATTTGACTTTTAGAAGACATCTGAAGGCTGTCTTCAGGGAAGCTTTTAATGGTTGGATGTTTTATTGTGTTTAAAATATCTTGTTGAGAGCCACCCAGAGTAGCTGGGGCAACCCAGTCAGATGGCCAGCACGCAACATGTTTTTCGCGCCATAAGACGCACCTGAACATAAGACGCACCTAGTTTTTAGAGGAGGAAAGGGGGAAAGCCCTGCTTTTTTGAGGATCAGCTCAAAGTGGTGTAGCTTTTTTTGCAAAGGGAAAAGCGCTGCTTTTTTGAGGATCAGCTGAAAGTGGTGCAGCTTCTTTTTCAAAGAGGAAAAGCCCCGTTTTTATAGGGTTCAACTCACAGTTTGCAGCTTCTAGTCCTACAGGAAAGGGAGCCATTTCTACAGTTCCCAGACAGATAATCTAATCAGCCAGTCACATGTCGCTGGGGAAACAAACAGCCTCCCTCTGCATTCAACAATGGAGGCCTGGGCAAGGGGGCGGGGCTGGAAAGGGAGCCTTATCTCTCTCCCCGATTGCTTGCTAAACAGCTGTTCAGTGGCTTCCTTTCAACACCCTCTTCTCTCTTTGTAAAAAAAAGAGCACAATCTGCTTTTGGCCCCTAGGCAATTTGGCTCCAGGGACCATGCATTCGCTCCATAAGACGCACAGACATTTCCCCTTACTTTTTAGGAGGAAAAAAGTGCGTCTTATGGAGCGAAAAATACAGTAAATAAAAAAATTATTACTATTATTAGGAGGATTTGTCTCCTGTTCTTGGGGCCAACTGATTACCATATTCAAACTTTGGAAGGCACCCACTTCAACTTCCCCTATCCCACTGCCAGCCCCCGTGAAGATCCCATCTAGAATGCTGCTCCAATCTATTATTTGCCTGTGTTGTGAACACTCTATTCACTGCCCTACCATAGCTTAGATTTTAGAGGTTCCCTTATAATCAAGCAGTGTGTGTGTGTGTGTGTGTGTGTGTGTGTGTGTGTGTAAATAAAATAAATAAATGAAACAAGCTAATGTGTAGCATGGATATAAACTGGAATGTTGAGAATATAAGTCAGCATGGTGGATCTTCCCAAGGGGAGGAAATACAAGCCACACAGTTATATGGATTTTAAAGGTTATTTCTAAAATTAGACAAATTATTCTGTAAAATGCACTGTATTGCAGTAAGTAACTCATTAGCGGGTTACTGCTGTACACATCCGAAGGCTGCTTCGTGACATCACTGCGCGGGAAACAAATTCAGAGCAAACGCCAGCCCACAGCGTGCGCTGCTGTTTTCGCCTTCCACTCTTTCGGTGGGGGTTAAGAATTGGAGCCATTATTCATGGATATAGAAAGGGTTCAGGCGTGTGTTCAAGCATATGCAACGAGTTCCACGACTGCATCTTTCCTGATTTCCTGGGGATAAGCTAAACCTTTAGGGCATACAAGCACAGACTTAGAAAAACTAAAGCAATTCATGAAAGTGATGCCTATGTAAACATGTGCCACGGCACTCAATTCTGAAAAGAGGCCAAGGTAAATTTTGTAGAAACATTGGACGGTGATTTTTCTCTCCATTAGTTCTCCCTCTCTTTGCCCTCCTGCTGCAATATAAATGGACACCTTTTTCCAGCGCGGAGCTTGTGACCTCCATTCTGCTTCCTTCTGACCCCCTTACTCTCTTCAGATGGTTTTAATTGCTGGAGGCCAGCATGTGGGCCTCTAATACGTACTTCAAAGGCTTCTCTCCATTTCTTCTGCTGGATGTAGATTACTGCCAGATCAGTCTGCTGCCGGAAAAACGCCTTCTGCTTCTCATCCAACAAGCCAATTTGATATAACAATTCTGCATAGCCACCAAACATCTGCAAAGGGAATCAAGAAACTCAGCGATATTAGTCTAGATAATTCTAATCTTCTAGCATGCCCGTTGTTGTTTTTTTAAGGCAGTGCATTAAGCAGAGATTTATTTATTTTTTAAAGCATGCTTCCAAATTTTAAATAATTTGCCAAGGCTGCAATAAAACTTTGGTGGCATTTATAAGCAGTCTAGTTCCCTGCAGGATCACAGCTAATTTGCTCTTGAGAAACATGTAGTAAACTAATTAAAGTTTTAGTGAAATTAGAAAGTTACATGGAACAACACTCTTTTCCCCCCGATATCCTTTCCCTGCAATTTGAGAATCACAATCCACTTCTGATTTTAAAAAATAGTATTTTTTTAAATTAAGCACAGTATGGCGAAACCTTACCAATTCAGGGTCACAGAGACCATCTCCAATGGCAACACCCTTAAAGTTGATCTTTATCTTTGCCGTAGGATTATGCATGTGGATATAATAGCCGATGGCAGGCACATACTTCCCTGCATAGGACTAGTGATAATGAAGAAGACAGTCAAGCAAAAGGGTAGTGTGAATAGCTTTTATGCATTTTTTAAAATTCTATTTATTGATATAAACACATACAAAATACATCAAAAGTGATAGGTGTAGTCAATACAAATTGCATGCAGAAATAGAAAAAATAAAATGAAAATACAATGGGGAAGAAAACCTGAAAGCTGAGAATACAATAATGCATTCAACTATCATATATTTTAAAAAGGGTGTGTGTGAGAGTCATTTCAGTTCTCCATAAAGCGTATCCACACTTATCTGGGGTTTAGTGGGCTGTTCAACTGAGTTTACGTTAGGATAAGATCTTATACCATGTCAAATAAAAAGATCTATTTTTAATGAACTGTTAAGGACTCTCCATACATGTGTCGGATGTTCTGACAGGGCAATGTCCCATACTTTTGCTAGCCACTCCTCTCGGGAAGGAGTTGATTGGGACTTCCCATGGGAGGCCACTAACAATCTGGCTGCAGCAAAAAGCATAAACACAAGAGGTTTGTGCATGATAGGCGAGTTGGTACCATGCTCCAAGGATAAATGCTTTTATGCAGTATGATTGCATCTAAAATATTTGATTTGCACCGGCTAGATTTCCTTATTAAGGCTGTAAGTAATCAATAGAATTCGTGCTTTTAAGCTCATAGAAGGAGCTCTTAGAGGACGGGATATTTATTCTGATTCATCTTCTCCCCTGCCAACCCCCTTCTACATGTTTATGGAGAATCTCCCGAGTTGAGTTTTGGGTTCTGGATAGTGCAAAAGAGACAGCAATTGGGCAAAATTTACCTCCCCTCTCCTGTTAGCACAGGATCAAAAGACATTCTGTGTGTACCAACTGGATTCCTGCCTAAATGATTTTTTTAAAAAACCCTTCAACCTTTTAATTGAGAACACTAATTAAATTTGCAATCAAAGTCTTTTAGTTTCTAGTACAGTCGTACTTTGGTTTTCGAACAGCTTAGTTCTCGAACCTTTTGGGCTCCCGAACGCCGCAAACATGGAAGTGACTGTTCCAGTTTGCGAACTATTTTTGGAAGCCGAATGTCCGACGGGGCTTCCGTGGCTTCCGATTGGCTGCAGGAGCTTCCTGCAGCCAATCAGAAGCCAGGCTTTGGTTTCTGAACGTTTTGGAAGTCAAACGGAACAGAATCCGTTCAACTTCCAAGGTAAAACTGTACATGTATCTAACCGGCTCAATAAAGCTTGCAACGCTGGAATAACCCATGAACTTACAACACCAATGAATCAATGAGTTGCAATATTGTGCTGGCCAATCCTAAGTATGAATCTGCCATTAGGCTGGATAGAGCACTCTTCCAGGTTGTCTACGCAGCCTGCTTTCCTGGGTTGCTTCTGAACCAAGACTTCTAATCATACTTTGGAGGTAATACGCGGCTAGTGCTTGGAATGGAAAGATTTAGCAGGTAACCAGAAGTTATTACAAGCCATCGGAAGAATAATTGAGGAAGGTGTTGGGAGAGAGGCGCAGCCAAAGTTCTTGATCAATGTGGGGAGAGGGATAAGAATGGAAACCTTCAACCAACTCAGCGAAAATGAAGACATGGGCAACAGATGGGGGAAGGTAACAGGAAAGGGCTTCATCCATGGATCTATTAGCGCTTCCACATATTGGTAACCCAGTCCAAACTGCAGATATCAGGTGCACTGCAGAAGATATGGTAACATATAACTTAATGCAAGATAAGCATAAACAAAGGAGCATATACTAATACTCTCAGCATCTTTAGGCATCTTTAGGCACTCAGGCCGTTTGTCTTAATTTCTGCCAATGAAGAGCTGACCTTTTACCCTTCACAAGGCTACCCGGCAACTGTTAGTCTCAACCCTCTTCCACCTTTCCTTTCTTAGGAGGCTTTTTATGATGTGAAACCAAGAAGGTGATCCCTGGTCTCCACAGGCAAAAGGCACAATGAAATCTGACTCTCTTGCTCCCACCCCACACTTTCCTAGACAAGTATCTCTGTTAGCAAAAAATTAAAGAAGCTTTCTTTGCCAGAAAAATCAAGATGGGATCTACATCTTCAGAGACAAAGGAGAACCGGAGAACAAAGCTGTAATGAAAGCAGTATCTCTTGAGTAGAATGTCACACGTGTTAGCAGTTAGTATCAAAGAAGGAGCGGCTCTGCTTAAGTTGTTAGAGGCAGGGAGCAACAGATAGCTTTTAGTTGCAATACCAAAGAGGTTCCCTTCTCTCTCTTGGGGGGAGGATAGGTTTTGAAATCAATTTCAGTACCAAAGCAAGGATTAATGGGGAAAGCTCCTATAGCCCTTAATTTTTAAAAGCAACGCTGCCAAACTAAATGCTGAGGCCAAAGTTATCTACCAGAAAATGTACTTTTGGGCTGGGAAATGCCCAGAAGAAAAGGAATCGCTAGGTAACAACACATTTCTTAATCTGGAAGGGACTGTTCTGGTCATTTCTGCTCCCCCTGCTGGCTGTTTTATAGATAGATATTATTTTTCATTATTTTACTAATTATAAAACATACTGTTGTCCAAAGTATGTTGATAGATGTGCCTGTATCTAGGAAATGTAATTTAAAATTAAAACAAACTGGGCGGAGGGGGGACAGGTCCACCTCTACTTTAGGATAATTCACAAAAAGTTCCTTAATTTCTCTTAGACGATCTTCATGTTCACACGTCACACAGTTCAAGAATTAAAAGTTATCTGAACTTACTTCTCCTGTTGCGTAGAAGTCATTTTTCTGATAATCAGGAAAGAGCTGGAAAAACTGGGTGAGGGCACTGAAATAACAGACGAAGTACAGGTAAAAATATCTGCACTAAGAAAGGTTGTAGTCAAATGTCATAGTAGTGATGAAAATGAAAGCTTGCTAACTTATTCAGCAGCTGCACCTCAACAGAAGCAGGCTGACATTCACTCGTGAAAATATGGTCACAGGCAAGTGTGACATTATCCTTCAGCCACAAAAATATTTTTTGTCTCAAAAATTAAACTACAGCGAAGTGTCACAGCATTAAGCTCATCCCAACAGACACAATCTATTTCACAGTAATATTAATTAACAATTATGCAGAGGTGTCTGCAACTGCAGCACACTTTTTAAAATGCTCCTGGCAGATACAGTGCTTAAACAGAGACATTTTCTGCTGCAATATGTAGAAGTTGGGGAGGGGGCGGGACAAGCAGGAAGACACGTGGCATCATTTCTGCTTGGGCCATGAAACTCCAATTTTCCACCTTGAAGGAAGCCACAGTCTGCATTTCTGCCACCTCCGTTACCAAGCATCATTCTTATTCAGAGTGAACTCACCTTTCCCACACAACCATCTAGACTGTAAGGAGAGGAGAGGGATGCATAAAAAACAACAACGGGGAATCTATAAAGAGGCAGATGAAATCAGACAGATGTATTGATTGATGTCTCTCAAGAATGAGGGAAAACTGCACGTATATTACTTAACAAAACCACTGTCTGGAAAGGGATGTTTAAAAGCTATCTACTGTGCTACTCTCTGCATCTGAAAACATGCACACAATGTTCTGTTAAGTCCGGATGCCAAGGGCAATATCCAACTAAATCATGGGTAGGCAAACTAAGGCCTAGTGGCCAGATCCGACCCAATCGCCTTCTAAATCCGGCTTGTGGACGGTCCAGGAATCAGTGTGTTTTTACATGAGTAGAATGTGTGCTTTTTTAAAAAATGCATCTCTGGGTTATTTGTGGGGCATAGGAATTCGTTCATCCCCCCCCCCCCGAAAATACAGTCCGGCCCCCCACAAGGTCTGAGGGACAGTGGACTGGCCCCCTGCTGAAAAAGTTTGCTGACCCCTGCCATAGACCATTCCGGTATTTCTGGGTTCGGCGCGGAGCGTAACCCGAAAAGACGTAACCCGCAGCGACCATAACATGAGGTATGACTGTATAAATATTTCAAAAGCTCTCCAGAAGGTGTCAGCAAGCACTGACTTTTCTGGTGCATTTCAAAAGCTTAGCAGAAGAAAATGACTGATTTACCTATACAAATCTCTTCCTACATCATCTTCATTCACTGCATAACCTGCTTCATTATCTGTGAAACTGAATCCAGTTCCAACCTGATAGCAAAAGAGAATATAAAATATATGTGGAACAATTATCTTCCAGTTCTTCGCTGCTGTTTTTGACATCAAGCAAAATGATATTCTGTTAGGTATAAGGTTTCTCCTACAGTTGCAAATGGAGTTAAAAAACCTGTTTTTGCAATTAGTCTATTAGAAGATCTGGATTCCTCCAGACATGCAACCTTTCTTAAATAAGACTCATTTTCGTTATTCTAGCATAGTTAGGATTATTCTAGCACAGTGTTCAAGATGTGAGAAAATTCAGCGACAATGCCACTCTTCAAATCAAGGCACACAGAAAGAGTTCCAAAATTTTCCTGTCAATAAGGAAAGGGGGACATATATTTCAACCTTTGTTTAAAATAAGCTTTCTGGTGACTGTTAGGAATTTATCTCCCAGGTTCTCAGGCAACAACCTTCAATTGTAAGTAAATATATTCCAGAATCACAAGAAGGAGGCGAAGAGAGAATTCAGAGTGCTGCTGCTGAATTAAAATTGGATCAGGATCACACAAAAAACAAAAGGGTGGAACTATACATTCCAATAAGCAGTGTTTTCCACTCAAACCTTCACTCCTATAACTTCCCCCCTTAACTGGGAGGGATTTTGAACAGGAAAACTGTCAGTGCGGGAAAGGGTTAGCCAGTCTCATCCCTTCTGCCTGCCCAAATTCAGCTTCAGCTTGATTAAAACCTAAAGAGACAGAGGAAGTATATTGTGGGTTATGACTAGTTTGGACCTGAGCCCACCACATAGTAGAGAGCCAGCACAGACCTAGTTCCAGATCTCCTTCATTGGTAGAGCCCCACATTGGGTGCACTGGAAATAATAATAAAAATGTCTGCCGAGAGGGAGCCCCAGGAACCTAGCATGGTGGGTCCATAGGGTCCACATCAGTGGTTAGCCCTGGCAGCTGCCCAAAGATTTTGTCTAGCCATGTTTCCCCTACACCGAGATCCTTCTTAAATGCCATACCACATCAAGGAAAAAAGGGGTGTTGATAAAGAGGCTATCATGGAAACGATGCCTTATGAGGAACGGCTTAGGGAGCTGGGTATGTTTAGCCTGGAGAAGAGAAGGTTAAGGGGTGATATGATAGCCATGTTCAAATATATAAAAGGATGTCATATAGAGGAGGGAGAAAGGTTGTTTTCTGCTGCTCCTGAGAAGAGGACACGGAGCAATGGATTCAAACTACAAGAAAGAAGATTCCACCTAAACATTAGGAAGAACTTCCTGACAGTAAGAGCTGTTCGACAGTGGAATTTGCTGCCAAGGAGGGTGGTGGAGTCTCCTTCTTTGGAGGTCTTTAAGCAGAGGCTTGACAGCCACCTGTCAGGAATGCTTTGATGGTGTTTCCTGCTTGGCAGGGGGTTGGACTGGATGGCCCTTGTGGTCTCCTCCAACTCTATGATTCTATGATCCTTACACGTAACAGATAAAATTATGATGTTTTAAGATGCAAGAACGTAAAGGTTAAGGCAATTGTTGATGTCAAGCAAACGTTTTTTTCCCAACGGACACATTTAGATACACAACATGAAGCTTATCCGTTGTTCACTTACCGGATTGTCAATGTAGAGCATGGAAAACTTGGAGGTCCAAGGAAATTTTCGTTCAGACACTATCAACGCAGAAGAAAATGAGAGTCAAGTGTCTACAGCTTGAATCATTAGCATCAGTCCAAAAAGGAAGCAGGATGAAGAGTGAAAAAATCTACTCATCAGTCAAGTCCTACTGAACTTAGTAGGGCTTGCTCCCAGGTAGATTGTAGGCTAACATGCCAAAGTCACCCAGTAAGACAATAATCATGGTGTGCTTGAACTGTAGGGTCCACTATTCAGCATTTTGAGACCACAGAAGGAAACTATGCAGCCTTTCACAAGCTTATATAGCATTAAGTTGCCAACTGCTGTATCATTATATGCTTTTCATCCCATTAAGGTATATGGCTCCTGTGATTAAGATATATATTAAAAATGGATTTATCAGGCCAGACTTCATCACTGGTATTATCTCGGTGCACATTACTGTAGTGAATTCATCTTTTGCTCATTTTATATCACAAGACACAGCAATGTTGAACAACATGAGAAGGTTGCATTGTTAACATGCTGGATGGATTCAATATTTCAATGTATACAGCAATGCTATTATTTGTTTTTAGGCTATTAAACATAGCATTGGCTATTTTACAATATTTTCATATGGTTCTGCATTTCCTGCCAATACAGAAAAACAAAAAACTAAACCCAAGTACTTCAGATAGATGTTAGCAGCTAGCATAATTGTAAAAAGCATCGCATATCACTTGTGGTGAGAATTTTAAATGTTTTTTTTTAACCGAGTATGATCAGTCACATACCAGGTTGGAGAATTGTGTGATGAAAACATTTCCAAAACCTAAAGGCCATCTATTTTTGATGGATTAAAACATGTTTAGGCTGCTTTATAGTTTATTGGTGGATTATTTGAATTATTTTTCTGTATCCTATTTTATATTGCAAGCTATCCTTGAGAATGCTTTAGCCCTAAGTTGATGTAAAAATATTATTTAAAAAATTATGGTTTTATGCAGCCAAATGCCAGCTTCACACTCCACAGACTTAGGATTGTACTGTAACTGGATAGCTCAGTTGGTCGACAGCATGAGACTTTTAGGGTTGTGGGTTCGAGCCCCATGCCGGGCAAAATATTCCTGCATTGGCCCCTTCCAACTCTATGATTCTATGAATGGTAAGACTGGGAATCTCTATCAGTTTATTTATCCATTTTCCTCCCAGCACTTTCTTGGAAAAAGTGCACATTCTCCTTTAACATGGATGTCACCTTAGGAGCAAAATTTATTTATTAAAACATATTTCTATATTATTTTAAGTCTGTGAACTAATATTATAACAACCCATAACCTGCCACTGAACATATAAGGAAATATATTTCAAATGCATTTTTAGTTTGGGCGAGGGGGAAAATATTTTTTTTAAAAAGGTACTTCTATTTCATGCCATTAATGATCAAATATCATTCTTTCCCAAACTGCTACAGCATGACACGCTAATTTGCTCAGCAACATAAAGAGGACAGATGCAAATTCCAAACCCATAAAGGAATAGGTTATATTTTTTTTGTTAAAACTATAATGATATTAACATCTTGTTATAATGATATTAACATCTTGCTGGAAGCCTTCAATATAGAAATAAACAACACTTACATGTGAGATTCTTGTTGACAACATATGGTCCGTGTTCTACAAAAATGCCAAACATGGATGATCCTCCAGGTCCACCTTGGAGCCAAAGTAGGACAGGGGCTTTTTCTGGTTGTACCTGCAGACCAGAAGGACAATAAAAACTGCAGCTGTTCCTACATAAATTTACAGAATGCATGAATTATTTCGGTAGAGTATGAGAAATAAATGCCAACACTTTCTTTACAAGTACCGTATTTTTCCGTGTATAAGACGACCCCTATTTTTTGAGCCCAAAATTAAGAAGTAAATATTTTAAATACCAAACAGAACTTTGATATTTTATTAAATATTCAAAATGCCGATATATTTAGTTGTTGTTGTTCAGTCGTTCAGTCGTGTCCGACTCTTCGTGACCCCATGGACCAGAGCACGCCAGGCACGCCTATCCTTCACTGCCTCTCGCAGTTTGGCCAAACTCATGTTAGTAGCTTCGAGAACACTGTCCAACCATCTCATCTTCTGTCGTCCCCTTCTCCTTGTGCCCTCTATCTTTCCCAACATCAGGGTCTTTTCTAGGGAGTCTTCTCTTCTCATGAGGTGGCCAAAGTACTGGAGCCTTAACCTCAGGATCTGTCCTTCTAGTGAGCACTCAGGGCTGATTTCTTTAAGAATGGATAGGTTTGATCTTCTTGCAGTCCATGGGACTCTCAAGAGTCTCCTCCAGCACCATAATTCAAAAGCATCAATTCTTCGGCGATCCGCCTTCTTTATGGTCCAGCTCTCACTTCCGTACATTACTACTGGGAAAACCATAGCTTTAACTATACGGACCTTTGTTGGCAAGGTGATGTCTTTGCTTTTTAAGATGCTGTCTAGGTTTGTCATTGCTTTTCTCCAAGATATATTCTCCAAGATATATTTAGTACCGTATATTTAAACACCAAACAGAACAACTTTACCGATATATTTAGTATCATAATTATGGTAGGTAATTTTTTTTATTGGGGGGGGGGGTCTAGTCAGCATTGTTATAACGTGCAGTATAAGAACTGGAGCTGGGCAGCTGAGCTGGAACGAGAGCGTGTCCCCGACGGCCGGGAACTGGTCGGTGCCACAATGCAAGAATCGTAGCTAAAGAACCCTTTAAAAGGGACTTCGCCTGCTGCAGAAGTCAAATTGCTTTTTTCTGCTCCACTCTCAAACATCCAGGGGAGTGAACTGCACTCTGCCCCTTGGGCCCAAACGGTCCGCCCGCTGCCTCCCCCCCAGCTGTAGGGCAGCTGAGTGGGAGGGGGCAGGCAGACTCCAGAGGCCCCGCGGTGAGCCCCGCCCCTATGGACAGCTCACCCCGCCCCAGGCGCCGGAGCGGATTCCTGTGCCGCTGCGAGGAGCTGCGACTGCCAGAGCTGGCTGAGTGAGTGCGCTTGGGGGGGGGGTCTGAGTAGCCAGGGGGTGGCTGGGGGAACCAGGTGCAAGGGACAATGTCCGGAGCGGGGGTTGCTGGGGGCTGAGTACCAGACCAGGGTTTGTCGTGAGGCCAATAGTGAGGGGAGGCTGAGGTGAAAGAATATGGATGGTGACATGTATTTAATTGAGAGCCAATGTGGTGTAGTGGTTAAGAGTGGTAGACTCGTAATCTGGGGAACCGGGTTCGCGTCTCCGCTCCTCCACATGCAGCTGCTGGGTGACCTTGGACTAGTCACACTTCTTTGAAGTCTCTCAGCCCCACTCACCTTACAGAGTGTTTGTTGTGGGGGAGGAAGGGAAAGGAGAATGTGAGCCGCTTTGAGACTCCTTCGGGTAGTGATAAAGCGGGATATCAAATCCAAACTCTTCTTCTTCTTCTTAATTGCAACATTCTGCGTATAAGACGACCCCCAATTTTAAACTTGGGGGGAAATATCGTCTTATACATGGAAAAATACGGTAGCTAATTTTATAACTAACACAAGACCTTTCCACATGCTCCGAGTGACCACGTGCTTGGTAAGCCATGTCTCTACAGTCCTAGTATCTTGCATACACAGCGAAAAGAAATTTTCAGACTTTAAACAGAGGGAGTAGAGGAAAGCAAATGGGATCAACATATGCACACAAGCCTCGTTTTCACATAGCATTAAGCCAAACTATGGTGAAGCAAGAAAGAGAATGCTTCTGCACCTCCAGAAGGAAAAATGCTACCATTTCAGTCCTTCCTCGCTCCTCCTAATGCCATGCTACCTAGAGCTAAGCCATAGTTTGGCTCAGTGTTATCTGTGAATCTGCACTTGTGGTCTGTTTCCCCCAGAGAAACCATGAATGATAAGTGAAGAACAAAGGCAGTGGAAGACAGGAGTGCCTGGCGTGCTCTGGTCCATGGGGTCACGAAGAGTCGGACATGACTGAACGACTAAACAATAACAACATGGTTTGTTGGGACAAATACAGAGCCAATCCATGGCTTTGATCTGGGTAGCATGGCAGCAGCAGGTCCAGGGAAGGAGCAAAATGGCCTTGATTTTCCTTCTGGGTACCCGAAAGCTTGCCGATTCCCACTGTGACATCGTGAGCAAGGCCACAATATAATTATATGGGGTTGGACTGCACTGAACAACAGATGGAGGAAACCCCAACATGGGATAGCCCGCCCGCCATAAAAGAGAAAGAGCGAGATACAACTCCCCACTCACAGAAATTCAGCATGACAGGGCAAAGAACTAGAGCAATCACTGAATACCGGTAATTCTTGCAATGTTATTTATTTATTAGAGCTGACAAATGAGATTGGCCAGCAAAATCAGTTGTGAAAAACCATTCAGGGTCTCTTCTAAATAAAACATTTACTGCTGCCAATTGTTTTTCTTCTCTGGCATAAGTTGGACAAGATGGACTATGCTATTTATGTAATGAGCCCAGGAGTACAACAGAAGTATTAAACACAGAAACAAATCTGTTGCTCATAGCATCTGGGATTAATAATATTGCATTTCTAACAGAACAGTACATCCTTAAACTGAAGCCCATTTTCCCTCTTCATCCAAGAGCCTTCAGAATTTGTATCCTGCTAAGAAACACTTTTTGAAATAATTTGTGGTCAGTGAACCATAAATAAATTAGATTCACACTTTAAAAATATAAAACTAATGGGACTTATTGGCATAAACTTCTCAACATTGTGTCAACTTAAGCATGTTGTTTTGAGATTTCACAGTTTCATACTGCAAGCTCAAATCTCTTCAGAAAAAGCCACCAGGATGTTGTTTTAGGTCTTTGCCTATAAAACATTCTGAAAACATTCTCATGCACTATTCTTTCTAAAGTGGTCTCAAATCCCACTCATTTTAGAGACATCTGGGCCAAATTGCCAGCTCCTTTAAACATGTCAGTTCCCCCATCTCCTAAACAGAAAGTACTAAGAAGTTGAAACCTTGCACACTTGCAGTATTTTGGTTGTCCTCATAAAAGTTATTGACCTAATATAGATTTTGGAATTCTTCTTATGGCTCACTTATTTCTCTGGCAACCACCTGTGCAAAAAATATGTTTCATTCAACTCATTCCTTTCTGGAAGGTAAGGAACCACATTATGCCAGTGCGAATTAATGGCACAAGGAATCAAGCAATGCAAATCTTCATGAGCAACAGGTTTGAAAGCTTTAATATGGCAGCATATTGAAACAACAGACCCACCTGAGCAGGGAAGAACCAGAAGAAAAGATTACTGTTGTGAGTCTTGTTGACGGTCAGGTAACCTGAATAGCTCTTCACGTTGGGTCCTGGAAGATGGCCTACCAGACTTAATTGCCTTCCTGTTATAAAGAATAAAAAAAATCAAACTGAAGGGCTGATTATTTGTTTTATTTCTTACATTTATATATCACCTTTATCTTTCAAGGATCTCAAGGTGGTGTACGTGGTTCTCCTCCTCCCCATTTCATCCTCACAACAACCTTGCGAGGTAGGTTATTCTGATGATTGGCCCAAGGTCACCCAGGGAACTTCATGGCTAAGGGAGGACGCACTTTAAGAAGTGTCTGGAAGTTCAGATGCATGGGAGATACATGGTTTTTTATTTGTGACGTTGAGTAAAAGAGTTTTTTAGAAAGAACGCCTATATTGGAATTAACTCCAGTTTCTTCAAGATGCACACAGAAAGCGAAAATAATAAGCAGCTTTGCAAAGTATAATAAGTGTATGGAGGATTTGCTCTATATTTAACATCTTCTCTCAGCATCATGAACAATTACAAAGTGATTGTATTGGTCAGCATTCCAGTCATATGTAAGGGAAAGAGAAAATGAGTGGCAAGCCCAAAGAAAGAAAAATCATCATTAGTACCGATGGGGTATTTTTTCCAATGGCTGCCCTACATGCTGCCTTCCCGATAAGGATTATCTGGTCCCATGTCTGTGATTAAGAATAAATTAGCTTTGATCTTAAAATTGGAGTAGGCAGATTCACAGAGGTTAAGGCTATCAATGCCATTCTACAATGAATATCTAAAGAACTATTACAGTTCTATGAAAACGCGAGCAGGATTTGAAATATGAGCAACAGTAGAACAACATTAAAGCTAAATATAATAATAATAATAATAATAATAATAATAATAATTACTACTACTACTACCACTACTATTTTAATATTTATACCCTGCTCATCTGGCTGGGTTTCCCAAGCCACTCTGGGCGGCTTCCAGTACATATAAAAACATAATAAAATATCAAACATTAATAACTTCCCATACAGGGCTGCCTTAGTTCAGATGTCTTCTAAAAGTTCATGTGGAAGATATACACAACGGAACACTGTGGCGGAAACCAGAGCGCACGTAAACATTGTTTACCGTCCCGCTACAGAGGTACCTATTTATCTACTTGAACTGGTATGCTTTCGAGCTACAGTGGTACCTTGGTTGCTGAACTTAATCCATTCCAGGAGTCCATTCAACTCCCAGAACGGTTCGAAAACCAAGGCGTGGCTTCTGATTGGCTGCAGGAGCTTTTTGCACTCAACTGAAAGCCATGTTGGACGTTTGGCTTCCAAAAAACGTTCACAACTTGGAACACTCACTTCCGGGTTTGGCAGCCAAAACGTCCGAGTACCAAGGCGTTCAACAACCAAGATACAACTGCACTAGGTTGGCAGAAGCTGGGACAGAGCAAAGGGGGGTGTTCAGCCCATCACGTGGATTCGAAATGCCGACGTTCCGATCGGCAAGCCCAAGAGGCTCAGTGGTTTAGACCACATCGCCACCCCGCTTCCCAACTCTTAACTAATGCATTCTGCTGCTATGTGTAGAATTCTACACAGGACATAATAAAGAAAAGGTGGAAATATTTATATATTTTAAAATAATAAGATTAACACTTTTACCTTCCTCAGTTTTACCACTTTCAATGTAAGGTGTTAGAAACAGCGGCTTTCCAGGGTCTCCTCCCAACGACGCTCCGTACTTTATTCCCCGAAAAGCCCTTCGGAACACACTCCATCGCTCCTGGGTGCGGACTAGCTCCAAGCTCAAGCTCAGACTGAGCAAAGCCAGCAAGACCCGTGTTATCTTGCCCATCTTTTCATCCAGTTACCTTAGAATAAATTAGATTAGAGCACAATTTTAAACATGCGCTGCTGCGGCTTCGTAAAGTCTGTCTGGATCCTCCCCTCCGCTCAATAGTAGCTCTGGGATGTTATGCAACATCTACCTCAAAGTTAAGTGCTTTCCCGTCTCTGTTCCTTCTCACAGCTGAGAAAGCAGAAGTGGCTACAAGCACTGCATTTTAACAAACACAACTAAGGGTTTGTTCACATGGGTGGCTTAATATACAACTAAGTCATTTTCCCCTGCTGTGTGTCAATCTGCATTTGCAGAGTGTTGTTCGCATCAGAGAGCAGATGGGGATACCCAATATGCATAATAATAATAATTTTGTTGTTTATATGCCACCCATCTGACTGGGTTGCCCCAGCCATTCTGGGCCGCTCCCAACAGAATATTGAAAACACAATCAAACATCAAAAACTTCCCTGAAGGGCTGCCTTCAGGCGACTTCTAAAAGTCAGATAGTTTCCCCGCCCCTGCAGCCTGTAATTCATGAAGCTCTCATCTGCGCATGCGCAACCGCTGTCTCAAATTTGCGCACCGTTCTTAAGTACATAGCAAATGCAGCTGAAGTTTTCTAATCGGATTGAAGCTGGTATTTGTAGGGTAACTACAGGATTGATAATGGACCGTAAGTCATGTGAATGCGGCTTCAAAAACTAGAAGTGGGAGAGCACTAAGATGTGGAGTACCCGGTAATGTGAACATGTGAACTGAACTGCAGTTATAACTCCCCTTTCTGGGAGCGAGCACCATTGAATTCTGCGCAGACGTGGTTAGGATTGCAAGACAGTGCATCCTGTTAAGAGTAGACAGAGAAGGAATAGGAAAATCTGTGGTGATCAACCAGGACTGCAATTTAAAGCCCCTCACTAGACAATTGATGTGTTTGTTTCCAGGTTTTGGATTGGCACTGTCTGCCAACACATGGAGGGGAACAAGCAATGGGGTGTAGAGAAGGTGGGGCCAAGGTAATAAATAATAATAATAATAATAATAATAATAATAATAATAATGAATTACTTATACCCTGCCCATCTGGCCAGGCCTCCCCAGCCACTCTGGGTGGCTCCCAACAGAATATTAAAAACACGATAAAACATCAAACATTAAAAACTTCCCTATACAGGGCTGCCTTCAGATGTCTTTTAAAAGTCAGATAGTTGTTTATTTCCTTGACATCTGATGGGAGGGCGTTCTACAGGGCGGGTGCCACTACCGAGAAGGCCCTCTGCCTGGTTCCCTGTAACCTCACTTCTCTCAGTGAGGGAACTGCCAGAAGGCCCTCAGAGCTGGACCTCAGTGTCTGGGCTGAACTATGGGGGTGGAGATGCTCCTTCAGGTATACAGGTACGCATCCCCACTCTATCACACAATTCTAATCGCATAGGAGGGAGATGAAAGACTGACGAGGGCTCAGGCAGTCACCAATAACTGAGACAAGAAAGTACACAAGCAGATGGGCTGGGAAATGGCAGTCTTTCATTTCCTTCTCACCAAGCCCAACAATTACAAGGAGTACCTGGTTAATTCCAAACAGGACTTCGAAAGGAGAAATCTATGCAAGTCATACCGGAAAGGAAAGGGTTTTCAATCAGCAGCTGCAGAAGCAGAATTACTTTTTCAGAGACGTCCTGCGTAAGCCCAGTTGCAGCTGGAGAGACCAAAGTTAAATCAATGGCAATTCCAAGTGTACACAGAGTTCGTGCACCAAAGAAGTGCTTTCTGCTGCAAAAGCAGGCTGAACTTTTCTTTAACCTAGTTCTAAATTGATTTTCAAGCATTACAGATCTATACAATGCAGCCCGGCTGCTAGTCACACATTTCAACTCAGAGCAGGATGACCTCTGAAGCCTCTACTCTCTCCCACGTCCCAATGCCAGCCTTGGAGAGAACAATCGCTGAAGGAAGTCGGGTATGCTTTGTTTCCCTATAACAAGACAGAGCTTGTTGGTGCTTTTATGCAAAGGAGAAAATGCGTAACTAGAAGGTAGCAATGGTAAGAACTACCCAAGGGCTGTTTCCCACATTACAGGAAACAAGAGTATTGCACTGAGGCCACATCTTTAGGGTTACTATCCTGCCATAATGCTACTGGCCCAATTAGAATTTCACCCTTTTGACCAGCTACCAGAATTGGAGGGTGCAAAGCCAGAAAAAAATCTAGCTGAGCCATTCTAGCTGCTAGCACACCAGAACCTGCCTTATACAGGCTCGTACCTCGGAAGTCGAACGGAATCCGTTCCGGAAGTCCATTTGACTTCCAAAACGTTCGGAAACCAAGGCGCGGCTTCCGATTGGCTGCAGGAAGCTCCAGCAGCCAATCGGAAGCTGCGTCGGAAGTTCAGGTTCCAAAGAACGCTCACAAACCGGAACACTCACTTCCAGGTTTGTGGCGTTCGGGAGCCAAAGCGTTCGACTCGCAAGGCGTTCAGGATCCAAGGCACGACTGTAACAAGTTAAGACTCTCTAGCTCAGTATTGTCTTCACAGACTGGCAGCTGTACTCCATGGTTTCAAGCAGGGCATCTGAAGGCCAGCAAAGCAGGTCTTTGCAGGGCTCACAGCCAATATGGTATCTGGTTCCTTCAGCATTAGGAGCTGCTTTTGTAGCTGGAGTCAGTCTGCCTGGTGACTGGTCAGCAGTTTATTTGTGACTGACGTTGGGGTTCGAACCCTAAGAAACAGACACAGGTGACATCCACTGTAGCCACCTTCCCTTTCGTTCCCCCCTTAACTTCACACTTCAACATTAAAAAAGCCCCTCCTATCCTACAATAACAAAGCCTAAATACATGTACAGCAAAAGTATTGAGCTGCCACTGCCTTTATATCCTTCGCCTTCCTCAGTACTGAATTTCATATTGTAAGCTCCTCTGGGCAGGGACCTCTCCTTTTATACTTTGTAAAGCACCATGCGCAGAAATGACACTTTATCAATCAATGTGTGATGGACCGCTGGATACAGGACAATGCTGCACTGGGAAACAAATCCAGTCCCCCTACCCTTCATGCTCAGTTGATGCTAGCTAGCATTATCTCTAAGGTAAAGGTAAAGGGACCCCTGACCATTAAGTCCAGTCGTGTCCAACTCTGGGGTTGCGGCACTCATCTCGCATTACTGGCTGAGGGAGCGGGCGTACAGCTTCCGGGTCATGTGGCCAGCATGACAAAGCCGCTTCTGGTGAACCAGAGCAGCGCACGGAAACGCCGTTTCCCTTCCCTCCGGAGCAGTACCTATTTATCTACTTGCACTTTGACGTGCTTTCGAACTGCTAGGTGGGCAGGAGCTACGACCGAGCAACGGGAGCTCACCCCGTCGCGGGGATTCGAACCGCTGACCTTCTGATCAGCAAGCCCTAGGCTCTGTGGTTTAACCCACAGCGCCACCCGCGTCCCCTAGCATTATCTCTAGATATGGTTTAATACTAGAAAAACTATGCAAGAGAAAGCATTGTTAACTCACAGTGGAAATTACATTCATGAACTCTAAAGAGAGTCATGTGCTATGCAAGCTGTGCCTCTATACTGAAAAGGCTAACGGATACATCGTCTTTTCTTGGCAATCTATTAGAACACTCCAGTGACAGTTGTCCAAAGTCGAACAGCTAATCAAAGGTTTAGAATTCAGAGACAAATAGATTGGTGGAGGGGGAGAAATGGCAATATTTCTATTGTAGCAAAAGCAGAAGGAGGCATTAGTTCTACCCTTATAAAAACCAGCCAGCCACTCAGGCACACTTATAAAACAATGGCAGAATTTTCTCAATGGATGAGGAAACACAGACAATGTTATCAGGCTACCACAGCCTTGCTGAATGGGGACTAGTGAACAGCCAGCCTGAAAGGGCATCCAAGACGCCATTTTCTTCCTGAAATGCCAAGTCCCCTCTCCATTGGACTGTACAGATATAGTAAACTTTGCATCATCCCTTCAACCTGACTGCCTGTAAGCAATTTTTTTGACACCTTTGGTATCAAATAGAGCAGGGGAGCATTTTCACTAGGAATGGAAGGTGGTGCAGCTTATACAAAGGAATCTGTTTCTTTTGTTTTTGCTTTATTGCTCTAAAAAAAAAGCTGACGAAAATTTAAACTGGAAAAAAAAAAGTTTTATGGTCCTGAATCCTGTGGGAACACAGCAAACATTATTATTTAGCAATGTGAAACCCGGCGGGGTGGGGAGTAACATTTTTGCTGTTCTCACATACTTAGAAGCGTGACTCTCAAAAGTGTTCGCAACAAGCCAATACAGTTTCTCCCGAATATATTATTATTACTTGATCACCTCCCATATATGTCCCAATGTGATATATAAAAGATAAGAAAAAGAGCCAAAAAATTACAAAAAGAAAGAAAAAACTGATCCGTTTAAGAACAATGCAAAACAGATAACTATTGTAGAGACTTTTTCATCTAGATAGGAAAGGCTGACAGAATAACTGCTTAATGTGTTCTAAAGCAGCTGCTGAGCACATGTTTCCTCCTGTCTATGCAATTGTAAATCTCTGACCAGAGAAGAGAGAGAGGAAACTATCCTACAGGAAGGCAAATCTTTAAATACTGGTATTCAGTGAGAGTTCAAATAGTGTAGGGCAAGTAAGAACTGCAACAAAATGTTGCAGTTTTAAAGTGTTCCTGGCAGGCAACCATGCCATCTTAAATGATAAGTCTATTTTAGGGGTAGCCTGGCAAAAGATGACAGGGCTCCTGCACCTTTGCACAGAAGAAGGAAATATTAACAGGTGCAACTTGAATGACAAGCTACCTAACTCTTTTCCATTCTGGGGCAATCAACATTCCATAGCCATTGAGGATGTCCCTAATTGAGCTGTTTGGGGTTTTTATTTTGTACTTCTACAAACTCTTGAGGCTCCATCAATTCTGGGTGGTAGTGATTTGGTAACATAAGGATCTACAGTTGGAGGATATTAGTATAGTATCAAAATTCATGTCAGTTTACTCCCACTGTTTGAATTCTCTTAAATATCAACATGATCACAGCAAGTGAATTAGTACTTTGATCTGCATCTCCTTAGAGAACAGGTTAGCCAGAAGATCTCCCCACCCTAAACAAAAAATTCTCAATTTCAAGGCAGCTGTTATTAGGCCAATATTCTTAAGTAGGGAGGGAAAATGAAAGAAGAGTGGTTTGTCAGAGTTTGCTTCTGAGGTGAAGTTTGAATGGATCTTCTTGGCTCACACTATTACACTGTAAGTCTATACATGCCAACTCAAAAGTAAGTCCAACTGAGTTAAAGTGCTTCTCATTCCCAAGTCCAGCAGGGATATGATTGCTGAGAATCACTATACTCTCTGCTCTTTTTCAAGCCCCAAAAAATCTTTGTCTATTCTTTGTTGCTGGTTTTGGAAGACTGGGGTACAAATCTGGAATTTGGTTATGAGTTTTGCTAGAAAAAAACAAAAGAAATCTTTCCCCCCCTCAGAATATGTTGGACAAAGTCAAGTAGAGCTTGCCAAATACTTTTACCATGATAGGTTCCAAGTCAGTCAAGTGTATCTCAGCAAAACAGTGGAAGAGGGTAACTTTAATCATTACGAAACTAAGAAAGGAATCAGATTTCTTCACGGTATTTCACCAGCTCTTAGGATTACATTTTGCTTGGTAACATCTTGCTCCTCTTCCAAGCAAACATTGAAGTATTTCACGTTCAGGAAAAAAAGATGAAAACAGAGAAAATTCAAGAGAGGTGTTACTCACTTGCTACAGCCAAAAATGTCATTCATAATAAAGGTTCATGGCTCCTCAAGCTTCAGAAATAATAAATTGACATAGTTATAAGAACTTTATATTAATACTACTTGAGTGGTATTTGCTTTAATAGGCTTAATCAGAAGCTCAGCTACAAGAACAACACAGAAATTGAGGGTCTATATTCTTACCTGTTACGAGTAGTAAGCTAACTTTCTCCTTAGCCAGTCCTATCAAGCCAAATTATAGTGGGGCTACCCAAAGGACAGAATGGCTAATAACTACTTTTATAAGTACCATAAGAACGCAGCAGCAACAGTAAAACAACAGCTGGTGCCGATTCTGTGTCAATGGCATGCCCCCTTGTGGCTAATGGTGATCTTACTGGAACTAATACTGGATTATTATTTCCATTGTCAAAAGTGTAAATAAGAGCAAATATTTAGCACATTTTGCAACAATGCTACATAGCTGCTCTGAAGGCAATGCCGACCACTTGTCATCTCAAACCGATCTTACAAAACAGTCATGGCAAAAATAGTAAGATCAAACCACAGCCGTGAAACTTCACAGCCACTTCCATTGTTTCCTTCCATTTGCATTCTTCTTCCTTCAAATATTGAATTTACTTACCCATTCTGCTAGTGTGGTACAACATTTCCCAGTTTCAACAGAGGAGTTTATTTCTCGTTTTCATCCACAATTTCTATATCATTTTGCCCAAAGAGAACAGTTTGGGCTAAACAAACAAACAAACAAACTACTTCACAACTCACCAATGAAAACCGGCTTTAGCAACTTGACAGTAGAAGATGTTGCCACAGATGCCTCTTAACTAATGAGAAGGGAACTATTTCACTGCATCACAGTCTACATTTCCTGTTTCGTTTTTTACCTCCCCATGCAAATCTGTCGTTTCCTTATTCTCACCCACCCATTCTGTGGAACTTCATGATTCACTTTCTGAGGCCTGGGAGCCTCAATATGCCATCCATTACTTAACCCCCAAACCACCTATCCCTTCTTGTTCCTTTCCCATATTCTCAACAATATTTTTATCAGGAGACCATCTGATCAAGCTGTATGACAGCCTTCTTCTTCAGCGATCACTCATAGCCGAGTAAGATTGTCTTGCATGAACATGGTCTTAACAGTGAGTCCATAAGTGACTGTGGAGGCCAATTATGGATCCACACATCCTTTCACAGTAAAGACATTGGTTTCCGGGTCGGAGTTGATCATGGTGAGGGTTTGCCAAGTATGCCTTCCTCTTAGCACGTTTCTCCCTTTCATCCTGAGTTTGAGCGTCTTCAAAGCCCATGACACCTTTAATAAAGGCTGTTCTCCAACTGGAGCACTTGCAGGCCAGTGTTTCCCAGTTGTCAGTGTTTATACTACATTTTTTAAGATTTGCCTTGAGAGAGTCTTTAAACCTCTTTTGTTGACCACCAGCATTACGCTTTCCAGCATTTTAAAGTTTGGAATAGATTAGTTGCTTTGGAAGACGATAATCAGGCATCTGAACAACATGACCAATCCAACGAAGTTGATGTTAAAGAATCACTGCATCGATACTGGTGATACTTGCTTCTTCCAGTACACTGGCATTAGTTCACCTGTCTTCCCAAATGATAAAAGCCTATAGCTGCCATAACACACTCTGGAACTGTACCTATGGTTTGGCAGAAGTGGTTCATTTGGGATTTGTTTGACAGCAATATATATTTTTGCCATGTCATCTATCACCTACGCTTTGATTGTGGCACAGTATATTAAAATATGAACTACAAGATGTAGAAGCAAGAATACGAGAATCTGCTGGTTTTGGTTTCTCTCCGTTCCATCATTTTTTTCTAATTTTATGTTCCGTTCTCCACATTTCCAAATCAGTTTGCAAACTGTTTTTCTTAAATGTCCTTGTGAAAAGTCACCACAATTTTAGTGTCGATTTCTCCTAATATACGTTCTTGTATGCAGTTTTGTCTCATATACACATTTTGGCAAAGCAATTTTCTCTAACATAATCCATTTCTCTACGTTGATTTTAGTAATACACCCCTCCTGGTATATGCATTCTTTAACATGTTATCTGGCTATGTTCCAATGTGTGTATTGTTCTGGAAAGTTGAAACTTTGCGGTTCGTTTTTAAATGCAAATTAAATCAGATTCCCCACATGGGTACAGGGCATCTTCCACATAACTAGGCTACATGGCTTTTTAAAAACAAAACAAAAGTATTTTGTTTTGCTATAACTCTTTTGTTGTAGTCAATGATGCTTAAGGCTCTCCCTTTCAAGCACAAATCCAAGGAGCAAAGTGGATGTAATATTCCTCCAAAGATCACACTGAACTAGGATACGAAGGCAGATCTACACATTCTGAGTTTTTGACTCCTTGTCTGTTTCCCAAGATTGCAGCTGGAGGAGTAAAGGGATAACTCTCTCCTTCAAATATATTGCGCTCTCCACAAAAATCACCCCCCTCCTTATAGAAATCATCTTTTCTTCAAGCCAAACTGCTGGGGGAAGGGCAAAGAGAATGAGTGTGAGCTTGAGAAAGACAGCAAGTGAATGACTGTGTGTCCGTTTGAAGGAATGAAGGAATGAACAAATGTCACATGCATAGGTGTATATATGAATGCATATGTGTTTTTTTGTGAATGATGTATGAATGGGTATGTGTTTTATAGCGACCCTTGAAAAGCTAGCCATGAAGGAATGCTGCCTATGGGCTGGGAAAAGCTTCCCCACTGCTGCCCAGAAGATGTATTTGCTGTTCCCAGAATCATGAGCTGCCAAACTAAGACTTGGAGGTCAATATTTCAAACAGTAGAAAATGCAGCAGTTTACATATAACTACTCTTATCCTCTTCACAAGTGGCAGGCTGCTTACCATTACTATGGTACCAACCCTGATCCAACATCAACAGTTGTACTGATTTTACAGACATGAATAGGACATGCATCAGTTTCTTATCCTTGCAGCTACTGCCCCATACAAGTCAGTGGAGAAGTGAGACTGGCCCTTAAATACCAAAAATAGAAAACAACATGTTCTTGAATGTGTTCAAGTCACATACTTTCCAAAAACAAGTTCCTTTTTTTCTTAAAAGAAAGTGATCTTGAAAGAACAACAAATGTGCAGGGCCAAGAAGCCCTATATTATTCCCCCCCCCTTTTTTTACAGTGCTATATTCACCCATCCTTTACGATACTTAAAAATAAGTAAATGCTCTAGTCACAGAGACAGGGCTGTACTGACAATCAGGTCACCACAGATTGTCATGGCTATCCTCCAACAGTGACAGCTCTACCACAGCAATGGTTGCAGGAAGGCCAGTTGTGTCTGTGCTTCTAAGACCTTGCCCTGATTCTGCCTGAAGTAATAGAAAACCCAGCCAACCTAATTTGAATGGACACATAGGAAGTTGCTTTATACCAAGGCGGACCATTGATCCATCCGGCCCAGTACTGTCAACATTGATCGGCTGTGAATCTCCAGGGTTACAGGCAAGGGACATTCCCAAATCTACCTGCAGATGCCAGGAATGGAACCTGGGAATTTCTGCATGCAGAGGAGATGCTCTGCTCCTGGGATCTGGGACTTTCCTGTCAGAAGAAGAAGAGTTTGGATTTGATATCCCGCTTTATCACTACCTGAAGGAGTCTCAAAGCGGCTAACATTCTCCTTTCCCTTCCTCCCCCACAACAAACACTCTGTGAGGTGAGTGGAGCTGAGAGACTTCAAAGAAGTGTGACTAGCCCAAGGTCACCCAGCAGCTGCATGTGGAGGAGCGGAGACGCGAACCCGGTTCACCAGATTACGAGTCTACCACTCTTAACCACTACACCACACTGGCTCTCAGCAAAATTAGCACAGGCAATGATAACTACTGACTGTTTTCAGTTCAGGACACTGGGGTGAGCTAGAGCAGAGGAGACCAAAGGCAGATAGATCAGAATCTACTGGGGGATTTTAGGGGAAGAGTAGAAAGACCTTCTTTACTCCCAACTGTTTTTTAAAAAGTAAATATTTCCTTAAAATAAAATAAGGCTGCTGAGTAAAGACCACTTAGGGAATGGATTTTGGTATGAATACTTTTCTAGTTCTGAAAACAAATGTGTGAGTTTTTCCTTGGGGATTTTCCCAACAGGTGTTTCTGCCAATCCACCAGTGGGAGCTGCCAGATAATATACAAGGTTTTCTATTTCAGGGTAGACTAATCGCACATAAGCCAGCTTGGTGCGGAATGCCTTTCTTTCAGCAGAAAACCTAAATCACTGTAAGTATGTACACTGAAGAAAGGTAGCCAAATCCAGCCCAAATGCCCTGATCTGTTCAGCACAGCAAAGTTCTCACTAGTCCTTGAATCACCTCTAATCTGCTACCTGTGCAGCCATTCTTTCCCAGTGGATCCCAGGCCTCTAACTCTGGGCCTTAACCAGGTCTATAATTTTAGAACTTTCCAGCTTGCCATTAAAGCAGACGTCCCATTACCATATGCTAGGTTCACAGCAGTGGGAAGCTTATAGCAAGAATCACATCCCATAACCTGCTATCATAGCATTATAGGCAGGGACCCCTTAGATTCTCTTCATGATCCCAGGAATAACTCTGGCCTGACCCTGCTCCTTATCTGACCCACCATTTTGCACTGGGCTCCAGCTGATGGGCCTAGGAGTTTTAGTAAAATAATATTTTTTTAAAAAAAAACCAAGATTCCACAAGTGTAGTATCTGTCCATCCTTGTTCTAGAAAAGAAATAAGGAAGAAATGTGCCAAGAGTCATGGATAATCTGTTGGGGAGTGTATGTTGATGATGGGCAGGACCAGATCCAAAAATGGGTGGGGTATGCAGCACTGCACAGCTCTATTTTCTTGCTGTGCCACTCATCATTCTATTTGCTTTTTACCCCATTATCCATCTTTCTTTTCTCCCTCTGGCATCCTCCCAACCTGCAAGTCCTTTTTATTTCTAGGCTCACCATATAGGAGCCACATCATCTCCCCCCCCTTCTCTCAGATACATACACACACACACACACACACACACACACACCAGGAGGCAATTGCCTAAGAAGTGAGCTAGACAACAGTGGCCTGACAGCAAGGCTTTTTTCCAAAGGAAAAAATATGACACAGGCTTATAATTTGTGCACAAAATGTGTGCTGCAACAACAAAACTGTGCATTTTCCTGGTGTGTGCCTATATGCTTTCTGGTTTATGAGTCAGATTCCCAGGAACCGGGAATATAATAGCACTACTGCAAAAGCATTTCCTTACATATTAGAAACCTCGGTGACTCCTCTGCAGAGAGTAGCAGCAGAATCTGATGACGGAGTGTTTTTGGCAGTGGAAGGAGAAAGAGGCATGCCTGATGTGGGTCTGGGATTCTAGGGGAGCCTGGACTTCTTAGTTTGCTTTTCACATCATCAGTCGCTTTTTGCGCCGTCTAAAATAATGCAAATCTTGCATACCCTGAATTTTTGTAACTCCTCATTGCGGGTTTGCTGCTTAGCCACAGGGCCCAGAGCTACCGATTGAGAGCTACAAAACCTATCGTTCTTTAACGTTTCCTGATGCAAGCTGATATATCCAAAGCCTAAGCAAAACATGCAGCCACAGAACTGTCAATTAAGGTTGGATTTAACCCGGCTTTTATAAGTCAGTTGTGCAACAAGGAAGCGCCTTTCGGCCTTTCCTAACTTCTGCTACTGCTGGTTTCCTTTCCGGTGCTATTATTTATCAGGAGCAGATTAAGAGGAAGTTAGGCATTCCCCTCCCCTTCCACAAATCATTCTCAATTTATTACGATGTACTATTGAACTCATTTGAACTTACTTTGGAGCAAACCTGCTTTAGGCTGCCCTTTAAATTTAAGCCAGGCCTCAAGTTTGAAAGCCTTCAGCTTTCAAAACGCTGGAACAGGAGCGAGTGTTTCAGCATACTTAAAAATGACTTTTGCCTTTGTCAGCCAGTAACAATAAAGGTATTTATTAATTATTATTATTATTATTATTATTACTATTAACCATCACCAGCTTCTGACACTGACACATTCACACACATACGAGATGCCGGATTTGGAAGAAAACCTTCCCTCTCCCTGAGAAACACGCCTTCCAATTGTGGGCAACCCCTTGCACCCTTCTTTTTGGAAATTAACCACTGCTGTTCTGGCAGGTTTCAGATAACCATTAACCGCACGGAGGCGACCTTGCGCTTTATTGCTCTGCTTTATCCTAAAAAAAACATGGGAGCTCAACATGAGGCCCTTCCAAACAGCAGCAGCACCTGGACTGAGCTAGTCAGCCCCCTAACCAAAAGGAAAAACACCCCGGGCGCTGTCTTATTACGGATTCTACCCTAAATGCGCCGCATCTATCATACAGCGCTCGCTTACCTGCCCAGAGACATTGCCCCAAATTTCCCGGCCTCACTCACCAGCTGCAGATCATCTGCTGACCCCCACCGGCAACCAGAGCCCTGCAAGAAGGCTGGCAAGCGACAAGCCCGCATGCAGCCAATCGCGATCCCTGGAAGGGAAGCACCCTTGCCCGCCCCCTTTGCCTCTATGGCGCCTGCCCATTGGGAAAGCGAAGGCGCCTTTGGCGGATCCCGAGCCGTGCCTCGCATTATTTAGGCTTTGTGCGTTCGGAATAAACATGGATTCCGCCCCACCCCGGGCTAAAGAAACCGGTCTACATAAAGAAGCAAAGCACATTTCCCCTCCCCTCCCCACAATCACTTCATTTCTGCAATACTAAATTGCGAGGAATTCCCCCAACAGGCGAACAGAATAGGATCGCGCTGCGCGGAGGTCTGCAATGAAAGGCCAGGTCTCAGGAGCTGACGCTGCGCAACATGCTTGCAATTAAAACGACTGTGCCGAGGGCATTTACTGAGAGAGAAGTCCCGCTGCTGGGCTCGGATTTGCTTCTGAGTAAGCGCAGTTAGAATCGTGCACGGGAGAAAGCCCTATGTTTTCGCCCTGTGTTAAAGCATCAGCAGCCACTGCTTCTGTCAGCTGATACTCACCTCCTCCTTTCTGCTCTTAAAGAAACAGTACGTCAAAACGGCGTAGTTTTGTGGGTTAAGTGCCCCCAAACCATGGGCGTGGCCAGAATTTATTTGGGAGGGGGAAGCCATTATGTGTGGTGAGAGGTGGGGCAGAACCAAGTTATCTGTGACGCAATTGGTCAGTTAAATATTCTTATTTACTTACTTAATTTAGACCCCTGCAACCCCCCAGGCTACGCCCATGCCCCAAACTGAAGCAGTTTTAAAAAACATATCTGAAGTATCTGAAGAAGTGTGCATGCACACGAAAGCTCATACCAAGAACAAACTTAGTTGGTCTCTAAGGTGCTACTGGAAGGAATTTTTTTATTTTTTATTTTGTTTTGACTATGACAGACCAACACGGCTATCTACCTGTAACTTAAAAAACATATTTAATACATTTTTTTTCCACAGAACATAAAGGCAAAGTGACTTTTTGTTTTTAAACTGAAGCAGCCTCAAGCTGCGTGGAAAGGCAGAGCAGAAATGTTTTCAATTAAAGTAAGTAAAAGGTCCGTGGAGACCTGTGGTAGGAGAGAGCACAATCCACTGATGAAACCAAAAGTTTTATTATATTTCCCTATGATTTTTCCAAACTATTTAGAAAACAGATTATATAAATATATGTGCCTGCCGTATTTTCTTTTCTAAAAATGTTTGCATTTGATTTTAAAGGTGGAAAACATTTCCATGTTCAACACATGGTAAGTCAGAAGATAGATATACCCAGAATTTCAAAGTGATTTGGCATTGTTTACTAAAGGCTGCAATGCTATACGCATATAGCCTTATTGAACACAATGAATGCCGTATTACTGAGCACAAATGTTAAGATCACGTCTTGCATGTCATTCCAAACAAAGCAAGAAGATGGTACTGTTCCCAGTAAACATGGCAGTGTGTTTAGATAGAATCATACCCTGTTTCCCCTTTTTTAATACGTAGTCATAAAGTAAGGCATGGCAGGGTTTTTTAACCTTTGTGAGAAGACGTACCCCAAAAGTAAGCCATGGTGCCGCCATTGTTCCTGTTGCCTCCTCAGCCCCTCCTGCGTGCGCAGGGAGCCAGCGAACCAGTGAGAGGCACGGGGGGGCACACGCCTCTTGCGGAGTTCTGCCCCGCCTGCTTAGCGCGCAGGGAGAGGCGTGCGGGGGGGGGGGAGACGCCTCTTCCTGCCCCACCTGTTCCCCGTGCACATGGAGTCAGCGAACCAGCGAGAGACAAGGGGGGAAATGCGCCTCTTGCGGAGTTCTGCCCCGCCTGCTCAGCGCGCAGGGGGAGGCTGTACCGTACCATACTGACGTAATAAAAATAAAACATCCCCCGAAAATAAGCCACCCTGTGTGTTTTTTTAGGAAAAATAAGACGGTGTCTTAAAAAGGGGGAAAGACGGTAGAATTGTAGAGTTGGAAAGGACCACAAATCTCATCTAGTAGTTCAACTCCCTGCAGTTCAGGAATATTTTACCCAACATGGGGCTCAAACCCACAACCCTGAGATACACAACACAAAACTGTTGCTGTATGTAGGTTTTATTTTATTTGTTTTTTTTATCTTATATTTTGGAAATGTATATCCAGGTTTTTTTTCCTTTAAATGTTTTGGGGGGCCCCCAAGAAAGTGGGGCCCTAAGCTATAGCTTGTTTAGCTTATACGCAAATCTGGCACTGTCCCTAGCCATGGACAAATTAGCTCTTCTTACCGCCTCTCCTCTGAAAGCCACCCCCTCCACCCATTCAATTCACCCTCTATTAAAAACCTTTTCTTATGAGGCAATAATCAATATTTTTATTTATAGACATATTTATGGACATATTTTTTGCCGATTTTGCGCCCCCTCCTTGCCTGCGCCCTCGCGGGGGCCCACCTCATCACCCCCTAGCTAAGGCCCTGCAATTGTGTGCCCCTATTAGTTAAGTTACAGATAGCTGACTTGCTTGCATTTTCTTTCATGCCATTGATTTGTAACTATTCAATAGATCACTTGTCTCTGTCTCAGATCAATAGTAATCGTCCTGGTGTACTTGCAAAGGTGTAGGTCAGCATTTTTTTATTCACCTGAGAATCTTCTCTCCTACTGTTTGAGTCAATTCTTTGTTTCCTGTTTTCCAATTACCTTTTCATTGTTTTTCTTCCCTTGTTCACTATCATCTTTGGAACACAAAAGAAAAGCTCTGAAAGCAGTTTTGTTTTTTTCTTAGGTGTTATAGTCTTCTCAACTAAACTTCTTGCAGCTTAATCCTCCTGTGCAACACTTAGAAATTTTGTGGAAGCCAGCAGCACATTCGATGTGCTTCCAAGTCATGTACTGAGCATCCTTTCATTGGCTAAATGCAGAAAGTACCATATCTTTATTTCAACTCAGAGGAGCAAGCGTTTGTCTTGTTGCAGCAGTTATTTAATGACATGAAACTCTAAATCTTAACTCTCAGAAAATCATTATTCAGTGCAATGCCTAGGCACTGCCTTTTCAAATTTTACAAAGGCAGTATATCCAGATGTGGTTCAGATTCAGATTATTCACCCTGAATGTCATCTTCATTATTCTTTTTGTGGGAGAAAGATAATTCCCCAGCGCTTAGCAGACAAAATCAAGGCTTTTTATTCTGGTAAGATTTCCACCACATTATTCACCAATCATTTTCACACTGACAGATGTACAGTTCCCATGTCTCTTTCCAAACATTACAGCAGCTGGCACACATCTGTATTCTCTAGCCTGATATGCCATTTAGAGGATAGGTACCGGTAAATTAGCAACAGAGTCTCAGAGGCTCTTCTGCATTAACAGACAAGACGGCCCTGTGTCTTCTTTGTGTGCAAAGCTTCAGTTAAATAATCCACAGAAACTGCAGCTGACCAAGGAAATTGCTCAATTTGTGGAATGTCATAAGGGGCATCTAATTTTCAGCAACTGAAGCTTATATTAAAGCTCATCATTCCATATTCTAATGACAGAAATAACTGGGTGAAGCCTCGGCCCTAATGCCATGTCGAAGATAAACACAACCAACGTGCTATAAATAAGATGTCCCATGACAACCCGCTCCAACAACATCAAAATCCATCCTGGCAGCCCTCTGTGTTCCTGAGCACAAAGTATTTAACACTTTGAATGGATATTTAATAATGTCATTAGTGCTGCATTAGTAAAAGTTCATTTAATTTTCACTAATAGGCATTACGGAGCATATCAGTTTAGACAGACTTGATGCAGGAGATGTGGCAAAAGCATTCACAGTTTAGAAAAACAAGGAAAATTATATAAGCAAGTTCCAATATGAATATGGCTTCACAATGATGGTGGCACATGGATGCTAGACAAAGAGAAAATGCTTTGATCACTAAAACCTTCTGTCCAGCCTAATTTATGTACAGTACCCCTATTCCAAATCAGAAAAGCACTGAGTTTTTCTAAGGACCCCTTCACAACCAACACATTATGAAATCCCAGTTTGGAAGACATCTCCAAATAGGGATTTTCAGGAAACTTCAAAGTCAAGTTTTTACAATATATCACTGAGATACAGGTTTTTCAGTTCATCTACATGTACTAAGAAGCTGCATCTGGGATGTCATAAGTCACATCTGGATAGTCACATATACATGTGTCTCACATACATCATTGCCACATGCCACAAATTGCATGCAGGTTCAGAATCCTCTGTGGAACTGCCTTCAATAGAGGCATGTTGGTAGGTGTGGAGAGGCTCTAATAATTAAAAAAGGACAAATTACCATAATGATTATAGGCCAAAGTCAAGGTCTTGGATGAGTTGGCTGAATCACATTCCTCCATTATAATGAGAAATCAGATGGGGAGTACAACACACACACACACACACACACACACACACACACACACACACACACACACCATTCTGAGAAAAAAAATTCCTTCCAGTAGCACCTTAGAGACCAACTAAGTTTGTTCTTGGTATGAGCTTTCGTGTGCATGCACACTTCTTCAGATACCATTCTGGAGCACCCCACAATGAGGAAAATACATTTATTAATATAATACATTATACATTTACCCTAACCTAGAATCTGTGCAGGACAGGACCACGTGATTTCCATTACTGTATATTTATAGATACATTCGTTTCAGCTGAGCTCATAACCTATTTATTTTATTTTATTTACATGTAGCTGATTATTTGCAGCCATTTTGGTGTACCTTTCATCCCTTTTAGTGCATAATTAAATATGAAATTTCATTGGGGGCACAAGCTCCTCTGAACTTGTGAAGAGGAGGCAAGCGGGTTGGTGGCTCCGTTCCCTGTCCTCCATAAGCATTCAGCAGGATGTTGGAAAGATCATATGCACATAAAATGTGTGCATGCAGATGTGCCCTTGCCTGTTCAAGGTGCTGCACTTACACAGACAGCATACCCTCCAACATTTTTCCAATTGAAATAGTGACGTCCTATTCCAGTGATGGCTAACCTTGACACCCCAGATGTTTTGGAACTACAACTCCCATCATCCCTAGCTAACAGGATCAGTGGTCAGGGATGATGGGAGTTGTAGTCCCAAAACATCTGGAGTGTCAAGGTTAGCCATCATTGTATTCCATAATAAAAGTTTTACTATTTATACCCTGCCCATCTGACTGGGTTGCTCCCAGTCACTCTGGGCGCCTTCCAACATGTATAAAAACATAATTAAACATTAAACATTTTTTTAAAAAAAACTTCTCTATACAGGGTTGCGTTCAGATGGCTTGAGGATCGGATGACTCCATACTCTCCAACATTTCTCCAATGAAAATAGGGACATCATACCATACCTTCCAACATTTCTCCAATGAAAATTGGGAGGTCCTAAGGAAAAGCGGGACATTCCAGGGTTAAATCAGAAACTGGGACGGCTTCTGTAAATCAGGGACTGTCCCTGGAAAATGGGGACACTTGGAGGGTCTGAGACAGCCTATCCACATTCATTCATATCCTGCTGGATTGTGCCTAATTGGTGCAAATTTGCTGGATTAATGCAAGCTACTACTGCTATCATTAAATTCTTGTAAGCTGTTAAAATGAAAATTCAAAATGTAAACAAACAACTTATGCAACTTATTCTGTTATGAACAAATTCTGAGTCTCATCTGCAGAAGTCCAAGACTACATGGTTAGTAGTCTGTCTCTATGCTGTTATGGTAAGAGAACCATGGACTATGTTGTCCTTTCACATTTAATTAAAGGCCTGTCGAGAGAGAGAGAGAGAGAGAGCGCCATTAACATTGCCAGTGCCTGCTGGCAATATCTAGATTGCTACCCAACTGCAACTATATACGGTAATATCATTGTGTTTGACTATTTTGCATTCATAAATTAGTCACGATAACAATATCCTTTCATGCCACCTACAGCCTTGTGCCCAAGGCAATGTTTTTGAAAACAATAGGTCTTAAATCCAAGTAATAAGTTTATTAGGATCAAGATACTATGGTGTGAACATATGTCAAATGACATGCATCTGTGTAAAAGCGTCCCTGTACCTTTCACAGTTACTCAGGCCAGCAGGCAGAATTTAATCAAGTATGGTTTCCTATATTGGTACAATGACAGAAGAAGCAATGTTCGATGCAATTTCCCCCTGTATTCCATTCTTAGGCAAAGGCATTTCATATAGCAAGCACCTATAAATGTGACTTTGCCGTAGAGCCACTGCCAACCGCAGCTCCCTGACAAGTACAGTATATCTATATTATGCATATGCTTACAAAAAACCCTCTTTGTCATATTTACATTTTACATTTATAAAATATACTGTGCAGCTAAAACAGTTCACTGGCACTAACAAAAAATATGAAGGCACTTCCAGGCCTAGCAATCTTGAATTCAGCGGCTGCATTGTGTGTATTATATATAAACAATCAGAGAAATTGTGCTTTTAGCTTGATTTTGGGGGTAAAAAGTTAAACTCACAAATTAAAGGAAAACATATTTTGTCATCAACATGGTGAAGTCTAGTTTTCAATAGGTTTCTTCTGGACTAGAAAAATACCAATTCTCACCACTTATTTCAAATAAAACATTCACTGTGCAAAACAACAATACCTGATGGCTTGATGAAAAATACATACCGGTACCTTACAACATTCCTTGGATGAAAATATTGTAGGAACATTTCTCACTCTCCTCCCCACAACTAACTCTCTCCAATCCGCCATTTTTTGTCCTCCCCCCCCCCCGCCCGAGCATTTCCTTTCAGAGCCAGTGTGGTGTAGTGGTTAAGAGTGGTAGACTCATAATCTGGTGAACCGAATCATGTGGTCCTGTCCTGCAGCAGCTGGGTGACCTTGGGCTAGTCATACTTCTTTGAAGTCTCTCAGCCTCACTCACCTCACAGAGTGTTTGTTGTGGGGGAGGAAGGGAAAGGAGAATGTTAGCCGCTTTGAGACTCCTTCAGGTAGTGATAAAGCGGGATATCAAATCCAAACTCCTTCTCTTCTTCTTCTATCTGAAGAAGTGCCACCACCACTAAAGTAAGGTAAAGGTAAAGGTAAAGGATCATTAGATGGTTAAGTCCAGTCAAAGGTGACTATGGGGTTGCGGCGCTCATCTCACGCACGGAAACGCTGATTACCTTCCCGCTGCAGCGGTACCTATTTATCTACTTGCACTGGCATGCTTTCAAACTGCTAGGTTGGCAGGAGCTGGGACAGAGCAATGGGAGCTCACCCCATCACGGGGATTCGAACTGCCGACCTTCTGATTGGCAAGCCCAAGAGGCTCAGTGGTTTAGACCACGGTGCCACCCGTGTTCCGCCACCACCACTACACCAATAGGACACATAACACCCAGATTACTCTAACTCTGCTAACCTAAAGCAGGCAGAGGCTCCATCCCTTTGATCTGTTGTTGTGCCAATGACCCATTACCCTGACTAACACCTCAAAGGGGATTAGTCTGACTTAATTATCTTTTAACACAGGTTGATTTCCTAGAACTAAGAAATGTCCTAGGAAGTTTGCCAAGCTACACATGCTAATTCCAGAGTTAACAGCGCCTAGCATACAGCTCAAATACACACATAGGTCTTGCATCTAGTTTAACATGCAGGAATCTGGCATCCAGCTTAACACAAAGGGCTTAATTAAATCCTACCACTCACTGGACTTAAAATTCTAACACAGGCATAGGCAAACTCGGCCCTCCAGATGTTTTGTGACTACAACTCCCATCATCCCTGACCACTGGTCCTGTTAGCTAGGGATGATGGGAATTGTAGTCCCAAAACATCTGGACGGCCAAGTTTGCCTATGCCTGTTCTAACACATACCAAGTGCAGAGACTAATGGGCTGGCCACAGTTTTAACACAAACACACCAAACTCATAGGAATCTGACCCCCACAAACATAACTTGCAGCTCAGCGACTCTCCCCAAATGTGCTCCCAGGAGCTCATGTAGGGCCCTGACCCCCGACCGGGGGAATCGGACAAGCATGTTTAGCCCCCGGATTCCTTTACGGGGGCTACCTTTGAAGGTGACCCGGAAACTGCAATTGATCCAGAATGCGGCAGCTAGACTGGTGACTGGGAGTGGCCGCCATGACCACATAACACCGGTCCTGAGAGATCTACATTGGCTCCCAGTACGTTTCCGAGCACAATTCAAAGTGTTGGTGCTGACCTTTAAAGCCCTAAACGGCCTCGGTCCTGTATACCTGAAGGAGCGTCTCCACCCCCACCATTCAGCCGGACACTGAGATCCAGCGCCGAGGGCCTTCTGGTGGTTCCCTCACTGCGAGAAGCAAAGCTACAGGGAACCAGGCAGAGGGCCTTCTCGGTAGTGGCGCCCGCCCTGTGGAACGCCCTCCCTTCAGAGGTCAAAACGATCAACAACTACATGACCTTTAGAAAACACCTGAAGGCAGCCCTGTTTAGGGAAGTTTTTAATCTGTAATATTTTAATGTATTTTAGTGTTTGTTGGAGGCCGCCCAGAGTGGCTGGGGGGACCCGGTCAGATGGGCGGGGTACAAATAATAAATTATTATTATTATTATAACAATATGTTAGGTGACAAATTGTTCTCCGTTTGAAACATTTAAAAGGAGGGGAAAGGAAAGAAAACCTAAACATTTCAAACATAAGTGGACATGAATAATTACTTATCTCCCAACCACCTGGAAGATTTTCTCTCTCCCTCTCTCTCTCTCTCTTGACAAAAATGTTCCTCACATAACTTTACATTTCCTTTGCTTTCACTAAAAAAAAATTGCCTGTCAGACATCTTATGATTGAGTCAAAGGGAGGCTTCATCCTCATATTTTACATGAATGAGATGGAGTCATAAAATGTAAGAGCTCCTCTTAAAGATTATGGAAACAATGTTTGAAATGTGTGATGTGAAAGTATAAGGAGGTGCATTACAATGAGAAACTCCCATACAAATTTAGCCTCAAGGCTAGATTGTGCAGTAGTCTTTTCAGTACATTTTCACGTTTAACGCTAAAAGGACCCTTGAGCCTCACAGTCTGCTTGTGTTGTGTACAAATGAGGATTAGAAAGTAGCTATGCTGCTCAATCAATGACCAGTGCAGATTTTACAAGCACAACAACAGCTTTATCTCTCTAGGTGCCCATGTGTGTGAGCTGAACAGTTTAAAGTCTCACCCTTAGCAGCATTACCGAAGTATATGGGAATAGGCTGTGTAGCCCTCATTTGAATGTCCACTTGTGAAGCAAGCTGGCTCCCCTTCTCTTATCCATCTTAATAAAGCACCAGACAACTGACTCAAAAGTAAGTTTAAAGCATGATTTACTTACTTGTAGTTTTGTATTGGTTCTCAGCTACAGCAGCAGGTAAAATACTTAAATTTACAGTAGAAACAGCTTCGGCCATTTGTCTATAGTTGGAGCAAGTAAACATACGTCCTTTTATATGGCTGGTCTAATAGAGAGAGAGAGAAGCAGGAAATTACTACATGATCCTTTTCCCTCAGGAGAGCAGGGGAAATGACATCACACAGAGCCCTCTCTACCAATTACATTTCTGTGGTCCAAGGCTCTGCCTATCAGCAATACAGCTCTGTGCTCTTAGACACTTTTCATGCTAACTAACAATAATATGTATTGGGAAGCGGCTTTGTCATGCTGGCCACATGACCTGGAAGCTGTATGCCGGCTCCCTCGGCCAGTAACGCGAGATGAGCACCGCAACCCCAGAGTCGGACACGACTGGACCTAATGGTCAGGGGTCCCTTTACCTTTTACCCAATAACATGGTTATAACATTAAAAAAGCAGATGACCAGCTAATATAAAGCATATCAACTGTGGTTCAGAATATTAAAAACACAGATGTTAAGCTTCAGATAATTTTTAAAGAAGTCGTCACTTGATGCTGTAATTACCATAAAGAAGGCACCTCTAGAGAGACCATTCCACACTAGGGTGGTACCACTAAGAAGGAATACTGGCAGTCCTTCTGGCCCCACACCTTCTTGTCCCAAGTTCCCAGCATAAATAATATTCTCTGCTTTCGTTTCGGATTCCTGCTTGCATGCTTTCCTCTGGCATTCTTTACCACCTTGCCTTCTTGTTTATCAGAGCTCAGCTTTTCCTTGTTTTTGTAGTCACTTGGAGGACAACAATCTTGATAGGGAACAACATAATCTTTTGAGCTGGGGTTGAGATTGTTTTTAGGCTTTACATAAAAATTGCATTCCTTCTTTGTTGTTTTACCTTCCTCTTGAAATACACTTCTTAATCATATTGCTTTCTTTGTTATACACAGCCTGTGGAATGTTTTATGCTCTTAATTTACCCAGGGTTTGTAGAGTCAGTATGCGACTCACGTCATAGATCAGCCATCATAGATATTTACCTTACCACATGAACAAAAATCATCAAGGGGAGTCAGGTTAAGATTTGTGACATGCTTATTATGAGTTAATTGCAACTTGAAGTGGGCAGCTAAGCCAGCATTGGCTGCTGCTAATTACAAATAGCAATACAAGAGGAGAAAAACTAGTTTAGGAAGCGCGGGGGTATGTGTGTGTGGAAATGTCTGAGGCTAAACAGGCATAGTATAGTCATGTTACCTTAGTGCCACAACACTTTCCTGCTTCCTTTCTCCATTTTTATTTTTCTTACAGCATATGGTCAGTGGTTATGGATCTCTTAACTCTTACAGCTCTTGTTCCCTCTGCCCTCTTTATGGACGTTTCCCATATTTCCGACATGTTGCCTTTGTTGTAAGAATTTTAAGGTCTTCTATCATCTATCTATCTATCTATCTATCATCTATCTATATAAATAAAATGTTCATAAGTGTTCCAAGCAAACAAGGCCACATGTCTGAAGACAGGCCACAGGCTTTTGACTCCCAGTTGACCAGTATTTCTCTGCAGGGAAGGAGGGGGTGATTGTCTCAGTGATAATTCCTGGCTATCTGATACCTGAGTGCCAGACAAAAGGGTGTGATTAACTTGGCTGGGAAACAGGGAAATGTAAATATCTCTTTTGTTTTACTTGATGTGTTTTTGGTGGAGGGCAAGAGGAGGCATGGGGAGGGTCAAGGATGCTCAGATTACTGCTACCAGACCTCCCCTTTCATGATGTAACTGTGATGTATCTGGGAGGTGGTCCTGGGTTACACCCCTTTTCGTGATGTATAGGGGGTATGTGATGTATGATGTATAGGGGGTGGTCTTGAGCGGGAGGGGGGAATTTCAAAAGTCTATATAGGAGCTGGCACACCATTGTTCTGGGTTCCTCCTCCCCTCCATTTTGGGAGTGAGGGCCCTGTTGCAACAGATTTAATAAAGATTTTGCTTCTCAATTTTTCTCTGGTTGGCCTCTGTAATTTGCTCCTACCGATGGAGAATCTGGAAAGGCTCTTGTGTACCCTATAAGGGAATAAGCGCAGATTTCTGTTTATTTCACCTTGAATTTCTTGACAGTAAGAGCTGTTCGACAGTGGAATTTGCTGCCAAGGAGTGTGGTGGAGTCTCCTTCTTTGGAGGTCTTTAAGCAGAGGCTTGACAGCCACCTGTCAGGAATGCTTTGATGGTGTTTCCTGCTTGGCAGGGGGTTGGACTGGATGGCCCTTGTGGTCTCTTCCAACTCTATGATTCTATGATTCTATGAATTGACACTTCACAGCCTTTATCTAGCTGTATACACTTCATATCTTTTGTATACATTTGTTTTCCTGGATATTTATTAGTGTGGAATTCTCAATGCTGCTGAGTAGTAGCACATAGGCATAAGAAACAGACAGACAGACAGACAGACAGAGTATTTTGGCCCTCCACCATCTATTGTCTCCAAGTTGATTGACACTGAGGTGCATGGGTGAACTGGCTTGCACAGCACAGCTAGTCATGGGCTGGATTTGACCTATAAACTGAATTTAAAAATAGAGCTAAAATAAATGAGTTAATTAACACCAACAGAAGTAAATATCAGATTGAGGAACATATTTATTTTCCAGTCTGTCAGTAAACTCATACAGTAGCTTGCAAAAGAGAAAGTGTTAAATATAGAAGGGATATATCCATCGTGATGTGGGGAAGGACACTCAGTCTCAGGGCATCCAGAACAGAGTATCAGCAAATTGATCCAAAACCTTCGTGCTTCTATAGTCAGGCTGCAATGCTGGCATAATGTCAATGCAGTTTTGGCACCATGTCTGCTGTGTGGCATAGATATTGATGCACACCCTCATATACACTCCCCTAGTAATGCTTTGGAAATGCAGGTAGGAAATGCAGCAAGGCCAGGAAATTGCTATAGGCAATTTTGGAGACATTAGATGCAAGGAGTAGATATGTGGTGCTGGTGAAAAGGTTTTCAGTTTCACAAAATGCACATCTCATGCTTTTACCTGATTCTCCCAATATTGCTTCTCGGTGGTCCTTTCTGCACATTTGTTTTCTGTGTGAAATACATGTACATTTCTCTCTCCCTATGCCCTCTACTAGTCTTGCCTCAAGGCTGTGATTCTGTTGTTAAGGCCATCACATTTTCCCTGCACTCAAATCACAGCACTTTGAACTTTAGGGGAAATGCAGTGCTTACACCCAATATATAGCAAATTAATTATGACTGCGGAATGTAAATAGGAACTTATTTGGACATGATATTTGTTAATTTTATTATTTATTTGCTCATTTCATTTCTGTCCCACCCTTCATCACGTATGATCTCAGGGCAGCTAACAATAGAAAACCCCAATACCACTGAAACAGCAAAAATTAAAACCATATATCACAGATAAAGGCTCCAGTACAATCTCAGCAATACAGCAAGCCTGCACTAATAATTTCACAGCTGGATACAAAAGCTCAGAGCCCTACAAAGGTCTGGGCAAAGAGGAGCCTCTTCAAGCTGCGTAGAACCTCTGAGGATAAGGAGATTTATAAACCAGGTCTGTAACGGGTCCACAGTCAAGCTAGAGGAATGAGGGAATGACTTGAAGCAACTTCAGAGCCTTTAATGCGAAACTTTTGCAGCGACTTGAATACCTCTGGAACTGGATCATGTGAATTTAGGGGAACTTCTTAATACTAAGGGAATATAACTAAATTACAAACTCTATCATTACAAGGTGCCACCGTAGAGAAGGCGCTTATATATGATGTCATAAGTGAACAGCATGAATTTCCTCTCCCCAGGTGCCTGCATTATTTTCTAAACTCGAGGTGGTATGCTCTTGCTGCTGTATACCTTCAGCTTCAGAGGACTCAACCAGAGACATATGAAGAAAAAGAGATTTCTCTCTCCTGTTGTGTGAATCTTTAATTTGGAAGCAGGTAATCTACCTGTTCTGCCCAGCCTCCCTCATTTAACTAAGTCTATTTGTCCCGTGTATTGTCTACACATGGGATATTATGCTATTGACATTTGAAGGGACTTTTAAAACACTGCGGCATGTATTATTGACTGACTGTCTGGAAAAGCCCCATGGGCATTTTCTAAATGTTGGTAGCAAAGATATCACTTTAGAGATTACCCTTAGTAACTTGTGCAGTAAAGTGTTAACAGAGAAGACTGTTTATTATATTGCACAACAACTTAATTTTTTGCATTTTTATTCATACTGAGATTACCTTTTGTTTCTTTTTGCAGTCTGCTGTGACTTTCTTTGACCTATCGATTTCATGATGTTGAATGTTTTCCACTTAATATGAATGCTATTCATGTTGTGTGTGCAGGTTTTCCTTTTGAAATCTATTTCCCTAAAAATAAAAAAGCAGAACGTTTGAGAAGCATTCAGGTTGTAAAGGCTTTTTGAAACACAGTCGTACCTTGGAAGTTGAACGGAATCCGTTCCGGAAGTCCGTTCGACTTTCAAAACGTTCGGAAACCAAAGCGCGGCTCCTAATCGGCTGCAAGAAGCTCCTGCAGCCAATTGGTAGCTGCGGAAGTCCCATCGGACATTTGGCTTCCAAAAATAGTTTGCAAACCAGAACAGTCACTTCCGGGTTTGGGGCATTCAGGAGCCAAAACATTTGAGAACTATGCTGTTTGAAAACCAAGGTACGAGTGTAAAACCATTTTGACCATGCATCTCAGTAGGGACTGTGCCTATCTAACTTCATATAGATGGACCCACAAACAACACTGAAAGCATAACTCTGCATTGACATGAGTTATGCTTCTGGTCCATAAAGCAATTGACTTGGGCTGTACAGAGGAACCTGGGCCTAAGTTATTCAGAGCTCTGTATATTACTACCAGAACCTTGAACCGGGTGTGGTAGCAGACATGACTAATAACTAACTACTGTATTGCATGAGCTATACTGAGCTGCCACCAGAGGGGTTCCTGAACTGTTCCATAACTGTTCCCTATACAGTGTTTCATTCAATTAGAAATAAAGCAATGCTGTATTGTACATATTGGGGAACGGCTAGCAATTAGCAAAGCAAGCACATATATTTCATTGTCAGGCCTTAGCCTTATTTTTATTATTATTATATATTTCGTGTTTTCATTTTGTGTTTTTATGCTGCGAACCGCCTCGTGATCTTTGGATAAAGAGTGGTATGCGTATTTAATAAATAATAATAAGGTGCATGGTGGCAGTTTCAATAAATACAATGGAAGGCAGGAAAAGAACACTCTGTGTTCAAACGGCAGTCACAGCTTAATGTCTGTTGCGGAGGAAAATTCTGCAGTCTACGAACTGAAAAACTAAAATGAGCTTCTTCTGGAAAAGATTTCGAGGCCCAACTTCTGCCACCACGGACTCAAATTGAGCGCTGAAACTACCGGTAATTGTTCTGTCACCACTGTGTTGGATGTCAGTATTGCCGAGCACATCATTATATGTAAATTTCCCAAGGCTAAACTCTGGGAATTGAAGCAGCTCATCAAAAAAGGGTGATTAGGTAGCATGGCTCTTGTGAGATTCTTCCTGGCCACTTTGCATCTGCATTTCATTTTACAGTTACGAGTTGCAAACAAGCAAACCCCCTTCCTTCTTTTTCTTTTCTTTTTTTGGCAGGGCTCCTTTGACTTTAGGATCAGATACAGTATGTCTCTGAATACCTGTTTCTGAAGGACACTGCTGCTGTGCTCATGTCCTTCTTGTGGACTTCCTAGAGGCAAGTGGCTGGCTACTGTGACCAGGATGCTGGAGTAGGTGATCCACCAGGGCTCTTCTTAGGTGTTTAAATTTAACTTTCAAAATGTAACAATAACAGTAACCAAAAGAGGTATTCTAACTGTCAAAACTACAGTACTATATCTGGGGCATATTCTGCAGTCATAGGTGTAGACAGTACAAAGGCATGTTCATGTAAGTCATGTCTAAACTGATCGTTTTTTGGTTGGGGAGATTATCTTAAATACAGTATATTACTCCAGTCAAACCACTGGAGAATCACAGCAGCTGCTGTGGCTGCAGAAACTGGCAGCTTGTAACTGCTGCTTCCTGCGTTGATTTAGTAGCACAAAAGTAACCTCCCTGTAGTGCAAGCCTGGGCAGTGTGTATGGAGGTCCTGGGCTGCCTTCTCAGCCACACTGACATGGTCCAAAGGAAAGCAGAGATATGTTTGACACCAGCTTGGCTGCAGCTAGTTGCCAGAAGGAGGTGAACAAGGTGCCATCCAACCTCCTTGGGGGCTCCATTCCGGATTTGTGTATGGTTTACTTCTTAGGCTTTTCTCCTCCTGAAGATGTCCTGCAAGGCAGCGGGTGTGGATTTCCCCTCACGTTTACTCCCGAAGCCTTCCTCATGAATGAGCACGGCCACTATTACAGGAGTATAAAGAAATTAACAATATTATAATATAATATAATATAATATAATATAATATAATATAAATAAGACCACGTGCAGTGCTTGCAATTGAGGGAATTGATCTCAGGGCCAGATTTAGTTTTGATGAGGCCCTAAGCTACTGAAGGTAATGAGGCCCTTTATATGTCCAGCTCTCCTTTGTCAACAACAAATTGTCACTGTTTTTTGTGTTGAATATATGTTATATGGTAATTTATGAACCTATTAGGTATCTATTAGGAGTGCCTGGCGTGCTCTGGTCCATGGGGTCACGAAGAGTTGGACACGACTAAACAACTAAACAACAACAATAGGTATCTAAAGCCATTTGCACATGTTGCCATGCAGCCAGTCCATGCAGAATGTAGGCAGCCTATACAGTGGTACCTCGGGTTAAGTACTTAATTCGTTCCGGAGGTCCGTTCTTAACCTGAAGCGTACTTAACCTGAAGCACCACTTTAGCTAATGGGACCTCCTGCTGCCCCTGCGCTGCCAGAGCATGATTTCTGTTCTTAGCGGAGTTCTTAACCTGAAGCGTACTTAACCCAAGGTATAGAAATAAGCAAACCAGTGGTATTTTAGGGAGCTGGCTAGCAGGTGGGGCCCATTACTTACATCATAGAAACCTACACAACGCAAAACACTGTTGCTGTATGTAGGTTTTATTTTTTATTTTTTAATCTTACATTTTAGAAATATACATCCAGGTGTTTTTCCCTTTAACTTTTTTGCCCCCCCCCCCCGAGAGTGGGGCCCTAAGTTATATAGCTTATTTAGCTTATATGTAAATCTGATACTGATCGACCCCAATTGGCAAGAAGAGTTGCAGAGGGGGCTTCTTTTTGATCTAGGAAATCCAGAGCCCACAGCAGAGGGCTGCCCTGCCTCTCCGAGGGAGGGAAAACCCTGCAGGTAACTGAAGGAAGGCAGGGACACCTTAAACAAAAGGCTGCTAGTTTTACCGAGAGAACAGTAAAAAGCACGTCCCTATGATCTTGTGGCAAACGCAGCTTATGTTTGTTTGGAAGTCTGCTTGGGGGAGTGGGAGATGCCGAGAGAGACTCGCATAAAGTAAATTATGAAAGAAGACTGGGGAGGGAGGGAGGGAGGGAGGGAGAGGGAGAGCCCTAGCCCGGCGGCGGCGGAGGAGGCGGGCTCCTCTCTCCCTCCGCACGAGAGCCGGGAAGTTCCACACCAGCGCCAGCCGCCTAGGGAAGCGCCTCCTCGGGCTTAGCCTTCCCTCCCCACCCGGTCCGCCCCTCCCCGCCCGGAGGCGGCGCGACCGGCAGCCTCGGCTTTCCCGATGCTGGACCATCCTTGGCACATGGAAGGAGCGGCGCCCGCTGGGTCAGCGCCGCCAGTGACCGCTTGCAAGCGCTCGGCCGCTCGCCTTGTTTTCCCGCCTCGGGCTGGGCACCCTCAGTAGCCCGCCTTGAGGGCAGCAGCAGCAGCAGCCCGCATCCCGTGCGCCTCTCCTCCGCTTCCTTTGTGTGCGCGCGCGAGTGAGGAGAGCTGAGGCGGCGGAGGTGGAGCCGCTCTCTCTCCCTCGCTTGTCAAGCGTGAGGCGCTCCGGCGGAGGGAGGGAGGGAGGAGGGAAAGGCGAAGGCAGGGAGCTGGCGGGGCGGCTCCAGAGTCTCTCCTCTCCTCCTCCTCCTCTCCGGCGGAGAGAAAGGAACTGGACGCAGCGCGGGGCCCTTCGCCGGGCAGCCCGGGCGGCTTCTCCACCGCCTCGCGGAGGCTGAAAGGGGCGCGAGCGGAGCGGCGGCAGCAGCACGTTGTTTGGCTGGGCGGCAAGGCGAGCCCCGGAGCCAGCAGTAGCAGTAGCGGGTGCTGTTGCTGCTGCTGCTTTGCTGAGCGCGGCTCCGGCACTTTGCAATGGGTCGGGGGCGGCAGCCGGAGAGCAGTAGCAGCAGCAGCAGCACCTGGGCTAGTCACTAAGGAACCCAAGAGGAAGAGGATGGCCACCTCCAGCAACTCCAGTTTGTCGGGCTCCTCGGTTTCCTCCGGTAAGTTGTTGTTGTTTATTTAAAAAAGAATTAAATCGCCCCTCACGGCAGAATTTGTCTCCTGATTACCTCCCAGCCTTCCGGAATGCTGTTTATTTATGTTAGTTAGATGGACGGACCTGGCTGCGAGGAGGACCTCTTCGGCACCAAGTTATTTTCCTTTCCTTTCTTCCACTTTGCATGCAAAAGGGCAGGAGAAGTAACAGAAAAGAACAGGTGAGGTGCGTGCTTTCCTGCATAGGAAACGGAGCAGATGTGGGGAAAGTGCAGCATTCTAAATCCATTTTTTTTTGTCCGTCCATGGTTGTATCCCTGGTTTGCAAGAGGTTGCTGAACCCAACCTGACAGTTAAGATTAGATCCGTAAATCGTCCGGTGGGGGTGGGGGGTGGGGTGGGGTGGAAGATGCCAGCGTTAAACCTCTGATAAAACTAACACATTCACACCCTGCTCATGCAGGAAGATGAATAAAATCACGTTGGGTGGTCGTATTCAGAGTAGACACCTTGAAATGAATGGACGTGACCGAAGTCCATTGATTTCAACTTGACTACTTGGAGTATGACTATTTTGAATAATGCAAGCCATTCTCTCGTCATTGCTTGGAACACCAGCAGTTTCTAAAAATATCTGTGCTTGGCTGAGCAGTTCCTCCCAAGTGTGATTACACCTGTTCAGTTACCAAGTCCTATGGAGCAAGCAGTTGCAACCCACTTTCACATTCTTCTTCATTTTCTGACATCGGTGGATTAGTGTGTGTGATGGTTCCATGCAGGGCTGAGCCAAACTCCTAGGTGACGTGTGGCAATTTCTTGATTATATTATCTGGGTGGTGAACTAGTAGCGATCAGCATGGGAAACGGTGCTTCTCAAATATGAAGGAAGGCAAGTCAAGCTGCATCAAGATTCTTATTATTCCATTCTTTACTGTAACTTCTGAGTTTCGTGAATATATTTGAGAGTGATGTTATCAAACTAGACAGCTTGTAAATGCCTTCCTCCAAAACAAAAGGTGGGCAATCATTCCTATACTTTTTTATTCAGTCCTACTGATTTCAATAGACTTATTCTCTACTAAGTATACGTAGGATTGGAGCTGCACAATGGAATCCTATGTGTGCTTACTTGGAAAGTAGTCCTATTGCATCCATTGAGTGTGTGCATTGTAAGTGTGTTTAGGACTGGAGCCTAAGTTAAAGGTTTTCTATTTCTGCTGAATACTCCCACTGTAAATGTTCAGTAAAGAATTCTGTCACCTTCTTGAAAGTTTTTCTTTTCGTTAATAAAATTAGACACAAGTGTTTCCTTCATTAAAGCTGTAAAAATTAGTGCTAGTAGTAGAAAACTTCAGTGTGTATGCTTATGAGGACTAGAATTGGAGTGGTGTTTATGGCAAGATGAAGCTGTAAGCAGTCATCACATGAGAACAGCTTGCTTAAAAGCCCATTAGTCAGGTTCTCACTGAATGCTGTTTTGTGAAATTAAAATACCTAACACTCTAACATGTGATGAATCTTGCACATTAAAATTGTGAGATTCACGTGGGGAGAGGTAACACATTCTTGAATCCAGAGAAGCTCAAATTTCTGTGGTGAGTCCAAAATACATATTTTAAAAATGCCGAAGTTCATGTTTCACATGAACCAGAACTTCAGAACCTGTATCTTATACTGAAGGTCAGGACTCAAAAAGCTGAAAGCCGGTATCTAATTTTTGATATGTCTGAACCCAGATAAGGTAGATAGTTCATATATCATTAAGTTTAGCAGTTATGCACAATCTCCATTCTTTTTCTCAATAGCTTTTTTAAAGAATAGAATAAACAGGACAATCTTACACAGAGTTAGACCAACAGACACTCATGAGGTACTTCGGCATTTCCTATGTTGACTAAACCTGTGGTCCAGTTCGTGCGGATAGTATACTCTGCCACTAATCTACATTACTCAGAAGGCTTCCTTATGTGCCTATATATCAAAAGGCAGATTAAGATAATTCACAGTAAAATGAGGGAAATGGATAATGCTGTGGAACTGGGGAAAAAGAAGCACTCAGGTCTCCTCCAGATGACCTATTTATTCAGCATTCTTCCTGTTTTGCTTGAACAAAGCTTACATGGTAGTTAGATTATGTCTGGTCTTTATTGAGCATTCCTTCTAATTTGTTTAGGGTGCAGTTATTTGACAATGAGCATGCATCCTGACTTGCTGGTGGGGCAGGAATGGGGGAAGTTGCACATCTCCATGTTAAGAATCCATTCATCCTTCACTTTTCAGTGCAGTTCTCCATCACTTTCCTAACTGCAATAAAAAATTTTTTTAAGTGGATTTGTTGCCCTAGAGTTACAGAGCACTATTTGCATATACCTACATTTCCGGTGAGTGCCTGCAGGATAGTAGAGCATGAGAGGCTTAATATCAGGGTTGTGGGTTCGAGCCCCATATTGGGCAAAAATATTTCTGCAATCTAGGCAGTTGGACTAGATGACCCTGGTGGTCCCTTCCAACTCTCCAATTCAATCATTCTGTGATTCTATGCATGTGAATCGCTACAAAAGAGTAGCCGTCTAGAGGCATACTGAGTACCATACATATTCAGCTTGGAAGCTGGAAGAGGTGGCGCAAAGAACTTATGGTGGCTATGAGTCGTTGTGAAGCAGCATGGGATAAGATGAGTTGAGAGGAATCAAATCTTTGGGGCATTTTTGAAAAAAAATAATCTTGGCATCGTTATGATGTTTAAATTAAAATGCTCCTATGGGTTACATAGTACCATAGGGCTCAAGGATTGGTGTAATTATATCATGCTCTGGCATATGAAGGATTAACTAAGTGTTCAAGAGCTTAATGTCATGAGACATTCTTATTCCCATTTGTAAATATTTTAAATATTTCCCCTGCATTTCTGCTCTTAAATACAACACATTTGTATTCCTCGCTATGCCTCAGTTTTAAGCTCTGTGTTGTTTCATGTCTGATGGGGTGTTATTCCTCATTTTAGAGTGTATCTTTACTCAAACAGAAGTACGTCCAATAAAAGATGTAACCACCATATCTGTTTCATATACTTTTCAGTAAAAATGTCAGTATTTTTTCCCCTTAAGTGATGTTTCCAGTATATGTGGGTCCAGCGTATTTGACTTCATGCAGCTGCATTTTGGCTGTCTGTGGTTTTTATTTCTCAGAACTCAGCAAGTTTCTGAGCATTTTCTAATAGCATCTAACTACATAGTCCAGTTTTTAAAAATGAACAGCCAGAGCATAGTTGGGTTTAAGAAGAATAATTTTGCAGATTATATATAATTATTTCTTCTCATTTGACTTTCCATCATAAGACATTCTGCTTCTTGCAGAGGACACATTTTCTATGAACAAAGTACAGAATCAATATAAAATACTACTGTTACTATTCTTACTACTGCTTTGATAGATGGGGGTCATTCATGTGCCATTCAAGGAGCATTGATTTAAGAAGCAGTAGGAGAACTAGGGTGAAAATTTGGCACACCAACTCCCCCCAAAAAGCTGCAAACTGTGCCTCAAATGCCATGCCAGATACTTATAATTGAAATAAAATGAAATAATATAGTGGATTCTTTTTGGTTCGGAATAATTAGATACGCTTTCTGAACGGTAGGCAAAAAGTACCGGTAGGTTGCACCTACTAAAGTGAATGGTAGGCGAAAAACAGAGTACTCAGGGCAACAGACCAGACTGAATGGCATTCATGCAATTTCTCTTTGACATTGTGCTGGCAATCGAATGCAGATTGGCCAATTGAAATTGATTTGGAGTTTTTGTGCAACAAACCTGCTTCTCAGAATTACTGGACTATTTGCGATAGGGAATGTGATGGGGAAATGTACACTAAAGTGTGGAATAACAGTCACATCATGTGACCTTGTCTAACCTCACTGCAAACAAATTGGGATGAGCGTTCAATAGGTTGTCCCTGTAGGTGACCCTCGTTGCTGAAATGAGCAGCCAAGACTGGTCTGGAAGCTTTTAGAAATATTAGGCAACTGCTCAATCTTGCCTACTTCTCCAAAGAGATCAGCTGGCACAACTGGTCTCTGAAATGCCCTAGTTTCTTCACATACCTATTTCAAATTCCTCAGGTTATCAGTTCAGCACTTGCTGTGGGCTTGATCCTGACAAGCTTGGGTAGTTTTGCCCTTTGGGTGCTTGCCAGAGCACAATTACAACTAGTCCTAGGCAAAAAGTGGCAAATTACAAGGCAGGATTCTTTAATTCTGAGCGTGCTTAATTAAAAACTTGTTTGGAATGTATAAGACATAATAGACACAAAGGTAATCTACATCTGCATATGTTTATTACCTTCTCTTATGATTCCAAATGCCATTTTAATCACACCTAAACACTTTCCAAATTATTGTTGAGAGGGCAGAAGCCGCTCAGGGATGGAGGCATCCATGCTGTCACCTATCTATCAGTTATCATTTTGATTCTCCTCTTTGTAATTCCAAAAGGCATGAAATTATTCTGTCTTCCACTTGATGTATTTATAGCTAGCATGCATTGCATAGATGAAAGGCCTGAGCAATCAGGTGAAAAATTGTGTGCTACTAGATATGGCTTGCGTTAGGAATATTTGCTCTGGTAGCTGTGCTACAAGCGGTTCAGCATTTTGCCTGATCCTTTGACCTGCTGCACAGGAACAGTGGCTTTTGCAGATGTTCCAGCTGCAGTGTGAAGGCACAACCCCGGCCCCTTTCACTGACGGTAGGAACACATCCCATACCTTCCCACTTGCCCAAATCTAAAATCAGGACACTCTCCTTTCGGGGGGAGGGTGTTCCTGCGTGAGTCATGCGACTTGCATGAGAGCACAGCCCCAAAAATGGGCTGTCCCACTTAAATCGGGACAGTTGAGTGGTATGATCCATGTAGAGAAAATTTTTATATATATTTAAAAAGTTTGCTTTTTTGGTGTAAATAGATAAAGAAAGATACACACATACTAACATTCGTTTCTTGGGACTAATAACTTTTGTGGCAAATTTGCAAGACTAAGGACATTTTTCATGGCATGTGACATGAACTGGATTTTGCAGTTCTGTTTGCCAGGAAGAGGATGATACTTCGGTGCCTTAGCACATGGGTAGGCAAACTAAGGCCTGGGGGCAGGATCCGGCCCAATTGCCTTCTAAATCCGGCCCGCGGATGGTCCGGGAATAAGCGTGTTTTTACATGAGTAGAATGTGTCCTTTTATTTAAAATGCATTTCTAGGTTATTTGTGCGGCATAGGAATTCGTTCATCCCCCCCCCAAAAAAAATAGTCCGGCACCCCACAAGGTCTGAGCGACAGTGGACTGGCCCCCTGCTGAAAAAGTTTGCTGACCCCTTAGCACATGCCATGATTTTTCAGCTAAACTATGATGGCTAGAGTGAAATACCAGGCTCAAGCGAAGCTATATTACACATGAACTTTTAAGGATGTAGTCGGGACATTAAATGCATGTTTCAGAACAAGGATGTTTTGGTGCCCTGTGATATCTCTAGAGCCACCTGTGCATGAAATTAGCATGTGAAAATAAAGGAATACAAGTATTATCTGAACTATACCTGGTATATAGGTCTTTCCCCTGTTATGAGGTGCTGTTGGTGGGGTGGGGTAGGGAAGCCAGATTTGAAATGGTGCTTAAGGTCTGCCTGTGGAAATGTGAAGGGTGAGACCCCTGGAAGGGTGGCCACAGTTATGAACCACAGTTTGTTACAACCTTTTGTCAGGATCCCCAATGGTGAGCTGGGATTAGTTACTGAGAAACAACCTGCCCTCTTACAGGATAGTATACCAGGAAGTTCCCTTAAGTCTCTAACAGCAGCATACATGCACTTTAGTCTTAATAAAACTATATTCTGCAGATCTTCTTGATGTTAGGATGTCACAAACTATGCAGGTAGAGTTCCTATTCTAATAATTCTTGTGCTTTCTGAAGCAAATAACCTTGGGCAATCCATCCCACTATGCTGATGAGGAAGTAATGTCAGTCTAGTAAGTGCCCTTGGGAGGCTGGCTTATGTCTTTGGGCAATAGGGGTCTCAGTTGGCTAATGTGCTTAAGGGAAGGAACAATATATTAATGGCAGAAGTTGTAGTTTGGGTGCAGAAGGCCCCAGATTCAGTCACTGTTATTTCCAGTTCAAAGAAACAGGTAGAATGCGATTTGGAAAGCCTGCTGTTGAAAATCCTGGAGAACCACTGGCAGAGTAGGCTAGATCAGGATTCCCCAACCTGGTGCCCTCCAGATGTTTTGGACTTCAACTTGCATCGTCTCTGACCATTGGCAGGACTAGCTGGGGCTGATGGGACTTGGAGTCCAACATCAGCTGAAGAGCACTAAGCTGCAGAAGGCTAGCATATGTGCAGGTTGGTTTTTAGCAGGATTTCCTGGCTGACTCCTTGTTGAGGACCAAATGGGTCATTCCTAATTCAAAAGTTCTTCAGCTGTTCCCCTCTTGGGCTGTTACGGAGAGCTTCTACAGAGTTTTGAATTCAGCTGGGAGGTAGCAGTGGAAATATGGGAAATTCCTTGGGCAAAATAAAAGAATACTCTGTTTACATAATACATAGAAACTAAGGGTTTCTGGAAGTCAAATTGGCTTTTCCAAGAAAAACGTGATTGAATAGTTCTTTCCCTAAAACTACTTTGCCTTCTCCAGTGGGTGCCAAACTCTAGTGGTTACTTAGCTTTTCTTTTTAGCAATCCTTCTGTGTTACATAAAATGAAGCAACTTGTAGGAACAAATACTGCCCTTGATTTTAGCCAAAAGACCGATGAAGTAATAAAACGAGGCAACTTAAAACACAGGTCAGATATTAGATATAGCTCTACATATGTGTAGCTCAGGAAAATGTATTTATATGTTTCCACTTAACGGACTGCCTTCTGCAATGTCCCCCCCCCCCCTTTCTCCAAGCTTGTGGTTTTGTGAAAGATTGTGCTTGTAAAGTAATTATTGATATATCTTGTGCATTAACAACCCCCCAATGGATTTTACCATTTAAACACAAAACTTTTCAGAGACCTGCTTAGAGTTTAGACATTTTGTCCTTGGCTACTGTTGACTGCAGCAGGAACCATGTGAGGAAATTTGTTACATTTGTCTAAACAGCTAGTTTCATTTGGCTGCTCAGCAAACAACAGTGCTTGAGTGGATTTAATTTAATTAAGATTAATTTACTAATACGAATGCATAATATTTACATAGTCTTTGTTTCTAATAAGCTTTGATGGTATTAAGGAATTAGCTTTCAAATTGCAATATTGGGAACTAAAAGCACAAAAAAGCAGACCCCAAATTACCATGGAATAACTAGGCATCATGTCCCTAAAGAAAATGCACCAAATCCCAAAGTTTGTAAGGTTCCAAGGAAATTCATATACCACATCTGTGGATTCATATACAGTGGTACCTGTGATGGCCTGGGATTCAGACTCAGACGCTGAACCTGAGGGATCCCAGCCTGCACAGGATTCCCTGCCTCCAGAACCAGCAGAGCCAGGGCTGGGGCCTGAGTCTGAAGGGGACTCACCTGTGCTAGATCCTCAGGTGCAGGCATCGGCTGAGTTTGATCTGGCCTCTGATGGAGTGGAGGACTCATTGCCTGCAGGTGCTCCACTCCCCACCCAGTCAGGGGAAGCTGAGGTTGCCTCTGGGTCTGGTAACCCTCCAGCTTCTCCTGAGTTGCAAAGGTTCAGGGCAGAGAGGCGAAGGGAACTAAGTTCCCGCAGGAGGAGTGCTCGCCTCCAAGCCAGGAGAGGCGAGTCACCTGACGATCGGAGCCGCCCTCTGCCTCGGGGCAGATAAAAGCCGGCCAGTCCCAGTCCCAAGTTGCAGGAGCAACATCGTTGCTGCCCAGTTCCTGGTTCCTGACTCCTGTGTTCCTGACCCCGGCTTTGTTACCTCGGCTTCTGACTCCTGGCTTCCTCCTGACCTCGGCTTTGTGACTTTGGCTTCCGACTTAATCCTGACCTCGGCTTTGTGACTTCGGCTTCGTGACTTCTGGTTTGGACTGACCTTGGACTGGACTAGACCTCGCCTATCGGATATCCCTTGGGACCAGCACAGTACCTCGGGTTAAGTACTTAATTCGTTCCGGAGGTCCGTTCTTAACCTGAAGCGTACTTAACCTGAAGCACCACTTTAGCTAATGGGACCTCCTGCTGTCGCTGTGCCACCGAAGCACGATTTCTGTTCTTAGCGGAGTTCTTAACCTGAAGCGTACTTAACCTGAAGCGTACTTAACCCGAGGTACCGCTGTATACAGTTTGCAAAATGATTTGAAATGAGAGCAATTTGGGAAGCATGCAGAGGGAGAATTGTCTTTCCTGAGTAACAAGTTGCCGTCACCAAATCTGGGAGGTTTTCCAGGCCTGGAAGATTCTAGGCAATTGTGCCAGTGTTCTAGTTTAAAACTCCCTGTTGTTCTTTCCTTTGAACAGCAACCCTAATAGTGCAGAGAAGTGGAGCTCTGTAGAACAGCACTATTGTTATACAGTGGTACCTCGGTTTATGAACTTAATCCGTTCCGGAAGTCTGTTCTTAAACCGAAACCGTTCTTAAACCGAGGCGCGCTTTCCCTAATGAGGCCTCCCGCTGCCGGTGCCCTTCCACCGTTCGGATTCCGAGGTAAAGTTCTCAAACCGGGACGCTATTTCCGGTTTTGCAGTGTTTGTAAACCAAATCGTTCTTAAACCGGACTGTTCTTAAACCAAGGTACCACTGACAAAGAAAAAACCCTTCTTCTTGCCAGCTGGCCCAGTTGCCTAGTCTGGAATGGTCCTACACACAAACCCTTCACAGGGTTCCTATCCCCATGGAGGGAGCCCTACGTGCGCACATCTGTCTGTGTATAGGCCCCTCTATATTGGCATCTTGGGAGTGGGGCTAGCTGCATGTGCTTGAAAGCCCCATCACATGTTTGGTATCTACAGATACTGCATGCAGAGAACTACAGTGTTAAGATAGTTTTGTACTACGGCCAGATCATGCATATATGTGTTTGTGTGTTGGTAAATGAAGCACCGATGAAAACTTCCATCTCAGCGCAATCACCTTTTCTCGGTTATGTTGCCTTTGTTTCATTAGGTTTTACAATGATGACTGATGTGATTTGAAAGAATTATAGGTATTCTTTGGTATGGTTTGTTTGCTACAGTTTTTTCAGCAGAATACACAGTGTAGATGTACTTGAAGGGAATAAATTCTTGAAAAAGCAATTATATTATGGGTAGAGGAATTCCACTTGCTGTTCTCTATAAGGCAATTCCAAAACCACTTTTCACCTCTGCAGGCTGAAGTTGTATTTCTGTTATGTTGACGCTTTTTTCTAACATTGTGAATTGAAATATTTTTTCAGAAATCTCTGGAAATGGATACAGTGGTACCTCTGGTTGTGAACGGGATCCGTTCCGGAGGCCCGTTCGCAACCTGAAGCGTGCGCAATGTGAAGCGCCGAATCTACGCATGCTCGCAGCACGATTCTGCGTTTCTGCGCATGCGCGAAGCGCGATTTAGCGCTTCTGTGCATGCTCGCCCTGCCGAACCCAGAAGTAACCCGTTCTGGTACTTCCGGGTTTGGCGTGTTCGTAACCCATGACGAACGCAACATGAAGCGTTCGCAACATGAGGTATGACTGTATAAGGAGCCTGGGGTCAGCAGACTTTTTCAGCAGGGGGCCGGTCCACCGGCGCCCAGACCTTGTGGGGGGGGACTATATTTTGAAAAATAATAATGAATGAATTCCTTTGCCCCACAAATAACCCAGAGATGCATTTTAAATAAAAGCACACATTCTACTCATATAAAAACATGCTGATTCCCCGGACCGTCCGTGGGCCGGATTTAGAAGGTGATTGGGGCCAGATTTGGCCCCTGGGCCTTAGTTTCCCTACCCATGAGCCAACCTATATAGGAGTAACGAAAATGCTTGCCTTTAAATAATTAATTTGTTATTACTTGTCAAGATAGGATAGTACTTTTTAATTACAGTACTGACAATTTGGTTTCTATATAAATTTCATAGCTTCATTATCTTGCTACCTTACTTTTTTTATCTATTTCACACTTTGATCTTCAATATTTCTCATGCTTTAGTTTAACTAGGCTTTGTGGTATATCACCCTAAGCACTGGCTTGTTAATGTAGTTAGCCAGTTAACAGTAAACATTCGTTACTTCTAAATGAGTGTAACTGGGATCCTTGAATCAGTCCAGTTGGATTCCTTGACTCTACTAATCCATGTATTTTTTTTTAATTCTAGAACTCAGCCACTGAGAAACAGCCTGAGAAGTGGAAAGTACAACTCACTTTAATAAATGTCAGCTTAACAAAGGAAATCATTTTTCAAAGATATGCTGGTTTTATTTAATGCCACAATAAGGAGAGCACAACATATAATATTTTGGAGTGTATTTTCAGAGTAAATAGTTGCCAAGCAATCATATCAAATGGTGTTAGGGTTCAGTAGCAATTGAATGTGTGTGACATTGGAGGGGGGGAGGTCATGTGTCTAAAATGCATGTTGTCAGTATTTTACAGGAGGTTGTTTGTATGCTGAGAGACCTTCTTGACCTGATGCTGTCAGAACTTGGAGAACAAACACTGGGCCCTAAACACTAAGAAAATGATGAGATTGTACAGTATATAACATCGTCCTTTAACAAGGCATCCTTTTTATTTTTGTTTCAGCCGTTTTACCGTATGAAATACGCTGTGCTGCTAGGACAAGATGGCAGCTCTTAAATTGAAATTGTTTTCTTTCTGTGGTGGTTATAATTTTAAAAAAAGAAGCTATTTGTACTTTACATTTCCCAAGGCATTTGCATATATGCAAACAAGTGGTGGGAGTCAGGTCCACTCTGGTTTTAAGGTGGCAAGGTGAAAAGGAGGACAGAGTTTCTACACTTTTAATACTTTGGAAGAAGTGAGAAATTCAGAAGGTGTTGCTTGTTATGTGAGCTACACCTGCTGGAATTATTATTTTTTCCTACACAGCTCTTAAAGGTATAGGACAGGCATGGCCAAACTTGGCCCTCCAGCTGTTTTGGGACTACAACTCCCATCATCCTAACTAAGAGGACCAGTGGTCAGGGATGATGGGAATTGTAGTCCCGAAACAGCTGGAGAGCCAAGTTTGGCCATGCCTGGTATTGGAGATCTGACCTCTTTTTTTATCGGGCATTCAAGCGGGAATTGTCTCTAGTCCCAGGTGAGGAGCATGTGGCAGTCAAGATTTATTTATCTCGGGTTGTATTTTTCTAAATAAGTTCCCTAGTTTTATACTGTAGCGTACTGTATATATAGGAACAGAGTTCTCAACCATCACTACAACGGGCATTGCTTTCAGGTGGTTATGGTTGTATCAGTGGCTGTTACATGTGTTAGTCATTGTACTGAACACAAATTTTAATAGATCCTCAGGGACAGGCGGGTGCATGTAGAAAAAAATTGCACCCACTTTGGTGATTTTCAGTGCAATTTACTTCCAGATTAGTGTATTTAAGACCCCAGAATTCAGACTGTTTTTCTTCTATTATAAATGAGAAAGCATCTTTATTAGTATCTACTGGTTATTCAGACGTTTGGTGGTGTCAAGCTCTCCTAAATTCTTGGATTGCTTGTTGTATTTGATTCATACCAGATACATCCTTTGAATTGAAAATGTAGAACAATAACTCTTGTCTTTATATGGGTTCCTGTTAGCTTATTTTGTGAATATGGAGTGCTGGCCCTGCTATAATTGAAGCAGTCAGTTTGTAACAAATTAAGCATCAAAACATGTGGGCTTGAAAGTAGGTTTTGTTACGACACTTCATAAATATAATTACTATTATGACTTTCTGTCCTGTACAATATTTCTCTTCATTGTGTACACGGTATGAGCTGGGCTTTTAAAGCAAAGCCTAGAACAGACTCATTTGTTTAAGATCCCATGGGAAAATCAGGTACTGGGTGTGCCTCAGATGTACTGTTGCTTGTGCCAGAGAAAGGGGCAGATTATGTTCCCAGAAAGTAGCATAAGAAACATGGTTAGTATTCTGTATTTTGAGCCTTCCTGACAACTTTAACCAAATTTGAAAAATAAGATATTTGATTCACACTGTGGCTACTAAGCAAAGCTTCAAGTGGTCACTTTTGGAGATGCTTTGTGGTAGTCTACACAAGTGGCACCTGTTAGCCGCTTCTGAGGAAATGTGGAACGAGTTTTCTCAGGGCCAGTTGAGTAGCTGTTGTTTACAAAGGAACAAGCCATTGTTGATAATCTACAGCTCAAAACAGCACTTGTGTTTGGCAAGAGACTACCAGTAGCTTCTTAGAGTTGATAAGGCAGCTTTTTGCAATGTGCAGCTACTGGTACTATTTTGCAACTGCTCCATATGGAGCCGGAGCTTATAAAAGGATCCAACATGCCATTGGGTTAACAAACCTTTCGCTTTTGGAAAGGATCTTGTTAAATCTAAAACATTGCTTAAAATGCATTTGCATTTCTCATAGAGGTTTGCTTCAAAGTAACACCATCTTCTGTGGAAATCTGCAGCCTAATCCAAGAGATATGGAGACTAGCTGTGCAGAGATAGAGAGAGAAGTTACTGTATTTTCATATGCTTGGTTATTTTTATATAACATTGACCGAGGACCAGGTCTCCGTATTAATACCAGTTCCCCATTACTCAAATTACATAATATGATGTAATTTGCTCCACTTCTTTTGGTAATAATGTGCATGATCTTAACTGTATTGACCTCATTACATTTTCAAGATGTTGTTCAAACCATTTGCCAATCTATACAATTCTTTGTTCTGCTGATGGTGAATTTAAACTACAGAGACCCTCATTGATTTGCTTGCTTTTCTGCTGCTCGTAAGCCATATGTATCCCAAGTATTTTTGGCTCCCACTTTTATGGTCAATGCCTTAGTTCAAGTTGCTTTCTCTAATTTAAGTGGTATTTGTTGCCTGAGTTAAGAGCATCAATACTGGCTTTGATTCCTCCCTTCCTAATTTGGTGGTTAGTTTCTTTAATTATGACATGTGTAGCATTTTAGAAAGTCATATCTGGATTCTTTTATTTTATTTCTAAGGAGCATCAGTAGTTGCCAGTGATGTGCCACTGGTCTCGTGATACTGACATCATTGCAGTTTACCTGGACAGAGGTGGGATAGAGCAGAGTGGCAGCAAGATTAGACCTGCGCAGATGTACTGCCAGGAGCACAGAGCTGTCTCCACTGGTACGTACATGTAGCCCCAAAATTGCTGCTGCTCTACGCTGCCCCAGGCTCATCCAGGTAAACTCACGTTGGGTAGTTGCTTCTGTGGTTGTGCCCCACCACGCTGACTGCTATTGAGGAACAGCCATGGTTGCACATTCATGTTACATGCACCTGTTAACTCAGAGTGACATTTGATGCATCTGTTGAAGTGGACTGCAGTTCATGAGAGCGAAGGCCATAATAAATTGATTAGTCTTTAAGGCGCCACAAGACTGGTGGTATTTTTTGCTACGGCAGATTCACGCTCTTACCCTTCTGGAAATGGTTACAACTCTGGTGTGATTCCTTTAATGTAATTACACTACATCAGTGATGGCTAACCTTGACACTCCAGATGTTTTGGGACTACAACTCCCATCATCCCTGACCACTGGTCCTGTTAGCTAGGGATGATGGGAGTTGTAGTTCCAAAACATCTGGAGTGTCAAGGTTAGCCATCACTGCACTACATCCTCAAAACATTTCGAAGATAGCAGATTTTAGGTCTTGATGGTTCATTTGTGTTTGTTCCTATCCTTTCTTCAGGCTCTGAGTTGTTTTAAATTTACATTTATACCGACCCATTTTCACTGAAGAGCTGCTCACTGAAACTTCAAAGCATGCAGATCTTTAGCAATCTGGAACAACATCTAGCATTATTTCATAGGCTGTCCTCTGATGGGCATTCTACTACTTGTTCCTTGCTTGTTATATGCTTTTAAAATGCTGTAGCTGATTCTGTTGATTTATGATCATGCCATGTAGAGTAATAGCTACTAAGATAATCACTTTGGCACTTTTTTCTTCCAAGAAAAGCAAAGCATGGTACTCATAAAAGGTTATTGCTAATGGTCAGTGACACCTGGATATATATTATCTATATCCTTTGACAAAGCCGGCCCAGCCGTTAGGCAGCATTAGGCATTATGTTATTCCACACCATTCCTTTCAATGCAAAGGCGATTAATTTCAATAATCAATTGTGTATTGTTTGTGGACTCCAAGCAGCACTGAAATTGAATGCTGATTGTGTTTGCTGGATTGATTTCTGTTCTGAACATGGGATGAATAAGCAAAGATTGGCAATTTCTGCTCCCATTTCCACTTTTGTCATAATTCTCTGACATTGCTAAGTTCCAGAGGAAGAATCACCTGAGTCACAAATACATCTCCATTTTACTAGATCTGAACAACTTTGTAAAACGTACGAACTGGCTCTTTGGCTATTTACTCGACATTTTAAATAGTAGTGTAAAGGTAAAGGGACCCCTGACCATTAGGTCCAGTTGTGACCGACTCTGGGGTTGCGGCGCTCATCTCGCTTTATTGGCCGAGGGAGCCAGCATACAGCTTCCATGTTATGTGGCCAGCATCACTAAGCCACTTCTGGTGAACCAGAGCAGCGCACGGAAACACCGTTTACTTTCCCGCTGGAGCAGTACCTATTTATCTACTTGCACTTTGACATGCTTTCGAACTGCTAGGTTGGCAGGAGCAGGGACCGAGCAACGGGAGCTTCCTTTTAAAGATTACTAATTAAATGATAATATTTCTATCCTTAGCCATCAGATATACACTTGTTCTTTTATGGCCACAAGAACATGCGATTTTAATCCATCTTTCGTACTGGTTTGGCTGCTTCATACACAATCTGCTTTATCCTGTCACTTGTACACACATGACAGGTGCAGTTTCATTCTTCACTTATTGCCAGAGCATTCATTGCTATCAGAGTCTGTTCCTGAAAATAGCATTACTTATCTTAAATCTGTTTTTCAATTATTGGCAGTGTTCTGATTTCAGATTCTTTTTCTCAGGCTTTATACTTCATATGTAAATAAAAGTCTATTCTTGCTGCCTAGTTTTTCTTCTTCTGTTATCACTGTCAGTTGTAGACAATTAAGTTGAACAATGGGAGGTTGGGGTTTTTTTTGTAGGCATGGTTTTAATCCTACTCTATATTCTGTGTAGGATTCACAGCTCTTCTAATAAAAACATCACCCTAATTATTGCGGAAAACTTTGTTGTAATTCAGCTTCATTGCTATGTTAGTGGGGAATATATTCTAACGTTTCCTTAATTGTTTTTGTAGCCAGGCTTGGTCTCGTGGTTTTTTGTTGTTGTTTTTTCCAAGTTCTGCATTCTTTTTTTTTTGTCAAAGGAAGCTTCTGCCTTCTCTCTTGGGATGCAGTCGTGATTGCAAGGGTAAGAGGAAGAAATGTGTTGCAGCATTTGCTGTAAGAGAAGGCTGGATGTACTGGAAAATCAGAAAGATATAAAGCAGACACACAATTAATGGATTTAAGGCTGGCCATATAGGGCTGAAAAGACACAGAGATTGCAAAATATATAACCTGAAATGAATCCAAATCTATCTTAGCTTTGATTCATTCCTGAATATGTGTCAAGTTGCCTTCTTCTTTGCCAGTCTCTTGCTATAACAACATTTTAACCATGCTACTCCCTGACCCCCCGAAGGACAGGAGGAATCATAGCTGTCAACTTTCAGATTTGAAAATAAGGGATTTTTTCAAACTTTCGGATTTGAAAATAAGGGATGCCGCGAGGGCGGTGCAATGGCACCAAGTAGCCTCGCCACCCTGCGCTCCAGAGGCTGCGCACGAACGGGAGAACGAAAGAGCGAGCGCATAGATGGCAGGCAGGCTGGCTGTCTGGTTGGGCGTGAGGGTCTGGCTGCACAAGGCATGCAAGCTCCGCCCCCAGTCGGTCTCAGACTCCTTATTGGCAGCCGAGCAACGCAGCTGAGGAGCCTCCCTGGCCGGCAGGGAGGGAGAGGAGCTGCTTCCTTTGAAATCCGGGAAATTTAAGGGATATCAACAATCCGGGATAGCAGCGGGAAACGGCATTGGAATAAGGGAGTTTCCCACAAAAAAGGGAGGGTTGACAGCTGTGGGAGGAATAAAGGGGTGAGCCTTTAATTTTAGCAGCACCTTGCTGCCTGTGAGGTGCTTTGAAGCCCCAACGATGGATTTAAAAGAGGATTAGACAGATACATGAAGGGTAAGGCTGTCAATGGCTGCTACCCATGATGGAAGCTATGATCTGCCTCCAGACGTAGTATGCTTATGAACACCAGTTGCTGGGAACTACAGACGGGGAGAGTTTCCCACAGGCACCTGGTTGGCCTCTGTGCTGGATTAGATGGGCCATTGGTATGATCCAGCAGATTATTCTTATGTTTATGCTCTTCTATGCATGCACCCTTTTCTGCGAGGCAGTACGTTCCCTTCGCTAGAACAGCCATCATGGCTAAACAGCCATAGACTATAACCTTCCGTATATTGTGGATGCCAAAAAATAATAATTAACCCAGTGACATTTTGAAGCCCCATATCCATTTGTTCAGTCATATTTAAAAATATGTCATAGGAGATAAGAACCATTTAGGAATAAACACTTTATAACAATGCAAGGTTTTTTTACGTGTGGCTGGATGTCAGTAATGCCTGGGAGGTGATTCAGAATAGTATTGCCAAATAGTCATTAGAGGAACTATAATTATCAGTAGGTTACATTAATGACCGAATGTATGAAATTAGGGATGCATTTATAATAAAAGCAATGCAGTGGAAGGTTTTTTGAAATTATATTTTTTGCTGATGCTCTTAGGGGTCAGCAAACTTTTTCAGCAGAGGGCCAGTTCACTGTCCCTCAGACCATGTGGTGGGCCGGACTATATTTTGGAAAAAAAAGAACGAATTTCTATGCCCCACAAATAACCCAGAGATGCATTTTAAATAAAAGGACACATTCTACTCATGTAAAAACATGCTGATTCCTGGACCGTCCGCGGGCTGGATAGAGAAGGCGATTGGGCCGGATCCGGCCCCCAGGCCTTAGTTTGCCTACCTATGCTCTTATAAATGCAATATAAATACAGCACAACTACTAAATTGCATGTTCGTGTGAGAATTTCGCACAAATTATTACATTTTCTTAATTTTATTGTAAGAAAGTTCAGGCCCAAGGAGCTCCAACTATTTGGGAAGAGATGAGAAGATAGTAAAATTTACTGTCATGGCGCCAGGAATAAAATCCTAAAATGCAGGTACATAACTGGGGAAGGGCAGATAATGGCAGTAGATGTATTTGCCTGAAAAAATAAATAAAAGTTTTTATCAAAATGGGTAAGGAATTTTAGAGGGAAACAGTGCTCCCCTCCTGCTAGTCTAAAGCATTCCACTCCCAGTCTTTTTAAATGCTAATTACATGAGCCCAGGGTTGGAAATGTTTCATATTCTTCCATTGTAGAAGTCACCATCAACTCAGATGATCTGGAGCCTGGGCATTTTCCAGCTGTAGAGGGCATTACATGTGGAGCCTCACAAAATATGGTAACTGAAATATATTGTTTAGGAAGTGGCTTTGGTAGGCACTCTACTGTCAGTAAACGGGCTTATACCCCATCCCCAGTAGCATGTACACATTTGGATTTGGATAACCGGAAGGGCTCAGTTGCAGGAAAGAGGCTGACACTTGCCAGTGCTCCTTTGACAACGGATGCGGGCTGTAAAGTTGCTTTCTTAGCTAGGAATATTAGATGGAAAACCCAGCTATGTGTGTGTGTGTGTGTGAGAGAGAGAGAGAGAGAGAGAGTGACTGAGTGACTGTGTTTCTCTAGTTCCGGACCGGAACATTTGAGGTTTCCTTGTTGAAATCCTTTGGATTGTTTAATATTCTCACTGGTCATGTTAAGAGGCTATTACTGAAGCTTGATGGTGCCTGTGTGTCGTGGTTTTGAAATGGGACTGATGTGCATCCATGTCACCTCCAGACTTTGAAAATCCACACCGCGGGGGGGGGGGGGTTAACATGGATGCATGTCATTCTCCAAGTTGCCACTTTACTTCTACAATTGTGTTTGTGTTTAGTAGAAATACACTAGTTTTCCAATGATTTTTTTTTCTACATCAAGCACAACGTGAATAACAGGTCTTCATCCTTAAATGCCAATGTACAGGAGTTTGAAAGCACGTCAAAGTGCAAGTAGATAAATAGGAACCGCTCTGGCGGGAAGGTAAACGGCGTTTTCGTGTGCTGCTCTGGTTCGCCAGAAGCGGCTTTGTCATGCTGGCCACATGACCCGGAAGCTGTACGCCGGCTCTCGGCCAATAAAGCGAGATGAGCGCCGCAACCCCAGAATCGGACACGACTGGACCTAATGGTCAGGAGTCCCTTTACCTTTACTTACAGGGAGTTGCACCCTCATTAAAGCACCCAAACATATGTGCACTAGTGTCTAAGGGAGCATGCCTGCATTTGCATTCTGTGAGTTTGCTGTTGCCAGAGGCCCAGCCTCAAGCTCAGAGTCCAGGGCTGCTCCATCACCCACAGATGTCTCCTGAGCCTGACTCATCAGAGGAATTGATTGTCTCCACGCAACAATGGAGCAGGGAGTACACCAGGTCAAAGTCCACAGAAAGGGGAAGGAGTGTTAGACTTTCGGCCAGGAGGTTGGTCTTTTAAGATCCACAGTCTTCAGCTTTGGGAATGCTGAACTGAAGAAACCCATAGTGCTTTTCGTTGAATAAAGTTGCTCACTCAGAGGCATCCATGTTGTTGCTGTTGCTGCTGCCACCAACAATATTGCCTTGACATCTTGCCACCATGAATGCCTGATGCAGATGGATCAGAACAGCTGAGAGAAATATGTTTGGTGATTATTGTGTAACATATAGAAGATAAAATCTTCCCTTTTCCTGCCTACCTTGCTCATCCCAAACAATATGTGACAGAGATTGCAGGAAAAAGGTATCTTCTTCAAGATTGCAGGAAAAAGGTATCTTCTTCAAGATTGCAGGAAAAAGGTATCTTCTTCAAGATTGCAGGAGAAAGGTATCTTCTTCAAGATTCTTCTTCAATGAGGTCTTTTAACCTCATTTCCATTTACCGGTAACTCATAAAGGCTGCTCTGAGAATACAGAAACCTTTTGTTTTGACACACCCTTTAAAAAACCCCACCACAATTAAACATTTTTACTCCACCTTCCACTATAAATCCTGCAAGACATACCTGTCTATTCAGAATGGCTGTTGTGTCCTAATGGTGAAACAAAAGTAAGGTCTTGGAAGCTATAGGACACCTTACTGTGGATTTAGAGCAGTTGATTTCCAGAGGAGGAGCCATATTAATCTGTTAAGTAATAATAGCAAAGAGTCATGTGGCATTTGAAAACTAACACATTTTATTATGGCAGAAGCTGTCGTGCACATTTATCCAATGCATGGATTCATGCATCTGATGTTGTGTGCTGTAGCCCACAAAAGCATATGCAGTAATTAAATGTGCCAGTCTTTTAGGTGTCACACAGCCCTTTGTTTTAACAGTAAATACATACTTTTGTGACTCTTTCCATTATTTTGGCTGTTACTAGAGATACCAATTTGTTGAATAAGATGGAATTTTTTTGTAAGATGAGAATAAAGGAAACAGGGGCTGTTCTTCATAGCATTTATAAAGACACCTCCATTGGTACCAATTTTATTTGAGTGCCCTTTTATCTACGTTGCTGAAATTAAATTATATATCCATTACTAAAATTAGAGTGAAGACTCATTGGATTACAAGTGTTTTTTCCCCTGATCCTTGAATGAAGTACTTTCTTGAATAATTCTGTAATGGAATTAAGTGTCATGCATCTCATCTCCTGAAATGTTTTAATGAAAATGATAACTTTTGATGCTTAATGTTAAGTAATAACATAATTAAAGATGATGCACACCATGGGGATGAATGGAATATCTGGATGGCAACAGGATAAGGGCATATAATATTTCCCATATAATTCAAACATGTATGGAGAAATACTTCTTGATCCATAGCTTTTGACAAATGGATTCTTCTGTTAGTCCACAAATTCCGGAGGTGTGGCTATAACAAAAACAGCAAGGAGTCTGTGGTATCCTTTAAAGGCTGTATGAGTGGAATAATACATGATGTTACCAGGAGAGACTCTCCCAACAACAATTCAGCTATATGAGAATATTATTATTCGTTGGACTGGTCATGTTGTTCAGATGCCTGATTTTTGTCTTCCAAAGCAACTACTCTATTCCCAACTTAAGAATGGAAGACGAAATACCAGTGGACAACAAAAGAGGTTTAAAGACACTCTCAAGGCAAATCTTTAAAAATGCAGTATAAGCCCAGATAATTGAGAAACACTGGCCTGTGAACACTCCAATTGGAGAATAGCATCTATCAAAGGTGTCATGGACTTTGAAGAAGCACGAATTCAGGACAAAAGGGGCTAAGAGGAAGGCACATTTGGCAAATCCTCACCATGGTCAATTCCCACCCGGAAACCTATGTCCCCACTGTGGAAGGATATGTGGATTGCCTCCACAGTCACTTACGGACCCATAATTAAGATATTGTTCATGGAAGGCAATCTTACTCGGCTTTGAGTGATCACCAAAGAAGAAGATTATTCCAGTATAGAACATAGATTTGCTGGTGCAAATATTTATGATAGGGACCTTATAGCCTTAGTCTTTGAGCCATTGTGCTAATGCAGGGTTCATAGGAGATTTACACCACTAGTAAGAATTAAGGTAGACTAGGCTTCAGTGTGTTTGTTTTGGCCAGCTCTTCCATTTCCCTGATCATGCTTCAGAGGTGTATGCTTCAGAAGCACATCACTAGATGTGCCACCACATCAAAGGTAAAATGAAGGGGGACGATGTTTGCTGAGGTAGGAACTAGGTAATGTTGACCAGCAGCCCTGTGTATTGGCTGCTATGTAGGGAGGTCGATCCTGCTTGGTTTGGGTGCACAGGAAAGTTGCCTGCAACGCCTAAACTGTGGATAATCTTAACAATGGTTTGTTGAAACAAGCCATATTCTTAAACTATGGTTTAACATTGGCTTCTTTCAACAAACCATAGTTAAAATTAACCACAGTTTTAAAAGTATGAATGACATGGTGAACTGTAGTTAAACAGTAGTTAATCTAAAGTGCAAGCAGAAGCTTATGAACTGCATCAAAGGACAATCTAAGGCTGTCCGTTTTTTCTTGTAACACTAAACTATGCTTTAGAATTGCTTCCAACCAGTAAGCTTTATCCTTCCATTGACTGGATCAATGCAGCTTGTTATATCATGATGTTTGCAGTTTATTAATTAGGACCAATACTAGGTTCCAACAGAGTAAGAGCTGGTGCAGGAAAATGGTTCCACCCCAGCATTTAAACAGTTGTTTGAATTGACAGCTCAGTTGGTTAGGGCATGGTGCTGATAACGCCAAGGTTGCAGGTTTCGATCCCCGTAAGGGACAGCTGCATATCCCTGCATTGCAGGGGGTTGGACTAGATGATCCTCAGGGTCCTTTCCAACTCTATGATTCTATGAGTAACTATCAAAGCTGTAGTTAAAGTCTTTGTAAAACACTTCTTTTTTCAATTTGCATACAGCAAACAACACTTCTTGTCTTTCAGATGTTCAAATTTGTCATACTCAGGAAAATAGCTTTCTTTAAAAATGTCATTATAGCTTTTGTGTTCCAGAATATATAAAAGTTATTTGGAAGAAATTGATTTGAATCCATTAAGAGCAATATGATCATTCTGAATTTTCTGTAATAGGATCTGCAGTTTAGGTCTCTTTCACTGCATTTAAATGCAGTCTTCATCCCTTGATATTTCTGGGGAAAGTGTTTGACAGCTGAATCAGATATATCTGAATTATCAGTTTTCCTTTATTACCTTTTCCCAGATGGAAACTTTCAAGGGTAGTTGAGCCATGTCTGCTGCTTCTGTTAGAGTAAATGCTTTCAGGGAAATTGAAATAATTACCAATGTAGTAAACACTAATATGTATTAGTATGTGGCAAGGACTGGTTTTCATAACTTAAGTACTCGTGCTTAACAAGAGATTAGAATATATTTGCCAATGGGACTAAATGTATGCATGTACAAAGAGAGAATGTACAAAGAAGCACATTGATGCTCCAGCATTGAATTTGTTGCTTGCCACATATCCAAATTAGATTATTGGTGTGCCTCAGCAGAGGCTGAGGGCAGTGGGCATTGAAGGTGATGTAATTTAACAGCACTAATAATAATGGTTGCTACTGCACCAGATTTTTGGTTGTTCTGGACCCAAGTGCAGATGCAGGAGGGTATCCTGAAATAATGTCTCAGCTCAGCAGCTCATAGAACAGGCTTCCTCAACCTCGGCCCTTCAGATGTTTTGAGACTACAATTCCCAGCATCCCTGACCACTGGTCCTGCTAGCTAGGGATCATGGGAGTTGTAGGCCAAAAACATCTGGAGGGCCGAGGTTGAGGAAGCCTGTCATAGAATGTCAGTGGCATTAAAAGGACTATTCCAGAACTGCAGCTGTTCTTCATAAGCATATTAATGCTTCTCGTAAGCACATGTAGTTGGAAGTTAAGTCTTCCTGACAGCAATGGGACTGATTTTCAAGTAAGTGTGCCTGGTTAAAGCCTGTGGGAGCAGTTAAAGACTACTTTGGAGGATGCTACATAGAGCAGCTTAATCTGTGTAGGGGGAAAGTGTATATTTTGTCATACATGAATTGCAGCAAGAATATTTTTTTGTATCACGGGTACACAAATTTGCCAAGTGATACCTGCAGCAACTCCTTCAAAAACCGCTCATGCATTTTACATGATACAACACACGTTTTTCCCTTCATGGAGATTAACTGCATCAGGAAAAGCAAGCAAAAGCAGCCCTCAATTATCACTTACACTTTTGGTGATATTCGCTGTGATCTCCTAATTTTTTCCTAAATACATTCAGGCAATATTCTAAGTAATTCCAGGCAGGCCTGGTATATGCAGAGGTAGGGAAAAGCCCCATTGTCTTCCGAAATATATGTAGTTTTCCCTAGTTCAAATGTTGAACAGTATGACACATATATTCATATAGAGGACATTGAGGAGAAAGGAGTGTCATTTTCCCCCTCTGTGCTTTTGTAATTGCACATATAAATCTAAGTTGCTGACTTGTAACAGCATGCATGCACCTCAAGAACAGGTACGGCTGCTTTTTATTGTAATCATGCTGCAACATCACCTCTTTGGGCTCAGACGAACCAGACTATTCACATATGGTAATGGAACTGAAGTATATTTCACTTCATTTGTTTATGCGAATTCTTAGCCTGTTTTCATGGCTAGAGTTCCCATCCCTGATTCCCACCATACACAGATGACGTGTCAGGAATTCTGATATAGAATATAACCCTGTACACACACATGAGAAATAATATTTAAAAGAATGTTAGTTCATGACATTCCACTCCTGTAGTGGTCATGCAACACAAAGTATACCCAATTCATCACCGGGGAGCTAGAAACGAATGAATTTAAATTCACAGTCCCTTTACAAACTTGCCCTCTTGTTGCACTGGGTTGCAGACTGCATCTGTATTGCAGCTGTTTAAAGTATGTTTCAGTTGTTTTAACACTTGTGTGTTTTCTGCCTCGGGCTCCTTCAGGAGGAAGGGCAGGATACATTTTTAAATAATGATTTTTTTAATTTATTTTTTTTAAATGATCTGATGAGTGAACCTCAGCAAGGGGTAGCCCAAAAGTGGTGTATTGAGTCAGATGGTACAGAGGTAGTTTCATCGCAAGAGGTGGAACTAAGAGGAACAAAAGCCAAGGACAGCTCAGGAGTAGCCAGCTAGGCAGCCCCAACACAGCAGAGAAAACCTGTATCTGTATATGGGTGGGTAGGTAAGAGAGAGCCTACGAGCTTGTCAAAAGTGCAGGAAGTGGGAACTAGAAAGGAGGAAACAGGCTGGTGTCCCGATTCATACATTGCATTAACCATATGGTTTAACAGTGTGTGTGCCTCCGGCGCATGATTTCCTTTCACATCCTGGGGCATAGTTCGCAGCCAGGAGCAGTTACTTCCGGGTTAGCGGAGCTCGTAACCTGAAGCGTTTGTAACCAGAGGTACCACTGTATGCTTGTTCACACTGTGGAAAAGACCACACTTTTTGCTCCGCGTCTGCTCCTTTCTTCAGTATGCCAGAGATGAACCAAACCAGACTCCTTCAAAGCCCTCCTTCAAAGATCAGGAGAAGATAGTGCTTTGAGAGGGGCAATATCTTCAGAGGTCCCTCTCAAAGTGCTATATTGTACAGTGTTCTCAACGGAGCTGCTGATTGTCAGAAGTCCCATTTAAAGTGCTGCATAATATGGCTTTGAGAAGGGCTTCTGAATTCTACAGGCAAAAAGAAGTTATCTTGATGTCTGTACCCGCAGGTCAGACTTGGCCTGCTGGGCTAGAAATGTCCCCAACCCCTAATTTAAAACAATGTGCAAACCAGGCCAGCAGGAGTTTTAGACCTTTTATTTTGACCTGACCTATAAATATTTATAGCTAAGCCAGGTTAGGAAGAATCAATGGGCTACCTGTAGTGTGTTTCCAACTTGATATGCTGGGGCCCTGGGAGAGCAGTATTGCCATTTCTTCCTCTGCTTTTCAGCCTTGAGTAGTTTGCCAGGAAGCACATCAGCACATAGCCTAAAGAAGCTCCTGGTTGATCCTGACATACCCTGACCACTTATGCCAGTGCATTTGCATGGAACCGTATTGCTTTCTGGAACAGATGACACATTCATCTGTTGGTATTTCAAGGCTTAGGATGTGAATGTTAATTTGCAAAATCTGCAGATGGGAAATGTGTGTGTAAATTGACATCTGCCAAGGGAATTACAATGTTCGGTAAATCCTGGCATCTCAATATTTGACTAGGCTTGGAGACGTTTCTGGTATAACTCGCATGCCTTCAGTTGTGATTCGGAAGAAAGACTTGATGTGCTGTGCTCGATTTATTCTTTACGTACACATACAGAGCTTCGTGGAATTTTAATCTTTGCATAATCACGTTGAAAATGTGAGTTCTGCTGACTGCTTCATTTCATAACAACCACAACATGCAAATAAGCAATGCAACTTTGAGAAAGGTTACTTCTAGATAACTGAAATAAATTATTATTATTTTTACCTTCCGGCAATTTGCCTGCAGCATGGGCTGGTTCATGCGTGCTGGTTTTCTTTGTGTTTTGTTCTATGCAAAGCCTGGTTGTGACTATTGGTTGTTATCTAGAACCAAGGCCAAACTGCTTCTGCTTTTAGTGATAGGGTAACCAGGAGTAGGTCCTTCCTGTGAGTCCTGCTGCAGTTCTCTGTACATTACGACGGCCAAATGTTTAGTGTGGTGGGAACCAGGTGCCCAGGTGCCAAATAGCTCTACTCCTGCCTACATGCATATTGTGCAATAGAAAATCATGCATCGTCTTAAGCAGCATCCTTTAATTATGTATTTGCATGCTGTTCTTCTGTATTTCTGAGAGCTGCCTCTTCAAATCTGACATGGCTTCCGAATGTTTTTGTTTTTTTCTGTAAAAGATATGCAGTCTTGGAATGTTGCAGATTGTGGACCACATTGTTGGGCAGTGTATATTGTTGCATGACACCCCAATCTCTGAGCGGCACGAGATTCCAGGGGTTCCAGGATTTTACCCAGGGTACATGTTTCCTTTGGAATGAGGTACAACAGAGACTCTGGTGTCTTTATGATATATGGTGTACTTACACATATATACAATCAGAGGCTATGATGGAGGGGTTCACAGCATTAACACCCTAAGAGGGCCTCGCTTCCCGCTATCCACAGCCTTGGATTCAAACAGAAATCAATAATCTCTCTGGCTCTCCAGCTTGCTGCTTTTCTTCTGGCTCACATTTTCTCCACAAACTCCCCATTCTCAACTTTGGTTTTCTCTTTCTAACTATTTGTGAGTTGCTGGGGGGGGGCCCTACCCATTTGCCCCTTCATTTGCTCTCTCAGTGGCCCATTACCCAGGCTATCACCTCAACAACAAAAAACAGAAACAACAAATATATTTAAAGTAGCCAAATCCCAGATGCTATACAGTAGGTAAAGGAATGATGAAATATTGCACAATATTTTAGAAGCCAACCAATTAATGTATTATTGTTGATAGATTTGTGAGTTCAGGGCTATTTTCATGATGGAACCTGTGTGTAGGATTAGCAGAATGTGCTAAAGAACTTGAGCAATGAATATGCCCATTTCAAAACTCTTGATGCTTATTATTTCTTCTCTTGCTAAATCTTCCCAGCTTTTCCATCAGTAAGTCCAGGGCCCTGGTAAGAGTGTAGTATGGAAGTAAATAATAAAATTCTAGGCTTACAGGTTTAGCACTGAAGAATGTGTGGTGCAATGCTGCTTAAGACTTTGAGCTTGGCACTAATTTCATAAAGGCCCGCAATTATGAACATAATCCTGTTCATTCTTCCATTGACCTCACACCCCCGGCCTTCAAAAATCAAACTCCTTTGCTAATGAAACAGAAATTCTGTATCCCAAGTACATCTGCATAGCTTCCATGCATACTATCGGAGAAACCTATGGCGTAAACACTTTCAGGAGGAATTCCTGCTTGGAAGTCATTTAAAAAGCATTACCTTGGAGGAAAACATTATGCTGCAAGATGCTTTTGATTTAACAACTACTGTTGTGCTGCTTCTAGCCGGGTAGCGGGAAGCAGGAAATTGGGTGGAGTTCCTCCAGCCTCTTTAATTAACAAGAGCTCAAATGAAAGGAATTATTGCTCGGGCCAGTTTCATCAAACTGTGCAGTGATATTCCCTGTTAATTCAGAAGTCTTGTATTTAAATAATATGTATAGAAAAACCCAGTGTCCCCTCTGAGGTGCTATTAAGAAGCAACAGACCTTTCACTGCTTTGTTGGGTTCTCCACAGTTGGAGGCAGCAATACTTCTGAATACCAGTTGCTGGAAATTACAGGAGGGGAGAGGGATCCTGTGCTTGAATCCTGCATGGGAATTTCCCATAGGCATTTGGTTGCTCTCTGTGAAAACAGAAGGCTGGACTCGATGGACCATTGGCCTGATCTAGCCGGCTCTTCTTATGTTCTGATGTTTATAAATGGAGACTAGGCAATGATTTGAAAGAGTAATCGATCCAGACTTCTTTCATGCAAATTATTCCATGCTGCCTCCTCCTGAAAAGTGAAACCAGAAATTGCATGGCCTTCTTAGCCCTCGCCTTTGTATTTTTTTGCTGGAAGAAGTTGTAATTGGCTCAGATTACATTGGGATGTGCTGTAGATGAGCAAAATTAATTTGAGCTAAAGACCAACAAAGTCTCTCTCATGTAATTTTGTGGATAAAATTATCTGGATCAGATGAACGATGGCTCAGAAAACTTTATATTCAATATATTTATTGAATTAATTTCAGCCCACTTACTCTAAATTTCTTACCCCGATTTTCTTACCAATTCAAAGTACTTGCTCCTGCTGAAAGGGAAAAGGAACCCTGCCCTTTTCTTCAGTAAAGACCATACTAGATGGGCAAATCATCAAAGATTAATTACACCAAACCAAAGGAAACAAACCACAAGGGAAGAGATTGTGAAGAACTCCCTATGCAGAGACTAAAAATTAAGTCAAGACAGATTGCTCTGATTTTGGTTCCTAGTTGTTTATACAACTAATGGGAGCTAGGCTGCACTAATCAGAAAATCAGCCTTTGAAGTACAAAGTTCATGCAAATGCGAGAAATGCAAATGGGCTTGAATTTAATTAAATAGGAGAAGTGGTGAGAATAGAGAAGCATTTTGTACAGATCCCATTTCCTTGCTGGTGTGTATGTATGTACATGTCTGGTAATTTGAACTGACGTGGGAATCCTTTTAAACATTTCATTAAAAATCAAACAGCTCTACATTTTAAATGATTTTTATATATCTGAGCAAGAGCTGTAGTTTTTTCAAAGTTTGGAAATGCATTTATAGGCTCGCATCAATCCCTCCCCCTCTCTGGCTGTACAAAGGGCTTATATACATGCTTTCCTGGCCTTAGATGTTAGCAAGTACAACTAGCAAGGGAAGAGCTCTATTTCCGGTCTTCCTGTCATCATGCATTAGCTCCTCCTCTCCAGCAGCCCTGAGATTTGCACTGGATGAGAAAGAAAGGGGAGAAAGAGACAGGAGAACAAAGTCAGTAACAGAGGAATAGGAACAGATAAAAGTGTGAGAAAAGGGAGAAAGGAGTCAGAGAAAAGGAGAGAGGTGAGGCGGAATTTGGGCATTTCGCAAGGGTTCTTTCCCTACTTGGATGTCAAGATTTTAGCGTACGAATATCTTGCAAGCTAAACGGCAAGTATGCTGCTTGCATGCCAATACGCTTACCAAAACTGAGAATTATAAGATTAGCTCATGTAGTGCAGTTCAATATGGAAGAATATGGGACCAAACTTTGCAGCACATGGTATCACAGCATATCTGTTGATTTATTTAAAGTCCTTATATGCCCTACTAGGGACATGGGTGGCACTGTGGGTTAAACCACAGAGCCTAGGGCTTGCCGATCAGAAGGTCGGCAGTTCGAATCCCTGCGACGGGGTGAGCTCCCGTTGCTCGGTCCCTGCTCCTGCCAACCTAGCAGTTCGAAAGCACGTCAAGGTGCAAGTAGATAAATAGGTACCGATCTGGCGGGAAGGTAAACTGCATTTCCGTGCGCTGCTCTGGTTCGCCAGAAGTGGCTTTGTCATGCTGGCCACATGACCCGGAAGCTCCCTCGGCCAATAATGCAAGATGAGCGCCGCAACCCCAGAGTCGTCCACAACTGGACCTAATGGTCAGGGGTCCCTTTACCTTTACCTTTATATGCCCTACCAAGGCAGCTTGAAAAAGATACCGTATTTTTCTGTTTATAAGACTAGGTTTTCCCCCTTTAAAATAATGTCAAAAATTATGGGGCATCTTATACATGGATAGTGACTTCCCCCATTTTCTTAAATCTGAGCCCCCCAAAATAGGGGGCATCTTATACATGGGGGCGTCTTATAGAAGGAAAAATACGGTAATTAGCATTTTATATATATACACAATAGTATGATGATGATGATGATGATTAACATTTTCCTCCAAAGAGCTCAATGTGCTGTACATGGTTCTCCTCTCCCTGTTTTATCCACCAGAAGTTGCTTTTTGTGCCTCAAACTGGAAGTATCCAAAGTTCCCGTGAAGCTGAGAAATAATAACAAAAAGGGAGAAAGGGAAGAAAAGGCATTTTTTATATATATATAACGTATTTGAAGATTCGTGATTCAACATAGAAGGACTTACAGTGAAAGCTAAACCGAAAGGGAGGCACTCTTGATGAAGCATTTCAAAAGAATAAAAAAGCAGTCCTTTCAGTGATTTTTCTTTCCCAGGAATTATGTTGAAAGATAATACATATATATGCTCATTTCTGGGCAATGCTTCTTGAAGGCTGCCTCAGTGATATTAGCAAGATCTTTGATTCTCTGGGACTGGCCATGAGAGACAGAAAAGAACTCTGTAATATAAAAGGAAGAAGGGGTGGAATGTCAGGGAAACAAAGGCAGTCAACAGGATGAGGCCTTCCAGGCATGTCCAAAGTCCGTTTCGAGGGCCTAATCCGGCCCGCTGGTCGATTTAATCCGGCCCCTGTGGCAGTTTATTTCCTGGGGTAAAATCCTAAAAAAAAACCCTCAACTTCAATCCTTAAAAAAGGTTAACAACTTTGGTCGGCCCTCTGGTCAGCCCTCACAGCCCTTCACTTCATAAAATCTGGCCCTCTTTGAAAAACGTTTGGACACCACTAAGCACTGCATATGCCCCCCTCAAGTAAATTGGGTGGCCATTTAATGCAGTCCTACTTAAGAACTGCAATATTTCCGTTGAATTTACCAATTAACAAAAACTTTGTTTTTCGGAGCATTTGTCTATAAATATGTATCAGTCTTCAGGTACCATTAATAAAGCAGGTAGATATGATGGACTGAATTTGCCGTAGGGTAAGAGGAAGGATTCTTTGAATCTGGGCAAGTGGCAGGTTTGAAGGTAGCATTGCCCAGGACCATGGTCAGCAGTATGTTGCAATAAGATTATACAGTAGAGTTCAGAGTGGCAAACACACACAAGCGGGTATGACGGCCCTTATGCTCCAAAGCTTAAACCAGTGTTCCAGTCTAGGGAGCCAATGCATGGAAGGGTAGACAGTTGGTGGTAGCAAGGAGATGAGGAAGACAATGAAGATACAGATTGATACTGAAAACTGAGTGTAGAACAATGCAAGAAGGCAGAAGGATTACCTGCTTGTAATGGATGGCAGATCACGAGGGGGGGAAAGATTGTGAAAGGAATTTGCAGTACAGTGGTACCTCTGGTTAAGTACTTAATTCGTTCCGGAGGTCCGTTCTTAACCTGAAGCTGTTCTTAACCTGAAGCACCACTTTAGCTAATGGGGCCTCCCGCTGCCGCTGCGCCGCCAGAGCACAATTTCTGTTCTTATCCTGAAGCAAAGTTCTTAACCTGAAGCATTATTTCTGAGTTAGCGGAGTTCTTAACCTGAAGCGTATGTAACCTGAGGAACCACTGTATAACAAAAGACTTAACTGGCTAGTCTTTTGCAAATGGATGCAAGAATTTAAAACTTGCAGCTGCGGTAGACATGGAATTTTTTTTAAAAAAAGAAGTCTGCAAATGCTTTGTGTTTTCTTTACTTCTCTGTTGTCTTTGCTCAAAGTGAGATATCATTGACCTGAAGTAATAAATGCAGGCTGAGTGGTGTAAGTTTCATACTTTGTGCTGTTTTTAGCTATCGTTTTAAATGCAAATTTGCATATAATTATTCTTAATCCTCAAAGGAAATCTTCTCTGTATTATCATATTTTGCAGGAATTTAATTAAATGATTGCAAGTTTTTGACTACCTGAATGAGGGAAGTTCCAGATCAACACTCCTAAAAATTATCATAAATGTATGAGAGAATGTAGGTTGAAATAATAGAAAGAGCCAAATTCTATTCATTAATCACTAAATATTTAATAACAAAAAAGGTCATATTGTTTAGAAATTACAATGAAACCGAATACAATAGTTTGATTTTTATCAGATACCCCCTTGAAATTCTAAACAGTTGGACACACTTAACTGTGTGCGCTTTTGTTCTTGTCTTACATCAGCAATTCTGGGACAAGGATTGTCAGGAAATGGCAGAGTTCACTCCCACATCACTTGAAGTTCCCTTACACTACAAAGATTAAGTTTTCATCCTGTTTTGTTAAACAAAGAGGTAATGATTAAACACATTTTCCCCTGTGTATTTAGAATATTTGCACAGGGCCAGACTGCTCCCTGAGAACTAAGTGCTGGCCTCATTTTTCGCCCTGTGAATTTTCCTGAGTCATGCATAGCTGCTGTTTGTGGGGGCTTTCGAAAGACCCTGATTAGGAACAGGAATATATATATACCAGTATCTCTCTCTCACACATACAAATATATTCAGAATCATGGTTGGCATCTGTTCTGCCAGAGTTCATAGAACAGTATTCATTGGCCGAAAGCAGGAATTTTAGCTTTCTGTTTTTGCTGAAGCAAACTTCCTTTGCCTGCTGCCAGCGCACAGACAGTCCATGGAGCCGTTTGGCTGCCACTTCTGGGGCTAAGATCTCCTGACTCAGTTTACAATGCATCAGACTTCACTGTAAAACCAAGGCAGAACCTGTCCCTGTTCTTAATTCCGAACAACCTGTCCTGTAATTACTTGCGGTAAGGACTGTGTTGTGCCCACCTCTCTGCCAGTTGCATCATTTTATGTCTCTTGCCTCACCTTGCTCCTTATAGACGGCTGGTGGCTTCAGTCAACCTTGCCTTCTTTAAATTGCTTTGGCTGTGCCTCCCTCTACCTGCAGTTGCACTGCCCTCCCTATGGGTCGAGCGAAGAGATTTAGGGCTGGTGTACACCTAGGCCAGGGGTCGGCAAGGTTTATCCTGCCTGGGCTGGATCAGTCCCGCGGAGATCCCTCTGTGGGCCGGATTGTGAGCTCACCCGCCCACAATTTTTGGCGTCTGCGCATGCGCAGATGCGATTTTCGACATCTGCGCAGACGCGATTTTCGGTGTTGCGGAAGCAAGTCCCCTCGCTGGTTTAGCGCACCGTGCGAGCGGGCAGCTCGGTTCAGGGGCAGCTCATGGGCCGGTCAAACAACTTCCGCAGGCCGCTTCTGCCCCATGAGCCTTAGGTTGCTGACCCCTGACCTAGGCATTACTTGATTTCTCTATTTGATGACTGATAGCCGAATCTATGAATAGATTGCACTGAAATGCATTGAGTTTTAAGCAATATAGAAGTTCTGTCTGTCACGTGAAAGCTCTGTCCGATGGGCCAGTCACACATGCAAGGCATCACTTGATATTTATTATTGTATTCTAACTTGCCCTTCCTCCCAAAGGAGGCCAGAGCTGCAAAAAGCAAACCAGTAAAACAATACAATTAAAAAATAAAACATGCTTAAAAACGATTAAGAATATGTATAAAAAAACACATCAAGAACATCTAACACCATTAAAAGAAAAAGGAAAAAACAGCCACATGCCATCACAGCTAATAATTTCTAGGTTACCAAGAACAGCATCTTTCAGGCATGTTTTTTTAAATTAAAAAAAAAACCCACCTGAATGCTAATAATGACAGAAGGGAGACTATTCTACTAATAGGGAGCCACCACCGAGAAGGCCCTGCCACATGTATTTGGGTCCCAAGCTATTCAAGGTTTTTTGTGCTAGTACTAACACCTTGAATTGGGCCCAGTAGCTCACTAGCAGCCAGTGGGGCGCTTTCAGGACTGGTAACACATGGTCCCATAAGTCTGCCCCACTTCCCAGTCTAGCAGTTGTACTCTGCATTAGCTGCAGCTTCCAAGCCATTGCCAAGGCCAGTCCCACACAAAGTGCATTGCAGTAACCCAAGCTGGGGGTGAGGACAAGTAACCAGCTGATGGACATCTGCGTGCATGACTCAGCCCTTAAGATTTCGCCACCTCCCAGTTCTTGGACTGACGCCCAAATTGCAAATTACATTAAATGTGTGCTTATGTTTAACTGGGAGCTGTGTGTCTGCTCACTCCTATGTCTCCTTCCATTGTTCCATCTGTTTCTACTCCATCCACTATACTGTAGTTCCCGCTGGCCCTGGCAGCACCTTCCTTCTCTCCCTCCAGGTTCTGCAGGAATCACATCTAATGAAGCTGGCGAAGCTGTGGGAGAAAAGGAAACTGAAGATTTTGAGACCATGTAGTAGTTCTCCATGTGAGTCTCAGGAAACAAGATTCATTCTTCTGTGAACAGCTTTTGCCATGATTAGATTATCAGGCTAGGATTGAAGAGCCACATTGCTTCCTGGTTGACCTTGGTTCAGTTACTATCTCTCCCAGGGTTGTTGTGAGAATGTGATGGGTGGGATTAACTATATATAATGCTTTGAACTGCTTGGAGAAAAAGTGGGATATAAATTCAGTTAGCAGCAGTAGTACAACCAAACTTACAGAACTAGGTCAGGATCTATAAATTTCTGAATGATATGGTTAGGACAATTTGTCTTCAACTTTTTATTCCCATTCTTAGCTGTTAATAAAATGTTGTGAGTGTGGATTATAATAGACTCACTTCAGAATTCCCCCATGTGTTTCCTGTACAAGCAGCACTTACATTCAAGTCTATTATTTGTTCTTTAATGTCTGCATTAGGGAAGCATAATACGACTGCACTAATTGTGAGATCAGAAGTGCAGAGTGAGTACAAGCGAATTGTAGAAGAATTTATGCAGCACACAGCACAGCGCAGTAATTAGATTTCTTTATATTATGCAGCCTGTGCTTTTTAATTTACTTTGTACATGACGGTTTCCTTTTGTTAAGCAAGCTTCGGCTAAAATAAATGGAATAGCTTCGAGCTTTCAAATGGAAGGCAAATGTTTTAGGAGAACGTGGCAGCAAAACATTACTGGGATGTTCTAGCTCAGACCTGCTTTTGCGGTTCTGAAACTACTTGAGCCACACACACCTTGCAGTTCTTCGTTTTCTTACTGTGCACCTACCTGAGGCAGTTCATTTCCCGTTTATACTGATTTCTGATTACCCAATACCTTCACACACACACACACACACACACACACGGCATGCTCCTTTTCAGCCTCTGTGTTAATCAGGTTTATGGAAATCATGTTTGGAAAGGATTGCTCAGTACATTTTGTTCAAAGGGTGCACTTTTATTCTTCCTTCTCATTTGTCTCCTAGAATGAAAGCAATGCCTTTTAATGGAGAGGAATGTGGAAGCTGTAATATGTTTCAACAAGCACCACCCACAAGCCTCCTCTAAAATCATGAGGGTTAACGAGTCAAAGCACTGTGGCACATCATTTGATCTGACTGGAGAAAAGACTATGCAATTTTACATTGTTGCCTAAATGGGTGATGCTAGAAATCTATAAAGGAGTAGCCTGATGGGCATTAGGCTGGACTGTTAAGGGTGTGGTGATTTACACATGCTTTCTTTAAAAAATGAAAAGGTACCCCGATCTGTAGAGCACAACATCTTTGACTTAGGGGTCATCCACACTTCCTTTTTGACCCATGCTTTCTAGGTCTGCGGTTTCCCAGTCTATGTCCGAAAACTTTCTTTTGTCGCTTTCTCCAGGAAAACCTGCTCTTTAACGCCGAATTGGAACAAACAGCAATTCGAGTTTTCTGCAGATTGCCAAGAACATTAAAGAGCAGGTTTCCATGGGGAAAGCATCGGGGGGAAGAAGCTCACTTGGACAAGGAAGAGTGTAGACCTGTGCTTCGTAAGCTCGGATTAGTTTGGATGATACTAAATGAGCAAAATTTGCAATGAAGCCTTTATCTTCTTAAGTATGCTGATGAAGAGCTCGGATTTCGTAAATGCAGTGAGACATTGCTAACCAAAGTCACCTATGTCTGAGAGTACTAAATAGTATTGAACTGAGCCAACATAGTATTGAACCCTCATTACAACCGCTGCTCAGAGGTGACTTTGCCTGTGTTTGCTGTTTGGCTGCTAAATTCTAATATTATACTAGGAGTGATATTAGCAACCAGTTTTCTGGTCCTAAACTGTTCAGGAGCTTTGGTGCTAATTACGAGCCCTTTGATTTAGGTTAAGAAACAGATCTCGAGTCAGTGAAGCTGGCGTAATAACAGAGTTACATGGTCCAAAAAACCTGCTCCCCATCAAACTCTAGCTTCAGTATTTTGTATCAGCAGACACTCTTCAAAAGCCCTCCTGTTCCAGGAACGTGTGATTCAGCACATACACTTAAACTGTGACCAGCACTCCTGACCTCAGTTTCTACCTGGCTCTCTAGGAGTAACGCTGGGCCCAGGAGGACTCCCAGCATGCAAACCTGATTCTTCCAGCATACGGCAACCCCGTCTGTAACTTGGGGTCATCCAGACTCCTGCTTCCCCCCAGGAAAACCTGAACTTTACCGCTGAATTGAAGCAAACATCAATTTGGGTTTTCTTCAGATTGCTCTGATTCAGTGCTAAAGAGCAGTTTTTTTCAGGGAAAACAGTGGGGCAAACAGAAAACTAGCTTGGATCTGTGCTTTCTAAGCATGGACAAGCAGGTGTGGGGATGAGGCCATACTGTAATCGTCACCCAGAACCTGTAGCCGTTCTACCCAGGAGTACAGTCGTACCTTGGTTGTCAAACGCCCTGGAACTTGGATGTTTTGGCTCCTGAATGCCGCAAACCTGGAAGTGATTGTTCTGGTATGCGAACGTTCTTTTGGAACCCAAACGCCCGACGGGGCTTCCGCGGCTTCTGATTGGCTGTGGGAGCTTCCTGCAGCCAATCAGAAGCTGTGATTTGGTTTTTGAATGTTTTGGAAGTCAAACAGACTTCCAGAATGGATTCTGCTTGACTTCCAAGGTACGACTGTACTTTGGACTTGGTCCTGAGTGGCAAGCTCCTCCTACAGGTTTATTGGACCCCCAGGGTCACCTGACCTCTGTTTTGCTGGAAACTGCCATTTCACTCCCTGGTCATTTGCAGTGGTTGCGTTAAAGAACAGAGACCAGGCAGTCCTTCCCTAATGAATTTCCACAGTTTTCATGACCACTGGTGCTGTACACCATGTATCTGTGGCAGTGTACATAGGAAGCTGCTTGCTGTCTAGCCCTTGCCCTTCTGATACAGGTTTCATAGGAACAGTTGCCTAAGCTCAGTTTTCTAAATGTGTGCAGAAATTAATAAAGTATAGCAAAGCAAGAAAACGTTTTTCCTCCCTGTTTCCCCAGGGAATAAAAGTGTCTGGAAAGGACAGGATCTCTGGACGTACATCAAGCACCCAGTTCTATTGGGATAATCTGAAACTGCCCTTAAGAAAAATGTCCTCATTGCTATCTAAAACATATTTATTTCACTTAAACACATTAGTGAGGAGTGCATAAATTAAAAGACCCGGTGCATTATTTCATTATTCAGTCTACTGCAACGCTGACAGTTTGGATTGCACTAGGAAGCAGTGGTTGTGTATCATTTTCTGTACATGTGACCTTTAGTTTTGAAAAGGTCATATTTTATTTCTCATATTTCAGTGTTTAAAGCATGCTGTGTAGTATTTAGTAATATTGAAAGGTTTGATACTATCTAGAGCTTACATTCAGCTGAGATTATTAGTTTGGTTACAAGTAAGAAAGCAATTTATTCCGTTACATCAGTTGGGAAGGAATTAAATGCTGTGAAAATAACAGGTGCTTTTGGAATTTCTGGTTCCAGTGCATTTCATGTTTTTGTCTAATATGCAAATCACATCATCGGCAGAGCAAGAAACCACATATTCACGTTAAGGCTGTGATCCTCTTTACCCATTTGGGAACTCATTCGGCTTTCCTTCTGAGTAGACATGCATAGGATTAGACAGTATTAGTTGGCAGAGAATCCTACATTTTCTCCCAAACTAATTTCTGTTGTATTTCTGGTAGAATACATGGAAAGAATTATGAGTGTTGACCTTTTAAAATACTTCAGCGTAGAGAGAGCATGTCAGCGGTCTGTACGTAAGGCCTACTGCATAATCATACTTCAAAATAATGTCTTTTTCCTGAAAGGTCATCAGATACATTTATCAAAAGATGGTGATAATGACTTGTTTTTGATAGAATTTCAAAACCATTTGAATAATGTAATAGTCGCTTGATCCAATCCATAGCCAATGATAAAAGAATGGGCAGTCAGGCCTCTTTATTCCCACTGAAGTTCTTTTCTATTATTGGAATCAGGAAATGATTCTTTATGTCTTCCCTCTGGGGCATTGGGTTGCAATAGCGACTAAGTGCCAAAATCTGATCCATGCTGAGTTCAGCGTATGGCACCAGCAGTTGCGCAGATAATTTAGCCCTTTGCAGCACAGCTGAAAGTCAGCCTGCATAAGCTGTTGAAAACCAGCAGCTGCCATGGGCTCAAAGTGTAGCTGTAGTTATAAGCCAGTTTGATGTACCGGCCTAGAACACTTCGCTGTGAAGTCAATTCCACCCTGGCAATACTGCCCTGCTTCAGATCTCGTGATCTACATTTATTAAAGTAGCTCTTTGAACGGGGGTTGTTGGCCTCGTTTAAGATAGAGAACAGGAAAAGAGAAGTCTATCGCTAATTCATAAAGGGGAGGTTTTTCATTACCATGTTGACGTGGATAGAGGTAGAAGTGAACTATGAAAAGCTTGCTAATGCTGTTGGGATGAATTTAGTCAAACATTTCTCAAACATGATTTTTAATTATAGTATTCAGCAAAGTCCATCATCACCTTGGTGCAATACTTGGGCGCCTGGGCAATACTTTTGAGGCATATTGACTGTGACTAAGCCAGGGTGTTGTAAGTGGTTAGAGTATTGGGAAACCCAAGTTCAAATCTCAACTTGGTCATGAAGCTCACAGGATGATCTTGGCTCCCTCCCTCCCTCCCTCCCTCCCACTTTCTCAGTCTTACAAACCTCACATGGCTGTTGTGATGTTAAAATGGAGGGGTGTACTTTGAACCTTTTGAAGAAAAGGTGGTATATAAACACAGTAAATAAAATAAAATAATTTTTAAAATTGCCCTGGTTCCACTAGTTACCGGTAGTCTAAACATGTTCAATGGATAAGCCTTTGCCTAAAGCAGAGCTTTCCAAACTGTGCGTCGTGACACGTTAGTGTGTTGGCTGCGGTGTGTCGTGGAAACACTACGAAGGGGGTTCGTTTAACCCCTGGTTTGCTAGCAAAACTGAATTACCATGTCGCCAAATGATGCACGTCTAAAAAGTGCGTCACCAACATGAAAAGTTTGGAAAGCTTTGGGTCTAGAGATTTGCTTTAAAACATTGAAAAGCCAAATCGTTGTGAGAGTGACACAACTAAACATTCCGCCTTTGTGCAAATTATAAAATGTTTGTAGCCATTAAAAGGTACAAAATGTATCACCAGGTCTCTTTAGCTGTGATGCTATCTGTATACTACTGTCTTCATTCAGGATCAAGAGGACATCCTGAAATGATTTAGAAGTTCCCTTCAGTGGAACAATAGGGGGCAGGAACCTTCTTAAAAGGGAGGAGACTTCCTCCTCCTCCTCCTCCTAGCTCAACTGTTTCCTGCCACACACTAGGAAGTTTTGGTCAACTGACAATTACAAAAGAAAAGAGGGGGACGTAAGGAGCACACAGACTTTCCTCTTCCTCCTACTCCCATCTTTAGCCTTGATTAGGTAGTCAGGAAGTACATTTTGCTTGCGCTAACCTTCCACAGCTGGAAAATGGAGCCATGGAAAAAGGTAGCCATGCCAGCCCATTATTGGGGGGGGGGGGCATTTATTGTAGCCAAAATGTTACAAAAGCGTCTCAAGCTATTGAGTTCTCCAGATGTTTTCATTAGGCAAGACATTAAATAGAGCAAGGGGCATGCCTACGGTCCTACGCATTTGCAAGCATACTTCCAATAAACCCTATTGAACTCAGTAGGGCTTGCTTCTGAGTTAAATATGCATAAGATGGCACTGTTAGTTGATAAAATATTTCCAAGATACTTGTAGACTTTTATGAGTAATTAAAATCGTTTCTGAGAATTTTTATGATGTACAAAAGCTTAGCTGTACAAATTTCCATGCTATTACATGAGGAAATGATCAGGGTTTTCTTTAGCTGTTATTGCTGTTTTCTAGAATTTAATAACAATTGTAACTTGGTTGACATATTTTCCAGAATGTGATTTGTTTGATGGCAGTGTTTTTTTAAAATTCAAACAGAAGGCTGTTTAATATTTGGAATATTAATTATTTTGCAAGAACAGCACTCCTAGGGAGATAATTAGCAGAACTCCGGAATTAGGACATGCCTTAGAGACATCCTGTAAAATAACTGCAACTCTTCAAGAAAATGTGCTAGGCTTTGGGGTAAGCCAAAAATTATAAGTTTTGCAAGTCTGTAAAAAAAAAAAAAAGCAAATTACTGAAGGATGTAAATCTTAACACCAACTTATTATGCCTACTAACTTAACTTGAGGGTTTTCAGACTGATGATAAGACTCTCATACAACCAGCAACACAGTTTTAGGAACAGCAAAACCTGAGCCCAAAGATGCTGTTTATATGTTTCATAACCAAGCTTAAATAAAATAAGGCAGCAAAATATTCAGCACAGTGGAATCCCATGCATGTTCACCCAGAGGTAAGTTCTATGGCATTCAGTGGGGCTTTATTCTAAGTAAATGTTAGCAGGGATAGGGAACCTCAGTTCCGGAATGCGAATGCCCTGCTATCCAACCCCGTAGGGTTTCCACAGGCAACACCCCTCATTTGGTACAGCTGAAACGTAGCTATATTATGCAGACGGAAGAGCCCCATCCTCTTCTGCCCATTTTTCCTCTTCCAGCAAAATGGCCACCAGCTCTCAGAAAGCTGGCTATGAAAGATTCACCATTCCTTTGCTATAGGATGGCAGCCTGAATGTTTTTCTTTGAAGATTCTGCCTTTCATAGCAAATTTAACATAGAGCTTAATTTGTTTTCATTGCAGTCACTGAGATGCGCTTATAGGTTACGTTTCAGGACTAAAGACACGGAGAGATTTGCTTTGGCTTCTGTTGAATCAGGGTATACAAGATAAGTTACTAAACATACTGTTACACATTTCTAGCAGTTTTTGCATCATCCCCAAAAAAATATAGGCAGTAGGTAGCACCAGCTAAGCAAGAGCCCAGAAACCCTGAACTCTAGTAAAAGTTAGCACAAAGGCGGATGTCTATGGTAATTATATGTTCCAAAATGCCATCAGATGCCAAGTCCATGTTGTCGTTGCCTCTAAAACACTCAGCTCTGTATCAACTGAGTCGGGTGAGGCTGTGCACATCCTGGACTCAGTGTTTGGCTGGATGTGGACCAATAAGTTGAAGCTGAATCCTGACGAGACAGCGGTCATGTGGGTGGGCCATAACCAGGTCCAGGAATTGGGTAGGTTTTCTTTTTTGGCAGTCCTTCTGAACCAACAGGTGTGTAGTCTCGGACTCTTGGGAGTGCCCCTAGATACATTAGTTTCGCTGGAGGTTCCAGTGTCCTCTGTGGTGTATGCCTGGTACACCAGGTTTGTTCATCCATGGACATAGAGCCTTGCCACTGTGGCCCATGTGCTGGTAACCTGAAGACTGAATTCCTATGATATACTCTATACCCTTGAAGTTGGTTTGTGGAAAGTAGAATGAGCACTATGACAAAGTTTCCTATTAGGTAATGTACCACGAGCAGATAACCATTTTTCACTGGCTGCCAATATGCTACTGAGCCTGCTTCATAGTTGCTTTGGTTTGTAAATTCCTGTTGAACTTGAACCCCGGATATCTAAGAGTACACTCGATTTCATGTAGACCTGCCCAGTTGCTAAGATCTGCTAGGAAGGCATGCCAGCTGTGCTGCATTTAGCCGAAGCCTTCTCACTGGTGGCAGCCCAGCTTTGGAATTCCCACCCCTCTGAGATATGAATGGCACCAATTCTGTTGAACTTTTGGTACCAGCTGAAGACTTGGTAATTCACCCAACCCTTTGTTAGTTAGAGTTTAGTGGCAATATGGATGTGTGTGTGTTTCTATTGCTTGGTTATAATTTATCTGCCTCATATTCTTTTGTGATTGTATATGAATGTGCATTTTAACGAGTGGGTAAGACTTGTTAAATTAATTAATTAAGCATGTGAATTAATCCTCAGCTTCTAATGTATAATGCTCTTTTGTTACACTCACATCTGGCTACTGGCTTGTTTGGAAGCAGTTTTATTTTAGTCCTGACAGGTCTCTCCAGTGTCTCGCTATGATGCTTCTGGCTGCTGAGAGTAGGTGGGTTATGTGCTCTTTATGTGAGTGGGCATTATTATCCTGGAAGATGTTCAGTAGGGCCAATTCTGGGGTGGCTTCTAATACTTGTTTAGTTATTTTGCATATATCCTGTATGACTGATGTCCAGAAGAGTTGGATTTTGGGACATTCCCACCACATGTGGAGGTGTGTGTCTGTGGAGGTGCAGCCTCTCCGGCATTTTGGTAAGGCTTCTGGGCATATCATCTCTAGTTTCCGTGGTGTTAGGTGCCATCTGTAAGTGAGTTTCAGGGTGAGTTTTTTCTTTTAGCTGAGATGGATTTAAAGGGAGGTTAGACCACATTCCAGTCCATTGGGTGGTGTTAATTTCATAGCCTATGTTGTCCTCCCATTGTTTTTTGATTATGTTGAGGGGGTTTGTGGGATTTTGTAGCAGTAATTTGTATATTGTGGATACCATCTCTTTGCCGTGTCCCTTCGTTGTTAGGAGGAGGTTTTTGAAGGTTGTCAAGGGCCTAGTTACTGCTTTGAATTGCTATGGTATTAGAGTCCATATTGTTAGTTCCGCATTTTGCTGAGGCTTGGGAGTAGATTTGTTTGAGGGTTTGTAAGAAGTTGGGACCAAATTTCATGTTAGTTAGTACTGCTAATAGGTATTTCCATTCTAGGCAATCAAAAGCTTTGAGGATGTATAGAGGCATAATTGTCAGTGGGAGGTTAGTTGCCATGCTGTGTTCGATCAGATTCAGTAGTTTTCTAATGGAGTCTGTTATATTGCAGCCAGGGACAAAGCAAATTTGGTCTGGGGCTATTAATTTGTGTAGGAATTTTTTTTTTTAGGCAATTAGCCAAGATTAATGTGAATATCTTGTAAAGGTAAAGGGACCCCTGACCATTAGGTCCAGTTGCGGATGACTCTGGGGTTGTGGTGCTCATCTCGCTTTACTGGCCAAGGGAGCCTGCGTACAGCTTCCGGGTCATGTGGCCAGCATGACTAAGCCGCTTCTGGCGAACCAGAGCAGTGCACGGAAACGCAGTTTACCTTCCCGCTGGAGTGGTACTTATTTATCTACTTGCACTTTGACATGCTTTTGAACTGCTAGGTTGGCAGGAGCAACGGGACCGAGCAACGGAAGCTCACCCCGTCACAGGGGTTCGAACCACCGACCTTCTGATCGGCAAGCCCTAGGCTCTGTGGTTTAGACCACAGCGCCACCCGCGTTCTGTCGCCACCCGCGTCCTGTACTTGTATGTACTTGTATATTATTTGCGAGCCCAGGCGCAGGGAGCACGTGGCTGGTGAGATCTGAAGAAAGGCTCTGTGGTTTAACCCACAGCATCTTGGTTAATTAATGAGATTGGGTGGTATGATTCTACTTTGAGGCTGTCTTTGAGTGCTTTTGGAATAGAGACTACTTTGGAGGAGGTCCAGGTTTTAGGAATGGGGCCCCCTTTTATGATGTTGTTAAATAGGCAGGTCAAAGGGTTCTTTGAATTGCTTATAGAATTCTGCTGTAAAGCCTTCTGGGCCTGGGGCTTTGTGTCGTTTCAGGTTTTTTAGGACAGTATCTATTTCCTCCGGTGTAATAGGACTGTCCATGAATCTTCTTCATCAGTTAAGGTTGGCATGGTCAGTCCTGCCAGGAATTTTTTGATTTCTTCCTCTGGTGGGTTGTGGGAAGTGTATAGGTTGGAGTAAAATTCCACAAATTCTGAGGTTATTTCTATGGAGGAGAATGTTATGTTGCTGTCTTTTTTGGTGATGCAGTGTATTCTTGTTTTGAGTGATTTTTTCCTACACCTGTTTGCCAATTGTCTAGAGTTTTTCACTCCATACTTGTAGAAGCATTGTTTTGAGTATAGAATGTTGATCATTGTTTGGTTGATTTCTCGTGAGTTGAGTTTCCTCCTTTTTTTGTTCTGTAAGTTTAAGGAGTCTTTTAGCTCCTGTTTGTTTGTAGCGTGCTGAATATGGCACCCTAGTTTCTTTTCTGCAAGTTGAATGCATTTCATTATATTTGCAAATTGCTTGTGAATAAAACTGCTGTACATTTAGGTAAGATTGAGTGTAAGAGCTATTCAGGTCAGGGTTTTCAAAAGCTGTGCATTGCTTTTCTCAGTCAGTTACAGGAACAGGATTGGATCACCTCATTTACCCTTGACTAGTGGGAGAAGAGAATGTGTTCCCAGTGACAGAGATGATAAAATGACATGTGTCAGGCACAATTGAGTGGGCGAAAGCAGTGATTTGGATTTTGCTAAAGGTTAATAAGTTTCCAGCTTCCCTTAGGCAAATAAATGGACATTTTGTTAACTTATGAATACTTTGCAGGAACTGGAACCGTTCCTGCAACAGCATTTCTAATTGAAATATTCCCTGTGATCATTTTCGGTCAGTTGCTGCTAGGGCACTCTAAAAATGTGAAAGCATGGAGTTTCCTGGAAATTATACAATAGTAGTATTTGTGGTTCCACATTTACTTTTGAAGCCTGTAGATTTCGCCCCAATTTCTAATTGATAGGTAGATTGAACCATGTGTAAACTGTGTAAGGTATGCTTAAACAAATTCTAACTTATGCTCTAATTATCGGGATGATTCTGTACAGATTCTGTACATCTGAATGTGAACATTGGGAGAGAAGTTGTGTTCAGCTTGGAATCCTTTTCAGGAATTCTTCCTTTTTAATTCAAACCACATTTCATACAGTAAATAAGAGCAAAGTTTACTAAATGTAATCGTTTTCTTCCATATAATATTTTGAGATTTTGTGAAATCCTAATCACAAGATTAAGCAGGAATTTTTATATCATCTTACGATAAGCTCAGAGCCCATTAGTGTGCAGATTCCTCATATCTTCCTATGGGATTAGCAGACAGCAAACACAATATAATTTGTTCATAATTTTTTTTTATTAAATTAACTCCTGTATATTAAAATGAATTAATAGAATAAGATCTATTATAATTCTGATTTTTGCATTAAAAACTATTAGCAGCATGTATATGCTATAGAGATTGGTTGCTCTTAGCTGTGAAAAATCAGCCATGCTTGACAATGAATTATGAAAATATTTTCATAGCATTTCCTGCTCAGTAGTTCGTCAATTTCAATTGTCACAAAGTTGATACTTTTCGGGGGGAAGGTTAACACAATAATTTCAGTGTTACAGAGTTTGGTTTTCCTCTTTCTGTCCTATGGTTGAGTGGTGCCAAATGCTAACATGTTTGGCACAAAAACGAAGCATTGGTATAAAAACAAGGGGGAGAAGATCTCTATTCATGTAAGCTCATTGTTCACTGCCCTAGTTGGCTGCTACTTGGGTGCACCTTTGTCTTTCTAAAAATGATGTCATGCACATAGCCAATCAGATTTGACTAAATTGCTGTGTCACTGTAACATCAAAGATGTATTGGGGGTGAAATATGACCTAAAGTACCGGCTGTTCAGGACTGGAAGTACACTCGTTGTGAAGTGCTGCTGCTGCTGCTGCTACCTAAACACAAGTTACTGGAGAAGCATCACTGCCTGGATTTGAGATATGAGAGCACTTTTGCTATGCACATACTCCCCAACCCAAAAGGAAAACCCACTTTAGAAGTACAGAACACCCACAGACCTTCCCCTGTTCAATTTGTTTCATGTAAGCTGTTTTGCCTGATATTTTATGTGGCCAGACAATTACCAAACAGAATAAAGAAAGGATCTGATTTAGAGAATACAACATTAAGATATAACCAAAAAGCAGGGGAAACTATTATGCAACAAACCAGAAGAGGAAGTTGTAGGGGGGAGGGCGTTATTTGGTTTTGTGTTTAGATTTGAGATGATGCTATTCTGATGAAGATAAACATGTAAAAATCAATGAAAACTATTTAAAAAAAGAAGTACAAAACATCCATGGACCTTCACCTGTTCAATTTGTTTCATGTAAGCTGTTCTGCCTGATATTTTATGTAGCCAGATATGTAGACTTTTTACAATTTGAGATAGCGCTCTTCAGAAAACATTGCTTACAGTAAGGTGGAGCGTGGTTGTTTGAATAAATGCTCATACTTTATTTAAACCAAGGGTTGCCAATTGAGGCCCATAACCACATTTGAAAAGCAGAGAAACTGCTGTGGGCACCCACACCCTGTAACCAGGCACAGGCAGCAACCTATTTTATCGACTACAGCAGGTCACTTTTTTCAGTTCTATTTTCTGCAGTGGGAGGGGACCCTCCGGGTGCCAGGGACAGCTGCATATTCCTGCATTACAAGGGGGTTGGGTTAGATGATCCTCAGGGTCCCTTCCAACTCTACAATTTTATGAATCCATTATGTATATAGGGCATACTGTATATTCCTGCGTATAAGACTACTTTTTAACCCAGGAAAATCTTCTCAAAAGTCGGGGGTCGTCTTATACGCCAGGTCGTATTTCTTATACGGCGAGTATATCCCAAACTCTATATTTTAACTGGAAAAGTTGGGGGTCGTCTTATACGCCCAGTCGTCTTATACGCCGGAAAATACGGTAAATAATACAGTGGGAGGGGATCAGATCATTGCCCACACTAAACAAATACTGTTTCTGGGAAGTTTCTAAAAAATAAATAGAAACAGAATTGAATAAGGTGGTCCTGAAACCAAGTGTTGCAATGTAGAGTCCTCCCAGTGCCTCTCTTTTCCATTTTCCATTCCATTCCCCCAGGAGCTGGTCAGTATTCTATAGCCACTGGGCATGCTGAGTCCTCCTTTGGCTATTTTGGGGTTTCCTTCATTTCTTTGGTTCCCCCTCCCCCCCCATTTATTTTTGTACTTCTGCAAACCTTTGTGTTTCCCCAAGTCTGCTGGTTCTTGCCGCTTTCGAATGGGCTGTGCGTTTTGGCTACCCAAGCAACAGCATGAACATCAGAAATAGATGGAGTGATGAATAAAGCCTCTTGGTGTGCATGGATGTTTGCCAGGGTCCTCGGCCACTGACAGGCTTGAATCTCAGGCATTCCAGGAGCTGGGCTAGAGTCATGACCTTGAGCAGCTGCATCCTTGTGGAAAGGCATTGGCCTCCTCGGACTCAAGTAATTTTACTGGCTCTTTGCCTTGGTGCATCCCAATCCACTATGATTTGTGCCCTTTCCTATCCCTATATAAATTTCCCCTTCCTGCTAGCCGACTTTTGGCAGCAAAGCATTTTACTGTATTCAGGTCACAGGATTTTCCTCACTTCACCCTGCCTATTTTGCCTGGTTCCTCGGCTCTAATAACTCTCTCATTCCCTTTCTTTGCTCTCCATACTTGCCTGAACCACATTTTTGCTCTCTGGTCCATGGTTTCTCCTTCTCCCTTGGTCAGGTTATCATATCATTTATTCCATTTTAAAATTGTCCTTCCACCAAGTTTCTCAGGTGCTTCAGAAACTGGCTTGCTGAAAAGCAACTATCTTCCAGAAATCAAGATCTTACTTCTCCCTTCCTCAAAGACTTTGGCTCCACCAGGGCATGATAAGAAGATTCTTGTCCCGCCATTCTTCAGCCCTCCTGGGACCCAAAGAACCCAGGGGGAGCAAATTATATCAGCAGAAGTAATAACGTTATTGGGCCTATAGGCTGCATGGAATGTTCAAGTAGTGATTTTATATTCCCTCTATAATTATTAATTATAGCGTTCTCAATTTTGTATCCCAGTGGGATGCAGCTTAACTTTTTCCAAGGATGTTTCAAGAATGTTCCTTTCATCTGATGTTATTTACCCTTCGGAAAAGTTTGAACACCTTTCTGAAACGATACTTCAAATACTAGTAATCAAACAAACAAAGAGTAGCAAATGCAGACCCCAAACAAGGACTTTGAACAATCTTCAGACATAATAGCAACTCTCTCTCTCTCACTCACTGGTGATTTAAGATAGTAAAATGTATGCATACATGAGAGAGCCTAACACAAACAAAAGGATTAAAGCAGTTGCCATTTTTAATGTACTGCATTGATTGTCCCGATAAGACTGGGATAGTAAACACCAGTAATTGGTAAGTGGTTCAGTACACAGCGTAAAGCAAACAATTCACTTATGATTTAATTGTTCAGAATATAATTGCCTTTCAAAGCAAATGCCACTGTATGCTAATGCAGAGCATTTTGAAGTGGATGGGAAATAATAAGCAGGTATCTATGGACATCTCTGTGCTTTTTTTTGGTTTCCTTTAATACTTTATCTGAAACCATTCCACGCACATACACACAGTAATCAGGGCTGTGTGTATGCTGGTGTTTGCAGTGCTAAACATCATGAAGTGTGAAGGTGAACAGTTGGAGACACATGGTGGATGCATGCCAATGAGCGACAGACCAGCAATGTTAAAATTAGACAGCTTCAACAAGGATGCACATGCATACCCATACATTCATAAATTTAATAATAATAATAATAAATTTATTATTTATACCCCTCCCATCTGGCTGGGTTTCCACAGCCACTCTGGGCAGCTCCCAACAGAATATTAAAAACACAATAAAACATCAAACATTAAAAAATTCCCTAAACAGGGCTGCCTTCAGATGTCTTCTAAAAGTCAGGTAGTTGTTTATTACTTTGACATCTGATGGGAGGGCGTTCCACAGGTCGGGCGCCACTACCAAGAAGGCCCTCTGCCTGGTTCCCTGTAACCTCACTTCTCGCAGTGAGGGGACTGCCAGAAGGCCCTCGGAGCTGGACCTCAGTGTCCAGGCAGAACGATGGGGGTGGAGACGCTCCTTCAGGTATACTGGGCCGAGGTCGTTTAGGGCTTTAAAGGTCAGCACCAATACTTTGAATTGTGCTCGGAAATGTACTGGGAGCCAAAGTAGGTCTTTCAGGACCGGTGTTACTTGGTCTCAGCGGCCACTCCCAGTCACCAGCCTAGCTGCCACATTCTGGATTAGTTGTAGTTTCCGGGTCACCTTCAAAGGTAGCCCCACGTAGAGCGCATTGCAGTAGTCCAAGCGTGTGTCATTTACATACCACTTGCACTCAGCATTCACACATCCTGCACATTTATCAACCCTTATAGCCTATTCATGCTTACTCTGAAGTAAGGTCAGGTTCCAAGTAAGAGAGTGTCAGATGCCACCCTTTGTTTAATGTGTTCATTACTACTGAGCATTGTGCTACCCCCTACTCTTGGCAGCGACATGGAGCAGTTTTCTGTGCTGCTCTTCATTCTAAGGATTCTCAAGGCTGCTTACGATAATGAAAATAATATATCACAACAAGATAGTAACAGAGTTAAGTTGTGTCATCCCATCTTAGTATCAGCTATGTATGTGCAGTTCTGTTTTTTGCTTTACAGAAAGTTTATTCGTGTCGCAGTTGCAAATCTTCACAAACGTAGCTTTCCAATAGTCTGCATTAGTCTTGATATTCTGTCACAGCAGAATATGAAAATACAGATAAAACTCTTCCAGGCATTTGCTCATCAAACCAGCCCCTTTTTTATTAGTTTCCCACATGTTTACTTTAATATGAATGCGAGAGTCTCATAAAATTCCGTCTTCCTTTTAATGCTCATTAGCTTAAAAAGGCTACCTCTTTCGGCTTCATAATAACATTGTACTTGGCTTGTTTCCTGAAGTAAGATTGCCAATGAAAGTGTGGATCACGCAGTAGTACTGCAATGGAAAACAAGTGTTTTACTTCTACAATGTGTCAGCGCATTTGTCTTTACATACATATTATCCCAAGGATTATCTAGTTACTATGATCAAAGCTGATGTTAATAAGATAATTTAATAAGCATCCAATGCCACAGACTTGGGTATTAGGAGAGAGGGGAAAAGTCATTTCTGGCCATCCGTCCTTACTTTGAAGGATAGATGCAGCAAATGGGATTAAACATTGCTGTGAAATAGCTTATTTGTATAGAAAGAAGCCATAATGATAAACGTAAGATCAGTTGAATGAACAGTAGCAACACCAGATGCAATCAAGCTTGCAGTGTATAGCATTTAGAATTATTGATGAAATATGGTTAGCTCTGCATTTATTTTCAGTATATCCATTTTGCAAATTAATGATACATCCCAATATTATGGAAACAGAATTATGTTAGACATTGACTGTAAGAAATCTAGAAAGCCTCAGCCAGAGTGGTCTAGTGTTTAAAGTGATTGTTTTGAGAGTTAAGTGGTTGGAGAATTGTGTGGAGGAGTAGATGATAAATGTATCTATATATTGCTAGAGTTTATTGCCTCAAATGCATAGTCTCATTTTTAAAAGCATACTGCAGTTAATCACTTACACTGCATACCGACTGTGTATGTAGGTATATATAATGCACAAATATGTGTGAGCTCAGGAAATGTGCTTGGATTTTTCATTACCATAAGTAGCATAGGAATAGAAAACATCAGATTGTTTTAATTAACCTGCATATTGTTTCTAGATTAATGATACAGTCTACTCGGTCATTGTATTTATCATTATAATGATACACGTTGCAGAAGTAGCCTATAAGATGCCATAGCAGAAATAAATGGCCACCTTTGCTGAAGCAAAGTAAACTGGGTGCTTATGAATGAGTATAAATGTGAGCAGCTACAGAAGTTTAAATGTTCTTCCAATCCGCATTCCATGGCCTCTCCCACCTTCCCACTGATGTATATGAATAACCATAGTTTAGAGGTCCCGGGCTCTAAGGAAGTCAGACTATCCTCCACCAGGGCCAAGGCCTTTTCAGTGATCGCTCCGACCTGGTGGAATGCTCTGTCCTTTGAGAATCGGGCCCTACAGGACTTAACCTCCTTCCGCCAGGCCTGTAAGACAGAGCTATTCCGCCTGGCCTTTAATTTGAACTCAGCTTGATCTTTTATTTCCCTTCTCTTCCCCCATCCCCTTTTTATGAAGATTACCCGCTCTGGGACCCCACAGCTAATTCTCCCCTGGCCTCCTCGCTGGCCCAAGTAGGACTAATTTAGCCAGCTAGCCCTGGTGACTATCTAATGTTTATTGCCTGGATTTTCCCAATTGATTCTTGAACTTTGAATTATATTGTTATTCATGCTTTTATACTGTATTTTATGCTGCTTTTATGTTGTATTACAATTAAGTGTTTTAAATTTGTTGTTAGCCGCCCTGAGCCCGGGTTTCTGAACCGGGAAGGGCGGGGTATAAATAAAAAAAAATATTATTATTTATTATTATGACCTTGGGTTCATGGACAGGATGTGATCAACAAAACAAGGCATGCTCATCCGCTATAGGTACAATACTGTAGGTATTGGTATTTTGCCTGTGACTTCCTTTCTGCTCCATATATGTCGACTCACGTATTCCAAATAATAACAGAGTCAAAGGGTAAAATAAAGTGGATGGTGTTAGTCTACAAAGGTAGTTGTACTTCACAGGTATATAGTGGAGTATGCCCTGGTTAAAAACAAACAAACAATTTCAGGATTTGTGGCCAACAGGGAGCCCTCACTGCAACCTGCCTCATTACATTGTGAGAAGGGGCACTGCTACTACCTGCTGTGTATTGGAGGGTTGTTCAGCCAGTACACAGTTTCCCCTATTTTGCAGGGTAGTTGCTCTGTATCCATGGGCCTCCATGCTCTCCACCCCTGTTCCTTTCCTTGGGCACATGAGGGAAATGGACAGAGGAGGTGTAGGTTTCATACTCTGACACACGGGATCCTCTCCCAGTTAAATTTCTTATCTGTGTTGTCCTTGCAGCTCCAGTTGCAGCAGTGGATTTACAGTCCCCTGTGGGTTTTTGCATTGGTGTTCTTGTGACAGGGTACCTACACAACTCCTATGAAATGACAAGTATTGCGGGGAGGGGATACCATACATTGCGCTAAATTCAATGGTAGCATCTAGTTCTCTTCAATTCTGTATAGGAGTTATATGCCAAAAGGTTCATTGAGCTTTTGGTTGACTGTTTTTTTTCCTTTTGTCACTATTTTAGATGCCGAAGAGTATCAGCCCCCAATATGGAAATCATACCGTGAGTATCAGAAACTGGAATTTGGGGGTGGGAGGAGGGCAGGGGACCTAACTTGGGAGACATTGGAAGGACATTGTGCATGATTTGAGGAACCTAAAGGAAATGAGCATTGATAAGAGGAACCATGGGAGCAGATGCTTAAGTTCCAAGTCAAATTTATCTTTTTAAAATAACAATTTTAGTAAGGTTAAAAGCTGTCTAGAGAAGGTGTGGAAGAATCATCAGTGGGTTTTAAGAGACTCGAAAGGCATAAGGGATTTCTAAGTGTAGGATTGCCTGTCTCGTGGCATGAAATTAGAATAGAGCAGCAATCTTATATACACTTACCTGAGAATAAATCCCTTTGCATCCAGGTGGACATGTGTAGAATTGCATTGCATGTGGCTGCTGGGATTTCTTCTTGCTCCACATTCACTAACCACCTGCCAAAGCAAAGAAGCATCAGTTTTGGAATAGCTGCTTTGAAATGGGTGGGGTGACCCGTCTAAGCCACTGCTATTACGTAGGTGCTTATTAACTGGACATAAAAGTCAGAGAAACAGAAATTGAACCAACAGATGCGACAAAGAGTGTGTTGATTGACAAAAGGTGCAGCACAAAATCCCTGGCACAGGAGTGCAGGCAGAGAAAAAAAGAGATTTACTCCAAGGGCAGGTCCTGGCATGATTCTAAGAACAGCCCTTAAAAGCTCGTTTTATTGTTCTTGCTAACACAACAGTCTGTCATTAGAGACTTAGGAGATCACATGGCGTATATGTTTTAATTATATGTACTGCTGAAACAGAAAAAGGATGCTGCCAATCTGTTGTCAAGAATTTGTTATTTTTGTGTGTGTAAGCCTCATTCATTTTACCATGTGGCAAGGCAAAAACTGCAGTGGACCTTCATGTTGAAAGTGTTGCCTCTTTCTTAACTTTGGTTGTAGTCGGACCATTAATTCAAGACAAGTTTCTGGGAACCTGGTTGTTGTCCCCCCCCCCCCCCCACTTCCAAAGGAATATTGAATAGGATGTCAATCCTATATTTAGTGCTGGAGAAAAGCCACATTCAAAATGAAGAATTTGAAAGCATGGAATATACAGGAGAAGTTTTAAAAGACTGAATCCAGATGCCATGCCTGTCAGCTTTAGAGCTTGTTGGATTTGCCTCTAATCTACAAATACTATTGTCACCCACACATGCTACCCTTGCGCCCTAGTTCAGATGCCATGTTGTTTTTACATTACTTCTCACGTACAGTGACATTACAAACACAGATTGTTGGGCTGGAGACCAGGCTGAGAGCGGACTGAGACTAGATTGTAAAGCACCATTGGTCTCAAATTGGGAACTCTGGCAGCTAGACACAACTGTCTTAGGCTTTGAGCCACTGTTTCCACTGGGCTGCTATCTGCTGTGATGGTGGTTGTTGTTTTATGTTGCTCTATCTCCAAAGGAACCCAGGACAGCAAACATTGCTGTTGTTTAGTCGATTAGTCGTGTCCAACTTCGTGACCCCATGGACCAGAGCACGCTGGGCACTCCTGTCTTCCACTGCCTCGCAGAGTTTCGTCAAATTCATGTTGGTCACTTCAATAACACTGTCCAACCATCTCGTCCTCTGTCATCCCCTTCTCCTTGTGCCCTCAATCTTACCCAACATCAGAGTTTTTTCCAGAGAGTCTTCTCTTCTCATGAGGTGGCCAAAATATTTGAGCCTCAGCTTCAGAAACTGTCCTTCCATAAGCACTCAGGGTTGATTTCCTTCAGAATGGATAGGTTTGATCTTTTTGCAGTCCATGGGACTCTCAAGAGTCTCTTGCAGCACCACAATTCAAAAGCTAATACAGCAAACATGGCAGTACTAAACAAGTACAGCTAAAACATATAAAATCAGTTAGACACCAACAATGCTGTTAGCCACAAGGAGTTACAGAGACTTACCCTTCCATAATTGTCAGGTGACGCAGAGAACCAATCAGTTGCATTTCACCTGATCCTATAAATCCTCAAGACTCTGATTCAGAGATGGCTCAGTTCCCTGAAACTCACTTTGTAATAGTTCTTTCTGAATGTTATCTGAGGGCTCACAGAAATCACAACCCACTCAGTATGCCTTTCTCCTTCCCTTTCCTTGAAACTAACCTTCCAGAAGCAACAAATAGGGTGAGAGGCATGAAGGAAAGGGTTGCTTTTTAAAAAACTTAAATCAGATGCAAAGCTTTATCCACAAGGAGTTCCTAGCTGAAATATCATGCAGAATTGTAGAATCGTAAGAGTTGGAAGGGACCACGGAGGTCTTCTAGTCCAAGTCTTTGCTTCATGCAAGATCTGCAGTGGAGGATGCAATTATGGCATGCTTGGCGGACAGCTGTGCAACCTCTGCTTAATATTTCCAAAGAAAGAGCCCACCACTTTGCAAGTGTTGCTCGGACAATCAGCTGTTACTGTTAAGAAGTTAATTTTAATGTTTCACTGAAATCTGCTTCCATGCAATATTCATTCAGTGGTTCTAGTCCTGACCCCCCCCCTCCAAAGACTTATTCATTCATTCATTCATTCATTCACTCTCTACCTTTTTCCCTGGCAGGGACTCAAGGCAGCTTGCAGATAAAATAAGAACAGCTAAAAAAAACCTAGGTTTTTTAAAAATTAAGCACTACGCATATCTCTATCTCTCTATATAGCCATCTATACACACACACATATGTTCTATTAAAAGCATACTGTACAACCACAACAAAAACAGTATAGCAACAGTCCCCTCATTAAAATAGTCAGTTCCGAAAAGTCTGTTGGAATAGGAAAATATTCATCTGCCAGTGAAAAGACAAGAGGGGGGCCAGTCTAGCTTCTCTAGGGATGGAGTTCCAAAGTCTGGGAGCAGCTGCCAAGAAGGCTTTCTCCCATGTCCCTACCAAGCATGCCTATATGGGTGGTGGGACCAAGAGAAGAGCTTCCCTTCAACTAGCCTGGACCTAAGCCATATGGGAGTAACAGAGAACCAGCCAGCTTTTGACACTTGAGATGTACCTTTCTAGAGCCCGCCTTATTTCTTTAATTTCAGTAGTGCTTTGCGCTATATACCGGTATATATTTAAAAAAATACTATTTATTAAATTTTCCACTTTAACAATCCAATCAAACCATATTAAATATTCCAAATTATACATATTATTCAATAATCAAACAGTCCAAATATTATGCCAAATTATAAAAAAAAATTGGAGGTATCTTCCCATGTTCTGAGGTCGGGAAGGGGGTCTGATCATCTCATACTTCTACTGCTTTCATAATTTTTGCGATAGTTCCCATTAATCATTCCGATGTTAATCCTCATTACTTTTCACAGCCTCTGAGTTTATCAAACAAGCGAGATAAAACAAAACAATATATTCTGTGTGGAATTTACGTCCAGAGTTCCCTCTGTATGTTCACGATATCGCTTCACAAAATGATGTTTCCGCCAAGCCAGTCCAAAAATCTTCTCACCTCAGGCAGCAGCCAAGTCAGTCCAGATAAAATCAAATCAAGGCATCTGCCCAATGCTTTTAAGACCAGCTGTCCTTCAAATGGTTAACCTGTCCAGGGAAGGTTTTGCCATATAAAACTGGGAATGCAAATATTAAGTAAGATATTAAAAGGCACCTATCCCCCTACGGGGGACACGGGTGGCGCTGTGGCTTAAACCACAGAGCCTAGGGCTTGCCGATCAGAAGGTCGGCGGTTCGAATCCCTGCGACGGGGTGAGTTCCCGTTGCTTGGTCCCTGCTCCTGCCAACCTAGCAGTTCGAAAGCATGTCAAAGCGCAAGTAGATAAATAGGTACCGCTCTGGCGGGAAGGTAAACGGCGTTTCCGTGCGCTGCTCTGGTTCGCCAGAAGCGGTTTAGTCATGCTGGCCACATGACCCGGAAGTTGTACGCCAGCTCCCTCGGCCAATAAAGCAAGATGAGCGCCGCAACCCCAGAGTCGTCCGCGACTGGACCTAATGGTCAGGGGTCCCTTTACCTTTACCTATCCCCCAAGTCTCCGCATTTAGTTTGACAAGCATGCTTTGCACTATTTTTAATGTTGTGTTTTAATGGTTGTAACCTGCCCTGGGACCTCAGGGTGGGTAATAAATTGCAACCACCACCACCACCACCACCACCACCTTCTTTTATGCATAACAGCCTTTCAGGTATTTGAATGCTATCATGTCTCCCCACAATCTGTTCTTTCCAGGCTAAACGTCCCCAGATCTTTGAACTGTTCCACCTAAGATTTAGTTCCTCCATCCTGGTTTCTCTTCTCTGGGCCCATCCCACTTTGTCTATGTTCTTCCTAGTGCAATTGGTGCCCAGAGTTGGGCTCAGTACTCCAGATGTGGCTTGACTGATGCAAATAGAGTGGAACTATTGTTTTCCATGATCCGGGCACCATGCTTCTGCTTCTGAGATTGCATTAGTTTGTTTAGCAGCCACATTGCACTGCTGGCTTGTGATGTTGTGTGCTGGTGCCAAGCCAGGTCTCTCCCACTCTATACTAGTGCCTTTTGAGTTGTTGTGCCTACATGCAGGACTTCTGCCAAGTCTCCAAATGCCTTGGAAAGTGATGAAACTGGTAAGCTACATTTTCAGGATTCTTTGCACCGATCTTCTTTTCAGTAAGGCATCTGTGTTGCACATTTCTTACATTGCTCTGCGTGACGGTCATGGCCCATCAATCTTCTGACACCATGTGTTGTATTCTGCCATTTATGTAGGAACTCACTACAAGCTGAGCTAGTGGTAGAACAAAATTGATTTTTGAAGTGGCTTGAGAGCCTGCGCAGAGTAGTAACAAACTTCTCCGGCCAGGCCAGGTCATACCTCAGAGCCAGCTCTCCAGGAGCTGCTCCCTGCATCATAGCTGTTTCTCTTAAAGGGGCCACTGGCCAGATATTTAGTTGGCCATGCATACAATTTACCAAGGAGCAACCCTCTTTTTTGCATCAACCCTTCCTTGGGTGTTGTTGCCGTTCAGTCTAAAGGGGAATGGTTCAGTTTGTAATATCCTGAGATTATGATGTCCCTAGCCATAATGCGAAGGCATTTATTGTTTCCATAGTGACAGGTGGTCATTTCCAAACTCGGCAACATCACTGTTCCAGTCTGAGCAACTTGGCTCTTATCGAATGACCAGGCTGGTATCAGGCTGCTTCTACCTGCTTGTTAGATTTCCTTTCTTTAAAGCAACTGCTATCACGTGAATGGGTATAGCAGCATGTTGTGCACTGCATGTTTGTGTCAGTGCGCCCTATCAGAGGCTTGCTACACATTGAACATGCTTTATAAAAGGGAGTTTAGAATGGTGACAAAAGATGCGCCTAGTCCTTCCCTGTTCTGTGGCTCTTTGTGAAGGGCCTTTTCCCCATTGGGATTCAAATCACTTGAACCCCATTGGTGTGTGAAAATTCACTGCCAGGACAATTTGGAGCAGAGGAATGATGAGCAAGGGAAGTGTAACACATTCCCTTTCACTTGCTTCACTGCTCCAAATCTTATTCTCCTAAAACTGTTTTTTTTTTTTTTAATGACATCTGGGTTCTTCTGTACACGTGTTTGTGTGCAATGAGTTGTTTGGCCCTTAGGCTAGCCAAAACACTTGACTGCAGCGTACAGCAATAACACACCTCCTGCTGATCATTTCCTGTTTTTGACTCACTTAATTAGTGATGTGCAAGCTCCCTCCAGTTCGATTCATAATTGGCTCGGTTTTTCAAAGCATTCTCAGAAAACACCTGGAGAAAGTTCAGGGTTTTCTCAAGAGTTAGTTCTTGGGAGAATTAAACCTGCTGTTGCTGTTACCCTCCTCTCAAACAGGGACACGTGTGGCGCTGTGGTCTAAACCATTGAGCCTCTCGGGCTTGCCGATCGGAAGGTCAGCGGTTCGAACCCACAGAGCTCCCATTGCTCTGTCCCAGCTTCTGCCAACCTAGCAATTTGAAAGGATATCAGCGCAAGTAGATAAATAGGCATCGCTGTGGCGGGAAGGTAAACAGCATTTCCGTGCACTCTAGTTTCCGTCATGGTGTTGTTCTGTTGTGCCAGAAGTGGTTTAGTCATGCTGGCCACATGACCCGGAAAGCTGTCTGTGGACAAACAGCAGCTCCCTCAGCCTGAAAAGTGAGATGAGTGCCGTAACCCCATAGTCACCTTTGACTGGACTTAACTGTCCATAGGTCCTTTACCTTTTACCTCTTCTCAAACATACCTTGAAAGGAAAGCTGTGGTTGCAATGAAGGCTGGTGACAGTGTTCATTTTATCCTTCCATTCCCAGACTTTCAACAGCAGTGGAGCATCCTACAGTCCATTGAACCAATGAAATTGTACAATTACCATGTTTCCCAGCAACAATGATTGCTTTAAAATTAAGCCTTCACTGCCATTAGGCTTTCCCAATGCTATCCTCTTACCTGCATAAGTTCAGGTGATGCCATGCCAAGCCCATTGTAAACCATGCCTGAATTTCTGGAGTGATTTATGCTCTGCTCATACTTAGCTGGGGATAAGAACCGCCAGCTTCGCTATTCTGAACCACCACCACCCCAGTTATGAAATTCAATGCAATTACTAGAAAAGTGACCTTTTCCACTTGTAACTAAACCCTACAGCTCACTTCTATTGCATTGTGCTATGGTTTGCTGCTTAAGGGCATGTGCTTACGAGCTTGAAATCTTTAGTTCAAATCATGATTCATACAGTCATTAGATGCCAGACTTGCAATACAGTGTTAGTGAAACACTTCAGGAATTTAATGAGGAAATATATAAATGCTAAGCATGCATCTGTCTCTGTTGCCATGATGCTGTCCACAAACATTTGTCAGCTCCTACTGGATCAGAAGTTGTCTACAAATATGCTAATATGCTTGTATACAGAATGCCCACATTTGAAATAAATTGTAGACTTGTCTGGGCTGCAGAGAAAGCTACCCCTTTTCTCACTTGTATATTCCCTGAAGACTTGCTTCTTCCATAATGCTTAAAAATCTTTGCTGACTAAAGTAATTTTCTAATGTATTTCATTTACTTGCCTTATTACTGACCAGCTCACTTACTGACATAAGATCGTTAGAGCAGAAGCTGTAAATAGCTCTGGGAGAGCAAGGGGGGAAAGGAGCTGAAAAGTGAGCGAAGGATGTAGGGAGAAGAATACAGGGTTGTAAAAGTATTAAACAGCTTTTAGAATACATGTCTTGTTATTGCTATGGGCAACTAGTATATATTAGTAGTACAGTGGTCTAAACCACGGAGCCTAGGGCTTGCCGATCAGAAGGTCGGCGGTTCGAATCCCCGCGACAGGGTGAGCTCCCATTGCTTGGTCCCTGCTCCTGCCAACCTAGCAGCTCGAAAGCACATCAAAGTGCAAGTAGATAAATAGGTACCGCTCCGGCGGGAAGGTAAACGGTGTTTCCGTGCGCTGCTCTGGTTCTCCAGAAGTGGCTTTGTCATGCTGGCCACATGACCCGGAAGCTGTACACTGGCTCCCTCGGCCAATAAAGCGAGATGAGCGCCGCAACCCCAGAGTCGGACACGACTGGGCCTAATGGTCAGGGGTCCCTTTACAGTAATAGAACATAATATTGCACGCCTGTCCCCACCAATATTCCTTATTCTGTATGTGTATTAGAATACTGATGGAACTAAGCTGAAAAAGGGTTTTTTTGGGGGGGGGGATCTGTCTGTTTTTCTTTTTCTTTTTTTAAGTACAGGACATGTGTATTTTAATACATTTTACTTCCTTTAGTTTTACCTGCTTCCTACATGTTAGGAACATAGGAAGCTGCTTTATACTGAGTCCGATCATCGGTCCATGTAGTCCAATAATGTCTTCTCTGGCTCGCAGTGGCTCTGCAGGGTTTCAGGCCGTGGACATTTCCAGCCCTAACTGGACATGATGGGAATTGAATGAAGAACCTTCTCTATGTATGCAAAGCAGATGCTCTACCCCCCGAGCTACCTGGTCCTTCCGCTGTTTTTATTTAAGTTTCACCTGCAGCCAAGCATTTTTGTCCAAGTGATGAACTGCCGACTGGAAAGAAAGCAAAAGAATGTGGCAAGGCAGGACCTTCAAAGAGACTTGCACAGGGCAACATACAGCTGCTACTTCTCATGGACCAGATGTTTATTCTGTGCGTCCCACTGTGTGGCCCATTGCAGTCCCTGCACAAACTGGTTCCGCAGGATTTTGTGGCACTTCAAAGCTGTATCGCAGGAAATTTCACAGAAGTACAGTCACATCCCATTTGCAAAAGTACATTCGGGTAATGTTGTGGGTGCTAGTTGGATAAGTGCCCATTACAAATAAATGAAAAGATAGATAGGTGTCCACATATGAAATTGTATAGACCAGAAGCAGCCTGATCTAATCAATTTAACATCACCTTTGAATTCCACAGAATTAGGTAGAATAGCTACAGTTAGGAAGACTAGGCAAACTTGACTCCCATAAGTAAGCTATACCCTTTTTGATTAACCATTATGCTTTTTAGGATTATCAGTGATGGGTCTCATCAGCCACGTGCTCCCTGCACCTGGGCTTGCAAATAATATACAAGTACATACATACCTAGAACTCAGTTGGATTAGTCAAAAACAGTGTTTTGAATGCGTTATAAACATGCAATACCAGACGGCGCTGGAGAGCAAAAAAAATTCTATGCAATTTTCCATAGCGTTTTTCTTTGTTGACTTGATTTCTGACTTATTTATAGTGTTTTTTCCCCTGTGTGTAGATCCACCTCTAGTCATTAATATGAACCCTGCCATGGGCATTTAAAGGCAACGCCACATGATGTGGTGTGTTCAGCACAGCAGAAGCCTTGCAAGCCAACACCTCATAAGTTTCCACTATGGCAAGCAGAAGTCTACATATATAATTTTTGTCAATAGATTTGTTGGAATGGATGGCGCTAGTACCAATAGCAAATCTAAAATGTGTAGCAATTTTTAAAGATAGGCCTACGTTTCTCTGTCTAATTTCCACATTTCCATGTGTAGAAAAGATGTGCATAAAAACAAGAATCACTCCCATTTGGGGAAACTCATTTGTCATATTGTTGTCACATGCATGACTATTTTCACTTGAAGAGCAGCCTCACGGGAAGAACTTCTGCCAGTTTATGTAAAAGTAGCTGTACAGAGCACTGATTGACTAGACTTGGGTTTGCCAATCAGAAGGTCGACGGTTCGAATCTGCATGACGGCGTGAGCACCCATTGCTCTGTCCCAGCTCCTGCCAACCTAGCAGTTCAAAAGCACGCCAGTGCAAGTAGATAAATAAGTACCGCTGTGGCAGGAAGGTAAACAGCGTTTCTGTGTGCTCTGGCCTCTGTCATGGTGTTCCATAGCTCCAGATGCGGTTTAGTCATGCTGGCCACATGACCCGGAAAGCTGTCTGTGGACAAACGCCAGCTCCCTCAGCCTGAAAGCGAGATGAGCTCCGCAACCCCATAGTCGCCTTTGACTGGACTTAACCAGGTCCTTTACCTTTTTACCTAGATGCCTAAGAATTCACAGAGCACCGTCTCTTCTCCAAGAAGTTTTAAAATCTTAAACCAGGCATTATAATTTCTGTTATTTTAAATTGATAATTGTACTAACAACACATGAACCAACCAACCAAAAAGTAGGCAGCCTTCTAGACAGCAGAGGTGAGGAGGAAAACTGATGAGGATGTCAAGATTCATTGTGGAGGAAGGTACCTGTGTCCTTTCTATGAATTCTAAATGTGATACTGTACTCAATAATACCCCTTGCAAGCCAGCTATTTCCCCTTCATTTGAATTTACGGTAGTTTGAAGCATCTTCTTTAAGCCTATCTAAGCAAATGTTAGTATTCATTGCAGCCTTCTAATTACAAACGTGTTTTTTATGTTTGACAGTGTATCAGTTACAACAGGAAGCACCTCGTCCCAAGAGAATAATTTGTCCTCGAGAGGTCAGTTTCAAGTTTCTCTTCATCTTCTTTAATTGAATGGTCAGCAGCATGCTGATACTGTTGGTCTTCACATTTTATGTGTGCTGGGTGTGATCTGTATATTGTCATCCTCACAAAAGATTCAAAAGCTCTTTTTAAAAAATTATAAGGTAAACATTATAAAAACACCAGTCAGTGTTTGTTATAAATTCTAAGCTTTAAGTGATTAATATTATTAAGATGTTTTCAGTACTATTTTTGTGTTCATCAAAGTGTTGTATATCTTTGTATTTATTTCTACCATAAATGAAGCGCGATTTCCTACCCCACCCCAGGAAATCTTCCACTAGCTTCACAAACCCTGTTTGCCATCTGAAAATATGCACTTTGACAAATGTTTTAGAATAGTGTAGATAGAATATTGAATTAATAGCATGCGGTCATTCTCCCTACAAATCTAAAGCACAAAGACAGTATGTAGGAATAGATAAGGCCGTACATTTACTGGCTGTCTCCCAGTTTGGTTTCCTGAAGTTTCTAATGGAGTGCTTTGCTTCTGACCAGTTTTATTCCCATAATGGTGTACTAGGTATGGCTCACCCTAATTGCACAACATCTGAGATGGAGCTGCTGATCCTGGTTTTGTCTTGGCAGAGTAAGCACCTCATTAAAGAGGTTCTTCCTTCCCTAGGGTGTTCCCGGTGATGTCTGTATAGGCCTTATGAAGGTCACCGGAAGTGTTCCTGATTGAAGACACAGATATGCTGTAACTATCAGAGGTGCTAACTGAGAAACGCACATTTCAAGTAGATAACCAGCTCTGTCTGATGCTTCAGTAGCTCTGAGCAGAGAGGACTCCCTAGCCTTCCTCCTGAAATAGACCTGTCCCAGTCAATGCATTTCCTTGCAGAGCAAATCTGCAGGCTGGAAAGAGCAGTTTCCAGCATCAAGCAAGAGCCCTTCCCAGTGGCAGATCTGTTCATGAATAAGCACCTCAGTTGTCAGGCTTAAAAGCAATTCTTTTGTTTTCTGCAGGTGGGAAGGGCACACCCACTGCAGCAGAGTTCTCCAGGAGAAGGGAGGGAGAGATCGTTTCTCTTTCTCCTGGGAAGAAGCTGCGTGGTTCGAATGTGCTTGAAGTTCCTCTAGCTGTCTCTTTAGTATGATAATGATTTTTAGTAGTTTTTAAGGACATGTTTCTTCACGTTTGCTAGCAAGCAAGAATAGCTAGAAGCAATACTGTTAAGCAGAGTGGCCTTTGCACAGTATATTCAGTGCATTCCCATGTGTGCCATGAGACTTGTTGGTGTACCTTAAGTTGTGATGAGTGAGGTCATTGTGGCTCATACTAAGATTGACTCAGAAATAAAGCAGCCTACAATGTTTTGGAACAGGCTAGATCAGGGGTCAGCAACCTTTTTCAGCCGTGGGCCGGTCCACCGTCCCTCAGACCATGTGGGGGGCCGGACTATATTTTTGGGGGTGGGGTGGGGGGAATGAACGAATTCCTATGCCCCACAAATAACCCAGAGATGCATTTTAAATAAAAGCACACGTTCTACTCATGTAAAAACACCAGGCAGGCCCCACAAATAACCCAGAGATGCATTTTAAATAAAAGGACACATTCTACTCATGTAAAAACACACTGATTCCCGGACCGTCCATGGACCGGATTGAGAAGGCGATTAGGCCGCATCAGGCCCATGGGCCTTAGGTTGCCTACCCCTGGGCTAGATGAATGAGGCTAGGGGGAAAAACTGGGAAGTTGTCTCTGGCTTGGGTTTTCATCTTGTTCTTCTATATACTTGGTAATTCTATCTTCAACAATGGTTTCCACCAATTCTCCCTGAAATGATGTTAAGCTAACCAGCCTGTGATTTCTTAGATACATTCACTTCCATTTTTTAAAATTGGTGTTAAACCCCCCCCCCCCAAAGAAACAAAGATAATACAATGAGATTAAAATCAGATTAAAATATTATTATCCTACTTATTTATTATATAAATTTTACCTTTTACGCATTTCATAATGATTGAAGGAATGGAGCATTGTAGATGACTCTTGGAACAAATTCCCCCCTGTATAAGCTCCCATTACAGAATGGCTTAATGTTCGTGCAGCTTATTGGTTTGGCATAATGCTAAATCGGTGTTGGAAGTCTCTCTCTGCTGGAGATTTTCAGAAATTGCTAACAATTATTCAACAAAACAGTGTTCACTACAATGGCAAATTTGAATAAACTGTCCCTGGTGCATACAAAGCATGCACTTCCTAAACCGGACTATTATGCAGAGAAATATGTCAGCTAATTACTTTCCTCATTGTTCTTAATTCTAATTACAGTTTTAGAAAACACTATTGCTAGTAAAGATAGTAAAATATGTGATAGCTTGGGGAAAAGCAAAACATTTTACCATCTTCTGCTCTTAATTCTGTACGAAATGGGAATGGGTTTTTATTCATAAGTGCCCGTTTATTTTTCAGCTGGATGTAATATGCAGAAATCTTCAAAGTATAAATAAATGCAAGTAGTAATATATGAAGGGGTTTAACATATGTAAATGTGAAATGTTCCTCAGTTTTCTGCTTAGATTTTCCTGAAAGCCTAGCTGTAAAACAAGAGCTTGAAGATTACTATGGTATCTTTTTGGCTTGTAATATTCTCACTGTGGTGCTAAAGGATCCAGGAATTCCTTTAGTTAATGTAAAAATCAGTAAAAGATAAGATAAAATATTGGATTTTGACCTGGGAGACATAAATCTAAATAAGAGACTCAGCCATCGATGTTTTGTTCCCCAGTTGTTCACATCTAAGGATGGAATATTTATTCGTGGATTTAAATGGATAATACATGATTTGATGTGAAATGGTCCTGAATCATTCTATGTCCTCAAGTAATGTTTTACATAAGAGACGTACAGGCAAAGCAAATCTCAGTTGGCATTTGGTTTGTGCTGCCTGTCCAGAAAGACATTTGAAAGCAAGAGTTCTAGAACACGTGGAGGAAGTATGTATATGCATGTCCTCATTTTCACCAGTTTATGCAGGACTTCACCAATTAAGCAATAGCCACAAAGCAGCATCCCTAAACCTACAGTAGTTAAGGTTCTTTGTACTTGACCCAGTAAGTCAAGAAGGAAATACTAAGTTGAAGATTCCTAACAGAGTGAAAGGCTTCAGCTACTGATGTCATGGGCCCTGCAGAACTTTTGGGATCAGGTGTGGATTGGCAGGTGCTCAGGAGAAGGAGGAAGAAACAGAGGGGGAACTGAATGGTGAGAACTGTCATGGGCCCTGAGTGATGGGGCTGGTCAGACAAAGAAGGTGGAGGAATGAGCTGCCCACAGAAGAACCCAAGGAGGTTCCAGTGGGATAGGACAGGACATACCAAACCAAACCAGAGTCATGGGGACTTGAGGAGCTGCTTGGGAAGGATAATGGAACACACCCTGCAGGGGAGGGGGGTCCCCTCAGTCTCCCAGGCACCCACACAGCCTTTCCTCCAAGGCCCACCTTCAACTCAGTCACTCTGAATGTAGTGCCAACTCTGGAGTTGCCGTTTCTGGCTCCCCAGCTCTTCAGAGGAGGTGGCCGCCCAGCCTATCCCATCCGCTCCACAGAAGGCATTAACACATCCTCTGTTGCCGAGGTCATGAAGAAGACACCAGCACAGGCATGAGCAGACCCACCCTTCTCAGAGGAGTGCCTGCTTGGATGCCCAGTTTCAGGGATAGCCTCATTTGCCATCCTAAGTTGTGCCTGCCCCCATTCCCATATAACAAGGTTGTAGGGGGCATGTCGCTGGTTGGGTCAATGTCTTAGCTTGTCTAGCCATGTGTAGCACCTACGATATCTTTGAACTCTGCCTGTGTACTGTACTGATCTGAGAATTAAAGATTTTGGTAGATACTGTAATTTGAGTTGGCGTTCTTCCTCCAGTGAGAGCCAGGACAGGAGCCTAGGCTGGAGGCGAGGGACTCTCTCCTTTCTGCCCTGACTTCAGCTACCTCTGAAGAGATGCTGGTTCTCCTTCCCCCAACTTTTCTGCAGAACACAGAGCCTCAGCAGAGGCTGAGAAGGACTTGGAGGGGCGGGAGGAGGCAGAACCGGAGGTGGCAGCGACTGAACAGGAGCCCAAACAGAAGGGTACAAGCTTGTCATCTAGAACCAAACACCACCTTCACAGATGGGAGCAAACTCCCCACCAAGGAGAGTGTGTTTGCAGTTCCCAACATTTGCAAAATGAGTGAGTCTTGTGAGTTAGTGCACCCCACCTTTTATGTAAAAGATTGGCCGGTGGGGTGTGGGAACAGGTTGGGGCATCTTAGCTGCTTACATCTCTTTCAAAACTTCTTGACCTGCTCTTGTCCCTCGTATGCTAAGCATCTCAGGAAAGGGAGAAGGGTGACATCATAAACCGGATGATGTCATGCAAAGTATAAAACAATACCATGTATCCTAAGTGTCTCAAACTGGAGAAGGATGGCATCATAAAGCAGATTGTGTCCAGTGAGTCAATCTCAAATGTTTTCCAACTAGATAAATGACTTAATTAAATATGTATATTTAGGCACTGATGCCAGGAAAGGAAATCTGTTCAGGATGAAATAGTCTGTTCCCCAGGGATGGTTTGTCCACCTGGCAACTGAATAAGAGACTTTTCCAAAGGAAAAGAAAGGAAATGTAGTCCTAATTTTGTAAATGTGGAGCAGGTGGATTTGTATTCGGATATACAGTCTGGCCTGGAGGAAGTAAACTTGAGGGGGAAATAGAAGACAACAGATATGGAGGCAATTTAACCTCGTTTTAATCAGTTTTAGATTCCATTTTAGATAAACCATGGTTTGCCATGGCATCTGAACCTTAGAAACTGCCATTAATTTTAACTACCCTGAATCGTAAGATGCTCAGGGTAATTCACCTGGTTCTCCCACGCCTCTTTATCTTCTTTATCTTAGGTGAGACTGGTAGAGCAACTGGCCCAATTGAGTCTCAGGGCTGAGTGGCAAATGTCTCCTCACTCTTAGTCCAACAAACTAACTAACCATTTCACCCGGCTCAGCCTCATGTGGAGCATGACTCCTTGAAAGCAGTCAAGAACCACATCTGAACATTTTCCTGCTACTTCCCTTACTAAAAAGTAACATAAGAAGTGATCCTTCATGAATTATCCCCAAATGTTTTTGACCCGACAAACAGATCAGCCAGTGATCAACTGAGAGCTATTAAAGTAGCTCTGAAATCTATGACTTTTTTTGGCAGCAGTCCTACACACAATGAAGTCATGCTTGAAACCCAGTGGCCCCCTTTGTGAATCCAGATCCTTATCGACTGTTGTTTGCTGAAATTCTACAGATTTGTCTATCTTTGTTATGTCCCTATTGGCTTGCTGTCTCACTTGCCTGTGTTGTTAGCAGATTCTCCTGTAAGATATGGTAGAATCTGCCGGTTGAACAGTTGTTAATTCTTTAGAAGATGAGCCTACAGATCAAATCGATTTGCCAGTATCTGAAGTGCGTTTCCCTCACTTCCTACCAAGTACATGTCACTGACACTTTATTTCTGTACTAGTTGAATTAAGCCCATTAATAATGGGTGACGGGGACCTGAGGCGCTTCCTTCTCCCCGCCTCAGGCGGCCAAGCCACCACCATGGCGGAGCCGCCTGTTGCCGCTGCCCCGCCGGCAGCCCCGGCGACAGCCGCCCTCCCTGCCGCCGCCACGGGCGGCTGAGGCGGGGAGAAAGAAGGGAGGGGGAGAAGCAGCAGTGCGCGGGGAGCGGCCGCCATTGCGGCTGAAGCGGAGAGGTTCGGAGGCTCGCGAAGCGCAAGCGCTTCGCTCGCACTACGCTCCAACCTCAGGCTCCTCCTCCTCTCTGCGCTCCAATCCGTGTGTCAGTGGAGCGCACGCGCAGTTGCGATTTCCACTGACACACGGACGGCGGACGCAGGGACACAGGGAGATTATTATAGAGGATATCTGAAATAATTGTCATTTATATCCTCTCTATTTAATTATCTTGTTTTGTTCCTTCGTTGTTGAATGGGCTTGACATGTTTGCTATCCACTATTCTTTAAGGAGGATTTCTAGACTTGGGTAACATTCCTTCACATGCCACCATTGGATATAACCTAATCTGATCAAAATACTACATTTGGGCTTTTACTCTCCCCATGACTAATGTGCTAAAGGGCATTGTATGCAATTGTTTATCTTCTGGACTTTGAACGTCTTACTAATGCACTCTTCAGATTTTCCCATCATTAACAGATTAGATGATTAGGCAACATGGTTGGGTGTGGGTGCACAAAGATAATTACAGAGGCTGTCTGGTTGTAAATTGATCTTTAGATACTGGTGACTGGTAAATGCAACTCTAGCTACTCTCAGTTACAAAATCCTAGATAAAATCTTCAGTGTAATCTGCAACCTATACTCCCCCCTCCCCCCAAAAAAAGTCCTTAGTGGTCCTGGGTAAAGAATGCACATCTACAAAACTTTATTAGCATTTAGAAATGCAGTCAACGCCCCCCCCCCCTTTTTTTGCTTCTCATCTTGACAAATACTTTTATTTTGGAGATTAGAAAGAAAACTGGATGCATTTTCCTTTAAATTGTATGAATTCTTCTACAACTGAAACAGTGCCACCATTTTCAATGCCCTTTTTTACATTTTTTTTATACTTACATGAATTTATGAAGAAGCAGCATTTTCATTTAAAAGCTGGTTTAATTCAAAAATCATAAGTCATTAGGGTGATCTCACACACCAGCTTGAATGCAGATTATTTGAGATGAGAAATTGTATTTAGGGCATATATTTATCCCATAGTCATTGGTCATAATGCTTTTCTGTGAAGTTTCTGCTATACAGCGGCATGATTTTACAATAGCATTTTTACTGTGCTGACTGGAGGTCACTATAGCACACATTCCAAAGAGCAGGAATTGCAGTTCAAGGTCACTGCAATCTTACACCTGGCATATATGTTTTGTTGACTCATCAACAGTGCACACCTTGATTCTAAATGTATTTTACTTGCAAGAAAATGCCTCCTGTTTCGACAGAACTCTTCTTTTTAAGATTACATTGGTTACAGCCTCAAACAACATCCAGTAAGTCTTCAATGCATGTCTACCATGCATTAACACATGGGTAGGCAAACTAAGGCCCGGATCCGGCCCAGTCGCCTTCTAAATCCGGTCCAGGAATCAGCATGTTTTTACATGAGTAGAATGTGTCCTTTTATTTAAAATGCATCTCTGGGTTATTTGTGGGGGGTAGGAATTGGTTCATTATTATTTTTCAAAATATATTCCGCCCCCCCCCCCCAAGAAGGTCTTAGGGACAGTGGACTGAAAAAGTTTGCTGACCCGTGCATTAACATAACAGAAATTGATCCAGAAATTCTTCCATCCTTCAAAACAGTATAGTGTTGCACATTTCTCCCACAGTTTGTCATTGTGGGTGGACTTGCTTGGAGTAGCACATTCATTTTAAGATGCCTTGTGAGATGCAGTTTTCTCTAATCTTAGCTATGTCAATGTGTTCAGAAGCTGTCATATCTGTATGAACTATGATCTTGAAGTCAGAGAGCTGGGCCATGCCTGAAACCTCATAAAACGATATTTTTGAGAAAGGCATTTTCATGAAGCTGTTTGACATTTTACACTTGGGTTGTGGTGACGCTAGAATGCTGCTCCTTGGAGAAATGCTGAGATAAAAATATAGTAAGTAAACAGACACTAGGCATTGCAGAGAGATTCCTCTGCTGAGGATTTGGGGTTTCAGAAAATTCTCTAGTATGATATCACAAGGAGCGGGGGGAATGCATCAAAGGATATGTAAGAGATAAGTTAGATTCTTTCACTGTATCATCAGGAGTTTTGGTTTTGGCAATTGCTGACAGATATTTATGAGGTTTCCAGCTAAGCACTGTATACTGAGCTCTCAAGGGACAAAATTTGTACTAACCAGCAGCAAGCAACATTTGAGTTTGTCTGCGTTATAAGTTGTTACTATTATTTATTAAACTGACTGGTTGCCTTTTTTGCCAGTGCAGTACGAAGTGACTTACGACAATAAATAATAAACATTTAAAAAAGACAAAGAATAGAAAAATCTAAAATACTTTCATACTTTTAAAGGCAGGAACAGAACACCCCAGCAATTAAAGGAGACTACAGATAATAATTAAAAGACAAAGGCCTAGCAGAAAATAAATGTTTTTGCTGATGCCTAAAGATATGTAATGATGGCGCCTGGTGAGCTTCCCTGAGGAGAGCATTCCTCAGGTGGACCCAGGTGGCGCTGTGGGTTAAACCACAGAGCCTAGGGCTTGCTGATCAGAAGGTCGGCGGTTCGAATCCCTGCGACGGGGTGAGCTCCTGTTGCCTCGGTCCCAGCTCCTGGCCACCTAGCAGTTCGAAAGCACGTCAAAGTGCAAGTAGATAAATAGGAACCGCTCTGGCGGGAAGGTAAACGGCGTTTCCGTGCACTGCTCTGGTTTGCCAGAAGCGGCTTTGTCGTGTTGGCCACATGACCCGGAAGCTGTACGCCGGCTCTCGGCCAATAAAGCGAGATGAGCACCGCAACCCCAGAGTCGGACACGACTGGACCTAGTGGTCAGGGGTCCCTTTACCTTTACTTTAAAGATATGTAACGATGGTGCCTGGTGAGCTTCCCTGAGGAGAGCATTCCACAAATGGGGAAGCACCACTGAAAAAAGGCCCATTCTCATCTTGCTACCCTTCGGACCTCTTGGGGAGGTGGGGCACACGGAGAAGGATCTTAGATGACAATCACAGGATCTGGGTCAGTTCATGTGAGGAGAGGCAGTCCTTGAGGCCCAGAGCTGCATAAAGCTTTATAGGTCCAAACCACCACTTTGAACTGGGCCTTGAAGCTAACTGGTAGCCATTGTGGTTGAGTCGGGGTTGGTGTAAATTTACTCAAACTGTCTTGTTCCAGTGAACAACCTGGCTGCCAAATTCTGCATCAGCTGCAATTTCCAAACCATCCCCAAAGGCATCCCCACGTATAACACATTGCAGTCATCTGACCTAGAGTTTCCCAGAGCATAGACAACAGAAGTTAGGCTAACTGTGTCCAGATAGGGGTGTGACTGATGGAAGGCATTCTGCACCACTGAGGCCACTTGACCCTAGGAATTTTTGTGGTCAGCCACAATAGCTGGAACATGTTACGATGAAAAATCTAGGCAGACAAGTAGGAATAACTGTAAACAAGCTGGAAACCAAGCCCCATATTAGTTCTGTTTGGATATAGCGTGTGAGAATACCAAAAATCGCATTGCAAATAGGCAGTGTAACATGCATTGTTAGAAACAGGTTAACTTGCAGTGCATTCATGTTCTCTGCCTTGTGTAATTAGGTATCCTGAGACTTGCAAGACCTTGATCACCAGCCCAAGGACTCTGCTGAGTAAATAGTAGTAGTAGTAATAATTTTACTATTTGTAACAGGTTACACCTGACTGGGTTGACCAATAAACATTACAGGGCATTCCTTCCTTCCTTCCTTCCTTCCTTCCTTCCTTCCTTCCTTCCTTCCTTCCTTCCTTCCTTTTAAATCTCTTCATTTTGAAGCATTGCAATAAAGATCAAAACATTAAAATGAAAGGTTTAAAGCCTATCTTTATGGATCCAGCCATAATTTAGTATTGGTTACTGAAAGACTTCCAGTGAAAAGCACATTAGTAATGACTATTAAAATCAGAGGCAACTGTTAATATTCCAGCACTATGCTCCAAATATTAGATGAACATTGAACAAAAAACATAGTGCATCAAACTTTGTAAGGAACTGCCCCCTGCTGGCCTGGCATTTGTTTGCGTATAATTGCCAGATTAAAATTCTCAGCATTATGTGTAGCATTTAAAATTAATCCTTTGTGCTCTCTTAGATAAAGGATGCCATCTTCCAGGCTTCCTGCTCTGCAGGCAACACTTATTTCACCCTAAAGCACTTTCTAAAGTTGTAACCTGAAGTATTTGGGGTTGGGCAAATATTGACGATATTATTGTTTCACCAGTTTAAATTTTTATTGTTGCTTCTATTAATGTATATCTAACTGTGTTGTCATTTTTTCCCATTTAGGTGGAGAACAGACCAAAATACTACGGACGAGAGTATGTATTAAATTATTTGTAGGAAAATAACTTTTAAAGTAATAATTTGATGCGTGACACTGTGCAATTTAAAATTCCTATTGTAGCCTTATCAGGAAATTCAGGGGTTTGCGTTGCTCCCAGGTAGGGAAAGAAGGAGCCAAAAAGACATCGAGGTTTGGTTCAAAAGAGAAAGGCTTTATTCTGCCCCCCCCGGAGAGGCAGAAGGTTCCGTTTGATCGTCCAAAACAGGAACAAGAATAATCAGTTTAAACAAGACTTATATACCTTCAGAGAGCACTCTCTCCCCCTCCCAAAAGGTCTATGACCATATTAGGTACATCCTTCCTGCTTCCATGCATCACGAGATCCTGTAACCCATATAAGGACATTACATCCTGTGAACTTTGCCTAGGCCCTTTGTACGTCATGGTGATAAGGACATTAATCGTACGCAAGTCAGGTCCTTGGACTGTACTAATGAAGAGATCATCCCGTGCTCTTGTGCTGTCAGAATGTTTACAATCTTACACAGTCTCTGTCTGGGGCTTGCCCCTTATCTGTTCCTCTGTTCCGAACAGAACAAGGCCCTGTGACGTCTGTGTTCCACTTGCCTCTTTGCTACTGAGGTAAAAGGTTACCAGGCTTTTGAGCAAGTAAAAAGCTCCTTTTTTTGCAACTAACGGTTAGGTGTTGGCCTTTAGGTAGCTCCAGGTAACCCAGATTTGGGTTACCTCCCCCTACAATCCCCCCTTTGTTTTGGACCGGCAGACAAATGGTGTCTGCCGCGTCCCAAGGAACTGGGTGAAAATTGCGTAGCCGGATATACATAAGCAGAAAAGAAGCAAGATTAAGAAGGGCCCAACATCGCTACCTCAAAACCACCCTAAGGTCAGGAGCCTATCGTCTAATGAAAACATATCCCATCCATCCCATGTTTGAACTGACACATAATTGCCTTTCCTTCTAAAATGGAAGAGACACCTCCCTTCCTCCAAACCTAGGGGGTTTGGTTTCTGAACACCAGGGGCAAGCACATGATGACAAACACCACCCTCCTTTCCCTTGGGTGCCCCCACATCCGAAGTCTCCACAAATGACAGAAGCATAACTTAATGACAGCATAACAAATGACAGAAGCATAACAAAAATACAATGTCCAATAGCAGGATGAAAAGTCCCACACCCAACTGCAACAGGTTGTGCCACCCTTCCAGAAGAGAAGGATGACCCCCCAGAAAGAAGAGAGAGAAATCCAAGAGTTCCCATTGCCGTCCACACCCCTGCTGACGTTGTTGTCCAGCCATATATAGAGGTGCTGGCCACCTGGGTGAGTCAGAGAAGAGGCCCGGTGTAGATCAGGCATCCCAGTCCAATCCAATGTCGCCACACGCATGGTGGATATCCATCTAGGACCCAAGGATGATGCAAAACAATGTAGGGTCCTTTCGATGAACGTGGTCTCAGCAGGCAGGGCCTGAACCCAATTTCCTATCCCCACCTGGGGGAAAGAGATGCAATGCAAAGGGCAACGAATAAAAAGCTTTTCCAGGGCCACTCGTCCAGGAGGGTCCTCCCTGAGCGGCCGAAACAGTTCCACGCGGTTCCAGGTTCGTACTCTCAGCAAAAGTCGCTCCTTGAAATCCGGCTTTCACTGCACAAATGTCTTACAGAACGGCTGCTGGCACTGATGACTGGGATGTCACAAGTCATGTCTGCTACTTCCACGTAGTATCACGCTAGTAGCACATGAATCAACAATGACAGTCCTGGTAAACTGCCATGGCATGACATCAACTTTCGCTGGTGCTGAGGGATACCCAGAAGAAGGGGCTCAACCTAACCCTCCCGCTGAAGTCCCCGCTGAAGGTTGAGGTTGAGGGTGACAAGAAGAAGAAACTTCGAGGTCTTTTTGAAGAAAAGCAAGCTGGAAGACCGGTTCCTTCGCTCCCTGCGATGTGGATGGCGATGGAACTGCCCATCCTCCCGTTGGTCACCCTGTAGGCCCAAGGTGGACTGCAGCATACTTCAGAAAGGGTCAGTGGATGGAAAAGACCCTTCCGTTGAGCTCAAAGGATGATGACTGTGTGGACAGCAGGAAAACAACTTAAAACTTGCTGATGCCAAGACTGAAAATACTGGCACAGGAGAAGCAGGTGGTGCTGCCATCGGGGGTGCAGCCCCAGCAGGGGTGGGTGGTCACCTAGATGATGAGTCACAGAAGCTGGTGCAAATCAGTTGACACAGTTCAATTGCACATATGGCGGACCCGAAGAATAAGGCTGATGACTCAAAAACTGCAGCCGTGGATAGCCAAATGATATCGTAACTCAGGGATATGAGTTGCTGCTGTGCAAGCTTCTCGTACAAACGTAGTCCAGAAGGAAAAAAGCAAGAGTCCTTATTGGAAAATGAAGAAGGGCTAGTTGGGGATCGATGAATCAATGATGGGGTGATCAATATTCTGATGGCGAGGGGTAAAGCTCCCCCTCTCCCTCTCGTGCTGCTTGCCCACTCTGCCAGGCGGTTGTCCCTAGCCGAATCAGATGCCATCTGGTGGTAAGGCTCCCATACAGCATACAAGTCAGAATGTGTCGAATTGAGGATGTCTTCTTCCAAACACAGGATCATAAACACATAAACACATCTAGCACATCCTATGTCTCTCAACCCAGAATCCACACACAAAACCATAACATAACATAAACACAGTGGGCGCTCTGCACACCTCTCATGCCTTTCCCAGGGCATTCAATGGGGCCTGGAATGCATAGACTCGACCTATGCACAGGGGTTCAAGCATGGGTCCACCTGTTCAAGGAAGGAAGAACCTTGGGAGAGCAACTGCAAATAATTTCCAACATCCAAATCATCACTAATCATGGAGATGGGATATCATGTTTACATAAAGTACAGGTGGTTTGAGGTGAGAGTCTACAATACACCTTCAAGCAGTCTAATTATTCTGGCCGGATCCCCTTCAGAAAGAAGGATTCTGGTTTTCTATGGGTTGTACCCTGAAGGTGCTTGCAGCAGCAGCCCAACAAACCAGAGGTTGGGTTGCTCTGGGGGTTGCTCTTAACAAAGCAGGACCATCATCAAGGGATACAGTCCCCACGCTCCTCCTAAAGCCTTTCTTTGAACTATATACCAATCCTCATTCTTGCAGACCTCCTTTTTCCTTTTCTGCAACTTTCTTTTTCCTTTTCTGCAACTTGTCCACTTTAAATTCCCATCTAAGTTCCTTCTGAATGCTCCAATTCAATCAATCCTCCCCACTATCCTATCCTTCTGCCTCTGCGGCAGTAACAACAAATGCTGGCTGATGTTCCTCCCTTTCTGTCCCTTCCTCATCTTCACCTAACTCTGCCCAAACTCACCCATCACTAATTCCTCATCTCTTCCTTCCTTCTTTATTACGTTCACTTTCCTTTCCCCCTCTCTACAACTGAGACTACCTCTCGCCTTACCTTCATCCACTTTCTTTTTCCCTCTACTTACAATCCTCTCTGTGCAGGGGTTAAGCCACACTCTTTCTTCCAGCAGCCTGATGTCAAACCTAGTTGCTATTAATCAATTCTGCAAACACATTCCTTGTGGGTTCACCTTTCTTCTCCCTGCACATCGCCAACAACACATACTTTTCCTGTCAATCTCTATAGCTCTTTACACTCTCTATACAATCTCTATAACCCCTTCACACCAACTCCAAAACACTTTTTTTTTCCTTCCTCCCGCCTTTTCCTAGTGCTGAGGAGGTGGTGAGGCTCTCACAACATCTCAAAGCCCCAAGCCTGCCTGCAGTTGCTCTTCTTCACCACTATTCCGCTAACACTACTCCTATCTGTAAGCCCTGATCTCCCGTTCTTCCAATCACAGGATCAGAAACCCATCTACCACATCTGCCTCTGTGGGGGTGAACAAATGCTGGCTCCCTTCCCTTATTCTTTCTTTTCTCCCTCTCCCCCTGTCTGTCTGTCCCCCTTTTTTTTTCCTATCACAACTTCGACTTCTGTCCTCCCTCGGCACCTTGCTTAGCCAATTAAGACAGACTTAAAGCACGTATCAAACCAAAATACACACTGAGAAAGGAAAATTCCTTTTAAAAAAACCAAGACTTCCAACATATCATGAAACTTATAAGGTCAGGGACAGCTCCTAATTATTCTTACAGCTATTAACTCAGCACATCCATCTTAAAATGCTATAAGGATAAAGTAATACATACATAAACACATATCTCAGATATTTGAAGCAACATGAGAAGATACAACCCAAAAAGGGGGGTTTACAGTAAAACAGCACAGGCGCAAACCCATAAATCCCAATTAACAATCTTTTAATGAAGGCCAATCAGTTTTGCTGGAAAGAGACTTAACAGCTCACAGCTGCTCTCTTTCCTTTCAAGGTAGAGAAATTATCTTTGCCGTTAAAAAAATGAGGCCTCTCTCTCACTACTCCCCCCCCCCCAAGGCTGCGGAAAGGGTTTTAACGAACACGCACACAGACCAAGTTAAAAGGATTTTGGGAATTCAGGAAGAAACAATTGGGGAGAACTGTAGAAGCTTGCAAAAATACCCACTCTCAGAGGGAAATGAAAAAATAAGAGGAGGAGTTGAACCACCTTTTGGGCCCCACAAATCAAAAATACCAACAAGCTGGAACATACTGCAGAGGAGGGCAACATTAAATCTGTTATTCTAGCCAAACTTTAACAATAACAAACAAGTAATTGGAACACATTAAAATAGCTTTTTCTTCTTAGAATGGTGAATTGCAAATATTTTCAGCCACAATTTCTTACTTCTTTCCTTATTACCAAATACAATCAAATAGTTTCCAAATCATACTTTTAAAAGACATACTTTGAATTAAACATTCCTCCAGAAAACTTAAAAACACAATACTGACCTTTCAGGACACAAGAGACTTTCCATAGGTGTCTTTAGCTTGGAAAGCTAACACACTTCTTGACACAACACACACACAACAAAACAAACAAACAAGCAAACAAACAAACAAACAAACAAGACACCCTCTCACTTTTGCTGGAGTTTCACTACAGACTCCAATCCTTTTCTTCACACACATGCACTTAAAAAAAACCAACAACCTCCCAGCCTAATCTAATTTCCCAAGAGAACATGCTCTCTCTCTCTCTCACTGTGAGAGAGCAGCCTCTCTGCGGTATGACACCGTGCGCCATCACTGCCGTGCCATGCCTACTATTTTCCTACCCCCCCTAATTCACCATCATCATATCATCAACCTTCAGGAATGTCACCTCCTAACACTCCTCCTTGCTGTGCGGTACAGGGCAGAGGTAATTCTGCTTGCCTCTGCTCTGCGCCCAATTTCTTCTTCTCAACCATAAGGGGTTTTTGGTTTTGTCAGGTTGGAAGTCTTTCTGCCTTTTAGTTTAAAATCCCAATCATCCCCTTTGTTGGCATCCAATTGTCCAGAAAGCACTGCAAGGAGGGGTTGATTTGCTCCCCCCCCCCATATATATTTGGAACACTCTCACTCCTAGTAATTTTCCCACACACTCCCACACACACTCTTCGTTTTGCCAATGCCTCTAAGCCTCAGCATCTCATGCACACACCATCCACTAGAGTGTTCCCAAACCCCCGGTTTCCCTTCTTCCTTCCAACTTGCTAGCGGCACTCTACTGCTCACGGCTAGCTTCAATCTGGCGGCACTCTACTGCTCACGGCCAGTGGGGTTTGATCAGACCCCTAGCTCCCATTAAACCTCTGGAGCTTACCTTTCCTCGAGGCTTCCCCTGTGGTACCTTCCCTGGTTCCCCTGCAGCTGCTGCACCTTTCTCTCGTCCTCTGCAGCGTCCACTCAGCGCAGGGTGGTCAGTTCCTCCTACAAAACTGGTAGGTGTGCGCACTTAGAACTGCCAACCCCAAGCCAAGCTATTCGCCTTTGCAGTGGGCGCCTCGACCTTCTTCCCTCAGCCTTTGGGGAACGCAAATCCCGGAGAGCCCCCAGGAAATGTAGCCTTATCAGGAAATTCAGGGGTTTGCGTTGCTCCCAGGTAGGGAAAGAAGGAGCCAAAAAGACATCGAGGTTTGGTTCAAAAGAGAAAGGCTTTATTCTGCCCCCCCCCCCCCGGAGAGGCAGAAGGTTCCGTTTGATCGTCCAAAACAGGAACAAGAATAATCAGTTTAAACAAGACTTATATACCTTCAGAGAGCACTCTCTCCCCCTCCCAAAAGGTCTATGACCATATTAGGTACATCCTTCCTGCTTCCATGCATCACGAGATCCTGTAACCCATATAAGGACATTACATCCTGTGAACTTTGCCTAGGCCCTTTGTACGTCATGGTGATAAGGACATTAATCGTACGCAAGTCAGGTCCTTGGACTGTACTAATGAAGAGATCATCCCGTGCTCTTGTGCTGTCAGAATGTTTACAATCTTACACAGTCTCTGTCTGGGGCTTGCCCCTTATCTGTTCCTCTGTTCCGAACAGAACAAGGCCCTGTGACGTCTGTGTTCCACTTGCCTCTTTGCTACTGAGGTAAAAGGTTACCAGGCTTTTGAGCAAGTAAAAAGCTCCTTTTTTTGCAACTAACGGTTAGGTGTTGGCCTTTAGGTAGCTCCAGGTAACCCAGATTTGGGTTACCTCCCCCTACACTATGAAGAGATCATTTAATGTTAATGAAGAGATCATTTAACTCAGTGTTACTTCTCCATTTCTTTCCACGTACTTACTCAGTTTTTCTTGACTTCCCAGACTCTTCGTTTGCATGCACGTGAATTGTCTTTTCAGGTGGTACCTATAGTGTATATACATTTCAGTATGTATTTTCCAGTTAGAGATGTAGAGCAATCCTAACCCAGCCCCGGGAACAACTGGAGAAGTGGAGCCACTGCTGTTGGTCAGGAAAGAAGGTGGCGGGGATGATTTTGCTTTGGTTGGTTGTTTAAAAGGAAAGACCAACTGGGTGAAGCCAGAGGCCCATCTAGTCCAGCATCCTATTCTCACAGTGGCCAGCAGCAGCGCTCTCCCAGCTTGTGTCTTCCAACAGCTGGGATTCAGAGGTATACTTCCTGCAACAGGAGAACAAGGCCATCGTGATTCATAGCCTTTGACAGCCTTATCGTCCCTGGTAAGGAGCAGTAGCGTGGGCGACCTGTTGAATGGGCCAGCTTAAAATCCAGGGAATCCTTTTTAAACTCTCTAAGCTCCTGATGGTCTGTGCTTGCACTTTTTCTTCGACTGTATAATTTCTTGCTGATGAACCTAATTTGGCGAAACAAGGACTATAATCCGGATAACCTTGTCCTCCCTCCTTTGGATTGCTTCGTTCCTTTGTGGCAATATCATCTTTATCTCTTGGATTGACGAGACCACAGTACCATCACCAGACTCCACAGTCCTCATGGCAATTACACTCTTACATTGTGGACTGGCAAGACCATACTTATTATCTCCATAATTATTATTTTTTCGCTCTTTGGAACCTCCAACAGAATTATGTGGGTTGCAAGAGACTTGTTGAACTTGAACTTTGACGTCACAGTTTTTCAGTAGAATGTTCCTATATGTAGAATGTTCAGTAGAATGTTCCTTGCGTATTTGTAATTTGTAGTTATGTATATGTTTAGTGTGTGTCACATGTAAATATTATATCATGTTATATATATCATGGACTCTTCCACCCAGTCTTCTAGGGGTGTGGTTTGGGGGCTAGGACTGTTTCGGTCAAACCATTCATTTATTTTGTAAATCTTAACTTAGGTCTCCTTTTCAGAACCACAGAATCGTAGAGTTGGAAGGGACCACATGGATCATCTGGTCCAGCTCCCTGCAATCCCCAATGTGGGGCTTGAACCCACAACCTTGAGATTAAGAGTCTGATGCTCTACAGACTGAGCTATATGAGCAACTCTGAATCTGGTGTTGTCTCACTCCACCTCCACCCCAAATCAGTAGCAAACCACAGTTGGTTTGTTGCAGCAATAAGCTTAGGGCTATTTTCTTTCCCCTCCTTTGCAATTATTTTATGTGTTGCTGAGTGTTTGTCCTTTCTACAACTTATTTTTTCTACAACAATTGGAGGGCATCATATCGGCTACCCTGATGTACACTGGAATGCTGCACAGTGAGAAGTCTTCTACTGGGTCTTGCCCAAGAGTTCTCAGAACAAAATGTTATACTTCTATTCTGTAGTGGCTCATTCCGTACCTCAGAAGACACCAGGAAGACTGTATCTCAGAGGTAGTCAGGAAGCATAATTTGTCCCTATGAATTAGACGATCAACTGTTATCACTCCAACTCTATTATTTTCATTGCCATGATCCTACACATTGTTGAAGGGAAACTCCCCACCAGGGTACCTGATTATCGTCTTCCAAAGCAAGTACTCTATTCCAAACTTTAAAATGCTGGAAAGCGTAATGCTGGTGGTCAACAAAAGAGGTTTAAAGACTCTCTCAAGGCAAATCTAATAAAATGTAGTATAAACACCGACAATTGGGAAACACTAGCCTGCAAGTGCTCCAGTTGGAGAACAGCCTTTACCAAAGCTGTCAGGATGAAAGGGAGAAATGTGCTAAGAGGAAGGCACGTTTGGCAAACCCTCACTGTGATCAACTCCTACCCGGAAACCTATGCCCCCAGTGTGGAAGGACGTGTGGATCCAGAATTGGCCTCTACAGTCACCTACGGACACACCATTAAGACTGTGTTCATGGAAGACAATCTTACTTGGCCACGAATGATCGCCAAAGAAGAAGTAGTCATATAAAATTGGTCCAAAGGCAGAAGACCTGGGAGTACAGGCAGAGAGCTTGCTAAATGTTACAGATTCCTAAAACCAGGCCCTGCTAAGCCCCTGGTTTCAATATTTATTTATTTAAAATATTTATATCCTGCCTTTCTAAGACAACAGCCTTTTAAGGAGGCTTTTAACAGTAATGGAACAGCTGTAGGAAAATCCCAAAGCAATAATTAAAATGCAGCGCGAATAAATCAGTTGTGTATGGACAGCAGAATTCACCAAAAGCAGCCTGAGCAAATTAATGGAAAGTTTGTGGGCGCAATTTTAATCTTGATTGCAGCATTCCTTGCTATTAGTTCCTCCCAAAATGTTCCCCCTGGCATCACTTCGTTATACATACAGAGGGACACAACCCTATCATGAACTATTTTGTAGTGACTTTTATGTGTCCTCCTTCTGTGTTTTAACACTGAGTTCCTGTGACCTTTCTCCCATTCAGAGTTATTCTCTAACCTGATGGCTTTCTGTTCCATCAGGTTTCATGGGATCATTTCTCGCGAGCAAGCCGATGAATTGCTTGGAGGTGTAGAAGGAGCATATATTCTCAGAGAGAGCCAGCGGCAGCCTGGATGCTATACCCTAGCTCTCAGGTGAGCTTTGCTGCTTCTGTTTTCAAATTTTAAGATGTGCTTGTTGGCCATTGGGAACCTGAAGGAATCGTGGTTAAAACAAATATACGCAAAACAGTATACTTTAAAAAATGGTATGATGTAGACTGTAACATGTGTTAGATATTACGATCCTTTAAACTTTAAAGCATTAATTTTTGCCAACCCAATAGTTGATTTTTTTGCACTTTCTGTTATAATAATAATAATTTATGACCCATCTTGTTGGGTTTCCGCAGCCACCCTGGGCGGCTCCCAACAGAAGGAGCACCAACACTTTGAATTGTGCTCGGAAATGTACTGGGAGCCAATGTAGGTCTTTCAGAACTGGTTATGTTTTCTCGGCCGCCACTCCCAGTCACCAGTCTAGATGCATCTAAAGGGCAGTAACAGCCACAGAGTACCCCCAAAATTATTCACATTATATCAACACCACCCCCAGTTAGAACTAAAATTATACCAGTTGTACCTACAAGACTATATTTAACCATGAATTGTATTTAACCATGATTTAAGAGTATCTTGGGTAAAGAAAAATTAGAGCGGCTGTCAGGGACTGGCCCGAGCCAGGAGGGGTGGCGGAAGGGACAGAGGCATCAAGGGATCACCCATGGACGCCGGAGGAGGTACTGCGAGCATGGGAAGAGGAGGAGGTAGCGCCGAGGTTGTCACCAGAAACAGGGAAGGAGGTATGGAGAAGTGGGAGTGAAGAGGTGTCGCCGCCTGTGCTGACGGAGGAAGAGCAGGGGGCGGGGGAGCCAATAGGAGGGAATGAGAAAATGGAGACGGAGGCAGAGCAAAGGGTCGAGGATCTTGTGAGAGCCTCGACAGCAACCTCCAGGGAGGATGAAAGTGAAAGGGAAGAGACCAGCGCCGGGGCTCGTAGGGTCAAAAAGCGGAAAAGGAGGAGTGAGAGGAGGCGTTGGAGTTTCAAGAAGCTTTTATGCTGGGGGGGAAAACGGAAGCCCTTACTTGGAGGATCTGATTCATCGGAGGAGGAGGAGGAACTGTAATGCTTGTCAATTAATAAACTCTTAGATTAGTCAAACGGACTTTTGAGTGGTTTACTCCCGAGGAGGACACATATCCACCTCACAGCGGCTAACCTGCGACACTCTGGAAATGCATGCTAGCTACCCCAGTGCAAATGAAGAAGGCCGCCTTATTATGCTATGAGTGCTGCATTTGCACATAAGGGGGTCGCAGGCTATCTTGAGTCTCTCATCAACTTCGCTTACTGATTTCTAAACCCTATTTAAGCAATAAAGTGAATTGTATGCCACAGAGTGTGCAAGACTTTATATCAGCTTGTCCCCTGTGATGAGCAAGGTACCCCCTGGTAACTCCAAACATAGCTAAGTGCCACATTGACTCTGATTTGAGCCAGTATTAAAGACACGGAGCTGGTTTTGATTCCTGCGTAATAGGACACCCAGCTATACCTTGGTTTACTAATGCTGTGTTGTGACTGTTTAACCACAATTAAGAACAGCAGGAAAAGAGCAGAAGGGAAGCAGGGATTGCATTAGTCCAAAGTTCTCTTCTGAGTGCAGTTGAGAATGTTCTTCACCGCTCTATAACACATGTTCATGCAGCCCTGGCACAAACCTATTTCATCTGAATATATACCGGTTCCTTGAGTCTGTACGCCATCCTCCAGCTTTATAGCTAATGAGGAACATGGCCTTTTTATAGTCTGCGTCATCTGAGAAATCAATGTTTTTAGTGTTCAAACATTAATGCAACAACTTCATTTTGTTTTAATGCAGGTTTGGTAATCAGACCTTAAACTACAGGCTTTTTTACGATGGGAAGCACTTTGTAGGGGAAAAGAGGTTCGAGTCAATCCATGATTTGGTAACAGACGGCTTGATAACACTGTACATAGAAACCAAGGCTTCTGAATATATTTCAAAAATGACGACAAACCCTATCTATGAACACATTGGATATGCCACTTTGCTTAGAGAAAAAGTATCCCGGAGACTGAGTAGATCAAAAACTGAATCAAGAAAAGCTAGCGTAACCACATGTGAAGAAAACACACCAGTTGAAAAGGTAAGGTGATTAATGAGGAAATCAATCCATATATAGATCTACCTTTTAAAAAATGCATCTGGGGCACTCAAGTCATTAAAATGCACTCAATGGCTTGTCATCAACCAACTTTTAGTCAAAGTAAACCCACTGAAATGAATGGACCTCAGTCATGGCCATTAATTTCAATGGGTCTACTCTGAGTAAATGTTAGTTGGCTACAACACAATGTATTTGTTTATATGTTAACATTTGAGGTGCAAGCAGAAAGCTGAAATCAGATCTATGAAATTATTCTGTTCCTCCATTGGGAATGAACTCCAGATGATTGCATGCCCTGCCTACAACAGCTTTCCATTGTAACAACAACAACATACCACCCTTCCTCCATAGATCTCATGGTGGCTCCTTTCTGCACTTAAGAAATATGTGTCCAGGTAGCATCTCCCATATAAAACGAGTGGAAAAGAGCACCTGAGCATATACAAATATTTAAATTCAAATGAGAAGCTAGGTCTCTTTAGCTCAGTACTGTCTACATCGATAAGCAGTACCTCTCCAGGGTTTAAGGCATAATTCCCCCTCTCCCAGTCTTACCTGGAGATGCTGGTGATTGTAACCTCCCCCCCATCACAGGACCTGGTTTACAGTATCTGCCTAAAAGAGAATGTAGCCTTGCTATTGATTCCTGAATGTAAGAATTTGTGCTGATTGCCTGTTCACCAGATCTCAAGTTTGTTAGCCTTTAACACAAAGTTCAAATCTCTGCTTTACTATTTTGGTGAATGGGCCTGATTTTGGGAGTGTGGCTTTTCTTTCTTTCCATCTTTGCTTTTCGAAGTTGTTTTTGTAGTAGCGGCATAAGCTGAGCAAACAAGTAGTAGTTAACATAAAGCAATTCACGGAGAAATGCAGCTAAAATCAGCTTGAAATGTGTGACAAATTGTGAATATTCTTATAAGAGGTTGTGTGTGTATTTCCTGTTCCTGCAGATTGGAAAATATTTCAAACGAAACCTCTTTTCTGGTGTAAGTGCTTTTGAAGGTTATTTAATACATAATTCACATGATGTGTTTGCATCGCAATCAAGATTATGTTGTTGACCCGCGTCTGAAAAGCAGTGCCTGACTGCTGGAGGATATAATTTATAGTTTTTATTTATGATACTGTTTCAGTCCCATAAGGACATTTCTAAAGACGTTCTCTGTTCAAGACAGCAAACGTCTTAAGTTGAGCTGGCTTTTGTTTCTAGTGCAAATGACCAAGGAAGACATAAGCAGAGTGAAATACACATTATTTAATAAATATTATTTAATAAATATTATTTAATAATATTTAGAGCAGCTGACATTTCAGGCTTGTGGAAACAGTAACGCAAATTAAACTCAATTAACTATAAATTACTGTTATTTAAGATACACATGTCCAGAATAGAAAAGCACCTTACCAGGCTGTGATGAGCTGGTTTTTGGATTTTATTTCAGCATAGTTCAAAAATCTGAGAGCTTCACTGTCAGAAAAAGGAAGGAATCATAGAATTGCAGAGTTGGAAGGGACCAAGAGGGTCATCTAGTCCAACCCCCTGCAATGCAGGAATCTTGTCGGCCCCAAATTTCAAGTTGTCACACTTCTGACAATCAGATCACTGTAGTTTTAAACCCTGGCCAATGGATCCATGTGTATACCCTTATGCTATGCATGTGCTGCTTCATGTGACAATATTTTCATGCTCACCTGCTGAATAAATTGTGTCACCCATTATTTCAGGTACAGAGAAAAGGGGGGGGCTAAGTTCAGATTCTTCCACGCCGTCTGCAAAAATTTTCTAACAGATGTGAGAACTGATGGTGCAGGACATAAACAATTTCAGCCACTGTAGACCGCCCTTTATACAACATTGGATGCTGGAGATCAGTGTGTAATTTGAGAAAATAGTTTTCGATCCAAAAGAAACATTTCCTCCTAACTGAGATGAAATAGGTTTCCTGCTATCAATATTCCTCCAGTCTTTAATTCAACACTACTATTCTGCTTATAAGCAGAATAAATTGATGAGTAGAACTTGGGAAGTAGGATTGGGTTGTTGGTTTCCCTTGTATTCATGGCTCCGTCTCCCAGTCTCCAAGCTGTGGTCCCTGAAATGTGCTAAGAAAAATGCTGCAGGGAGTTAATGTACAGTGGTACCTCGGGTTACATACGCTTCAGGTTACAGACTCTGCTAACCCAGAAATATTACCTCGGGTTAAGAACTTTGCTTCAGGATGAGAACAGAAATCGGGCAGGGGGAGGCCCCATTAGCTAAAGTGGTGCTTCAGGTTAAGAACGTTTTCAGGTTAAGAACGGACCTCTGGAACGAATTAAGTACGTAACCAGAGGTACCACTGTATTGTTGATAACCGTAGCAAATATCTGTATATTTTCTCATTGGAGTACATTGCATTACCTTCCAGAAAAATCTAATTTGTGATGGTTGGCAAAGACCATTATTAGTATGGGAGAAAGGATTTTATCCATGCTATATAGCAGTGGAGGCACACTGGTTGGGAAACACTGCTATATAGGACCTTAACATGTTGTGACTGAAGGGGAGCAGGGGACATAAGCTATTTTGGCAGAGCAACTGCTACCGCTCAGTACCTCTTAGAAACATCCCTACTTCTAAGATGTGGCATAAAATCATAGAATTGTAGGGTTGGAAAATACCCAGAGGGTGATCTAGTTCAACCCCCTGCACTGCAGGAATATTGACTAGATCATACATGACAGGTGGCCATCCAACTTCTGCTTAAAAATCTCCAAGGAAGGAGAGTCCACCACCTCTTGTGGAAGTCTGTGCCACTGTCAAACAGCTCTTGCTATCAGAAAGTTCTTCCTGGTGTTTCGTCGGGATCTCCTTTCTTATAAGTTGAATCCATCGGTTTAGGTTCTAGCCTCTGGAGCAGGAGAAAACAAGCTTGCTCCATCCTCCCACTTGGCAGCCCTTTAGATATTTGAAAATGGCTAAAGGGGAGAATGTCAACAGGAGAATGCTAGGTAGGCAATTAACTCACCAGTTAAAATCAGCGTGACTTAAATTTTTGATTTGGCGCTTTTAGAAAACCAGAATGAGGCAAATGGGCATGGCTGTTGTTGCGTATACTTGGTAAAATTAATTATATTTGCACAATAATATCTGGAAGTTGCTTAAGTAACTTTTACTCCCAACTTGGGAGTAGGTAAAATAAAGTTTGTTGGTTTGTTTCAGTTATCTACCCAGATGGTTTAGAATTTCTCAACAAAAAGACGTCTTTAAAAACGTACTAAAAGAATTAAAGCAGGGGTAGGCAACCTAAGGCCTGTGGGCCAGATGCGGCCCAATCGCCTTCTCAATCCGGTCTGCGGACGGTCCGGGAATCAGCATGTTTTTACATTAGTAGAATGTGCCCTTTTATTTAAAATGCATCTCTGGGTTATTCGTTCATTCCCCCCCCCCCCAAAAAAATACTCTGGCCCACCACATGGTCTGAGGGACAGTGGACCGGCCCATGGCTGAAAAAGGTTGTTGACCCCTGAATTAAAGTTTTAGTGTTGCCCTGCAAAAAGGGCTTTCAAACATTTCAAGCACAGTTTAAGCCTCTGCAGTGATTAGGAGAGGTTAAGGGGTTTTTTTGGGGGGGGGAGAAAATGAAACATTACCTTTTATTGATAGCATTTCAGAAGCCAAGAAACTACTGCAGAGGGCATTAATTTCCCTGATAGGTTTGTTAAGCTATTTGTGGGATGTAGTTATTCTTCCCTGCACGAAAGGTTGACAACAGAAATTATTGAATGGCTCAGTCATTCCTGAGACTTTCCCCCTTTGGGCAGGTCAGTGGAAGGTTGTTACAGTGCCATTAACTAGGAAGAGAACGCATAACTTGGAACTGCCCGAGGAATCTGTCCACTCTCATAATACAGTTTCTTGGAAGTTGTAATTAGTAGTACTGTGCCAGACCCCATAAGAAAAATGAAACGCATATGCCAAATTACTTGCTTTTCTTTGGGTCTTTTTCATCCGAATAATAATATAGGTCAGAAATCATCATCATAAAAGAAGAATATTTATCTGTTGTTATCCCTCAGACTAAAAAAAACGTAGGCATTCCACTCTTGCTGTATTAAAAATAGGCAATAAATGAATGTATATAAATGCATGAATGTCCATGCAGCTCTTAAAAAAAAAAATCAGGTGAATAGCGACTTTAAGAAATGGGGGGGCCTGCACCATTGTTCAGTTTTCTCATATGAAGGTGTGTCATTGCACTGCAGCTAAATATTTGCCTATTGCTTTTATATTAAGTCTGCTTCATCCAAAGGTCTTCTAGCTTCCTGCAGTAAAACAGGTTGCTATACAACACACATCCGAAGGGTTTTGCCTGTTTCTTTTGAACTGCAAATTGGAAATTGGAACTTGGAAATTATCCTGCATTCCCAGGAAAGTGAATACTTGCCAGTCTATTTTTATTTGTTTGTTTTTTTGCAAAAACTGACATAATACACATCATCATAGTAAGTATTAATTCATAGATTCCTGGTGAATCAGCAACACCTTCATTGGGGCTCAAAGGCAAGTGTGGGCATGCTGTTGAACTCTTCCCCCCACCCCCGCCTCTAATAAGGTCTAGCTATTCTGTCTTTAAACAAATACTGCATTTACCTTACCAATAAAGTACAGTCGTACCTTAGAAGTCGAACGGAATCCGTTCTGGAAGTCCGTTCAACTTCCAAAACGTTCGGAAACCAAAGCACGCTTCCTGCAGCCAATCGGAAGCCGCGCCAGACATTCGGCTTCCGAAAATTGTTTGAAAACCGGAACACTCACTTCCGGGTTTCGATCATTCGGGAGCCGATTTGTTCTGGAGCCACAGCGTTTGAGATCCAAGGTACGGCTGTCCCAAAGTAAGAATGATGGAATAATCCTACCAGTAAAATAACAGCTTTATTGTCTGTAGGTACTTAAAGCAGTTTTTGTTAGTATTTTGTATTTTTTGGCATTTTGTGCTTTAGCATATCTCTGTACGTTGTTGTGCATCGACTTGATATTTTATATTATTCAGTGGTTTATAATTTTTTTTATATAAATGAATAAAGCTCTGAGGAGCTAATGAGCCATATTTATTCATTTTTTTAAAATGCCATTCTGTTTTCCCCATGCTCTGTGGCACATTCAAATACTGATCATAACATTTGGTCCATTCTTAGTCATTAAAAACGAGCTTTGAGTTGGACATGCTATGCAACCGTGGCTAAATTGCATCAGCAGTACATGTATTTTAAGTGTAGCCGAAGCTCGAGCTGTAAAAATTGCATGTGGAACAGCTGCTGAAAACTTCATAAACAATTTCCCGTTAAAGATGATTTAGTGGCACCTCCATTTCCTGCTCAGATTTCTTCCTTTGTGCAATCGCTGGAAAATATAAGGCAGCTCTGTAGGCACAAATCTATATTTGATTATCTCACCGTGTTTTCTGAGACAGAAAATATAACAATGCAATAATCTTTCACCTATCGTTGTGTCCAAGTCGCTATTCATTTTTTAAATTTTTGCTGATTGTATCTATGTTTTCTTGATAATTATTTTATACATACTGCTTAGAGATTTTTCTGATTAAGTGATCTATGGTTTTTCCTAACTGTACTAACGCTATTGATTCAATCATAACATGTAACCTTCTTATTTAAAAACCTTAACTCATAACCTGCCTTGTTACTGAATCCTTTAGGAAGGAATCAAGTAAGGCTTACATTTCACAAAAGTGGAGATGATTTATTGGCGGAAATACATGTTTCAAACACTAGATGGCAGCTTTACTTAAGAGTTTTTATGGTTTTTGTTTTTAACTTTTTTTTTTAAAAAAAGATACAGTAGCTTCATGTGTTTTTCTGGTTTGTTTGTTTATTTATTTAGTGTCTTTATCCTGCCTTTTGGGATAAAACTCTCCCAAGCATCAAAGAACTACATTTCAAACAGCAAAACAAGACCAGTGCTAGCATGTTAGCTTCAGACATAAAGCAGATAACAATGTGTGGTTTATTGCAAGGTCACATGGTTCAGAATCAATCCTCTGAGAAGTTTGTCTACCTATACCCTTGCCCCGTTTAGTCTCCAGTATGGGTGCAAATTAATATTACTTGTTTACATTTACATATTTAAATGTCTGTGAAGGGTGCATTTATCTGGCAAGGCTTTAACCCGAGCAGCAGTGTATTGCAAGCAAGAGGAAATATGATTTCTGGGAATAATTGCTGTAGAAACCTTTTCAATTTTTTTGCATACATTGTTAGTTACATAAACTGCTTGGACAACAGGCTTGTTTGAAAAGTATTGGTGTTTTAAAAGGGCTTGTTAAATAGTAAGCACATTCTCTTAAAAACAAAAAACAAGAAAACCCCTAAATTGTCCTGTTTACTGAGGGTGCTTAATATATTAAATGGGCCATTCAGATATTGCAAATGGTTTCCAAGTTTAAAAAAAAAAATACTTACCAGGTTTTTCCTATTTTGATATACCCCAATTCTATGAAAGAGGACAAAATAACCAGCTTAATGTTAAGACGGAATTTTTAGACAAGATAGTATTGTCACACAAAATGGACTAATGTACACGCTACTTTTACAGGGTGCCACTTTCCCATCTTCCCCCTTTTCACCGGCAGTTGCAGCCTAATTCTATGCATGTTTACTCGAAAGCAAATCTTACCCAGCTTAGTGGGGCTTAGCCTCAGGTCAGCTGTGCATAGGATCACAGCCTGAAAGCCATTTCCGGTGCAACATTTAGCAAGCATGGCGTGGCTCCTGGATCGGTTCCTGTGAGACCCGATACTGCTAGATAAAAAGGATCCTGTGAGCTGAGGCTTGATCCTTGGAAGAGTGCAGTGTTTGAAGATCTATCTGTGCGCAGCATGGATTCGTGACCCAATTGGACAAGACATGTTCGCTCTCTATAGCAGGACTCATTTCAGTAGCAGACTTGAGACTGATAAATTTATTTATTTTTCTAATCAAAACCTTAAAGACGAGCGCTGGAGGCCCTCAGATTTGCTAAGCCGGCCCTTAACAGCAGTCGGTAATTGAATAGAAAAGTGGGGTTTGTAAGCAATCATCCCCCCCCTTTTTTTTTGCTTTTACTGTTTCTGCCTCTCTATCAGCAACAACATGTGCCTCTGAAAGTGGCTGTCAGCCTTCCAATCCCATCTGCCAAGCTGTCTGTTGCCAGGCTTCCTCTTCAGCTCCCAGGTTGCTGCGTCCTGTCTTGTTTTGCTGTTTACACACAACCCCCCTGGCTCTCCTCAGAGTCACCTCTCAAACCTCAAGTTGTATTTTCTGCCCAGATACGGATGATCATTATGAAGTCGTCGCCCTTGGATTTTCAGCTGAATCAGGGAACTTTTCCGCTAGGTTTATTTTAAAAAAACAGGGTGGATCTCGTACAGTCTGTATTCTGTATGAGTTATGATGCTTGCATTTTTATTCTAGATCTCTCATTGATTCACATTGGCAAACGCTGGGACTTTGTGTTGCTCTTTCCCATCTGTTTTTAAACAGGGTAATAATATATCTTACTAATTTGCTTCCAGGGTTAGGAGGTGGCCGTTTAAAAAATAACACGTGCATCTTCACATGGGTTCAAACTACCATGTGAAGTATTTTGTGTAGGCTTTGTTTATTATGTGGATGTGACACTGTTTCTGTTATTACTTCCAATGCTGCGAAGAAAGGCATTGTTGCCCCCAATTTACAAAACAGTGAACTGAAACGGAGAGGTTCTGGCTTTCCAGGGTAAAAATCTAGTCATTCAAACAAGGCGTTGAATGTCACTTCCTTATACTTAGGAACTGGATCCTGTTTTGAGACATTTGAAACAGGCTTCAGATAATGCCGGCTACAAAAGTGTTGACAAAATATTTTCTTTGTCATCAAAGGTTATGATCATTTTTTTCAGGTGCCCTGTATGGCACCATTCAATAGGGTGCTATTATAGAAAAGTAATGTAAATACCCTGAAAAGATATATAGGAATATATGTATTTTTTTAATGACTCAAAAGTGGGGGTAGGGTTATAAATTAACTTCCATGTACGCTAACCCTAACACCAGGCCCAGGGGCCTAGTTTACCCTTCATTCTCCTCAGGCAGCGTCACTCACTCCTCAGGCTTCACACCATCTTTGATGGTGATTTTGGTCTGGCCAGAATGTTTCTTTGAACTTTGATAATACCTTTAGTTTTCCTGCACAGAGGATAAAGGTGTGTGTGTGTGTGTGTGTGTGTGTGTGTGTGTGTGTGTGTAAGTATGTAAACTAGCCTATTGCACAAAAATTTGTATTGATTGCTCCACCCATGTTTCTCTCTGCCCACCTACCCACCAGTGGCATGGGTCTCCCAGAAGGGAATGCAGCCTTCTGAGAAATGTTCCCTACCCCTAATATTAAAAAAGGACCCCTGGACAGTTAACCCCTGGGGTTGTGGCACCCATCTCGCTTTCAGGCCGAGGGAGCCGGCGTTTGTCCACAGACAGCTTTCTGGGCCATGTGTCCAGCAGGACTAAACCGCTTCTGGTGCAATGGGACACCGTGACAGAAACCGGAGCGCACAGAAAGGCTGTTTACCTTCCCACCGCAGTGGTACCTATTTATCTACTCGTACTGGCGTGCTTTCGAAGTGCTATGTTGTGTTTCCTGGACAGCAAGCAGTTAACACCATCGTTCTGATTCTGGGAACTCTGCCAAGGTATCCAGGCAACTATCACTTGTCTGAGAGAAGGCGAAGTTGGTTTCACTTTCCCCTTCCCGAGTAGTGTATGCTGTAGAGTGTGTATCGTAGCTATGGAGCTTGACTCCTCAGGTTTTCTTTTGTTTGTGAGTCAATAAATATGTAGTTTAGAAGCAACTGTCTGGACCTCAGTTATTCCAGACACAGAGAAGCAGACCTAAAATTGCCAACATAGGCGCTGCGCGATTCTGCTGAGTGAGAGAGAGAGCCGGCACAACGGAAGCGTGGCTGGACACCATTGCGGAGCCAGGGCTCGTTATGGAGATTTATGGCTGCTCCGTGTAGCAGTCCAACGAAGAAGAAAGACTCCACTATGGCTACACTCTCACATTTATCACAGGTTATGGAAGCGCCATTAAGAGATAGCACGGTTTTTTTGGCAAAGCGTCCTAAAGTGATTTATGGCCAGGACGGGAGGTCTGCGTGTCTGCTGCAGCCGGCAGCATGAAAGCCCAGCTGGAGGACTGCTTTGTGCAAGCTTTGAGGCATAAAGCAGGGAAACCTCGCTGGTGAAGAGGAGCCGTTTCCTGGAGCTGGGAGCTGAGAGGCAAGTGCTGAGTTTGCAGCCACTTGAGTTACCTCAAGCCCCAGGGGGGAGATGGCAGAATCCCATGAGAACTTTACACCGCCCTTCCCCAGGCTAAATGGGAGGAATTGGGCTGACTGGTCGCGAAAGATGAAGGTCCTCTTAACTGCTAAAGATTTGTGGACTTGTACTGAGGCCCCACCAGTGCAAGACCCTGCTGCTGAAGCAGCTGAGGCCAAGAAGAAAGATGAGAGAGCTACTGCTCACTTAGTCATGGGCATTGAGGAAGAGCAGATGGTGCACATAGACGCTGCCACCAACGCCCACGAGATTTGGGGGGCTCTCCAACGTGTGTTCCAGAGAGATACAGCGGGTGCACGCATTCACACCACCAGGCAGCTGTTTGAGCAACGTTTGCAACCTGGAGGCTGTGTGCGTGAGCACACCAACAAGATGTTGGCAATCTTCAACCGCTTGAGACAGCTGCAGGTTCCATTTACGGAGGAACAGAAAGTTTACATTTTGCTTAGTTCGTTAGACCCCAGTTTTGAGACGCTTTCTCTCACTCTGGAAGCCTTGCCAGCAGCACAACTGAGCATTGATTATGTATCGGGGAGGCTGCAGGATGAACAGGATAGGAGAGAAAGAGAGAAAGGAAAAGCTGTTAAGGGGGGTTGCTCTTTGCCCAGGAGTGGGGGTGCAGAGGCTGCTGAGAGCTCTGTTAAAGCTCTTGCAGTGAAGAAATGTTTTGGCTGTGGGTCAGATAAGCATCTAATCCGGGACTGCAGCCAAGAAAACTTCAAAGCTGGTTTCCATGGCAACCACCAGAGGAAAGGGAGACCACGTCGTGGAAGGAAAGCATCGTTCAGAGAAGGCAGAGAAGATAAAGCAGCTGCATACGCTTTCGTTGGAAAGACTGTTGCCAGCCCCAAGCTACGTTGGATTGTGGACAGTGGAGCCAGTAGGCATCTAGCACCACCTGGCAGTCAGTTGCGGAACTGCAGGTCAATCCAAGATGCTACCACAGTCACTTTGGCAGATGCAACCACTAAATCTGTCACCAAAGCTGGTGTTTTTTATATGCCTTGTCTGAATGATGACATTGATGTGTTTGTTTTAGATGGCATGAAGTATGGCTTACTTTCTGTTTCAGCTTTAGACCTTGCAGGTTACATGGTCAGTTTTGGTAACCAGGTATGCACCATCTCCAAAGGTGGAGAGCAGTTGGTCCAGGTGAGAGGCCATGATGGGGTGTACATACTGGAAACTGACAACAGCGCCGCAGCGGGGGTGCAGGGTGCTGAAACAGGTAAAAACAGTTTTGAGACGGCACACGCGCATTGTGCCAACAAACCCACCCACGATCAGTGTTTACACTTGTGGCATCGCAGGTTTTCGCACGCCAATTGGGGGTACGTGCGCAAGCAAGTAGAGTGCACTGAGGGTTGTAAAATGAAGGAGTGCACTAAATTCCTAGACTGCCGAGCTTGCAAGAGATCGAAGGTGCATTCTTGCAGTTATCCAAGGTCAGACAGGGTGGCCAACCAGGCGTTTGAGCTGATTCACGCCGATCTGTGTGGACCAATGCAGGTTCACAGCATAGGCCATGCCCGCTTTGTTCTATGTCTGATCGACGATTATTCTCGCGCCGGCTGGATTTTCCCGCTCAGGGACAAGGGGCAAGCGGCGAAAGAGATTAAGGAATGGGTGGAGGCAGTAGAGGTGGAATTTGGCACCAAAGTGAAATCTTTTCAGACCGACCGAGGCACTGAGTTTACTTGTGCAAAGTTGCAGGATTTCTTTCGTGCCAAAGGCATTAAGCATAGAAAAACTTCTCCTTACGCTCCTCAGGAAAATGGAGTTGCAGAGCGCAGGAACAGAACCCTGCAGGAGGCAGTTGATGCTATTTTGTTTGATTCGGGTCTGCCAAAATTCTTCTGGGCCGAAGCATGGAAAACTGTATGTCACACTTTGAACAGGACATACAACTCTGTGGTAGGGACCACGCCCTATTTTCTTCTCTACGGAAAGAAGCCCAAGGTGCACTACTTCCGTACCTTCGGGGCAGAGGCCTGGGTCCTGATACCCCGGCAGTTACGTAGGAAGGGCAGCCCGAGGTCACAGAAACTGATTTTCTGCGGCTATGACACAGGGTCGAAAGCCTGGAGATTTGCTTATCCGAGTGGAAATCGTTCTCGGGTGGTGATCAGCCGCAGCGCAGAGTTTTGTGAGCAAGATGGCTGGAAGAGGATTCATGGCAATCCTGAAGTGCTCACAGACTTATTCAGCGGTCTTGACTACCAGGATCAGTCAGGCACGCCCACTGGTGGTGCTGATGGTGGTCAACCTGCTGGTGTTTCGGGCCATGATCCCAAACACGACCAGGGTGCAGTGCCAGAGGGGGCAATCCCTAAGACTCAGGTGAAGTCTGAACCCAGCAGCGCACCAACGTCTCCAGGGGAGACAAGAGCTAGGAGACAGAAGCGCAGTAGGTCTCCACGCTCACCTTCAGGCAAGTTCAGTCCAGGAGGGCACAGCAAGCGCAGCAAATCGCTTGGCGGTTCTCCAGATGCCAGGGACTCACAGACTGAGTCCGGCACGTCTGGGTCAGAGGGGGAGTCTCCAGTGGTGCCATGGCGTTCCAAGCGCACCACGAAAGGCAAACCTCCTGACAGGTTCAAAGCCACCACGGTTTGGGCCCATGTTGCTCTGTGCGAACCGGAGAGCTTCGCTGAGGTGCGGAAGTTACCTCAAGCAGAGTCCAGCAAGTGGAAACAAGCGATGGAGAAAGAGCTTAGCGCCATGAAATCGCTTGGAGTGTTCACACTTACAACTCTGCCAGCTGACCAGCAAGCTGTGAGTTGTCGCTGGGTCTATAGGTTGAAACCCACTGCAAGTGGAGAGCCACAATACAAAGCGAGATTGGTGGCCAGAGGGTTCAGCCAGAGACCAGGAGTGCATTACTCACAAGTTTATGCACCCACATCCCGCAGTGAGACCATGAGGTTACTGCTAGCGGTAGCAGCACAGAGAGGTGCTGAGGTTGCACATTTCGACATAGACGTCGCCTACCTGAACTCACCGCTGCAGGAGGAAATCTACATGCTACCTCCTCCAGGGTTTGAAGGCGATAGTCCAAATTTGGTTTGGAGACTACACCGTTCCATTTATGGCTTGAGACAATCTGCCAGAAACTGGAATATTTGTCTCAACCAGGCTCTGGAGAAGCTAGGCTTCAGGAAGAGTCGTGCAGACAGCTGTTTGTACCTAAAGGGTTCAGGGCAGCAACAAGAATTGGCATTAATTTTTGTCGACGACATTGTCCTTGTTGCTAGTACAAACAAACAGGTGCAGGAGTTTGCAAGTAAGCTGAGGCAGCACTTCAAACTCAAGGAGTTGGGTCCTGTGAGCATGTATCTAGGGGTTCACATTCACAGAGACCAAGATGGCAGTTTTGTGCTTAACCAGAGCTCAAAGATTGATCAGTTGCTCAAGAAATTCAACATGGCAGACTGTAAGGGTGTAAGGACACCAATGGAGACATGCTTTGTTAAAGACAATCAGTCTGATGAAAAGAAAGAGTTTGAGCACAAGGAGGTGTATCAATCTGCTCTGGGCAGCCTGCTCTATTTGTCTCAATGGAGTAGACCCGATATTGCACTTGCAGTCAATCTGCTGAGTCGAGAAGCAGCCAAGCCCAGTGTGATGGCCTGGAACGGGATTAAGAGAGTTCTTAAGTATCTGCAAGAAACCAGAGAGTTTAGCTTCACACTGACAGCCCAGGGCAATGAACAGCTTCAATGTTGGGCTGACGCTGATTGGGCTAGCGACTCAGACAGAAAGTCAATATCTGGGATGGTCATAATGTTTGGAGATTCTGTAATTGGCTGGAGGTCCAAAAAGCAAAGTCTGATTGCACTGTCATCGACTGAGGCAGAATTCAGTGCTCTGTCAGAACTGTGTCGTGAGCTTGAATTCTACAAGTGCCTAGTCGAGGATGTGTGTGAAAAGTGTTACCTGCCCATCACCATATGGGAGGATAACCAACCATGCCTGAAATTGGCGGAATCCGGTCAATTCAATGCACGAACGAAACATTTGGATATTCGGTTCAAAAATGTGCATGAGAGTGTTAGGACAAATGTGGTCAGGCTGAAATATTGTCCTAGTGAAAAGAATCTCGCAGACGGTTTCACCAAACCCCTAAGTTTCCAGAAACATGAAGGTTTCTGTGAGGGATTGAACATGGGTTGAGATGTATATATGTATACCCAGAATTGCGAACGAGAGGGGGTGTTGTGTTTCCTGGACAGCAAGCAGTTAACACCATCGTTCTGATTCTGGGAACTCTGCCAAGGTATCCAGGCAACTATCACTTGTCTGAGAGAAGGCGAAGTTGGTTTCACTTTCCCCTTCCCGAGTAGTGTATGCTGTAGAGTGTGTATCGTAGCTATGGAGCTTGACTCCTCAGGTTTTCTTTTGTTTGTGAGTCAATAAATATGTAGTTTAGAAGCAACTGTCTGGACCTCAGTTATTCCAGACACAGAGAAGCAGACCTAAAATTGCCAACATAGGCGCTGCGCGATTCTGCTGAGTGAGAGAGAGAGCCGGCACAACGGAAGCGTGGCTGGACACCATTGCGGAGCCAGGGCTCGTTATGGAGATTTATGGCTGCTCCGTGTAGCAGTCCAACGAAGAAGAAAGACTCCACTATGGCTACACTCTCACATTTTTCACATGCTAGGTTAGCAGGAGCTGGGACAGAGCAACGGGAGCAACAGGTATACTAGGCCGAGGCTGTTTAGGACTTTAAAGGTTAGCACCAACACTTTGTATTGTGCTCAGAAACGTTAGAGAGCTGAACTAGAACTAAACAGGTTCAAATTCCTACTCAGCCACGAAGCTCACTGGGTGACCTTGCACCAGTCACCACCTCTCAGCTAACCTACTTTACAGAGTGGTTGTGAGGAAAATTTTCTCCCTGGCTGAGCTCTATGGAGGAAGGGCAGGGCTTTAAAATGCAATAATAAACTTAAGAACCTTTATATACTTTAATAAATAAAATAACCCTGGCTATGTCTGCCTGTCGGTCTAGAACTCAACTACCCGGTCACACAAGCAGAAGCTAGCACAAGGACCCCTGCTTGTGCAAAAGGGCTTTCCCCATCTAGTTCTTCCTTCCATGCACCCCCATGGACCCCCCCCCCAAATCCTCTCTGGACCTTCAGGAGAACCACCAGAACAGCACACGGGAGGAGAGGAGAGATGATTCCATTGGGCCCAACAATTGACGGAATGATCTCCTTAGCACAACATCGAATTCCACCCCCGCTTTGTGCTTTATGCTCAGGAGTAGCACTGAAAACACTTTACATAGCCCTTGGTTTTAATTTGTGACACAAGTGATCACATTAGGAGAAAGCCATAAGCCTTCGCTGCCCCTGCCCCCACTTCTCTGCAGGTCTAGGTTTCCTAGTATGTCTTATGCCGCTGCACTGTTGAAAGTGATTATTTTCCCAGCTGGACTGGAAAGCTGCAACAAAGAAAGAACCGCAAGAGGGAAGGATTTGAATTGTGACAGTGGAGTAACATCTGCTCTCTCTTTCATGGCCCTCTCCACTTTGAAATCATAATGCCTGCTCATTGCATTCACATGGCTTGTGTGCTTTTAATGATATAGATGTATGAAAAGAGATTGGGAGATCTCCAGCTGTTAACAATGACTCCGGTTTTTTTTTTTTTTTTTTTTAAATATTTGGGGTAGAAGCAAAGCAGGCATCTCCCTTTGATTTCATATTAATCTGATTAATACACTTTCCTAATTCCATCTGTTCTTTGATGTGTATTGCAAGGAAGCCGAGTGCCCATAGAACCAAGCCAAGAATGGTATTTTTAGCATAGAGTTCCCTTGGAGTGTAGACTAGATCAAACCATGCGCATTTTTAATCTGGGCTAGTACAATTTACAATTAGACAAGTATTTACAGAATTACAGTGGTTTTTTTATTTTGTTTTGGGTTTGTTTTGTATTTTTAATGCACCTTTAGTTTCCTTTTTAATTTTCTCCCACTTTATCTTGTTTAACTGAAATATTTTCCATTAAAAAAATAAAAATTAAAAAAATGACTACTGCTAGTAGACAGGCATTTGTAGTAGAGCTTGATATGTAAGCAATTCCCACCCACCTCCCCACAAAAGAAATAACAGTGAAGGCTTGCTAAGGATATGGGGGGAAAAGCTTCCCCAAAGAAGCTTGTGGGCAGCCTAGCACAGGAATAACTGCTTATAAGTTCAGTGGGACTTGCTATGTATTGCTGGGCAATGTTTTGCAGCTTCAGTTAGGAACTTGGAATGATGTTTAAACAATAGTCCTAAATTAATGCAAGGGAGATTACACTCTGGTCCATTGAAAACAATTGGAATGCAATTACTTTTTTTCCGGAGCAGCAGGAGCTTCCCCTCAGTGTTTTCATTTGGATATGTAATGAATCAGTCTTATAGGCTGGCATATGATTCCCAGAATGTCAAGAAGAAGGCATGACGTGCACTGCATCAGCGCAGGGCCATACTCAGTAGCATGAAAAGACCCGACACGATATTGCTGCCAAAGCAGGCCCACTTAGGTCAGCTGTAACAGTCAGAACTGCCCTGCACAGAGCACTACTGGTAGCTGAAAAGATGTGGATGGCTTATCAGCAATTCATTTAAGTCAAAGGCGACTATGGGGTTGTGGCGCTCATCTCACTTGCAGGCCAAGGGAGCCGGCGTTTGTCCGCAGACAGCTTTCTGTGTCATGTGGCCAGCATGACTAAACCGCTTCTGGCACAATGGAACGACGGAAACCACAGCACACGGAAATGCCGTTTACCTTCCCACCGCAGTGGTACCTATTTATCTACTTGCACTGGCATGCTTTCGAACTGCTAGGTTGGCAGGAGCTGGGACAAAGCAATGGGAGCTCACCCCGTTGCGGGGATTCAAACCGCCGACCTTCTGATCGGCAAGTCCAAGAGGCTCAGTGGTTTAGACCAGTGTTTCTCAACCTTTTCGGGGCAATGGCACACCTGTCTCATGAAAAAAATCTCGCGGCACACCACCACCAGAAAATGTCAAAAAATCACAAGGAGACGCTGTGCACCCACAAAATGGCGGCGGCAACGTCGCCATGGCAACGGAAATCACGGAGCTATGCGCCCAAAGTAAAACGGCCCAGGGAAGCCTAAACGGCTCGCCACAGCAGCAGCCCCACAGCCCCAACCGGCAGCGCCAGGAAGACACAACCGCCCGGGGATCCCCGCCGCCCTCGCGCTCCCGAGCGCAGCAACCTCCAACCTCCCGACCCGCGCCCACCAGTGCCCCCCCGCGCCACCTCTCTCCGGCTCCCACCAGAGTGGATGCCGAGCTCTCCGAGGCGCCGCTCCCCGTCGCCGAGGTCGAGGCCGAGCGGGGGGAAACCAAGCAGCAGGCGCTGGGCCTGGACGGGGACCCCGGTGAGGGCAGCGATCGCGGCCCGGAGCTCGCGCAGGCGGGAGTGCGCCGTGAGTCCGGGCAGTGGACAGGAGCCGCTCCGGGCTCCACAGCGCCGCCGCAACATCTCCCCGCCTGAAGTTCCTGAGCTGTTCCGGCGGCGGCCGCCGGGCTTCAGCGCCCCCAACAGCAAAATGGCGGCGGCTACCGGCAGCCCCCGCGTCTCCCTCCTCCGACTTCCCATTGGTCCCTGGCAACCAATCAGATTCGGCGGCGAGCTCCCAGCCTGCGCATGCGCGGCAGAGCCCGGCAGCCTCTCCGCGGTGCCTCCTCTCGGCGGTGGCCCTCTGCGCTCCCTTTCCCCTACTGGAGCCGCCGCCACGCGCCTGCGGCGTGGGTCCCCAATGGTTTTCCCGCGGCACACCAGCCGACGTCTCGCGGCACAGTAGTGTGCCGCGGAACACCGGTTGAGAAACGCTGGTTTAGACCACAGCACCACCCGCATCCCAGCAATTCACTTACACAGCATCCGAAGGGCTGGTCAGGCAAGTAAGGTAAACCCAGTAGCCCAAACTTGCTGGCTGTTCTTCAGTGAGCAGGTTGTACATGCTCATTCTTACCGGTCAGAGGGCATTACTTTATTGCACTTGCAAGGAATTCTTCTGTTGTAGTGGCGCAACCCACTGTTAGTGCTGCAGCTGCTAAAGTAGTTGTGTAGGATTGGCTTGCAAAGGGCTGGTACTTGTTTATCAAATGCTTCAAAAAACGGTCTGCTTGTTACAGATTCATATGCAAAGAACGTAACAGTTTTACTGCAGCAGTAAGAGAAAGAGCCATGTGTTCATGTAATCGCTATCACTTTTTGTAAAAACAAATTCACTTAGACAGAATTAAGTATACATTCTCTGTGAAGTTGAAAAGTGTGCCACTGCTGTTCTGAGGCATACTATTCCCCGCCCCTGCCCGCAACATGTAATTGTATATGAAATATGGTAATCTCAATTGTTTCTTTCCATTAAAGAAAAGGCAATGAAAATCAGTAACAAATACATGAAAGTATTTGAACTTCTTTTTTTATTAAAAAAAAAAAAGCCCACTGTATTTTTCATGAGCTATTTGCATGTCATTACTCCACTTATTGTTCAGTTAATAATGATCTTTTTGAAGTAGAAAACGCAAACTAACAAATTTTACAATAGCCCATGTGAGACCATGGGACATTTTGGATTAGCTATGCATCATGGGTAATCCAAGTTTATCTTTTTGTTGTTGTTGTGAGTTCGCAGTTCATTGTGCTGTAGAATACTTCTCTTGGTCTTAATTTTCATTTTTTGCTTTATCTTAATTTAGTTGCTGAAAATAGATGACAAAAGCTTTTATGGAATTAGGGCTGGCAACTGAAGAGGGATCTGTCCAAATGGCTGACAGGTCTTTAGGTTCCAATACATTAAAAAAGGAGCCGTGAACAGAAAGGATTTGAATCCCACACTTGAGTACAAATTCACACAATAACCACAGCCTGAATCTTTGTTTTATTATTTTTATCCTCGTAGCCTTTTTATTCTCTTACAATACTATATGAGCCATTGAATGAACATGGGCCTTATAATGTTCATTTACATAACATATTTTCATTTTACCGCTAGCGAAAATTGCTCTGTAGCACATTGGTATGTCACACTGATTTCCACCCTTAATTGTTTGCTCACAAAGCAGCCGCTCAAGTCATTTATCCTCTTAATACAGCAGCTGAAAGCCAGACAGCAGTACAACCTGGTTCAAAGTCCATTGAAGTCAACTGAGAGGTTGCTTTTAATTTCAGTGGGCTTTGTGTCAGCTCTTCAATTCTGCATACAAATCGGTGGCCAAAGCAAAACTGCCCGAGATTTGAAAAGGCTTGCAGTGTTTACTATTTATAAGTAAATATACATTGCACTAAATCCTGCTGCATCAGTAAAGAGTCCGAAGCTCTCAGAATAGCGTTTCCCCTGTATACAATATTGTAAGAAGAAATAGCACCATGCTGCAGTTCACATGGCTGCCAATAGCAGCATGGCAACACAACAGCAGGCAGCAGGTGAGTGGGCAAGCGGCATGGGCATTTGCCTAGACAAGCTGCAGTGGACCAGCCACGACAGCAACCACGCCACTTTGCTACCACTGCACACCTGTTGCAGACAACGCTAAGGAGAAAGGCGACAACAAAGCAGGACCTTCTCTGGGGAGTGCCCTGGCAGGTGGGTAGTCTTGGGGTGAGGAGGAGGGAGGAGGAGGAGGAGGTAACCAGAAGCAGGTGAGAAGGTGGACCAGCACAGGATGGCCATTGCAAGCCTTCCTGCTCTTGCCTTATCACTGCCTCTGGTTGCTTTTGAAGATGGGTCACCAGCAATGGGGCTGGCACAGCAAGTGGGTCAGGTGGGTGGCCGAGGCAAGCCTTTCCATGCCCCTTTGTCTTCGCTTCATCTGCTGCCAGAAGAAAGGATGCATTTTCAAATACAGTGGTACCTCAGGTTACATACGCTTCAGGTTACAGACTCTGCTAACCCAGAAATATTACCTCGGGTTAAGAACTTTGCTTCAGGATGAGAACAGAAATTGGGCAGCGGTGGCGCAGCGGCAGGGGGAGGCCCAATTAGCTAAAGTGGTGCTTCAGGTTAAGAACGTTTTCAGGTTAAGAACGGACCTCCGGAACGAATTAAGTACGTAACCAGAGGTACCACTGTACACACGGAATTCCTTCTGTTGGTAGCATAGGAAGTGGAGGGGGGGAGAGTCTTTCTTCTCCATCACTAGTGGTAGCAGCAACGGGGAAGATACTGGGATTGGGGGAAGCAGGATTTTGAGCCCAACTGTGAGGGGGAGGCAGCCTGGGATGGTGGGGTTGAAGGAGCTGTGAGCAGGGCTGGCCCAATACATTTTGGCACTTGAGTCAAACCATAAAATGGTGCTCAGCAGATCAGGAACAGGGTGGTGCGAAGATTGGGAACAAGGAGGGGAATCAAATCAACCTGACCCTTGGTGGAAGTGGGAGACAAAGGCTGTCATGAGGAGGGGAAATGGACTCACTCTGAATCATGCGATGTATAGAAATAGAGCTCTCACATTATATTTGTTTTTTCCCGGTTGACCCTTTGCAGCTCACAATGATAAGTTACTCATGCAATAAGTGGCTGTTGAAAAATAATAATAATAATCCTAGATTTCCCCCCTAGCTACATTAATCTGTGGGGGAATGCAGGATTTTTGATAGAATGGACTCAAATGACTTGTGTTTAGACCCCAGTCTACATGGACCATTCATTGTATAACGTTATCACAGCAGACAAAATGTTTCGGATCAGACTGTCTGATGAATGAGGTAATGCTGAAATTGGCAGACTTCAGTAATTCAGTTTGATTTCTGTCTCGATGTTTCCAGAGTGCTCTTCTCTCTCTCTTTTTTGGCTTTCTTTCTTAATGACTTCATTAACCTGCTGCTTCTTGGGATGGTACTTCAAACTTCTTTCCCTTTTGTAGCTCATATTTTAGCTGTTTCATTCCAGCTTATATTTACTGTTTATGGTCCTTTCCCTTTTCACATGCAGCCAAGCTTGAGATATTCTGGTGACATAATAACGGAACACAGGAAACTGGTTTGGCAAAAAGGGCTGCCCAAGCCAATGGCTGATCAGAGTTTTTAAATTATAGCCTCTGGGAAAAGAATAGCTTCTCGGATTCAACCATTTGAAAATACACATTTTTTAGAAGAACAAGGTTTCCCTGCATGGAAGAGTCTTTGTAATGTATATAAAACAGGCACATGAAACAGAAATTATATGTGTTTGCCATATAACGTTATTATGGGTGAAAGAGTATTGGTCTTACTGATATTTATCTTTGCAAACTTGACCTTAAAAAAACCAAACTCTTCTGTATTCATTGCTTTCTGACATTGCACGCCTGCTATTTTGCTGCCGCTCCATCCAAGCCACACACTGCCGCACCATGGCGGCAGTGAGAAGCCTGTCCTTTTTCTTTTCACAATGTCTGTGATAGTTCAAAATTTACACGAGGAGCATACCTTACACCAGCCAGACTATTTATTCATCTATTGCCTCCTCTTGATGGGCAGCAGCTCTCTGGAGTCTCAAGCCCTAGTAACCTCCAGGTTGGATTACTGCAAAATCTCTTATGTGGAGCTCCACTAACGCAGCAATGTATAGCCAGGAGGAATAATTTTGGATAAGATTTTCAATATCCCTATCAAGCTACAAGAGGATTTGAGGCAATGCCTTGCCAGCCATGCTATCTATACATCTGATCTTAATTTGCATCTTGATAGTGTGATCAATTTATGAAAGCCAGTAATTACATTCTCCAGGAAAAGTGTGGTAACAACCATCAGCACTCTCACACTCCATAGGTAAAAAAAACCTCCCCTTTCTGAAATAATGTGAAGTTTTATGTAAACATTAAAACGGATACCTTTGTCAAGGAAGGCTAGGATTGTCACAGCCGCTGGGAACCCATGATACCGACAAATTTAGGAAATTTGTGACAAATACGAAAGATTACTCTTCTTTGGAATTTGAATGTCTGCATTATGAAAACTACATGGAGGGATATTTTTGGACAGCAATCTAATGCTTCAGAAGGGTTGGCCCATTCCCTCCATCATTAGCCTTCCTAAATTATACATTTATGAAAAAGCCTCGCATTAGTTATTATCACTTTCCCCTTACATCATTTATATTTTGGCTGCTAAACTATATTAATTATTAAAAACACATTACTTCTCATCATTTATACTCTTATTCCATGGCATTTCATTATTCAAGGGTGTGAACTTTGTTTCAGCTACAAAATTAACTGCATAAGAGTTGTTACAGCAAAAAGAGTAAAGTAAAGGAATCCAAAGTAGAAACTGAGCAATCATATGTAAACTTTTGCCAGTATTTTGTGGCAGCCAAGGCCACAATTGAAGTGACTGCTTTGTTTGAAAGCAAAAATTGATTTTAATTTGGCCGGCTGGTGTGCTCCTTCAGTAGCAGTCAGAGGATTCTGTTCAGTAAGTTGTCAGCAACAGAACAACAAAGGAAGTAAAATTCTCTTCTACCTCACTGCCACAAAAGCAACATCTTCTTGTATCAGAGAGTCTTTACTGAAATGTTAGCAGTAAAGCCTTGTCTTAGTGCACATCTAGAAAAATCAGATAAATAATTTTCTAGCCTGAGGTGAAACTGCACTATGGAACAGTTTTCACATTTGCCAGTAAAGGAAGATAACACTGAACAAGGATATGCATCTCACTGTCAGACATGAGGCCAATTTAGCAGCTGATGCAATTGAACCTAGCAAATAATCTGAAAAAAATTGATATAATTGAACCTGCTGAGCTATTCTTTTGAGACTCAGTGGGCAGTCTGAGAGAATCATAATGGAAGTTCATGAAAAAATATCTGTAGAAGCTCACTTTTGGCCATATGTATGAGTTTGAATCGATAATGAAAGAAACGTGCTCATACTCTCATCTCTGTGGGAAGTGCCTTCGTTTCAGTGGTACCGATTCACATGACAAGGAACTAAACCGCTCTGGTCCCCTTTTTGTGCTTCCTTACCATTTCCCCTCTTCCCTTCCCAGGACAAGAGAAGGTCTTTCTTTTGGCTTGTGCCCAATTTATGCAGCTTCAGAAACTCAACTTCAGATAATCTATCTGATGCCATCGAGACACCAGCACCTGAAAGGAAAATCTCTGCTTTCCATCTCAACACGGAAGATGCTACAAGGAATCACAGCAAAGGGGCAAATGAGGGTCCCTGGGCTAAAATTTGCAATGTTTTCAAAATTTAGGGGTTAGGCTTCAAGTTTGTCACTGCAGTTCACCCGGGGAGCGGGGGGTGTTACCAGAGTAATAATCCTAAAAACATTTAGGAATGAAGATAATAAAAATCCTGGATATCTTTTATACAGAGAGCTATGGATGAATAAGTTTCATTTTGCCAAAACTGCATTGCTGAAGATCAATCAGTTCCAGAAGCAATTCTAGAAAAGTATCTGCACCTTTTAGTTTTCATGTAAAATACATGTAAAGTACAGTCGTACTTTGGAAGTCGAACGGAATCCTTTCCAGAAGTCCGTTCGACTTCCAAAATGTTTGGAAACCAAAGGGCAGCTTCTGGTTGGCTGTAGGAGCTTCCTGCAGCCAATCGGAAGCTGCTGAAGCCCCGTCGGATGTTCAGGTTCCAAAGAACGTTTGCAAACCGGAACACTCACTTCTGGGTTTGCGACGTTCGGGAGCCAAAACGTCCGAGTAACAAGGCGTTCGGGATCCAAGGTACGACTGTATATCTTTTACATACTGGGTTGAGTGAATGCACCTTCCCATCCCAAGCATTGGTGCACCTATTCCTCCAAGGCCACTGGGTGTCTAAATACGGGCTTAAACTTTCCATAGGGTGTATGTTCATGCAACCAATATCCCAGATAAGATTGAGGAATTGACTGAGCCTATACGTATTGGTATTTTGCAAACACCTATATCCTATTTAAATGTTCACCCTGCCAGTCAAAGCGGGACCCACCCACCCCAATATTGAAATGGAAAATTTTTGCAATCCTTAAAGGTAAAGGGACCCCTGACAATTAAGTCCAGTCGTGAATGACTCTGGGGTTGCAGCGCTCATCTCACTTTACAGGCCGAGGGAGCCGGCGTTTGGCCGCTTCTGCAGACAGTTTTTCCGGGTCATGTGGCCAGCATGACTAAGCTGCTTTTGGCGAAACCAGAGCAGCGCACGGAAACGCCATTTACCTTCCCACCGGAGCAGTACCTTTTTATCTACTTGGACTGCATGCTTTCGAACTGCTAGGTTGGCAGGAGCTGGGACCGAACAACGGGAGCTTACCCCATCGCGGGGATTCAAACCGCCAACCTTTCGATCGGCAAGCCCAAGTGGCACAGTGGTTTAACCCACAGTGCCACCCGCGTTCCTTGCAATCCTTACCCAAGAATAAAGGTAGATCCAATAGCAGGAAAATTAAGCTCTTATTCTGATGAAATATATTGCAATCTGCTTCACAACATCAAAAACCTCAAATGCATTTTTCAAGTATCTTTTCAAGCACTGTGCTAAAATGCATGGGGCTTGGTCTGCACAGTTAATCCCTTTCTTGCTCCCTCATTGAATAAAGAAGAAGGCAACTGCTGTGACAAGAAAATATGTCTTTCGTGTAAGAGAATGCTTTTAAAATGTCATTTCATTACTGAAATATTAAGTGTTATGCTTGCACAGGGCTTCACTTTTTTATTTTAAAAAAACCCACGAATGCTGGTCAATAATATGCGCTAAACGTCCAATGGAGTTGGAAAGCGAACAGCTGTTCTGTATTGATTTCCCCTTCCCCATTTCTCCGCTGAATGACTAGAACATCAGTATAGCAGAGCCATTTCATTCGCTGCAGGAGGCCTATCAAAGAACGAGCTGGCATAAATTAGGTGGAAGATTCCCAATCTAGCAGTCTTCATTTATAAACAAAATGCCCCTGGTGGAATAGGTATACGGTGGAATAAATTGTGTTCGAAACCTCTTTTGTTGTGGACACAGTTCACTGCAAGGCTGTGCGTTTCTCCCTTCTCGAGCAGCGCAAGTCTTCAAATTGGTACTGAGCAAATAATCCAGAACCCTAACGCTGGTCATATTCCATTGGTTTGCTTTAGTTTAGAATGGGGACCACGATTCAGATAAAGTTGTGTAAGTAAAGCTGGAATCCTATGCACGCCACTGAATACAGCTGGGCCTACTTCTGAGTAGACACGTTGAAATCCTTGATTTTAATGGAAAGGATAAACATGCAGGCACATCTCATTTTACACAGGCGTTATGTTCTGGCTATCATGCAAAGCCGGAACAGCCCTGTGGAGCCATCTCTACCTGCCTGAGAGGGTGCTGTTTAAGCCTCCCACCTTGCTTATCAGGCCCTGGGAAGGTCATGTGGGGCTTCTGGAAGGCCCAGCAAGGATCTTGAGAGATGTCACAGGAGCTTCTCCAGAGACCTTGCATGACCTTCCCAGTAAGAAAGGCCAGGGGGCTTAAAAAGCTATTTCAGCAGTGGGAAAACACAGTGTAAAAAGATCTTTTAAAGCCCGCCACATTGCTTTTCCGGCTCTAGAATGGTGGCATAAGGGCTCCCACAAGATCTCGCAAGATCTTGGATCACCCTTCCAGCGGGGTGAGGTTCTTACCTTTTTGTTTAATTTTCTGCAATCCACATAAAGCTGTCGCCGCACATGTAAAATCAGCATGCCTGGGTTAACACAATTCAGAATTATTGTGGGTTCAGTTTCCCCATTTTCCACACTTCCTCTTAATGCTTAGAATGCAGGGGCTGCATGTCTCGTTTTGCCACCCGAGGCAAAACAGGAACATGCTGTCCTCGCTGAAGCCTCCCTTACCTGGGTTGCGCGGCAGAGGTAATGAAGCAGTGGCAGCAGCGCTGACTTCCATCGAGACCTTGCTGGCGTTGTGGTCCGTGGGGCGCCGCCTCTTGGGCTTCTGCCGCCCAAGGTAGCTGGCTCATCCTGCCTCATGGACAGGCCGGCCCTGTTAGAATGCAGTGAATGGAAAGGGCTAGAGTCATTCAGGTATCCAGCGACAAGAGACTTTTTGTTTTACTAGCAGTCACGCCACTGTTGAAGACTTCCATTGGCCCTTCACTCACCGTATCTCAGTCGGTAGAGCACAAGACTCTTGATCTCAGCGTCGTGGGTTCGAGACCCACCTTGGGTGAAAGAGTCCTACATGGCAGGAGATTTGACAAGATGAACCTCATGGTTCCTTCCAACTCTATGATTCTATGTGGCTGGAGGTCTTGCTATGTTTAGGTATGGCTTAGTAGCTTGGATGGGAATTCACTTAATAGTTTTTAAGGGCTTGTTCTAGTGGTGGTGTAGTGGTTAGAGCATGCATCCCCAAACTGCGGCCCTCCAGATGTTTTGGCCTACAAGTCCCATGATCCCTAGCTAACAGGACCAGTGGTCAGGGATGATGGGGATTGCAGTCCAAAACATCTGGAGGGCCGGAGTTTGGGGATGCCTGGGTTAGAGCGTCAGACTAGAACTTGGGAGACCAGGGTTCAGATTCCCATTTGGCTAAGCTCACTGGGTGACCCTGGGCCAGTCACTGCCTCTCAGCCTAACCTACCTCACAGGATTGTTGTGGGGATTAAATGAGGAGGGGGAGAATCATGTACACCACCTGGTGCTCTGGGATGGGTGGGATATACAGCGGCTGGCCTCTGGTTGTACTAATACAAGGGTAGCCATTGTTGGACTCCATCTCCTTTCAGCCCCAGTCAGCCTGGCCCCAGTGTTCAGGGATGATGGAGATTTTGTCCATTGGGTATCCCTCTTGTAACAGCAATGGCAAGGAGTGGGCCCTCATGAAATCATTCTGGATTTTTAAAAATTGCTTGGAGGTGAAGAGAGTAATAGTAAAAGTTTTAAAGAAATGATGGATAGAAGTAAAGCCACCTAAAATATTCTGGCAAATAAGATTCTACTCTGCAAATCAGCTGGCGGGAAACAGGAAAGGAAATTGAGTTGCTATTGTCGTCAAGATTTCACTGTCTCAGAGACTGTCCAAAACCAGGTGGTTGGACCAACTGTATGTTTGTGTATGATGAGGATGTTTTGAGTTTAAATACCATTCCCCTAACCCAGGAGCCACAGTCTATTCAGCCTTACACAGACAGGATTATACACGCATCACATTTGCATGTTGTGAAAACCATGAGAAAATAAATTGGCTGGGAAATGTTGTGCCCTAATTTAATGCTGCTGGTGGTATATTTCTAAGCAATGCCTGTGTTGATTCAATACTTTTCTCACTTCGGTGTTTGTAAGTCTTGCTTTTAAGTGGTGAAAATAAATCGTCTTGCTTTATTAGGTTCTTAAAAATTATTTTTATTCATCCTTTTATCACAGTGGCTTTCAGAAAAGTCACCCGCACTTCTCGTGGAGCTGCATATGGAAAATTAGATGTAACTACTACCTTCCATTTCAGGTTGGAATCATGTATTGAGGTGAAGAGAAATCGGCGTACCTTAGTGCCCAGTGTCTAAGCTGCTTCCGAGTACAGATTGTTCTCTGAATTGGGCCCTCCTTACATTGCATTTTATGGTTCTCTATTGTATATTGGCTTTAATATGTTGTTCACCACTCTGGGGGCCTTTGGGCTGAAAAGCACTGTATAAATTAATAATTAAAAAGTGTAGGGTACAGATCCAAAATCCAGGACTGCGTTTAGTGTCCCTTTGTGGAAAAAGACCACATACCAGACATGACATGCCAATTACAGTCATACCTTGGAAGTCGAACGGAATCCATTCCAGAAGTCCGTTCGACTTCCAAAACGTTTGGAAACCAAAGCACGGCTTCTGATTGGCTACAGGAAGCTCCTGCAGCCAATCGGAAGCTGCAGAAGCCCCATCAGACGTTCGGGTTCCAAAGAACGTTCACAAACCGGAACACTCACTTCTGGGTTTGTGGCGTTCAGGAGTCAAAATGTTCAACTTGCAAGGTGTTCAGGATTCAAGGTACGACTGTACCTCCTTGGGAAACGGATCAGACTGATTCCAGCCACCTCTTTCCCTCTAATCCCCACTCACTATCCAACTAATATGCCTTCATAAACCAAAGTGCAAGGGTGACGTAATTTTCTGCGCTGTTCGGGAAATCCCGTGGCTCCAGCGATTCCTGTGTGCGCACAGAACTCGGTACATACCGAAGCTCCCTGCTCTCTTCTGTGTCAGGGTGCTTGATTTACCGGTATCTATTTCAAACTGTGAACTTTTGATGTGAAAGTGCTGTACGGTCTTTGCTCATCCCTGTTCATCAGCAGATCCCTTATGCATATGGGGAAATTGAGCTGAAAAATCATACCAGACTGGAGAACGAGTAAAGTAGACCTCTCTATGTTCAAATGCCAAGCTAACTAGTAGAGTTGCAGCCAAACAAGCTCCAGTTAATAACAAATAGGATTGGAAAAGTTGGGCTGTCTTTGATATTATCCAGATCCCGAAAGGACTCTTGATTTACACTTTTCTGCTTCGCTGACTATGGAAATTTCAGCACTTCTTTGAACCTGGAACATAAATTCCCAGTGCATTGTTTTGTATTAAATGAGTGAGCTGATCACTTTGTTTGTCCCTGTTTGATCTCTAAGGCTCTTTTGAGCCGATTTTCTTTTAAGCGCTCGTCTGACTCTGCAAAACCTGGCCTCTCAGAAGATGCAACCCTCCATCTGGAAGGTTTTTTTCCCCCTTGAAAGGCAACATTTACTGCCCTCTTGGGTGTAAAGCAACTCAGATCTTTTGAGCTCTGCATAAGGCCCATTTCATTAGCCCAATGGGGTGGGAACACCATGATAACTGTTGATTTCAGGAAAGTAGTCAATGTGACCTTTCCTCATTTCAAATAAAGCAAAGCTGCTGACTTGGCACTTTTTGCCATTTTAATTCTTACATTTCTTTTAAAAATCTGATCTCAGAGATATGTGCAAAAATGTTATATAAATTAAAACACAGTATGGGAATGGGGAGGGGCATTCAACTACATTTTACTCAGAGTAAACACATTGAAATTAATGAACAGGACTAAGATCCGTTAATTTCAGTTGCTCTGCTAGGAGTGGAATGTGGCTAAATATCACTCATTATAAACAAGATAGCAATTCCCTTATGTTGAGTTACACCATTTAGCTGCCATAACAGGTCAGCATCAAGCCTCTTAATATAAATCATGGATTTAAGAGTTTGATAAATTACACCTCTAAATCTCACAAGAATTAACCCTGCACACGATACATAACTCAAGTCCACCTTAATGCAGCGGCTCAAGGCACACATTTATCATTGTAATTGCAAAACTTCATCATTGCATTTTAATTATTTTACTTAAAGGGTGCATAGGTGGAAATTGTAGGGTGGAAATACGCTGTTTTCTACATACTGTCTATTTAGAGAAAGGGTATTATTGAAAGGCAACTCCTTTTAGTGTCCCCCTTACTGGAATGTTGGTTCATTTGTGTAAACACAGTTCAGAATGGTGCCATGTCAGCTTCATGCTGTTTAAGCCCTCCGTTAATGTCTTCTATAGCAAGTATGTCTCTTCTGCTCACCAAGGGTGATATGCTTTGTCCCTAACAGTAACAGCTGGGAGTTTACGGCATTCCAGCTGGAACCCATATCTGACACAGGCTGCAGTCTGGGCATGGCTGTGATGATTCCCATTTCTAGTAATGTTTAGATTAGGTCTGTCTTTCTAAAGTCTTTGGGAAACAAAAATGAAACCACAAATGGCTGTAATTTGCGCAAAGACCTCACACGATACGACTCTGCTCTTAATCATGTGTCGATGTCAGACGAAGCATCTCATCCGGTTCCAAGACCTACTTCTTTAAAACTAGCAACACAAATATATTCTGAAAAAGACGGAGGATGTATAAGATTTGAAGCTCAGCAGAACTTAAGCCAGTGTCTGGTGCAGATGTGACCACTGAAAGCTCTGTGTGCTACTGTGCAGATGACACATCTGAAAACAATTTCTTCAGCATGAAGATGCCTGATGCTATGAACCACTGGACTAACATAGAAGTATTTAAAAGGGAGTACAGCTGCTTTTGCACTGGGACATTGCCGCAGCCTGTAGCCGGGTTCTGGCAACCCAGGACATCATACCAGTACCAGTGAATGGGTTGATGCGCCAACACTGCCACCAGTCTCCAGTGCTGTGTAGCTGCATTGTAATGACCTGTAGCACAACACAGAACTGGGCAACGATAATGAAAATAGCACATTACTGTGCTATTTCAAAGGGTCAGAGCACTTTTCATTATCGGAGAGCTGGTCCAGATCCCTGCAGTGTGTTTCCTATTCCACCATATTGTTTATAAATGTCACCATGCAAATTCTGCCCATGATGTAGTGCGCTTCTAATCACAAGTGCACACAAACACAAAGGTCTAGGCATGATCTAGGCTGGAATGTGGCTGGCAGAATTAACCTAGCAAGTTACATTAAATGATATGTGCAGGCCTGGGAAGAAAAATGCTGACTTTTGTAACATCTAGACTGGATAAAAGAGAAAACCTGGTGTTTATCCTTTCTAAATAAAGGGTAGTCAATATGGGGCTCTCCAGATGTTCGACTCCAACCCCCATTAGCCCTAGGCATCATGGCCAATGGTCAGCACCACATTGGTGGTCCCTGTTCTAGAGACTTTTCAGCCACAATAAGACAGCTCTTGTTGCATGGGCTTCTGGCCCAGTCGCTTCCATCTCTAGCACAAACTCCATGTCCCTTCTAAAGTTATCTGTAGCCTTGCGTCAATCTCTTCTTTCAGCTTTTGCTTTTAAGCTGCTTCCCGTTATACTCTGCAATTGCTACTGTCCTCATCAAACGGAAGATCTCTTGAATTCCTTAAACAACTCTTGCCCGTTCTGCTTTGCTGCCTCCTATCTCAGAACATATACATAGTGCCACCCATAGGCACCAATTCTATGGGACTGAAGAGAGCTCTGCCCCAAGTATGCAGGGATGGGGCTGAAACCCCCCCCCCCATCTTGAGGGATTGGGCCCCGCTGGGCCTCCCTGCAGTGGTGGTGGGCCTCATGGCCTCCTCCTGACATGCATGACATCACATGTTTGATGTCACACACATGTTATGCCCTCCACCAAAGTAGCATGGAACTTGGCGCCTCTGGCACCAGCACCCTGTCTTCTTCATTCCCAACTAAGTGGCATTTGTCCACTTTCTTCTCTCTCTGTTCTTGGCTTTCGCTTTCCTGTTCCCACTGTTAAACTTCTTAAGAGCAAGGAGCCTAAATTTCTTTGTCTTTAAAGAACCACTAAACTCTTTGTTATTGATGGCGCTGTGCACACTGTAGGGGCAGCATAAATAAATAGTAACGTACCAATGCTGCGTGGCACACTTGATACGCTTAGTATCGGGAATCACAACTGACTGACAGTTTAGCATAGGGAATTTGCCTTGCATATGATACGACTAACAACACCCATGCAAGTCGCTCCTGTGTGATATTGAAACAGCTCGTATCTATAGAATCAGAATGAAAGAGTGGGAAGCTGGCCAAGCAAAACTGCATGTATTTCCATAGCAGACCATCCTGCCATAAAAGCCTTATATGATTCCTCCTGACTAAGTTTATTTCCCATTTTGGCTTGATCGGAATCTAAGCATCAGATATGGAAGATTAAGCAGCTCAGTTCCTTGCAAACAACATCCAGCTGCTTATAGACTCATTTCCCTTGACCGACTTTTCATTTCCGGAGAACTGATTTCACATTGATTGTGATGATGCAACTTTTGAGGGTTGGGGAATGAGTAGATGGGAGATTCCAGTTCCTGACTCAGCAGCAGGGAGGGAGCATGTCTTTACTGGGTCATTCCTAACTGAGAGAAAAAGGAGACAGTGGCAGCAGGAAGTTTAAAGCACCCAAACGTCTCCATGAACTGTTTTCTTTGACGTTTACCTCTCGATATCTTTCATTACATCTGTAGTTGTGCTATTATGTTTTGCTTCCACCTCAGTTTCCAGACAGCATTATTTATTATGCCCACAGTTTGTTTGTTTTTACCAACATTTTTGGAGCTACTGAAACCAGCCTGCCTCAGTATGAGACGCTTCATAGACTGCCCAATTCAGCTCACAGTGTCTTGAGTCTGCTTCATTTCCTACCGCCCTCCCCAATTCACGACTCAATTTGACTTGGGATTTGACTTGGAGGTGAAATCCCAAGTTCTATTAGGGCTCACTATAGTTGATGAGAAATCTAAAAAGGGCTGAATGTTTTTGGTTGGATTTTTTTGTTTTTTGTTTTTGTTTTTTTACAAAAGTGGATGTAATATGCAGGAATACTAGCTCCTCCAGAATAGATAATATATGCTGAACTACAGGCAAATTAGTCCAAGGACTTTTGTGTTGTTTTACTTTTAAGGACATCTATAACTTCTTCCTTTTTTTGCAGCAGAACTGGATTAAATTTGCTGACAAGGCCTCCTCTTCTCAGTGCCTAAATCCTGCCAATTTTTAAAAGGATAGCTGCAGTGATTTTCCTGCAGGGGCAACTATTACAGTATTAGGTAAAGGTAAAAGGACCCCTGACCATTAGGTCCAGTCGTGACCGACTCTGGGGTTGTGGCACTCATCTCGCTTTATTGGCCAAGGGAGCCGGCGTACAGCTTCCAGGTCATGTGGCCAGCATGACTAAGCTGCTTCTGGTGAACCAGAGCAGCGCATTGAAACACCGTGTACCTTCCCGCCGGAGCAGTACCTATTTATCTACTTGCAGTTTGATGTGCTTTCGAACTACTAGGTTGGCAGGAGCAGGGACCAAGCAACGGGAGCTCACCCTGTCGCAGGGATTCGAACCGCCGACCTTCTGATCGGCAAGCCCTAGGCTCTGTGGTTTAACCCACAGCGCCACCCGCATCCCATTACAGTATTAGAGTGAGTTAAAAAAGAAAGAGATCACTTAGTCTTTCCTAGAGTTTTGAGGGCAATTGGCCTGAAAATTGCAGACATAGGAGAGGTGCCCTTGGATAAAGATTTGTCTGCTTACTTGCACACAAGCAGATCTTTTAAACTTGATTTGGGGGTAAAGTAAAGGTAAAGGGACCCCTGACCATTAGGTCCAGTCGTGGACGACACTGGGGTTGCGGCGCTCATCTTGCTTTACTGGCCGAGGGTGCCGGCGTACAGCTTCCGGGTCATGTGGCCAGCATAACTAAGCCACTTCTGGCGAACCAGAGCAGTGCACGAAAACACCGTTTACCTTCCCACCGGAGCGGGAGCTCACCCCATCATGGGGATTTGAACCGCCGACCTTCTGATCGGCAAGCCCTAGGCTCAGTTGTTTAACCCACAGCGCCACCCGCGCCCCTTGATTTGGCGGTAGGAAGAACTAAAAGGGATTATTTTCTGGGTAAATTATTTCCTTGGATTACAAGCTTTATGTATTAACCATAACAAAGTTCTACATTCCCCCAAAATCTGGTGCTTGCTCTTTCTTCCTACTTCACTTCATTCTTGTGATAAGCTTAGACACATAACTTTTGGTTTTAGCAGACACTTGTCTTTAACATTTTTTGATGACTAAGGCACTGGGGCACTTCAACCTCCCCTCCCCGTTTGTTCAGGCCACCTTGTAGAGATCCCGTTTCTCTTCTTAAGAGGCAAAAAAAGGAGAAAGAAATCATTCCAAAGCACCCAGTTTTGCCTGGGAATTCAGATTTGTCCAAATCCGAGGCACGCTCCTACTATTTACATGTTGTTCTAATCTTTCATTGTATAGCAGATATGTAATATTTAGACTTTTACTGCATAGCATGTTGAAAACTATGCTGCCCTTGTTGATCATTTCCTGTGTAGCTCATGCAGATATATCAGATGAAGATGTAGAACTTGTTATTCCTCTGGGCTCTGACACCCACCTTCTGAACTAATAGAAATTTATCTCTAAGGTATAATAAAGGGGTGCATCCAATAAAGATCCAATAAAAAGGGACCTTCCAGTAATGTTTTGCTTGCCTGTGTTCAGAACCCATGGACCCTGTTTTCAGTGATGCTATCCTTGAGCATACAGTGCCGTTCAGCCTGATGGCCCACCAGGTAGGAATTAGTGCCGGTGTGATCTAAGCAAGTTAAATACTTGTGGATTTCAGCAGAAGAGTAAAGCAGTTGCTTAGTATTGCAAAATATAGCAAGTAACTTCACACAACCGACTTTGGAAAGCTGCCGCACCGACGTTGGCTGTTGTTGTTCTTAACACTGCTGCTAGTTCCGTAAATCTAGCAAAATAAATTCCAAACAAAGTAGTGCTGTCACTCCCACTGCTGTCCCCCTACCCCACCCACACATTTCTCTTTTAAATCCCGTTTTTGTATTGAGAGCTGCCATCTGTCCCTCTTTGAACAATCACTGAAGCAGCTGTGCGTGTTGTGCCATTGATAACAAAGGACCCCACTTCGTACCAGAGGTAGCAGACTGGAGGTTGCTGGAAGCTGTAAAGGATACTTATGGTCGGCTGACACCTGATGCTGTGGAGCGTAGGAACACAGTCAGCATCTGTGTTGCTTTCCGTACATTTCTCTTAGCAACCAGGAGGGACCCACCCTTATGGGAAAACTATACAAGTTGAATAAACTATATTAATAAAAGTGTATTAAACCACCCGCTACTTCCTAGGACTTCCTACTCCTCTTAGAATAGCAGTCGTAATATGGGGTGGAACGATTTATGGAATCTTAAGCACCGCCATTATTTTATGCAGGTGTCAACAGCAGATGTGCTGAACAAATGTTAAAGATCAGGGCATTGTGGTGTTTTTAAAAGTTAGATATGTGTTATGTTAAATTTAAAACCATCAATTCTAATGCCTTAATAAATAAACCTGATTTTGTGACGGCATCTGTAGGATCCTGCTTATTATTTGTGTCCATACTAACAGGAAACCAGGTGCAGAGCCTGAATCTAATGAATGAACAGCACACTGGACATGCCTAAATAGAGTATAAACTGACAGTGTGCTTGAAGATTTGTTTTAAGCTACTGCTATGTAACACACCTAATCAAAAGTAACTCCCATTGAGTTCAGTGGAGCTTACTCCCAGGTAAGTAGAAAGATGATTGCAGCCTGTGGCTTGAATACACTTCACAAGGAGAAGCCCCACAGAGCACAATGAGACTTTAGACACACGTAGCATTGCTTTTTACAAACAGTTCTTAATGTTTCAAGCATTTGAGGGCCTTCCTTCAAAGTATACTTCTGGGGCTTCTGATACAAGAATACCCCCAAAAAAAGTTTACAAAAATGAGGACCTATGCAAGTCTTATGTTTTATGGTAACTGCAGCCCCAGGGCCATAGTTGGTTGCTCAGTTCAAATACTAATTCAATCATCCTCTTCCATGCCTTCTTTCCCTGGAACACGTCATTTCCATAGATCCATTCATCTCCATGGAATGCTACTGTTCTTTCCTGCCCTTAGAGCAGGGGTAGGCAACCTAAGGCCCGTGGGCCGGATGCGGCCCAGTGCCCCCCCCCCCCGCTCTTTCTTAACATTCTTCATACTTGCATTCATCATTCCTTCCTGTTTTTCTTTTTTAGCTTTTTTCGTAGTTCACTTCTTTCAGAGCAGTTGCATCATTTGATGCAGATCGCTTTCCTGTGAGCAGTTTAAATATTTGTGAATGTTCCATGACATCAGAGCACTAAAGATGAGGGTAGTTTGCAGGCTAGAGTAGAGGGTAGTTGCAGAACAGAATCCTTATTTATCAGATTCACTGGAAGCCCACAAGCTGTAAGGTGATAAGGAGAGTGTTTCCCAGATCTGGAGAAGTTTGCTCGTGACTTTGTGATATTTTGATTGGCCTTAATAAAACTGTTACCTTACTGTGGCTTTTATATATTCACTCTGTGACCTAATAGAGCCTGATTCAGGGTTGCTATGCCCATGGTCACTCATTCCAGATGTCTTAGCTCCGAGGCAGGACTGGAAAACAGAGTACACCATTACAAATATTATTTAAAAAGTCCTCTCAAGTGAATTATCTAATAATGGACAGTGAACAATTACGGTATATGGCAAATTTATCTTGCCAAAATGGCTTTTATTTAATTACTACATTTAGCTTTCAAATGGGTTGTATACTTGCATGCAGTTATAAACCCAGTGAAAGCATGTTTTAGAGAGATACAGTTGTTGTTTTTAAAAAATGCTTATTGCAAATCTGTACGAGAAATTCACATACACACCCCTTATCTCTCTGAACTGCCTGCCTCCTTGGGTTCCTGCTGTATGCTGGTTGGGACTGAAGGAAGAGCCACAGGTCCCCAGAACTTCAGATTCTGGGGGTATTGTGGGATGTCTGATGTGCACATCAATGTCATGTATGCATATAAGCACAAACGCATAATTATATAATGTCTCACATTTCAGACTTTCCAGCTACTGAAGTGGTGAGAGCATATTGTAGGGCCGTTAGATATTTGTAGTATGACTTTCACTATAACACACACCATATTGTCTTTTTAACCAATGTAGAACAAATGGATGCAGCATACAGCTGGCAGAGCAGAGCTTTCTCCAGGGCCACATGGCAGACTGAGGCAGGTGCCTCAGGCGGCAGAATTCAAGGGGTGCCTCTGCAGACACACGGCCACCAGAGCAAGGAGAAGTGGTTGTTTTGGCTTCTGACAAGAGCTCTCGTGAAATTGCACAAAAGCCTCATGCACAATCTTGCAGGGCTCCCATAATCTCTCCAGAAACAGGCCGTGCAACCTCAATAAATGAGGCTGTGGCAGAGGCGGCAAAGGGGACGGCGGCAGCACCTTCCCATTTCTCCTCAGGTGGCAAAACAGGATGGGCTGCCCCGGGCCTTCACTAACCTATAATCTCAGGTAATGATGCTTCTTACAAAAATGGGGGGTCTTACAAGCAAGTCCCTAGTCTGTGAAAAACTGAAAGAGTTTGCTGTTAATCACCTAGGAAAATCACCTAATAAACATCTTCCTTTGGATACAAACGGATGTATGTGGTTGGTGCATGTAGATCAAAGGAAAGCTTGGACAAAATTTCACATTAATTTCATATGCATTTGTTTCAGCACAACAGATTTTCATAGAGCAGATTCATCCATTCACCGGAGAGGAAGTGAACACTCCTATATATTTGTGTTTTTCAAAGCACTCTGCATAAAACATAAAACACAGGGGTTTGGGAAAAAAAGTGGAGGGTGGTTTCCGAGGAACATATGTCTTTTGTTTTAAGCTAGAGGTAGCCGTGCTGTTGTATTTTTTTCAATCTTTGAAACTGTGGCACAAAAAAAAAAAACCTATTTGAGAAAACCACAACCTGATTCTGAGAAAAGAGAATTAGTGAGAGGGACTCTCAATACACATTTTTTTTTTTAAATCATCATAGGCCTGTGGATCATGTGATATCCTATATCTGTTTGTATTAGGAGGTTATTCTTTGTAGAGCAGGGGTCCCCAAACTAAGGCCCAGGGGCCGGATGCGGCCCAATCACCTTCTAAATCTGGCCCGCGGACGGTCCGGGAATCAGCGTGTTTTTACATGAGTAGAATGTGTCCTTTTATTTAAAATGCATCTCTGCGTTATTTGTGGGGCATAGGAATTCATTCATATTTTTTTTCAAAATATAGTCCAGCCCCCCACAAGGTCTGAGGGACAGTGGACCGCCCCCCTGCTGAAAAAGTTTGCTGACCCCTTTTGTAGAGCACTGCAAATTAAAATTCAGCAGTTAGTTTAGCCTTTGATTTAGCAGGTAACCTTAAAATTCACTCACCTTGTGCTACTTTGCTTGTTTGCCAGGGGGTGGCAAAGAGGATGATGGGAATATGTGTTTTTCGTTCCAGAGAATGCCACAACGAGCTTTTCATTCTGGCAGCTCTGCCTGAAGTTGCTTATACAATACTTTCAGAGGTCAGCGGTTGGTGGCTCAGAACATAACTGCTATTTATGTCTGGTTCTATGATTTCTGGGAAATGTCTCTTGAGAAACTATCGCCCTCCTCATTTGGTCATAATCCCAAAGGGACTGGATGTTATATGCTCTCAACATGAACATCAGCATTAACTTTGGTATGCATGGTTTGAAAGGAGTACATAGTAAGACTGCTGATTTGTGGCTCATCTTGAAGGAAGCTTCATCACACAGTATCCAAAGCGATACGTTGCTTTTGGAACATAGGAAACTGCCCCATACCCAGTCAGACCTCCCAGACCTGGGTCTCCAGCTCTTTTTGGACTACAACTCCCATCATCCCTGACCACTGGTCCTGATAGCTAGGGATGATGGGATTTGTAGTCCAAAAACAGCTGGAGTCCCAAGTTTTGGAAATTGCTCTAAGGTTTGACTCTGAGCTACCAGTTCATGATCCCTAAGAAAGAGTGAGAAAGTGAAAAAGAAAAAGAGAGTAAGTGAATCTCAGCTGAAGAAATGTACATTTTAAATTGAACTGGAATTGAAGCAGCCTGCTATTTTAAAGGCACGTGTAACAGTCAGATAGCAAAAACCTCTGGGGGTATTATACTGCTTGAGAAAGAGGAATGAGAATTAGCTTTTGATCTATAAAATAGTTGGGGGACGGGGGTTGGCAAATTGCTCTGGTGCCTTTTAGTCTCGGGGGGTGTATTACGAAACGTGGTTTGATCACACAGGCCTTGAAACAATTAGGATGACACATTTAACTACATTCCAGATTTTTATTACTAATGAAATCATAACATGTTTTAGAATGAGGTTTTAAACAGCACCTAAGTGTCTCTGCGATGTAGATTTTATTTTGTTTCCATAAAAATCTTGGAATTTTTTTTCTTGTATCCTAATAGATGAGAAGAGATGTGGGTTTCCAAGCTGGGGGGGGGGGGGAGGGTTGATGGTTTTCCATTAGTGTTGAGTCATGTTTGGGATCCAAGGATTCTGATTATGATCACAATACTTCTGTCTCTGCTCACTTCTGGCAAAGGTCGCTGCCTCTTATCTCCCTAATAAGCCTCTAGTTTGTGGGTGTTTACCAGAAATGACCGTTGCACATTGCACTTTTACGCAGTAAATGGCTGCATTCCAGTGAATACAAAAAAATGGATTTAAAATAAACAAATTCACATCAATTGATCCTTTGTATGAAATATCCACCTACTGATCCTGAATTTATGACAAATTACAGAGTTCAACAGAGAAAACCCACATATTATGTTGGGAGAATTTGTAACTAAACAATTTTAATTTACTAAACTTGTGGTCTTATTCTACGCTAGGGGAAGAGGCAACTATTTTGGAACTCACTTGAAAGGGCACATTTTAACAGCCTTTATTTCCATGCTTTACACTGCTGCATATTTTGTGGTTTTAAATCTCTGCTGGGGTTCTCTCACCAAAACGTGTTGGCCTCATACTTGGATCTTGGGAATTCTCCCGAGGGAATTCTCCTTTTATACCTATTTTTCTTTGGACCAACACAAAGGAAAAACAAAATGGGGGGAAAGACAGTCAACTGATATTAGGGAAAGACAGAATGACAAGGCAGGATTAATCCTCCGGAGTGTCTATTACCCACTGTTTAGAGCAGGGGTCAGCAAACATTTTCAGCAGGGGGCTGGTCCACTGCCCCTCAGACCTTGTGGTGGGCCGGACTATATTTTGGAAAAAAATATGAACGAATTCCTATGCCCCACAAATAACCCAGAGATGCATTTTAAATAAAAGCACACATTCTACTCATGTAAAAACATGCTGATTCCCAGACCGTCCACAGGCCGGATTTAGAAGGCGATTGGGCTGGATCTGGCCCCTGGCCCTTAGTTTGCCTACCCATGGTTAAGACCAAAATATTTTGGGTAGCTACTCAGAATTAGCAGTCTTATACAGAAAACTGGTTTCAAAGGCACTACTCTGTGATTCAAAATTACTTACAAGAACAAGATTCTTATCTATTCTTTTCTTTGGCCAAACTATGACTGCTTAGTGGCATGATACCCCATTTATGTGTGTTCAGTCATAGGTTTGGTCCTTGTTGCTCATGGTTTGTTGCTGCTGCTGCAGTCACCAGGACCAGCCACCAGATTGTTTTTTTTTTAAAAAAAAAGTCTTTCATATGGAATCTGCAACACCATTCAGGGTGCTAACTCATAATTCTCCCACTCACTTGATCATGTTATTCACACACAGCCCTGCAGTGTGGGATTGCAACATTCCTGAGAAGCTCCTACACTGCTGAGCATGCATGTGAAGGTCACTGTACTCATCTGCGAAAAAGAATAGCTGTATTAGTCTGTAACAGGGGGGAAATAAAGCCCAGGCAACACAAATCAGTGCCTTAGGGGTGCTTTGATGTACATACCAAGCTCCCACTTGTGAACTTTCTGATTCATTCCAATGAAAGGGGCAGCTCCAAACACACAAATAACCAAGCATAGGAAGTTACATACCCAATTAAAAGGAATGATGACCACCTTATATCAACAGGCACTCTGATTTCGATGCTCTCTTGCAGATAAGGATATGTTGTAATCAGAGCAACAGTGTGGTCTTGCCCTTTAAGAACTGGCTGGTTTATTATGAAAAGAGATTGTGTGTTTGTGTGTGTGTGTTTTAAGCTACAGCTTAAAAAGACACGTCCCTTCAGTTTCAGCAGACAGGGAAGTAGGAAAAAAAAGGAGAAGCAAGGGCAACTATATACTTCCTTTTATTTAGATTCCTCTTTAATAACAATTATTTGAACTCCAGCTGGAAATTTGCTGTCAAGTGTGTCTAGTTGATGGATGTCGTAGAAACGCTCTAAATATAGGTGCATTCTATCTTTGGCATCCGTTTTTTAAAAACACTTCAGACATTTGTTTCAAGCTCAAAAACGGCCTCAGCTGTCACGTAAGAGGCATGTTAAACTTAGCTGCAAATATACTTCGTATCAGCAGGCCTATGGCTGGGTCCACAACCCAGCTGAGCTGAGGTTCTTGGATTAAACTGGAATTCTAAACATGCTGACTTCAAAATAAGTTCCACTGAAATCAGTGGAGATGCATCTCGTTTCAATTGGTCCACCTGAGCAAAGCAGATTCCTGTGCAGAAATAGACATCCATACACATAGCCGATGTGGATGTGGGGGCACATCTGCAATGGAATGTTGATCTGCACCTCATTGAACTCGCCAGGATGCTTCTTTTGATGTGGCTTTGGATACCCATTCACTGGGCTCGGCCCAGTATACCTGAAGGAGTGTCTCCAACCGCATCATTCAGCCCAGACACTGAGGTCCAGCTCCAAGGGCCTTCTGGTGGTTCCCTCACTGCGAGAAGTGAGGTTACAGGGAACCAGGCAGAGGGCCTTCTCAGTAGTGGCGCCCGCCCTCCCATCAGATGTCAATGAAATAAACAACTACAGTGGTACCTCGGGTTACATACGCTTCAGGTTACAGACTCTGCTAACCCAGAAATATTACCTTGGGTTAAGAATTTTGCTTCAGGATGAGAACAGAAATCAGGCAGCGGCGGCGCAGCGGCAGGGGGAGGCTCCATTAGCTAAAGTGGTGCTTCAGGTTAAGAACGGACCTCCGGAACGAATTAAGTATGTAACCAGTGGTACCACTGTATCTGACTTTTAGAAGACATCTGAAGGCAACCCTGTCTAGGGAAGTTTTTAATGTTTGACGTTTTATTGTGCTTTTAGTATTCTGTTGGGAGCCGCCCAGAGTGGCTGGGGAAACCCAGCCAGATGGGTGGGTTAAAATAATATATTTATTATTATTATTATTATTATTATTATTATTATCAGCATCAGCAGCATCATAATCATATGGGAACACCAGTTCTTATACAAAATTAAAGATAGATCCAGACAAATAGGTTCGCCGTTGTGGTGCCAGCTATTTAATTTTAGCTGGATTGTGGAAAATTCAGATTGAAATCATATTGAGAGTTTCAAGTTATTATCGCGATAAAAGAACCAGTTAATTTCTCTTATGTTTTTATTTATGAAGCCTGGTTTTCTAAAGTTACTAAGACCCTGTATAAATGAACGTACAACACATATGTAGCAAGAATTCCACTGTTCCTTCATGCAATTTAGCCCATTAAAGGAACAAATTTATTATATGCCTATCTATAGACACCCTTTGTAGGAACCCTGACAAATAACACAATATGATTGGCAAAGGAACCTAGGTGAATGAATGGAATTTCAGGTATAATATGTGTAGCAAATGCCAGCCTACCCTCTGTTATCAGAGTCACACGGCTGAATTCTTCCCCCTTTATTGGCACATGTTTTAACAATGCTACAAAAGAGGTTGCAATTTTATCTCATTTCTGGAAATTTGTCCCTAAGATGACACTGTTAATAAGTATTCTAAAAAGATGTCCGGGATTGTTGGCATAATCTGTAGTTCCGAACACCGTATCTGATGTATTATATAATGAGGTTCCTTATGTAATAGGATTTTCATCAATAATACAAATGCCATGGAATTACTATAAAATTGACCTCTCATGGCTTGGGTTCACTGCCACTAAAAATAATACCAATTACATAGCAAGATGTATCTATGCCAGGAATTCAAAGAGGTGCTTGGCCCTTTAAAATAGTTTGTAATATAATACAGTATAATGTCATATCATTCTGACTGAAGGGCTTCTAGAAAATATATACAATGACTGAAAATGATATAAATATTTCAAACAAAAGGGTTTTGTTTACGTCCACGTCATCTATTTAACTTGACTCCTCTAGAGTATACAACTTACAGATGTACATAATGTGGTTATCCTCTTAGATGTAAACAACAGAAGCATCTATCTCTTATTCAGTGCTAGCTTGATGTTGTGAGACAGTTGGGGAGGTTGGGTTTTCACCCATTAAACAGCACATTCTGTTCTAAAACACTTACCGCCTGATTAAAGGCTGATCCATAAGTGCAGGAAGAGAAGATTGTTTAGGGCTTGCTGTTCTGATTGCTGAGCTGCCAAAGGCGTTGATACACTAATGGCATGATGATGATGATTCACAGAATAGCACCAAAACATCAGGCCCTGGGGAGACCCATATCTGTGTGCTGTGTTTGAAACTCCCTGCTTAATAGCAGCACTCAGCTGTCTTTAAGGTGTACAGGGACCCCTGACCATTAGGTCCAGTTGTGACCGACTCTGGGGTTGCGCGCTCATCTCGCATTATTGGCCAAGGGAGCCGGCATACAGCTTCCAGGTCATGTGGCCAGCATGACTAAGCCGCTTCTGGCGAACCAGAGCAGCACACGGAAACGCCGTTTACCTTCCCGCTGCAGCGGTACCTATTTATCTACTTGCACTTTGACATGCTTTCGAACTGCTAGGTTGGCAGGAGCAGGGACCAAGCAATGGGAGCTCACCCCGTCGTGGAGATTCGAACCACTGACCTTCAGATCGGCAAGCCCTAGGTTCTGTGGTTTAACCCACAGCAACATCCACGTCCCTTTATCAGCTGGGAAATATGATTTATTTTGTATCAGGGCTCAGTGGATATTGCAGCAATGAAACTTGCAGAAATTATTTAAAGGGGAGACAAGAGAGAGCTGGGAAAGAACACTGCGATCTACCTGAAGGAATAAATAGATTCAGCTATGCATGCATGTCTGAAAAGCCAGTCTTAACAATTTACTGAACTTGCAGAATGTTACAAGTAAATAACACTCTATAGAAAATTGCACCACCAGATCTGATTGTGGCTGTCCATGTGTCTCTGCAGGTTTTCAAATCAGGCCATGATAATTCACATGCTCCAAGTCGTTAGATGTTTGTCCTTTGCTTTTATGTTTGTAAATTAAAGCAAGGGTTTCTCTCAAAGGGTTTTGAGGATTAGGGATAAGCAGTAGAGTGTCTGTGAAGTGGCTCTAAGGCTGCAATGTTATACAGTGTCAGCAGGTATAACACTAATAAATAAATAAAAAACTGCATGCACACGAAAGCTCATACCAATAACAAACTTAGTTGGTCTCTAAGGTGCTACTGGAAGGAATTTTTTTTTATTTTATTTTGTTTTGACTATGACAGACCAACACGGCTATCTACCTTTCACTTTAAATAAAAAACTGCAATGGACATTAAAAAAATTAACAGTATTGTGACCTCCATTCCTAAATGTCTGGTGGACACCACAGACAGCTCTTTAAAAAACCTGGGAAGAAACCATATGAGAGAAGGTGCTCCTTGAGATATTTGGGGCCTACCAAGGTCACCAAAGTTCAGGTGGTTGGGAGGAGCCCATGAAGAAAAGCCAAAATGGACAAAACAACAGGAGCAGGGGAGCCCTCTGCAATAGGTGAGACCCCTGGAAAGAGTGGTCTGCCCCTCCCGTAGCATCCATCTGGGTAAGGAGGAAGGGGCCAGGGCTGCAGAGATCCCTGCCAAAAGCGGGGCTTGCTGTAGGCACTGAATTTAAATTTGGTGCCAATTGAAAGCCCCACTTTTGGCAGGGAGAAATTCCACCTGGGGGCTCCTGAGTGGAGCTGATCCCAGTGGGCCTGGCATTGGATGCCAATTTTAAAAGGCAGCAGATGCAAAAAAACCCTTGCAGGTGAACAATTGGAATTGTTTTCTCCATTGTTGCTTTCAAGCTATGGCTCTACCACTCCCACACCTGATGCCATATGATAACTTTCACTTGCTTTCCACCGTAGACGCTGTATTGGTCTTTTATACCGAGGGGGAGGGATTCTCTGTAGACTCATTTGAGAGCAGCCACATGACTCAATGCCAGTGGGGCTTATTCTGAGCAGAGCTGCATAGGATTGGTAACTCTAGTGTGAGAAAACCATGGAGAAAATGGAAATCTTGATTCAGATTAGTTAACGTGGAACAGCTTGAGGCCCCAAATAGATTATCCCAACTGAAATGTGGCCCTCATAAATAAATAAAAAAAGCCATATTAACTGACAGTGACCTCATTTTTCATGTGCCCATCATTTTGTAGCCAAAATGGTATCATGAGAGGGAAGAATCAGCAGGTTTGGGAGCACAAAGGTTTGCAGTACAGTCATACCTTGGATCCCGAACGCCGTGGTACTCAGCCATTTTTCCTCCCGAACGCCGCAAACTCGGAAGTGTGTGTTCCAGTTTGCAAACGTTCTTTGGAACCTGAACGTCCGACGGGGCTTCCACAGCTTCTGATTGGCTGCAGGAGCTTCCTGTAGCCAATCAGAAGCCGCGCTTTGGTTTCTGAACATTTTGGAAGTCGAACGGACTTCCGGAACGGATTCTGTTCGACTTCCAAGGTACGACTGTAGTACAGTTTTTTAAGGAAGAACGGCAAAAGTAGCCCAGTGAGGGCTAAGCATGCCCAATGGCCAACCTCTTTTGGGGTGCGGGGGGGGGGGCAGAATGGAATGGAATGAAGCATCCTGGGAAACAGGAACACCACACACATTTTGTTGCAAATGGGTCCCCATTGCATATAGCATGACTGCTGTAACAACCATATGAAGGAGAAAAACAGGAAAATTGCTGTCCTACTTGTATTGGACTAGGTGAGTCCTTAATGCATCAGTCAATCTGTTACCCTCGGTATTTTCTAGGTAAATCAAATTATAGACTGGATCCGTAGCTAGCCCCTTACACCGAAGAAATCCGCAGGCATACTGAAATAATTTAATTACTTCACTTATTCCAAAGCCAGTGTGCACTAAAGAAAACCCACAACGTTATTAATTTAATGCATTGCAAAGAGCCGCCGCTAATCCTTGAAGTGCTACCAGATTTTCACTTATACAGGATATGAAAAAGAGGAGATTTTTTAGCCCTGCAAGATTAAACAATCACTAGGGTTTAAAGGCTTAATCTGCCGGTGTTTGTATTGGAATAGCACACAAGTCCCCGGCTCTGAGTGCAATTGGATGCAGCACCCGGAGTCGTTTATGAAAGGAGGGAGGGGGATGCTCCCAAGTAGAAGCGATTTCTCCTTTGAAATGTGTTGTAGTGTGAATCTGTGAAGCTGCCCCCGGCTGCCTGTACTTCTTGCTCCTGCTGCTGCCGGAGGCGAGGAGGAGGAGGGGAGTTGCTCCGCTGCATGAATCCAGGCTATTGTTTCAGGCACACGTCTGCTTTAAAGAGAAGTATCACAAAGCAGACCCGTTACTCATTCAGATGCAGAAGCTCCTTCCATCACACAAGACAGCCCATTCAAGTCACATGCCAGAGGTCTCGGCAGAATGGGCTGCTGCAGCTGCTTCGAATCTGCTGTCCAACATTAGAAGCAGTTGGACGAACCTGACAGCAGTCAGCCTGCCGGCCTCTGAGGAAGGAGGAGGAGGTGGAGGAGGAGGAGAAGACAGGGAGAATCTCTGGGATCCGAGCTGCACTATGTTTGCAGAGGAGTTGTGGCTTGAAAATGAGAAAGCCTGCGCCGCTGTGGTTCACAAATCTAAACGAGGAAGGAACCGCCAGGAGCTGCTGGCAGTGGCTTTGGGGGTGAAAATGGGAGTCAAGGGAGCGCTCTTGTGGCAACCTCTCAAACTCTTTGCCTATTCACAGATCACCTCTTTGGTCCGAAGAGCGGCATTAACACAAAACGACAACCATTTCAACTATGAAAAAGCACACAATTTTAAGGTAAGAACATCTTGTGTTGTTTTTTTACTCATGTTTTTGCTTATATTGTCAGTATGCTCTCTGTGTGTCTTTTTATCTATATTTCTCTCTTAGAAAGGTAATATTGATTGGTTTTAAGCAGTACTAAAGAACCGTTAAGAGAATAAAACTTGTGATACAACTAAGGGGCTTCCTGCGAAGGAAGGAAGGAAGGAAGGAAGGAAGGAAGGAAGGAAGGAAGGAAGGAAGGAAGGAAGGAACAAAGAAAGAAAGACAGGGTGAATACTCAAAACAAGCCCACTGGACCGTGCTGGAATAAAAATGTGGGTTGTGTTCCTGACAAAACTAACTTAAATCTCACTGAAAGCAATGGGGGGTGGCAAACCAAAGTGTATGTACATGTAACTCAGGCTGCAATCCTATACGCATTTTCCTGAGAACTCAGTGGGTCTTTTCTGACATGTATAGGAACCACACCATTAAGTCTTACAAGAAAAGAGCTGGATCTGTTACAATGCCCATGAAGCTCGTTCTTAGCATTCATCATCCATGTCAACCGCAAAGTCGACTACAGCAGCCCCTGCACCTAACCAGAGTGGTGTGATGGCATTGTCTAATCTCTTTTGTTGGGTCAATGTGCCAAGGAAGCATTCTTGAAGTGAAACGTTGCCCTCGCTTGTCAACAGCTGAAGTTCTACAGTATAGGTTTATATCTAGAGAGTCTTTCCATCCCTCAGACAGCGTTTGAGAGGGTATACGTACATAGAAGAGGTGACTCATCTTTAGAAACTTGGCTTCCCGGCATCTTGTTCATTGTCTTTTTTTTTGTGGGAAGAGCTGCATTTGTTCCAGGCTGAGACACACTCCCGCTATCATAGTAACAAAATCTCCAAACTCCTGTTTGATGTTTACTGGGAATGGAGAACAATAATTTTTATTCATAAGGCCTTGGGCACATGTTCTGTTTTCCTCTGGTGCTTGCTTTGCTAGGAAGTTTAGGTTGTCTACTATCTATAAACAAGCCCATCTCTAGCAGTTGCTAGGGGTAATTCACAAAAGAGAATCAAGGATCTATTGCCAGGTGGGGGAGGGTTGAAACTACAGTCTTCCTCGAGGGACAGATGGCAGCTCTTGCAGAATAAACTAGAGCACAAACTAGAGCACAGACATCTGATGAGTGCATATGTCATACATGCTGGAAATAGTACTTTTCAAATGTATTAACTAGTTTGTCACCTCCCAATGCAGAAAAAAAGGGAAAAGGAATTCTTGTATGTATGCTTTGTACACTTACACTGTTTTTGATCTCCCTATAATGTGGGTTTCTCTTTTCATATAAAAACACTTAGAAATAGGATCTAGGTTATCTTAGAAATATCCCCCAAATATATTTTTGGACCATTCCAAAGGGGGGAAAGGGGGATCTTCTTTGTTGTTTAAAGCATCTTTAATACTTGCAGATTCCTCATACTCATCATTTTAGATGAAAAATGGTTTCACTTTAGCCAGAAAAATATTTTCTCATGACTTGGGGCATATTTTCCACGTTGACCTATACATTCTTTCTTTCCTCTTCAAAATTCCCCTTGTTTGGTCTTTGATTTAAAACTGGATGTGTGCCCAGAACCTTTTATTTGCTCACTCTAGCTGTTCTGCTTGCCCTCTTGCTTCCTGTTTGAAAAGGGCTATAATTTAACTGGTAAATCATATGATTCTCTTTTCAAAACTTTAAATGCATGACTTGAAACTGGGTTTAAAAAAATAAAAAATCTCAGTGTGGGTTTTAAGAAGTACTTTGAAAAAGTCAACTGGCCAACAAAAAGGTATAATGCTTTAGTAAAATACCTTATTTGTTATCTATTTATTACAATGATTTATAGCCAACCTTTTAAGAGGAGTGCATGCATGGCAGTTCACAGTTAATAAAACAACATGATCACAAGTATAACTAAACGGCAATTTAAAAAGAAATCAGTAGCAGCTTAAAATTAAAATGAGAGTGGATGTTTAAAAGTATGCCAAAATAAAAGTGTCAGTGGACAGTGATGGGTTGTTGCTTCCCAGGAAGATTCTTCCACAGTCTGGGCGCTCCAAGAGAGAAGGCCTTCTGTCACCTGCCCTCCCATTGCACCATGAATAACAAAGACAACACAGGCAAGAACTTCTGTAGTGGACTAAGAGTTCTTGAGCATATTCATATGGAAGGAGACAATTCTGTAGGTTCCCAGGACATTGAGGGCTTTAAAGCTCAATGCCAACACTTCCAAGTTGAGCCTCGAAACAAATTGGTAATGTGTTCACTTGGAAAAGGATTGGAGTAATAGGCCCTTGCCTTCTGGCTCCAGCCAAACCCCTGGTGGCTGCATTTTGGGCCATTTAGAGATTCCAGCCTGTCTTCATGGACAGCCCTACCTAGAATACATTGCACAGAGGCTTACCTAGGGTCCCTTGCGCCCTTGGCAAGGAGCTATATCAGTTCCCCCTCCACCCACACAAAAAAAACAACTTTATGCCACAGTGCAAGAAGGACAGGAAGCTTCTCTTGTGTTTGATCTTGCTGTGACAGTGGTGTTTCATCGCCCCATACGTATACAACATACACTCCATAGTATGATGCGGTGATTTTTGCGTGCACACACACATCCTGAGCCTGTGTCCCCGGTAGGGACCAGTTTTGTCACCTCTGACATTGCAGTAGTTTAAGGTGCTAATGACTGACGCCAGGCCTGACCTCCAGATAAGGACAAAGCTGCCATTTTAACACCATGGATATCCAATTTATGGCCATTCCCTTTGGTCAAAAGCTGTGGTTACAGCCATATAAATAGATGCATTTGAAAACTATACTGATCACCAGCCCCTATTAGATCAAGCCTATTTACCCTGATCTAGCCAGGGTCACAGACCCAGGTGGTGCTGTGGGTTAAACCACAGAGCCTAGGGCTTGCTGATCAGAAGGTCGGCGGTTCGAATCCCTGCGACGGGGTGAGCTCCCGCTGCTCGGTCCCTGCTCCTGCCAACCTAGAAGTCCGAAAGCACATCAAAGTGCAAGTAGATAAATAGGTACCACTCCGGCGGGAAGGTAAATGGCGTTTCCGTACACTGTTCTGGTTCGCCAGAAGCGGCTTTGCCATGCTGGCCACATGACCTGGAAGCTGTACGCCGGCTCCCTCAGCCAGTAATGTGAGATGAGCGCCGCAACCCCAGAGTCGGACACGACTGGACCTAATGGTCAGGGGTCCCTTTACCTTTACCTAGCCATGGTCACACTACACACATGGAAGAAGCCTTCTGTTTGTCTCTTCCCAGATGGATGAATGAATGAATGCATACACTAATGGGCCCCATACAATTGGTTCCTTTTCCAATGCAGTGCATCCATGGAGCCATTTTCAGAATATTCTTCCTATCGGCTCTTTGGGAACATGGCTGTATTAAGCCTCCATGCCTCATTTGCTGTTGAATACCATTGGCAGGATTGTAGCTGTTTCGAAAGAACTCTTGAGTAATCTGTATGTAGTTCTTCAGATAGCACGCCTATCATGATAGGATTCTAAGCTCATGTTTGTGTAAATATCACAATAAGTTAAGATAGTTTTCATGCTTTATCTTAATTTAGCAGTGGCAGAGATAAAAATGGACCTAAAAACTATGCTAGCTCTCCCGTGATTGTCTCATGACACTACGAAAGTTGATTAAAAGTAGCACATTATGCCATAGACATGATAAAAGGCAAAACGTTCTCAAAGCACCAGAACTCGTGGACATTCTATGAAGCTGAATATTAGAAGATTCGGAACAGATAAAAGAAAGTACTTCTTCATGCAGCGTATAATTTGAACTATGGAACTCCCTCCCACAGGAGGCAGTGATGGCCACCAAGTTGGGTGACTTTAAAAGGTGATTAGACAAATTCATGGAGGATAACGCTATCAGTGGCTACTAGTCAGAAGCAGTGTGGTTCTGAATACCAGTTGATAGAAACCACATGAGAGGAGATTGCTGTTGTGCTTGGGTCCTGCTTACGGGTTTCCCCTCGGGCATCTGGCTGGCCACTGCAAAGACAGGAGGTTGAACTAAATAATGAATAAAATTATAACTAAATGGACCATTGGCCTGATCCAGCAGGCTCTCATTATGCTCTTATCCTGGCCACTTGTTATAGAACAGTTTAAGGATAATATTCTATAGAACTGAATGCATGTAAGGAGAGCATGTTAATGGCATAGAAGTTCATCAGAATGCTTTCAGTGGACAAAATATCAGGTTCTCAAGGTTAAAGAACTCAACAAAAGCTTTCATTTGATCTTTTTCGTTTTCACACAAAAGAACTAAAGGCTCAGAAAGATGCAAGAAAATCTACTTCCAAGCTAAGGGACACCACACGTTATGCAATGATAATTGTTTATTTTGTTAATGTGATAATTGCTTTACTGTGCATCATAATGAGTTACTGAAGCTCCTGGTTTGAAATGTATAGCACTGAACAGTGCTCACAAACAGCAGATGAAATAGCAAAGCTGTCTCTGGACTGGAGAGAAGACTAAGACTAATCTGGCCCAAGGTGACTGTAGACCAGGGGTTGTCAACCTAGTCCCTACCGCCCACTAGTGAGCGTTTCAGGATTCTAGGTGGGAAATAGGGGGTTCTACGGCACAAGCTGAATCCTCCTTCCATCGAGCACTGGTGGGCAATAAGGAAATTTTACCATCAAGAAAGATGCATTAGTGGTCGGTAGGTAGAAAAAGGTTGACTACCCCTGCTGTAGACAGATTGAATGAATGGTAATTTCAAAGCATGTCATATCTTTCTTGAAAATATCCATGATGCTAAGATACCACATCTCTCTCTCTGCTAATAGATGAAACAATATTATTAGTTCATCTGTCAACTGTGATCAAAATGGCTTTGTCACAGACAGCTATATCACGGACAGTGGCTGGAGAACTTAAAAAAATATTAATTATTGCAAGCATCACAATTGTATGCTAGTGGTTTTATCATTACACATAGAAAAGGCTTTTGATTGCCTGGAGGAGCTTTCCCCTCTACTTCATTCTGTACTTAAAAACCAACAATTTTACCTACGGTAACTTTCTGATTTGACAAGGAACTTGATAGGTGCTTTCTTCTCCCCAGCTCTCCATTCTGTCCACTGAACCTTTTGTAAAAGGAACACAGAAAGCTGCCTTATGCTGAATCAGACCATTGGTCTATCTGACACAGTATTATTGACACTGGCAATGGCTTTCCAAGATTTCGGACATTCCCGTTCCTTCCTGGAGATGCCAGGGATTGAATGTGGGACCTTTTGCATAAAAAGCATGTGCTTATTACTTTTTCTTTCTTTTTTCTTTTTTTCTTTTTCTTTTTCTTTTTTCACAAATTTTCAGTCTATGAGAACTGAATCTACACTTCAAATTGTAGGCATCAAATTAATAAGAAATTTGGTTTCCTGATAATACAAAAGGAGAGAAGGAAATAATTGTCACACAAAAAAACCCTGGTCACCTGCCCCCACCCTTTATCTAAGCCAGGGTTGTCAACCTGGTCCCTACTGCCCACTAGTGGGCTTTCAGGATTCTAGGTGGGCAGTAGAGGGTTCTACGGCACAAGCTGAATCCTCCTTCCATCGAGCACTGGTGGGCGGTAAGGAAATTTTACCATCAAGAAAGATGCATCAGTGGGCGGTAGGTACAAAAAGGTTGACTACCCCTACTCTAAGCCACACATAGGCAAACTCCGGCCCTCCAGATGTTTTGGAACTACAATTCCCATCATCCCTAGCTAACAGGACCAGTGGTCAGGTATGATGGGAATTGTAGTCTCAAAACATCTGGAGGGCCGGAGTTTGCCTATGCCTGCTCTAAGCCATGCAATCATGTATCTCCTGCTAGTTCTATTCAAATGCGCAAGGGTAGTTCGGATCTCTGCCTGGAAAATGTGGCATACCCGAATGTGGGTTTCATTGGTCAGAAAGAACCAGGGGCCATGAAAGGGTATTTAAAAGCTGGGTTGCCCTTGCAGCTTTGTCCCCTCGCACCATCTCCCGGCTAGATCTTCCCAGGTCTAATAGTTAATTGGGCATCCACAGTTTGCCCCTTTTCTGGGGCTGAAAGCGACCTTAGTAAAAGGGGTGGTGGCAGAAACTATTAGACAGGGAAGCAGCGCAGGGCTTGTGTGCAGCAGTGGCACCAAGAAGGGAGGGGGAGACTCTCATGAGCACCCCCCGCTTTTCTAAAATAATCAGCTGCAGTTAGCTAAATAATCTCCAGCAAAATTACTATTCTGTGTGATGTCACAAGCAGACCTAAAATATCCCTGTCACTAGCGTAGAACAGCTTAAGGAGATTAGGAAACTACTGTTTTAATAATGAACTCAAATGCATTTAACTTCTATAAACATTTTGGTTAGTACTTTCACTGACCTCATCTGCACATAACCCTAAGCCAATTCGCGGCTTAGCATGAACGTGCAAATGTGAAGGCTCCTAATGAGAAGATTGAAACTGCTTTGCTCCTGGCTCCAGTCGTTCTGCTGCTGAGCCGTGTCTTGCTGAGCCATGGTTTGACTTAGTGCGCCTTCCAAACCCAAGGCCCTGGGTTTAGGTCTCCAAGACAAACCATGCAACCAAGATTCGCCCCATCGTTTTCCCAGCTTGTGGTTTGCCTGCTAGGTCTAAACCACTAGCCTGCGTTTGGAAGACACACTAAGCCAAACCACTGCTTAGCTCAACACAGCACAGCACCAGAATGATGGAAAGGGGAGCAAAGCACGTGTGATCTCTCTGGGAGCCCACAAGTTTGCTTATTCATGGTTTGACTTAGTATTACGCATGAAATGGGTCATTGTGAAGCTGAACAAAACAAAACAAAAAAATCCCACTCTTCCCATATCCTTCTCTCATCTTGGACCCATAGCTGTAGATTTAATGGGTCAATCAAATAGCATATTTAACTCCACTAAATTTGGATAACAAACCCAATGTCTTTTTAGCGGACAGTGCAAAAATTGAACAAACATAGCTTTCATCTTTGCAAAAAATGAGTAGCGTTTCGCTCTGTTCTCCCTAACTATCCAAGTATATTTTCAACAGCTACACACATGATTGGAAGGGCTTGGAACTTCTTAGTAGCACATCATTACAGATTTAAACTTTATTGAACATTTATGGCATGTGAGCAATCCTGAAATAAATATTGGATGGGAATTTCATTATAGGACTGGGGCACAGGTGGCATCTCTTTTATTCACTAGATTTTTTCTCTTTCCAAAAGAGATACATTTCTAACACCACATTTCTAACACTTGCCAAACTTCAAACTAGTTATACATTACATTTCTCTGAAAAATGTCAAAATATGCAACTACAATACTGGTATCATTTTTGATCTCTACCTACATTACTTGAGCTGCTTCAGATTTCCAGATCATGATAAGACTCATGTGTAAAGGCCACGCTGGCTGAACCAACTCTGGATCATCCAGAAGAAACTGGGAGAAACTGGTCTTAAAATTTTGTACATCATGACCATGTTTCTGATTTCAAAACATTTCTGTGTTCATTTGCTTCATTAATGCAGGATTTGAGACTAGTATTTTCTGTAAAATAGTCTTTTTATCTATCTTATGCTGTTCATTGTCATGGCTTGTATGGAGATTGGTAGCAAAATGGCACATACTGTATTTTTCTTTCAATAGGGATCTGTTTAGATTTTTGTGGTCTCCATAAAACAAGTTTACTTATTTAACTTGGAGAGGAGAAGGAGACAAAAATAGTTTGCCTGTGCCTGTAGTTGACTGAAACATGCAAAAGTCTGTAATTCCCTACAGCGTCTACACAAACCTCTCGTTATTCCTTTTGAGTCAATGATCCCTTTTGTTTAGTGATTGTGATGTGTGTTAATTATACAAAGGTTCATGCAACAGTTACATTCTAATTACGATCCATTATGATGAATTAAATATTGAAAATTAGATGAAACTTACATAAATTATCAAGTGCTGTCCTGAAACAACAGAGAAGGGTGGCACCAATAGAGCAGAACCATGAGAAAAATCAAAATGATCCAAACCAATATTTATGGAGGAATCTCAATGCATTTTTTATCCTTAGCTGTTCCCCAAGGGAATATTTTTTTCTCTACAAAGATGACCCTATTGTCTGCTCATGGAGACTCTTAAGAAAAGAGTTTCTTTTTTAGTGTTCACATGCCAAGGAAGCAAATCTGTCTTTGCACAAATATTACTTTCCTGAGATGGAACTTAAGGTTTGAAATGTGTCAGGATCCTTTCATACATTGGTTACACCCTTTTTAGATTTTGTCCAAACATTGTCCTCAATAAGATGCCAGAAAGCCCTCCTGGAAGTCAAGCAGGAAGAATGTACGCTGTTGGGAAGCAGGAAGAAATTACCAGATTCTTGTTCTAATGTGTGATTAACGGATGCAGGGTTTTCAGAACCTTGCCCTTTTGTTTTGTCTTTAATGGGCTGCTTCAAAAGGTCCTCTACAATCCAGCGAATTGTTTCTTTTACTAAAAGAGTTTTCAGTCCAATCTGCAGCCTGGTACCACAATCTGAAAAAAACCACAGTGCTGCCACCCAGAGAGCCTGGGCTCAGAGGCATCCCTTATTTTATTCCGAGAAAGAAGTCTTTGGTATGCATGGAAGAGAATGCCAGGATATGGGCTTCATAGAAAGGTGGGGAACCTCTGCCCATATGGTCCAGATCCACAACCATTTCAAGCAAGTAAGAGATAGATTTCTATATGTTGCAGCCACCACATGAAATATACTGCTTTCCATTCTACCATCTTTGAACTCTACAACAGTATATTTCATACCGTTCACGGGGGAAACTACACCAAATGCTGCACTACGTTAAAGGAGAAAGAGAGAGAGAGAGAGCGCAACAAAAGAGCAAACTGCACCAGAACCTTTCTACCTGATGGCATAGTTTAGTTGTCATTTATTTTCAACTAGTTTTTCTTTTCATTTTTTTAAAGCTTTGATAGTTTTTAAAATGCATCCCCATCACAGTCCGAAACTGGTGCAGTCATCCTCACCATCTCATTCTGCTGACCCCCACTGCTCCATGTGACGGCTGTTTACTAACAGCAAACCCCACAGATCAGGCAATTCTTCACAAAACCACCACAAACACCTTTTAAAAGAGGTTGAAGTAGATCTGATGCATGCGAGCATAATGGCTGATTTTCCTTCTGACACACCCTCTCTCTCAGCCTCCAGATTCTCACCCAGGGTCCAAACAAACTCTCAGCTTACCCACAAAAGTCTCACAATGAGAAGAGCAGCTGGAAAGAGTGGGCATCACCGTGGTCCCTCACTTTTCGACTTGCTTTTTATGGGCAGTCCCAAGGTGGATAGCACTTCCTTAGGCTGCCTTCATGTGTCCCGTTCAGCTACACCCAGTTCTAGAAGCAGCGGATTTGTTGAGTTTCCCAGGTGGTTCAAAGAACGCGAAAAGGGGGCCCCCTCCACTCGCAGCTCTTCCTTCACCCTCTGTCCTCTTCTTCTCCTCCTCCTCTTCCTCCATCTTCTTCCATATACAGTGGAACCTCGACTTACGAAGTTAATGCGTTCCGAAAGCACACTCGTAAGTCGAAAATTTTGTAAGTCGAAAAACGGCATTCCCATAGGAATGCATTGGAAACGTAAGTCGAAAAATTCGTAAGAAAACCCTATGTAAACCTTCGTAAGTCGAGTAAACCGCATCTAAAATCCAAGCGGATTTCCTTTCGGAAGTCGAAAATTTCGTAGGCGCGCGGCCGCTTTTTCCCTTTCGGAAGTCGAAAAACACGTAAGTCGAGTCATTCGTAAGTCGAGGTTCCACTGTACCATGTAGTAACAGCAACCATACATACACAGGCATTTAAAATTTCATCTGTTTAGGGAGGCTTTTAATGTTTTATAGATTATAGATTATTGTATTTTAATGCTTTGTTGAAAGCCGCCCAGAGTGGCTGGGGAAACCCAGCCAGATGGGCGGGGTATAAATAATAAATTATTATTATTATTATTATTATTATTATTATTATTATTATTATTATCTACAAAGTGGCTGTAACATGCCAGCCAGTCGCACTGGAATTACTTTCACATTATGTTTTTAGTATGAGGGCTGCAAACAGGTGAAACTGCCTTGTTCTGAGTTCAGTGTATTGTCTGCTGCACTGGCAGCGCCTCTCCAGGGTCTCGGACAAAGGATGCTCTCCTACCTGTCCTGCCAATGCCAGGGATGAAACCTGGGACCTTTCGCATGCGAAGCACATGCTTTAGTACTGACACTTTCACTTCGCACTTCACTAGCATATGAGAAACAATGAACCCATTAAAAGAGTTACATGGATTGATTTCAATGCCCTACAGTGTGATTAGGTTTTGTTTGTTTTGCCTTGCAAAATGAAGAGGACCCTGAGACCAAAGGCAGCTTTCTTTTCCCGGGGCTTCTTATTACCCTCAGTATTTGGGATGCAGCTGTCTGTGAGAAAGACTTGTTCTTCTAACTGAGTCATTTGTTGCTTATCTCTTTCTTCTGCTTGTTCCATCTGTCAGGCCATCTGCCTCCCAATGACCCTGGACTGCTTTCCATTCTGTATTACAGGTCCACACGTTCCGAGGTCCACATTGGTGTGAATACTGTGCCAACTTCATGTGGGGACTCATTGCTCAGGGAGTCAGATGCTCAGGTAATCTTAAACATCTTATTGGCCAGGCCCTTTACCCCTGAAAAACAAAACTGTAAAAAAAATCTGAAGAAGTGTGCATTCACACGAAAGCTCATACCAATAACAAACTTAGTTGGTCTCTAAGGTGCTACTGGAAGGAATTTTTTTATTTTTTATTTTGTTTCGACTATGGCAGACCAACACGGCTACCTACCTGTAACTGTAAAAAAATGTTTAGGGGTACTCTCATTTTCCTACTCATATTGAAATACTGCCCCTCAATGAGGTCAAACTTCGATTCACAAAATGTTTAGAGGTATGCGTACCCTTGCATACCCCCCCCCAGAAAAAAGCAGTGTGTGTGTGTGTGTGTGTGTGTGTGTGTGTGTACACATACACACTGATGATGATGATGATAGTAACTGGTTTAAAGTGGATGTCTCCATTTCACTCAATGAAGTCAACAACTGGTGTTTCTATTTTTTTTCTTTTCTTTTATGAAGTTCAAAACTGGGAAAGAGTAAAACTTTTGCTATGGGAAATCCTGGCTAAAATTTGAATTCCAAGCTTAAAATACATGAGTAACTATTGAGCCTTTTGGGGGATTATAATGGAGTTGATAGTCCGGCAACTAAACTGCTCAACTGGACTGGATTGGACTCCATTTCTAACCTCACTGACCTATGGTTAATGGGTACTAGTCATATTGCTGTTATTGGTTGTTGGTATTTAATATATGTTAGCTACCAAGTGCCAACGGGGTTGTTAACTGTCCAGAAGAATTTAACGGCGCACATTCTGAGCCTTTAACAGAGATTCGATATAAAGAAATAGGTAATCGTAGCTTTCATGTCATGAAGTCAAAAAATATTACCTGCTGATTCATGGGTTAGGCACCTGTGGTCCTCCAGATGTTGTGGAGACTGCAACTCCTGTCCCTCTTGACTAATGGACATATTGTCGGGGGTTGATGAAGCTTGATAGACAGCCACGGCTGAATTAGCTGGTGTAGTTCTGTGAATGTGCGACCCAGAAAATAGGCGCAGTTGCAATTTAACATGCCATAGGGCAGGCATCCCCAACCTTCGGCCCTCCAGATGTTTTGGACAACAATTCCCATCATCCCTGACCACTGGTCCTGTTAGCTAGGGATCATGGGAGCTGTAGGCCCAAACATCTGGAGGGCCGCAGTTTGGGGATGTCTGCCATAGGGTAAGGTGAGTTAGGTGGGAAAGATTTGTTATGCCCCAGAGCTCTTGGATTTGTGGTGGGGACATCATACTGCTATTTTATATTATGGTGCCTAAAGCTGGCTTCTTTTCTCGGTCAACCATACACAATATACATACACAATATACTTAATATATGACTTAAATGACCGTTCCTTGGTAATTTCTTGTCAGTTGTCATACTTAAGCAGGTATGGATTCTTCCCAACAACACTGTAACTTGACTCCAACTCCCATCAGCCCCAGCCAGCATGTCCAATCATTTTAGCCCCTATAAAGAGCTATACACAGGTCTCTGTGGCTGAGATGTCCATGCTAAACACAGGAGACCTGTGTGACTTCAGGGTCACTGCCAACCCCTTTAAACTCGCAGACTCCCTTTGCACAATTAGCACAAGAGGTCGAGTAGACATATAACGAATTATTCTTATAAGAACTGTACATTTAAACATAATATGTCTGGCTGGATTTGTTTTCATTCTTTTAAGTATTTAACCTGTGAAAAAAAGTATGTTTATTTAGTCCAAAGCTTAATGTTCTGCTTCATTAGGTTACCAATATTTAACTATAAGCAGACAAACAAGTTTTTAACTACACAGGAAATGTTTAGCAAGAACTAAAAAAACCAAAAACCTAAAGGGAGTATCTTAAGTACAGCTGGCTGAGTTTGTTTAGATTTCACTGAACAATACTGTATTATGCAGTTAGTTTCTGTCTGAACGAGCCCAATAAACCAAACAGATTTAGTTAAAGGCACAGAGATCCTTTACCTGTGGATATCGAAGAGCTATTTTTAAGCTAGTAGGGGTTGCGCCTCCTACCCAACCTGATAAATAGTGTGAATAATGGTACTTTCGATGCTTCTATTAACCTGTGATTTTCCAAATTGGGTTATGTTGCTACTGCATAAAAAAATGAATATTGCAAGGAAAGAAATTGTTCATGTTTAGCAGTGGAGCCAAGAATACTTTATGTTGATGGCTGAAAGGGACAGGGATGATTCTGAATCACACTGTGTACTTGTGAGAGTTAATTTTTATAAGAAGTGCAGAAGTCTAAGCCTGCCCAGAATCCCTAATCTCGGAGTTTGAAGCCCTGCTTAATGAACGAGGCAAGCTCTGGTTAGTCGTTTGTATGGGTAGTTGACTCTGCACATGCATAGAGACACACTTTCATTATTACTTCACGTGTTCCAATGAAAGAGCAATAAATCCAGTTTTCTAGCAAATTGAGTACAAAGGTTATGTAACAAACGACAAGCATATATTTTAAACACATATTCATTTTTTACTGTTCTCAAGCTTCCCCAAACTAGTGCTTAATGCCAGCCAGATGTTGCAGACTACAGCGCCTGTCAGTCCAGCATGGCCAATGGGTCAGGGATGATGGTCAGATGAGAGAACATCTGGAAGGCTCTGGCATGGGGTTAACCCTTCCCTACCCAGCTACAACAGAAGGCTTATTTTCTCTTGGCTAGAATAGCTGGTGTCTTTGAAGCCTAATTGCACACAGGGAGATGGAGTTGGCCGCCCCCCTCTCCTAGAACATCACTCCACCCCTGTTGCAATTAGGCTTCCATTAGGGGCCATATGGCAGAAACTAGACTTAGGCTGCAATCTAGGAGTAAGTCCCACTGGTATATGGTGCTGTGATCTAAACCACTGAGCCTCTTGGGCTTGCCAATCGGAAGGTCGGCGGTTCAAATCCCTGTGATGGAGTGAGCTCCCGTTGCTCTGTCCCAGCTCCTGCCAACCTAACAGTTCGAAAGCACGCCAGTGCAAGTAGATAAATAGGTACCGCTGTGGCGGGAAGGTAAACGGCGTTTCCATGCGCTCTGGCTTCTGTCACAGTGTCCTGTTGCGCCAGAAGCGGTTTTGTCATGCTGGCCACATGACCCGGAAAGCTCTCTGTGGACAAACACCTCAGCCTGAAAGCAAAATGAGCGCCGCAACTCCATAGTCACTTTTGACTGGACTTAATCGTCCAGGGGTCCTTTACCTTTTTTTACCTAAGTCCCACTGAACTTAGTGGAGCTTGCTTCTGAGGAGACACTTATAAAATTTTACTATAAATGTAATATTTACCACATGGATTGGCCTAGATTTCTTGAAGAGCTCCTGTATCTATTAGTCTTCATTACAGTCTTGGTCACACGAAAGCTCATACCAAGAACAAACTTAGTTGGTCTCTAAGGTACTACTGGAATGAATTTTTTTTGTTTTTTTGTTTTGGTCCATAAAATTTGTTTTAATTTGTTTGAAGCTGCCCAGGGTGGCTGGGACAACCCAGTCAGATGGGCAGCATATACCGGTACATAATTTATTGTTGTTGTTACAGTTACCTGTCATTATTTCAGTTAGCACTGAAATGATCTGAACATCTTGTCAACCCGTTTCAAATATATTAGAACCACAGGCACTTGAAAGCATTTCCCACATTCTCCACATGGTGGCCAAAATTTTTTGTTTCAGCCTTAACAGTTGCTCATATGTGCTTTATGTACCTGCTTCATTACTAGAGAATTAGAGTAAGATTCAAATGTTATATTACATAGGGCTGCCATACGTCTGGGATTCATTCATCGGACAAATTCTCAAAAAATTGTTAAAATTTCTGAGGAAATTTTAATTTATTTATTTTTTAAATTTATTTATTTATTGTCATTGCACAAGTACAAGCACAACGCTATACAAGTGCAACGAAATTGCATGCCATCCCGTAAAAACGAGAAAGAAAAAGGAAAAAAATAGCACAACACACACACACACACCAAAAAAAGCCACACATGCACGCACACACACACACACACACACACACACACATATGGCAGCCCAGATCGGAAGCTCAACAACTTTTGTGTCCGGATGTTCACTTTTTGAAATATGGCAACCCTATACTCATAGAATTTCATTCCTTTGCATATTTTTGCCTGCCATCCTTTGTTATATTTACAAATTGAACTATTGCCCTGTAATTTACTGTGTGCAGTAACTTCCTTAAAAGTAAGAGTAATTGAGAGCTAAGATGTAAACATGTAGAATGTTTTCATTCTTTTTGAGAGTAAATTAGAATAAAAAGTAACACTAATACTTTCTTTACAGACTGTGGATTGAACGTACACAAACAGTGTTCCAAATACGTCCCCAATGACTGCCAACCAGACCTCAAGAGGATCAAACGAGTCTACTGCTGTGACCTCACCACACTAGTGAAGGCCCACAATTCACAGAGACCCATGGTAGTGGACATATGTATTCGAGAAATCGAAGCAAGAGGTATTTACGTGTTGACGAAAGAGAATTTCCTTCGCTGGGTTACTAAAACGCTAATATAATATCACTGACTGACAAACGTAATCAGATATTATGTTTACAGAAAACTAAGTAATTTTAAATTATATATTTTATATAAAGTCTGGTTTCTTTATATTCCTTTGTGGGGGAAAGTTTTAAGAACAAATTGTTTAAAGCATTTACTTTGAAGAACAACTTAACCTCATTTGGTTGAGGAAGCGAATTATAGTTCACTACTACCACCGCACAAACAATGTGCATTGTTTTAATTATTTAATATACTTAGCTATATTTTTCAATGTAAAAAACAATGCCCCCTCACATTTAATTTTTCTAGTAAATATTGCACTTTCCGATTAAAACTATTGGGAGCTATAGTAAATTCCAAATGCTTTCAAAATGATAACCAAGCCTATGTCACAGAAACTAAAGTGAAATGAATAAATGCATGTTAAGATATTAATGTAAAATAAACTCTTAGCTTATAAATAATAGAAGAAAATACTTATAGAAGGCTTCAATAGGGCAATATATAAATTCAATCAATCAATCAATCAATGTGTATATCATAAATAAAACCTAGAACTGTTATAGGAAATTTAAATCTGTCGGTTGTGCCACCGGGGTTGTGTCCAATTAAGTTCTACACAGTGTAAAACGGGCTGGAATATATTTAATTAAGTTAATAGACCAAAGTTAGTCATTTCCAGTTTACCCACATAGTCTTAATAGCTGAGTGAGTATAGATATTAGAAGACAGTGGTGTGGATCCAGTGCCGGATTTACGTATAAGCTAAACAAGCTGTAGCTTAGGGCTCCAGTCTCTTGGGCCCCCCCCCAAAAAAAAAAATTAAAGGGAAAACAAAACTGGATGTACATTTCCAAAATATAAGATAAAAATAAAATAAAATAAAATCTTCATACAGCAACAGTGCTTTTTGTTGTGTAGGCTCCTATGATATAAGTAATGGGCCCTACCTGCTAGCCTGCTCCCTAGAATATCCCTGGTTTGCTCATTTTTATATATAGGGTGCCTGCATTCTGCATGTGCAAATGGCTTTAGATACCCATTAGGTCGATAAATTACCATATAGCATATATTCAACACAAAAAAACAGCAACAATTGTTGTTGACAAAGGATAGCTGGACATATAAAGGGCCCCATTACCTTCAGAATCTTAAGCCCTCATCAAACCTAAATCCAGCCCTGTGTGGATCCCAAGAGAAGTGAAGTTTAGGAATTTTACAGCAGTTTTTGATGCCCTCTTCCCACCTGAAGCCACCTGTGCCCCCACCCCCAAGTATCCACCTTTCTGAACAATGTGGGAGATGGCATCTGAGGCTGCTGGAAGAGGCGCTTTGAAGTTCAGAGAATGAAAGAGCCGCCTGACACTGCAGCAAGACTTTTGGAGGATTTCAGATGGCTGCAGGGACAAGGAGAGGATGGGGAACTCTCCTTCTGTGCACTTCCTTAAATTAATTTCCGCTACAATCCAACCAAGCCATTAGCTTAAATTAAGTCATCATCCTTATGTGGGAAAGGTCACACAGCTCAGTAAGAGAACTAATGGTTTGCATGCAGGAGACCCTGTATTAAATTCCTGTTTTTTTGTTTTTTTTGTTTTTTTTAAAAGGCTAGCAAGCCTTGGAAGGCTCTCTGCCTGAGACCTTGGAGAGCTGTTACTAGGATAGAAGGTTCAAGGCACTTCCATGGTCACATTCATCACTTGAAGCATCTCTCTGCTTCCTTGCAACGCTCAGTTGTTACAAAATGAATTGTACCTTTGCGCTTAAATAGTGTCAGCTTCCCTTTCCAATGTCGTGATTTCGAGTTATCTATTATAGATCCTCAAACCGATCTCCAAATTTTCTCCCCTACACACATGGTGTGTGGGGGGGAAAACCCTCATTCTTTAAAAGCTAATGATTGCTGTTATAGGCCTAAAGGGGGCATAACTAACCAACTGTGAGTGTCAAAAGGTGGCTATATGATGAGTAATTTCTCTTGTTCCGAGAATTCGGGAGCCAGGCGCTAACTTGTGAAAAGAAGTAAAAAATAACTGGAGTGTGGAAATGTATCCCTAGACTAAACAGCAGCTGATGAAATTTTTGCCTGCAGGTTTGAAGTCAGAAGGAATTTACAGAGTCTCGGGGTTCACTGAACACATTGAAGATGTCAAAATGGCCTTTGATCGAGGTACAGTATTTTTTAGCTGTGGAAAGCCTGTCAGCACTATTTTTGCTTTGGGAAGATTGTACATACCCTGTGTTCATTGGCGTCGCACATGTTTTGATGGTGTAATAATGAGAGAGCCGTTTCCCTCCCACAATACTTTCTGGGTATTTTATTATGTACTGGTTTCTATTGGCATTTACCACATATGTTAAAACATGTCTTGGGGTGGGTAGGAAGATGCACAGCGTCTCAAAACACACCTATTTGAACTGCTTCGTTTCAGGAAGGACTATACCATGTTCTATTTCTGCACATTAAATTCCGCCCCACTATCTCTAAAATAACGAGGGTCTAAATTACATTATCACTGTACTATAAGGACAGATGAGCTTTAGAGTAAAAATCAGGTCAGTATATTTGTGGCTGTTAATTCTACTGATGTCCGAGTAAGCTTGATAGGAATAATGTTTATTTATTCTTCCACGGAATGAATATGGATGCTGTACAGCAACAGTTGCTCACTGTGCTGGTATTGTTGACCAGTTCTGTTCCTGCTAGCATATAAAACATTCATTGTACAGCTTGTTCATAGAGTTCTCATTGTAACAAGTGCATTCTGAGCTTGAGTTGGTTGTTTGTCCTGCTTGGCACCACACATCTCATATTTGAGGGTTGTTACTAAAGAAGGATCTACATCACTATTTTTTTCTGCTTTATTTGGTTTTTTGCAAAGATGCATTAGCTTCATTGGCACTAATGGGAACTTTTTTACTAAGCTTCATAGCCACATAAGGGGGTTGATATTCAGGGAGACGTGGCTAGCGAATGAAGAGATAAACATCACCCCCTCTTTTGTTCTGCCCTTCGTAACTGCAATTAATTTAAGAAAAATAAGAGCTGTAATGCATGTTATGCATTTAGCATTGTGGATAGATTCACCTTTAGTGTGTGTTACAAACTACGGGCAAACACAAGTTCTCTTGTCAGCTTGTTTAAAATACAGTGGTACCTCGGGTTAAGTACGCTTCAGGTTAAGTACGCTTCAGGTTAAGAACTCCGCTAAGAACAGAAATCGTGCTCTGGTGGTGCAGTGGCAGCAGGAGGTCCCATTAGCTAAAGTGGTGCTTCAGGTTAAGTACGCTTCAGGTTAAGAACGGACCTCCGGAACGAATTAAGTACTTAACCCAAGGTACCACTGTATGGCCACTGAACTTTGAGATGCATATGATTCCCACCACCAGGAGACTACAGAAGTGACCTGTTTCTCAACATGCCACCATAACTTGTCTGGTGGTTTGTGGTGGCATAATTAACATAGGAATATATTAAAATGCTTATATACTACTATTTCATTTTTTTAAAAAAAAATCAAAGCAGTTCGACTTGGTAAACAGCTGCACACCAACAGCTCATCACGCCAAATAGCTTCCCTGTGTTTTGATTTAAAATAGCTTATAGGTTGTATGAATTTGCTAAATTTGCAAGAATTGTACCCTGGAAATTCAACAGTTGTGGAGATAGTTATGTGCAGACTAAGATGTTATTTTTCTGGTTCATTCCTCATTGGTATTTTCCACATGCCCACCCAGGTTGCTTTCAAAATGTTACTGTTTTTTTTTAAAAAAATCTATTCAGGACAGTGAGCTGGTGATGACAAAGTCGCTAAACAAGCAAACAAACAAAGATTGCTGCATGTGGCTTGTTTGTGATGGCTCCCTTGACCGAATCATGGTCAAACGCCTCCAAAGTACTGCAGCTTCCTTCATCAGTACCATTGCTCTCTAAAACTACTTATTTTCTCCAGCCAGCTGATTCTTATTAGCATCCAATAACACCAATTTTCAGAATGAGCAATCATTTTTACGCCTGCAGTTTGTGGCATATTGCACTTCACACATTTGTTTTCTGTAGTGCCTTTTGAATGTTTGAAAAGAAAAAAAATACAGTGATGGAATCCATAGGTACCATAGATTCTTAGAGCAATTCCAGTTTGAGCAGTGCTTTTCATCAGAATTAATTTCTTGATTTGCTGTGTGTGTAGGGTGCACACATTCCTGCTTTTTAAGTGGCCTTCAGTCTTTCCCCATCTGTTTAGTTTATAACAAGTTACAGGCAGAGAGATACTTATCAACTTCCAAGTAAACCTCCTCCGTGATATGACGTGCTATGATAACCCATGAATGTCACTTTTATTTAGTAAACTTGCAGATAGCCTGGAAAAAGGATATGGCATTCTGCTTTACCATATCTGGATGGATATAGAGGCAGCTGCAGTATTTTTTTTTCCAAAGCATTTGCTTTCACTGTAGCACTTTAGATCTCATTGTACTGCAATTAAATAGAGCTGTCCAAACAACGTTTTATAATACTAACGCTACCGTGCCAAGTATATGAGGATAAATATGAGTCTGGCTGGTGTAGAATAAACACTGTGATGGAAGTACTGGTGCTGTATTAGAGTAAATGCTAATATGCAGGTTCACTCTGCTATATCAGATAAATAGACTGTTTTAAAGACTTGCTCCCCAGTCACAAACACATTTATAATTACATTTGAAGATTCATTCAATTACAATTTAGCTCCTAATAAGTCTGATTATTGCTGAGGTGGTAAACTTACAATTTGGCCTTCACAAGTAACTCAGCTATACATCTGCTCTAAAGAATTTTTTTGTGGATATATTTCATGTCGCTTCAAGTTTAATGCCACAGGTTTCTTTCCAAACGATTATTTATTCTGTTAAATATAAATGTGCTTTCGAACTGCTAGGTTGGCAGGAGCTGGGACCGAGCAACAGGAGCTCATCCCGTTGCGGGGATTCGAACCGCCGACCTTCTAATCGGCAAGCCCAAGAAACTCAGTGGTTTAGACCACAACGCCACCCACGTCCCTTAAGGAATAGGTACAAGGACTTATTTTAAAACAAGACCTGAGAAAGCAGGTTTATCACTTATTTTCTAAAGGGACAGAAGAGTGGATTACTTCTGAACAAATTTAAACTTTGTGCCTGAAGACTGAACTACTTAGTAAACTGTTCCTAAAACACTCTCTCCCCCCCCCCCACCACACAAATAAGATTTTATACTCATGGTTTTATAATAGTTCCTTATGTGCTGCACTGATAGTTTCACCGAAAGGTATCCTTAAATCTTTTAAATAAAATGAGATTGGTCTACTACAGTGCACTGTTCAAGGGACTGTCTTTGAAATGCATTCAGAAAAAAACATTTCAGCTGGTACAAATTGATCCAGCAAATGTGTTTGCTGGAGCCAGTGTATGGGAACGTGCAACTTCTTGATTGTTTTAGCTTCACTGGCTAAATAAACTCAGGGGTATATAACTCAAGGCGTTCACTTTGAAGCCTTAAAAGAGTTTGGGACAAACATGCATAAGGGAACATGTCTTCCCATATGGTCATCTGTCCATCCACAGAGGTTGACATTGGAAGACCCATAGGCACAGCCCAGCTCCATCTGAGGTATAGTTGGTAGGGATGTGTGAAAAGGTATCCTGTGTAGTGTCCAGGTTATGGAACTTCTCCTTCATTTTCCAGTGATTCAAAACCCAATCATGAGCAATGTTTGACAAGATAACTCAAGAATGTCTTTGGCGAAAGAAAAAGTAGGACCTTTAAACCATCTCATTCTTTTCTAGATGGTGACAAGGCAGACGTCTCTGCCAACATATATCCAGACATAAATATTATTGCTGGAGCACTGAAGCTGTATTTCAGAGATCTGCCTATCCCAGTTATCACCTACGATACGTATTCCAAGTTTATAGATGCAGCAAGTAAGTAATGAGGCATTTCGTTTATTTATATACCGGTAGTTTTGTCATAACCTTAACTCTACAATTCTAAAACTCCTGCAGCAGCAGGAATACTGGATTTGTTTAATTGTATTTTTTTATTGAACTTTGAAATCTGCATCTGATAAAACTTACAAGAATCTTGTTTTGTATCACGTAGAGCTCTGCAATCCTGATGAAAGACTAGAAGCTGTCCACGAAGTGTTGATGTTACTTCCTGCAGCACACTACGAAACACTTAGATACCTGATGATTCATCTCAAAAAGTAAGTGAACTTGCCTATAAAAGGAGGCTTGATCATCTTTCTTTCATTTTAAACCGCCACTGCAGAAGAAATTTCTGGCAACCCAGCCAGATGGATGGGGTATAAATAATAAAATTATCATGAGTAATTGTAGTGGTAGTAGTAGTAGTAGTAGTAGTATCTTCAAATTTCAACCAGTTTTACCAATCAACAAGTCATGGCCATATAAGTAAACCAGAAATGTTAGACATGTACAAAGATACCTGAGAGTACAATCAGACATCATAGAGATCACAGTTAATTCAAAACTTTGTTTCCAAGTGGGTTCACACACAAAAAAATGTTTAGTTTATTACTAAATGTGTAGAAAGAAAACTAACCATCAATTTGTCCACGGGGGCCCTTCACATGGAACTCTCCTGCCCATGTGTAATTGTGGCCCCCATTCAGAATAGGTGAGTGTGCTGCACAGAGCTCCAATCTCCATTTAAGTGCATGGTATAACTTACCAGCCTGCCAACACTGATGTCACTGCAGCTTTCTTGGACAGGGCAGTTGCACAACAAATTGACATTGCGGTGGGAGCTGGAGCCAATATGGTATAGGCCTGTGAGTGAACCAACAGAGCCATTATGGTACAGGCCCAACCTTATTCCTGCCTTGTCCTACAATAGTGCCATCCAGGTTGCCAAAAAGTCAATGTTGGAAAGGTGGCTCCAGCTCCACCCCCCCGCCCAGGCCACTATTGCAGTGCAGAAACAACCATTATTCAGCATGTGAAGCAAACATCTACTATATATTTTGAAAAGTAGTTTCTCTGTGCCCTATGCATTTGGACACCTCTTAAGATAGTATACGGAAAATTTGCATGATGGTTCCTAAGATCAAGGAGCAGGTGTCTGTTTCTGTTTGGATATAACCTTGAATCAAGATTGCTAACTAAGCCAGGCATAGGCAAACTCGGCCCTACAGATGTTTTTGGCCTACAACTCCCATGATCCCTAGCTAACAGAACCAGTGGTCAGGGGTGATGGGAATTGTAGTCCCAAAACATCTGGAGGGCCAAGTTTGCCTATGCCTGAACTAAGCTTTTCAAAAATGCACTGTTCTTTTTGTTTTCCTAGAATTCCCAATCAGTTCTGGGTATAAAGAAAGGGTGGGAAAACAGTTTAACAGAGATATCGCTTTTCTTTCACCTTTAGGATTACCATGAATGAAAAAGACAATTTTATGAATGCTGAAAATTTGGGAATAGTGTTTGGACCTACTTTAATGAGACCCCCAGAAGACAGCACCCTTGCTACGCTCAATGACATGCGGTACCAGAAACTCATTGTGCAAATATTGATAGAAAATGAAGATGTTTTGTTTTAAATGAACAAAGCTGTAAACTCATGGCCATCTGCTATGAAAATACAAGTTTAAAGGGAAAACAAATTCCCATAAGAAAAAAAAAAATGGGTAGCACATTATTTTCTGCAGTGTTGCAGATGAACACCAAAACATTTAGTAAAAAGGGTATGTCTTATAGACATATGCCTCTTTTTTAATTATTTAAGAAAGAACAAAGGTCAGAAGAAAATCATCTTGCCTTGTATCTTTTGCCTTGCTTCCAGTGTTAACGATGTAGAAAGGTTACAGACTGTTCTACTGTAACTTATTAAAGGACACAAACGTTGTATTTTATTTAGATCATTGAAGCAAAAAGGTACTTTCAACCTGTTGCTCAAAGTACTATGCTGGCACAGTTCCTATTGAAAAGAACTGGGTCAGCATAGCAGACTTGTAGGATTGTAGTTGTAAACCCTGATTCAAGGAGGGTAAACCATATATGGAAAAAAACCAGGTTTCCCGCATCCCGTTTTGGCATGCAATGATTTCTAGATCATGGTAGTTATGTGGAAATAAGTGGCATTGGACTTGGTGGGATTTATTTTCCCCATGACAACCATAATGTAACGCTCAAGACATGCTCTCTAGAATTTCAGTTGTGTCCCTCTTACTGAAAATAATGGCAAATTAAGTAGTAGGATTGTAACAATGTCCACGGTCTGATGCCAAGCAGAGCTTCTGTACTAGCAGGGCCTTCCTGGTTCTCTTCTATGAACTGTATAATGCCTTGTATACAGAACAAAGAATTTCTGTATACAATCGTACCTTGGTTTTCGAACATTCTCAGAACGTTTTGGCTCATAACGATTGAAACCCGGAAGTGACTGTTCCAGTTTTCGAACGTTCTTTTGGAAGCCAAACGTCTGACAGGGCTTCTGTGGCTTCCGATTGGCTGCAGGAGCTTCCTGCAGCCAATCAGAAGCCGCGCTTTGGTTTTTGAACACTTTGGAAGTCGAATGGACTTCCGGAACAGATTCCGTTTGACTTCCAAGGTACGACTGTACATGGGGAGCATTTCTATTCACACAGGAGAAAAGGAAGACCCTACATTCAGGATATTTTATCTTGTCCAATATCTTAAGGATCAGGTTGTTTGTCAGTATTAGTTTTTATAGGGGTATACGATTTCTTTTTAATTAAGACATAATTATACTATGTCTAAATGGAAACAAACGCCTATTTAAAGTATATTTTTACTTTAGTTAGCTGCAGGAATGTTGTTTTATTTTAGCAAGATATAATTCAATGCGGTGCATTGATGACTTTCCATATAGTTCTCTTAAGCATTATTGCTATGGATATTGAAAACATTTACCACTAGTGCAGTATTACCCTGACATACCTCTTTCGTTGCAAATGCTTTTAATGAGACTTCATTTCTCATGCTCATCTTAATATTATTTGGTTTGTTATGTTCTAGCAATTATGTTCTTTGCTTTTAGAGGTATACAAATACAGTATTCTATTTATCCACCCTCCTTCCAAAAAGAGGAGCATCAAAGGTTTATAAACAGACACTAGCATCAACTACTACATGAACACATTTTTTGGAGTACAGTAATGTTTAAAATAAGTGATGCCAGAATATTGGATATTACCTGGCCTTGCTTAAAAGTTAGCACTTATTTAGGGTTAATTTTTTATTATTATTTCTAAAAATCAAGTTGCATTACTTTGCTTCTGTATTTATAAAAGTAAAACATCTGTAAAATTACACACTTTTCTTCAGTGTTTTCTGACAAATTTGTTAATAAAGGAAAGAGAGGTGAAGGAGAGAGAATTGGTATATTACCAAATCTCATTGGGGGTATCTTTCAAAAGGTTGACCTCTCAATGCAATATAATGAAACTCAACCTAATATTAGACTTTTTTCTCACATGGAATTTTCACATCGTGAGATTTTTTTGTACAAATATTTCAAACACAAAGGTAGCATAGTTTATTACAAAACTGAATTTGCAATACGAAAGACTCTTATTGAGCTCTCTTCTTGATTTGTACAAATCATAAGTTTCAAAACCCAATTATGCTGTTTTCTGAATTATTTCAGGGAGCATAGGTTTCTATTAAAATTGGGGTGGGGAGTGTGCAACATGGATAATGAAAAAAGAGTAAAGACAAAAGGAGGCACATGAAATAAAGTATATCAGTTATCCTTTACATTGGTCACCAAGGGCTAAGTAGACAGACCCAGGCTGCAGGCCAGATGTAAGTGAGGTCTGCTTTGCTGGTACAATGCTAGAAGGGATTCTCCTAAGTTGTACAGATTTCAATTGTTGTAGGTTTATGTACTAAATACTGTCATAAAATGGTATGGAAATGGTTTTATTTTGTGAAGTGAAATATGCTTTGTAATTTATGATAGTGTAAATGGAAAGGGGGGGAAATATCCCATTAAATGTTTTGAGTCCCTGTCTGTAATTTTCACTGCAAGCGAAAACACTTGGTTTCTCTATGCATTTTTTTAAAAAAAATATTGGTTTAATGATCTGCACATTTTCCATACAGTTTACATGCAACAAATTGTTTAAAAATGATTTTGCTGATAGAACTAATATAAAAGTAATTCAAATAATATATAGACTTATCAGGTGTTCTAAGATTCATACAACTTCCTACAGTTAACCTGACCATGTTACTCTTTCCTTTGCCTTATATCTTTAACAAGATAGAAGATACTATATTTTATGTTTTAGTTTCCTGGGTGTAAGTACTACAGTCACCTACCATTATCTTACCAATTTTATACAAAACTCAAGTATGGAAAAAAGCTACATTATGTTATCCAAGAAATGTACTCCCTTTTATTATTTCCTTTACTTCCACATGGCTCTCAGAATGTTGAATCACATTATTCAAAGGCTTATTAAGTGCCGGAATGAGAAAACACGCTGAACTATATTACAGAAGTTTCTTCTTGTACTATTTTATGGAAACTGGTTTTGCCAGTTTGTTTTTTGAGCTCAAGATACATTGTACATAATACAATAACTACATAATACATCCCAGGGCTGTGCCCAAAGTCCATACTGAAATCTGGCAATGATGTCTCAAGAGGTAAAACTGATCTCTGCCTTAAAAGCCATCATTTCACTGGTGGGCTTCTGCAATTTATTTGGGGAAGGGTACTTCGCTGAGTTTCACAAACAAACACCCCTGACACACATTCCCCAGCATCTCTTGTGCTCTCTGATGCATCTCCAAACTCTTAAGTACACTGCGAGCCTGTAGACTGAGGGCAAATGAATCAAGGCCTTTAAAGGGGTCAGTAACAGGACATAGTGTCTTCATTTCCAACTAAACTGCTACTATATAAACACAGAAGTGCATAAAGGTCTTCTGAAGTCCGTGTGAAATCTTGTGACTGTTTTGTACTGATAACTTACAACAAGTTCAGAAAGCTCTCCAATGCTCTTTGTATCCATCATGCTGACTCTATGTGCCCACCTGTTCCCCGTCTCAGGTACCTAGCAAGGCTCCCTTCCTAAAACAACTTCAGAGAAGGTCAAAGAACCTGCTTATTTTATTGTACAGGCAACTCCCAATTTACATGGTGATTACATTCCACGGCACCATGTGTTTAAGTGAAATCGCATATATCTGAAACACCATTGAAAAAGCCCCCATTCCGTCTCTGCCCCGTCCCGTCCCTTTTGTGATGTTTTTGGGTCATTTCCGCGTTCAGTTGTGCACATATCGGACGCGCCTAAAACAATTGCTGCTTGTACACACCATCCTTAAATCCCTGAGGGCTAGAATCTGTTGTGGAGAAAGAAATTCTCAAATTATTTTGAGATTTAGGTGGCAGGATAGATAAATGGTGACCTCTCTAGAATGAGGAGAGTTTTTATAGATAAGATCCAGGTTGAAAAATTAACGACTTACCCAAAACTTATCTAATTGTTAACTCAAATCTCAAGTGTCCTCTGTCCAAGGCCAGCATTCGACTATTGGGCAACAACACTGCCTTCACACTACTGCCTGAAGCCACTGCACATGGCCTGTTTCACTTAAAAAACACTCCTATGATTAATATACAGCCAGATCTTACACGTTTACTTGGAAATGCTCTCAACTTTGTTGGAACTTCATGCAAAGAAAGTGTGCCGCCTTTCAGCGGCGAAACTAGGCTTTATTTCACCTGGATCAAAGACCCAGTTTGGTGCCACCCCACGCCATTTCAAATACATCTGGGGCAAAAAAAAACACCAGCTAGCCCTGCACAGGAGCATCCTGGTTTCAGAAGTGCAAGCAGAAATGCCCATGAACAGGAACTGCTGCGTTATCCCATGTTTTGCGAGACATGTTTTGCTGTGGGTCGCCTGGGTGAATCGGACGCACTAGTTCAGCCCCCCACAGCCCAGCCCAGACAGCAACCCCCTACAGCATAGCTGTCAACTTTCGGATTTGAAAATAAGGGATGCCGCGAGGGCGGTGCAATGGCACCAAGTAGCCTTGCCACCCTGCACTCCAGAGGTTGCGTGCGAATGGGTGAGCGAAAGAGCGAACGCGTAGACGGCAGGCAGGCTGGCTGTCTGGTTGGGCGTGAGGGTCTGGCTGCAAGGCATGCAAGCTCCGCCCCCAGTCGGTCTCAGACTCCTTATTGGCAGCCGAGCAACGCAGCTGAGGAGCCTCCCTGGCCGGCAGGGAGGGAGAGGAGCTGCTTCCTTTGAAATCCGGGAAATTTAAGGGATATCAACAATCCGGGATAGCAGCGGGAAACGGCATTGGAATAAGGGAGTTTCCCGCAAAAAAAGGGAGGGTTGACAGCTATGCCCTACAGACACATCCTAAGACTTATCACAGCTTGGGAACACAAGGCCTAAGACACCACACAAAATGTGGGCAATGGAAAGCACTCTATGAAACAAGCAAGGTTTCACAAAGCCTTAAGAGAACGGTTGTGCCTGGCTCTCTCTCATCCCTGCTCCTAGCCAAATGGTCACATGGGCACCAAGACTGCCAGAAGCGGGGAGAACTCATGACAGCATTACAAGGAAATCAGCGCAGGGCTAAGGAAGAGAGCCAAGTTGTGTGCTGCCGCCATGGCCAGCTTCCAAAAGGCACGGAGGGAGATCAAAGTTGTGCCCTGCTTCTCTGTAACTCCCTTGCCTCTTGATTTATACCGTGCTACTACTCCTTCTTCTTCCCAGGCCAATCGTTGTCCAGCTGCCACTCGAGAGGGACCAATCCCATTTAGGGAGGAGGAGAAGGGGCGGGGTCCCTTCTCGAGGGCTCACCTGCACCTGCTTCCTTGTTGCCTGAGCATCAGGTGCACCGCTCAGACCTTTCGAGGAAAGTGAGTCGGGCGGGTGGGATCCCCGCGCCACGAAAAGCGCGCGCGAGAGAGAGAGAGAGAGAGCTGGCTTCCTTACGGCGCCCTTGCCCCTCCACCCCCCACCCACCCAGCTGCTCGCGGTCGTCCCTAGAGACGGCTAGTTGAAAGGCCGGCTTCCGACGGCGGCTCCCCCTCCGGATTGTTCTTCACCTGCGAAAGTTGGCGCTCCCTTTTGGAGCGGGCGGGCGCCGGAAGGAGGCCAAGTTCCCTGACTCGCTCTCAAGAGTAAGCCTGTTGCTGCGGCAGCGGGTAGTTCCCTCAGAGAAGGAAGCCCAGGTAACGACGCTCTTGGCGAGAGGATGGACTGACTCCCTCCAGCACCGCGCCTGCTCTCAGGAAGGAGGAGGAAGAAGAAGAAGAAGAAGAGACGCTCCTCCGGCGCACAGGTGAGAGCCCGCGAGAACGCGCCTTTGCTTTCTTTCTCCTCAAGCGGCAGGTGCTCTCTTCAACAGGTGCCCGGCAAGAGCCCTCTCCGCCTGCGTCTCGCGCGCTCCCGACCTAGAGGGGGGGTGTGGGAATCTGCCGAGAGGCGCCCACCTGTCGCGCAGCGCTGAGGGCGCGCGCGCTGCTCACCTTGCGTGAGCGCACCTTGCATGCAGCATGAAAGGCAAGGGGGAGGGGCGCGCCTGAGAGGCGGGAGGGAGGGGGGGCTTCCTCAGCCTGGTCAGTGGGAGGGGGAGCAGCCGGCAGAAGATGCTGCGTGGGCGGGCGCGGAGCTAGGCAGCCACCTCCTTCCTGTCAGCGGTCCTAAGTGTGGATGCAACAGGGCTTCAGCGTGGCTGATGCGGAGCAATTGGGGATTTTCATGCCTTCGGGTGAGTTGAGTGGGACTTACTCCCCAAGCATGGGATTCTTTCTATCTATCTATCTATCTATCTATCTATCTATCTATCTATCTATCTGGTTTATAGATTTATTACTTTATAGATTTATTACCTTGATCTTCCAAGGATCTCAAGGTGGTGTACATGGTTCTCTCTTCCTCCCCCTTTCATCCTCGCAACAACCCTGTGAGGTAGGTTAAGCCTAGATGCTGACTGGCCCCAAGGTCACCCAGTGAGCTTCATGACTGAGTGGGGATTTGAACTCTGGCCTCCCAAGTGATAGTCCAACACACTTAATTTATTCCTGCGTTGCAGGGGGTTGGACTAGATGACCCCTTGGGTCCCTTCCGGCCCTACGGTTCTACAATCCTAAAGATATGTGCAGTGAACTAACAGTGCCGTCCTGTACATGTTTGCTCTGAGGAAAGCCCCATTGATTTCAGTGGGACTTGTTGCTAGCTAAGTGTGTACAAGATTGCAGTCCAAGGCTGCAATCCTGGGTCATGTACTTGGCAGCAAACCCCACTGAACGCATCTGGGCTTTCTTCTGATTAAAGGTGCATGGGGTCGATTTTATAATCCTGCTGAATGAACTTAACGGGAACTATGTCTGAGGGTCCCGGTACACTACTGTAATCTCTGAAGAGCTCTGAAATGGAGGGTTGCTATTTACACATGCACACATCCCTTCCCTCCCTTTCTGCAGAAATCCAACAGGCTTTGTTTTTCCTCCAGTAACTCTGGATTAAGTAACCAGTAAAGGACAATCCTGAAGAAGTAGGGAAAGAAGCATGTGTATGCAGTTTGGGGATTATAGCTCTACTAGGGGAAAAAAATCCCCAATTCCACGCCACCTTTCAAATTAGCAAAATGTTGACAGCTAAGGGTTATCTAGCCATAAAAAATAACCCCAGTTATAAGGTGCATTTTTCTGCTGTGTCCTCAGTTGCACCTGCCTGAGTTATTTCCTTGCACAGTACAGGTGCAACTCGGGCCCTCCAGCTATGACTTGCAACAAGCTTAATTAACAAAGGAAACAAAGAGCTGCTACCTCAGTATCCAAGTCCTGCTGGAAAGGGGGCCGCCACTATTAGATAAATGTTGCAATTAACCATTCCCCCCAAAAAGCTTAGTTTATCACTTTTACCTGCTGTTCGAAGGAACCTGCCTCATTCTGGTCTTCGCAGCAATTCAGTGAGTTGCATTCTGCTCGATGGATTCTATGTGTACAAAATACTACATGATGTGGGTGAAATCCTGGCCCCAGTGCAGCCAGTATGAATGTTCCATCATTCAACAGAGCAAGAATGTTTTTCGCTTCACAAGCAAGCAGGAAACTTCTCAGAAATGAAAGCATGTTGAAGATTTGAGAGTCTCTAAAGTGCCTGGCCCTACCTGTCATGATCATCAGTTTATGATGACAAACCATAGCACTGTTTGTGCAAAATCTGAAAGCTCCCTTGTAGAAAGGAGCAAGGTTTGCCTTCCATTTCCTTATCTAGCTGAAGGAACACCACCAGCAAACCTTTACAGAAACATTTATAGCTGGTTTGTGCAGTTGCATGGAGAAGAACCACTTATGTAGTGACTCATCCGATGTGTGCACAAAATAGAAAACCAGTGAGTTAAGTTTGCGGAACGGAAGGGGCATGCATGTGACTGTCTCCTCCTAGCAGTTCAACTCCCAGGATGAAGTAGTCCTAGGAAATTAATCCTCAATCTCCATGTCACAGAGCCATGATAGCTAAATTGAACCTCCATGTTCAGAGAGAGTGTACTATTATTTATTAACATCTCACCCTTTGTCATAAGATACCCCCAGGATGTGTGTGTGTGTGTACACACACACACACACTCGCACGTCTGACTTCCAGGTGCTGGGGAGAAAAAAAAGCATAGCCATTACTATTGTGATTTGCTTGAATATTTCCTTAAGGTATCTGCCTGTCAATTATTGGAACTAGATGGACAACTGCGTTTAAGTCTGATCAGACAGTAGGCCACAATTAGGGAGCAAATGAGACCTACATGTATCTGGTGTCTGTATGCCTTCAAGGAATGTATTAAAAAGAAATTCCGAAAGTGCAGAAAAATGAGCTATATTTGTGCCATGTGTTCAAAGGGAATGGAGAAGAGAAGAAACAATCTCAAACGAGACAAAACACTGATAATTGGGTATATTTGATTATGCAGATATGCTGAAACTAGAATATAGAATACATTTTTAATTCTGTCTCTTCTAGTTTGAATCAAAATTTGCTCTGCAGGAGAAGGCTAGTTATCAACTGGCTCACAATCCATCCTTATCCGTGTTTACTTGGAAGTTAGGGTGCTGAGTTCAGTGAAACTTATGCTGAACTGCAGTTTTCTGCTCATTCAGTTTGGGTGGTTTTGGCCTAAGACCAAATCATTTTGTTCCCATTGTTTGCTGTGAACAACATACCAATGCAAAATTCACAAACCTGAAAAGTTAACATTTCAATCCCACTTAGCAAATTTTTGTAAGCTGATGGTGCTGAACTTTGCTGCAAATGTTCAACTATAGCTGGACTTGTCAGGAGGTACTGCTGGATCAGAAACCCAGTGTACTGGAAATACCACAAGTCTCTGTTTAAATCTTCAAACCAAAGAAGCTTTTGATGAATTGTGCTAAGCAACTGAATTCTTGGTTGCTTAGCCAGTCTTGGAAAGGTTTAACTACTGCTAATGACTTCATTAGTACAAAAGAAGGTTATGCAGTGTGGAAAGGTTTTAACTCTCCAAAGCATTCTAGATGAATTAAAGTTTGCATAGTTTCTTCACCGATGTGCTTAGGAATGGACACAGTTCCTATCCTCTGAAATCTATCAACAGTGGCAGGTCCCGCTCAGTCCTCTGTCTTTATCTGAGTAAGTCCCATTAAATTCAATGGAACTTACTTGTGAGTAGACATGTGTAGGCTACTGCTGTTAGAAGCAAAGATGATAAGACACTGACAAATTGTCTTAATGCAAAATGTTGCCCAGTTCTGCAGACATTAGACCTCTTGATTTTCAAGACCATTAGCTTGCACTTTGCCATTAATAAACTGCAACCCAAGCCTTCCCAGTGAACATTAGACCAAGAAGCAGAGTTCAAAAACATCCTAAGCAAGACATAAGAAGTGGCCTACTGAGTGAGACCAAAGGACAATCTAGTCCAGTGATGGCTAACCTTGACACTCCAGATGTTTTGGGACTACAACTCCCATCATCCCTGACCACTGATCCTGTTAGCTAGGGATGATGGGAGTTGTAGTTCCAAAACATCTGGAGTGTCAGGGTTAGCCATCACTGATCTAGTCCATCATCCTATTCTCAGAGTGGCCAATTAGATGCTTATGGGGAGCTCACAGGCAGGACACAAGCTTAACAGCATTTGTGGTACCCAGCACACTGTCTTTCGTACTGGTGGTACACACATCCTCAATAAGCCTTTGAGAGCCTTATCCTCCATTATTTGTCAAATTCCCTTCTAAAACCATCCAAGTTTGTGGCCATTACTACACATAGTAGTAGAGAATTACAGTAAGCCTGCAACTTACGTGCATTTAACTTGGGCACATTCAGGTTTATGTACTTCACAATAAATAAATTTAAGGGAGTGGAAAGGGGGTGGACATCCAGGAAAAAAGACATTGGTAATCTCACCTGCCATTGCACCCAAAGTGCTTTGACTGTGTGTGATTCTGGCTTTAGGCACGATCCCCGAAACATAACACCCACTTAAGTTACAGGCTTGCTGTACACTATTTAACTATGTACTGTGTGATGCATTTCTTTTGCCCATCTTGAATCTTCCAAGAGCTTCATTGCATGACCCCAGGCTCTAGTACAGGAACAGATAAATTAGAGCCTGCAAGCAGTACATAATTGTCATTTAAATAATAATAATTGAATTACCATTCCTAAGGATCCATGCTGAAAGGTTTCCTAAATTTCTAAAAGTAAAATTTTTTATATACACACACACACACACACACACACACACACACACACACACACACACACACACATTCTTGTACGGACCACTTCTTCAAGACCGCCTGTTGTGATTATGGAATGCCAGAAGGTAGTTGTGATATATCCAAGGCCCCTGAAGTGTCTCTCTCTGTGTTTTTTAAAGCCACACCCACTTATACACTTCGACCACACCCACTTCTGCATGCAATCCTCAGAAGCCTGGCCATCAGTAAGTGCAGCTGTTGGGCTGGAAAAAAATGCTTGCTGCCCCTTTTCTAGTATGAGGAGTGAGAAAATACCTCTAATCCACTTTCTTCACACTGTGCATCTCTCTCTCTTTTTTTACATCTCTATCCTGTCTCCCCTTACTTCCTCCCTAAACGTTAAAGTCCCGAATGTACATTTCCTCATAGGGAAGTTGCTCCAGCCCCTTGATCATTTGCACCTTTTCTGCACTTCTTCCAGCTCTGGAATATTCCCTTCGAGGTATGACATCCAGAACTATACAAAGTATTTCAAGTGTTATCACGCCATATAACTGAGTTAGGCAGCTTCGTTTTCAATTCCCTTCCTAATGATCCTAGTAGACATGGGTTTTGATTTTTTTCCACAGCTGCACACATGGAGTTGACATTTTCACTGACCTATTAACTATGATTCCCAAGATCTCTTTTCCAGAGTCACTGTCAGATCAGACACCATTGGCATATACATATATGAAGTTTGGGGTGTTGTTGTTGTTTTTGAATCAATGTGCCTCGCTTTATACTCACTTACATTGAGTTATATTTGGCATTTTAATGCCTATTCTCCCAATTCGGGAGAGTTCCGTTTGGAACTCTTCTTAAACCTTTTTTGTTTTAGCCATCCTCAACAATTGTATGCTATCAGCAGACTTGGACGTCTCAGTACTTACTCCTAACTTCAGATAATTTATGAAGTTACACAGCACAGATCCTTGAGGGATTCCACTTCTTACATCCCTCCCATTTGAGAACGGTCCATTCATTCCAACTCTCTGCTTCCTGTTCTAGGACCAGTTACTGACCCATGGCCTGTCTCCTTATTCCATGACTGCTAGTTTGCTCGGGAGTCTTTGGCGAGGGACTTTATTGAAAGCTTTTTGAAATTTAAGTGCACAATGTCTACTGAATCCCACCTATATTCTCAATTCAGACACCTCAGAAATGCAGTTGCCCTTCCACTGGTCCTTTGGACACTTTTGTCCATTGGACACTTTTTGAAAACTTATTTACCCTGGAGTTTGGTTGAGAACGTTGAGAATTCACTCTTCCTCACTGGACAGTATATAATTTTGATATTTTATGGCTGCTTCTGATTTAAGATATTGTTGTAGCCCACTCTGGGATTCTTAATAAGGAGCAGCCCAAAAGTTTTCTAATAACTGTTTATTGACACTCTCAAAGAATTCTGAAAGGTTAATGAGACGACTTGAAGTAGCAATGCTGGTGGTTCTTCTGTATACTTGCTAGTTTTTTCTTTAATAAATATTTCCACCAGGTTCAATCAGCCAGTCCGTATTTTTCCAGATCTTCTCCCTACCCACCATCCCTTCCTAAAAATTATACTGTTCACTTTCCACTCTTCAGGTATTGAGGCGATTTTGGGGACATGCTACACATTTCAATTAAAATACCAGCAATTTTACATTTCACTTCTTTCAGAATTCTCAGGTGGATGCATCCAGACCCAGTGATTTGTTTTAGAACTCTCTCTCTCTCTCTCTCTCTCTGTGTGTGTATACAGTTCTAAAACAAAACCCTGGGCTCCTTCAGGAAGAGTGGGATATAAATATAATAAATAATAAAATACATATTTATTAGCAGGAGATTTGGTTAGTGCGATGACATGTCATTTTTCACAAGCTTGTTTCTTCAGGGTTTTTATTTATTAACTCTCCTCCTGGGCAGAAAACAGGGGTGCTTTTCTTCCTTTTGGCGTCCTGCAGAAGGGCTGGTCAACTCTGCACCCTAGCACATTTAGGGGTGCTACATATTTGGAAAACTGTTTTCATGTGTTTTTGTTTTTTAAAAGGTTTACAAGGAAATGATGGTAAATCCTCACTTCACGCTATTGGGCTGAAAGGGTTGGGGTACCTGGGAACCCAACAGTAACTGGAGGGCCATACCAGCCCCCACCAGGGCCCTGTGGTCAGGGGTGGTGGGAGATACAGTCCACCATCACCAGGAGGGCCCAGCTCCCAAATTCCTAACATAGTGCTTTCATTAGCCCCATTATGCCCCCAAGCTGGGCGCTTCCTATTTATGCAGTGGTATCTCCCTCATTTTTGGAGGGGGAGGGGTTATATTCAATGTTAGTCCTACTCTTAGCGCGGGTGGCACTGTGGGTTAAACCACAGAGCCTAGGGCTTGCTGATCAGAAGGTTGGCGGTTCGAATCCCCATGACAGGGTGAGCTCCCATTGCTCGGTCCCTGCGCCTGCCAACCTAGCAGTGCAAGTAGATAAATAGGTACCGCTGCAGTGGGAAGGTAAACAGCGTTTCCGTGCGCTGCTCTGGTTCGCCAGAAGCGGCTTAGTCATGCTGGCCACATGACCTGGAAGCTGTACGCCAGCTCCCTCGGCCAATAATGCGAGATGAGCGTGCAACCCCAGAATCGGTCACGACTGGACCTAATGATCAGGGGTCCCTTTACCTTTTTACCTTATCTCCCTCTTTTTTGGAGGGGGAGGGTTATATTCAATGTTAGTCCTACTCCTAGTAGAATTATAGATCTGTAGAGTTGGAAGGGACCACGAGGATCATCTAGTCCAACTCCTTGCAGTGCAGGAATCTTCCGCCCACAACCCTCAGATTAAGAGTCTCAGGCTCTACCAAGGAGCTATCCTTCAGGACCTCTATGAACCAAAACGTTCTTGGCGCAGCCTGAGGGGGGGGGGCGTTAGGCCTCAAGAAGGCCTGGCGTCACAATTTGGAAGCAAGTAGAAAATAAAATAAAATAAAATGGAAGTGGAGTCTCTGCTTATGGTTACGATGAGCCTACTAATCGCGCTTCGTGCGTCTGATGTCTCCCGCACCCCCTTGAATGTCTCCTTCCTACCGCGGACCCCAAGTCGGTGAGGGTTCCAGTTCCTGCTGCTAAACAAGCCTCCTTCCTCTCTGTCCTCCCCTCCAGGCCACCGGCCCCGAGTGCACCGCATCGCCCAGGACCCCCTGACCGGGAAGAGGCGCGCGGGCGCCTCCTGCCCTCCGGAAGATGGCCGAGAGCGCCGGCACGGCCGCCCCCTCGACGGGGCCCGCGGCCAAAGGCGGCTCCTCAGGCGCCTGGTGGAAATCGCTGACCAGCAGGAAAAAGCCCAAGGAATCGCCAGCGCCTGCGGCTCCGGCTGCGTGGCCGCCTCGGCAGGTGCCTGAGCCCTCGGAGATGCTCCCCGCCGCGCCCAGCTCCCCGGACTCTCAAGAGAACCAGCAGCCCAACTCGGGCAGCCGCCGGAACCTTAAGATCTCCCGCTCGGGCCGCTTCAAGGAGAAGCGGAAAGTGCGCGCCACGCTGCTGGCGGACAGTCCCCAGAAGCTCTTCGAAGGGGCGCCGGGAGCCGTAGCCGGGAATCCCGCCCCGGCGCGCCCTGGCGAAGAGACGCCGTGCCAGTGACCACGCCTCCCCGCCGTCCCCTTTCCAGGCCCGCTTGCCTAGAGGAGGAGCTGCCTGTCTGATCTTGGGGAAAGGCGGCCTGGTTGCCGCCTCGTCTCCGGCCGAGGGGAGGAGCGAGTGTGTGCGCGTTCTCTCTGCTGCGCTTTTGGGGAACTGTGGCCTTGAGGATCTTGCGCGCGAGTTTGCAAAGCCTCTTTCGCCCTCGCCGAGGGGACAGGTGATGGCGAGGCGTCCGCCTTAGTCGACCACCAAGGGGGTCTCCTGTTTCACGGGGAGGGCCGCAGATCTCTGGAACAATAGGAATATGCAATAAGGAAGAGACCCGCTGAAGCTCAGCTGCCCTTTCCGGTCATGAAATTAAAAAGTGTTCAGCGGGCAATGTCCCCAACGAAATCGTCATTGTGATTTATTTCACGCCCACCACCACCTTTTGCAGAAAACCGCCAGTGCACAATATGCTGCTATATGGAATAATAATAATGATAATGGGGAATAAGAATTCTAGCATGCAGCCCCAACTTAGTCCCATGTTCAGGTATTGCAGTAGATGTCCCAAATGGGAAACAAACACACAAACATGGTAAATAGCCCACTGGTGACCTATATCAATGTGCAGCATTGATAAAACTTACTGCTGCTCTGGGTCAGATGAAGATGTCTTGCTGTTGCCCAAACAACACTTGAGGTCCATTAAGCGAGTAATGGTACAGTAATGTCAATTTTCCCTGAAGATTCCAGGAGGGACGACTTGGAGTGGCAGAGAGACCTGGTGCTGATAAAGTCAAGTGGAACATTGTATATATATATATTTTAAAAGGCGCACCAAAATACTGAGGTTTAAAATAAGTTGAGGGGGTTCCTAGGTGCCTTGTTTATGAGATTTCAGAACACATGCTTGAAAACCTATTTTTGAAGGTTACCTGCAACAGGGACCCCAAGTCACTGTCATGCAAATGGATTCAGAATTCCAATCTCTTGCACTAATAATAATAATAATAATAATTTATTATTTCTACCCCGCCCATCTGGCCGGGTCTCCCCAGCCACTCTGGGCGGCTTCCAGTAAACATTAAAATACATCAACACATCACAGATTAAAAGCTTCCCTAAAGAGGGCTGCCTTCAGGTATTTTCTAAAGGTCATATAGTTGTTGATCCCTTTGAGAGCAGCACTAGCTGCTCCTGAGAAACAAAATTAAAAATAGAAATGTGGATTTTCATAATTTTATCTATTTTCAGCTGCTCCTGCAATGAAAGAGGCCGTGCTGTAAATTTTTACAAAGAACTAATTACCACAGTCCCAAATGAATTAACTTCATTTTAATAAAAAAGACACAGGAAAAAAACAACAACCTATGGTTCTCTTCCTTTATGCCAAGGAGGCTTTTTGTTAGTCTAGTATGCTTTTAATAGCCTCCTTTTGGGAAGAGAGGGAGTTGGAAATGTTCCATCTTATCTTATTTCAAGGCCAAAACCTTCTAGTTGCACCTGGAGATGCTTAACAATTGTATTCCTGTTGGTAGAAATGTCAGTAAACGAATCTGTCTGCTATTCAGTGGATTATAAAGGGAAGGGGGGAGATTATAGTTGGGGAAGTACTGCACTTCTTGCTCCCAAATTTATTTTCTACAAAGAAGCAGAAAAAGGAAACAACATTTCATTTTGTTTCTGGTAATTAGAAGCAGCTGCTTCAACTAGGATGCAATAAGGGAGTAATATTTGTCATTCTCGTTGTTAAGAGACGAACATGATACATTTTAGTACTATGGTTCTCAAGTAACCGATACCTCCTCTGGAGAAGCTGAACAAAAGGGACCCAGCCTAAATACCTCTGGGTAAAAGGACTGCTGGAGGAGAACAGAGCTGGGCTGTCTGCTCAATGCAGTGCCAATAACCCTGCAGCTCAAAATCCCCCAATGCCTCCTGGTGCCAGACCATAAGAGAATGACAGAAATATCTCCAGGAGTTTCTCTAAGTTCAGATGGAAAGATATATGTTATCTGTAGGATAGGAAAGTGTGTGGCTTTGAGATTTTGATGGGAGATTTAAAAAAAAAATGCTTGAAATTTTATTTGGTAGAGCACTCTACTGGTGCTGTGGTCTAAACCACTGAGCTTCTTGGGATTCCCAATCAGAAAGTTGGTGGTTTGAATCCCCGTGACAGAGTGAGCTCCCGTTGCTCTATCCCAGCTCCTGCCAACCTAGCAGTTCGAAAGCACCTCAGTGCTAGTAGATAAATAGGTACCGCTGCAGCGGGAAGGTAAACAGCGTTTCCATGCACTCTGGTTTCCATCATGGTGTTCCATTGTGCCAGAAGCGGTTTAGTCATGCTGGCGATCTGGAAAGCTGTCTGTGGACAAACGCCGGTTCCCTCGGCCTGAAAGTAAGATGAGCGCCGCAACCCCATAGTTGTCTTTGGGGTCCTTTACCTTTTGTTTTTACCTTTTATGTGAACTACATATTAACTGGACACCTGCAATTTAAAATTTGGAGACCTAACATTTTTTTTTTAAAAAGTAAGACCCACTTTCTGTTTTACAGCTGTAGTGTGGCTGCTTTCAAATAATTCTTGCTGTGTCAAAGCTCGCCACAGAACTGTTACAGGTGTGCTAGTGTGTTAGAAAGTCTCCATGCCAGACATGCTGCCATGGAGACAATAGCACAAATCCTAGTATTTTTTCTGGCATTGCATTGGATGTGTTTGGAGGAAGCAGACGTGCTTTTTGTAGCCCTGTGTCTCATAGGTTTCAATTAAACATGCTTCTCAATACATGGCCTTGGTAATTCTTCATGAAGGCTCCAGCCAGCCTGTATGTAGCACAGGAGTGGGGAACCTTTTTCAGCCTAAGGGCCGCATTCGCTTTTGTGGAACCTTCCAGGGGCCACACACCAGTGGAAGTGCCAAGCCATGATACTTATCATTGAATTCAGTGGGTCTTACTTCTCACTGTGCTGTTAGCTCTCTTCCTTTTAAGTCTTGGGGGGGGGATCCTTTTTCTGCAGCAGGAAAATAGAAGCACCATTTAATACAAGCTGTGATACCCACTCTCCCATAGTATTTTAGTTCATTATATTAACATGTCAGAAATATCCATCCTTGGAGACTCTCTAGAGATGCCTTTTCGATCCTGTTAATCCAATACTGTAATGCAAATGCTATATGCTATCCAATCCTTTGTTGTAAATGCATTTTTTTTTTACATATTAAAAGGGGGGGAAGAGAACGGTGGCTATTTATTACATTTCATCCTTTGGAAAAATTAAACTCAAAATAGGAAGTATCCCTAGAAAATAACCAGTTCTAATTCTTTCAAAGAAATAAGCTTCTGATATAAGCAAAACCACCAGCATACGAGGAGGAGGAGGAGGAGGAGGAGGAGGAGGAGGAGGAGGAGGAGGAGGAGAAGAAGAAGAAGAAGAAGAAGAAGAAGAAGAAGAAGAAGAAGAAGAAGAAGAAGAAGAAGACGACGAAGACGACGCCTCGCTGGCACCATTTCTAGTGCAATTGCCCAAAGGGAGACAGGATTCACTTTGAGCTGAGGCTCAAGTTGCTGCCCACAGCTGCTCTGAAGGATATGACATCCTTACACACTTGCAATCTAACCCAAATAACAATCTGCATAGCCAGCTCTTCTGAAGCCATTGCAGGTGGGTTTGTCAGCGATTCTTGTGATGCTTGTGAATGAATTTGTATTCAGCCATTTTAATGAATCAATTGGTGTTCAGCTCTTCGTTAATATATTGAAAGCAGACAGATGCGCCCCCCCCCGCCTCCTTTGGAGGAAGCTGTATTTCAAACACAACTAGAAGTGAGTGTCGCTAAGGACTGAGGTGTGGTGTAAAGCTCTAAACAAATGAGAGTGGTCAGTAACACTGAGCAAAGTATTTGGCATTTAAATCCTTTATTTATCTTCTCATAAAGTTATGCAACAGGAGGAAATTAGTGGAACAAAAAAAAACACCACATTTGTCGTAGGTGGAACGTAGACTTTAACCCCCTGTTCGCAACACATTTTCTATACAAACCTGGTTTTTGTGTGTCTAAGGGTCTTTCTGTTTGTCTGACTGTTAAGCACACACAATGCCGCTCATATTGTGACATAAGACATTGTTTCTGAATGTTTCTCAGAAGCCAAACTTTTCCTTGCTATGACTCACTCCCCCCTTGGCCATCTGCGAACACACCCTTTCGCCAATCTCAATCTGTTCCCTCACCAGAAAGAACACCTCCCTGTTGCCTAAATAAACCACAGCAGCTCCTAGTTCTCTCTGCTTTCATTGAGTACTTAACAATGCATGAAAACGTACCAACTTAACCAGTAAGCTTTTAAAGAAACAAGTTACTGAAATTCTGTCTGGTCTGGTAACTTGCAGGGGGTACTGGCTTGATTATGCCTAACTACCCGTCATGCTAGGAACTGGTGCATTGTTTCTGTGAAAAACAGAAAATACCTAGGGCAGGGGTGGGGCATCTTTTTCAGGCCAAGCACCTTCTTCATTCAAAGAAACAAAACAGCTCAGTCTTAGTGATCACAGCAACCCTTCCCCAATGAGGCCGTTGCGAAGACTGAAGGTCCCCGCCTTCCCACTGCTCTCTAAGGCTCCTGCCCTAGTTCCTTTCCCAGCACCCTAAGGCTCTGTCATCCTGTCTCTTGTTGCTCCACCCACTTCATTTCTCTGCATGTTCTGGGAGACCAGCGGCGAAGGGAACTGGTTGCAGCAGGAGGCGGAGACTCCCTGGCTTCTTCCGCAGCCTGCCTCGCCTTTGTCCCCTGGCTCCCCTCCTCTCCTGCATTTGAGTCTGGACGGCTCTCTGCCACAGCCTCTTCCTGCTCACTAAACCCTGTTGCCTCTTCAGCTTCTGATGCTTCCTCCTTCCAGTTTTTTCCCTCTGACCATGCATCGTCACCCCACCACCAATCCCCTGGCTCTGAGCTTTCTTCCCCTGGGGGTTCCCTTGGGGGTTCCCCAACTGGTGCCTCCCACCTCTCTTCTGCACCTAGCCAGTCCATGACACTTGGGAAGGGATGCATTCGGTTCCCCATTCCTGATTTAAAGGTAAAGGGACCTCTGACCATTAGGTCCAGTCGTGACCGACTCTGGGGTTGCAGCGCTCACCTTGCTTTACTGGCCGAGGGAGCCGGTGTACAGCATTCCAGGTCATGTGGCCAGTATTTATCTACTTGCACTTTGACGTGCTTTTGAACTGCTAGGTTGGCAGGAGCAGGGACCCAGCAACAGGAGCTCACCCCGTCGCAGGGATTTGAACCGCCGAACTTCTGATCGGCAAGCCCTAGGCTCTGTGGTTTAACCCCCAGCTATTATTCTCCTAGATGGGAATTTAAGCAGTGAAAAACCAGGCACCGTTGATGCAGCAGAACATGCTCAGCTGGAAGTCAGGGTAACCCACTATGCAAGCCTGCAATGGTCCTCCTTTAAGCCACGAGGAGGGAGACAGCTGTCCTGGCCTGACTGAGATCCCTGCATTTCATACACACAACAGCGTTATAATTAAAATGGTTACGGGCTTGCCCTTGCAAAACATACTTCAATTTTGCCTTGAATAAGGAAGCCAGTTCAAGTTGATGCTTTGATATAAAACACATCATGTGATGTTGGGTAAAACACATGCAGTCAGCCTGATCTAGGTCAAAAGACTAAATGTTCTCTGAGCTTCCAGATGGAAATCAGAGGGAATTCAAATGTGTGCTATAACCTTCTCATAGGTCTGTATGAGAGCAAATGGTGGGTCACTTGTTGGAAACACATGTGCAAAGCATGCTGCATAATACCCAATTTCCATATGTAAAGAGCTTTTGTGGTGGTGAGTTTTCAAATAAGGAATCCCTCCTCCTAAGTTGGCAGAGATTCCAGTTCACATTGTGAAGCCAGCAGAGTACCGTAGTATAGTAATCAACATTATTTACATCATAATTCAATGGACATTTATTATGTGGTTAATAAAGATACTTTAATACAAAATGTACTTGAGTGATATTCCTTGCTGAACTATATAGCCTTTCTGTAAGCTTGGCAAGGCTAATTAAAAAAAATTCCCAGAGGGGTAACTATGTGAGCCTACTGGAGCAACAACAAAGAGTCTTGGGTTGTGGCACCTGAAAGAATAACACATTTTATTAAGATATAAGCTTTCAGGGACTACAGTGCACTTCATGGGATGCATATAATGAACTGCACTCTAGCCTATGAAAGAATAACATTTGTTAGACTTTTAGGTGCCACAGAACTATTGACTGCTGCCAACGCAAGTTGAGAATTTGGACTTGAAGACCATGATGCCCTCCAAGTCTTATAGCAAGGACATTCCTAGATACTTAAAAGGACTCAGGGCACATATCATAATCCTGAGGTCGGAATCCCCTTCTTTGGGGAATGAGGTTAAAAATTCGGAATCAGAAGCAGAATTGTGTGCAGCGTCAACCCCAGAAACACTTCCACCAGACGTGACTGAAGTGCCAGTTCCTCTCTGGCCCAAGGATGTCACATTGTTACCCTCTGGCTTCCATCGCAGAACTCCCAGTACAACCAGAATCTATAGCGCTCTCTTGGAGTAAAGGGCTATTGGAGCAATCTGAGGCACTTTCCAGTGAAGGTGAAGCCTGCAAGCAGGACAGACCTGAAGCAACACCAGAGCTCTGCTTTCCTTTCCCTCAGGCTCAATGCCAGTAATGTGTCCACATCTGTGATGGAATTTATTTATGCTTAATTTTTAAATATATGTTCCCACCTCTTGGTTTATGGTGGTAATTTAGTTGGGATTTCCTCCTTTAATTCTCCTTTTAAAAACAGCTGTGTGTAATAGCCAACTGAAGAGATTCAGCTCATAAAAAAGATTGGAAGTAACACCAGGGAATTGCTAGGCCTAAGCATACTTGTTTAGTCTTGCTATGATTGCTGCTTCTTTTCTTAGAATAAAATCCTCATTATTTACCCCTGCCTCAATTCTTGGACACAACACTTATATATAAAACAATGAAATATCACAGAATTGTAAAAATCACAGTTACAAAGTTATTGGAAAACAACAGGAGAGCAAATAGTGCAGAGGAATAAGTTGCCTCATAAATTCATATTTCCAGACATACTGTTTGTCTCCACCAAGTAGCTATGACAGTAGGCATTTCTGGGCCCATCTTACATCTGCAGTTCCAGTGATCACATTCTAAATCTATGTGTGCATAAGGCACTCATCTGGATCATTGTTACGGTAGTAGGATCTTGGCTAGAACAAAGGCATTCTCAGTGCTCTCTTGGACTTCCAAATAAGTCAGTGGGAATTTTGCCATTGCATTATGTGAGATTTGTCTCGAATCATGAATTGAGTTAATGCCTGATTTGGGCCTTTGAACCCAGGATTCCTGGGTCACATGGACTGCCATATTAGGGGTGCAGTGGACACACACACACACACACACACACACACACACACACACACACACACCCCAGGTTCTAGGAGGCCCACCAAATCCCACAATCATACACAGATTACAGTTTTTTATTTATCTGATTTTTTAAAAGTTACTAACGCAAATACTAAATAAAACATTGTTGTAATATAATTGTCATGAACTTGCAGGACAATGGGCAGGAGGAAGTGGATCTTGACGAGGGGTGTAGCCAGGACTGGGACACACCAGGGCAAGCTGGAAATGGGGGAAGGAGAGGTTGGTATAGGAAGCACCCATGGGATGATAGAGGATGGTGAGGGGGTGGGTGTCAATGCACAGGAACCAGCGCAGCAGGGCCCATCACCAGAGGTAGAGGGGGCCCTGTCTCCACGGCAGGCTCTCTAGGGCACGGTTTCCCAAGTTTGGGTCTCCAGCTGTTTTTGGACTACAACTCCCATCATCCCTAGCTAGCAGGACCAGTGGTCAGGTGGGACTTGCTAGCTCTGGGAGGAAGTGTGTGATTCCTCTGCAGGAGTAGGCTTGGAACAGGTGAGGGTCATCTGCCTCATCAAGCCCAGATGCTGCAATCAGCATACAAAGTATAAAAGGGCAGCAGAGATGAGGTGCTGTGTCTGCTCAACTTCCCACGTTAGTGGGACCATGGCTTGGGTGGTCAGGGCTGACCTCCAGGTGTCCTGACTCCTGAATTGGCTGCAGAGGAGGGATCCTGGCCCGACTGGACTCCGGACCTTTTGGCCTGCCGGACTGCATACTAGCATCTACTATGGGACTGTGCACTCCAGTGGCACTTGCCACCAGGTACCCTGTGGTTCAGGGCAATAATAAGCTAACATAATGTTGATATGTCAATGAATATTATGTATAAAGTTGCAGCCGTAATTTATATGCTTTCTGAAGCTATGCTCTTCATATTTAATTGAAGAAATTTATTATATTTCATCTCCAATAAGGAGGTGTGTAATTGGATACCAGTATATAAATTGGGAGGGACGCTGGTGGCGCTGTGGTCTAAACCACTGAGCCTAGGGCTTGCCGATCAGAAGGTCGGCGGTTCGAATCCCTGCAATGGGGTGAGCTGTTGTTCGGTCCCAGCTCCTGCCCACCTAGCAGTTTGAAAGCACGTCAAAGTGCAAGTAGATAAATAGGTATCGCTCTGGCGGGAAGGTAAACGGCGTTTCCGTGCGCTGCTCTGGTTCGCCAGAAGCGGCTTTGTCATGCTGGCCACATGATCCGGAAGCTGTCTGTGGACAAATGCCGGCTCCCTTGGCCTATAGAGCGAGATGAGCGCCACAACCCCAGAGTCGTCCGTGACTGGACCTAACGGTCAGGGGTACCTTTACCTTTACCTATATAAATTAGGAACTTCCCCCCAAAAATGTATATAGCACTGGGGCTCACAACAAAGTTAATGTTACATATTAGATAGCTGATATATGGCCACAAAGGACTTGGGTACTTTTCAGAGCAATTACTTGCAGGAGAGAGAGATGGAGAGGCTAAAATATATAAACTTCATACTGGCATGAATGATTATGAGAAGCAGGATGGTGCGATGTTGCTTTTTGACCACATTGTTCTCAGTTGAAATTTGTGGCAAAGCAGTATCTTGGGAAGGCATGGGAATGATTCTAGAAATGCATACTCATATATACTCAGTTAGATTCAACTTTAATTCTTTGATATTTGATAAAGGAAGCCTGAAACAAGCAGAATAAAACGGACCAGGGTCATGCTATGGAGCTATTAAGAATGGGCAATGTCCATGCAATCATAAACACAAGCAATTATAAAGCAGTAAAATAAGTTCCACACCCCTGAGGTCAAATGAACTGATAATTTCTTAGGGTCACACCCTTCGTGATGAATCACGCCCTGAAAGGTCCTTCCCAATGGAGATTCGAAAAGTTGTTAGCTTTTAGGGATTTTCTTGTGTTTTTTCAGATAACACCTTTGTGTTTGCATGCCTGCTGGTTCTAGTAACTCTCCAAAGCACAGACTTCACTATATGGTTACACTTTCGATTATATTTTATGGCACATCCTTCACTCGGAGAATTTGATAATCAGCTTTCTAAGATTCTAATTCAGGGATTGCCAACAAGGTGCCCTCCACAGGTTTTGGGCTACAGTTCGCATCATCCCCGACGGCACGGGATTTCGGGCAGCGCGACCGGTTCTGCCGCACATGGCGCCGAGCTGAGCAAGCGAAAAATGTACAAGACCCATCATTGAGAAGATCCATTTGGGGGTGCCAAATTTTGGCCTCGCACAGGGCGCCATATTTTGAAAGATTACCAAAGTCTGCCCATGTGCCTGACCACTGGGCCTGCTGGCTAGGGATAATGGGAGCTGTAGTCCAACAACATCTGGGAACCCAAGGTTGAGAAATGTGTTTGGGTTAAAGGCAGGTCCCAGTTATGAGACAGCTGAAGACTACTTCTCTATTTGAATATGCAGGAAATCTTAGCATAAAGCCCAAATGGCACTGGTCTACAGCTTTGCCCTGGGTTTCTTTTTCCATTCCTGCTATTCCAGGCAATCAGGTAGCAATACAATTCCAGTGTAGTGGTGGGTTTTAAATATGTAAAAATAATCCAAGTTTTGTTTTTCATCAAAGAGATAGCTTGCCTCAATTGTGCTTGTTTAGGGCAGCATGCATGCAGAGGAGGCCACATTCCAACTCAATACACAAGGTCGCAGTGACATGCACGGCAAGCATGATTCTTCTGGCTGCTTGGCAAACTGAGATTGAGACTTATTCGCAAGGTAATTTATGTTCCTAGGCAACATTTATGACAATTCTACCGGTATAAAAGTTCCTCTGCAGGGATATCACGGCATTGCAAAAAAGTATTGCTATCATAAAGTAGGATGTTATCTGTTTCTGAACTACAATTAAGCTATAATATTAACAAAGGTCAAGTCTGTGAGGGATTAGCAGCCCGAACTAACAAATGCGTATTATTGCTTGTTAGCATGAGAAGGGGCTACGACCACAGAGCTGCATTGCTGAAACTGAGACCACAGAAAGAGAATTGGTAGAGAGGGCTCTGTGTGATGTCATTTCCCCTCCTCTCCCAGAGAGGAAGGAGCATATAGTACTTCCTGTTCCTCTCTATCTCTTCCTTTGACCAGAGATGGATGCAGACATGCCTCCACTTGCTCCAGGCACATGCCTGAAGCCGGTTATACTATGTAAGTACAGTAGTACCTCGGGTTACAGGCGCTTCAGGTTACAGATGCTTCAGGTTACAGACTCCACTAACCCAGAAATAGTACCTCGGGTTAAGAACTTTGCTTCAGCTAAAAAAGAAGGGGGAGGAAGTAGGGCTGCCATAAGTCCAGATTTTCATTGACATTACTGGGATTTCAAAGGTGGAATTGATGCCCGGGGGGGGGGGGGTTGCAAGAGGCAGCGCTTTGTCCTGGATCTTAGACAAGTCGTAAAATTGTGCTTTTCTTGGGTTTCGTTTTGTTGGGTTTTGTTTTTTTTTGTAAAAAATAGCTCAACAACTTTCAGGTTTTCCTTTAAAAAGCTACATTTGGGGGGGTGTTCCTTAAAAAAGCTCAACAACTCTTGGGGGGGGCTGGTTTTTACTTGAAATATGGCAGCCCTAGGCCCTAGGAGGAAGAGAAAGAGACACCACTAAATAGTATTACACAGGCCACACATTTACTGACAGACTTTAACATGTGCATCAACAAAGACCACAGTAGAAGATATAGCCTTAGCTTTTCGGTATGAAATTCCCTCAAGGAAACTGCCCTAGGTAGCCAAGTGCAATATCCCCTGAGGTTGTGGCAAATCAAAATGGCGGCTCCACAGAAGCCAATTGGTGACATCCAATTTGTTTGCTAAGCTGCTGCATACAAATGGCTGGCCATAGGTTGCATCTGTCACACAGATGCAGTTTTAAGCAGTTTCTGTGCCACTCTGTTTTCAAGTGAGGTAGGCCTGAATTTTTGTTGTGCTGCCTTCATAACAACTCTGTAGATGACACACTGCAAGAGTTTTGAGCTCCTGTGCTATCCCACTATTCTTATGAAGTGTGTTTAGTCTTCATCAGAACTGTCTCTTGTGCTGACCAAGCATTTATCATGCACAAATCTTCTTAGAAACTGATAATAAATACTGGCTTTTTGGACACACATGGATCCTATAATTCCGTTGTTTTAAAATCTGAGACATTTCTTGAGGATTTTAACATCATTATCATGTTTCATGGTGAAACCGAGAAAAGAGCAATCTCACTTGAGAATCAGAACAGGATGTTGGCTGGTGTTACGAAGATAAAATATTCAAATATTTATGTAAGGAAGTCAAAGGAAAGTATGTATGTTTATGATGAGTGATCCCAACCAAACCCATATAAACACAATATTAGGTGATTCTGCAGTTACCAGCGTAACATTTGTAAGCTTTTTTTTTTTTTACTAATATATAGTTTTGGCTTACATTATTTGAACACGAATTGGCATCAAACTATTTGTGTGCTGACTTGATTATCCCTAGGAAATGTCACAGGCAGCTTAAATGATTTATTTTTATTGTGTTTTACTAGAGGCTGCCACCCCTGCTGGTTCTCTCACCAACCCTCACTCCTTTATCATCCCCTTCCTTCCCCATCCCACCCCTTCCCTCCCCCCCACCGCCGCCACCACCACCACCACCCACAGCTCACCCCAAATCCCACCTCCTTCCCTCACAACTCGGCCAAACAGCTCTTCTCTGCTAATTTTTCAATGCGACATCAGGGGAGTGGGCGATCTCCTCTCTGAAGTGACATTTAACATGGTGCCTCACAGAGTTCTTTGCCAAACCAGTCTCTCAAGTGCATCCCACCCTCCTTCAAAGACACCTTCCTCAGCAGGTCGCCTGGGCTGCCCCCCACCTGCACCACTTGCTCACTTGCCTCTTTTCTCTCGTGTCACTTCTGTTGGTGTGGCCCACCTACATTAAATTGTATGAAGTTGGCAGCATGCCTAAATGTCTCCTCTATTAAAGAGCGTGCTAGGTAATTTATACACTTAAGCACATTTATCAACATCAATTGTGAAGTCTGCCTATTTTCATCTGATGAAAAGCAGAGGGCATGATATTCTCTGCCCCTTTTTTGAACTGCATGGCACTGCCCTGACATGGAGGTGTTCTGCATATGCCTGGAAGCATACATGGGGTTCTGAACTGGCCTTCAGGCACTGGCATCCGTCTCCACAGGAAACAGAGCAATGTGATATTAAGTGCAATAGAGTGCTGCTGTTAGCAGACCTTGCAGGTTGGGTGAATTAGACTAGAGTAATCACTTACAGTATCACTATCAAACTTTTATTTTGGTCACAGACCAACATAAGATAAAACATATGGATAAACTGAACACATAAGACTTAAAACAGGTAAGGAGTAACGGTAAAGGGACCCCTGACCATTAGGTCCAGTCGTGACTGACTCTGGGGTTGCGGCACTCATCTCGCTTTATTGACCAAGGGAGCCGGTGTACAGCTTCCAGGTCATGTGGCCAGCATGACTAAGCTGCTTCTTGCGAACTAGAGCAGCACACGGAAACACCGTTTACCTTCCCGCTGCAGCGGCACCTATTTATCTACTTTACCTTTGACGTGCTTTCGAACTGCTAGGTTGGCAGGAGCTGGGACCGAGCAACGGGAGCTCACCCCGTCATGGGGATTCAAACCGCCGACCTTCTGATCGGCAAGCCCTAGGCTCTGTAGTTTAACCCACAGCGCCACCCACGTCCCAATAAAAACTAGCAATTAAAAGGTGATTATATGATACATACTTAAAAAGATAGAAACAGGGACAGTTAAAAGGTCTTGCATTTTGGACCTAGTTTGTGGCACAAACCATTATTCGATTAATATCCATCACAGCAGTGCAGAATCTAGCAACGGAGTATGTAACATCTGGGTTTTCATCTTGAAGTAGCAGGGAGGTATAAAGTTGTTCTGTGTGACTTGGGAATTTATGTACTACAGGCAAGATGAACCTAGCTCGTATATCTGTATAGTATTGGCAGTAAAAAAAAAGAAAAGGCATGTTCTGTTGTTTCAACTTAGTTTCTGGAGTTCAAAGGCTTCATTCATGCATGAACTATTTATAGGATGTGTGGAGCTAAGAAAGAGAAATAGACATCTTGTCTGGAGAGAACAGCAAACGAAAAATGGCTCAGCTTTTAAGGGTGCAGTTAACTTAGACAAAGAAGCTTCAAACGGGGTTGCTAGGTCACTAGACAAACAGTGCTCTCATGTGGTTTAAAGTAACAAATGCATTAACTACTAATGCCTGACGGTAGCATCCCTATAACACTGGGCTTAATTTATATAACAAAAAGTGAGAGGCCTGGTGGCAGTCACACCATCTTATTTGAAATCCCCAGTGCCAACTGAATAGATTGCTCAGCAGTCTTCAATAGTATTCTATTACTACTATTTCAGAGGGCACTAAGATAATAATTGAAAGCAATATTTTGAAGTAAGACCTGTGGAAGCCTGCATTCGGGCATAGCACTGCCATAGGGCTTGTTTTGCGCTTAGACTTTGAGACCAACAGGCTACTCTCAATCATTTGTTGATCTGAATGACTTTATCATCTAATTTGTAGTCATTAAAGATCCCTGGTTGCTGCTTCCTGGAAAGGCTGGGCGCTGTGCTCCTGTTCCATTTTTTATAATTGCCTGCAACTTACTGCAGTTCCCCTGAGGTTCAGTTAGGAAAGGACGGCTATTCTTGGCTTTGTGCATCAGATTGTTTTCACCCCTGTGTTTTCATATTCATATCCATGTTGTTTAAAGAGGAACCAACATAGGCTTCTCTTAATCTCGGCTTTTTTGGATCAGAAAAGCAATTAAAAAGAACAAATCTGTTTCTCACGCACAAACACATACACCGTGCTAATGTGCAGTGTGAAAATCACATTCAGCTCTGCAGCTGCAGAGGCCTCCATTTGTAGGAGCTGAAATAGATACAAAACACTACATTTTACAATGTGCCACGCAACCCTTTATATTTAGAACATCCTACTGTGTTCAGAAGGGACCCAGGTGGCGCTGTGGGTTAAACCACTGAGCCTAGGGCTTGCTGATCAGAAGGTCGGTGGTTCGAATCCCTGCAACGGGGTGAGCTCCCGTTGCTTGGTCCCTGCTCCTGTCCACCTAGCAGTTCGAAAGCACATCAAAGTGCAAGTAGATAAATAGGAACCGCTCTGGCAGGAAGGTAAACGGCGTTTCCATGCGCTGCTCTGGCTCGCCAGAAGCGGCTTAGTCATGCTGGCCACATGACCCGGAAGCTGTACGCCGGCTCTCGGCCAATAAAGCGAGATGAGCGCCGCAACCCCAGAGTCGGACACGACTGGACCTAATGGTCAGGGGTCCCTTTACCTTTACTGTGTTCAGTGGAGCTACTCCCAAGTGAGTGGACTGTGCCCTCAATTACTTATTTTCATTTCTAACGCTTCCCATCCAATGACATAACTCCAACAAGGTCCATGCCGCAAAGTAACCAATTAAAATATGAATACCATCATTAAAAATAGCGTAGCTACCTCATAGCAACTTTAGCCTGTCCTAGCAAGCCCTGAAAATAGTATTTTAAAGGGACTGGAGAATGAAAAAATTCAGACCTTGGCAAGCATATTGAAAAAGGGGGTTCTGGAGTTGGGTGTGGGAATAAGGACACTTCCTTTACAGGATCTTATTTTAAATAGCAGCATGAAATAGGACTGAACTTTTAAAACAAGAAACATGCCATTCCAGATGTTTGCTTAAAAAAAATTATGCCCTGCTTTTTCACATGTGTCTCAAAGCAACTTATAAAGAAAAAAGCAAAGCAAATTAAAATAGAAAATAAGAACCAGATGTCCGAAACTTTGCAGGGGGTCTGTAGATCCACATTGACTATGTTGTGTGCAATTTGATTCCTTGCAGAAAGCTGGGGAAGATGTTTGAATATATTAGTGACTGAACAGGTTAGCTTGCACGGCTGGAATCAGCTGCCTATGAAATGACAATGTTGCATCATAGAAATGGCCCCAACCAGCACTCTGGAAAATTAAGGATTACTGTAATTTCCCAACAAGGCTATCTCCGTAATGAATGCAGGATTACTATTTTTATGGGTGTTCCCCCCCCCCCCGTCAGTACATTTGATATGCATTGCTCTGTGTCATTATGTCAGCTGCAGGGTTAGGAATAAACAAATTTATCAAGATAACCAGAGAGAATGGGACTGACAAAAGCCGGATGCAACTGGCGAGGTGCCCGTTTGCAAAGTCAGGGCAGAGATACAGAAGCAGGGCAGGATAAAGACATTGTGCTGCCTGAGGCAAAGGACAAGGTGACCCTTCTCATTCCCATCAGACTGGCAGTTGAATCTTACTTCAGCACTCCTAACGGGACAGCATCTTCCCCACTCTTGAGGGCAGCACGCTAGTTCAGGGAGCTATGGCCCCATATAACATCTAGAATCTGCAACCTGAGGCAGCTGGCTCACTTTGCCTAATGGTAGGCCTGGCACTGTTTGGATGGACAAGCAGTGATTTGAACTTCAGCAGTTTTACTTCCAGACATGCATATGTTCCACAGCTAAACCCAGTTCTCAAGCTACTAATCACTTGTGGGTCTCCTCCCAGTGTGAGAGCCAGTGTGGTGTAGTGGTTAAGAGTGGTAGAATCTGGTGAACCGGGTTCGCGTCTCTGCTCCTCCACATGCAGCTGCTGGGTGACCTTGGGCTAGTCACACTTCTCTGAAGTCTCTCAGCCTCACTCACCTCACAGAGTGTTTGTTGTGGGGGAGGAAGGGAAAGGAGAATGTGAGCCGCTTTGAGACTCCTTCGGGTAGGGATAAAGCGGGATATCAAATCCAAACTCTTCTTCTCCTCTTCTCCCTATGAAAAGATACCTCTGCAGCCAAGTTAGAAAAGCAAGAAGATTCACTGAGCCCTTTTATCACCTGTATATTTATGGGACATAGTTTTTTGGATCAGATGACAGAGTGTGAAGGAATGAAAGTAATTAATGAGCTGATAGATACCGACAGGTGTACAAAATGAGTTGCTGAAGCAGCACTGAAACAGCCTTCAGGGTCTGATATTTCTGGCTTCTTTATGAAAGCCAAACAACCAGGGAAAATGTGCTACATCATTGTTTCCCAATTAAGTACTGCAGACCCCCTGTTTTGTTTTGTTTTGAAACCAAGCCATGGACCCCTTACTTTTGAAAATGTTGCTATCTCTGTAGTAGTTTTTGTGATGTGAATGGTGTCACCATATCCTCTAACATGTCACAGTGCAAAACCGAGCCGCATGTTTCTGGGCTGCACTCCCACGTGAAAGTATGGCACCCAAAAACGTACATACCCATCAACTGTCATGAACATCCTGTTTTGGGGCACTGTGTTCTCAATGAGAGCACTCCCCCCAAGAAAATGAGATGCCCCAGACAGTTGACAGGTAAGTGCCACAGACCCCCTTGGTGGGTTATGTAGACCCCTTGGGGTCCACAGACCATCCATTGGGGACCACTATGCTACAGCACACCTCAGCTGCCGACCCCACAATAGTACCAGCACAGAAGTTGCTGGAAATAAACTCAGTTTGGGGGAGGAGGTGGCTGCCTTTTGGTTCAGAGCCTCGTATATGTGAAAACGTAGAGCAATGAAGGGGAGTTAATTGGAACAAGTTTGCCTGCAATATCCACACTGCAGTGCCCCAGTTCGGACTGTGGCCAGGATATGTGGAACGAATTAAGTACCGTATTTTCCGGCGTATAAGATGACTGGGCGTATAAGATGACCCCCAACTTTTCCAATTAAAATATAGAGTTTGGGATATACTCGCCGTATAAGAAATACGACCCGGCGTATAAGACGACACCCGACTTTTGAGAAGATTTTCCTGGGTTAAAAAGTAGTCTTATACGCAGGAAAATACAGTATGTAGTGTCGTTCACACACTTGGCTCTCTTTTTTTTAAGGAGTTAGCAGACACAGATCTAGGAAGCTGCCTTATACCAGGTCAAACCACTGGTCCATGCACCTCAGTATTGGCTACACTGACTGGCAGTAGCTCTCTGGAGTTTCATGATCTTGTTGCCATCTGCAGACAACACAGATGCTCCACCACTGACTCACGGCCCTTCCCAGATCCTGATGTAGGGATTAGTAGGGGGCTTTGGCCTCCCATTGCAGACCTGCTCTAGACTCCTCTCCCCCCTCCCAACACCTATTTGCTTGGGAAGCAGAACTTCCATTAGTGCAAATGTCAAACGTCAAGTGGGCTGCAGTCCTTTTCAGAGTCGTGCAAGGGGGCCAGAGGACTCCAGCAGAGAATTCACAACGCAGTCGGAAAGCCATCATGCCCGGACACTGAGGTCCAGTGCCGAGGGCCTTCTGGTGGTTCCCTCACTGCGAGAAGTGAGGTTACAGGGAACCAGGCAGAGGGCCTTCTCAGTGGTGGCGCCCGCCCTGTGGAACGCCCTTCCATCAGATGTCAAGGAAAGAAGCAACTATCTGCCTTTTACAAGACATCTGAAGGTGGCCCTGTTTAGGGAAGTTTTTAATGTCTGATGTTTTATTGTATTTTTAATATTTTGTTGGAAGCCACCCAGAGTGGCTGGGGAAACCCAGCCAGATGGGCGGGGTATAAATAATAAATTATTATTATTATTATTTGACCAAAGCCACTGAAGTGCTTTTGAAAATAAGCTTGGGTTTGTAGCATAGCAGGGCTTAGAGCTGCGAGATCAATGGAACTACGTTCAACATCTGCTTGGGACTAATGCAGTCTTTTCTGAGATTTTCAAGTACAACCTGTAAATCATCAGCACAGTCATTCCGCTCCTCTGTTTTTATCATGATATGCCCGAGACATATAAGTACCGCAGCTCACTTTTAGTGCTTTTCATGTGCATGCAGATGGTCTCCAAGTTCAATTCTTGAAATCTCCAGGTCAGGTTGGGAAACTCTGTAGCTGGGAACCTTTGACAGCTGCTGCCAGTTTGGCTCCACAATTCTGGCTTGATTTAGTCTTAAGACCGTCTCCTATGTTCCTAGGTATCTAATCTGCTTGTTATCTTCATGTTATCCAGAGACTTGGATTTTTCTTTTAATGGGTGGAACATATAAAACCAATGAGCCTATTTATTGCTAAGAGGGAAGAAAGCAGACAAAAAACAAAATTATTTCACAATAGTTTGTGACAGATCATGCAATGCAGAGACAAATTGGCTTGCATCTGTGATACAAAATCAAGCATTTTCTCACTGTTGGCGTAGGGTCTTGCTTTTGCTTTAGCACTGTACTGTATCTCTCAAGGGGACTGCAGCTTCTTGCTGAGCCACCATATCAGTTGGCTCAGCCACCAGACAGTCACGGCGCCCACTTCCAAAGAAAGCGGTGTAAGCCATGCTTATCAGCCTTTTCAGCGTGTACTGTGATAAGATTATAATTCTGAAGATTCTGAAGGGGGAGGACGATGAACTGCTCAACTATAAGTAGCACGACAGTGTGTTTGTGTGGAATTATGGGTGGCTAATATATTGGTAACTGGGTGTGGTGTCCAAGTACCTTGCTAACCTTTGCTCACAGTACTTAATGTTTGCAGTTTGTCAAGGACAAGATGGTTTGCCTGCTTTGTAAAAACCATGCGTGCAAGTTTCCCATAGACATGGTGGGCCACTGTGAGAATCGGATGTTGGGTTGGGTGGGATTTTGGTCTGATCCAGCAGGGCTTTTATGTTCCCGGTCCTAATACTTAATTGTGGTCACAAGGAAGTGGGCACACAATTTGGTTATGAAGAAGCAACATTCATCTAGTATTAAATCAGGCAACCTTGCATAGGCTTGCTTAGAAGTAAATCTGGCCAAGAGCAATGGGACTTAGTTCTGTGTAATACCTCTAGGGATGCAGTATTAACGAATACACAGGCTGAACCGTATCATGTTAACACAGAGCTAAAGCTATTTTAAATTATTCCTGTATCAACAGCCTCCCTCCATACTGCTGTTTTGCTGGATCTGCGACACTCATTAAAATATTTCACATCCTTACATCAGTCTCCCAAATTTGTTCATCCAATCTTCACAAATGCCACTCTTTGATTTTATATAACGTTGGCATTTAAGACCTTTCCACATCGTTGACCTATATTTGTCTGCCAAGGTATTTCGGTCAGTGGAGCATCTCAAAAATGGGGAAAGACTATTAATTGTTAGCACCATGTTTAGGGAAGTTCTCGCTCATTTCCCCCCTCCCCTTTATCTTACCCATGACTCCCATGTAGGTACGGTAAGTTCATTCACGGAACAAAATGTTAAAGCAGCATAGAGCTACAGCATGAGCCTGCATTAATCAGGCTATACAATGGGTTCATTGTTGGTGGGGTTTTTGTTTTTTTAAGGAATATATTTTTCATGGCCTGTATTGCATTACACCAATGGATTACACCATTTGTTCTATGCAAGAACAAGAGTGAAGGAAGGCAGAAATGAGCCGACTCTAAATCTAAGGCTATAACACCAAGGTCATCACAATCCTTGGGGAAAGGGTCCCTGTTAAAGGGTTTTAACCTTTAATTGTGCACTAGGAGTTCTAGAACTTTGATGTCTTCTGCTGAGGGCCAGTCAAGAAATTTCGGTGCCTGAGGCGGAGCAGCAAATGGCACTCCTCTCCCGTGTCAAGCCAGGTGGGTTGTACCCAAGGCTAGTCAAGTTCTTTTGGCAGAAAAGCCCACAAGTGCCTAAGCACAGACACAATAAATAATGATGATGAGATAAACAGCTAGCACCTTGCTGCCTTGCTTCCATGACCATCCAAATTGGCTGCCTGAGGCGGCTGCCTCGCTCTGTTAAATGATTGAGCCAGCCCTGTGTCTGATCCCTTTGGGGTAGGCACCTGTATGATGAGATGGATGCCATTGGGAGAAGATGCAGCTATCTGCCGCACCACAACACCAGCAGAAAAGAAGCTAACTGAAAGTATAAAGAGATCCATAGCAACAAGGCCAGTACCACCAGCAGCTGGAACTTCCAGGAGGCTGGGGGGGAAAGAGGACTCGCTCTCCCCAGCAATTTCCCCTTTACTGCTGTTAGTCTCCTTTGGAGGAATGATCAGTCTGGGGCTGGATCTAGAGACATCAAAAAAGCGTTTCAGGAAAACTCGTTCTAAACTTCATAAAGGGAAATCACGTTGGCGAAAGACGGGACTCCACTGTGATATAATGCGTATAAAGCACTTTTTCTTTGCCAATGTAGCTGAGTACTAGGTAATTTCTAGGCTCCTGAACAGGCTCTGCAGTACATATAAGCCAGGCAGCTAAGGCTCTGTGCACCCGGAATTATATTGTCTGTTAACTCTCCTCTTGCTCTGCATTTATATGTATTTAAGTCTAGATTATTTCTTTTGCGAGTGGGATGCGGGTGGTGCTATGGTCTAAATCACTGAGCCTCTTGGGCTTGCCAATCAGAAAGTTGGTGGTTTGAATCCCCACAACGGGTGAGCTCCTGTCGCTCTGTCCCAGCTCCTGCCAACCTAGCAGTTTGAAAGCATGTCAGCGCAAGTAGATAAATAGGTACTGCTGCGATGGGAAGATAAACAGCAATTCCATGCACTCTGGTTTCCATCATGGTGTCCCGTTGCGCCAGAAGCGGTTTAGTCCTGCTGGCCACATGACACAGAAAGCTGTCTATGGATAAACACCGGCTCCCTTGGCCTGAAAGCGAGATGAGCTCCGCAACCCCATAGTCGCCTTTGACTGGACTTAACCGCCCAGGGGGTCCTTTGTTGTTGTTTAGTCGTTTAGTCGTGTCCGACTCTTTGTGTCCTTTACCTTATTTCTTTTGCCATACCAAATTTATCATCTGTTTAGTAACTTGTTGATTTTTGTCTCATTTGAATTTATTGATATGTTTTGTCAACGGTTTTCTCCGCCGCCCCCCCGCAATGCTGAATTCTCCCGTGTTAAGAGAACTGTATAGCGCCTCTACTCTATACCTGATTCATGTCAGCAAATAAATTGTTTTAAGATGGAGCGCCACCTAGGGGCTGTTGCTGCTAGAGCGACACATTTGAAGGCAAAGCAAATTATGGCGAACTGATGGCGTTTGGTTTTTAATTAGGTAGTCTAAGGGAATAAATGGGCTATTGCTTAAAAGTGATTGGCTTGTTATTGTGGCTAATTCACTTGCAAATCAGGGAAAAGTCACTGCAGGGTTCCTTCCCAATAAACTTTGCATGTAAGTTGCTAATTGTTTGGAAATATCAGTTCACAGTTTGCCCCAATGCAGAGCCCATGTGCACAGTGATGTACACAGGATTCTTGGTTACTCCTGGCTCTCCTCCTTCAAGGGAATGGAAAAGGTATGGATAAAAATTAAAGGAAATTATCATGTTTAGTGCAGAGAAGAAGAGTATTGTAAGAATTTAAGGTATTTTATTTATATATATATAATAATTCTTATTAATATAACACAAGCAAACAAGGCCACATGTCTGAAAACAGCACAGAAAGACAGGCCTCACACCATTTTGACTCCTAGCTGGCCAGGTACCAGATGACCCATTTCCCTCACAAAGGACAGTCGTTAGCCTTGCATTTGCCCTGCCCTGCCAGGGCAGGAAATCAGGAAACCTTTTGTTTTCCAGAAATGTGTGTCTGGGAGGGGTCGAGGAGGGATGACCAGGTGTGGAAAATTCTCAAGTTACCTTCTCTGACCCTCCCACAAGTTGTGATGTAGGATGATGTATCTGGGGGTGGGCTGTACTCCAAGGGGGGAAATTTCAAAGTCTATATAGAAGCTTGCACACCATTGTTCTGGGTTCCTCCTCCATTTTTGAGAGTGGGCCCTGTTGCAACAGATATAATAAAATTATTTGCTTCTCAATTTTTCTCTGGTTGGCCTCTGTAATTTACTCCTACCGATGGAGAACCTGGGAAGGCTCTTGTGTACCCCATAAGGGAATAAGAGTAGATTTTTCTTATAACAAGAGGCATGAAAGAGGTGCCCAGGAATTCAATGTGCACACATTATTCTACATGTGCACTGCCTGTGCATGCTATCCACCGATCTGCTTCTCATTTCCACTGAGGTCTGTCCTTGTCAGGGCTGGACTGCACTGAGCCTCTCAAAGCCAGCATTCACATTTACGCTGTAAAACACGGAGACGCAGGCAAAGGTTACAGTACAGCTTCCCTGCATTGCAACTCCTATCTGATTCCTCTTTCCTTTTCAGCCAGGCTGGCCAAACTCAAATTTCACATCAATTCCACAATAAAAGCAAACCCAGAAACTCAACCTGCTGTGAACCAGCAGCGTGGCTCCTTACCAAGCCACTTAAACAAAGAGCTCCTTTTCAAACATCTTCCTCTATCCATAATGCATGTTACCATAAAATGTCCAGGTTGCTAATTCGCTTGGGTGAAAGCATCTACCTGGAGGAGAGGCTTATTTCTGCAATTGTTCTAGATCTACATAAAATATGCACAGGGAAGAAAGATTATAAATGCATATTCATACTTTTGTTTCAGGATCGGTAACCCAAAAGACTTAATGCTATAAAAAAATGACCTTTCAGTCTTTTTCACAGCAGCAATGGCGGTTTGTGATATCCCTTTATTATAGAAATTAGAATTTTTTTAAAAAAAAAATCTGTGGCTTCGAGTTCTGTTTAACTCTTTTGTGTGCGTCTTTAAAAGGTAAATATCTGATTTCAGGGATTAGTGCAGCCTTCATTACTATGCATGAAAAGCGAGATGAAATACCACGTTTTTGGCAGCTGTTTCCACTGGATAAGCATCCACTCACCCAGCTTGATTTAACATTTTGTTACTGCAGCTTTACGTTGCACATTTGATTTAGTACTGGCAGAATTACGCTGGAAGAACAGCAATGGAAAGACAGGGCTATAGAAGAAAGAATCTGGCAACTCCTGATTACTGATCCTCTTGAAATCACGGATTTGGCTGCCTACGAGGGCCCAAATTGGGGTCTTTCATCCTAATCCTTATCTCCAAATCAGGAGCAGCTGCTGCAGAGCTCCTATTTAGTTTATTTATTTATTTACTTTTTATTGGAATTTTATTTACAACATAACACAAACCCCCCCACCCCCCATACACAAATCCACCCTCCTTAAATGTGAACATAACATACAGTGAACATAACATACAACAATACAAACAACCAAATAAAAGACTTCCTTTATCCTGTATCTGGCCTCATTTACTTCTTATAAACTGTTTTTATAAACTATTTAGTTTATTTATTTCAGAAAACCTATCTCCCGCCCTTCTGATGCATTTGCATCACTTGGGGATGCATGCAGCAATAACAATTCTAATATTTACATAAATTGAGACGGGCCCAGCAGCCGAAAACATTCCAAAGTGGGGGTTGGTGTCTGTTTGTGTCACTTTCTCAGTACCCCGCCTTATTCTTTCTATAAGGCAGAAATCTTTTCCCCGCTGGCACCATTACTGTGTTGAAAGTATTGTACAAAAGTGCAAAGCAGCTTCTAAATGCCTGTAGTGTGGAGAAACAACAGCCCAAGGCTATAACACAGCAGCTGTGTGAAGGAAATGACAGCAATGCCCATAGAGTTGAGGACCAAGATGTACAGGAGAGGACAAAGTGGTAGGGAGCAGCACATTCCGAGTCCCGTTTCTACCTTCTGTGGGGAAAGGGACCAATCCAGAGCCTAGCACACCCCAGTTCATCATTTCTTCCTGAGCCGTTGGATCTGATCTGTGGAATGCCTGTAGGCCTACTAACTCTGATCTGCTCTAGTGTGTTGCATCTTTTCCTTCTATCTGATGTGTATCCATGTTTCATGATGACTGGAAATCAACTGGAGAAGACCAGACTCTGAAGGGGCGTTGAGGAACCAGGAAGTCTAGCTGCTGCTCCTGCAAAGAAAGGATATGTAAGTAAGGCATCAATCTTTGGAGGCAACTGCAGTGAACGCCATTACAAAATCCCGACTTTATAGTATGATTGCAACTTTAGAATGGTTTCAGGCTGCAAGGTTCAGGTCAGGTGTCACTTTCCTATGAGTAACAAGTAAAGGAGGAATGGTTAAGACCAAAAGTGTTTGGGGCCATTGCACTGGAGCACCTCTGCTACCTGATTTTTTAAAAAAATGTTTATTGAGGTTTCAATAAGTACAGACAGAACAGATAATGTAAGAAAGCGGTAACATAAACATGCACATGAACTGAAATATAAATTAACAAACACTTCTTTTGCAGGTGGCAACATGGAAGATAACCAAAGTGGATATTGATGGAGAGGAGTCCATTCACATGAAAAGTATGTATTTTGAAAGCACCTCTGCTAACTGTTATAGAGGCTCATATTTAATTCCATGCACAGTGCCACACACCTATGTATAACTGACTGCTAGAAATGCATTTCCCCCCCCCCCTTTAAATGGACCGCCTTATTTCTTTGTGTCATATACTAAATGTATACATTCCTTGTTGGAAAATGTCTGAAATGTGGAAGTAATTTGAATGCTCGGGGTGGGGGGTGGGGATGCTTGAAAATGAAATGTAAACCGCATTCTAAAATTTGGCTTTAATTAGCACACTGCAGATTAACAGTGGCAATTTGAAATTATCTCTCCAAATCAAGGCTGTTTCCATAGCAATGGCTGATTCCCAAGACCTGCTGTGTCAATTTGTCATGAGCAGCCAAAGACAAGAAGGGAATGCTGTGCTCTCAGACCATAGCAAAGGCTACCCAGATCTATCCAAAATGCATGATCAGTCTGCAAGTACTTGCCTCTATCTAGAGCTTTGTCCCATAAGAGCAGAGCCTGCCCAAGACATTTCGGCACCTGAGGCGAACCACAGAATGACACCCGCCCCCCTGCCACCAGGGAAGAAGGGGTGAGTGAAGATCTACATCAGGAACAAGGGGGGAATAAAGATCTACTTTGGGAACAGGAAGGAGAGACCAGCAGTGCCTCCTATTTTTTCAAGAGGCCACTGTACAGGTGGGATGGCAGTGCTGCCTAGGAGGCGGCAGGTGGCACATCTATCCTCCAAGATGCACATTGCAGCTGTTGCTGTTGGGATCTCAAATTTCAGCAGTGCCTTGTGTGGCGCCAGAATCTGGCGCCCCCCTCACCTTCCGTGGATTGTCTTGCCAGAGTGGTGTATGATCTGGTTATCTCCCGCTTGGACTACTGCAATGTGCTCTAAGTGGGGCTACCTTTGAAGGTGACCCGGAAACTACAACTAATCCAGAATGCGGCAGCTAGACTGGTGACTGGGAGCAGCCGCCGAGACCACATAACACCGGCCCTGAAAGACCGACATTGGCTCCCAGTACGTTTTCGGGCACAATTCAAAGTGTTGGTGCTGACCTTTAAAGCCCTAAACGGCCTCGGTCCAGTATACCTGAAGGAGCGTCTCCACCCCCATCTTTCACTGAGGTCCAGCGCCGAGGGCCTTATGGTGGTTCCCTCACTGTGAGAAGGGAGGTTATAGGAAACCAAAAAGAGGGCCTTCTTGGTAGTGGCTCCCGCCCTGTGGAACGCCCTCCCATCAGATGTCAAAGAAATAAAACAACTATCTGACTTTCGGAAGACATCTGAAGGCAGCCCTGTTTAGGGAAGTTTTTAATATCTGATGAATTATTGTATTATAATATTTTGCTGGAAGCCACCCAGAGTGGCTGGGAAAACCCAGCCAGATGGGCGGGGCATTAATAATAATAATAATAATAATAATAATAATAATAATAATAATAATAATAATTATTATTATTATTTATTAATTCCATTGTACAAAATAGTTGCAGCACCCCCTAGGCTCCACACCCAGTGTAATTTGGGGTCAAGAGCCCCTAACTCTGCCTGTGATCAATGAAAGGCAAGTGTGCTTCCACAGCTGCTGCCCTGCTCAACATATTGACAAACCTCAGCTATGTTTTAAATCACCCAGGTGGGAGCTGGATGTGCATACAGCAAAAGGGATGGGGGTAAGGAGCCCTTTCGATGATTTGCTATGTTTGGTGGGATGGTGAAGGTACTGCAGTCATGGAATCGTAGAGTTGGAAGGGACACCCCCACCCCAAGGGCCATCTAGCCTAACCCCCTGCAATGCAGGCATCTCAACTAAAGCATCCATGACAGATGGCCATCCAGCCTCCAATGAGTCTTGCTCATGGAAAGGAGGGTCGCTTTAAGAGTTGTGGGAGAGATCATTCTGACAGAGGCGGCACCTGCTGCAAAGCCCCTTCTACACAACTCTTAAAAGGCAAACCCCTATTGTCCTTTGCACCAGGTTGCCTCAGTGCTGCTTATTCAGACGGAAGCATCTTAATGCCATGAAGCAAGGCAGCTAAAACAGAGACCTCAGGAAGACAGTGTACTGGAAGATGAACAGCCATGCCAGCTCTCTCCTGCAGAGATTTACGTCCAGGCTTAACCAGCCAACAGAACCACTGCCACCATCATTTCTCCTGATGTAGGTTCAGCTGTCAGGTATTCTTTATCCTAAAGGATGTCCATTATTTCCAAAGGTTGCCTATTTGAGAACACCGCAAGTCCCAGAGGACTATACTCCGGGTGACAATGAGCCAAAGGAAGTTGGGACATTATGCGGAGAGCAGTAACGTGGAACCAGAAACCATGTGGCATAGCAAGCACTCCCTCTAGTGGAAATAAAAATGCAGACAATTTCTGGCACGGTAGCTGCCAATTTCCACGGCACCTTGTTAACTTACCCATATGATTCACAAGTAACTTATACGCTGTATGGAGAAAATAAGGAACCACTAACATGTTTTAAGTATGCAGAAATACTAACAGAGCACACAGTCGCCAGCTCTCTAAAGCAGGCATAGGCAAACTCGGCCCTCCAGGTGTTTTGGAACTACAACTCCCATCATCCCTAGCTAACGGGACCAGTGGTCAGGGATGGTGGGAGTTGTAGTCCCAAAACATCTGGAGGGCCTAGTTTGCCTATGCCTGCTCTGAAGCATCACCCACCTTGCTCTTATAATAATACAGAGAACTGTTATTTCTCAGCTTCCCTGGAAAACCTGTTGCAATTTCTGACTATTCTTGCAATAATAACACACACACACACACACACACACACACACACACACACACACACACAGCTCACTACTCATTTGTATGGTGGTAATTATAAGCTTTTTTCACCCTCCCCTTGGATTTAGAACCACCTATTGGTAGACAAGCAATCTGCAAATAATTCGGCAACACTGATGGGGCAGCCCACAATGCCCAGCTCTTCTTTGAAGAAGTGGACAAGTAATTCACATACCCCACCCCAACACTTCAAGAGCCTCCAGGCTGCAAATTTGTGGCGCCCCTTGCTTTCTCCTACTTCAGAGGACCCAAACCAGTGGCTTCAAGATCTAAGACAAGAGATTCCAACTAAACCTCAGGAAGAACTTCCTGACAGTAAGAGCTATTCAGCAGTGGACCTTGGGAGGTGGTGGACTCTCCTTCCTTGGAGGTTTTTAAGCAGAGGTTGGGTGGTCATCTGTCATGGATGCTATAGCTGAGATTCCTGCGTTGCAGGGGGGTGGACTCAATGACCCCCGGGATCCCTTCCAACTATTCTATTCTATTCTTTGCATAGTGGTCAGAGCGTTCTGGGTTCAAATTCCCACTTAGCCATGAAGTCACAGTCACTCCGTATCTCTTAGGACTGTTGTGAGGATAAAACGGGGAAGCTGCCTTTTGCTCCAGGGAGGAAAGGTGGGATATAAGAAATAAAATGGTCCACTTATCCCAGTACAGCCAATTTAAGACAAGCAGCACTACTCCTTTCCCAGGCCCACTATCGGAGATTGCCAGAAAGCTGCCTCATGCCATGAGTTCATCTTGCCCATTGCTGTTCACACTGACTGGTAGCAGTTCTTCAGGCAGGGGTCTCTCCCCATCCTATGTGGAGATGTTGGGGATTGAAGCCACCACCTTTTGCATACAAAACATGTACTCTTCCCTTGTTGCATGATCCTTCTCCTTTTAACTGGAGGGGTGAATTATGTCCCCCACGCAGCATAAAAAACGAAATCCAACACACACGGCCCACCTTTTGAATTCTGAACCGCCTTCAATGGGGGTGTTGTGGGTGGCTGGGGAATTGCACCCCTGAATATTAAATGCCGGACTGGGCTCAGAAGTTCCTGTTCTGGTTTTTCAGGACTGTTCCGTTCACCCCCAAATGTTTATTCATCTGAACAATGCAGACTCAGTAATTCTCTGCCGGGGAGTGTGATCAGGTGGAGTGTGTTGCTTCTCAAAAGAAAAAAAAAGTGGGGAGTTGAGGGACAGCAACAGTGGGGGAAGTGTCTGGTTCATCCTTGGCACCGTAGATGTCATTCATATGCCTGGGTAAATTTCCAGTATCTTTACCTGACATTCTCTTATGTAAAGGGTAAAGGGACCCCTAACCGTTAGGTCCAGTCGCGGACGACTCTGGGGTTGGGGCGCTCATCTCGCTTTACTGGCCGAGGGAGCCGGCGTACAGCTTCCGGGTCATGTGGCTAGCATGGTGAACCAGAGCAGCGCACAGAAACGGCGTTTACCTTCCCGCCAGAGTGGTACCTATTTATCTACTTGCACTTTGAGGTGCTTTCGAACTGCTAGGTTGGCAGGAGCTGGGACCGAGCAACGGGAGTTCACCCCATCGTGGGGATTCGAACTGCTGACCTGATCGGCAAGCCCTAGGCTCAGTGGTTTAGACCACAGCGCCACCCGCGTCTCTTATCAGCTTTGTGTAATTCCACCCACAACATCAGGGTTTTTTCCTGCTTTCTTCCCCTTGCTGTTGGTAATCGCCTGCTATTAGGACTTTCATCCTCGGTGCATATTCTTCTTGGAGGAAAAGCCACATGTTTAGGATCGGGGCAGCAAGCTGTCAAGAGAATTAAAAATAATCTTCATTAGCAGCATAACTGTTTGCCCTTGCATTCCTTGTGGTGAGAGAGGAGAGATTCCCTGGGAGCAAAGAGGATAAAGGATGCTTGCATAGATAATATACACTTGCGTGCTGCTAACACAACTGCGTCCCTAAGCTTGCAGGGGTTGCATTTGTGCCGACTGCTAAATAACATGGTGTGATTGCATGATATTTCCGTACTGTGAAAAGTGGCAGAATACGGTGCAATTATAACTACTTTAGTCGGTAATTGACAGCCTGTGAAAGGGATTGAGGGGGAGGGAGGGAAGTCTCCCCTCCCGCAGTGACAAGAGCCTTGAAAAGCTAATTGTGGCTTCTCTTTAGAGGTTATTCAGGTTACAGCGTGGCCATAAGCAGGCAAAATATCGCAGGGAAGAAAAACAGTACGGCTTGTACACACAGATCCTTAATATATGAAAGATGGAGGCGCCACACTTATGCTGTCACTTTTAAACAGCATTAAAGGGCGGCGCTTTGTGCAAACAGCAACAACATCCCCGCCATCCACCTCTGAACAGTCAAAGGTAGCGCATTTTGTTGTGTTCCGTTCCTCAAAAGATATTCCGCAGAACCACACGTAGGAATTTGGGGCACAATTAAAGCAAGCAGAAAATAAAATGCGAAGTAGATCTTGCGCAAATGTCACTTGCTGTTCAGAGCTAATAGTGAAAATTGCAGCTAAGATGTAGTAGGCAGTGAGAGCTAGGCACAGTTCTTAGAAGTATTTGGCAGACTGTTTGCAGTAGCAACTGCAGCTGTATTGTCATGTGTGAGAACAAGGAAGGAAGGAAATAGGCCAGGGGTAGGCAACCTAAGGCCTGTGGGCCAGATGCGGCCCAATCGCCTTCTCAATCCGGCCCGCGGACGGTCCGGGAATCAGCGTGTTTTTACATGAGTAGAATGTGTCCTTTTATTTAAAATGCATCTCTGGGTTATTTGTGGGGCATAGGAATTCGTTCATTTATTCCCCCCCCCCCAAAAAAATATAGTCCAGCCCACCACATGGTCTGAGGGACAGTGGAGCAGCCCAGGGCTGAAAAAGATTGCTGACCCCTGAAATAGGCCCAGGACAGCAAAGGAAGGACCAGGGTTGGGGAACCTCAGGCAGAGTCTCAAATTGGTGCCTCAAATTTCAGTGGCGCCCGGTGCGACGCCAACATCTGTCCCCCGCCTCTCGCCTTCCATTGGATGTCATAGCTGCGGTGCTCTAGAAGCTCTGTGCCCGATGCAAACTGCACCGGTCCCGCTCCTCTAGATCTGCCTTTGCCTGGGGGCCCCTCTTTCCCTGCCCCTCAGAACTGTGCCGAGGGCACGCACCCTCTCAAGCCTCGCTCAGTGTTTTTGCCTGGCTAAAATGTGCCTTGAAATCTAATAAAAGCTTTTTTGCCTGCCTGGATGGAGGGTGATGAGCAGGATGTGTGAGTGTGAAGCTAGTCTGCTGTAGGAAAGTAGAATTCGGATGTATTGCTCCTCCCCCTTTTCCTTTGGCCACACCCACCACTGGTATGCAGCCCCCGGGAGGTTGCGTAGAAGGGAACGTGGCCCTTGGTTCCTCACCTCTGAGGAACAAGGGGTGGCAAACCTGGAGCACTGGCTCCCATGTGACCAGACTCACTACTAGAGATGGGTGAACTTCTCAATTTCGTTTTTTCGTTTTTACACTCCTGCCGCCCTGCTCTTTCCCACTCTTAAGTTCATTTCTCCACCTTGTCGCATCACTTTGTCAAATGGGGGTGGAAGGGTTACTTTGCGTAGTAAAAACATTTTGCGTATACATCTCCCCTTCAGCTTTGATTGGGTTGCTTTTGCTTTTATTTTGATTGTGCACTTTGTGTTTTTATGTTGTGATTTTTGTCCTGTGAACCACCCTGAGACCTGCAGGTATAGGATGATATACAAATTTAACAATTAATGATAATAAATAAATAAGAATGCATTGAACAATGCATTTAAATTCGTGGTAAAAGAAGAAAGTGACTGGAACAAACAAAGCATCTATTTAGAAAGCTGTTTACAAAAGCAGACAGGAATCTGTGCCATTAGTTGAGGGCTGCGGGGTGGGATTTGGGGAACGGCTTCTGACCATGCCAAATCCTCCATTTAAAAATGACATTTCCTTTGCTTTGGCCATAGCCGAAAGCAATTTATTCTGCAGCTGACAAGTACTAGATTCAAGGAAGCAGCTCATCTGGATTTCCAGAGGGTTTATACATGAAACACGCACAAAACCGTAATTAATGCAGGTGCTCTGAAGCACCAAGAAGGCATAGGGGGCAAGAGTGAAGGCAAAACTACCCATAATGCTTCCCTCCAGTGAAAGAGAAGCTGTTTTCGAAAACGAGTTTCTGGGTGGAATTGGCCTTGCATTCAAAATGCTGATAGTATGGGTGATTATATATAGAATATGGCAGGAAGAGTGGGCAGGAGGCATGTGAATTTAAGAACAGCCCTTGTTGGATCGCTCAAAAACCCCATCTGGTCCAAGCATCCTGCTCTCATAGTAGCCAACTTGATGCCTGGGAGAAGCCCAGGGGCAGAACCTGGGTGCAACAGCCCTCTCGCTGCCACCACCTGAGATTCCCACCAACTGGTCTTAAGAAGCATACCTGCCTCCGAGAGTGGAGACAGAGAGCATGGCCTTTTCCTCCATGAAATTGTCTGCTGCTCTTTCAAAGCCACCTAAGGCAGATCAGGATCTACTGGTAGATCTCTGGGTGATTTGCAACAGATGCCCTCCAATTGTCTAGCAGGGGTGTCAACATGAATAAAATATGGGCGGGGGGACAGGTAAGCCCCGCTGTGCCTAATCGATCATACGATGCACCAAATGCACATTTCTTGAATGGCAATGCCCGTCACTTGGGAGGGGCCTGGACGCCTCAAATATTTTATTGGGGGGTGCCAAAGGTACCTTGGCCCCTAGGAGTCGGCTCTTATGTTGTCGAGCCACACCACACCACAGCACGACCAACAATGACTTTCCCCCCACCTAAATTAGGTTGCTGAAATTAAGCTAGCTAGGACTCTGGGTCAAAAGGATTGTGAGCTCACTTGAGCTGTGTCACCAAAACAAAAAGGCTGACCCGGAGACACAAGTTGAACATCAGCGGGTTCGTAGATCTTGGGGGTTCTAGTAAAAAATACAAAGTAGATTTAACAAGCCTAGTCTGCCCATCCCTGTGCCTCCACATCATGCAGAGCCTAGGACTCAGCTAGGCTCATTACCAGTCTAGCTGAGTCTCTATCTGGTGGCACAATGTTATATCGCACATACAACACATATAAATCGCTTTTTCTTTGCCAGTCTAGCTGAGTCCCCAGACCGGTAAAGAAAAAAGCGATTTATATGCGTTATATGTGCAACATAACATTGTGCCACCAGATGGCGACGTGGAGCCCCGTTTTTCTCTACCTGTTTTCCCTGTTTAAATTTACGACGCTTCAAACTGAAACGCTCCTTTGAGGTGGCTAGATCCAGCCCTAGTGGATCAAAGAGTGCCTGCCTTCTGGTCACTTACCTGCACGTAACAACGAGATGGCTGGCTCATAATGCCAAGGTTGCAGGTTCGATCCCTGTATGGGGGCAGCTGCATAGTTCCGCATTGCAGGGAGGGGTCAGACTAGATGAATCTCAGGGTCCCTTTCCAACTCTGCGATTTTGTGATTTGAAAACAAGCAGGTGCTATAAAACCACCACGCCAGATCGGAGCCCTCCCACTGACTCCAGACGCAATTGCGCCCACGCTCTGCACACGCTCAGAAGCAACCTCGTTGTTCTTGGTTCCACCTCGGCTACTGAAAAAGATTCTGGGGCTGAGCGCTGCTCGGTGGGATTCACAGGGGGCGGGGAAACAAGGCTCTTTCCAGAAATCGGGGGCTCACCTGTCCGGCATCTGGTCCATCTGTTTCACCTGTGTGTTCTCCCTCCCTCCTCCCCCCAAGCGCCGTCGAGCCCCTCCAGGAACCCCGGACAGCGAAAGCAAGCCATGGGGCGGCGTGTGCGCTAAGCGGCTTCTCCAGGCCCGGCAAGAACTTGTGGGCAAGGCGGGCTCGGCGCTCCGCCCCCTTCCGACGCCGCTGCCGGAGTGAGGCCACCTTCCTTCCTCGGGCGCAGTAGCGCCGCTCTTTCGCCGGACTCCAGACCTGGGAAGGCGGCGGCGGCGGCTCCTCTTGTTGGTGCAGGGCAGGTGAGTGCTGGGGACACGGCGGGGCCACCGTCGCCCCGCTTTTGGCCGTGGCTCAGCGGGGAAAGGAACCCGAGAGTCGTGCGCGCACCTGCCTCTCTTGCCGTCCAGGTGGGCGCACCAGAGAAGCGCGCTTGTCCGCTCCAAGTTCCCTGGACCCTGGATGGAGCCGAGAGCTGCGCCCCCGAGCCCAAGGTCCTTAAAAAAACGCACTTGCCGGGGAGTAAGGCTCGTTGAACAAAGCGAGGCTTCCTTCCGAGTAAACGCGCCTAGGCTTTGCGCTGCTAATCGGCTTGAAACGGGGGCGGATTGTTTTTGGGAACAAAAAGGGACTCTGCTTTTCCTTACGCACGCACAAAAAAACTCCACTCATGGTTCCTCGACGCCTTGTTGATTTCAGCAGTATATTTTTTAGGCGGTAGGCGGGTGAGTAGGAGGCATGCCGCTGCTGGTGGTCAGACCATTGGGGACCAGAGATCCTTTGCAAATCCAGATCCACATCTCTCTTCTTCAGCTCACCTCTGTTGAAAAGTTCCCCGATTCCGCAGGAACCAGGTATCTCCCCAAAAGGGGTTGTTTTGCCAGTGTTACTAAAGTGTCCACTTGGTTTTCAGCATTAGGGAGTTATTGGACACCTTCAGAACATGATGCAGAAAACATTTGGGAAGATTCAGAAGAATTGCTTCTGAATGTATGACTTTTGTGTCTGGCTCCCATGGGTAGCTCTCGGGGGTTTTGGGCTGTTTAATTTCTTAAAGACAGAGCCTTAAGCTGTCCTGCCTGTACAGCCCTGGGAAAAGTATAGGCTTGGTCAGTTGTCAAAGTGGGTCCATTACAAGGGCTTGAAATAGATCATTGTATTATTTATGAAAGGCTGCCTAACAGGAGCCATGTTTGCTTTTGCTTATAAAATACTCGGAAATGGAATTTGCAGGTGAAATTGCCAAGCTCTTGGGAGACTGGAGGATTTTCCTGGAGGTTTTGGGGAGGTTTGCTTCTGGAGGTGGATCTGTATATGGAAACATGCTTCCTTTGAGCCAGCAAGTTTAATGATTACCTGTTTATAGTAGCTGTAATTATGCAGCACATTCTTTCTCTCTCTTTCCTGCTTCTGCTCAGTGTGCTTTCTTGAAAATAAGTTCCATTGGACTTTTTTATTTTCATTATTTCTTTATACTGCATATATATTGCTTGATAATGACTTTCAGAGCTGTGAACATACCATAATAGTTTTTGCTCAATTTTCTTCTATATATTCCCATCAATCAAGTCCTAGAGTTGTTTTTTCCCCCTTCGTGAAGTTATTTTCTTACTTATAAGAAAGGTGTCCCTATATTGAAAATATGGGACTATAAATACTAGATCCTGAATGGGAGGGATGCATAATAATTGCAGAGCCGAACGAATAGATGGAAAGCAGGTGTATCCTCTGTTGTTAGTAAGAGCACCTGTTTCAGACTAGGGTCAGGTTGGCTGCAGCTGCAGCCTAATGCTTTAAAAACTAAGGCTTAAATAGTGGACAGAACATCTCTGATTGAAATGCTGTGGACAACAGTCACTTTGTGATGGGTTTTCCCTGGGGGGAGGTGGGGGGCAGTCAGGCCAGCAGGCAATCTAATACCGTACACAGAATTGCAAATTTTGCAACTGGAAGAGGGGAAAAGCAACCTTCATTCTTCTCAGTGGCCTGGAGGGAGTTTTTTTTTACAAAAAATGTTGGGGGGGTAATCAGGTGTTTGGCAAAGGAGAAAGGATGCTCGCCTGCAGCAATTGGATTTGTTTCAGGTACGCTGATGTTTTCTGCAAGAAGCACATTAAATAGTGAGGTGCCCGTCTTCAAAAACTTGGGGATATGCTGCAATCCCATCCCCACTTACCTGGGAGTAAACCACATTGGGCTCAGAAGAACTTGCTGCTGGGTAGACATGTACAAGATTCCACTGAGAGCTGCTCTGAAAAGTGTACATGATTATATAAGAGAAGCTGCCTATAAAGTTATATCTAACTGAAACTGTGTGTATGTGAAGTATTTAGTGTTGTTGAAGATCTTATCAAATTCTCCATTTTACTTTTATCTGCATTCCACCCCCTAGTCAGTCTCTGACCTCCATTTTCTAGGCACTGTGCAAAACTTGTTCTAATAAGCTTGATAGCCCTAGTCACCGAAAAGAAGAGAAGTAAATTAGTTCTAGGGCTGTGACGTTCTGCCGGCATGTGAATGACTTGGATGTTTGTAATGATTTGGTACTAGTTTCTCTCTTCCATTGAAGCGTGCCGGATTCAATAGACGTAATTGCATATACATATTTTATTGAGCTTTACGCCTGTCCTTGAACAGGAATATTAATTCCATTAATTAAGGATGATGTACTGGTGTATTACTGTTGTTATTAGGGCTGCCATCCAACTGGATAAATCTTAGGGAATTAAATCAGATTTAATTAAGAGTGCAGTCCTACCTCCGGGTCCCAAATGTTGATGGCTATAGGATGATGCCCTGTAGATGCCTCTCTGCTGGCCATGGGGTGGTGATTAGGATATCTCTCTGCTGGGACATGAGAACACTGCTTCCCCCAGGCAAGGGTGTGTGTGTGGCTTCTCCGCAGCAGAGACCCACCCCCCACTATGGCCAAGGAGATGGGAAACTATGGTTGGCAGTTCTCCTACCAAATGGTAGACTAGCAAATAGCCCCCAAATGGGGTGTTTCAGGGGTAGGACACCAGCGGTTTGGGGTTCATTGTATCCAGAGCTCCGTGGGTCCTTCAGGAGGTCCACTCATTGAACCCCTCAGCTACACCAGCCAGGAACTGGTGAAGTTGAAGACAGTAAATCAACCACCCACTTTCCACCTCAACTGACACAAGGTGTCTGGGCTTAGGATATGGCAGCAGTTCTGCTGCGCCACTCCCCCCCCCTTAGGATTGCTCTGCCCATCTGAGTTCATTTGCATATGGTTTTAAAAAGTAGGTTTTTTTGGGGGGGGGGAATATGCAGACTTTGTTTTTAGATGGTAGATGTGCAGCAGGTACCATCTATTTCATGGGTAGGCAAACCCAATTGCCTTCTAAATCCGGACCACGGACGGTCCGGGAATCAGCGTGTTTTTACATGAGTAGAATGTGTCCTTTTATTTAAAATGCATCTCTGGGTTATTTGTGGGGCATAGGAATTCGTGCCCCCCCCCCAAAAAAATATAGTCTGGCCCCCTACAAGGTCTGAGGGACAGTGGACTGGCCTCCTGCTGAAAAAGTTTGCTGACCCCAGATCTATTTGGTTGAACTACATGTTACCTCAAATGTGTTGCTTGCTCTCTGTTGGTGTTGTCATGGTTGGTTAATACTGAGCAGATAGTTCTGCCCCTCCACATTTTATCCCTCTGAGGTAGTTTAAGTTGAGAGACAGCGACTGGCCCCTAGTCACCAAGTGGGTTTCATGGCTGATTTGAACTCTGGTCTCCCGGGTCCTAGTCCAGCACTCTAATCAGACCACACTGTCTTCCAGATTCAAATATATGTGTACTAAAAATGTACCGGTATGTGATTTGTGTTTTTATAATTTGTGTGTCTGTAAATGTTTGAAAGCTGTACGCCGGCTGCCTCGGCCAATAAAGCGAGATGAGCGCCGCAACCCCAGAGTCGTTCACGACTGGACCTAATGGTCAGGAGTCCCTTTACCTTTAAATGTTTGAAAAACCAAAAAATAAAATTTTAGGAAGGTTCAGCTCAATAGCCTTTAGAAAGAGATAAGCAGCAAAAGTAGTATATGAGCATCCGTTGTTGTTGTTGTTGTTGTTGTTGTTGTTGTTGTTGTTGTTGTTGTTGTTGTTTTGAGCAACTGGAGAAAACTGCATGGGGCTGATTCGTCTTGGGTTTGCACAAAGGTCTGTGGGGTCTGTCCCCACAGCCAGCTGATCAATGTGGGGCCCCAGATAACTTTGCCTGTGGATTCTTCCCCTCTTTTCAGGCATTCCAGTTGCACTGCCCAATGTCTCCTAACCACTTGGAAGCCTATAGGTGGCCTTGGCTGCACTGGGGAAGTAGAGATCTTTCCCCGTCTGCTTCTGTATTAGAATTGTTTTCAGAGGGTTCCCCCCCCCCCCATGTGTGTGTTTGCAGCCCTGGGCTCCTTTGGGAGGAAGGATGGAATATAATATACTATAGCTCCCAATGGATGAGAACAAAGGTGAATCTAGCCCAGTGTTTTTCAACCTCCTCGGGGCAACGGCACACCTGCCCCACGAAAAAAATCTCGCGGCACACCACCACCACATGCACCCCGCCCCCCCCCCGCCCCGGCGGGAGGGAGGGGAAGGACCCAGGCGGGCGAAAACGGAGCAGGAGATCGGCGGGCCAGGCGCCCGCCCCCCTCCCGCGCCCAGCCCCCCGGCAGCACCTCCACCCGGCCCCGAGCGAGCCCGGTGGCACCGGCACCTCCCGCCCGTCCCCGACCGCGACCGGGGCGGCAGAGGCAGCGGGCGAAGCGCCCGGCAGCCCCGGCGAAGGCGGCGGTCGGCGAGCGGGAAGCGGAGCCGAGGCGACGCCAGCCCGGACCGACCCGGAAGCGGAAGCGGCCCAGGGCGGCACAGCAGCCGGTGTCTTCCCGCGGCACAGGAGCCGGTGTCTTGCGGCACACTCCTGTGCCGTGGCACACCGGTTGGGAAACGCTGATCTAGCCCAGCCTTACCCAACCTGGTGCCCTCATATTTTGGACGACAGCTCCCACTAGCCCCAACCAGCGTGTTCGCCATTGCGTGATGGGAGAGTTGTGGTCTAAAACATCTGGGGGGCGTCAGGTTGGAGAAGGTTAGCCTGCCCTTAACTTCCTGTTTCCTATAGTGCCAATTAAGGGTGTGGGGAAAGATAATAGTTGGGCCTCACCTTACCAGTAGCCAGCAAAATTGAGCCTAGGAAGCTGCCTTACACTGAGTAAGGTCATTGGTTAATCTAGCTTAGTATTGTCTACACTGACTGGCAGCAGCTTTCCAGGGTTTCAGACAGGGGACCTAGGAAGGAAGTGGTATCTGACATGCATTTGACACATGATTACATATTTTAAGACAACATATTTTCCGCACTCTGGTGCTCTCCACATGTTTTGGACCAGCAGCCCTCTCAACCCCAGATAGATCATTTGTGATGGCTCCTTGCCCTAGCTCACATTACAAAGCAGTTATTTAGCAGACCTGGTTTTTTATTATTTTGCCTCTTCCTCCCCCCCCCCCCCCGAAATCCCATCTTTTAGCTATAAAATCACAGGCTGGGAGAGGAATTCCTGCATTGCAGGGGGTTGGACTAGATGACTCTTGGGTCCCTTCCATATGAGTCTATGAATCAAAAACCCAGTTAATCCAACCCAAACTTATTGCAATACAATGGCTCTTGGGTCTCTCTCTCTCTTCCCTCATTCAATCTTGCTTTTCTTCGATTGGTAAAATCTGTTTAAAAATAACATCACAGAAAAATTAGAACTAAAAAACATTAAATGTATTACTATGGTTGATTTAACTCAGTTTCAAGAAGTGGAATTTCACCCTCAGTGAACATACCTTTATTGTTTGCATTCTTTTTTTCTAATCTGTCATCATGTCGATTCAGGCAATGAATTTAAGACCATAGTCCTATGCATATTTGCAAGGGAGGAAATATTGTTTGCATGTTTATCTTAATCCTTTGTGGGAAATGATTGATGATGGTCAAAGCTTTACTGTAATCTAAGGACTCTGCCAAAGATCAGCTTTTAATGTATGCCTTTGTGCTAAATTTGCTCAGGGAGACTGTTTGGCACCAGAGTGCATTCGCTGTATCTCCTGGGTTGGTATGAAAGTGCATGCGCAAAAATGTTTCTTATGGAGGTACGGTAGCATTGTCGGGTCACATGAATTGGGTGCCTTCAACAGGACATTGGTGGAAATCTTGAGAGCCCATCCACACTTGTCTGCAAAGCCCAGAGTTTCTGTAATCTGTTTGTCACCTTGAGGTCCATACCTGAGCTCCTTGTGCTCCGTTATATGGTTCTTAGAATGTGGTGTTTCTTGTTCTGCTCTTGGGTTTTCCATTATTCATTCTTTCCAGCAGTGCCCAACCCCAACCCTCATGGATTAACTGTCTACAGTGGAAAAATGGAAGAAGGCATCAGCGTGCAGTGGTTTTAAAACCAAGTAAAAAGGTAAAGGGAGCCCTGACCATTAGGTCCAGTCGTGACCGACTCTGGAGTTGCAGCGCACATCTCGCATTATTGGCCGAGGGAGCCGGCATAAAGCTTCCGGGTCATGTGGCCAGCATGACTAAGCCGCTTCTGGCGAACCAGAGCAGCGCACGTAAATGCCGTTTACCTTCCCGCCGGAGCGGTACCTATTTATCTACTTGCACTTTGACGTGCTTTCGAACTGCTAGGTTGGCAGGAGCAGGGACCGAGCAACAGGAGCTCACCCCGTCGCGGGGATTCGAACCGCCGACCTTCTGATCAGCAAGCCCTAGGCTCTGTGGTTTAACCCACAGCGCCATCCGTGTCCCTTAAAACCAAGTAGATAGAGGAAAATCTGGATTTACAGGGGAGAAAGTGAAAGCAGCTGCTTTCGGTGAATGTAGCATAGACCAGGAGGAATTAAAAGTTGCACAATCCAAGTTAAGTAGAAGTGTGGATGGGCTTTGATGAGTCTACTTACGTAATGACCAGCATAACAGACTAGTTTAACGTCCAAAATAAATGCAAACACTTAGATTTCCTCACTTCCTCCCACCTAACACAAGATGTCGGGCATCACTACCGTACATAAAACACAACTCACTATTCTGGGTTGGGTAATTTGCTTTTCCTTATTTATATCTGCATAAATTTCTATGCTGCTAGATCAACAAGAAGAAAATCTTCTCAAAGCAATATGCATAATAAATAAAAAATCAAAGGTGAAAATATAAAAAGAACATAAAACTGGGTCACTTTTCCGTGATGGTAGTGATACGGTGATAATTAGACCAATGCAGTATTTGAGCACAGCATGTCTGAGATGCTCACCTGGAGATAAAGACCTACCTTTTGAGGCATGATAAAAGACCACAATGATTAGATGTTTGGAAACAAAGCACCACTGAAATGTTCCCAAATGGGATGTTCCTTGCTAGTGTTTCCCTAGGGGTCAGTTTAAAAGCTGCGACTGCTGAGCCTTTTTGATACTAAATGTCAAAAGTCAGGTTTCACTTTCCGTTCAAGTGAAACCCATCCCTTTTGTGCAGGTCTAACTCACTCCCAAACTCTCACCTGTGCATAGCTTCAGCTACATACTGTAGCTAGTCTCCATCTTTGCCAGCATCTCAGAGAAAGCTACCTTGGATAATAGGCATGAGGATAAATGTGCCTATGCTTAAAGCAATAGCTCTGATGAAGAAGAGGAGGAAATGAAAATCATGCCAGGTGCCATCTTAGAAGAGAAATCATTTCCTGTATGAGAGGAGAGGGGGAATACCTCTTCTAAGAATCGCCACCTGAAGTTTTGTAAGCATTTACCTTTAAAATTATTGTTTATTTGCCTGATAAGCAACGGCTGGTTTTTTAGGTTATGAAAAAACACTCTTGCTGCTTAATGTATTCTAGAGCTACCATATTTCAAAAGGTGAAAATATGGACACAAAAGTTGTTGATCTTTTTATTTTTTGCCGAAGTAGTTGTACTTTGTTTTAGTTTTAGGTTTGTTTGTTTTTAAAAGTTTTTGAGCTGTTTTAAAGCAAATTCCGAAATCTATACTGCCAGGTGTCCAGATTTTCCTGGACGTGTAGCGATTTCCACCTGGACATAGTTTCCGACGGCCGAATGCTGGCTATGTCCGGAATATTCCAGATGCATGGCAACCCTATGAATTCAAAACCTGGCTTTAGTTTACTCGTACTGTATATTATTCCGACTACCCAACACAGACTCCTTTGTAGCACACCTGCATCAATAACTTCAGCTGTTATTTAGAGCCAGCTGGCAGTAGCAAGTGGTAGACCCAGTAAATCTTTTAATCTTCCTCTCCAGATATGAAAGATGACTTGAACAGATGTACAGTGCTCGTTTTCTTTGTCTTTTCCTCCTCCTTTTTCTTGCCATTAAACAATCCTGGTTTTCTATATAACTTTGATCCCACCTGGTTTTCTATATAACTTTGATCCCACAATGTCCAGTTCTGGGCACTACCATTTAAGAAGGATATTGATAAGCTGGAAATAAGGGTATTGATAAGCTGCAGAGCAGGGTGGCCAAGATGATCAAGGATCTGGAAACCAATATAATAATAATAATATTATAATAATTTATTATTTATACCCTGCCCATCTGGCTGGGTTTCCCCAGCCACTCTAGGCGGCTCCCAACAGAATATTAAAAACACAATAAAACCAAGGCTTATGAAGAGCAGTTGACAGATCAAGGGAAGTTTAGCCAAAAAAAAGAGGAGACTGAGGACTCAGCTACATTAGTAAAAAAAAAGTTTTGCATGTGTTATAAATATGCAACACCAGATGGTGGCAGAGTGCAAAAGAAAATCAATGCATTTTTACATAGTGTTTTTTCTTTTGTTACAACGATTTAATTACTGACTTACAGCGTTTTTTTCCTGTGTGTAGATCCACCTTGAGTGTAGCCATCTTCAAATAACTCAAGGGATGTCACACGGAAGAGGGAACAAGCTTGTGGGGTGACATGGCCAAGTGATTCCCAGGAAGCTTCTGATTATAGCCCCGTGAGACTCTGGGTCTCAGGGGTTGTGGGTTCGAGCCCCACATTGGGCAAAAGAGTCCTGCATTGCAAGGGCTGGGCTAGATGACGTTGTGGCCCCTTCTAACTCTGATTACTCATTAACCCTATAAACCTGGGGTGGGACTGCAGCTCGGGAACAGAGCAAATGCTTTGCATACAGAAGGTATTAGGCATTGCCAATGGAAAGGAGTGGGAAGCAGGTCATAGGAGAGGCCTGCTTGAGTTCTTGGAGAGCTGCTGTCTGTCTGAGTAGGCCATGGACAGCATGGTGCCCTCCAGAAGTTTTTGAACTGCAGCTCCCATCATTCCTGACAATTGGGCAACGCTCGCCGAGACTGATGGGAGTTGTAGTCCAACAGCACCCAGAAGGCAGCGCATAGGGTACCCCTGGAGCAGGAAATAGTGGGTTAAATGAGCAAGTAGTCTAACTTGGTATAAATCAGATTTCTAATGACTTCTGTAGTCTAGGCCAGTGTTTCCCAACCTTGTGCCTCCAGATGTTTTGGGACTACAACTCCCATCATCCCTCGCTAGCAAGACCAGTGGTCAGGGATGATGGGAATTGTATTCCAAAAACATCTGGAGGCACAAGGTTGGGAAACACTGGTCTAGGCAATAGCAGATCTAGCTGCTATCAAGATGAACCTGTCTTATATTTGGCATCACTCCTCTGTGACCTTCAGCATGCCCACTTCAAGCTTTAGGTAGATGAAATGTGCAGATGGAAGAAACTAACGAAGATTTTTTTTTTTTTTAAAGTCAAACAACAACTGTCTGGGTGAATTATATTGCATTTTAATTTACAGTATTGAGTTGGAAAAACAACAGTGCCTCTTGCTTTCTTTTTTCTAAGGCTACAACGCTTAAAATACCTGCTTCTTAAATAACATTCTTGAGTTCCGTATCCTGATATTGTTCAGGCAGCTGGTGCACTTGTAACAGGTATGTTGCCCTGAAGGTCCTAGCAAATGGATATTGGCCAATAAGCCTGTTTGTGCAAAACTCAAATATAAAAATGCAATGTGCTGTGGGGGATTGCTTGCTCAGTTACAAGGAAAGCTTTGCAAAGATGTACCTTATCGGACGGGTGGCGCTGTGGTCTAAATCACAGAGCCTAGGGCTTGCTGATCAGAAGGTCAGCAGTTTGAATCCCCACGACGGGGTGAGCTCCCGTTGCTCTGTCTCAGCTCCTGCCCACCTAGCAGTTCGAAAGCACGTCAAAGTGCAAGTAGATAAATAGGTACCACTCCGGCAGGAAGGTAAATGGTGTTTCCGTGTGCTGCTCTGGTTCGCCAGAAGCGGCTTAGTCATGCTGGCCACATGACCCGGAAGCTGTCTGCAAACAAATGCTGGCTCCCTCAGCCTGTAAAGCGAGATGAGCACCACAACCCCAGAGTCGTCCGCGACTGGACCTAATGGTCAGGGGTCCCCTTTACCTTTACCTTATCGGAAAGGGGGATCTAGTGCACCGATGTGAGATTGCCGTGATGCAAATAGGGCAGAAGTGGAAACCATGGAAACGGCGAGACGGGGAAACATTTTGAGCGAGGTCTTGAGGATCAAATTGTACGAGACTAAATATCATTAGGGAACCTACAGCTGCTGCTGGTTCCTGTGACTCACAGAGCCAAGGACAAAGGGTGAACATGTGCTCGAGATGTCTTGAGGGAGGAAAACAAGCTGTGGCTATGGGTGGAATCACTCGTGACATTTCCATGCATGAAAGGGAATTTGATGGAAGCAGATAAGCTAACAGTGCTGCTGTTATAAACACTCTTGAGAACATTATTCAGACAAAGATGCAGGTTTGTGGTGCTGTAGGCCATTAGGAAATGGTCGAGCTATAGATTCACACTGTGTTCCAGAGACTCCTGCGGTTTCTCAGGAAGATCAGCTGTGATTCTTTGGCCAAGAGGTCAATAATTTATTTTTACTATGTGTTAAATTTGTGTACTACCCTTCATCCGAAGATCACAGTTCACAACATAAAAATGCAAAATGAGAACACAAAACGCATAATAAAACAAACAAACAAATAACTCCCCTCCCACAAACACGTTCAATCAGCCCAAGGCAACAGTTTCGCCTGGTGTCTAAATATATGTAATGAAGGCGCCAGGCGAGGCTTCCTGGGGAGAGCATTCCACAAACGGGAAGCCACCACAGAAAAGGCCTGTTCTCATCTTGCCGCCTTCCAGGCCTCTCTTCTTGGGGCACACAAAGAAGGGCCTCTGATGATGGTTCCAGGTCAGTTCGCAATGGGGAGATTTGGTCCTTGTGGAATAAGTAGAAACCTCTATAAATGTGGAATAAGTAGGAATCTCAATGGAGAGCTAGAATTTTAAATTGGTTTTTAGATAATTTCTCATATCACCATGGTACCAGTCTTAAGCTGGAGCTTTTATTTTTCACGACAAAAAACCTTATTGGAGTCTGTTCTTCCAAGTTACTTAATTGGATTTAATAATTGCATTCTGTGCTGTGGGAGATCGTGGGAATTCTGGAGGGCAACCAAGCAAAGCATAGACTGCATACATGGCATTTTTATTCTTGTTGCCTCTTTGAGCTGCTCTCCATGAATACAGCGTTAGAAACGTCATCATTCCAACTGATGCAAGGTCAGCCCCAAACAGGTTGCTGCCTGAGACAAAAATGTCAGAAGCTGACTGTACTGCCAGATGAATCCTACGGGAGCATTGGTGAGGGGAAGGTGTCCTCTGCTGCACTCAAGACTAGCTTAGGTGGCTCAGGGCAGGCTGCGTGGCGCATGCAGTGCTCTTTTCCAACAGAGGTGAACAGCTGAGGAGGAAAAGCTGAGAGGCTTTTGCTATTGGCTCATCCACACACACCAGCATCTGCCTCCTAGGGCATTCATTCTGCCTAATCACGTTAAGTGTAATTGGTTTAATTCACACAGAAATGGGGGACCGCAGGTGGCGCTGTGGGTTAAACCTAGGGCTTGCTGATCAGAAGGTCAGTGGTTTGAATCCCCGCGACGGGGTGAGGTCCCATTGTTCGGTCCTTGCTCCTGCCAACCTAGCAGTTCGAAAGCACGTCAAAGTGCAAGTAGATAAATAGGTGGGAAGGTAAACGGCATTTTTGTGCGCTGCTCTGGTCTGCCAGAAGCGGCTTAGTCATGCTGGCCACATGAGCTGTACGCCGGCTCCCTCGGCCAGTAACGCGAGATGAGCGCCGCAACCCCAGAGTCGTCTGCGACTGGACCTAACTGTCAGGGGTCCCTTTACCTTTACCTGACACAGAAATTGAAAATGTATATGCATTAATAAAGGTTTAAAATGGGGAAATTCTATTGCTAACATCGGTTTCCCCCCAACAATAAGTTTCTAAAGGATTCCCTGTTGGTTGTTTCTCTACTCTGTGCTGAGAGTATTGGGTTGCAAATTCACCATCCTGAAAGGTGGTGGCTGTTAGTCTTTCTGTTAGTCTTTCTCCAAACACCACACCACAGAGAACAAAACCATGTGATAATAGCTCTCCAAAAAGAGCTGCTTAGCCTTAGGCAGGCTGGGATGGGGGTGGGGGGAGAGAGACACCATTTTGATTTTGGGATTATTTCATATTTTCTAAGATGCTGAGCCTGTGCTGGACAGCACACAAAACATTGTATGGGTGTTTTTTAAAAGTACATTTGATGTTTTAATGAAGAAAGTTCTGCCCTAAAAGTTTGAATAATATTTTTTATGGGCCTGGGCAATGATTTATTCCAAAAGGAGTCGGTTCTTATGTTCCCAGTCGCTTTAAACTGTGCAATATTAATATCTGCAACAGACCAGCCCTGCTTGTATGCCAGACAAAAAGTGTCTGGTTGGGATTCCCATAGTCCACACAGTGCCTGCTCCCAGTTTGAGCTGACAACTGGGGAAAGAGCCCTTGTTTGGTCCAGTATACCTGAAGGAGCGTCTCCACCCCCATCATTCTGCCCGGACACCGAGGTCCAGTGCCGAGGGCCTTCTGGCGGTTCCCTCACTATGAGAAGCCAAGTTACAGGAAACCAGGCAGAGGGCCTTCTCGGTAGTGGCACCCGCCCTGTGGAACGCCCTCCCTTCAGATGTCAAAGAGAACAACAACTACCAGACCTTTAGAACAGTGTTTCCCAACCAGTGTGCCTCCAGATGTTTTGGGACTACAATTCCCATCATCCCTGACCACTGGTATTGCTAGCGAGGGATGATGGGAGTTGTAGTCCCAAAACATCTGGAGGCACACTGGTTGGGAAACACTGCTTTAGAAGACATCTGAAGGCAGCCCTGTTTAGGGAGGCTTTTAATGTTTAATAGATTATTGTATTTTAATGTTCTGTTGGAAGCCACCCAGAGTGGCTGGGGAAACCCAGCCAGATGGGCGGGGTATAAATAATAAATTATTATTATTGTTGTTGTTGTTCAAAGCAGGGAGGGGAAACTGTGGCCTTCTGGATGTTGCTGCAGCACAGCTCCCATCATCCTTGACCATTGGCCGTGCTGATGGAAGTTAGACTCCAACCACCACAGGTTCCTCGCCTCAGACATAAAGGAAAATTCCATCTGGGAGGAAAGTGGTTGTTAGCGGAGCACTGCATAAATACTATACTTATTTCTCAGCTTTCCTTTCAAGGGCACACTCTGCTGCAAGGAATAATAGCAAGATGGATCGACAAGTGTGGCTTTAACATTCGTGGACGAGGTTCAATTTGCAAAGCCGGCGTTTAAGGCGAAGGTCGCCGCCGAATGATTGCAATCGTTGCGAACAGTGGTGTGCTCAGAAACTCGAGGCCTATTGTTTCAGGGGAAGAGTGTTTGAGTCAGGCAGTTGGCAGAATAAAATAAAAGTACAAGTGCTAGAAAGGTTGACGCGGGCCGAGAGTTATTCACTATTGTAGAGAAGCTGGAACGTCATCGCCTGCCATGAGTAAGAAATTATGGAGTACTAGTTGAAGTTAGCCCGTTACATAACGGGCGCTAGAGGAGGAGGAGGCAGAACAGCGGCCGCTGGGGGGTGGAGAGGGGCTCCCTTCCCCTTCTTCTTTTTCCCCGGGGGCGGCTGCAGCGGCAGCGGTAGCGGAGGCGAGGATGGGTCGGCCCTCCTTGGCTTCCGGAGCACCGGCGCTCCGTTGGATGGGCCGTCCCAGGCCGCTAGGCCTCGGAGCCGCGGGGATTGGGCTCTGCATCTGTGCGAGGCAGCAGCGCTGGCGCAACTGACAACGCGCGTGCGCCGCCGCTGCCTCTCGGACACGCCCCCCTCTCCGCCCGCTCCAATCCCTGCGTCCGTGTGGGACATGGACATGCGCAGTAGCGCAATTCCGTGACACACGGACTGGATGCAGGGACACAGCAACTTTATTATATAGGATGAGAATGGTGAAGGTAGAAGAACGGAAGAGGGAAAGTCTCAGTCGGCTTGATATGGCCCATGGGCAACCTAGTGAGGAATAAGAGTCTGAGGCAAGAGGGAAGAAATAATGCTTAATTCTCATTGAAGTGAATTATGTGTGTCTGGACTGTATCAGGTCAGATTGTCCCAGGAGGGATCATATCTGAATGCACTTTCTTTCTTTAAAAAAATCTAAAAGTCTTCACATAGAAAATTAGATGTCAATGGAAATTTAGTTGTGTCCCAACACGGGCATGTCCCATGCTCAAGCTAACACAGCGGAACCTTGGTTCCCGAACTTAATCCGTTCTGGAAGTCCGTTTGACTCCCTAAACAGTTCGAGAAATAAGGCGCGGCTTCCGATTGGCTGCAGGAGCTTCCTGCAGCCAATCGGACGCCATGGAAGCCACACCGGATGTTCGGCTTCCAAAAAACGTTTGAAAACCAGAACAATCACTTCCAGTTTTCGATCGTTCAGGAGCCAGAACGTTTGGCTCCCAAGGTGTTTGGAAGCCGAGGTTCCACTGTAATAATAATATTACCTTCATCTTGATCGGCAACTTAGACTCAGGGGAGCCAATTTGGGCCCCAGGTTATGGGTGCCCAGCGTGGTACCAGAAGTCAGGTTCTGGGGTCTTAGAAGGCCTCAGAAAGCATCTCCAAGGCCAGGAGATGCTGTCCGAGGCCTTGCGAGACCTCAGATGCTGCATGGTTGGGGGCCCTGTGGTGTGGGTGCTGAGCACCCACAACTATTTTTTTTGTGGGTGCTCAGGCACCCAGGGCCCCCCATACTTGGTGCCCCTGCTTAGACTTCTGTTATTCATGTGCGTGGGAAAGGAGTGAAGGACCTATGGATTCCACCCAGAACTAAGGTTTTATTAAAAGTCTTCGGCTTTATGAATGACCAAACTGGAGGCTTCTTTGGTGGATGTAGGATGTAAATTCAGTTTTCTTTTTTCTTTCCCTAGATCATTTTGTCTGTGATCTTTGAGAGCGGACTGACTGAAAATAGAAACCTGACAGATGCCTGTTCCACTGCCACCACCTGCTCCTCCTCTTCCACCATCTCTCTCTGGAGGAGCCCCAGCACCTCCTCCCCCACCTCCTCTTCCGCCATCTTTCTCTGCAGCTCCACCTCCTCCTCCTCCTCCTCCTCCTCCTCCTCCTCTACCTTCTTGTTCTGGAGGTCCACCACCTGCCCCGCCTCCACCTCCCCTTCCATCACCTTCTTCTGGATGTCCACCACCACCACCTCCTGCCTCTTTTTCATCACCTTCTGGAGGCCCACCATCACTGCCATCTTCATGCCCTTTGGTAAGGCTCATCTTTTGGTTTTTCCTTGATTGTGAAAAGTATAACCAACATTGCGGTATCACAATTAAAATTCTGTTTTGGACTTAGAAAGTTAGCTACAAAGTCCTAGGTTTAAAATGTCTTATCAGTAGGTGTCATTCAAATACAGGTTGTTTTTTAATGAGAACAATTAACTAGAATGCCTAGACATTCTTCTGTTTATTGCAGATTTCTCCATCCACTTGGCTGTCACCATTCCCAGTGTCACCCATGAGTCTGTTGACATAATCCGTAGCTCGGTCGGTAGAGCATGAGACTCGTAATCTCAGGGTCATGGGTTCGAGCCCCACGTTGGGTGAAAGATTCCTGCATTGCAGGGGGTTGGAATAGATGACCCACAACTCTGCGAGTCTGTGCTTCTGTGAAAACATGGTTGTGAAGGTTATTTATATTGTGACAGACCACTAGTCCATCTAGCTAGGATCACAGGGCGGTTTCAGGTTGGGTGTCTCCCAGCCCGACCTGGAGTTGCCAGGCATCTTTTGCTTGCGAGGCACGTGGTCCATCATTGTGCTTCCTAATATCCTAACTTCGGAGGTTGTAAGGCTGCCATACGCCTGCAACTTCCCGGACATTGCCGGAATTTCCGAAAACCAGTGAAAACATTTGGGGCAACCCATGTCGGAAGTGTTTCTTTTTTTTCCTTTAAAAAGTGCTAATTGGGATTTGTTTGATCATTGGATAATTTGCATAATTTGGAATATATAATTTGGTTTGATTGGGAAATTTTTAATAAATATTATTTAGTTATTTAATTAAAAAGTGCTAATTGCCCCCTTCCCCTTAAAATAGCTCAAAAAACTCCTCTCAATAGCTTTTGTGTCCAGATTTTCACTTTGTGAAATATGGCAACCCCTAGGAGGTTTTTATTTCTTAATTTCCACAGAGAATTTATAGGCCTTGGTGTCTGTATCACGCACCTGCTAAGATTACCCAGCTGTTACTGCAGCTGCTAGGTTTTCTGAGGAAACTGGAATGAAGCTTAAGGAATGTAAATGGAATGAATCCTCATGTATGGTCTTCCTGTCCTGCAGTTGTAGCAACAGTCCAAGATGTTTGCATATTGTCCATTCTGTTTTCTGCATCATTTGATCACCTCCACCTATTGGGAACAGTTTTTGTTCAGTATTGTGGGTGCTATTTGTTAAAAAAAAATGTTTACCTGAATATTCTTTTTTCTACCATTTCTACCACTTCCAGTTAGAGACTCACGTTAGGCCTTTTAATAATACAAATGATACAAATACAGCAAATTGTGAATACAGGCATCACATACGCACAATTCCTAGAGAGTAATTGGATTCAGCCGGACTTGTTTATAAAACAAACATTTATAGGATCAGACTATTGATTGGGGGATTAATGGACTAAGACTCATATGATAAATCATCTAACACTTTTTAAATTGAATGACATAATCATAAAAACTGAGTCCCATTTTCTTTAACTGGGGATTAGGAGAACGGTGCCTTCCTGCTTTCTGTGATTAGCAGAATTTGAATTTGAATAGAAGCCCACTTGAATAATTTGCACATATGACTCTGTTCACAGAATATAGCTTTTCAAAGCAGAACATTCTGGGCTTTTTAAAAAACAGCCAAATTTACTCTGCCTTTCTACTAAGCAATTAATTCTTTTCTTAGGATACTTCACTAGATTTTATTAAATCCGACATACATTAAATCACCTTAGTGAATTCAATAGGACTATTCTTGCTCAATTGTTGTCACCTTTAAATAAAAAACACCTCTCTGCGCTTAACTCGGGTTGTGGGAATTTAACATGGAGTCTGGCATCTGATGTAGGAGTGAGAATAAAAGAGTGTTATTTGTATCTGGTATCATGAAGGATATTACATAAAATGCTGTGAAGATTTTTTTTTAAAAAAAAACACCTTTAACACTTTATTTTTCACTTGGAGGGGTAACATTGAATTTCAATACACTAAGCTGTCTGGAAAATTACTGCAAGCTCCTTCATTTGGAGCAGGTGTTCTGTTATTCTGCCTGGTACTATTTCAATGAGAAACAATCTTCTTGAAGGCATCCTTGCAGGCAGATGGTGGCAACGATTTAAATAAGTGGGGAGATATTTATTTGTGAACTTCTTACCACTGACTGTTTCAAACACTAGAAGATGCTTCTTTGACAAAGCCAAAATAATTAATGCTTTTCTCGAATAGCAACCCATTCACATTGCTGCTAGTGCTGAGACAGAATCCTCTTTTAAGAAGAAAAAATAATATGACCACCTTTGTCCCTATCTCCACGTGCTTGGGAGTAAACCTCATTGAATTCAACAGGTCTTACTTCTGAGTCAGCAGTGTGTTGCAAAATCCTGGGTGGAAAATGCAAACAAATCTGAAGCAATCTCAATTTATTTTGTCGGCAGACCAATGCAAGCTCACGAAATGTCTGCTGCCCTTTGCACTCCATTACTGCATTATTTACTGTTAATTAAAGCAAATTAATTAATAGCCTGTCCTTAGACACCAGGGCAGTTTACAGCAGTACAAAAAAAAATACAATACAAATTAATTAAAACAGTCAAAGTTAAAAAACAACAGCATCTTGCCTCTTTTAGATAACACCTGAGTGGCTGACCTGGGGCAGATAGCCAGTTCCCCCTCCTACCCAGAACATACCTGTAATTGCCAAAGCCTGGGTCTAGACCTGAGGTCTAGGTAAAAGTTAGGCTCTAGGCCCAGGCGTGGGGAGCTCATTGGACTACAACGCCCATTATCCCTGACCACAGACCATGCTGGCTGAAGTCTTTGGGAGCTGGAGTCTATCAACATCTGGAAGCTACAGGTTCCCCCCCCCCCACTTCTCTAAGCAGTGGGGTTCTGGGGGTGAAATCTGCCGGAGGCAGGTGTGGTCTGAAAACTTAAGTAACAAGGCAGGCGATAAAGTGGGCTGGAAGCATGTACATAATTGAAAGCAGGTAGCGGTCTAAATCCAAAACAGCCATCAAAGCTAGGTAGCAGATCCTTAGGGAGAGTCCTCACATAAGGAGCAAGTTGCTCATGCAGACTGAGGAGTGATATCTGGTTCAAGGGATTGGTGGGTGGTGACTGGCACTTGGGTCAGCTATGCTCAGGTATTGCAAGCCTAGATAGCGCACTCAGAGCACTGTGCTCAATGTGCTGGGCTTGCAGCAGAAAGATTGAATTGTAGAGTTGGAAGGGGCTGGTGTGTGTGGGTGTGTGGGTGTCATCCTGCAATGCAGAAATCCTTTGCTCAACATGGGTCTCGAACCCATGGCCCTGAGATTAAGAGTCTCACGCTCTTTACCGACTGAGCCATCCCAGCTGCCACGTTCAGGAGGGAAGGTAGAAGAACCTGACTTCTAAGAGCCCCAGTTTGAGACCTCCCTGACACCAAGCGTTTTCAACTTCCTGTAGTTGAGACCACAGTTTAAATTATAGGGGAGCTCCCCCCCCCATGCCAGTCCTTGGATATTGGATGGACAAGGCCATCAAAATGAGGCAGCCATCCAAGGTGGTAGATGCAGTGGGGAGTCTTGGGAAGCCAGGTGGCACTGCCCTGTGCTAACTGCTGTCCGTGGAAGAGGCTGTCCCGTCTCCAGTGCTGAAGTAAGATTCAACTGGTCCATTTGGGCAAGAGCTGAGCCCTGGCAAGTGAAATGGTAAGCAATTAAAAAGAAAAGCTTTCCTTGGAAACAAGGGAGCCTTTGCACAGCCATCTGTACCCACAAGATCCTCCTTGGAACCTGGAATCCTGATTGTGCATAGTTCTCGGTCACACAGAAGTGACCGTCCATACCGTTGAAGGGATGAAGGCTTCATCATTACAGGCAGTCGCTAGGGTTGGGCGATATATTGATATCTTATCCAAAAAAACAGTCCATATTATGATATTGGTTTCATAATTTTTGACCTGGCAATACATCGTGAATCATGTTGCATGTGTGCGCACGCTATGCAAAAATCACAATGTGGGACAATCTGTGAAGCCAGCCCTATGCCTCTACGTAGTTCCACCCTTTTTTTCAGACATGGTGATATATTAGTATATTGCAATGTTTAGCTGGTGATATCCTCCTCCTTCTTGTTTGGTGATCACTTGTAGCCGAGTAAGATTGTCTTCCATGAACACGGTCTTAGCGGTTTGTCCGTAAGTTACTGTGGAGGCTAATTCTGGATCCACACGTCCTTCCACAGTGGGGACATAGGTTTTCAGGCGGGAGTTGATCACGGTGTGGGTTTGCCAAGTGTGCCTTCCTCTTAGCGCGTTTCTCCCTTTCGTCCTGAGTTTGAGCGTCTTTAAAACCCACGGCACCTTTGGTAAAGGCTGTTCTCCAATTGGAGCGCTCACAGGCCAGTGTTTCCCAGTTGTTAGTGTTTATACTACATTTTTTAAGATTTGCTTTGAGAGAGTCTTTGAACCTCTTTTGTTGACCACCAACATTACGCTTACCATTTTAAAGTTTGGAATAGAGTAGTTGCTTTGGAAGACAATCGGGCATCCGCACAACATGACCAGTTCAACGAAGTTGATGTTAAAAGCTATATTATGAAGTTGAAAACCAGATATTGCCCAGCCCTACTGGTTCCATCCTTATTTCAGACATTGTGATATATTGTGATACGTTGTGATGTTTAGCTGGTATCGGTATATTGCAATGTTGAAAACCAGGTATTGCCCAGCCTTAGCAGTCGCACTCTTTGCTTGAAAACCAGGGGGTTTTGGGTGAGTTCCCATACCCATTGATGAATACAAGAGCATGAACACTCAAAGAGAGTTAGAATGTGTTGGGTGGCTGTTCTGATCCACTGGCCTGCAGGAGGGCTTGTAGGGATGGTTGGGTGCAGGGATACCAAAGGAGGATGCCAACAACATGAGAATGGCCCGTTCTAGTGCTTTATTCGAGAGCCAGTGTGGTGTAGTGGTTAAGAGCGGTAGACTCCTAATCTGGTGAATTGGGTTCGCTTCCCCGCTCCTCCACATGCAGCTGCTGGGTGACCTTGGGCTAGTCACACTTCTTTGAAGTCTCTCAGCCTCACTCACCTCACAGAGTGTTTGTTGTGGGGGAGGAAGGGAAAGGAGACTCCTTCGGGTAGTGATAAAGCGGGATATCAAATCCAAACTCTTCTTCTTCACCCCACCAGTTCCCCTAGCCTTTGCAGAAGCAGGATGGACACTGCAGCAAGGAGACGGCTTGTCTGCACCCAAGCAGATATACAGATGTTCTCTATGCACAAAGCAGCATATGTAATTTGTCTAGGACTTCCCATCACTTCACCTGCCCAGAAGAGGACGTAGGTGGCCAATACCCAGTTCTTACAGATAGCTCCCTTTTCTGGGCTCAGAGCCCAGCACCCCAAGCCCCACAGATAACGGTAACATCAAACCATGCCAATTAGCGTGTTATCAAAGCAAATGAATGCAAACATACGAGAAGCATTTCCCCAGCAATCCAACAATGGCCTTACTCCCCCTCTGCCCAAAAAATTATGTAAGTTTTTCATAGCTTCCCACTTGAACCTTCTATTTTTTTAAAACACACACACACACACGTTTTTGGGAGCAAAGATACTGTATGGTAAAAAATAGAATAACCCTCTGCTGAACAGTCAGCCTATTAAATATATGACTCATTCCATCTCATTTTAAAAAGGAAAGGAAAGAGGGAGGGGCAACACTCCTTATCTAACCTGACATTTCTTATATGCGAAAGAGTAGAAATTCTCCTAGTGTGACAAGGTAAATGTAGAGCCAAGTGAACATGTTCTAATTTAATAAGCCTGGGTCATAGGAATTAATGTTGATCCTGATCTACGGGAGCAATTTGAGGGATTCAGTAAAACACACTGTCTTCCAGTTTTTGTCATCTTCAGAGCCTTGGCAAAAGGCCCAAATGTTTTTCTTTCTAATGGTGTGCCTTTTGCTTTTCTAATAATAACATAAAAGGCCGAACAAGACTGACACCTTTCTCACTGTCTCTCTGCTTACAAATTCTGCAGCTTTGGAAGAAAATCAATTTTTCCATTCATTGCCAGAGTTTCCAAAGGGCTAATCTAATTTTTTGTAAAGCGAAAAGGGGATGTATCCAATATTGGCCATACTCAGAGTAGACCTACTGAAATTAATGGACATAAATTGGTCATGTTCATCCATTTCAATGGGCTTGCTTTGAGTATGATTGGGTACAACCCAATGTATTGTGGGACTGCACCCCAATCTCCAAGTGGTATGAGATTCCAGGAGCTTTCCCAGGGTTTTTATTTTCTTTGGAATAAGGTACAGAGGAGACTGTGGTGTCTTTCATGATATATGGTTTATTTGCACATATGTACAACCTGAGCCTACAATGGAGGGGTTCACAGCATCCAAACCCTAAGAGGGTCTTGCTCTCCCACACCCACAGCCTTAGATTCCAGCAGAAATCAAGTATGGCTCTGACCCAACGCCTTCCCAGCCTGCTGTCTCGCTTCCAGCTTCTAGCACACATAACTCCAACTCTCCACTCTGACCTTTGTTTTTCTAACTAGCAATCAGTAGAGAGGGGCCCACCCACTTTCTATCCGGCACAGATCCATTTCCTTTGTTACCTTAATGACCCATGACCACACCAGGAAGCTAGCAGACACTCCAAGTGTTCTATTTTCCAGGGACAGTCCCGGATTTATAGAAGCCATTCTGATTTGATCCTGGAATGTCCCGCTTTCCCTCTATTTCCATTGGAGAAGCATTGGAGGGTATGGTTATGCAATCCCCAATGCCTTTAGAAGACATCCAAAGGCAGCCCTGTATTGGGAAGGTTTTTTTAAAAAAAAATTTTTTAATGTTTTACTATGTTTTTATATACGTTGGAAGCTGTCTTGAGTGGCTGGGGCAACCCAGTTAGATGGAGGGAAATAATAATAATAATAATAATAATAATAATAATAATAATAATAATAATAATAAATTAAATTGAATAGGACATCCTTATTTTCGTTGGAGAAATGTTGGAGGGTATGAGCTAGCCTAGCTTTTCCAGGAATTTTGAGTCCTCCTTTAGATTTTAACACTTGCTGGATTAGGTCTTAGAAGAGTCTTGGCAAACAGCCTATTCCACCCTAAACTCGGGACAATATACAGTCGTACCTTGGTTTTCGAACAGCTTAGTTCTCAAACGTTTTGGGTCAAGAACGCCGCAAACCCAGAAGTGAGTGTTCTGGTTTGTGAACTATTTTTGGAAGCTGAACATCCGACAGGGCTTCCACGGCTTCCGATTGGCTGCAGGAGCTTCCTGCAGCCAATCCGAAGCCGTGCTTTGGTTTTGGAAGTCGAATGGACTTCCGGAACAGATTCCGTCCGACTTCCAAGGTACGACTGTATTGCTCTGCTATTCCTACAAAAAGTAAAGATAGTTGTGTTGGGCAAATCGAAATCCATATTAGGGCAATACCACTATTATGCCAATCAAAATCTTGTAAGCTTTCGCCGTTCCTGGGCATCCCTAGCCATTTCCACAATGGTCAAGGGTTTATTGGCATCTGAAGTAGCAGGAAAGGAAGCCTGAATGCCCAAAAGTGACCCATTTCTCCCCTAATCCACCAAAATACAAAATGCATTATTGAATGTACTGTACAGGTATATGTTCAGAGTTTACTACTCTATCCAGCCCCTTCCCCGCCCACCACCACCACCAAAATTATCTACTTATTTTGGAAAGGGAGGGGGAATAGCTAGTATTTAGCATGTGGAAATGACACAACCTGTAGATATATGAACCCAGGAACAAAACCACAGCTGTTAGTTCTAAATTTAAACCTACGAGGTCCTGCTCTCTCCCCCAAGTAGCAGAGCTACGGCAAAACCGTTTGTGGGAGTTGCTGAGATAAATCATTTGTAACAGCACTGGAAAACAAGAAGCAAGGAGTTATTTTGTTCCAGTGATGTTTCTTCAGTTTTTCACAGTACGTATTGCTTGTTCTTCCAGAGGAGATAGGTAAAATGGGTTGTAAATTCCACTGTGGCGTGTGTTGTAGCATTTGCTAAATATATGACTCATTCAGGTTTTGGGTAGCGATGGTAAATAACATTGTCTCTCTGTGTGAAATTTCTAAAGGCACTTGAGGATTGAGTTATGGAAGCTAATTTATAAAGCAATATAATCATCCATGCATTTATTTATTTTTTGCAACAAATGTAGCCTTAAAGAATACAAGCCATTAAAGGGATTTTAACATCATCCCCCAGGAATGTTTCTAACACGACAGTACCCAAGTGTGCCATCTAGAGGAGCTTATCCACATTTAGAAGAAAAGGAAAATGAGGAACCGGCTGTTTAAAATGCTAATACATAGACTGGCAGTTCTTAGCTTATCATTAGGAGGTAGGTTTGTGCTGCTTGTGTTATATTGAGTATCTCATTCAGACAAATAATAGCCTGTCCTTTGAGCATTTTGGGTGTTTACTTAGTGGCATCGAACACATTCTAATGTGAGCGAAATGCTAGTGCACTGCTGCTGCTGTTGCAATTGTTTATTCTCTGTACAGTGGAACCTTGGTTCTCAAACGCCTTGGTACTCAAACAACTTGGAACCCAAACACTGCAAACACGGAAGTAAGTGTTCCGGTTTGCGAACTTTTTTCGGAAGCCGAACGTGCTCCATTTTGAGTGTTACACTTCCTATTTTTGTTTTGTTTTTGTGACTGTGTGGAACCCAGTTCAGCTACTGACTGATTGTGTGACTGCAATATATTGTTTATTGCTTTCATTTTATGGATCAATGGTCTCATTAGATAGTAAAATTCATGTTAAATTGCTGTTTTAGGGGTTGTTTTTAAAAGTCTGGAACGGATTAATCCATTTTGCATTACTTTCTATGGGAAAGCGCGCCTTGGTTTTGGAACGCTTTGGTTTTGGAACGGACTTCCGGAACGGATTAAGTTTGAGAACCAAGGTACCACTGTAGTTTAAAAGTTCTCTCTTGTCTTTATTTCATTTGTCATCACCACACACCACACCATACCTCAACAAGGATATTACAGAGCTGAAAAAAATATTCAGAAAAGGACAACCTAGAGGGTCAGTGGCTGCTATGAGGACAGGTGACAACATCCAGAGCTTTAGGAGAGTAAAGGTGTATATGATGATAACGGAGTATAAAATTATTTTTGGTGTAGGGAAAGGGTCACCCCGGGGGGGGGATTCATGGGCATCTGGTTGGCCGCTGCTGCATCTTAGTTTTGTCTGGATGTCACACCTGGATGTCCTACCCTATAATAATAATAATAATAATAATAATAATAATAATAATAATAATAATAGTTTGTTTGTTTGTTTGTTTGTTTGTTTGTTTGTTATTTATACCCCGCCCATCTGGCTGGGTTTCCCCAGCCACTCTTGGCGGCTTCCAACAGAATAAAAAAGCATTCAGATAAGAAGCTGCTGGATCAAACCAAAGGTTCAGTATTCTGTTTCTACAGTGGCAACAACAACAACAACAAACGTGTTGAAATCTCACAGGAAAGACACAAGCACAGCAGCACAATTTTATTTTTTTATTTTTTTTTAAATGAGATGTTGTTTACAGATCTGTCTGTGTCAAAAGTCAGCTCCTTTCACTCTGGAAAAGCGTTTCACTTTTGTGTCCTAGCGGAGTATTACCATGGAGATAATGCGTTGTTCCTTGCGTTTGCCCCTTTTATCAACTGTGAATGAATGTCCAGGTCAGTCCAGCTCTGCCAAAGAAGGGAGTAGATATTTCTAGATAAGCTTATTTGACAATGTCAGGAATGCTATAATAAAGACTGGCTATGGGAAGAATAAAAGTGTATTAAGCTTAGCCGTCAAATGGATCTTGGGGGTTATTTCAGGTAGTTATTTCAGAAAACTCCCTTTTCTGCAGAATGAGATGCCTCATGACAGCTGTGGTTAGAGGCAAACCTCCCTGTCACATGACTAAAGTTGTGTACAGATTTCCATTTACTCTGACTCCTGTGCTTTCGTACCACTGGCTGTTGAATCTATTTACATAGTGTCACGCAACGATGCAGAACTATCCTGTCGTTTCTAAAGAAATGTTGCTGTTGGATGTCCCCACCCCCACCCCTCAGACCAGCTTCAGTATGCCAAGAAAACCTAAGCCACACTCACTTTGCGGTTAAGCTGAGGTGTGTACATTGGAGACAGCCATTGCGCATGCGCCGATGACAGCATGTGCACAGATGACAGCTTCATGAACAAGAGCTGGGGGATGCTTGCCAGGGCAGGGAAACCAAATAGGAAACGCGCATTGGCGGGGGGTGGGAGACATCCGGGCCTCCTCTCCGGTGGGGACAACAGCACACAAATGCAACCTGAAATGTTGCAGGAGGGAAAACCAACTTGCTGTACTTTTAAGCCGCTAATGTGTATACTGTATAGCCCAAGAGTTGCAGAGCTTGGTATGTTGACTCACTTCCTCCAGACTTGCCTTTGTCCCAGCTCGCTTATGGTCAACGGAATATGGCACCACACAAGCTGATCGAAAGTGGTCCTATATTGTGTGACTTCATCAAGAGAATTTCCCATGCCCGTTAGAAAGAGCAAGAAAACAGCATTCAACTTGCATAAGATATGTTTGGTAGTCCTTACACTACTGGGGGACCCAGGTGGCACTGTGGGTTAAACCACAGAGCCTAGGGCTTGCTGATCAGAAGGCCGGCGGTTCGAATCCCTGTGACGGGGTGAGCTCCCGTTGCTCGGTCCCTGCTCCTGCCAACCTAGCAGTTCGAAAGCACGTCATAGTGCAAGTAGATAAATAGGTACCGCTCTGGTGGAAAGGTAAATGGTGTTTCCGTGCGCTGCTCTGGTTTGCCAGAAGCGGCTTTGTCATGCTGGCCACATGACCCTGAAGCTGTACGCTGGCTCTCGGCCAATAATGCGAGATGAGTGCCGCAACCCCAGAGTCGGACACGACTGGACCTAATGGTCAGGGGTCCCTTTACCTTTACCTTACACTTCAGCAGTCCTAAGCCACACCTGCCTTTTACCCTGGTCGTAAGCAGGTGAAGTGAAAGTAAATCCCATTGATTTCAGTTTCACCGGCTTCCAGTTGCACCGATCTGGTTTCCACGGTCTTTGCAACAGTGAGAAACGAAATTGACATGTTCAGTGAGTGTCAGTAATCTGTAAATACAGGATCTAGTGGTGGGATTGTACCAGTATCACAGTGGGATTGTGATTATTGTCCGCGGGGTGGGGACGTCTGAAGAAACAGAGCCAAAAAATAATTCATAGATTCATAGAATTGTAGAGTTGGAAGAGATCCTAAAAGTCATCTAGTCCAACCGCCTGCGATGCAGGTATATTTCAAAGAGCCGTTTCTTAAAGCAGGCATTGCAAGACACGTTTGTTGCGTATCACAGAGGTAGCCAACACGGTGCTCTCCGAAGATTGCTGGACTCGGATTGGCCCTGATCAGTGGCCATGCTTGGCTGGAGCTGTTGGGGGAAGGAGGCTAATAACATCTAGAGGGTACCGTGTTGTGTATTGAATAGCTAGTATAAACATAGCAGGTGGTGATCGATGACCAGCTGGTTTTGCTCACCTCCACTGTGTGGCGACCGATGCTTATTGGGACTAGAGGGGCAGAAGGCAGGGAGACCAGCAGGAGGCGGAGCCAGAACCAATGACAGGCAGAGCCAGACAGGTGGAGCCTGGCTAAGGACCAGTCGAGGCTGGTCCATTAGGGTGAAGGGGGAGCACTGCCCCACCAATTTCAGCCTGCTTCCAGCCAGCCTTCACCAAACTGCCTCTTTTCTTACAAGTCAGGGGTGGCGGCTCCGCCTGTCATAGGTTCTGGCTCCGCCTACTGTTGTGTTGTTCCTCCCTCCCATCTATCCTATCAATGGGCATCCGTCACCTCTGGGCCCCATTTGCCCTAATGGACCAACCTGCCCTGCCTCTCCTCTCTCCTCCTCCTTGTGCTTCTTCGTCCTTCAGCCTCTGTGGAACCGTGAGCCTCACTGTCTGCTCTCCTTGACAGGCAAACTCCGAACCGCCCAAGCAGAGGAGGGAGGACTCAAAAAGCCGGAGTGCTTTGCTACACGAGATCCAGAGAGGGACTCGGCTGAGAAAAGTACCGCAGGCCAATGACCGAAGTGCACCGCAGATTGAAAGTGAGTCTTCAGCTTCCAGAACTTCTTCAAAGCAATGGTCACAGAGCTGTTTTTTTCCCCAGGCTGAAAGTCCCTGTGGGCTTTTTGTTTTGCTTGGTTACCAAACTCTGGAAAAGTACCACGTAGATAAGCCTCTTCTACTTATGAGCTGAAAGCTGCTTATATTGGCCACATTTCTTGAGGTTTGGCCTGTCCAGTTCCACACCCCGCCCTGCAAGCACCAAGCCTCCCATTATAAGCCACCTGCCTTTTGGTTTGTATTAATGTACAACTTCTTTGTATACATAGCAAGGGGGTAGACAGCCTATATATATTTTTCTGAGCAGCCCAGGAGAGGAAACGTGTTGTGGATTCTTTCTTAGACTCCCTAACCCCAGTTTGAAAAGTTAATTATGTTGCTGGAGAGGGGTGCTCTAAATGCAGACTTGGCACTGCTCATCTTTTACTTTTTCCTTAATAGATTCCTACCCAGCCCCTGGTCTTTCCTTTAACAGCATTTGTGAAAACTTGTCAGTTGTTCATTGGCCCACATCACAAGGAAAGTGGAATTGTGAATAGTTACCATTTCCTCTGTAAAAAGGCACGATTCACATATTCCAGCAAATTTAATTTCTACCTGACCTAGGTAGGAAACAATGTGACGGTTTTGATATGGGAATTTGGGTTGTCTTTGGCAACTAGAACTACTAAGGCAGGCATCCCCCAACTCGGCCCTCCAGATGTTTTTGGAATACAACTCCCATCATCCCTAGCTAACAGGACCAGTGGTCAGGGATGATGGGAATTGTAGTCCCAAAGAATCTGGAGGGCTGAGTTTGGGGGTGCCTGTACTAAGGTGTGGCAAGTGATAGCTTATGGAGGTTCTGCATGTTGCAGTGGGAATTGCCTGAGATCTGAGGGTAAGAGACCTGTATGGTCTGTTGATCTGTATGGTCTTGGAATCTTGCTGTCAAGATGGATAGATTAGTAAGGAGGTCCCTGCCTTCATTCACACACCAGAGGGCGCTGTGTTTCAGGACGTGGAGAATTGTGTATGTGGCTGTTGCATCAAGTCACTTTCTTATTCATTATGATTATACACTGCAGGGAAAGACACCAAGGGCAAAAATAAAAAGGGCCAGTAACTCGGAAAGCTTGATGGAATAACCCATATATAATTTTTATTTTATTATTTTGTCACAGACTCTAGGAGGAGGGCCAGCAGAGATGGAGGAAGCTCAGGAAGCAGCAGAAGTGACATCCCTCAGGCATTGGGGAACCTCTTTGCAGAGGGTTTTCCTGTTCTGAGACCAGTAGGCCAAAGGGATCTGACAGGTAAAAAAAACATTGTTCTATTTAAATACATCGTCCTCCTGCAGCAACTAGAGCCTGGGTAAACAGAACACGGTGTTTTTTTTCTTATGATATGTTTGAAAGAGACGCTAATTTATTATTCAGAAACAATAAATTCTTTTAAATATATATATTTAATAAATCTGTTTCAGTAAAACATTGTAGGGCAAGCTTCTTTGACTCTCCCTACACTCAGTTTCCCTAGCAACAATCTTATTTTGGCCCAGGATAGGAAAACCATCAAAACATTATTTTTATTTATTTAAAAGCCACCGTTAACCACTCTTCAGCCATGGCTCGCAAGAGCAGTTTTCGGATTGGCCCATAAAAACAAAAGCAACAAAAAAACCTATATGGAAAAACTGGATAGCTCAGTTGGTTAGAGCATGGTGCTGATAACGCCAAGGTTGCAGGTTCAATCCCCACAAAGGACAGCTGCAAATTCCTGCATTGCGGGAGTTGAACTTAAGATGCTCCTCAGGGTCCCTTTCAACTCTACGATTCTATTCTGTTATGTTGTGGGGGAAATCTGGCATAAAAAGCAGAAATGAAACACAGAACGAAAGGAGTTGGGCAGGTGCAAGGCAATTGGGGAACCTGAGGTAAAGATGGGAGTGCCACCACAGAATAAGCCCCATCTCTGGTCACCAGCCATCGCAGATCAGACAATGGAGGGGAGGGAGAAGGCAGCAAACACAGAACAAGGCCTCTGAGGCAAGCCAGATTCCCCTGGTCCCAAGCCATTGAGTGAAAACTGGTCCTTTGACTTGTGCTAGTCCATTGACTAGCAGTTAAGTGTAGCGTTTTCTGGTGTTGAGATGTTCCATATGCCCAGTTAACAACCCCAATGCTGTCTCTTGCATTCACTGCAGTTCCCAGTCTTCAGAAGGCAACCCCACCAACAACACACTGCAGCAGTCTAAAAAGCAATGTGACAAGTGCCACTGAGAACCATGGCCAGGTTTATCTCTATATACATATGCTCTCGTTCCAATGAGAGAAATCTAATTAAAGCAACCAATTTATTGGGGAAATGTGCACTGGACATGGCAGGCTTAATGAGCTGGGTGGAAAGGGCAAAAAACACCCAGATCTGTCTGTACTACAAATGCAGCATCTGCCTCGCCTCGGTGCAGCATAACTGAGATGTACAGGAATGATTGCTCATCCCTGTTGAGTAGGAGGCTGTGAATTTCTATCGTTCGGATCGAAGCAAAATGTGTCGGGGTTTCAGCCACCTCTGCTCCGCCTCCTGGGAAACGGCCGAGTCACTGTTGATATTGCAGCGTCCGACAGCTAATATGTAGGATTGGAATGACAGGCAGGCAATGGGGATTTGTGGCAAAGGGAAACGAGATTTGTGAAGAGGCTGAGCAGGACAAATTCTCATCTCTTTTTTTGGTCGTCCCTCAAAGCGAGTGGCCCGCGCTATTTTTACCTTGGTTTATAAATAATTTTTTATTAAAGGTTTTTACAAACAATCTTTTAAATCACATTCAACATTCTTATGTTATGTATATACATTTTTCTGACTTCCATCAACCCTTCTCGAGATTTTCACATTTCTTAACTTCTTTTTGTATTTCATACTTTACTATTACTTTAAATAAACAATATCCAATATTACCTTCTAATATTATTTCTATAATATTTCTTACAATTAACCTCACAAAACTTCCTGCAAGCCTATTAGTGTGATTTGTTGTTTACAATTGTCTTTCAAATATAGCTCAAATTTTGTCCAATCTTTTAAAAACTCCTGGTCCCGTCAGTTTCGAATTCTTCCTGTCATCCAATTCTGCATAGTCCATTAACTTCATCTGCCATTCTTCTTTTGTCGGTAAATCTTCCTGCTTCCATCTTTGTGCCATTAGCATTCTTGCTGCCGTTGTTGCATATAAGAATAACTTTTTATCTTGTCTCTTAATGTCATTTCCTACAATTCCTAACAGAAAGGCTTCTGGTTTCTTTATGAATGTATATTTCAACATTTTTTTCATCTCATTATATATCATTTCCCAGAAACTTTTCACCTTCTTACATTCCCACCACATATGATATAAAGTTCCCTCCTTCTCTTTACATATTTTTACCTTGGTTTATTTGCTACTTCCTAAAACTTTTATTTGGTTTCCTCAGGTGGCCGGGCGGGCCAGCCAAGTGCTGTAAGGACATCTCCTCCTGCAAAGGGTCCAGACCCACCGAACAGTAATGGGAAGGCCAGCAGCAACCTTCAAACTGCGTCTGACAGCCCCAAACCAGCAAGTCCAGAGGAAGCATCCAAGGCCCAGCAGGCGATTCCGCCTCGTCCCAACATCCCCGCTCCTCCTCCTCCGCCGCTGCCGCCGCCATCGCCTTCCTCCAGCAAACCTTCACTTATCTTCCCCCCTCCTCCCTCTCTTCCCCCTCCTCTGCTTGAAAATCCCGAGAACCTCCCCTCCCCAAGCACTGCTGCTCCTTCTCCCCGCAAAACCCCAGCATCCCCTCCACACATGACGGTGCCGCCACCACCTCCTCCTCCCCCTCCCTTGCCTTTAGGGCCCCCTACTTCACTCCCAGGCAAAACCAGCGAGTGCCCCAGCCCATCAGCCTCCCAGCTTGACCTAAGGCTCAGTTCCCCTTCCGTGCCCCCTCCGCCACCGCCGCCACCCCCCGTGCCTTCTATGTCCACCTTTTCCTCACACAGGACGTCTTTGCCGCTGCCCCCTTCGCCAACCTCTAACAGTGCCTCGAGCGGCAGTGGCGAAGCCCCGCCTCCGCTGCCCCCCAAGTCGCCGTTTGTGCAGTCCCAGATGCAGAAGCCCAGCATTCAGTCACTGCCTCTTCCCCCAGCCCCTCCAAGCACACAGCAAGTGGCTGTGACACACAAGAGGAGACAAGGCAGAGGCGGAGGTAGGAATGGCACTCTTTAGCTGCATCACTGCTGGTCCATTTCAACGTACCATAGTCCAAAACGCAGGGGTAGGCCAGGGCCGTGGCCTGCAGATTCCAGCATCCCCTAACACTGGCTGCGCTGGCTGGTGCTGGAGGGAGGTGTAGTCTTCGCTGCGACCGTGTATCACTGCAAGCCCAGAAGTGGCAAAAACTGCCCTAAAGGAATGCAAAAACGGAAATCCCGCAAGCCTTTGCAAGTGCAATCCCACAAGCCCTTGCACCAACCGTTGAGGCCTGTGGAGAGTGTGAGCAAAGAGGTTTGGAGGGAGTGATTTTGGTGTTTTCAGGCTTTTTCGATGGCGTTCCCAATATATGCAATTTCGTTTAAACGTGCTGTGCCTTGGAACGTAACCGCTGCACGTAAATGTGAGGAGTTGCTAAAGCACACCGGACCTGAGTATAGCCAGGCATGCCTTTCTTTTGTATATGCTTTGATTTGTAGAGGAGAGCAAAGTCTAAACTAAGCGTGGGGCTGGCAGTGCGGAAGCCATCTTTGTACGCAACTGCAGAATTAATGGGCATATGTAAAAATCAGAGGAAGCGAAAGCATACGTTTGAAATGGCCTCTCTTTATATTTCAAGCACTCCCAAAGAATCTTGGGAACTGTAGTTTACCCAAAGAATCTTGGGAACTGTAGTTTACCCCCACAAAGAGAGCTACAAATTACACTAGCTTTAAGAAGCTAGTGTTCCCAGGATTCTTGGAGGGGGAAGAGTTGTTTGCTTTAAATATATGGTGTGTATGCAGCCTTACTGAAATCTAGTGAACAGACAGGTTTGCGGACAAGTAAATAGCAGCAACAAATGAATGGGACGCATTGAAAGAGGGATAATCATGGGGCCGTTCGGACTCTTTTAACTGCACATTCAGAACACTGACTTGCCATTGTAGTGGGAATGCACTGCTTTAGGACAAATTGAATGTTCACCTGTTCTTTAACAATAACAATAAATACCCTTTTAAAATGTATTGGGGAGGGGGTGGAGCTTACTGGGTTGTTTTTTATTTTCATTACGTATTTTGTGGTTTTATATTTTGGTTTTATGTTGTCGTCACCCTGAGACCTCAGGGTATAGGTTGGTATACAAATTTAATAAATAATAATGAATAAGATCATCCTTGTCCATCGAAAGCAAGCACATTGGAAAGTGGGTAAGATTAGAAATTTATTTCACGGCGAGAGTCCTGTTGTGCTCAGGTCCTGCTTTCCATGGGTGTCTGGCTGACCACTGTAAAAACAGGTCGTTGGGACTAGATATGTTCTCGTGATGTTAGAATCAGCAGCATTGCATTTCCCCTGTGCAGATATTGCAAAGAGGGACTGCTATTGTTGTTTTACGTGGGTTGCATGCTAACTAGCCTGTAGTTTAAAGTGGTCTCATGCCAATAGGGCTGCAACATAGGGGTTTTCTGAATATTTAGACCTGCTCTTTGCCTATAGCAAAGGATGGTGTACAGGTTATTTTCGCTAGCCTGAGCTCCTTGGGAGTAAGTGTAGTAAAAAGCAAACAAAAAAAAGTATGTATGTCTGATGCAATGTTTGCTTATCTTCTCTGAGCCTTTTTCTAATGTGTATTTTCTCTTAGGAAAGCTGATGCCACCCCCAGTACCTCCTGCAAGGTCTCCGACAACTGAACTCTCAAGCAAATGCCAATATGCCCAAGTATCTCCCTGGCTGCCTAGCCCAGACCTCTGCTCGGCAATTAAGAATGGGGCAGTCCACATAATGGGTAAGATTGATAAATTTACGTCTCTGCCCTGCCCAAAGATAAAAATGGCAAGCTTAAAGCATGCAGGAACTTGTCTTCTCACAAAACGATGGGGTATTCACCCATGAAGGCTTGTTCAGATAAGGTGTTTACTAATTTATTATGGAATGGCAAGAGAAGAACCTAAACAATGATATTATAGAAAAAAAGCAAATATGCATCAGTAAATTTTAAGTATGCAGCATTGAGCTTCATAAAGTTACAAATGTAATTTTATGTTGTTTTGAGGTTAAGAAATGGATATTTGCTGAAATAATTGGGTGGAAACTTTTTTAGAAATAGAGGGAGAATAATATCAATAATGTTTATCAGCTATCTAAAAAATGAAAGCTGTTTACATGCACCCTCTCGAACACTTTGTAAGGTGAAACAGTTTTATTATAAGTATCTTTACCGATGTTGTAAAAATTCTGCCATACGATAAGTTTGCCAAATCACTTAATGGCTGAGCATGAACATTCTGGCTCTTGTTGTTTTATTTAAAAATAATTTCAAACACCACAAGTAACACATAACACCCCCCACCCCAGCCCAAAAGCATGCAAACAAAACTTGCAAACCATTTTCAGGTTCAACATGCTCCAAAAGGAACTAATTCAATTTCCTGGGGTTCTTTTACAAAACAAACTAGTTCATTTAACACACAGTTCACAGGTGAATTCAAGTTTATCCAAATCATCATAGAATTGTAGGGTTGGAAGGAACCCCTAGGGTCATCTAGTCCAACCCCCTGCAATGCAGGAATCCCAGCTAAATTTTTTTCAGCTTTCAGAATATTATAAGCTCTTTGCTTGAAGTATAAAATACACTTGAGAAGACTAAGGAAACATCAAAACATGCACATAGTGGGATGTGAGTAGTTTTATCTTAACGATTGTAATCTTTAAGCTTATTGAGGATTAACTAGAAATCATTCAAAGTTCTACCCCAAAATGAACCTAGTTCACACTCAGTTCAGTTGGCAATGATGGGAACTACTTTGGGTGTAGTTCAGAGATTTTTGAACTGGTGCAGTAAACTTTGTTGCCCCAGACTACTTTATTCCAAGAACTGTCTTAGACCATTCCTTTATCGTTTTTCTACAGTTCCTTGAATTTGTTGAATTGTTGTAACTCAAAGGGATGTTTTCCATTTAATTCTCCAGATGAGTTTGAATCTAAATTTACTTTCCATTCCGTGGAAGAATTCCCCCCTCCTGATGAGTTTAAGCCATGCCAGAAAATTTATCCTAGCCAAGAAGCTAGAGGTAAGTGAGAAAGTTCCGTTACGGTCTGATCACTTCAGGAGAGTTATATTATTCTACTCCTCTTGCTTAAAGACTAGAAACAGTTGCGTGATCATGACTCCTTAGAAATTTTCAAGAAACAGTGGCCTGGTCAGAAATAGAGGAGATGCTCACTAGACAGAAGTCTGCTTGGTCAGATCAGGTAGATAAAAATAATCTGTGAGAGTTTTGCAGCTAGCATTAAAGGACTTGTTTCTATGGGCTAGGAAGCCATTGGCTTGGGTCACCTGGCTTGAATCCTCACTGCAGAATGTCCTTTAGCATCCTGAACTTGACTGTTAAATGGGTCCACCTATGAAACTCATGATTCTGTTACCAGAACAAGGCACAAAACTTGGACGCCTGCCTGGTTGGATTTGAAGGCACTGAAAGCTAAAGTGGCTTTTCCTTGCATGTCAGAAACATGCCTGAAATCTACGGACTTGGTTGTTCGGCCATGGCTTTTTGTCATTTTGGTTTTCTAGCTAGCCTTCTTTCAATTTTTACAGATAGCACCAACAACCCTCCATTAAGGACACAAGTCAGATGAGAGATCTCAGTAGCAGGAGCATCGCTGAAAGGATCAACAGAGCATTGTGCAACGTAGGACCGTTTCGATGACCGCACAGTACATGCAGGCAAAACTGGCGCTACATCCAAGATCATATGTGGTAAACGGTTGGATTGACTGGACTAGGACGCAGTTGGAAACCTATAGTTGTGTAATTCCGTTTCAATTGCTTTAAACCTGGGCTGAGATTTGTTTTTAATTTTGTGGAATACTCAGTATATATACACATATAAAACGTGAAGTAGTAGCCCACCTGTGTGGGGCATACTTTATTTTAGCATGAGTGTTCACCCTGTTCAAAATGCAAACGAGTTTGCATAGATGACAGTGGTTGAGGTTCCTGCCTGTACTATCTGCTGGATATAATTTATTCGCCCAAGTAAATCATGCTTTCAAACTAGGTTTACTATATTTAAATGTATGCAAGCTCCCACCCACCCTCTCTTAGGAATTCTGTGCATTGTAACTTTTTTTATATAAATCCCCTTCTTGCCTCTCTGTAGTTACACTGAATGGCTTTCCAGTTAATGCAGTGGTGTGGATTGCCAGTGGAACGCAGTACGTGTGCATATATGTTTATTTAAGTGCATAGGTGATTGGCACTAACCTTCCTTAGCACAACAGAGGATGGTACTAGGTGTTCACTGGAAAATGCACACGCTCCAGCTGATTAGCAAGCATGGAATACCTTCTCCTAAATTTTGCCATGTTGCTGCCTTTCACACGTCACCGACATCCCTCCTAGATGCTCTGTCCCATCCATCCCTTTGAGTAGGAAGTGGAAGAAAACCTGACAGCTGACTATTGAAATGAGGCAAAGAATAACAGAATGTATATTGACTAATGAGCACCTAGGCTACATCACTACACAACTGTGCCTCCTGGCTGTCCTGGCATAGCATATTTATGATGTTGACATCCCCAGGAAATCTGAAGGACCAAACTAGATGGTTATATGGCTCTAATAAGTTTCTGAACAGTTTTGCTCCAGATGAAGAGCATCTACAGGAAGCTGGAGGAAATGCAGCAGGGGAAACATTTTGAATAAGGAAAAATAGGGTTTGATACCTCCTCTGCCGCTCCTGCTTTCAAACTGGCAGTGTCCCCTGCTTGCTTTGCATTAAAAAGGGCGGGAGATGCCAGTATCTTACTCATAGGGGCCACACTAGGTACCATATAGCAAAAATATGTAAGAAGAGTAGCAGGTGTTCTTTTTTTTACATGTGTGTGCGCTCTGTGATATTTAGCTTGGCTCCTGAGAGTAGGCTACTAGCACCTCTGATTTTAGCAACAAACTAATCTGTATCCTAAAGTTCTACTTAAACGTTGTTTCAGAGGTGGGAAAGAGTAACGTAACACCTGTTCTTTCCATCTAGCTTTAACACACAAGTTCCTAGTGCGCTTATGATGCAACAGCAACCAGAAAACGGGGCACCAGTCTGCATTGGTGAATAAGAGATGAGCAGGTTGTGGGGGCTTAATGATTTTGAAATAAGGGAGCAAGCATCCCTATTGGTCTCCTTGACTACTGAACTCTGCCCATTTTGTCTCTAGCAGGGAGAAAGAAATGCAGAATGGGAGTCCGTATGCACCTAGAAAAATAGCAGCAAAGTCTTACTGTGAATTGGATATTTAAAAACAAAAAAGTGTTCTCAATAGTATGAAAAATGCCATGCGAAATGTAACTTCATCTTTTTTTCTTCTCTTGAAGCCTGTTAAGTCAGTAAATGGTTGAAAAGTGCTTTCATTTAGATCTGCATATATTAAATTATCATCAAACACATGTTTTGCTTGCTAATATTTTACAATGGATGCTGAGATCTATTTCAGATTCCCCCTGTATAGAAACTTATTAGATTTGGTAGAAAACACTGAGGGCTAGAGTTTAAGCTTGAATTGGTAACCAAGAGACGGGTGTCTAATTCAGGATTTATTCTTCACTGGAAGAAAAACCAGGATGAAAGTGTACAGAAGTATTTAGACACTCAAGAGATTACTCTGTGCAGAAACCATTTTATTAGTTTTGTCAATCAGCATTGTCTAATACACGAATCCCAGATGATTGCAAACCCATACATATTAGTTCCCACGAGAAATATGTAAACAAAGATTTACAGATTCTGACTCAATTGGATGTTGTTCATGCCAACATATCTTGGGTGAGGCAGCAGGGCCTCCCCCCCCAAACATACCCCAAGCCTTTGGTTAGTGTGTAACGCAGGAGTGGAGAACATATGGCCCTCCAACTCCCATTGTCCCTAGCAAGCAGGGATGATGGGAGTTGTAGTTCAGCAACAGCTGGTGGGCCAAAGGTTCCCTGCATCTGCTGTAGAGGAAACTACAGAAACCAAATGCACTTTTATTGCCTTCTAGCCTGACTAAGATTCACCAAGCCCTATAATTTCCAACTGGCTTTTGATGCCTCTTCTGTGGATTGAAATAAGCAGTAACGTGTCAACTTACTTTATATTTTAGGCATTTGATTTAGAAACTCTGTGTGCACATGCACCTCTGACATAGTATTTGAGCAATGAGGGATTTACATGGGCTCCACAAATATGCAACAGAGCAACCAAGAAGGAGGAACATTGTTCTGAGACTCAGCCTAAGAGATAGCCATCCCACAACTCTTGCACTTGCTTCTATCTCCTCAGTTGCCAGGATCTTCCAGAAACTACACTGAATGTTCAAGATCTGTGTGGTGTTCAGCAATGGACTATGTCTGAGTTTTCCCCGCTTAAGAAAAAAATTAAGGGTTGTGATTAACACACACAGCTCACTTGGTGGTAGGAAGTTTTCCTGTGCAGAATCAGAGCCCTGACATTTTAATCTACAGGACTAGCACCATAGTTTCTAGAATTTAATCATGTTTGCTTGATACTTACAGGTATATGATTGCTCTCGTCCTTTTTTTAAGAACAAAAGCAATGATCCGGAGCAAAGGCTTACATACATTTTAACTAACGGCAAGCAGAGTTTGACTTCCACTTTAACCATGTCTGATGTAAATCTACACAACACTGACAAAAAAGCAAACCACACAAAGGAAGACAGATTCAACATGAACATAACAATCGGGGAAGAGTATCATGTTTATCCTCGGCCATTTCACACAATTTCACGATGCCAATAATTTAGTTTCCCCATGTGAGGAAAAGAGAGATTCACACAGTACATTAGTTTTGTTTTGCTACAATTATGGGATCAGAGGCATACCTAGGATCCCTTGGCAAGGAGCTGTATCGGCCTGCAAAATGTTGTAAGCCATCCCTGCTACATTTGGCGTCCCTCCAGATCACTCAGCTGAGTAAGGCCCTAGCCTAGTATCTCTACCCCCAACGCCCTGTCCTAATTGGCATCACTGAGGACTCCTGAACCTTTTAACAGTTAAGAGAGAAAATTTCAACAGGTATGGCATAGGGCTGGGCGATATATCTGTTTCATAATTTTTGACCAGGCAATATATCACAAATCATGATGTGTGTGCGTGCGCGCGTGCACGATGCCAAAATCACACTGTGGGGAAAAACCATGAAGCCAGTCAATGCCTCCACATAGCTCCATATACTTCAGACATTGAGATGTATCAGTATGTTGTGATATTTAGCTGGTGGTACATCACAATGTTGAAAGCCAGATATTGCCCAGCCCTAGCATGTATAAAGGTAAAGGGACCCCTGACCATTAGGTCCAGTCGCGGACGACTCTGGGGTTGCGGCGCTCATCTCGCTTTATTGGCCGAGGGAGCTGGCGTACAGCTTCCAGGTCATGTGGCCATCATGACTAAGCTGCTTCTGGCGAACCAGAGCAGCGCACAGAAACGCCGTTTACCTTCCCACTGGATCTACCTATTTATCTACTTGCACTGTGACGTGATTTCAAACTGCTAGGTTGGCAGGAGCAGGGACCGAGCAACGGGAGCTCACCCCATCAGGGGGATTCAAACTGCCGACCTTCTGATCGGCAAGCCCTAGGCTCTGTGGAGAGTTCACAATTAGCTTTTTAACTATAAACAGTTAGATACACAGTGATCTATTTTGCCTTGCCTATGAAATGTAATTGAACAGAAAACAGTTGCTGTAATTAGTAATTTAAATGATCATCTAACAATCATCAAGGGGGACGGGACACCATCTTATCTGAGTGAGGAACTGGCAGGGTGAGTTTGGGCAAGGGTGGGAAATGGAGGACTTCCATCTCCAGGCACCCCTGCTGAGGAGTTGCTCCTCCTGGCAGGAAAGAGAAGCAGGAGCCAAGTTGCCTGGATGCTCCTCCTCCTAGTCTGGAGAGGAACCTCACGGGCACCCTCCCCTAGAGTTGGCATGCCCAGCCCCTCCCCCCCACTGCCTCTGGCTCTTCCCAAGATGCTTGCGAACTAGAGGAAGTGGCTGTTGCTCAGACTCATTGCCGCAGCAGCCTTTCCCGACTCACTAACTTTGACTGACAGATGGTGGGGAGAGGGAAGGAAGAGAGCAATGGTGGTTCCATTCTCCCAGGAGGGTAGACTCAATATTTTGAAAGCGCTCTCTCTTGCTGGGTGCTGCAACATCCAAAAGGAATCTAGCATCCCTTCCTCTCCCATGCTGATTTTTGCATGTCTCCACCTGCACCCCTGGCAGGGGCCAGTTTCACCACCCCCTAGGTACGCCTCTGTATATTTTTCCCCTAAGTCCCAAAGACAGCGCAAAGGAACAATGAAATCTACTGCCTACCATCAGCCCCAGCCAGCATGACCAGCAGGCAAGAATAATAATAATTGTGCTCCCAACTACATATGGAGATAAGTTCCCCATCCTTGGTGTAAGCAAATATCTGAACAAATTCTGGTCAGTTCACTGGAACAAATTGCCTTTCCTAAGCAGCTATGGTATTGGTACAGTTCCCACAACCAAATTAAGATTCTTGATCTTACCTTCAGTTGTAAGCTTGCTTCTCTCTCTCTCTCTCTCTCTAAATGCTTAGGCCAATTTACACTGTTCAGAACTCTATTTTGGGGAGAAATTGATTATTTAAATGTAATCTTCGCAGCCTGATATGCAGCAATATGGAACGATAGGTGAGAGAAGCAGAAAAAGAAAAGAAAAAGCTACTAGCCCAATATGTGCATAGGTGAGGCAGCACACAGCTCAACAGACCCAACTCTAAATCGCCAGAACTAGAACAAGTGAGAAGCTTATTCCACTGTTGACATTTATACCATTAACAAGGCCCATTTTTCATCTCATCATTTCTTTGTGGCAAAACTCTTTAGGAGCACACATGTACCTGCTGTCTTTTTTCCTTTTACATGTGGATGAAACTTTTCAGGCAAAACTTTGCAGGCTCATTTTGATTTGCAATATTTAGAACTACATAGACTCTGGCTATTTGTCGTTCTTAGTTTCGGTTGCCCAGATGAATGAAAAAACATTCTGCATTACATTAGCCAGCATGCACACAGTCAGTGAAGGCCCTCTTTCCATAACACACACAGGACAACACAGGAGAAAAATAAAAGAAAAGGGGGGAAAGAAATGTGTTAACGGGATACAGCTACTGAGGAACTTTTTTTCTAAAAAGAGGGCAATTTCCTCCAAAAATTCGGCAATATGGCGAGAATATCTTTCAAGGCCTGAAGAGCTTTATGGTCTTCTTATGTGAAGGCTAAAGGTGTCTATGGTCACTGCAATGAGAAAAAGCAAAGCTTTAATATTCACTGTTAATTACAAATGCAGGGTGGGAATACCAAATCCATTAGGAGACTTTGCAAAATAACCACAACCCATAAAACATTCACAATTGCAGATTTAGGAGTGAGATACAAAGAGACTGAACCAAACATTGAAGCCAACTTATATTTCTAAAACAAGTAGGATATGAAAAGGACTCACTTCACTTGAAGAACTTAATTTCTGTATCGACACAGTCATAGAAAAGGTCCTCTACTTCAGAAGGATCAAGAACCTCCGAGCTGGTAATGATGCTCTCCATGGCGTCTAAGCCTTGCTTTTCGAGGTCTAACATGGTTCTTCTCAGCTTCTCTCCTTTTTCCTACAAAAAATCAATGGCCAGCATGAAACGCCTATGAAAAGTGTCTGAAAGCTTGATCCAACAGAATCATATGAAAGCTTGTATGTGCATCCATGTGTTAAACACAATTCAAACTGTTGGTGCTGACCTTTAAAGCCCTAAACGGCCTCAGTCCTGTATACCTGAAGGAGCGTCTCCACCCCCACCATTCAGCCCGGACACTGAGATCCAGCGCCGAGGGCCTTCTGGCGGTTCCCTCACTGCGAGAAGCAAAGCTACAGGGAACCAGGCAGAGGGCGTTTTCGGTAGTGCCGCCCGCCCTGTGGAATGCCCTCCCAGCAGAGGTCAAAGAGATAAACAACTATCTGACATTCAGAAAATACCTAAAGGCAGCCCTGTTTAGGGAAGTTTTTAACCTGTGATATTTTAATGTATTTTAATATCTGTTGGAGGCCGCCCAGAGTGGCTGGGGGGACCCGGCCAGATGGGTGGGGTACAAATAATAAATTATTATTATTATTATTATTATTATTATTATTATTATTATTATATTAAGTTCAGGGAGAACTTAGGGGCTTTATCTGCTGTGCGTTGTACAAACATAGCACAACAGTCAAACCACAGCTGTACCTCTGTTCGAGTTTAGAAATGCCAGTTCCGGAAAAAAGGATGCTTTCGCTGTTGAAATAAAAACAAGTGCAGCCTAGTTTACATATTCCTTTCTCTCTGCAATGAGGGATGGAGTATGTGAGTTTAAGATTCGAGGAAGGAGATCTTTAAACATTACACTACAACTCTAGGTGGTGTTTTTTCTGTGGGTCAGTCCTGCAGCACTGGGGTAAATGTTTAACATCCCTCAACCATGTAGGCGAGGCTTATCACAGCCAATTCTGTGGATGAGAACCACAGACTCCTATGTTTATCACCCTCAAAGTTTATCAGTACTGAGGGGAAAAGGACGAACAAAGAATGTGCCTTAAGAAGAATAGTAACATTTATGGTACTGGACTTAAAAAATAGCTTAGAGGCCATTTTTGCTTCATACAACAAGTGGGACTGCAACAAAATGTTGCGGTGTAGAGGATTCCTTGTCAGACAACAGTGCCTTTCTTGCACGATACTTGCCCTGCCACAATGTCCAGTCTGCATTCCATGCCCTGGCTGTTTAGGCATTTCCTTCCCTTTTTTGGATTTATTTTTTCCGATGCATATTTTGTACTACTGCAAACCTTTGAGGGTCCTCCTCACCAATGCCAACTTGGGTATGGATGGTGCCATTTCACCCATATTAAGGACCTATACTTGGAAAATGAGCTTGCCAGATAGCTGGAATGAGATTTGGAATAAAGCTTCCCCATGTGACTTTCTTGCTGGATCCATTACAATTAATTTATGTATTGCTGGAAAGGAAACACATTCACTTGCACTGCACACTTTGTCAAACTGGCAGATTATCAATTTCAGTTTTCAACAGATAATGGTTTAACCCTCAAGACTACTGCACTGGCTATCTTCCAGACTTAAGCTACAAGTATCTCCTCCTAAATACTTCCCGAAGAAACTTATTTCCCAACAGCCAACGGGCCTTTCAGCAAAATATCTCATTGCAACATCTGTACCATTCCTTTGGGACCCCCCTTTAACTTAATGGGAGAAATCCAAGAGGTGCCCAATCACTGGGGGCATCTGGAAATTCTAATGCAAGCATTAAAGAACTGAAATGTCAAAAGGACCGCCTCCTCTTGCATGAACCTGCCCAAGCACCATGTTATTCCTAAGGGCTTGCTCTGCCCCTCCCTCATCAGAGGTAAGGTGGGTGGTGACCAGGTACAGAGCCCTATCTTTGAAATTCCTTCCCCTAGGGCAGGGATTGGGAGCCTGTAGGCCCTCAGATATTGTTGGCTTTCAACTCCAATCAAGCCCTACCAACATGGCGACTGTTTAGGGGTGATGCAACATCTGAAGGGATGAATATCAGGCTCCCCATCCTTGCCGGGGTCTTCCTCATGCAGTTCTTGGAGCCAAGTATTTCTTACATGTCCAGGTTTTTAGATGTATCTAACCCTGAATTTCATGAGCTCTGCTGCTTACCTTGCATTAGGAGTTGTTGCTTCCTAGTATGAAATTTGACTACTACATGTTTTTTATATAGCTGAGCAGTGTGATAATAGGTCAATGCAATAAATTTAGAGCTGAACTACTTTTTCAGAAAGAGCACATGCCACAGCAGTTCCTGAATTGTAGTGCTACAAAATGCAAGAGGACGGAATGATGCCTTCAAGAGCATTTGTGTGCTGGGGGGGAGGGAGGGGCAGAATTCTGCGCACAGAAAACTAACACTTTAGGGGCGAAAGAAGGTTAAAAATATTTCAGGTGTGGATTTTCCACAAGCAAGATTATTTTGAGGTGATGGAGATTTCGTACATCTTGCTCAGATATGAAATATTCTCTCTTTTTAAAATTTAGGTAAAGGTAAAGGGAGGGACTCCTGACCATTAGGTCCAGTCATGACCGACTCTGGGGTTGCAGCGCTCATCTCGCTTTATTGGCCGAGGGAGCCGGCGTACAGCTTCCGGGTCATGTGGCCAGCATGACAAAGCCGCTTCTGGCGAACCAGAGCAGTGCACGGAAACGCCGTTTACCTTCCCGCTGGAGCAGTACCTATTTATCTACTTGCACTTTGACGTGCTTTTGAACTGCTAGGTTGGCAGGAGTTTTAAAATTTACAGTAACCTAAAAGGGTATTTAACTGAATTTCAAGGGCTCGGGAGGAATGAAACAGGACATAAAATGTAATTTCCCCAGATCTTCATTTTTTATTTTTCACTGATGTATTTTCAGAGTGCTGGTTTACCTGCTCATTCTCCATGACTGATCGGGCCCACTCGTGTGCTTTGTACAATTCGTGTCTGCGGTCTGGTTTCTCCTGGAACCGAGGGATTTTTTTCACAGGATCATCACTACCAAAAATGGGTGACTGTACTTTTGATACTAATTTCACATCATCGACGAAGATAAAAGGTTTAAATATGGACCTGAAAGAGATCAGAGGAATCACTAAACGTTAGCAACAGCTACATTTTATATTATCACCTAGCAGTTTGCTCAGCTTATTTTAAAAACAGAAAGAAAAGAAAAATTATCACACAAACTTGGATGTGTTGCATAAAATAACTGGGCCTTATGAAAAACAGGGAAGAACCAGCATTTAGGATTCACTGACGTTTTCTTTTGAAGTGCTAAAACTTTTTAGATACGATTTGTGTACATTTTCACTTCTCTAGCTTCGAGGAAAATTTTTCTTAATACGAATAAATTGCACCAAAAAGGGAAGACCAGGAAACTGGAATAACAGCAAATCTCCTTCCGAATAATAAAATGCAGCTTTTCTTGAGAAGGAAAGCAAGCAAGTTAAATTAACTGTACTGCTTTCTGCTTATCCTTTTGCTTTTCATCCCTTTTATTTGTGGAAGATATCACATTAAAGGGGTTTGCTTCTACTCAGAATCTCCCTTCCATTATCGAAGGCGGGACTCTGAACAAGCAATAAATGCCACAAGGGGGATTAAAGGGTAAGACCTACTGTATGGAATGCTAATGAAGAACTATTGATCTTTTCATCAGGAATTGCAAAATGGCTGCTATTTTCCCCAAATACTTTAGAGAGTAAATTGAGGTTCTCATCAACTGCAGTCGGTAGAAGAGCTGCAAACCCTTGTCCTGAAAATGACAAGAATGATCCAAAGAATTGCACTGACAGAAAACAAAGGATATGGCGACTCAAAAGTGCTTCACTTTACACTGATGCTCTTAAATAGTGTTGAGTGAAGTTAGGTGCGTAACCAAAAATGATGCACTACATTCACATTTGCTTTTCTTAGGGAAACTTACTAACCTATTCAATATACAGGTGAAACTCAAAAAATTAGAATATTGTGGAAAGGGTCATTTCTTTCAGTAATTCAACTTAAAAGGTGAAACTAATATATGAGATAGACTCATGACATGCCAAGCGAGATATGTCAAGCCTTTATTTGTTATAATTATGATTATTATGGCATACAGCTATGAGAACCCCAACTTAACAATTTCAATTTTGGGATTTTCATCAGCTGTACGCCATAATCATCACAATTATAACAAACAAATATCTCGCTTGGCATGTCATGAGTCTATCTCATATATTAAACTCCAGTAGCTAATGAAAACAGTTGCTTACATAAATGGACTTTTCCACGATATTCTAATTTTTCGAGTTTCACCTGTATGATCCAGTATTCTCTCCTATTAGAGGTCTTATCCACACTTAAGGAACAAGCCTTATGACCTATAGATTATTAGGTAAAAACACTCTATACAGTAGAAGTAAACATTCAAAGATGTCCCAGGGAAGGACTCTGGCAGAAGAGAGATCTTGATGAACTATTTTGCATGCAGTTTACAGCAAATGGATGAGCAGAGTGTGAAGAAATGCTGACGCGGTTAAAAACAGAATGCAGATCTAGCTCTCAGGCTCAAAATGGTAGACAGGAAAGCAATAAATAGCCCCGATGCAGCAGGAGCCACTGTCGGAATTTTTGCTGAGTAGCTTCTACTTAGCCAAAGGCAGCACGACACAGGCCAACAGGGTTGCCATGTTGAAACTGGAGTAGGTTCTGCCTTAGGTCAGATCAGCTGACTTGCTTGCCGTTTTGCCTTCCCAACCTGCCCTATGCATCTAGACCGAGGGCAGCGATTGCAGAAATGGGTTTAGGCAAAGAAGAAACCCTTGGGTTGCTTCCCTGCATCGATTAACTTTGCATCAGTAAACAACGTGGAATTAGCCCGATAAATAAAGTTTTTAAAATGCAAAACGAGAAATTAATTTTTGAGGCTTGGAAAAGTAGTGGCAGCCTGCCAGGCACTTTCTCCAATATACCTTGATGGATCTGGTGTGCCGGTAAAATAATGGATGCACGGGGAACTAAGATTCTGAGGTAATACGGACACCATGCTTGATGTAGTAAGAAAAGACTCTGAATCCACACATATACCACCAGACTTATCCCGCAATATGTCAATCATCATTTCCACAGTGATAGCGCCTGCAAAAATCAAAACAGATGCATTAACAGGGTAATAAATTTAGGTTTATCCTACACTGCTGCTCCCACACTGGGTTCAATGGTTGGGTCCCTTCCCAGTCTATAACTCAAACTGGTTAATCCCATAAAGGGGGGGGAATCTCTAATTGTTAATAAGTGATTGAAGTTTTGCTAACATTTACACCATCAGAGGCACTGATGCTTTCATAGGTCTATTGGCTGGAAGGCAGCCAAAGATAATAATAATAAATAATAATAAAATTTTATTTATACCCCGCCCTTCCCGGTCCAAAAACTGGGCTCAGGTCAGCTAACAACAAATACAAAACAATGATTAAAAACAACTTTAAAAACAGCTAAAAACAGCATAAAAAACAAACATCAGTGGGGTCACCAGGGCTAACTGGCCAAGTTAGTCTTGCTAGGCCAGTAGGGAGACCAGAGAAGAATTTTAATGTGGGGACCCAGAAGGGTTTCTTCAGAAAAAAGGGAAGGGGAAAAAGGAATAGGGGATCAGGTTAGATTGAAGGCTAGGCGGAATAACTCTGTCTTACAGGCCCTGCGGAAGGAGATCAGGTCCCATAGGGCCCTAGTCTCATGGGACAGAGCATTCCACCAGGTCGGAGCCAACACTGAAAAAGCCCTGGCCCTTGTGAAGGATAATCTGTCTGCTTTGGGGCCCGGGGCCCTTAAGCTATTGTTATTCATGGACCTTAAGGTCCTCTGTGGGGCATACCAGGAGAGGCGGTCCTATAAGTATGAGGGTCCTAAGCCTAAGATCTCCGAGTCTCTCAGTCTCTCTCGCTTACAAGCACATGCATCTCTAAAGTATCACATATACACAGAATACACTCAAGGTCTATACAACGTGTTCCTTCCAAAAAATGGAAATGCATAATCTTACCAACAGAAGTGAAAATTTCAAAACTCAGTTCACGCTTCTGGCTAACAGCTTTGTTTCTCAAAAGTGGAGGAGTAGTGGTGGATTTTCTACGTACCTTCTTGCTTCTCTAGGCTCTCCTTCGCCAAACAACAATCTGAATGGTTATCAGCCTGAGAAAATACTTGAGAAAAGTTGAACTCTGTATCTGCAGTCCACCACCCTTGACCTTCTGCATAACTTCTAAGCTCAGGGTGCTCTGCATCGATCTTTGTAGTTAAGGAAAGCTGGCTGCAAATGCACTTGACTCCCTCTATGAAAAAACAATTCATATATTCTATTGTCGTTCATTAAACGCAAATTTAAGCTGAATTTATTTTACATCGTGCAATATCAATCAATTAGGCATGCAGAGATCACGAAAGGCGGGTGGCAAAATTCATTTCCGTGGTACTGTGATGGGATCACCATTCTCAGAGCTGAATACTTTTGAGGATTGTTTGTAAATAACGTGCAGAGTAAATCAGGCATCATCACACCTGATCATCAGTCTTACAAAAGACAGAGGCCTGGATCCAGACTAAGTCAATGAGTCAAGTTAGTCATAACTTAGTTGAGCTGAAGTTTTATTTATTTCAACTGGAACTAACATAGTTCGCTTCAAATGCAATATGCTAATGTAGGGGACAAGAGGAGGAAACAAGTAGCTCCTCTCCATCCGTAAGCTGATTAGCTCTGTGAACCAACACGCTGCCTTTCATGATGTAGAGATGATCATTCAATGCGGCATGAGGTCTTCCTTCTACCCCAATGGAGCAGCAAAGTGCAGTAGTTATCTTCCCAACCGCCCCCCAAAGGGATATTAAAAGAGACAAAGACCACCTCTGTGCAACAAACTCACAAGGGAAACCTACAGAAATAATTACCAACATGTATCTGCGTTGGTGCAGTCCAAATAATTGGTGCATATCGCTTTTCTAAGACATATCCCTTTTCTAGGACAGATACAAGAGAACACTTGTCTCTTTCAGTATAAGACCATAATAGTGTCACCAGTTAACTTACAAGTTGCTGAGAATGCTACTACGTACTAGAAAAACGGAATCGAGAGCAAAACATAAAGTCTACCTTACACCTGTGGTGTCACAGCAATGCAGAAAGCTGCCTTATTTATAGGAAGTTGAAGTATTTGTCCATCAAGCCTAGTATTGTCTACTCTGACTGGAGCTGCTCTCCAAGGGTCTCAACCAGAGGTCTTTCACAACAGCTGCTACACGATCATTTTAAACTGGAAATCAACACAGCAATCCTAACCACATTTACCCATGAGTAAGCCCCACTGAATTCCACAAGACTTGCTTCTGAGTAGGCATGATGAGGATTGCCCTGTTAGTGTGTTGGCCAAGGACTACGACCAGATACAGTCCTATGTGCAAACAGAGCAAGTCCACCTTCCTTTCAGTGGAAATGCTCACATTACTGTGTGTGCAAAAAAGTGTCATCCATTGAAACAGGCACCCCCAACCTGCAGCCCTCCAGATGTTTTGGCCTACAACTCCCATGATCCCTAGCTAGCAGGACCAGTGGTCAGGGATGATGGAAATTGTAGTCCAAAACATCTGGAGGGCCGGAGGTTGGGGATGCCTGCATTGAAACAAACTGGAGAACATATACCATTCCTGTAGAGCAGGCTTCCTCAACCTCGGCCCTCCAGATGTTTTTGGCCTACAACTCCCATGATCCCTAGCTAGCAGGACCAGTGGTCAGGGATGATGGGAATTGTAGTCTCAAAACATCTGGAGGGCCGAGTTTGAGGAAGCCTGCTGAAGAGGCTCCATATGAGCATGAGAGTATACAAAGAACTGAGCAAAAGAGGGTTTGGATAAGGCCAGTTGCACAATGTCTTAAAACTTAAAAATGATTTTTATGTACACTTACAAGCCGGAACAAATTTGCGCGTGGGAGACTTAAATTTGATGGTGCACCATTTTAAAGGTTCAGTGAATGTCAGCGACAATTTGAAGCTGACATGAAAATGTCAGCAAGTCAGAGAGCCACAATTTCAAGGGACAGATGTGAAAGTAATGTGCACAATTAACCTTGAGTGGGAGAACAAGACCTGCAGATAGAAAAGATCTTTGGTCAATCAACTGTTATTTCTGCTTGAGTGAGAAAAACAAAACTCCACACAGGCAGAAACTGATTTCCTTACGCAGAAGAAGCTTTCTGAATCCTGACATAAAATTCAACCAAGCCAGTATGTTAGAAACTTCCAGAAATTGTCCTTAAGGTTAACAATTAAAACACACACACACACACACACACACACACACACACACACACACACACACAAAACTGCTTTAAATGACATACTACCATTACAAACTGGAGAGCAGGAACAAACATTAAATGGAAATTGGAAATTCATTCATGAACAACTCATCATCGCCATGGCAAATGTTCATGTACTCAATCACTTCCTCATAAATAGCAGATTGGGATAAAAATTGTAACGGACCTGTAATGTTCTCTGCTGCCCAGTGTTTCCCAACAGTCTCCAGAACCCAAGCTTCTTTTCTGTCCACTATCAGATACGCAGTCTGGAAAGCATGGCATACACTCCCATCTTCGTAATAATTGCCTCCTTGGCCATGCTCTTCCAACAGAGAGACAATGACATCCAAGGCTTCTTTAGCTGTTCCACCCCTTTCTAGACCAAGCCTGGGGAGGGAACCAAAGGAAGTGGGGAGGATGCAACTCAACTACAGCAACAATGGAAGGCCATGTCAAAGCAAGCTTACCAGCCTGCCAAAAGATAAAACAAAATCTAGAACAAGATCATCATTTGGTTAAGCGATCATGAACCCAACTCCCAAACCCCCATTAAAAGGTAAAGGTAAAGGAACCCTGGATGGTTAAGTCCAGTCAAAGGTGACTATGGGGTGCAGAGTCCATCTCGCTTTCAGGCCAAAGGAGCCAGCGTTTGTCCACAGACAGCTTTCTGGGCCATGTGGCCAACATGACTAAATGCCTCTGGCACAACGGAACACCGTGATGGAAACCAGAGCGCACAGAAATGCCATTTACCTACCCATCACAGTGGTACATATTTATCTACTTGCACTGGTGTGCTTTTGAACTGCTAGGTTGGCAGGAGCTGGGACCGAACAACGGGAGTTCACCCGGTCGCATGGAATCAAACTGCCAACCTTCTGATCGGCAAGCTCAAGAGGCTCAGTGGTTTAGACCACAGCGCCACCCGCATCCTCATTATCCCTACCGCAACAATCAATTTAGTTTATAATATTTGCATCCCGTTACCACACTTAGTACATGAACACTAAGATATGTAGTAAAGCACTAACATGCAAGAACATAAAATACTGTATTAATTATTATTATTATTATTATTATTATTATTATTATTATTATGTGGACTAAGCCTTTGACAGGGTCGTCCTGTTGGCTCTGCAAGTGATTAGGGAAGATTTATTTTGTAGTAGCCTGAGGACAGTTGTCACAACTGTACCACTGAAATGGTTTGAAATGGGCAATAGTTTTAATTTTCATCACCGCGTACTGCTGTGACATGGAACAGGATATTTTGGTTCAAAATGAACCAGTGGTCCACTTTTCTTTGAATATAAACTCTTGTGGGGTGTAGTTGGTTTTTTAATTGTGCCTGTATATTCTTTAGTGCAGGAAAAGGGACTTAAGATGTCTATGTGCTCCATTTTGCCCTGTCCCACCACCAATTTACTAAATCAAAACAGAATGTTAGCAGATAACATTCCTATGTAGCTGGAAAATACAGAGGAATTGTCAAAAGACAGGGTGAAATAAGGGAACTGGACCTTCTGATGGTCATAACTTGACCCCACCCTGCCTTCAATAACCTAATTAAAATTAGCTCTTTTAATAAGGACCAAGGTGAAGTCTTATTAGAAAGTTACATTTCAAACATCCATAATTTTGATTAATACTGGCCTGCTGTTGCCATTAGGGAATTAATCCCAGAACTCATACATGCTGGAGTATTTGGATATAAGCCGATTTATTCCCATTAAAGTCAGTGACTGCCGGTCTCCTGCTGTTTTTAAGTTCGAAAAGCAAAATGGATTTGTGAATAATAAAAGTGCCTCCTGTTCATAACGAAGGGGGCAGAAAAAAGAAGATTCCAGCATAGAAATCTGCATTGATTGAAGAATGGGAAAGAGGAGCTTAATGTACGTATAACCAGCTTATTAAATATACTTCTAATCAGTCACGTGATGAACTGATCTTCCAGCTAAACTGAACGGGATGCAACTGTGTTTTCCCAAAGGAGGATTCAAATCTTGCAAGGACACTTATAAGACCTGCACGCTTGGGAACTGCTTGCAACGGGGAGAGTCCATGCAAAAGGAGAGAATACGGCAGACCCAATCAGCTTGCTTAGCAGTCTTGCTTGACAGCTTGTCAGGTGTCAAACAGATAAACAACTACAGTACCGGGTATTTGACTTTCAGAAGACATCTGAAGGCAGCTCTGTTCTGGGAAGTTTTTAATGGCTGATGGTTTATTGTGTTTTTAATATTTTGTTGGGAGCTGCTCAGAGTGACTGGGGCAACCCAATCAGATGGGCGGCATATAAATAATAAAATTATTATTATCATTATTATTAGCTCCAACAACAGCCTACAGCCCTATTGCAGTTTCTAGCATGGAAGCCAATCTCAGTGTCATTTCTTTTCCACCCTTTCCTTCTCAGCATCTCTTTTCCAGCCATAATAGTTCTTATTGACATTAAGCTAATCTTGCTGTACTATACAAACAAGGCTGGCCAGAGGAACCATGTCAATCAAGCTGGGCTAGAATAAAACGATTTTCTGGAGCTCATTCGTCAGCACTTGAGTGAACGGCAAATGGTTTTCCATTGGAATGCATGAGATGCAGTATGCCTGACAATGATTTAATTATTCCAGAGTCCCCGTTCCCCCACCTCCCCGCCTTGAAGCGCACAAGCAAGAATTCTAAGTCACAGTAGGCTGTTTTGAAAATGAAGACTAAAACGAAGCTGCGCAGATTTACAAAGCAACTGCTGCTTTTAAAAGCACACTAGGTTGTATTCCAACTTGCATCTTGGCACATCAGCAAACCATTTTTTAAAATAAGAGTGCCCAATTATGACTTTAAAGTTTGTGTACCGTGCTTGCCATTCTCAGGGTTTCAAGCCAAAAGGATACATCACATACAAGGCACAGAGACATGGCAGTTCATGTATTAATGAGGAAAAGAAACACTTGCATTGTACTTCATGTGTAAAAGCGCACAGTGTTTTCCATATGTGGACCAAAATGGTGATGTTACCAAGAGGAGGGCTTGATTTTCTGCTGATATTCATTGCTCAGAACATATAACAGGCTACACAACCCATCCACAATGTGGTTGTTAATCACCCACAGGGTGGATTTGATTTAAATCAAACCAATTTAAATCACTAGTCGGTAAGACTTGATTTAAACCATTTTTTTACAGAAAGACGCATTCTTGCTGGTATAACCTTAATATTTACAACCAGATGATGGTTTCATTTTTGGAATAATAAATTTTCAGAGTAGTTTTTACAGTTATATCAAAAATTACTGATTTGGTTATGCTATTAGAAATACATAGACTGATAGTTATGAAATTATTGTGAGGTTTAATAAGTTAACTGTTTATATTTGGACAACATTTCTGCTGAACTTTATTGGAAGGAGAAAAATAATCATTTCCTTAGTAACAATTTAAACAATTTATTGAACTAAAACAATAACATTATAGCATATGTATCCATGTTTGTTAATTGATGCGATTAAACAATTAAAAAAACCTTAGACTGAGTTTTAGCACACATGAAAAACTTAAAACAAATTCTTATTTCTTGATAGCCTTTGGACTATAATGTAACTTAAACAGAAAACTATATTTAGAAAGATTTTTCCTCCAAAAGAATTTTATTTTAAAAATCCAATTTAAATATAAAAAGAAACTGATTTAAAATTTTAAAATCCTATTAAAAAACAAAATCATTGATTATTATACACCCTGATCACCCACCTGACAAGATCCATTCCTAGGAGAGCTTCAGTTTCCGAGGCTGGTTCTTTGGTGATAATGGCTTCATTGGTAATGAAGACTCCATGTTCATTTGCCCCCATTTCTGCCCCCCAAAGCCAGGAAGGTCTGCTCAGAGCGACAGCGTTGGTCTTGGGCACCTGGTCAATCTCAATGTATGTGCACTACAGTGGGGGAGAGGAAGAGAAGACGTCACTGAATCAGATTATATTTCTCTATAGAATGTACTGTACAGTGTTATCATATTGACATGTCACCACAGAAAGATTTTTACTTACAAACTTGTTTTAGACAGTGTATCCTAAAGGATCTCCCAACAGCCCCAAAAGTTACCCAATTCTAGCTGCAAAACTGACCATGAATACACAAAAGATACTGGACAAAAATAAAACACAGGCAGCTGATATTAAATTATTTTTAAAGACTAAACATGTCACTTTCCATTGGATTTCAACATGTTGTAGCTACTGGTAGAGGAGCGATGCATGAATTTCTAGCGCTTATGAGAGAGAAAAATTCATTTGATTTTATGGCAGATGTTTTATGTCAAATACGCAGCTGGTTATGATAAGCAAGTTTTCTCTCTAATAAAAGCATATATGATCAAAAATATGTTAGCCCTTTAAAAAAAGATTTCATAAGGGGAGCAGAAAAGCAAGAGTATGTGTATCTCTGCTTCTGTAGATTCTGGAATTAGAAAGCAGAATATGTCATTTTTCTCACTAAAGTCTTTGTTGTATAAACTGCAATTTGACCCAGCTGCTGTTAGACTGGCAGTGCCTGGATTCAAAGTACAGCAGAAAGAGAATGGTCATTATGAAAACAAAAGGAAAGTGACTCGGATAACTCCAAGGTATTTGTGAGCCAAAGCTAGCAGGCTCATTTTAAGATTCCTGTTTTCAATTGCTGTATAAATGTTCACTATCAGGTAAATGGATCCAAAGGTGAGAACAGGTGAAAGAGAACAGAGCAACATGCCATTTTACAATATTGACCGTGAGAGTCTGTATGTTACATCTGACAAACATGCCCTTTGTCAAACCCACAAATTAAGTACAAAATAAAGCTGTTCTGTTTACCTCAACTTTGCATCCTGGATCATGAGTAGCAGCGGCAAAATAAACTATCTCCTGTACCTCGTCCCTGGGCCGTGCAGAATTTTTCCCAATGACTATAAGGCCATCTTTAGTGTGTGGTGGGAATGCAACGAAACAGTAACTGGGAGGTGCCAGAGCCATCCTAGAGAAAAAAGGGACATTTTAGGATCCTAAGAAACTGCCTTATTCCAGGCCATTTTATTTCTCCATTTAGCCAGGGCTGGTCCAAAACATTTTGCTGCCTGAAGCGAAGCAATAAAATCGAGCATTTCTCACAGGGCATTGTATCCAAGGTTGATCAAGTTATTTTGACCCCTGAGGCAGAAAATCCCACAACTGCCCCTCTTGCTGGCAGCAAAAACAGAATAAGAAAGAACAATTTTCCGCCCCTTTACAAGACACGTTATCTCTTCACCATGCCTAATGATAGGGCCGGCCGTACAGCTACCCCAGTATTGTATTTGCTGCCTGACAAGCATCTCTTTGGGGTATTAGGCAGAGAAAGGCCTTTCCCATCTCCTGATTCTTTTAAGTGGTGATGCCAGAATTAAACATGGGATCTCTGAGATACACAAAGGATTTGCTCTCCCACTGAGCTACAGACTCTGCCCAAATCGGTTAACTTGACCAAACTGGCATTTGTCGGTTGTTATTCTTGTCTCACCAGCTAAATAATCCCATTTTAATGAAAGAAAGTAATCCAAAATGACTTACTGCAGCTCAGTAAACAAAGTTGTTTGAGTGTGAAAGGAGAATGATGGAAGAATTAGTGAGGAGAATAGTGGGGTCTTTAATAATTTAATAATAGTGCTTTAATAATTAAAACAGATTGTTTTCTCTTACAAACAACTATACCCAGGTATAGCCAGGTAAAATGTACTTCCTAACTCAAATGTTTTAGTAGAGAGATAGGCAAGGATTTTTAAGTACCACAAACATGCCCCACCTGAGACAAGGTTATTTGGAAAAATAATTGGTGTTCCCTTATAATCTCAGCCCCACCAATTAACTGACTGAAGCTTTAATGCACTTAAGTCTACTTGTTTCCATTAATTAATGTCTGCAGCCCTAATTGGATATACATTAGCAGAAAGCTGTGTGTTAGTTCTTTTACTGTCTTAACTTCCTCAACAGAGAATCATCTTAAAGAACTGGAGAATAACTGGCACATCTTGTGCTATTAGCAACCAACTGCCACAAAACTCTGGACCAATATTTTGGCTCAGTTCACACATCACGTCAAATCATGATTTTCAACCAGCTGCCATTGGTGGTGGAACCTGAGAACTCCAAACCTGTGTCAATAAATCATGCTTAATGATTGAAGTCCTCAAAAACATACCTATTTATTGCTGTGTTCTCATGATTTAAAGACTGCAATTGGAGTGTTGGTATCTTTGATGCCATTTTATCTTTAACTGTTCCTGCAGTTTTAGGATTTTTCTGGGCTGCGTATTTTGATTTTATCACTGGATACTGTTATTTATTAATGCTTGTGTTTTGGGGTTTTAAATTTATTATGTCTTATGTATTGTTGGAAGCTGCCTTGAATAGGCCGTGTCCCAGAAAGATGGTTTATAAAAATGTCTTTAATAGTAAAGAAAAGACAACAAGAATAAGACACTTTGGGTCAAAGTGGGCTGCAAACCATAGTTTGGTATATAGGCTAATGTCTGAAATGGCAACCGGTTATTTATCTATCACACTTTCAAAGCATCTCAGAGTGATTTACATTAATTTGAACCAATAATCAAATTGATACTAATACAATTAAAAACGAAACAAAAGCAAAGCAAGCAAAACAAAAGCCATGTTTTAAAAAATCAATAAATGCTTGAGTGAATAAAGATGTATTCACCAGTAGCCAAAAAGATATCATATGAACTGTAAGACAAGCATCCCTGAGGAGAAGATTCAAAAGTTGGGGTGCCACCACAGAGGGTGTCCTGCCTTGCCTCAGATGGCAGCGTCTGAGAGGCAGCCTTTGAGGCAGATCTTAATGTTCAGCAGGTGGGCCAGAAACATAATTCTAGTCAATCTCTGCCTCTGGAGGTTACTACACTATAGTCAGAATACTGAGCAGAAGGAATCTGAAAGCAGAAATGGAGTTCCAACTTATTCGCTCTTGTGTCTGTTAGCAAAAAAACACATTTTGGGGGCTCTTGGCATGATATTCAAAGTGGGCCTTTGACAAAATAGGTTGGCCTCTTCATTGTCTTCACACAAACACAACCCTACGCACAATTCAGTGTTTAACTATATTCCAGCATCATCAATTATTTGATGCACTTTTACATTTCAGTGAAACGTTAAGTGGGGTGGTGGTGGTGGTGGAATCCTCATCAACTTCCTTGTGTTGGCCATGCCATTTAATAGAATTTGCCCTATGAGCTGGTGCCATCACAGAGCAAGTTTCCAGCCTCTGATCCAACATAAATAGAAATGGCCTCCGCTCATACAGCAAGGATGCGGACCTTGACATTCACCACTGGGATGGATACTGATTCCTCTCGTGTTATTGCAACAGCTAGAGAAGCTGTGTTTTCCCCAGCCACAAATTGCCCACTGCGTACAATACAAAGCATCACTCACTTTTTAAAAGCTTGATGGGTACGCTGCCTGTGATTATCATCCCTTGTCTCAAAAGGCATAAATCCACAGAATGAGGAGACTGATACATCTTTCAAAAATCCCAGGAGAGCTGAACTGTATTATTCATGTGCAGTTAATTAGCTCCAAGACACAATTTTAGCAGGTTGCTTTGATATAGATCTTATCAGACAAGACAATGGTCAGAATGCAATATCCAATTCCCTTGCGACTACCTGAAGTGACAACTTTCAAGTGATTTCTCACTGTCTAGTGCTTCTTGATGAAAATTAACCTCAAGGGAATTTGGCTGTATGCTGCTATTTTTGCTGCTGCTGTTTGTGCAGCTAACGCTGCCTTTTCAGTTACTATGCCAATGTGCTTAAAATAGGCTGGCATGCTGAAGAGTAAATAGCTTTGATTAACATGTAAAATGAATTCTTTGTAAGGCATTTCAGGGAGCCTAAATGGGAAAAATTATTTATTTATTAAAATAAGAACCGCCGTCAAGAGCTCATCTGTACAGATACTCAGGGCTGTCTCCGGGACTTGGGACTTGCCAGCCATAGCATGAACTGAGAACTGCTATTGTGGGAAGTGGACAGCAAACTTTTATTTTCCTTTCCTTTCCTTTATACATATATCTGCATGAATGCAAGGCTGCATTCTCTGACTTGTGACAAGCACAAGGTACGCTGTGAGGCTTGGCAAGTCGACAACCCCTCGTGCTGCTTCTCAAGTTGTTCATATGTATATTAAAAGTGTCTAATTCTCAGCTCTAATGACTTTTAATTAGAGTGTGTTTAGTCTGCTTCCATTATGCACTGAAAGACGTTCAAGGCAGGGCTGGTAAAATCAGCACATATTTTTAGCCCGGGAAATAGGTCAATACTTTGCAATGGTTTGCGAAGAAACAATGAGATTGCAAGCAGAGGAGGTGGGTGGGAGAGCTGGGGTTTTGTCTACCAAATTGCCTTTTGTTTCAGATGGCTAGAGAGCCATTAGCTTCTGGTGCAAATACAGTCACTAGGAAACGGCCCACAAAAAGCCTAACCAAGTGTGGGAAAAGCCAGTCTTGCTTTGCAATGTGAACAATTGCTTACCGGACTGAATGGGAGGGTGGTCTTTAAACACTTTTCCCTCTTGCTTTTCTAATTTGGTGCCCTGAAGCTTTGTTTCCATGAAACAACCTCGAGATGCTCCTTACTACCTGCTCCATGTTGGGGAACATTCAGGCATGCGTATTAAAAACAAACCTAGACTAATTAGTTAAGAATAATACGCCGGTATAAATGGCTTTGATTATACTGAAGGCTTCCCCCCCCCCCCCGATCTGTATCCTCTGTTCATGTTTCTTGAGCAGTAGCAAAAGGCATAAGCTTTGCAGGAAAGCATTTGTTCAAAGGAGACTCATTTTTCCTATTAAAAGAACTTAAGGCAGGTGGGAGCATTTCTGCTGGGAGAAAAGTCTGCATGATGAAACAATAAATCACAGCTCTGCTACCTCTTACATTCCCCTTCAGGCAAAATGCAAGTATAAATAGTATGACTGGGTTACCATTTTCTTTATTAAATATGAATATTTCAAAGTGACTTGAATTCTTAATGCATCTACCATATGGTTGCCAACCCCAAATGCTCTAAAAGCGAGATTCAGAATCTCCACATTCTAAAAGGATCTTCTCGTGCACAGTAATACATACCGACTATCTTTGTAAATACACAGGCCCCGATTCAGACACAGAATCACAGAATTGTAGAGTCGGAAGGGACCACAGGGTCATCTAGTCCAGTGTTCCCCAACCTTGGGCCTCCAGTTGTTTTCGGACTACAATTCCCATCATCCCTGACCACTGGTCTTGCTAGCGAGGGATGATGGGAGTTGTAGTCCAAAAACAGCTGGAGGCCCAAGGTTGGGGAACACTGATCTAGTCCAACCCTCTGCAATACAGGAATCTTTTGCCCAACACGGGGCTCAAACCCACGACCTTAAGGTTAAGAATCTCATGCTCTACCAACTCTGCCACGCTCACCATCCTTCAGCCCCACTCTCACTATAGGGCGACCCAATGCAGAGAGATAGCCAGGAATCCTCTGGGAACTGCATAAAAGCAGCTCTAACTACTTCCAACAAATAACACCAACCACCTCCAATATCAAGCAGCTGCACCATCTTTGAATCCCAGCTTTTGGCACCATTTCCGAGCACGTTTGAGCCAGGGCAGCTGTGGAGAGACAAGTGGGCAGGCAGACAGAAGAGGCAGGCCAGGAGGAGAGGTGAGCAGGCGAGGGGGGCAGAAACTTCTGGGGGGGTGAGAGGCAAGCGGGTGGGAGGAAGCGGAGGCCTGTGCCCAGTTGCGTGCAGCAGAGGAAGATGTGATCCACAGAAGTGCAGTGGGGGGGGGGAGGAGAAGTGCAGGGAGCAGGCCCCCCCCAATATTTTGTTCAAGTTGGTGCCTATGCTTCTTGGTTTGTTTATTCCACTTATGCCAGTGGAGGAGCGACACAGGAATAGAAATATGCAGCAGTACACTGCTCAGTCACATGGCAATTCAGAAACTTGTATTGATGCCTCTGGGACGATGCAGGCTACAAATGAAATACAGTGGTACCGCGGGTTAAGTACTTAATTCGTTCTGGAGGTCTGTTCTTAACCTGAAGCACCACTTTAGCTAATGGGACTTCCTGCTGCTGCTGCACCGCCAGAGCACGATTTCTGTTCTTAGTGGAGTTCTTAACCTGAAACGTACTTAACCTGAAGCGTACTTAACCCGAGGTACCACTGTAAATAGGTGAGCAAAATGAAATCAGGAGACTGGAGAGATATATATATTGTTAATTTATTTCAAATCTGTATTCCAATTAGTTTAGTTTACCCCTCAAGGCGGTAAATATAGCTAGTATATTTTGCAGCGGTAATTGCTATTTCATCAGCCGTTGAGATCTGCAGAGGAGTAGGAGCCGACCGGATTCTGCAACTTTTTGCAAAAAAAAAACCCCAACATTTTGTACCAGCAGGATGGCAGTCACATTAATCACATTCCTATCTATCAAACGGCGTCAGGATTTGCTACAATATACAAAACAAGTCTCTGCTCTAATAAATGAATGTCACACAAAGAATATTGCAAAGTGGCTGCAACTTCTTCTCTAGAAGCCAACGTCTGTGCTAAGCCACACCCACTTTTGTTATTATTTATTCATTAAATTTATGTACCACCCTTCATTTGAGGATCACAGGGTAGTTTACAGTATAAAAACACAAAAATACATAACATACCGTAGTAACAAACAACAACACACACACACCAGTTTAAAAGGCTATAGATTGTTTAATTAGCCAAAGGCCTGAGAGAAAGAGGAATATTTCTGCCTGAAGATATGCAATGAGGGTGCGAGGTGAGTCTCCCTGGGAGCTCTGCTCCACCTCTGGTATGTTGCGGGAAGCTAAACCATGGTTTGGCTTAGCATGCTTTATGAACCTGGGCTCGTGGTTTGTTTTGCTCCAGATAAATAATGAGCTGTAACCAATGTCTGCTCTTTGTTTAAACTAAAGTTCAAGGCAAATCACAAGCCCGCATTCAGAAGACATGTTAGCTAAGACAGACTTAGCTCACAAGAGCACAAGCTGAGAAGCAGCAAAGTGGCTGTAATCTCCATTCTTAGTACATCTGTGCTAAGCCATGGCTTGTCTCAGTCTTAACACACTTTGAAATGCTACATCTGAACTGCAAAAGAGATGTTGCTGGGCAACCGAATGCTTCTATAGTTCCCAATGGTCTGAGTTCAAGGGGGTTGCAATGCTCTGTGATAGTGGGGGCAACCATGGAGTTCTCACTATTCTTTAGATTAGGGCAGTGATGGCTAACCTTGACACCCCAGATGTTTTGGAACTACAACTCCCATCATCCCTAGCTAACAGGATCAGTGGTCAGGGATGATGGGAGTTGTAGTCCCAAAACATCTGGAGTGTCAAGGTTAGCCATCACTGGATTAGGGAGAGGCAAAAGATAATTTACCTTTGTTTGCTAAATCACTAGATTACCTGCAGTGGACAAGAAGAGTCTGACTTCTAATCTTACCGTATTTTTCCACGTATAAGACTAGGTTTCCCCCCTAAAAAATAATGTCAAAAATTAGGGGGGCCACTTATACACGGATTTATCTCCCCCCATTTTCTTAAATCCAAGTCCCCCAAAATAGGGGGCGTCTTATACATGGGGGCGTCTTATAGAGGAAAAAATACGGTATTTTTATTTTATACATGAGGAGCAGCAACAAAAAGGCTTTTAAAAATAATCTGTTCGAATTCCAGATGTACAACAATTCAGATGCAGATTTTTATTTGCATATTTAGGCCAGTCATCCCAGTGTATGACTCACAAAGTGCAGCAAGCAATTCCGCCAGACTGCAACAGAGGAAATGCTAGGAATCAGGGTCACCCCACTGGCTCTGCTGGGAGACAGAGATAATTGGCTCCCCCATCCCCTTCTAGCTGACCATTAGGACTACTATTTAATAATCGGTGCCTAAGTTTACCTCTACCCTTTTCTATCCCCGCCACTATTTTCCCCCTCTTTTGTTGAACATACATAAGATGTTCCGAGAGGCATTTTTGGGGGGTGGGGTGGGGTGGTAAGAATGCTTTGGATAAATAGTCCTCACCCCCTCCCCTCCCATGATGCCACTGGCTCAAACAAGAGGTTCACACAGCCAGGAGTTGGTGAACCCTCGTGAGTTCTTGTAAAGCAGAAACAAAGTTTTCTCATGCATAGCCAACTCACCAGGGGTCTGGCAACAGGGTGGATTTGATTTAAATCATGATTTAAATCACGATTTAAATCACTAGTCAGTAAGGCTCGATTTAAATCACTAGTCAGTAAGACTTGATTTAAATATTTTTTTTACAGAAAGACTCATTCTTGCTGGTATAATCTTAATATTTACAACCATATGAAGGTTTCATTTTTGGAATAATACATTTTCAGAGTAGTTTTTACAGTTATATAAAAAATTACTGATTTGGTTATACTACTAGAAATACATAGACAGATAATTATGAAATTATGGTGAGGTTTAATAAGTTAACTGTTTATATTTGGACAACTTTTCTGCTGTACTTTATTGGAAGGAGAAAAATAATAATTTCCTTAATAACCATTTAAACAATTTATTTAACTAAAACAATAACATGATAGCATATGTATCCATGTTTGTTAATTGATGTGGTTAAACATTATAAAAAAAAACTCAGACTGAGTTTTACCACACTTGATAAACTTAAAACAAATCCTTATTTCCTGATGAATAGCCTTTGGACTACAATGTAACTTAAATAGAAGACTATATTTAGAAAGATTTTTCCTCCAAAAGCATTTTATTTTAAAAATCCGATTTAAATAAAAAAAAATCCGATTTAAATAAAAAAAATCCGATTTTTTTGATATTTTTTTTTTAATCATTGATTTTTATCCACCCTGTCTGGCAATAATCTCTACCAGAATGCCATACCCTCAGCAGCCTTCAGCAGATTGTGTCTCAATGAGACCTCCATGGAGCGATGCCACTGCGTGATAACAACGCAACACATGCCATAGGTTGCACACCTGCAAAACCTTGATCACTGCGGTACCGAACAACATTTATTAACTGTAATTTAGCTAAAAAATTATGGCTATGGAACAATATGTTGGGCGATTCCTCTATCTCAAACTGCATAAAGCCACTGCTGGGGGAAAAAAGGAAGGAGGAACAATTTTTGGATACATTAGTGAAAGAATATAAACATTGTTACCCTTCTGATAAAAATACAGAATCTAATAAAGAATCTAGCAGCAGCTCTCCAATAATTCTAGCATGGGTGGACTTTGGTAATATAGTGCCCTAAGTGAGGACAAAATTTGGCACACACCCCCTTTAAATATTTCTTATTTTTACACACACAAAAACTTCATTTTGGTACACTCGCTTTTTTATGTCTCTTCTCAGTGGGCACCTGTATAAATATCAGGTTTTTAAAATTAGTTATTATTATTTTGTATTAATTATTAGTTTGCACCTCCTTGGCTCGGCACCCTGTGCAGAGAAACCACCTCCCTAAATCTGGCCCCGATTCCAGCAAGGATCTTCTCCATATGAGCCACCAGAAATAATTACAGTGGTACCTTAGTTTACGAACTTAATCTGTTCCGGAAGTCGGTTCTTAAACCAAAGCGTTCTTAAACCAAGGCATGCTTTCCCATAGCAGCGGGGGACTCAATTCACAAATGGAACACACTCAACAGGAAGCGAAACATGTTCTTATTCCAAGGCAAAGTTCACAAACCAAAACAGCTACTTCCAGGTTTGCAGCGTTCTTAATCCAAGTTAAACTAAGCTGTTCTTAAACCAAGGTACCACTGTATACTGAAAGCCACATTCCCTTATTTTACATGCCAGTGATGGGCAGGGCCAGAGACAAAAGTGGGTGGAGCTAGTAGGCCAGCTTCTAAACACCCCTCTTGTCCTCTATACAGGCAAGCAAAGGGCACTATGACTATCAGAGGTCAAGGACACATTCCATCCAGGCAAAAACACTCATAGAATCTAACTGAGAAGGAAACTATAATGAACACTACAGGCATTTATACAGAGGTAGCCCACTGGGCCTATGCAGCTGAGTAGTTCAGGGGTCAGTTTAGAAACCCACTAAAATGTCAAGGTCTTCCCTTACAGGGCAGCACAGCTACACAAAGGCCAATAGTGCTTTAAACTACAGATCATGCAGATCTAAAACTAATCAGAAAACCCCATTATGATAAAAGGAAGATGCACGTGAATCTCCAAACCCACAATGCCATTTCAAAACCATAACCTTGAGCTGAAAAGCTTGTTATTTTATGTACGGTAAGTAGATCAAACAATGGACAGAGGGAGAAAATGTTCCAGTAAAGCCCAAAACCTTAGTCTTGAAGAACTTTTGAATTAAAGTCCCAAAGAGACCACCTGAGCAGGTGCATTTCTTGCAATTATTAAAAACAAAACAAAAAAAACCATCAGGCAGTGATAAATCGACTTTCAGTTCATGTTCTGGTATTCACAATTTTAGAAAAGAAAACCATGCATTCTTAACAAATCGCAGCAAAATCTCACATTTACTACTTGCAATCTGTGCCCCCACTCATATTTAATTAGGAAGAAGCCACAATGAAAAGCAAGTTTGTAGAAATGATTTCAATGAGTCAGATGAAGTACAAAGACTAGACTTCTATATATAGCAGGCAGCCATATTATACTTCACACTAGACTCCAGATAGACATCACCTGTTAAACCTTTGTAAACGAGATAGGAATTTCCAGAAAACCACAGGAAGAAGCAGTGGAACTGATCTAAGGTCACAGAAGATGGATGGCAAATGTCAGAAGTGCAGGAAGACACTGGGGCAACGAGCAGTTAAAACGGCTCAGGAACTTAGCAGCAACGGAGTTACTACAGCTAGCAAGCCTACATTTCCACCCTGCAAGCATCTCTACAGATACAGCTCCACTACAGCATCTCAGCAATATACACCTGCCCCCTTCAGCTATATACCCAAAGCCTTGCAGCATCCAAGGACCTCCGCCTCTCCAGAAAATCTCAGATGCAGTAGCTTACTGGTATCTACAGCCTGAGCGAATTAAGACTCTGTTCCCCCAGGCAGGAAGCTACACACCCAGAGGCAAAAGGTGAATGGGAGGTCTGGGGTGGGGTGGAGACTTTTCCCATCCAGTGCGGAGTGTGTGAAGCGGCCATCGTGGACCAAGGGGAGGCCACTAGCACATGCAGAGGAGAGAGGGGCCCAGGAATGAGTCATCAAGTGCAAAGATCAAGGAGGGGCAAGGGAGAAGTAGCCCTAGAGACAGTGCTATTTTTAAGGAAAAGGTGCTGGAACTCACCATGACCTCACCTCATTCTCTTAAAATGGCAAGGGCACCCACCTGAGAAGTGCTGAAACTCAGTTCTGCCTGGAAAGAAAAAGCCCTGGCCCTAGAGCTCATAGGAGCCAACGTCCCTTTGGGCCCCCAGTAAAATATTGAGGGGGCTGGGCCCCAGCAAAATGGATGGGCATTGCCATTCAAATGGTGTGTGCGAGCCGCATCTTGTGATCGATTATGCAGGGTGGGGTTTACCTGAGCCGCCGCCCCCTCCTATTTTACTCAATTTGGCACCCCTGCTAGAGCTCGTTCTCAAGGTTTCTAGGTTGACGGAGAGGAAAAGCGTTTGTGTGTGTGTGTATGAGAGGGAGGATGGGAAAGCTAGGTGACCTGCCTCTTTGCAAAATCCCCGATGGCTGCACCTGCGAAAAAAGAGAGGCTCCCCATGCAGACGGCGGAGGCGGCGGCGGCAGCAGCGCACCTGCCGGGACCTCCAGGTGCGCCCTTGAGGCCGCCTCGCAGCGATGGGGGAGACCTTGGCAAGCGCCGCCGCCGCCTCCCTCGGTCGACGAAACGGGCTGAACCGTGGCTGCCGAAGACAAGCAAACCCCCCCAAAAGAGACACCCCCGGAGCGAAAGAGGGAGAGACCTCACCTTGCCGCTTGCACGCTCCCTTCGAGCTTTCCTCCGCCTGCAGCTCCGTCTGCGTGAGGGCGACTAGGCGGCGGCGGCCTCTCCTCCAGGTAACAGCTGCGCTCCGGCTCACGTGAGCGGCCTGCCAGCAGGGAGGGAGCCAGCAGGCGCCGCTGCCTCCTCGCGGCTCAGCGCCGGCGCTGCTGCTGCTGCTGTGCAGTCGCGTCTGCGCAGGGCTCCGCCTAGCGGACGTGCAGCTGCAGCCGTGGGAATAGGCGAGACGAGGAAGCGGGAGGGTCTTCTGGCCGGAAAGGGGCGTCTGGGAAGGACGGCTGCGATGAAGAAGCCCTAAGGGTTCCGGCTAGCGGAAGCAGAGCTGGGTGATGGAACCCTGAGAAGGGCGCCTCTGAGCATGCACAGAGGGACGCCGACTTCCCGCAACTGAGTGGCGTCTGAGGTGACGGCTAGGAGGAGCTCGAGCTGCTGCTTAGCTCCTTGCAATGCCGGAGTCGGTTCGGCAGCCCCAACGAACGACGGGAGCCGCCATGAAGCATCCCTCTTTTAAGAGCACTGCAGGGTTTCCTATGAAGAGCAACCGTCTCAGGGCACTTTTGGACGAACACATTTCTTGTGATAAGCTTGTGAGCGCATTTCATCAGATGCATTAACTGGGGGGGGGGGGGGAGATACCTATTTAAAAACACACCCATGTAAGGAGAAACTATTTTTATAGCATTACCTTACCTTTTCAGAAGGTAGCATTAAATTTCTTTGATTTTTCCCAGTTTACGTGTTTTTTTTTAATCAAACGTAGATTTACCAACCTAAATGCCACCCAGCCACACAAACAATAGCAGGTTTGAACTCCTCACACCCAAAACACATTTTAAAGACCCCTCACTGAAGAAATGTGCACGTTTCGCCCCCTAAAATTGCACGCCCTGGTGGCTGACCTCTATTTCATGGTCTTTGATCCTTTGTATCTATCAGAGGGAAACGCTTCCATGCACCTGATGATACAGTGAGCTCCACTCAACCAATACTTAAGTCACTGTGGGCTCCTCTAGGCCAGTGTTTCCCAACCACTAGGCTGTGGTGTTTTATTGCAGGTTTATTTCACAACATGTTCTTGACATGATAATAGTGCATAGCTGGTGGGCTTGTTCTGTTGTGCTTCCCCAATGCCATCTGGCTATTGCTGTCTGGAGGGGGCTACAGTACAACACTTGGGGGCAAAGATAAACCAAAACATTTGTGGTGTAAAGTTAAAAGGATTTCAGCAGGAAGCTATGGGGTGTCTGCTGAATGAAAATGAAGCAGTGTGACCATTCAAAACTTCTCCAGGCATGGACAGCATTGAAAGCTGCATCGCGTGTGACCGCAACGATAGCACAAGCACAAATAATCGCAAAAAAAGAACGAATTCCTATGCCCCACAAATAACCCAGAGATGCATTTTAAATAAAAGGGCACATTCTAATCATGTAAAAACACGCTGATTCCTGGACTATCCGTGGGCCGGATTTAGAAGGGCTGGATCCGGCCCCCGGGCCTTAGTTTGCCTACCCATGCTTAGTTGCATCATCCCCAAGGAATGGATCTTGCTCTGCAAGAAAAACCAAGTTTTCAGTCACAGTACCTTATACATCATGCCCAGAGTGTTCCCCACCCAATCCTATGCCGACAGTAGGATTCTTAAGACTATGGTTGCATGTCGTAACCAGTTTGTCTTACTTTAACCATGGTTCACTTGTGTGGCTATGCACATACAGCTCAAACCAGCCATAGTACGTTTCACACAAACCACAAGTGACAAACCAGAAACCAACCAACATTTGTTCTTGGTTTTATTTCTGACTTGCTGCTTGTGACTTGTTTGAAACAAACCATCGACCATGTTCAGAAAACATGACATCACTTGTTTTGAGGGCAAGGGAGCCATACAGGAACCATGTTTACGACAAATCAGCTATTGTGATGTGAAAATGAGGCCACTAAGATTGCATGCAAATTTTCTTTGTCCTAACATACACAAAAATAGTATCAGGAGGCGGGTATGTCAAATACAGTAGGCAGTTTGGGAGAGAAGCACTGCTACTTAATGTAGCTCGGGTTGTCAAAATTATTCCTTTTAAGATGCAAAACTACCGGTAGATCCATTTAAGGTGGGGGGAATCTCCCAGCTCCCGTGTCAAAGGGAATTACCTGAATGTATTTTAACATAGGTGCTGTCCTACACTGACAAGGTCACAGTGAAAAGGAGCAGAAAGGCAGGATATAAAAGGCTTGCCAAATATGTTGTGAACAGGAGCTTCACAAATATGGGGCTCAGGTGTTAGTGAAGGCTTAAGGAACAACCCACCCCTTACCTGTCCTACTTCCTTGCAGCTACCAGAGTGCAAGGTTTTTTTGGGGGGGTGGAGAGGGAGGAAGTGAAAGGATAGATCAGCTAAGGATAGCCTTATTGACAAGACAAGCAAACAACTGGTGCATATATCAAAGGGATTGGGGGAAAGTCTGTTATTTCTCATGGGCAAGTTGGGCTCCAAACTGCTGCTACACCCAAAACTCAGCATCGCTACTTGCTCTATTGTACTTTTTCTGTTGCTTTATGGGAAAGAGATTGCGTTCACCTGAGCAGACATGCATAGGGATGCACTATAATATTAATACTGTGGGGGATTTTTTAATCAAAAGCTTCTTGACAGAACACAAGAAAATAGACCATATACTTAAGTGCTAGAAAAGTTTGAATTTAAGAGCAGGCAGGGGGAGAACAGTGTTGGAGTGTATTTATAAGCAGTAATAATAAACAGAGACCGGGTTTTTTTTTATTTCATAGTTTTCTAAATAAGTTAATGCACAGAGCTTTCCTATTAAAGTATCATTTGAACAGATGCTCCCACTTTATAAAAAACAAGTCTCAATGTTTTGTATCAATAGGAGTTCAAGTAGAAAAATGGGCAACACATCCCCCCCATGAGTAACAGGCAACTCCAAATAGAAAATATATGTGTATATTATAAATTTTGAAGCATCAGATTGCCAGTCATTAGTTTCTCATTGGGAATTGCTTCAAAATGTTTTTATAGCTCATCATGCGTATATACAAACTCCCTTGCGGATATAAATCCATCGCTGTCTTCATCTTCCTTCTCAAATATGTTTTCAACTAAAGAATCATGGTGGCTGTCATTGACTGGTGCACCATGGCTTTCAAATTCTTTCTTCAAGTATACTTTTACCTATGGAATAAGACAGGGGAAAAACAACCTTTTAATCATTATGTATCTGTTGGATATGAGAAAACAAGCCAATGTAAAATGGCCCATCCTCTCTAGTATGTTCAGTACAGGTAATAATAATTTGTGCAAAGCAACAGCTATAGCATTCCCAAATGGATTGTAAATCTACGGAACTGGCTGTGTTCACATGAAACACTGAACACAATTTTATTTTTATTTTAAAGCCTTCTGCACTTTTTTCTGCTCACAAAGCAGTGTTCAGTCCATAAGATTCATCAAATCAGTTAATATAGCAACAAAACAATTTTAAAAACCCCATTGCATTTAATCAAACAGATTCCTTCGCTGAAGTGGATTTGACTAGACAACCCTCAGAGTCCCCTTTTCAACTCTACAATTCTATGATTTTAATAAACCTGGGGGGGGGGGGAACTAGCCCTGGGCAATAGTCCCATTAGTCAGTATCTCAATTTAAACTCTGTAGGCATTCTAAAAAGATGTCATTTCAAAGTTGTTGTTTTTGAAAGATCAGTGAAGGAGCCTATTTAGCTTTTCTCCATGATCAAATTTCATAGGGCCCACAGAAAAGAGATTTAGCTTATACACATGAGCCTCAGATTTGCACACTCCCTTCTCCCTAATATGGTTGCAAAGGAGATCAGAGGCTTTTGACTCTATTTTCAATTAACCACAGTTTCTTGTTACGTCCAAACTTGGACAAATGGTGGTTAGTGCTAACTATGGTTGATTGAAACAATGCCAACTTCAATTTGTGGTAGATGCCTTCTAGATATAAACCATAGTTAGGGTTGCCATTTTTTAAAAAAATGTATTTTTATTAAAGATTTCTTGGTTTACAAAAGTACCGGTATGTGCAATGTATCTTTTTTCAAGTTACATTTTCTACAGGTCAGTTTCATTTGTTGAGACATTAGTGTTTCCCAACTTCTACTTTTAACTATGGATCACTATGACGACTCTACCCATGAAAAAGAGGAAGTATCCTGGGGAAAAAGAGGACATAATGGCAACCCTACTTAGGTAGCAGTAACCACAGACATTTGTCAATGAAACTGTAGTTAGCTGAAAATGGAAGCAAAAAGATTCAGCCTCACTGTGATTACTGTTGTCAAAGAAAACTCCAATTTTGTTTGGAAACTCTAAAACCAGAAGATGCAATCAGTAGAAGAGTAATGCAGCAATTATTTCCAAGAACAGACTTAATTTAGTGAAGAGGATTTCTTTTTCCCCCTGCAGTGTTATTTGTAAAATCTTAGAAATAATGTCCCTTTCTTTGCCACTCAGAAAGGCAGGAACAAGTAGCCTTTGCACTACAAATACTTACTGAAAAGTCATCAGCACCTTGAATAGCTCTCTGCACAGAGAGCACCAGAGTTTTGAGTGTGTAAAAGGAAATTGGAATTGTAATATTTCTCAATCTGCGGCAGCTCAAAACACCACAGTAAAGACTTACAAATGTCACAGTTGCAAAGCATAACCTCAAGGGAAGCAAAACCTAAATTTTTATTTTCCTGTTAAATACATTAACACACAATTGTAGAATGCATTAGCCTTTTCACCTCTTCTCTGGAAAGCTTCCAATCATCATTAAGATCCATTTGTTGAAAGGACTCGTGAGACCGCGGTCCATTCCTGATTTCTAGAAGTTCGATGTTGAAGATCAAAGTGCTCTCAGGTGGAATTTTTCCTACCCAACATGGTACATAAACATTGAGACAAGATTACAAATGTAACCAAGAAGATAAGCATTGTCAGTGTGAATTTGCATCCTTCAGCTTGTCTTGTTTCATTAGCTACTGTGCTCAAAAGAATAGAAAATTGCATAAGTGGCTATGAATTTATGGTGTAGTGCATGAGTAGGCAAACTAAGGCCCGGGGGACGCATCCGGCCCAATCGCCTTCTAAATCCGGCCCGCGGATGGTCCGGGAATCACCGTGTTTTTACATGAATAAAATGTGTCCTTTTATTTAAAATGCATCTCTGGGTTATTTGTGGGGCATAGGAATTCGTTCTCCCCCCCCAAAAAAAGTCTGGCCCTCCACAAGGTCTGAGGAACAGTGGACCGGCCCCACTGGTGAAGTAAATGGGCATACACCAGGGGTCAGCAAACGTTTTCAGCAGGGGGCCGGTCCACTGTCCCTCAGACCTTGTGGGGGGCCGGACTATATTTTTTTTGGGGGGGGGGGAATGAACAACGAATTCCTATGCCCCACAAATAACCCAGAGATGCATTTTAAATAAAAACACACATTCTACTCATGTAAAAACACCAGGCAGGCCCCACAAATAAGCCAGAGATACATTTTAAATAAAAGGACACATTCTACTCATGTAAAAACATGCTGATTCCCAGACTGTCCGCAGACCAGATTTAGAAGGCGATTGGGCCAGATCCGGCCCCCGGGCCTTAGTTTGCCTACCCATGTTTTAAATCACTCCATGCTATGATCAAGATGTTCAGAATATTTTTTCATTAAATAATAATGTTAAGGATTCCTTGAACCTGGAGAGAGTTCTCCATAGCTATTACCTTTTCCTTCTTTTCCATAAGCCAGGGATGGAGGAACGGTTAGCTTACGTCTCTCTCCTACGCACATCTGTTTCAAACCTTTATCCCAGCCTATGATAACTTCCCGTATACCGAGAGTAAACCATGTTGGCTGGGCATTGTTATGCTTGTAGCTGAAACAAACACACAGGAAACATTACTGAGTCAGGTGCCATATAGTCACAATAAGCTGATAGTTGAGATGCCAGTTGGAAAGGGCCTTTGCAGGTGCCATTGATCAGCAGGATAATTTCTAGGAAACAAGCCAAAAAGACCTACTTAAGATCCAGGGGTAAAATACTTTCAAAGGACTAACACAGCGAGATAGTCCATTGTGCAACCACATGGATGCAGCCTTGTGAAGGACGAATCACTCTATATATTTAATTGTGCTTTAATTAAAAATTTGCCTGGGGCAGAAAGTACTAGGAGACACTCCTAGTGCAGCTATATACTCTCAAGGCTTGTCTTTTATCTACTAAGAACACCTGCATCCAACAAACACAAGGCAGGTGTATACAGGATTGGCATGTAGGCAATTGTTTTAAAAACTTACCTCTTCATGACATCTTTCCCTGATGGGTGATCCAGCTATGGTGATGTATTAATCTGATCTACTGATTTATGTTGTGCTGAGGGCAAATAAAAATTCTTGCAAATAAATAAATAAATAGCCATTAGGGTGGGGGGAGATGTTCTAAGATGATGCCAGTTGCAAGCACATGTATGTGCCATCTGAAAACAACGTAATCAGATTGTTTTTAGGATTACTGTACTGTATTTCATTTCTAAGATAAGACAGATTTCATCAAATCGAGAAGAGCTGCATGATGCAACTTTTTAACTTTGTTTAATTGGTTGGTGGTTCCAACTTTCTGTGCCTTTTCTTCTTTAATTGCAACTGCCGCCTTCCCATCCTTTCGCAAGCCACCGATTTTTTTTTATTAACTCAAATGTGAAATTGAGCTAGGTTTCCCATTTCTGTTCTAAGTAAATTTTATTTTATTTTGAAACCTTTTAATTTATTTTTTTTAATGTGATACCATGGTTAGTTAGGTGTGTGTTTGTGTGTGGAACCTGCGCCTCTCTACATGCTGTTGAATCAACCTACATCAGTCCCAGCCAGCCTAGCCAGTGGTCAGGGATGGTAGGAATTTTAGTCCAACAGCAAATGGATGGCCACAGGTTCTCCATCTATGGCAGGCTTCCTCAACCTCAGCCCTCCAGATGTTTTGAGACTACAATTCCCATCATCCCTGACCACTGGTCCTGCTAGCTAGGGATCATGGGAGTTGTAGGCCAAAAACATCTGGAGGGCCGAGGTTGAGGAAACCTGATCTATGGGTTAGATTTCTGTACTTGGACCATGAAGATTCTGGGTTCTCAGCCACAAAGTCCATTGTGCAAACTGGGACCAGGATCTTTCTCTCAGCCACACCTATGTAAGAAGAGTTCTGATGGATCAGATCAAAAGCTTATCTAGTCTAGCAACTCATTCTCACAATAAAGAAGAAGAAGAGTTTGGATTTGATATCCCGCTTTACCACTACCCGAAGGAGTCTCAACGCGGCTAACATTCTCCTTTCCCTTCCTCCCCCACAACAAACACTCTGTGAGGTGAGTGGGGCTGAGAGACTTCAAAGAAGTGTGACTAGCCCAAGGTCACCCAGCAGCTGCCTGTGGAGGAGCGGAGATGCGAACCCAATTCCCCAGATTACGAGTCTACCGCTCTTAACCACTACACCACACTGGCTCTCAATAAACAACCAGATGTCTATAGGAAACCAAGCAGGACACAAACCTAACACTCCACCCACTTTTGATTCCCAGCAACTAGTATATATATAGGCATACTACACCCCAACAGCAAAATAAGAATATGACCATTGTGGTAAGCAACTATCAATAGCGCTATGCTCCATGAATCTGGCCAATCCCTTTTAAGAACCTACCTCACAGGCTTGTTGTTTCATAGATTTATTAGAACTGTAGGGTTAGAATGGACCACGAGAGTCATCTAGTCCAACACCCTGAAATGCAAGAATCTTCCACCCAACGTGAAATTTGAACCCACAACCCTGAGATTAAGAGTCTCATGCTAACTGAGCTGTTCAGATGTTATGAAAATAGGGGCAGCAAGAGAACCATGTATGCCTGAGCTACTTGGGGAAAAGGTAAATTTAAATGTATCATTATTATTAATTATTAGTGAAAAGAATGTGGTTTGTAAAGCGGGGGGGGGGGGGGTAACCTGTGTCCCTTCCCCCAGATGCTGCATTGAAAATTGACCGCACAATCCAGTCATGTTGGACTACAACTCCCATCCACCCCAGCCCACAAGGCCAACGGATGGCCAGGGAGCACGGGAATTGTAGTTCAACAAACATTCGGAGGGGGGGATCCCTGGGTTAGCCACTGCTGTTCTTCCACAGCATCAGGCCCAACAACCTACCATGGGATTTCATGCATCCTGCAGTTTTACAGAGTCTAATACAAAAGAATTCAGATGTAGTTTTCTCCCATACATTGCACATACATTGCACATAGTCTGTGTACGTGTGTCGAGGGAGGTATACTCACGTAGAATGAAAGAGCGAGCCATCATTCTCCAAATAGCCTTCGTAGTGCACCAACATCATGTCTCCCGGCTTCGTCTTCCTCTTGCAAATGAACGGTTTCTGGAGCACTTCGATCTCCACTTCTGGTTCTGGGATGAGACCCGCAGCCCCCAAAGCCACGAACGCAAAGGCAAGGAGAATCCAAAAGGCACCTTTCATTTTTACCGCCGTGTGTGCAGCGTGTGTGCAATCTTTTAGTTTAAAACGAAACGTGCGCATTTCCCTTAAAAACAAGAAGACGGGGAGACACTCGGACACAATACTTAATAGCCCCAGGACGCTGAATTAAAAAAAAAAGCCTTTGCAGCAGATTTCGAAGAGGCGATTTTATCTTATTTTCAGCTGCTAGAGTACTGGGTTTTTTATTTTTTATTTTCTGGAGCAGCCACTCCATGCAAGCTTCACTTCTCAGCAACTTTCCCGAACTTTGGAAGCCCACGCTTTTCCCAGCGCTCTCCGCGAATGAAGGCGGGCTCCCGCTTCCTGCCAGCCCCGCGCATCCCACCGGCCCGTCATTCCCGCTCCACGAATCCGCAGACGTGGCAAACTCGCCCCCAGAACGCGACGATTTCGCATCCATTCATTCCCCCCACCCTCCTCCTCCCTCAGCTGAGGGGGGCAGGACCCAGGCAACGTCGCCGTTCCATTGGGCACGGAACTGCCAGTCTTCAAAACGATACATGGAAACAAACAAAACACACCCTCCCAAACCGCTGCGAGCGGCGATTGGCTGCTCCAACATTCCAGGAAGAGAACGCCGCGCATCTCGGAATCCCTCAGCACAATACAACCGGCTTCTGCGCCGCAGCCATTGGCTGGCGAGGCGGCGAGAGCGGCGGCCTCATTGGCTTGCTGCTTCTTGGCCACGCCCGTTCCCCGCGATCACGTGGGCAGCCCGTATTCCGAAACGCGTTTACGTCTCTCCTTAGGAAGAAGGAGGAGAAGAAGCGAGTCCTGCGGGTGCAACGTCTCCCGGACGTCTACGCTACCGGCGTAGTGCCCCGTAGTTGGTTGGCAGGGAAGGGCCAGGGGAGGATCGGGTGGGCGGGTGCGGGAGAAAGGCAGGGAGGCGGGCCGGGCTTCTGCCAGCCTCGGAATGGCCCTGGATGCCAGTGCTTCAGCCGTGGGGCTGAGCGCTTAAAAGTTTCTGGGGGGGCGGGAAGGCCAGGGGGAGAGGTTTCCCCTGTCCCAAGCAGATCTGGATGGGGGGGCCCTTGTCACCATGGAGGGGGTGCTGTACAAGTGGACCAACTATCTGAGCGGTGAGTATCCCGGTCCTGCCCTGCCCTCTGCTCCCCTCGCCAGGCTGGGAGGGAGAGGCAGACAGCGCGTGTGTCTGTGTGCCAAGGGAAGGGAAGGGGGCAGCATCGCAGGCGCCCCATTCTGACTCTTCCGGTGGGTCTCAGGGGGTGACGGGGGTCCCAAGCATAGGATCCAACTCCTAGGGTCCCTTCACCCCCTACTCAATAAAATATTTGAGGGGGCTGCCCCCCACAAAAAAAGTTGATGGGCATTGTCATTCAAATGGTTTGCATGTGCCGTGTCATGTGATCGAGTCGGCTTATCTGTGCCCCCCCCCCCAATATTTTATTCAAGTTGACACCCCTGGTCCCAAGCACTGCAATAGGCAGGCTCAACCACGAAGGTACCGCATACATCTTTAAGGTGCCTTGGGACTCGTGTGTCACCCCTAAAGAGTTTCAGAGGCGCAGCAAGTGTAGGATCTGCTTCCTTGCCACCGCCCCCAAAGAAACCATCAAACAGGGAGCGGCTGCAGGTTAAAGGGCGGCAGGCTCAGTCTCTGGCTACACCTCTGGTTAGACATGATCTGAGCTGGCAAAGTGATGGGGAAGAGAACTTGGCTTGGGACAGCGAATGCTACCTCTCAGGGAGAAGGCAGCAGGGGGACTAGGTGGATGAATAAGTCTGACTTGGGATGGGTGCAGCATCGTGTGTTTCCGCAAGTCTACACCTGGCACCAGCATACCTCATCTATGTATTTTGGAGGGTAAGAACAGAAAGTTAGAGGAATTTATTGATAACAGAGTGATAAATTTGATACATACAAACATATATGTATATGTAGTTGATGTTTGTTTTGTTTCTTTCACTTCTGTGTTCAGTGGGGTGTTGTTGTTGTTGCCTTCATCAATTGACTGAAGTCTGAGTTTCCTGCACAGTATATGTGTGTGTCTTAAGAGTGTGCCTGTGCCCTGATTGTGGTGCTCAAAGTGTTGCGAAGCATATCTTCTGTTTGAGAAGTTATCCTTTGGAAGATCAAGTTGTAATACAAATCTGGGTGAGACCTCTGGGTATAGGGCGGTATATAAATTCAATAAGTAATAATAATAGTAATAATAATAATAATAATAACAACAATAATAATAATAATAATAAAACAACAACAACAATAGTTTTGAGTAAACCAACTCAGGGGTGGGGAACCATTTCCAGCCAGTGAGCAGGATCCTTACCTTCATCATCCCCTGCACACCATTTTGACAGGGCCACCCACCTGCCAGTCACCTGACAACACCTTAATGTCACAATTTCCTTTTGCAGAGGTTCAATAATGTGTAGGCACCTAAGGTCAACTGATTGGCAGTTCCTGCAAACCCCATATATGATGCCAAGTGAAGGACCAGTGGGCATAACTAAGAGGAAATGGCTTTGTGGACCGAATTAGGCACTTGAGCCAGAGATTCCTCACCGCTGGATGGGTTATATAGAAAAGGCATTAGAAAAGAATTAACTAAGTATCACATAGCAACTTGACTGATGAACTCTGTCAGCTCACTCACAGAGAGTTGTTACCTGGGCTTTTACCTGCGGATTAGCTTTTGCCCAGAAGATTTCATTGGGACTAAATAGGCCTAACTCAAATAGTGGTAAATAGACTTTTAAAAAATGCTTCAGCCACTTAGCAGCACAATGTTATGCATGTCTGCTCAGAAGTAAATCTTATTGGGCATGAAGGGAAAGTATTATAGGATTGAAAAGAAAGTATTATAGGATTGCAGCTTTTTACATGAGGAAGATTCAAATTTCAAACTGTTTCCTGTTTACAGAGCAAAATCTGTAACTAAACAAAACATATAATACATAAATAATAATAAAACAAAACCCACCAGGCATGCTTAGCAGATTTCAGCGCCTTCATTCCCTCCTGCCCACTCTTAAAACCTAAATAATGTCACGCTTTCAAATATTTACAAGAATTGCATCCTCTGCCCTACAAATATTTGCAGAGCAAACCATGGCCGGGTGCATGGAATTATTGGCCGGAGCTCACCGTGAAAGAAATCAGAAAGTGTAACAGTTTCTGTCACTCTTTGCTGTAGAGCAACAAAACTACAAGGCTGAATCAGAGCGAAGTGTTGCATAAGCACAGAATGACATTTTGGTTTACAAAAGGTACATTTAAATGAAATGGGTCGTCCTCAATGCTGGGAAATATATTGATCCCTTTTCACAAACTAGAATCCAGATGCTTGACTCGAGAGTGTCAAACGGCATGCTTTAGCTTAATGAGTTCAGAATCTTGCTGCAGTATTTAGCATCTCATCGATATTGGATGACTTGGCGTTGTACAAGGGTGGTAGGAATTCAGTGATAGGACAAGGAAATTTGTACGGAGATCAAGAACTAGGGCGTGGGCAGGCAACAGATCACAAATGAGACTTCCTTCCTCTGTTGCTGAAGTACGTCCCAAGTCCTCTTCTCTTCCTGGGCTTTTAGCACATTTATCATTCTTCGGTAGCCATGAGATGTATGAATTTGCTTTCCAAAACAAAACTGCCCCTGTTCTGTTAATTGAATTCAACTATGCTGTCCAGTTCGAAAGCAGTTCGAAAGCACGTCAAAGTGCAAGTAGATAAATAGGTACCGCTCCGGCGGGAAGGTAAACGGTGTTTCCGTGCGCTGTCCTGGTTCGCCAGAAGCGGCTTAGTCATGCTGGCCACATGACCTGGAAGCTGTACGCCGGCTCCCTCGGCCAATAAAGTGAGATGAGCACCACAACCCCAGAGTCGTCCGTGACTGGACCTAATGGTCAGGGGTCCCTTTACCTATACCTATGCTGTCCAGCACTGCAACAGCTTCTTTAGGGGGAGGTACAGAGCAACTGCCCGATTCTATCCATGTTTTCCCCCAGAAGTAAACTCTGCAGAATTCAGTAGGACTCCTAAAGTAAACATACACAGGGCTGTGCCAAAGAAATGTCCACAAATAAGTTGAGGATCAAAGCCCATTTAGGCTGTAAACTTTGCGGTAGATTTTGTAGGAGTTGGTTGTAGTGGTTTCGGTGAGATGTGCTTCTAAATAAACATTGCACAGAACTGCACTATTACGCTGTTGGCCAGGAGCCAATCAGTTACTTTAGGAGTGCTTAAGTCATTGCCATGTGGGAGGGAAAGGATGAATCTTCCTTGCTAGGGTTGAGACAGCTGACAAACAGGTTCTTATATTTGCGGTTAATGGGTGGGGAGATAGGGCTGAACTATGCCACATATCACCTCATACCACACATCGTTTCTTCCATTTTACACTGTGAGTCATGCTCTCTGTTGGTGTTTGATGCTACGCCTTTTTTTAAAAAAAACCCTACCTGATCTTATGGTGAGGCTCCATATAGTTTATGTTTTTGATTTTTTAAAAAATCAGTTCAATAAAACAAAACAAAAACTGAACATAAGTCTACTGGACCAGGCCGATTGCCTATCTAATCTAGCGTCCTGTTCTCATAGTGGCCAACGAGATACCTATGGGAAGCCTGAAAGCAGGATCTGACCACAAGAGTACTTTCCCAACCTATAACTCCCAACAACCAGAATTCAGAAGTAGGGCTAAGCGACATATATCATCCCAAACCAGATTGAATTCCATATTGTGATACAAAATTTCATAAATTTTGACTTGGCAATGTATCGTGAATCATGATGTCTGTTAGGAATGGGCGATATATTGTCCCAAACCAGTTTGAAATCCATATCGTGATATTCGTTTCATAATTTTTGACCTGGTGATGTATTGCAAATCATGATGCGTGTGTGCTGTGCAAAAATCACAATGTGAGAAAAACCGTGAAGCCAATGCCTCTACGTACCTCCATCCTTATTCCAGACATTGCAATATATATCATGATGTTTGGCTAGTGATATAGCATAATGTTGAAAGCCAGATATCGCCCAGCCATATTCAGAAGCATATTGCCTCTGACTATGCAGGCAGAGGATAGCCGTGGTAACTAGTAGCTATTGATAGCTTAATCCTCCATGAATTGATTTAATCTTCTTTTGAAGCCATCCAAGTTGGTGGCCATCAGTAGCTCTTGTTGAAGATGATTCCCTTATTTAACTATTGGGAGAGTGCAAAAGTCCTTTTCCAGCATTCTGCTGCGCCTGATGTTTCCATGTTCTGATGTCATGCAAGAGGGAGAACCCCATTTTTCTATCTGCTTTCTCGACGCTGTGATGCATCTCTATCATGATTCCTCTTACGCACCTTTTGTCTAAACTAAAAAGCCCCAGATGTCAGCTTTCCTCATAGAGTTGTTGCTCCAGCCCATTGATCAGTTTGGTGGCCCATTTCTGAACTTTTTTCTAGTATTCCAATATTATTTTTGAGCTGAGGCCGTCAGAACTGTACAAAGTATTTCCAGTGTGGTCACACCATAGATTTCTATAATGGCAGTATTATATTGGCAGTTTTGTTTTCAGTTCCTTTCCTAATGATTCCTGGAATGGAATTCATCTTTTTCACAGCTGCCACACACGGGGTCAACATTGAGCTTTCCCCACTTTTTGCCAAGTTCTTGTTCCTGGTCAGTCCCTATCAGCTCACACCCCATGAGTGTGTGTGAAATTAGGATGTTTTGCCCCAATGTACATCACTTTACACTTGCTGGTATTGAACTGCATTTGCCAATTGACTGCCCCTTTGTTAAGTTTGGAGATATTCTTTTGGAGTTCTTCACGGTCTCTTTTGGTTTGGGCAACCCTGAACAATTTGGCTGACTCACTGCTCAGCCCTAAATCATTTATGAACAAGTTAAAAAGCACATGTCCCAATACCAATTTCTGCATCCACAATCTCAACAAGACGTTCTCTCTGTGTATGCATGCTGATGGCTGCAAGTGACATGAATAGGCTTGTGAGACAGTTACCCTTCCAGAAGCCATGCTGGCTCAGCATCAGTAAGAGTTGTTCCCCAAACTTTGGCCCTCCAGATGTTTTGGACTACAATCCCTTCATCCCTGACCACTGGTCCTGTTAGCTAGGGATCATGGGAGTTGTAGGCCAAACATCTGGAGTTTGGGGATGCCTGTTCTATACGCTTGGGTCATTTTATCTTTAACAATGCTTTCCATCAGTTTCACCAGAACCAGATGTTAAACCAGGCATAGGCAAATGTTAGCTAGGGATGATGGAAGTTGTAGTCCCAAAACATCTGGAGGGCCAAGTTTGCCTATGCCAGGCATCCCCAAACTGCGGCCCTCCAGATGTTTTGGCCTACAACTCCCATGATCCCTAGCTAACAGGACCAGTGGTCAGGGATGATGAGAATTGTAGTCCAAAACATCTGGAGGGCCGAAGTTTGGGGATGCCTGGCCTATGCCTGTGTTAAAGTAACCAGATTGTCATTTCTAGGATTACCCCTGGATTTCTTGTTACGCTAAAAATAGAACCCAGTCGTTGCCAGCTTTTGATTAACACTGAAAGCATCCCTGCAGTAGGGTTCTTAAAATGTATGTCAATAAAAGGGGTACATTTTGTTAATACAAATTACGGAGATTTAAAAATATTATTTGGTCTTGAACTGCGCAAATAAGACAATAGCTAGAGACTGTTTTGAGCTGGATTTTTAACCCTAACTAATTTTACTCAACACATTTCTTTTAAATCCCCATTTGTGAAATCATTTAGGAATGTATGCAACTTGGTGGCCATTGCTGGATAGCTAGCTCAGATTAAATGTGACGTAATACCATAATATGGCTTTGGGATTAACCCAGTTCGAAGCAAAGTTCCATGTACTAACTCCAGAAATTAATCTGCATCTATATTGGAATTGTCTGATAATATTAAATTAGAAGGGTGTGACTTACTTACGTAACCAAGCTTTGTGGCAGACGCAAGTTCAAACACTTGCACTCTCAAAAGTACCATATAATGATCACTCCACGTCTGTATATAGCTTTCAGTGGCCTGGTTCTCACAACACAGCAAGTTCCCATGACTGCGCAAATGTGGACAGGAACGGGAGCTCCTATGCGCAGTGGTTAAAACAGATTTTTCAGTTTGTTACAGAATACTGTAAATTGCTCATGAGCAGGAGGAGCAGTTCTGCCGCTGCAGCAAGACAAAAGAGCATAGTTAAGATTATTTATGATCAGACTCCTAACCGTGAATTAGAGGTTTAAGTTGACTGAAGTGCTATGTATTAATTACACGGTCATTTTAGAGCTGCTACTGAACACACAGTTTCATTATCTGTTACCTGAGTTTCCATGTATATTTATATTGGATTACTTATTTTTCCCCCATTACCCTGCCTCCCCCCCTTTTTGTAAATAATTTGTATTGATTTTCAATTACCAAAATCCAATATTAAAATATTATATTATATGTGGGTTATAAAATATAAACCACATTTTATCAATCTCAAATTACAATTCAGATTCATATATATATATATATATATATATATATATATATATATATATATATATATATACACACATACACACACATACACACTGTGTGTATATATATATATATACTGTATATATATATATATATCTATATACTGTGTATATATATATATATACTATATATATATATATCTATATACTGTGTGTATATATATATATATATATATATATATATATATATATATAAAAATAATAATAAAGCCAATTATACATTTTGTGTGGCCTCCTGCGTGCTAGATTTCAAGGTGAAATGATTTTATTTCATTCTGCTTCCGAGTCTTAATTAATTCAATTACATTCAGTCTTGCTCTTAATTCCTTATCAACAGCTTCAGAGTTTTTGACTTCCATTCGTATTAACACATTTAATTTTAAAAAAAAAAATCTGCAAGAGGAGTTCTGTATCCCATCTATTTCCTGTGTGTGATGTTTATCTTATCCATGTTGTTGCCTTTCCCATTCATGCCTGTATCTATTAAAGAACACAGATTGAGGAACTGAAGTCTTCCTGGCAAGACCTTTCCCCCCACTGGAACTCCAATATGGGCTTTGTATATTAGATTTGGTAATAGAAAGCAGAGGTGTCCACCCACATCGTTCTGCCCGGTCACTGAGGTCCAGCTCCGAGGGCCTTCCCTCGCCTTCCCTCGCTGCGAGAAGCCAAGTTACAGGGAACCAGGCAGAGGGCCTTCTTGGTAGTGGCACCCGCCCTGTGGAACACCCTCCCACCAGATGTCAAAGAGAAAAACAACTACCAGACTTTTAGAAGACATCTGAAGGCAGCCCTGTTTAGGGAAGCCTTTAATGTTTAATAGACTATTGTATTTTAATATTCTGTTGGAAGCCGCCCAGAGTGGCTGGGGAAACCCAGCCAGATGGGTGGGGTATAAATAATAAATTATTATTATTATTATTATTATTATTATTATTATTATTATTATATTATTATTCCAATAGCATCAGGGCAAGTAGCCCTGTGGAAGGTTGACTTGTTTCCCTGTACTCTTGCAAGTCCTTGGCTTTAATGGACGTATTGGCAGATCTGTGCCTGGCTGCAGCTCAGGATTAAATTGGCTGGCGTGCCTGACATTTCGCCAGATGCTGCAAACAGCTGATGCTTGTGTGAAGCTAGCCAGTTTTGCCCAGGAATGACCCACCTCTTTCTGTGTAGTGAAGGCGAAGTTCTTCCAAAGCATAGCGGTGATGGGCGGCAGTGGCCTCCCTCCATTATTCCAGCAGGTGTGGGCCTTGGTTTGTTCTGGAGCGGCTTCATTTTGGCTGTCTTGTTGCCATGCAGTAGCCGGAGAAGGGGGGCAGAGCATAGGACCAATCCTGGAACAGACTTTGCAAGAAGAACTGAGCTAAGACTTGGGCTGCAATCTGGGCAGCCCAAGACCTCCAAACACACTGTCCAGACTTGGACCCCAGGGAGATGAAGCAACGCAGGACGTAGCAGTTACGAGTTGCCAGATTTTGTAGCTGCAGCAGGCGCTGTGATTCTCTCGTGGTTTGACTTCAACCCTGAAGGCTGTAACCCATTCTCTCTCAAGACAGACAGATGCAAACAACAGTTTTGTAAATACCAACTAAATACATGCACTGTATATTCCTTCTGGCTGTGGTTAAAAAACCATGTTTCTTCCCAGGCTGGCAGCCTCGATGGTTCATTCTCGCAGGAGGTGTGTTATCCTACTACGATTCACGGGAAGATGCTTGGAAAGGCTGTAAGGGGAGCATCCAGATGGCAGTATGTGAAATTCAAGGTAACTAAGAGACATGAACCTGCAGTGTAACTTCCATTGTGAACTAGAACACGTCAATTCCATTCAGACATCTACACGCAGCCTCATTTGACTGTAACAAACCTTGGTTCATCAAGCCAAGATATGCTTGAGGCTTAACACACACACACACACACACACACACACCCCATTTGTGCCACCCTTTCTTTCCTTGACACACTACAACGGAATACTTCCTTGCTTAACTAACCAAATGATCCAGGAAACCGTGATTACCTTGATGGGAACGAGCCAGCACCTGAAACCATGGTTTGAAGTTGGTTTCAGATCCTGTCTCCCACCCACCCACCCCGGTCCTCATTACCATCGTTTGACCTGTTGGACATAATGGGAAACCGTGGTTAACTGACCTAGTAAATCTTCAGTTACAACACGCTGAGAACGGAAGAGGGAATTGGCAGCGTTCATGGGCACAGAGCTCCTGCAGGATGTTGGCTTAGTAAGCTGAGTCTAATTCTTTTTGATCTTAGTTCATTCTGCAGACAATACGCGGGTAGATTTGATCATCCCTGGAGAACAGTACTTCTATCTGAAAGCCAGAAATGCGGGAGAGAGGCAAAAGTGGCTGATTGCTCTAGGAACTGCCAAGGCCTGTTTGACGGACGTCCAGACACAGAAAGAAAAAGGCAAGCCGTTCTTATCACCACCTTACTTCCCAGCATCCCAGAAAACAACATTGCTTGCTTTGTGTTTCCAGTTTTTTTCTCCTGTCAGCAAATATTTAGAACAGTTTGTCTTGTGTTTTGTGGGACCTTCCACACCACAGCCTTTGAGGCTCTATTTAGTTCCAACACATTTAGTTTGATTCAGCATTACGTGGGCACAGAAAGAAAGAATTGCTAACTTTCTTCGTTCGTTGATTAAATTTTGTCCTCCCTCTAAATAACCCACCTATTGGGGGGGATAATGGGTATTTATTTGCAGCATTGAAAAGTATTTACTTTAGGCATAGGCAAACTCGGCCCTCCAGATGTTTTGGGACTACAACTCCCATCATCCCTAGCTAACAGGACCAGTGGCCAGGGATGATGGGAGTTGTAGTCCCAAAACATCTGGAGGGCCGAGTTTGCCTATGCCTGATTTAGCAATTTGGAAGCTTTATAAAGTTGTTTCTGATCACATCCGTTTGACTTACCTGTGTTATTGCGATTAATTCAGAGTTTACAGAAAACACGGACACTTTGAAAACAAAAATGGCAGAACTCCGGCTGTATTGTGACCTCCTTGTTGAGCAAGTGGCTAAAACGAAGGAAGTCGGCGTGTCTGGTGTTTTAGCAGCTCAGGTAATGTGGCATCAAATAAAAACTGACCTTGTCCAAGGTGCGAGAGAACTTCACATCCATAGCAGCAATCCCTTCACTGTCGCATCAATAATATGTTACAGGTGGAGCAGCACTTATGCCACACCCCAAGACCCTGTCAGCTTTTGGCTAGCCTGAAGATGCTGGCCTTTGCCTGCTGCTGTTGGGGGGTTGGTTGTATTGTATACTTTTTATTATTTAGAAATTGTTTATTTTTATTTTATAAATTAATTTTTATTAAATTTTACAATTTTATATTAAACACAATCATTATTATCACAAAAAGCATATATAAATCCCTGTCTCCCCTACCCCCCTTCCCATGACTTCCCTCAACTTCCTCTTCAGGTTCTTTAAATATTTACTTCTCCTGCCTGTTTTATTCTACCTTAATTTTATAATCTTTTAATTAAATGTTGTTGTAATCTTATCATGTTATTATGGTTGTTAATTAAGAATGGCATGCCCTGGACACCCCAGTCTCAAGTATTGGGGAGAAAGAGACCCCCATATCACTGTATCATCCGTTGAGATTCTCTTGCCTGTGCCTCCCCAATCAGGAGTGAGGCAGATGTCCACAAAAGAGAGGAGCTGTGGTGCCTGAGTTACCTAACTCACTCCCCCAGGAGGTCTAACCTGCCACTAATAAAAAAACCCTTTCTATTCGCCCATAATTTGTTTTTAAAATTCTGTTAGCATTGTCTTAGAGTGTTGCTCTACTTGTCCTATCTTTGCCTTTTATACTGTTGATTTATTGTTGTGTTTTTATGTTCTTGTGAAACACACACACACACACACACGGAATTTTAACTAAATAAATAAGTTGTTTGTGCAGGTGTGTCAACCTGTGCTGGAAAAAGCGAACGTTAGGAGCCTGGCTTGGGGCCGGCTCGACAACCTAGAAACTGGGTAGTTCATGGAAGGTAACGTCATCTTCCCATTTTGCAGAATGGAATTGATATGGGAACGCTGTTGAAATCCACCTGTACCACCTTTCTGAAGACCCTTGAAGATTGTATGCACATTGCAAACACGGCCTTCTCTTCGGAGCTGCTTCCGTCTGGATCTCCCAGCGTTTCCAAAACGAACGAGGTAAGCTTAAGCACAACCTCTGATCCTAAAGTGGCAATCCACCCTTCCCTTGGTTGCGCTATTGTTTAACACTGCAATTATTTAGCAACTTTGGGATGCATAACCTAACTAGGAGGCTGCTGTGCTAACGTGCATGTTTGAGTTGTACCCAGTTTTGGAACTTTACAAGTTAAAAGTGTACAACAAATCAAGCTGAGGGTCGAAGACATTTTGCAGTAAAGTCATTGGTGAAGTGTCCAGTAAGACCCATTCGATAATCAGAAGGACAATGATTAAACAAGAAAAAAGGAAAACTGACCCCTGAGACCATGATGAGCAGCATATTGCTATATAGAGGGCCGGTCCAAAACATTTTGCTGCCTGAGGCAAAAGGACAAGATGGTGCCCTTCCCATTCCACATAAGAATGATGATGGGAAGCCACTTCCACCGCACTTGAGGGCAGCATCTACTTTAGGGGGTTCAGAGCAACCTAGCTTAGGGGACTTGGAGGAGAGGAGGATGAGGCAGGAATGCCATTCAGCATCTTCCACATCAGATGATTGCTTCACCTGCCTAATGGTAGGGCCGGCCCTATATGCATAGGTTTGTGTCTTGAATCCTTCCCTATTCTTTGGATGTAGCTAAGGAAAGCTGAAGCGGCCAGTGGGAAGTGGCGGTGCCACAAACCTAGCCATCAAAATAGCAGCTGCTGACTGTGAGAAGGAGGGGTGAGGCAGTAGGGACATTGGCACTGTATGGATGCACTTGTGGGGTAAAACTGGCACATCTGCTGGTATGCCCACACAGTACCAACATCCTTGCCACTACCTGTTCCCCTCCTGCTAAGGAGTCTGCTGGCCAGATGTGAGGGGTGCCACAGTGGCACTCTGAAGGAAAGTAAGTTTCTGAGGTTTAATGATACTAGCATAAACAGTTTTCTTTTTCTTTGCTCCCCACAGCTAATACCTTCCATCTTATTTAGCCGCGATATATCAGAAAGGTACGGTGCACTTTTTTCTTCATTCAGTTGTAGAAATTCTCAGGGTCTGACTCTTTGGGGTGAAGCCAATTATGCATCGCTGTTAGAAATAACAAAGAGAAGAAGCATAAAAGCATGCTGTTGAGGGGTGTGCGTGTGTATGTGTTACAGGTAGGTAGCCGTGTTGGTCTGCCGTAGTCGAAACAAAATAAAAAAATTCCTTCCAGTAGCACCTTAGAGACCAACTAAGTTTGTTATTGGTATGAGCTTTCGTGTGCATGCACACTTCTTCAGATACGCACTTCTTCAGGTATCTGAAGAAGTGTGCATGCACACAAAAGCTCATATCAATAACAAGCTTAGTTGGTCTCTAAGGTGCTACTAGTGTGTATGTGTGTTCGATATATAATATACATTCTTTAAGCTGTTCCTAAGAAGCCCTTCACCACCTGAAAAAGGATGCATATCAATTCCAAGAACCAGATGGATGTCAGTTTATTTCTAATGTTAAGGCAGTGCTACTGAACCATTTTAAGCTGTGTTCTCTTATTTTACTAGTCTTGGGTTATATATATATTTTAAAACTGAATGTGTACACTAAAAATACATATTAGAGGCTACAGAGCTCCTTTTAAAAAGTAAACCGATTCTGTGACTTCCTGCCCCGATCCTGGGATGCCTTGGGAGTGAAGCCGCATTGCGTTACATCACCCCCAAAGCATTCTGGGAAGTGTGACTGACATGAAGTGGCACAAGCCTGTCTCCACTGTGTCCTGCCTTCTGCACTTCCAAGCGAAACCCACTAAGGGCAACCCCATTCTGGATAGTTCGGAGAAATTATATTGTTCAAAAACTGTAATCAGATAATTCTGTTTAAAACAACAACAACAAACTTTATTGAACAAACAGAGTTCTTTTCTTTTGTTCCTCCCAGGAAGATGGAATTAAAAAACTGTGAAAACGGATCTTTGTATGCAAACACCAACCTTCATGGGCGATCCCTGATTGATAAACTGACCCCTGACCCCCTGAAAACTGATAAGATGGACTGCACAAACACGATCAAGGATGATTTGGCAGGTAAATTCATCAGTGGTTATTATTCAGAATCAATGGTGTTGACTTGTCCATTTTTCGGGTTTTTTACCAGTGTTCTGTCCGTCTAAATGGAGTGTATCAATTGTGATTTACTGTAACGAGGGTGTAATTTGAAACTTCTGTATATTCTTGGCGAAAATGAAATTGAGAAAGCCACTGACGTGGGAGCAGTCATTCTGAAGTCTGTATTATTTCACATTTGTCTTGCCCTTCCTTTGAGAATCTCAGGGCAGTACAAACAACTCTCTCCTGCTCCCCTTTTATTCTCATGAAGCAAAGTTACCTCACAGGTAAAGTAAGGTTCTGCCAAGAGATACTGACTGGCCCAAGACTGAGTGGGGAATTTGAACCTAAGTTTCCCTGTTCTGAGTCTTGGAACTCTAACCACTACACCACACTGTCTATGCATAAATCCAGAGACAGATTTCGGCAAGCTACATCCATCTCAAAGTTTTCCCGTTTCAGATTCTGTATGGGTGAGAAGCTGCACAGATGAGGAAGCAAGCATGCCTGCAAAACAGGATATTGCTTAACGAACAATACAGAAGAAATCAAATCCACCACAGTCTTCCCCACCCCCTTGGCAGGTCACCAAGTTTAGTTTTCTGAAGATGTCTCTCCCTTTAAATCCAAGGTGGTGGCAACGACGATGGAGAGGACAAGCTGCTGCCAAAAGAGGACAATCAAGATGACAAATCTTTAAAGCCTGTAGTGGAATTGGCAAAGAGATCAACAGCATTGCAATCGGAAGAGAAATCAGACAAAGTTTTGCCTACTTTTTTCAGCGCTATGAGCATTAGGTAATGCGCCACCTGGACAGAAATTGCATGGAGACCTTGAGGAATGGAGTTCAGTCCCATTAAGGGGGTGAATTTGCTCTTATGTCCTCGGTTTTCTATACAGAAGGAGAGGGCAGGCTTTGGGGACATGGGAAGCTGCCATCTGAGTCTGGCCACTGGTCCTTCTAGTTTAGTATTGTCTACACACAGTAATATTTGGATGTCTGTCACACAGCAACAAATCAATTTTATCTGCTGCAGACAAATATGAATATCTAGGTAACACGGGAGCATGCAAGTGCATACATTTCTGGACATGACATTATCAACATTATGTTGATCTCTTCTATAAAATACATGTAATCCAATTCTTGGTTTACCTGCAAAGCACTTTCCCACTCTGTGGGTTTCTCCAGTTGTATCATTTCAGCATTATCCCAGTTGTGAAGACGAATAACGTAAATGGCTTTGAAATAGGATTAAAGTGGAATTACCCCATTACCTCTGATTGCAGTGTGACCTTGGAATTCTTAAATGTGCTCTTTGTGTTCTTCCCCCAAAGGTTTAGTGATATCAAGCTTTTTGAGGATGGAGGTATACCCACAGAAGAATTTCTACAATCTTGTAATGAAATAATTCCAGTCTTGGGTATGTAATTGCTTGTTTCCTCTGTGGCATATATTGCACGGTGAATATCCCTGCTTTTGCTATTGAAGCCTTAGTAGTTCCATTAAGAACATAATGATAAAGTGTGGCTTAGTGAGACATCAATGAATCTAGCCTATTTTTACCAAGCTTGTGTACTCTTCCTTTCACCTCTCCTCCTCCCTCGTGGTCAGCAGCAATAAGTTCAGAAGCTTTTGCTTTTGATAACCAGAGCTTGCCATGTCATTCAGACCCCCTAAAATGCAGTTAATCTTAATTGAGGTTAGTTAGCTTCAGAAACCATAGTTAATATTAACCACAGTTTACTGGATTTGGACAACACAACAAGCTGTGGCTAACCAAAAACAAAAAAACTCCTCCAAAGTACTGCACCCAGCTATGTTGGATGAAGACAGTGGGTGGTGGAATGTGTGAACCCAGGAAGAGAATAGTCTTGTTCACATGATAAGTGAAGTGTTCAAATGGAACCACTGTGTTATGTGAACAGAGCAGTGTGTTATTTGGGCATCCTTGCCCCCAAAGAGAGAATAAACCACATGCATACCACCTTGAGTGTCATGATGGAAGAAAGTAGGATGTAAGAACAAAAATATAAACAAATCTTATAAATATAGCCAGCACAGACCTCTTATTTTATGATGAATGTACCCGATAGCTTGCCTTTTAAGCTGTCTGAGACTTTGTGGTTGCCTTTGATCCAATGTAAAGTCATTGAGTTACCCAAATCATCGTTCTAGACAAGAACTCCTTTTGGTTACAAAATGGAGGGGAAGCCCTGCTTTATAGGGGATGCAAATATTCTTGCATTCTCAACCCAGCTCCTCCTTCAGCTTCTTTCATGCCTTTGAATGCCTTCAAGAAAAATCAGAGGTGCTCAATCCTTTCTGCCCTGTTGCCTGTTATCCAGGTTGAGTAGGTGGAAGCTAAAGCTGACCTTTGAGGTCTTGAAAACTCATCTTCTTTCTCCTAGACAAACTTGGGCCCACAGTCTTTGCTCCCGTTAAAATGGATTTTGAAGGGAACATCAAGGTAATGGCTTCAGCTTAACATTCAGTTCTTTAATGATAACTATTTTTAAAATGAAAAAAAAGATGCTGAAATAATCTTGCAGGTGCTGTTTGGGAAGTCACTCTGTGCTTGGTTCTTTATGTGCTTCTCCAGACATGGGCGCAACCAGGATTTATGTTGGGGGGGGGGGGACAGGACACCTCCGGTCGTCATCCTCTGTCTGGTTCTGTCTAGCAGATTCGGGACGAAATGTCTCAACCACAGTTGTTTTCAATTACTTTCTTCTGACTCCAAGTGCTCAGAAAAATCTGTCAGAACATTTCAGATATTCTGATCATTTCTACTTTTAGTTAAGTATTTTTATTTATTTATTTGATTTAGGGAACAGCTGCCCCCTCTGAACCATGAGTCCAGAGACATTCTTCCATGAGTTGTTAGGCCTTGCTTACCCTCAGCCATTTGCCATGGCGAGAGGCCTTGCAGCTGAGTATTTGAATCCAAGACCCACATTGTTAGGGTGGACTTTGTGGCTCTTTTCCAGATGTCACTTTCCCCAAGAAACCACTTAGTTGGACCAAGCTATGTGGTTCCTAATTGTGGGAATTTGCTCCACCCTACCTGGCAAGTGTCTTCTGTTCCTTCCTTGTTGGACGCCCCTCACTATATAATTTCTGGGTATAGGCCTGCCAGAGATACTGAACACCAAAGTGTGTGATCTGGTTCTCTCTCCCGTCTAGAAAGTAAATCAGAAATACATAACCAACAAAGATGAGTTCACCACTCTTCAGAAAATTGTCCTGCATGAACTGAGCTCTGAAGAGGCAGCACTTAGAAACTCTGCCACACAGGCCCTCCTCTGGCTGAAAAGGTAGGTTTGTCTAACTTTTGGGACGTGGGTGAGGTTGGTTGCACTGCTAACCAAGATCCATTTTGGGCCAGAACCAAATATCCAGCTAAGTCATACCAATTGAAAACGACATACTTAAGCTTGTTGGTTTTCATAGTGCGACTCTACAACTAACACTAGATATAACCCTGTTATAGCGTTTTAATTTGGATTCTAGAAGAATGCAAAGGGCACATTTAATGATCACCGGTGACAGTAAACAAGGTCTGGGGCCTACCTCCTGTGGATTCCCTTTCCTTGGTCTGGCTAGTGAATTCCCCACCCTTAATGAACTGAAAAAGGCTCAATACAGGCGTTAGATAAAAATAGAACTTACATAAATTGTTCAGCCTGCCTTCAAGCATATCGAAGCTGCTTGCAGACAGAGGGGTAGGTGGGTTTCTCCATTTGGAAATGATCATGGCTCTTTTCCTGTAAACTACAAACAGAATTTGCAACTGCACTTGATCTTAGTCCAAAGGCCGAGAAGCCCTGATGGTGGCCAAGAGACTGATACTGAGGAATTGGAAGAATAAAGATAGGATACCCTTTAACCAGTGGATTGACAGTATGACCACACTCACAGCTTATGAATGGACTGCTTGCAGATATAGACTTTGATTGGATAAATATGACAACATTTGGAATGAGTTTATACAGGACGTAGTAGGCTATTAATAGCTTCATATGTATTAGGATAGTAACATAATGTCAATTTATATAAGAATGGGAGTATACTACATTGTACGTGTGTGTGTGTATTTCTCTACACATTCTTGTTTTTTCTCTTCCCCCTTTTTTTCTTTGTATCAATTTATTTCTTTATAATTGAAATTCTTCCAATTAACACACACACACACACACAAACAGAATTGCTACTGACTTTTCACACTATTGCAGATGCTACACTTTTTCGGTATCTCCATTATGCTATACAGTCGTACCTTGGATCCTGAACGCCTTGCGACTCAGACGTTTTGGCTCCCGAACGCCGCAAACCTGGAAGTGACTGTTCCGGTTTGCGAACGTTCTTTGGAACCCAGACGTCCGACGCAACTTCTGTGGCTTCCAATTGGCTGCAGGAGCTTCCTGCAGCCAATCGGAAGCCACGCCTTGCTTTCTGAACGTTTTGGAACAGACTTCCGGAACAGATTCCGTTTGACTTCTGAGGTACGACTGTACTTTATCCAAACCTGTGGGTGTGACATAGCTGCTGTGGCTGGAGAAGGTGTGATTCACCTGAACAGCCATTTGAAGCTCAGTACACTTTATAACCTTTGCAGTGGCAGCTTTTCCTTTCTTTTTTCTTTTCTTTTCTTTATTAGCACAATATCCATTAAAGATTATCATGCTATACAGCTTTTTAAAAAATGAATGTTTAATAAGCCCTTTCTGCCTTTTGAGCAACACTGTTAACATCGGCAACCAGAATGGAGTTCCCCCCCTACCCAATATCCCACTGTTCATATTTTCTATAAAAAAACTATATTGTAAAGTAACAATTTCAAGCGACAGTATGTGCTCTAACTTCGTTCCCTTGTTCCAAACAGGGGTTTAAAATTTCTGAAGGAGTTTTTGAAAGAGCTAAAGCAAGGAGAGAAGAATATTCAAACAGCATTGAGTAAGTGCAGAATATTTTGTGGAAAACTATGGAACTCCACATTTTCGAGGGTGGCAGAGGGGAAACTGGCTTAATTCACTCACATCATCACATGTACTGAGCGAGAGCGGTGTTTATCATGAAAATCATACTTGGAAATTAGACACGATTGCTTTAAGAAGGAACGTTTGTTCGATTTATTATTTTGCCAAGCCCCTGAGACGGTCTCAAAAACTTGTCCTCTGCGCAGCATCTTACAAAATGTTTAACCCACCCACCCCTTTCTGTCGAATTACAGATACTGCTTATGGCAAAACGTTACGACAATACCACGGCTGGGTTGTCCGAGGAGTTTTTGCGGTAAGTGAGCTTTTTTAGTTAACGGTGATCATAAGAGTAGATTTCTTTAAACTCAGTTATTTTACAGATCGTATACACACTCTCTGGATGTATTGCAATGAACTGATTTTCTGATCTTTGCCTCTGACTGCTAGTTCGCACAGACACTGTAATAAGCCAGCAGAGGGTTGGACTCAAACTCCAATCAGCCCTTGCCATTGGTCAGAGATGATGGGAGTTGTAGTCACAGGTCCCCCACCCCTGCTGTCAGCAGTAATGCCATTGACTTACCTCTGGTATTTCAAGAGCTTACCAAGAATAAAGTTGTTTTGTGGGCAGGAGGCTGGCTACTCAATGATAGAATCACAGAATTATAGTTGGAAGGGACCCTGAGGATCATCTAGTCCAACCCCCTGCAATGCAGGAATATGCAGCTGTCCCATACAGGGATCGAACCTGCATCCTTGACATTATCAACACCACACTCTAACCAACTGAGCTATCCAGAAGTGGTGCTGAGTCATTTCTCTAACTGACCAGCTATGAGTGTGGTATTTCCTCACCAAGCATGACAGAAAAAAACATATATATTTCAGGGAATGGAGGACAGAATTCTTTTTCTTCCTTCCCTCTCTCCTTATCCATGCCTACACAGGAATAAGCCCCGTTTAATTCATTGTGGCTTACTCCTGAGTAAATGGGTCTAGGACTGCAGCCTAAGTTGGCAGCTCCCTCTGCTGTTTAATGTGAGAAATGATGCTGGGAGTCTACACAAGCCAATTGTGGTTGTGTTGTTTTGTTTTGGGATTTGGATAAAAATTGGGTTGCTGTTACTCTTTTTCAGTATAAGAATGCAACATACTTACCCGTGGGTTGACTCTCAAACAGAATCAGGGGTGCATGGGGATTTGGAAGTAGTAGCACAGAACATTTATATATTACAACATTTATATCCTACTTATTCTTCAAAGAGCTGAAGGGGGCATACATGGTTCTCCCCCTTCCCATTTATCCTCACAACAGCCCTGTGGGGTAGGCTAGGACTCCCTCCAGATGTGCTTTTTACTATGCATTTATGATGCCTTGTGCTCGTAGGAGCAGTCATACGCAAGCCCACTTTTAGTACTATTTGTATAGAAGCTGCATATTGGTGTATCCTGCAACTTTTCAAAGTGTTGGTGTTGACTTTTAAAGCTCCAAATGGCCTTGGCCTTGTATACCTGAAGGAGAGTCTCCACCCCTGTAATTTAGCCCAGACACTAAGGTCCAGCTCTGAGGGCCTTCTTGGTAGTGGCGCCCACCCTGTGGAAGGCCTTCCCACCAAATCCCAAGGAGATAAGTAACTATGCAACTTTTAGAAGACACCTGAAGGCAGCCCTGTATAGGGAAGTTTTCAATGTTTGATATTTTATTAAGTTTTTATATTCCGCTGGAAGCCGCCCAGAGTAGCTAGGGCAACCCACTCAGATAATATACCACAAATATTCAGCTTTATTTTTGTTCTGCTTTTGTCACAGAACCAACTAATAAAGCGGAATAAATCCACCACCAATGCTCTACAGTCATACTTCAGAAGTCGAACGGAATCCGTTCCGGAAGTCCGTTCGACTTCCAGAACGTTCGGGAACCAAGTCACAGCTTATGATTGGCTGCAGGAAGCTCCTGCAGCCAATCGGAAGCTATGGAAGCCGCGAAGGACATTTTGGTTCCAAAGAATGTTCGCAAACCGGAACAGTCACTGGGGAGCCAAAACGTTCGACTCGCAAGGCGTTCGACTTCCGAGGTACGACTGTATTATTATTTTGTTGAGAGCGTGTTGCAGAATGCAGCCGCAATAAAACACCTGTCTGGAGGGCTCCATAGTCTCTTTCTCCACCATACACATTTGTTAGGTCTTCATTGTTTTGCAGGACTCTTTGCTGCCTTTCAAAGAGTCACACCCACCAAAAAGTTTGCTTATCTCCCGCCGCACCCTTCCCAGTCTTTGTGCACAATAGTTAAAATCCCAAGACACCATGTGGATCTCCTTCGCTTCTGTTCCTTGCAGCTCGCGCTCAGGGCATCTCCGACCTACGGAGACTTTGTGGCTGCGCTCTCTCTGGGAGAGTGCGAGAACCAGGAAGAAGCTTTTTACAACGGAATGCAAAGGGACCTCGACATCTACCTACCAGCCATGGAGAATCAGCTCTGCATCTTAGACGCACTGTATGACGAACACGGGCTGGAGTCAGATGAAGTGGTGTGATCGCCAGCCCCACGCAGTGCCTCGCGAATTCAGGGATTGTGTCCGCTAACATAGCTTTTTATCCCCAGAAAGCTATTCTGTTTCTTTGTGTTTTTCCATGCTTGGGAAGGGACTCGAAGCTTCCTTTTTTATACACTTTTGTTACTATTACTATTATTATTTGAATGCTTGCTCGTGTTTAAACGCAAAGGTGCTATACATTCAGGCGAGATTGTGACTGTCCTGATGACAGGTACCTTAAGCCTGATCTCGCGGTGTTTGCTGTGTGGCAGGCCATACATGGCGGTGGCTCCAAGAGCTGTAGTTTAGCACCACGGCGTTTAGTACCATTGGGCTGAATAGTTCAGAGCTTTTCCTGACTGGCGAAATGACCGCAGATCCAATCGACAAAAGCAATAGTAGCGTTCAGTCTAGTGGCTGTAAGACGTAGCCAGGATTTGCAAAGCCACACTTCCCATTTTAGTGCAAGTCTTCCTTGCCAGGTTAAATCATACCCAGAACCCAGGGACTTGTGTCACAAGTAACCACCCACTTTCATCATGTTGAAGCAATTGGCTGCATCCCTCCACATCAGTTGAAACGAAGGATCTGCCCCATGCTCACTTACCATGGTGACAGATGACTGCTGGCCTCTTAAGGCTGTGAAAGTGCTTCCATTGCTTCCAAGCTGATGTTCTCATGCTAAGCCAGAAGCACCGGGAAATTCCTCGTGCCACAACGATCATGTATCTTGCACACTGCCTGTCTCTGCTCCAGCAGAAGGTGGAGGGAACGGAAGAATGCACCACTTTGCTCCAGCACCCGCTGGTTGCAGATGCTTTCTAACTTCCGGGTTCACTTGCTTTTGGAATCGGTAGAATTCTTTGCAAGTTAGGATTGCAGCTTTTGCAGCCTGTGCGTTAGAGGCCTATTTGAAACCAAATCATAAGCATTCCGTGTCTGTATTTGAATCATTCTCAACTCTGGATTGCAAAAAGGCTGGATTTGGAGCAGAATCTGTGGAATGGTGAATCAATCCATAAACAACTGTCTTCTTCAGAGTAATTGGAAGCCTTTTTTTTTTAGGTCCAGATGTAATTTTAGAATACATGAGTGTTTCCACTGCTAATGTTTTTTTTTTAAAAAAAAATTACTAGGTTTGGTATATGAAATGTGTATTTATATAGGCACTAGTAGTGTTACTGGAATTACTTCTGAGTTCTTACAGACAAGGGAATTCAAAATGTTACATGATACCTGGGCAGCAACAAGTAGTGTGTCGTGTTCCCCAGACTTAAGGGCTACATATCAATCTATAGCCAAAACCAGTCTTTGGCTCAATGTTCCCCTCCCAGAAAACTGCCACTGCAATTTCTCTATTTGTCCCTTCTGTTGGTTCTTCACATTCCCCTGGTTCTTCTGTCTCATTCTTCTTCCTCCCTGTGTGTAGCATTCTCCCCACACGCAAGATGGAACCTTTGTTTTCTTGAAATCCTTTGGGGTCATTGGTCTCGTTGAGGATCATGGAGGCCTCGGGTTGAATTGTTCTGTAGGAGATGATTACTCAGGCTGTCAGGAGCCAACAGATAACTGGCCTGAAAGCTTATTGTGTGGTCTGCAACCATACGGGAAAGAGATTTGTGTGACCAGTCATGACATGTCATGTCCCCTGATTTCAAAGATATTCAGAAGAAGTGATAATGCTGAGCCTAAAATACATATTTGGAGGCTGCAGTGACCATCTCACAAAGTTACAGGTACCAGTTGTTCAGTTGGTACCTCATGGTACCTTAGAGTACCAGTCTTAGAGCTTCCAGTCATCTGAATACACCCTCGATGTCTCTAGGTAAAAACTAGTATGGAGATAGACTAAGGAGAAATTAGGCGGAGAAATCATGAAGAAACCAGTTCCAGTACCCTCAAACACGTTCCACAATGGGATTCCCATAAAACAAGTCTTTTAAAAAAAATTAATCCACATTATAATTGAAACATATCTATGGACCTCTGTTGCCTTTAGGATTGAAACGGGATCAGTGAGTCAGCAGTTTAAAAGAAAGCTTTAAATGAATTAAAGCACAAAATTAGGTACTTGAATTTAGACACCACAAGATCTGCTTGGGCTATAAAATTGCAAATAATCTGGAATCTGGAAAATTCAGGGAAATTGTACTATTGGGCACAAATGCTACCATTAATACATCCCTGCTTTTAGCCACTGGCACAGAAGTCAACAGGATTACTCCAAACACAGTCATATTTCATCTGCAACTTTTCATCCATGTGGAGCATATAATCTCCTGTTTATTCACTTACTGCATTTATACCCTGACTTTCTGATAAATACCCAAGGTGGCGAGCAGGGTCATAAATGTGTGATTCAATAGAGCAGCCTTTCTACACCTTAGGTCCTCAGATGTTGTTGGACTACAACTCCCATCATTCCTAGCCAACATGGCCGCAGGTCAAGGATGATAGGAGCTGTAGTTTAATAACATCTGGGGACCCAAGGTTAAGAAAGGCTGCAATAGCGAAATGTTCAGCCAGTAACCCTATTTTTATTTTGAACTTCTGTTGCTCATAGTGCATCATTTCCCATCATTTATTTAGATGTCTGTTGTCTTGAATATTTGTTGATAAGATAGTTTATTCTCATTGCAACTTAAGAAATTTCAATGAGGCCATATTTGGGGCAGGGGGACCCAGCTTTGCATTTCTTCATTTGAATGCACAGCACCTAGATCTTTGAGGCACTTTATAAATGTTGTTGTTGACATTCCGGGTGAGGGAATTTCTCACTTGTGCCATCGTCGTACCTAAATCCCCTCTGCAGCAATGCAATAATTTCAAGGAAAGATTCCCTAATCCTCTAAATTCACTTCGTGCATTGGCTGTTATTTTAGATAGGTCATAACATTTGAGCTGCAGCAGAGGGCATGTTTTTCAGTTATCTCTTCATCATTCCCAAGTGAAAATCCAAGATGGAGGATCTTTCACTATTTGTTTATAGAGTCCGGTTCACGTGACCAAACTGAATTAGGTAGATTAAGAGGACCTGTGTAGAGATGATCATGTGATGTGTTCCCCATGTACTCTGCTCTCATTGCCTCTCTTTATATCCACTATTCTCGCCACTCCCAGTAGCTTGACAAGAGGTAAATTTCAAGTTGAAAGCTAGGCACAAAACCCTTCCCCCGTGGGTCAAGATTAACTTGTTTGTTTGTTTGTTTGTTTTAAGCATTAAGTGGCACCCAGTCTGCATTTGCTTACGCCAACAGCTGCCCATTTTATAGCAGGCACTTGTGCCAACAGCATTTTATTTTGCGTGTTTCCATTTTGTCATTGTTTCCTCAGAACATCACCTTATCTTCAGCCCCCCCCCCATCCTTGAGCAAGTGGTCTTCCTCGAATGGTCAGTTTCTCTCTTCCAACAAACACACAAAGAGAGATATTCTGAAAAGTAGCATTCTTTTTTTTATAGTGTCGGGCCTCTAGAATGCCTATTTTGTTTGTCAAATGACGTTGCCTAGCAGTTGGCGGTGTGGAAGCCATTTTGTATATAGACTGTACAAATAAACACAGCCGTCTGCCTAGCGGACAAAATGGCTGGTTCTCTTAACTCTGCTAAGTGTGAGCGTTTTAGAGGATAGCTGAAGTGTTTTGAGGTTTAAAAGAATAATGAGGTGTCCTTTTCAGCTGAACTACAAGCACGCTTCAAGTGACAGCTAAGTGGTTAACATGTGTCACTGACTTGTGTCACATGAGCAACAGTGAATTGCAATTAGCTGCTGCAGCATGATACGTCCTGGTGCATTTCTGTCATCTGACTCCCTTAAAAAAAAAAAGGCTGGTAGATACATATTCTCAGGGATTTGAGCAGCAAGGGCAAAAACCCAGTAGTCTTTAAAGACTCTTGATTGTTCATGTAAATAATCTTGTAGACCAGTTGAGACCTCCTGCAAAGTGCGTTTCTATTCTCAACTGTATGAACAGTGGACTTTTGCACAAGACATAAGAAGCTTCCAAAACTGTACTGCGTGTGAACTGCTGTCGGCATGTTTGACTTGCATTCTGTATATCTTTGTAGAGTACATGCCTGTTGTGTTTGAATGAAGGACAAAAGGTTTTACTAGAGTTGCCCCCACCCTACAGGAGTCCCCAGTATGTGCTGTGTTGATTTGATATTTTGTAATGTTTCCTTTTGAAAACACAGGTAGTTACCAAAAGGCAGCCTGAAGGGCATAGTGGCATATATCATCACATTCTCATGATTCGTTACACGGAAATGGCAAATGTTTTGAGACTGGTTATACCGGCGGATCACAGCAAGGGTCTTGTTCTTAAAAGAAATATTCCTTTAATATATATATCAGAGAATAACTTATCCTAGTAGAAGTCATGGTAGGAGAACTATACAATTCTATTTATTATGGCCACTCCCTCTCCCTTCATTTGAACATATTGCATGGCTTGGGAAATGGTCAACACTTATGCAATTACTAGACATTGGGTACAATCCAGAGATTTTTTAAATAAACAACAACAACACATGGGCGTTTCCCCATTGACCACACCGACATGTGGAATGCACTCCGCAATGCTTTGATGATGATAATAAAACTTCCTTTGATTTTATTGTGTCTAAATTGCGATGGTTATTTCTTCTCTGTAGTGGTGCCCGCACTGTGGAACTCCCTCCCCTTGGGTGTCAAGGAAATAAACAACTTAGCTGACTTTTGTTCAGGGGGAAGTTTTTAATGTTTGGTGTCGTGTTTTAATTTGTTGGAAGCCGCCCAAAGTGGCTGGAGTAACCCAGTCAGATGGGCGCCATATAAATTATTTGTTTGTTTATTATTTCACTTATCTCCCTCCACTGAACTTAAACCTTGCCTCCACAAGAGTCTCATCTGAGCATTGGCACACATAGGAAGCCAGGGACTTTATGCTTAGAAATGTTTTAGTAACGGAATGAAGACCTAGTATGCTTTAATATGTTAGAGGTTTGGGCTAACCAAGGTTCATCAGACACCTTTGATGCACAACACGAGGTATCCAGAGCTGTGGCTTTAAATTGTTGTATTTTGCCCTTTTGTTGCCTAATAAATTTGCCACCAAGCTCTGCGACAAGCAGTGGGAGCAAGGAAAGGCACCCGTGACAAGAATTGAAGAATGCCCTGCCAGCAAAGAGGGAGATTCCCCGTGAAATTAAACTGTCTTTTGAAGTCTTCAGTTAACAGGTCTTGGGGCTGCTCAGCATTAGTGCTCCCTGGCTTACGCTGGGGACAGTATAATGGGGAAAGATGGACTTGCCGCTTGCAAAGCGCTGATAAGAGCAGCGGAACAATAAGAGAAGGGCAACGAAATGGGTCCTGAACATACCAGCAGATTTATTTAGACTCCCAGCTCCAGGGTTAAGAAGCTTCACACACACACACACACATATATATAGTGATTATTGGAGTGGGATGCTGGACAGAAATAAGAGATTAACCTTTAAGCATGGCAGGGTTTTCTTACACAAAACGTTTCTGCATAGACAAAACCAAAGCGTAGTCTATAGTTTCTGTGTGACTTCCTATCTTTCTTATTTATTTGCAGGTTTTGTAAATAGCTTCATAACCAAAAGCTACCAAAAAGGTGTACAGTATAATAAACTCAGTAAACTAAAACCATTTCTACAATTATTCCATAAAATGATTAGGTAACACTTTAGGGAAGGCCTTCTTAAACCAAAATAATGTCTTCAATAGCCACCTAAATATCAAATTGTGAGGATTTTTATTTTAAAGGTAAATTGCTGCAGAAATATGGAGAACTAAACTTAAGATTGGGGGAAATGAGAAATGGAAAGAACCAAAATCAACAGATTTGTCCATCACTAGTGATACCTCAGCTAGGAATGAAGCCCCCAACTAGTCCCTGCCTTTTCAGAAAATAGTTATAGTGTTGTTCCCTGACATTTTCACTATGGGGCAGTCTTCACCAACTGTAGGAGCAGCAGACACTGATGAATAAGGGGGAAAGGGGGCAAAGATCTATTAATGTGTATGGATGGCGTCTTAAATTCTGTCTTGCAAGCGGTTTCTCCCAAATAATCTAGGAAATTGCCCCGAGGGTGTTGAGGAACTAAATCAATGTTGTTAACCACTTGGAGCATCAAGGATGCTTAATAGTTGACTGGGTTGTGCTTTTGGCAATGCAACATGTGTTCAAAGATGGAGAGGTCTCCCTCTAGGCAATATGTGGGCAATATGCCCGGCACTTTTTGTGCAAAAGCTTGGGATCCTAGAAATGTGAGGGATGGGAAATGTTTAGCAGGACAGGCCAATGGTCAGGGACTACAGTGATCCCAAATAGCTCCATTCCTATGCCTGATACTAGGTAAAGCAGACCAAGCAACGGAACATTTTCTTATTAATGCCTTTGCTACAGAATTCAAAGTAGCATACTGTAGAACTTGGTTGCCACCCATTGGTACGTGCAGATGCAAATAGATTTGAAAAGCGTGCGGATATTTCCCCCCTTCCCTTTTGCCTGTCTTCGCCAGCACTCAGATTGTGGCTTTCTGCCAACCCTACCCCAATTAATTTAGCATCTGTTTTCAGGGTTGATATTGTCCGCTCGTATCTCATCTTCAGTGACTAGACATGCCTCAAATATTTTCCAGTAGGTCATGGTTTTCCACTTGGTTTTCGCTTAACAGCTGGCATCTAGTCTCCATCGTGCAACCGAGAAGCAATTTATCATGGTTGGGTCTTGCTGGGTCTTCTCTAAGGCACAATTTCCAATTCTTTCCCTGTAACTCAATATCAGAGGAGCTCAGGTATATCGCACTGAAATTGACACCCAACAACAACTTTCCAGCCCACCGTCTATTAGGCGAATTCCATCAAACCACAAAGCTCAACAGAACAGCAATAAGGATAAAGTTACCTGTTTATTTGACCGAAATAAGCATTTAAGAGTGGCGTAAATGCTATTATGACACTATTGTGGAATTATCTGACCTTTTTGTAGGCCAGGCTGTGAGGCGGATTCCCCTTTTTTTACTACAAGTCTCTGGGTTGCCTAAACTATGGAAGGAGACAAGCTCTGGGACGCTGCCACAGCTCACCTCTAAATAAAGTGCGGAAACTTCTGATCATCTGCCTAAGTCAGGATTGTTAAGTATGTGTCCAAGCCTGGATTTAGCATGCAGCTAAGGCAACGCTGAACGGGTGTCCCTTCAGAGGAGAAATCATTCCATTCTGAAGTGCTGACAGTATGGAAAATCCTCATTAGGTTACGCCACAATGCTTCTCCCAAGCTATCTTAAAGCAAAATATGGGACAGAGAAATCTGAGCTATCTCACAACTTAAGGGATCTGGGCTGGATGATGTGGACCAACTGCCACATCCCATGGCTTCACTACAAATATTATGGGTAATTAAAGAGCAGCAACACCACTTGAGTATTTTTTGGGGATATCTCTTGGTGGGCTGTGTTTCTTGAGAATGGAAAAGGAATAGCGTGGTCAGTTCCTCAAAGGTTTTGGTTGCTTCCACACCAGCTCCCAGCTCCTCAAGGATCATCCTTTGTATGGATGCTCCAGAACAAATGACTGAGCAATGTTGTTTGTCAAACCATTGCAGTACTGTGTTTTCCATGGAGCTCTCATTTTATCACACTTTCTGCTGCTGATGACACAGTTACAGCTGCAACACTCCATCCTGTGTGGACTATTGAAACTTTTGGGGGTTCCTATGCCTAAATTTAACATTTTCATTTTGCAAGTTAAGCCCATTGTTTCCTGTGGGTTGCTTTTAAGGCCTATAGCCCCAGGGAAGGCGTGTTATAAAGGATCATAGAACCTTACTAATTTCCATGGACAGATGCCCACCCTTGGGAGCCCCTCCTCCCATCACTCTGGAAACAACCACCAAATCTGACTTGACATATAACACTTCCCTGTGTTCCTATGCTTGAATCCATGTAGGTCTTAACTAAGACCAATTCTAGAAAGGGTGTATTTCCAGGCAAGTTTCATTCTTGTCACCTTTAATTTTATATTGTTAAGCTTGGGCTGGACCATAAGGTTATTCCTTGCAGCAAAAGAAAGTCTTCCTGCTTTCCTCTACTGCTTCCTAATGAAAGGAGAAATTGCAGCACTAGAGTTAGCAAGACTGAAACACATTCAAATATATGTAGGTAGCCGTGTTGGTCTGCCACTTAGTTGGTCTCTAAGGTGCTACTGGAAGGATTTTTTTTTAATTTTGATTCAAATATATGGCATTTATTTGGATCCCTGTCCTCCCCAGCTACCTACCCCTAGAAACATAGAATCATAGAATTGGAAGGGATCCCGAGGATCATCTAGTCCAACCCTCTGCAATGCCGGAATCTCAGCTAAAGCATGCATGACGCATGGCCATCCAGCCTCTGCTTGAAAACCTCCAAGGAAGAAGAGTTTGCTGTCTCCCGAGGGAGACTCACTGATGATTCATCCTTTCATATAGGAACAAATATACACAAGTTGCTGGAAAAGCAAAAAACAAAACAAAAACAAAAACAAAATAATGGGGAAGAGAAGCATAAATAACCAAGTTATTTTTTTGTGATTTCTTTCCAGAAATTAAATAAAATAAATCTGTAATGTAATTTCCAGTAGGAGTGCATTCCCTTAATACAATTTCGATTGGCTGACCCTATCAGACACAACATCTCCTTTGCTGAACAAATTGGCCATAGGTCTTCTCTCTTTACTGGCTCAGTGATCACAGATGCAATCAAAACATGCCACAAGACTTTTTTCCTCCAGCCTGTTAGAACTTGGAGTGTTGCCAGACACCAATATAGAAATGAGAAGGGGGAAGAATAGGACTTCATTGTGCACATCTCTGGGGGTACTATACAAATACATTAACCTTAGAAATGAGACAGAAGGGGAGAGGGAGGTCAATTTGCATTTACCACTAACCCCCATTTTCTAATTTGAGCTGCTTTGTCTGGGCAAAGTAAATTGCGGAGTTCCCTAATGGATTTAGCAGACATCCGCTTTCACTACTGGTGAACTGACAAAGACTTCACATTTCACATTTGTCTTCCTCACACCGTCTTTCTGCCAGCAGCACATAGCGAAGCTTCAGTAACTTGAGCCCTTAATCAAATGTTTCCCGGGAACATGTAATTACTCTGCAGCAAATGCTTCTTGAGGAAACTGCTGCCTGTGTTATCCCAACCTGGTGCCCTGCAATGACTAGCAGAAACTCTAGCCTTCCTTAACCATTCCTAGAGAGGCCAAGTGATTAGGAACCTTTGAGTGCAAATCATGTGTTTTCTACTACTGGGTGACACTAAGGACATAGCTAGTTCCTTTGCTTTTTGAAGAAATTAAAATATGATGCAAATACCAAAGGGGTGGCCTTTGGTAATACGGCGTCCTGAGTGAAGACAAAATTTGGAGCCCCCTCTAAATATTTCTTATTTTCACAATAATTGAGTAGGCACCTGTATAAATCTAGGTGTTATTATACCTGTAAGATTTCCTATATACCTGGAACTCACCATGGACGCCTCCCTTGTTCTCTTATAATGGCAATGGCACCCACCTGAGAGGTGCCGGAATAGAGTTCCAGCAAGTTCTGGCTGAAAAATGGGCCCTGGTTGTTGTTGTTATTTTGTGCCCTCTTGGCTCAGTGCCATATGCGCTGGAACTGCTCGCACCATCCTAAATCCAGCACTGCTGCATCAGACTCCATAATCCAAATAACAAGGAATGGCCACTCCCACAGAATGGCCCAGGGCTTTTTTTTTTTTTTTCAGCTGGAACTTGCTGTTTCGGTACCTCTGAGGTAGGTGCCATTGCCATTCTAAGAGAACAAGGGAGGTGTTCATGGTGAGTTCCGGCCCTTCTTTCTCTATAAAAATAGCACTGGCCGTGCCACTTCCATGCTGGAACACAGCAAGGCGGCAGGGCAACCTTCCACTTCTCTCACAGAACATCTGGACACAGGCTGCAGACCACGCCCACTCTGTGCGCAGGCTTAGACCACTTCATGTACTGCTCCAAGACCTGCCATGTACTGCTCCAAGGCTGCCATTGCTCAGCGGTGAGTTGGGAGGGAGCCGGAAAGGAATCTAGTCTACTCTTCCCTCCCCGCTACCCTCCTCTGTTCAAGTTTACACAGTATGGACACCAGGGCTGGCTCAAGTCATTTTTGCACCTGATGCAAATGATGCTCCCCTCCCCGGCAGGGTAGAAAGGCTAGGCGTAGATCTGTATCAGGAACAAGGAGGGAATATAGATGCACATCGGGATCTGCTTCCCCTGTGGATCCTACCACCTGAGGCGGTTTCTTCGCCTTGCCTCATGGGTGGGATGGTCCTGATGGACGGCCTGTTTCTTCTGCACACACAGTATGCAAGTGACCCCCCAAGTGGTCATGCAAGTAGGGTCATTGGGCATATTCCAGGGAAAATTCGGCACACTGAAGGCTGCTGAAATTAAGAGTGAAATTAAATGATGTCCTGCTGGACTTATGTTTCCTTAAAATTCACAATACTGTAAGCAATTCAGATAAGAAATATCCATCCCAATTAACTCACTGTCTTTTGTTTTCAAAACTCTTACCACATTACTTTAGCATAAATCTGCATTCACACTGTAATCCCCGCACCTATCCATGTGGTAAAAATGTCTGCATAACTGTTGGTTTTACTTTAATTTTTATTATAATTGTATAATATCTTTCTTATTCAACTCCTATGGAAGTAACAGAACATAACAACGATAGCTGTTGTTATACATGGGTTCATGCACTTCAAACAAACATTTTAGACCGTTAAAGAAAAGGAAAACAGGAATATTGACAGATATGAAAAGAATGTCCTATCTTAATTCTCTTAAACCTGAATCCACACGTCACTGTATGAAGAATTTACTCAGAGGTTTATCTAAATTTAAGGTAACTTCCATGTGTATCTAACTCAGTATACTTCCAACATGAATTGCTCTTTAGTATCTGTTAGAAAGGAAATCAGTAATTATCTCAAATGCTTTCAAAGATAACATAACCATCTCTGACCAATCCACTTGGAATATATATATATATATATATGCATATATACATACAAAATCTATACAACATGTAATCTGAATAACACGCTATGGGATAACTGCTATTGGCTATACAAATAGGAATATATACACAAGTGGCTGCGTTCACGTTAAACCATGGTTTAGCACAACAAACAGAAGCTGGAAGGATCCTGAGCAAGCTTTGGACATGTGTGCTTTCCCTCCCCTCTCTACTTTTGATTAGCCTGAGAGGAGGATTTCGGCAGCGATTAATTTCAGTTCCTCTTAAACTCTGCTTGTTCTGGAATATGAACTGGAGATCATGGCTTATCAATAACCCAGGGCAGTTTCAAAAACCACCCAAACTCAAACCATGGGTTATAAAACTGGCTTGTTTAAACTATGCAGAGTGCAAACCACGATCCCCAGTTCACGTGCAATGGGAACCTGAGATTAAGAGAAAGTAAACACTGCTGAAGTCCTCCTTCAGACCATGCAGGCAGAAAAATGGAGGGAATGTGTGAGCCCAACAATCGCCTGGGCTCGTTTCAGCTCGTGCAGGTCACACTAAACCATGATGATGTATGAACATGGCCAATAATCCTAACTGTTGTACAAAGCTGAGACTGGAAAGCAATTTCTATGTAGAAACCAGTAGAACTGAGTATCAGGTACATGAGAAAGCAAGTAGCACTTCCTGGCATCACAACTAAAACGAAAGTTTATGGTAGCAGTTTTGCAACAATAGTCTCTAAGGCAATTCTAAGCTTTTCAAGATGCAGACCTCCATTCTGTTGCATAATTCAGAATGCAAATTTCAGGCGTATTAGACACAGGATATATTATTATGCGTTTAAGAACTTGGCGGGAACGTGGCGTAAGGGGCAGTAGGACTTCGTTTTCGAGAGCTTGTCCCACATGAGTCAATCATCCCAAAGTAATAATCTGACGCTGAAGAATTGGTGAATCTGTCCTTAATCTCCCAATGTAGATTGATGCCTTTCCAGAGCTTTGAAAGTTTATCCCTCTAGTCGGTTTGCCTTCATTATATACAAGTGTTGACTCTCTTGTGAATTCTTCCATTTCAGTCACTCTGGATATATTTCAATCTATTTACATCTCTCACATGGTTATACAATTTCTGTTTCTAAGGCTATATCCACTTAACCTGGGAGTACTTCCAAGCTGGCATACATAGAATTGCAATTTAAATAAAGATAATCAGCTCCTCGATCTGGTTCTCTTCCACTTAACTAATAGTGCCATCCTATGCATCTCTATTCAGAAGTAAATCCCAATGAGTTCAATGGGACTTACCCCCACATAAGTGCTCATAGGATTGCAGCCTAATTTCCCCAAGTCAATATATACAAACCCGGGACTTCTAACTTGAATACATGATTAATTCATGCAGCTAAAGCATGTACGAAGTTCACATGGTAATGGGGGGGACCTAAATAATCCTTATAAACACTGCAACCAGAATATGCTTTGTGTTTATACTGGAAAAAATATTTTTTAAAAAACAAAAACACCCGAAAAGCTTATCTGTAGGACTAGGAGTGCCAAGTTGAGGTATAATTGTGTTTTTATGAAGTAACAGTATTGAAGTAAAATACAGTATTCCGGTTATTTGGTTTTCCTGTTGTACAGGGGAACTCCCGTAAGCAGCCATGGAAAAGGTAAGTCTTAACTGTGAATGTTGCATGACATTTCTCTACTAAGACAGGATTCAGTGGTCCTATTTTCTTCCAGTGTGAGCCAATTTAAAAACACATCTCCAGTCACCACGAGCAGCAGGACATTGGTTTTTGTTTTGTTTTTTCATAGAGATGGGTTGCTTGTCTATTGCTCAGTCTTGGGTTGATGGTAACATAGCACCTGATGTATGGATGTCGTATGTGGGATACTCACATATCACAGGGATCACTTTTCATGTAAAGTATCGACACTCTGTAGAGTCAATATTGCAAAACGAAGTGCATCGTAATTTTCCATAAGACCTAAGACAGAAGATGAACACACACCAGTCATTATTACACATGACACTTTTTTTTACCAGTTGATTTTAATATCTAATTTCTATCAGGGCATTCACAGATGGATTGAACACAGCGTTTTGCAGCGAGGCAAATACATTAGACAGAGGGATGTTCAAAAAAGGCTGTGCAGAGACATTTGCGGCACAAAATAAAGTACAATTTGCAATAACATTGCCAACTGAACACTTAATCAATACAGTCCAATATCAAGCTTTGTTTTAACCTATATCTCATTATGCATCCAATTAACAGGATGCTCAAAGGGCAATATGAAATTATTTGCAGATTCACAAAGCACAATTATCACAGCTGCTGTAATGTCTGGAAATTTGATAACCCTGAAATAAAGGCCTTGATTTTCAAAATCTTGACCAAATATCAACCTTTAACGTGTATATATTTTATGATTGCTTTCCTAAAATGTCTGTTTATCCAGTCCCATTGATGTAAAAGGTGCTGTAAGGAGTTAAATTACATCCTGAGAGTTAATACAGAAGAGGGTTTGCAGAACTGACTCTTGTGCTTTCTTTATTCCTGCCAATTAACACATTACTCTTTCAGGAGCCATGAGAACTCTGCAGATAATTTCATTTGCAAATGGAATGTTTCCTGTAAGATCGTAATGATACCTGACAGCATGACACAGCTACAGCTATTGCAGGTAAAATACTGCTGACAAGAAGAAGCTATTAATACCAATGCATGCAAGTCAGATTACAGTACAAGCAAACAAAGGCCTCAGCTAAAGTCACATTTACACCATACATTTAAAGCGCATGGCTTGCCCAAAAGAATCCTGGGAACAGTAGTTTTCTAAAGGTGCTGGGAATGGCCATTCTGTGAGGGGTAAACTACAGATTCCAGGATTCTTTAGGGGAAGCCATGTACTTTAAATGTATGGTGTGGATGTGATCTCAATATCCTGCCGGACTAAAGAGAAGCACTACAGCTCTGTACCACACGAATATGTTTTTAGCTAGCTCCGGTGTACAACTGATGGCTAACAGCAACCACAGCCTTAATTAGCTCTTTCTAATTCATGTGCAGACCTCATGGGTGCCTAAATTGAGTGGGGAGAGAATCTGCGAACAGTAGAGACATCCTACACTTGCACAAAAACAAAGGTGGCCTCTCCATCTGCTTCAGTTAAAATTTATGCATCCACGAGTCTCTCATGACTCTTGGGGATATTCCCAACAGCATAAGTAACTAGCTCTGGGTGCATGAGAGAGAAGAGTACTATGATGGCAGAGCCTCCTCTTCATCCTCCGTTTCCTAGAGATGCCAAGTGAAACAAATCTGGGGAAGTTGCCCTTACACCCCAAGATGCCTTGATGCATGAGACCTAGGTCTCCCTAGGTCTTTCTAGCCAGTGGTTTCTTGAAGTCCCACGGTGGGTCATATCTGCAGAGCTAGCTACTGTGTCCCAACAGCTTTAGTACCAAAGTACCCACTTCCTCAGAATATTTCTACTCCATCTTCCATCTGCCCAATTCTCCTCCCCACCAGGTAAAACAAAGGAAGATTGGATAATCACCATTAAAATGACCACTGGGAAGAAGGGGTGACCATAGGTAGGCACAGCCAGTTACTTCCCCACGACTATTAATTCAAGGTGAAAAGGGATCCCTCCCTTTGTCTCCAAGCAACCACAGACAACATGTGATTGGGGCCACGGGAATCATTTCCCCCCTAAAAAAAAACCAGTTTCCCCTCCAGTGAGAGCCAGTGTGGTGTAGTGGTTAAGAGCGGTGGACTCGTAATCTGGTGAACTGGGTTCGCGTCTCCGCTCCTCCACATGCAGCTGCTGGGTGACCTTCGGCTAGTCACACTTCTCTGAAGTCTCTCAGCCCCACTCACCTCACAGAGTGTTTGTTGTGGGGGAGGAAGGGAAAGGAGAATGTTAGCCGCTTTGAGACTCCTTCGGGTAGTGATAAAGCGGGATATCAAATCCAAACTCTTCTCTTCTTCTTCTTCTTCTTCCTCCATCCATTGGTTCATGGTGGAGCAAAGGAATGAAAGCAGTCCTTTGCCTCCATCTTCCTTCCCAGTCCAATCTTTGGTGGATTTTTAAAACGAATAATACTCTCCCATGCTGTGACAAAAATAACTTAAAGTTGCCTTACCCAGGGAGATACGTTTTGCAGGTTAAGTATCCAAAATCTTTCCCATCGCACTCTTCTACACCTTCGTGTCGGTAGCTGTCTCCACAATAAGCATGGCGACATTCTAATGAACCCGAAATAAAAGAAAAAGATAAATAAATATGTAAATGGGGTTATTTGCAGCTGCTAGCTCCTTGCATGTAAGAGGACAGTGTGGACTTTCTTCCACACCACCCATTAACTCCAAGATTAATCAGTTTGCTTGCCTGTGTATGTTTACAAAACTATCTGTTGAAAGGTAAAATACCAGCTCTTTTCCACTTAGTGAAAGTAGCTTTTCCTGAGTGTTTTGGTGCTTTTTTTATCCAGATCACATGTGGAAACAGTGAAGTATATGAATTAGGCTTTCCATTTATCTGAGAATCCTTGTGTATATTAAAGCAAGAGAACGAGAATTGGTAACATCAAACGTACTTATACAATCATCAGTCACTATGTTATTGCCATCGTCGCATTCTTCACCATCTTGGAGGACCCCATCTCCACAGGTGCTGCCATCTTCCAGCGGGTAGTCCACAGGATAAAAAGGCGTGAGCTGCTGGAATAAACATGAAACAGATACTTGAGCGGAACTATAAACATCTTGAAAAAGGAGGCACCAAAGGAACATGTGATTCCTGTTCTCACTTGCTGAAGATTGGGTGTCTGCTCCTGCCACTTCAGCCAACTGCACAATCCCCTGGAAATGTTTGTGTCAGAGTCCTCACAGCTGTAATATGAATACTGCCGGAACCTCTAACAATTTGCATCCAAACCAGAATGCAAACCATTTTATTTTATGGCAGGTCTTTACTTATCCTTGAGGAGTCCAGTAAATTTAGGTTGAAGGGGGGGTGTTTTAAAATCCTTTCCTTTTTTTTACATAGCGCGCGATCACAGAATCATGGACCCTCAGGACTAGCACAGACGTAATATTGCTGATTGATTAATCAGTCAGTCTCTCCCTTAATTGCTTCAGTCTTAAGTATGAGGTGAAGAAGCGTACTGTTCTGCAGTCTGTATCCCTTAACTGTGATTAAGGAGTATCAAAACAGGACAATGGTTTTTGCAGTTTGTGCTACTGATAAACATAGGATATTTATCTACACAATTCTGAAACTGAACAGTGCAATCCCATGCGTGCTTACTCAGAAGTACACCCCACTGTGTACAAGGGGACTTTCTCCCCTGCAAGCGCATATAGGATTGCAGTTGGGCAGAGAAATCGCAGGCAGGATAGTGTAGTGGAGTGAAATGACATATAATTCATCGCATCTGAAGTGTGTGTGTGTGTGTGTGTGTGTGTGTGTGTGTGTGATTGAATGGTGTAGCTGATAGCCTACTCCTGATCCTGAAGCCTCTTGAAATAATGGAGGGAATTTGAGTCCAATGGATTCTAGGCCAGGTCTGAAACATACACACCCAATTGCTAGATGCCTGTTTCAGGGCCTACTGCTGGCAGAAATAGATTTATGCCCACAGAGGTGTCCTCTGCTCTGCTGGAGGAACTCTCTGCCAGCAGAGAGTGTTCTCTGCCCCTCTGCAGATCTGGGGATTAGGATCACCCTGCAAACCGCTCTTTCACATTATACAGATATACATGTATAGCAGATTCTCCAAGTGTCCCTATTTTCCAGGGACAGCCCTGGATTTACAGAAGCCGTCCTGGTTTCTGATTTGATCCCAGAATGCCCCACTTTTCCTTAGGATGTCCTTATTTTCATTGGAGAAATGTTGGAGGGTGTAGAGTTATCCAACCCCTGAGCCGTCTGAAGGCAATCCTGTATAGGGAAGTTTTTAAAAAAATGTTTAAAGTTTTATTATGGTTTTATATATATTGGAAGCTGCCCAGAGTGGCTGGGGAAACCCAGTAAGATGTGTGAGGTAAAAATAGTAAAATGATCATTATGGAATGGGACATCCCTATTTTCATCGGAGAAATGTTGGGGGGGGGTATGGTATAGACCACTTGTTTTGTTTATGCCTGCCATATTCCGTTCAGTGATATTTGCTTTTTCTGATATATATTCGGGGACGGACGGATGGGGGACGGACGGGGGAAACAACAATTGAGAGTTCATCTGCTGCAGAAATTCACTTCACCCAATAAATATTTTAAACATAGAAATTTTTAGTTCCAATGGAATGAAATGCTTACAAAACTTGCACTATTTATTTATCGTTTATTTACCTACCTACCTGAATTGGAAGCCATCCAAAAGCATCTTTGAAATACAAAGATCTCTGATCTCTACGGAATGCTAGGGCGTTTTCTGTGTTTAACCTGTCCAGTTCTTCCTGATTATTCACTACAAAAATCTGGAAAAGAGAAATAAAAAGTAGGAGTTGGAGAAGACACAAGGCTGCCACAACACCTACTGTAGGAGAGAATACTAAAGTGGCGATGGAAATTTAGAGACCAGTTCCAAATCTGAAGGGTTTGCATTATCTGAAACCTTCCCCGTTGACCTCAAAAAACCACTTGTAATTAAGCGGAATGTACTGTTTGCTCTAATCCAGGGACCAGGAACCCGATACTATGAACACACTCTAATAATACTGAAAACCAGGGGTGGGGAATGAATTGTCCTCCACATGTCACTGAACTCCAACTCCCATCAGCCCCCACCAGCACAGCGATAATGTTAGGGATGGTGGAAGTTTTGTCTGACAAAATTTTGAGGGTAGCAGATTTCCTAGGCCTAGCCTAATACGTAACCAGTGTTGCTATCTGCCCATCCTCATGCAACTGAAAATAGAGAATCTTTTCTGTAGGTAGAATTGGCTTCGAGAAAAAGAACGAGGGAGAGATGTGCTCCATGTCTAGAAGGTGAGAGAGCACAACCTCCAAAGTGTGAGACAAACAAAGAGGTAACTTAAGCAATCAATTGTTTTAAATTGTTTAACTCCGGAATTGACAGATGGAGGAGGTAGTTGTGCTGTGCATCATAGTCACATCCCAAGCACCATTCCATAGTTGCCCATAAGTTAAGGAACATGGGAATCTGCCCGATACCGAATCAGACCATTGATCCATCTAGCTCTGTATTGTCTGCACTGACAAACCCACAGCAGCCCAGATCAATAATAATAATAATTTATTATTTATACCCCGCCCATCTGGCTGAGTTTCCCAGCCACTCTGGGCGGCTATCAAGTTGACCAAAGTGGCTATTTCATGCCAGCGGTCTGGATCTATTAACACAGTATGCCCATATCAACTCCTGTCAACCTCACTTACTGCAGGAACCTTTGAATAAGGCTGTCCAAACAGTGGCTCATCATAGGGTGGGATATTCCCATTTTGCTGAGGGTTGCAGAGACATTTTCCTGGAGGTCCAGGAAGTCCTCTCTCTCCTTTTGTCCCCATTGTTAGTTGCCCTAGAAAACATCAGATTTGACATGCAAGGTAGTTGCTGAAATAAAGACATACTGAAAAGGTAAAATTGATTCCCTGCCTGCAAGCTAAATGTCTCATATTGAAAAGCTGTCTTTGACTCCTGTAAGCTTCTTTGGGGGCTTGTACAAACACTTGTCAAATATAATTGGCCTTCCAACTTTGGGGATGGTTGTATATTGTTTACCATCATTGTTTGATTTCCATGGGTTATTAAATTGGTCTTTAACTTAGGATGTTTCCAGATGGATGTTTATTGTGGAATCTGTGCTCTTCATGCATGCAAGTTGAGTCATTGGCATTTAAATGCCAGCCCATTAAACCCCCTCCACATTAACTTCAGACTGATCCTTCTGCCCTTTCCAGGGGAAATCCAATAAGTAACGCACACACACTCAAACCCTTTTGCAATGACCCATTTGCAAATTAAACCCCCATCTGGAAGCACCGTTATCATTGCCTTTTAACAAAAGACCAGGCTATGTGAGTGAGTGAATAACTATTTTGGATCTCAGCAGAAGGGATGATTATTTATGCTCAAGATGGTATTTGGGGCAGTTCAACATGATCCCACTTTCAATACTATTTGTATCTGCAAAAGTTTCAGGGTGGGCATACTGCTTCATTTCCAAGTTATGTTCCATAACTTACTGCTGAAATCCTCAAACTTTTCAAACCACAAAAGTTCCAGTTTATTTTTTGTCCCACTTTAATTGTTCTGTAATGCTCCAGGTGGTAATAACATGGAAACAATCTGGAAGCATCGCAAAGCAACTAATGAAGCTGAAGTGTATGTAGATGGCCCAGTTTAAACCCACCTCTTATTCACTATTATTGAATCAATGGCATGTCCATTCCCACCAACACATCAAAGGCAACAACTGGGACACCATCTTTCTGTTTTTTCTTGCAAGAGGATGGCGGCCATTTTGGGCACCAAGGTCCCACAAAATTTTGCACCACAATTCCCCCCCGGGGGGGACCGCTTTTGGGGGCAGAGCTCCGCAAATGCCCATTTTGGAGTATCATGAGAAATCACAGTGCCCCAAATGGCCGCTGTCCTCTCATGAGAAAAAACAGGATGCCCCTTTTTTCAGGGCACTGGTGGGATATGGATTGCTGCAAAATACACCCACAAAACACCACGAGTCAGGGGTGCAAACTTGAATAAAATATTGGGGGGGGGACGGGTAAGCCTCATCCTGCATAATTGATCACATGACATGGTACACCCCCCTTTGAATGACAATGCCCATCAACTGGGGGGGCAGCCCCCTCAAATATTTTATTGTGGGGGCAAAGGGACCTCGGCCCCTAGGAGTTGGCTCATATGACACCAGTCTAGAAGGGCCCTTATTTCAGGGTGCAAGGGGTAGTTGAGAGCAAAAGAAGTCCAATCATAGTGCAGGAAAAGCCCAACCCCATACTAAAACCTTATCTTAAAAATGTGTGATTCCCCCCCCCCCCAGCTAGTGGTTCAGCAGAAACCTCGTGGGTGCCTGTCTCTTTTCTGTGAGGCAACTCAATATGATTAAATTGAAGGGGGAAAGGGAAAGAGCAGCCATTTTGAAAGGTCTGCCTTACCTGTTGCCAAAGGGCCTGGTGGACCAGGCTGACCAGGGGGGCCAGGTCTTCCAGGTGGGCCTGAGGCACCAGGAGGTCCTATGTCTCCCCTTTGTCCCTAGTATATAAAAGAAAGGACTGCTTCTTTATAACATTCCCTAACAAGCTAATGTACTCTGTTATAGCGCAAATCCTATGGCTTCATGGGTCAAAATAGCATGCCCTTCAACTACACAGAAAAGATCGAAATGCCAAAATGCAGTTTACATTGCAAATTAAATCTGCAGGACCTTATACCTATACATATTATGGCAAATTCATGCATTTCCCCAACAAAAATATATATAATAATATATAAAATATTACTGAACGGTCCCATAAATTTCCAAGTTCTGCACATTTCAGAATGGCTTATTACAATGGAAACTCGGTTTTCAAACGTAATCCGTTCTGGACGACCATTCGACTTCCAAAACGTTTGAAAACCGAAAACTCAATACGGAAGCCACAATAGAATAGGGAAACTCAATAAGGAAACATTTGCCTTCCGAAAATTGTTTGAAAACCGGAGCAGTTACTTCCAGGTTTTCGGCATTCGAAAGCCGAAACATCTGATTACAGATGCGTTTGACAACCGAGGTTCCACAGTACTAGGACTACACCAAATGTTCAGAGAGAAAAAATGGTGAGGAAATTTCTTCAAGAGTAGGGATGGGCAAATCTATCAATTTGGGGGGTTTTCCCCGGTTTCTCGCTTTTCCAACCTTAAGTTCGATTCTCCACAATTTGCATTCCCCCCCCCCTCATAAAATTCATCAGCATTTTACTGTGAATTTCTATAGACCAAAAAAAAAAAAAATGTTGTTTATGATCATCACCACCACCACCGCCACAGTGTGGCACTTGTAAGGTTGAAACCGGCAGAGTTGCACAGGCCGGCCTTGGTCTAACTGTAACTGAATGACTCGAGCCTGAGAAGACTCTGCATGAACCTGAAGGAGTCAAATGAGCTAAGCAAGATGGATCTCAGAATGGAAGTGGAAGTAACACCTTCTTAATTTAGCTGCCACTGCAGGCATTTTATACGGGGTTGTCAGCTGGCTCTGGAGAAAGGAAATGACTGAGTAGGTGAAAAGTGGCCCCTCTTATTACAAACAGCTATGTACACACGGCACTCGGTTTCTCAAAACAATATTTGGACTTTAGGAAATTGTAGGCCTGTAACGGAATCAATGGGAACAAATCGGCAAGCATATTTGTACAGTATTTTCAGCTACACCCTTAACAAAATCACATGTAATGTTTTCTAGTTATTGCCATGCTGGGCCTGGTTTCTCTTGCAAGATTTTTGTGCTAGCAGATGTCAAAGAAAGTGATTGCCTCACAAACAATTATGTTTTCGAGAAGGCATCCACGCTTGTAAGAACATCAGACCAGATGCCTACAGGATGTCCACTCCTCCATCAAGAAAGGTTTTTCAGGTAAAATATATTGCTTTATTTCTTTTGTAGCTCCTACCATGAGACTCTTTCTATACTTTTTCACACTGGAGAGCCAGTGTGGTGTAGTGGTTAAGAGCGGTAGACTCGTAATCTGGTGAACCGGGTTCGCGTCTCCGCTCCTCCACATGCAGCTGCTGGGTGACCTTGGGCTAGTCACACTTCTTTGAAGTCTCTCAGCCCCACTCACCTCACAGAGTGTTTGTTGTGGGGGAGGAAGGGAAAGGAGAATGTTAGCCGCTTTGAGACTCCTTCGGGTAGTGATAAAGTGGGATATCAAATCCAAACTCTTCTCTTCTTCTTCTATACTGAATAACAACTTTATATAGAGTGAACGTGTGTATGCTATTAGTATGTGGGGCCACCACAAAGTAGGACAGTTGTTTTGATACTTTTGGGAGTACTGTTTCAGATAGTGTGAATTAGATAATATTCATCTTTACATGCCAAATGAACCAAATTCATCCCTCATCCCTTGCTGAGACACAGTCCACAGACAAAATATTTTCGGAAACAGGTTAAATAAAATACTGTACAGGATTCCTACTTGTTTGCCTCTTTTCCCTGGTCTTCCAGTTGGACCTCTGTGTCCGGATGAACCAGATTCCCCCTTTGGGCCCATTTCTCCCTTAACGGGGATTGAAAGGACAAAGAGAAGAGCTTTAGCACAAATATATTTACTTGGTTTTATTTACAGTCCAGCCCTGGGCAGCTTCCCACCCGCCTGAGAAGCATAGCTGTCAACTTTCCCCCCTTTTAAAGGGAAATTCCCTTATTCTGAATAGGATTCCTTGTGAGAAAAGCAAAAGGTTGACAGCTATGCTGAGAAGGAAGAGCTTTGAAGGGGTGGACCAGGCAGCTGACAGCTTGCCGGATCTGTCCCTTCAAACGTAAAAATGGATCCAGTTGGCTTTCTGTCTTTCAAATCCATACCTCCTCAGGGAGCCCAGATGGAATTCAGCAAAGGGCTGAATCTGTCCCTGAGGCATAGTTTTCCCCACACTTATTCACAGATCCAGGTAGCATAAACCTAATGCTGAATACATTTCGCTTGGGAGTCTTAACAGTGCAATGTGTATGTTTTGAGGTGTAAGTTCCTCTGAGTGAAAAGGGGCTTATCCCCTCATAAGTGTGCACAGAAAGTATACCAGGAAGTTAAGTCCTACTGAACACAGTGGGAGTTACTTCTGAGTAAATCTATGAAGGATTGCACTTTTTAAAGGCTTCCAAATACAGTATTAATGCCAACATATGCCGAGCAGGTGGAAAGCCTGAGAATTTCTTGCTTCGTATAGACATACCTTCTGCCCCAGCATTCCAGGGAAACCTATGTGTCCCTGCAAGGAAAATGTTGGGAAAGACACAAGTTAAATTGTTTTCTAATTAATCATTTTGAGTTTCATATAAACACGATAAGGAAGAATGTGAGTCACTGATTCAGTTTGATGATGATGATGGTTGCAGTTAGAAAATAAAATAAAAAGAAATCACCAGAAAAACTATTACTTAGGCGTTGTGTTGTTGTTTTTACCTGGCCCTTCCTTGCATAGAAGCCCAAGGTGGATGCATACAATAAGCAAAAGATACAAACCATTTAAAACAAATCAGTAAAACAATGTATTATTTTATAATGAGGTGTAGTGATTACCCTTTTAAAATGTGGGGTTTTTTGGGGGGGTGTTATTGGGTTGCTGTTTTTATTTTGATTATATATCTGTGGTTTTATATTTTTGATTTTGTTCTGTGAACCGCCCTGAGACCTCCGAATATAGGGCGCTATATAAATTCAATAAAATAATAATAAAGTGTTGGACTAGGTGGGACCTGGGAGACCAGGGTTCGAATCCCCACTTGGCTGTGGAGCTCCCCTTGGGCCAGTCACAGTCCCTAAACCAGCCTACCACACAGGGTTGTTGTGAAGATAAAATGGGGAGGAAGAGAACCGGGTACTACACCACCTCCAGCTTCTCGGAGGAAATGCAAGTAGTAAATCAGTAAATAAATAAATACAGCAAATGAATGAAAAAATTTAAAAAATGATAAGTCATTTGGAAAATACGAGGTCATAGACCACTGCAGATATTTCTGACCAATTCTGACTTCACAGACAAGGGCTATAGTTCACCAGACCTTCAACCAAATAGATTTGTGTTATTGTCTTAGCAATGAGCATAGCTGATTGCGTACAGAAATTAAACAAAGTCTGCATCTATAATCTCCATCCTCATACAACTATGCTATGAATGCAACCACAAATCAAACTACATTGAACACGAATTAGGTGCACTATTAAGGTAATCTTACCTTGTCTCCTTTGCTGCCTTTGTCGCCCTTCTCTCCCTGAGTTCCCTGTGGAAAACCATACAGGAGATAATAGCTATGCCGTTTCAAAAACCTATGCTTTCCCCCCAGCACTGAATGTAGAATTAAACACAGAAGCCCATCAAAATGAAGTTGTTCAGTATACAGAACACTTGTTAGATTCTTGGTCCCCCACAATTACCATCCTCAGTACATTCCAGGCAATGTAATAAACACATTGATCTTCAGCTAGTGGGCCGTTACCTGAAATTAAGCCATTCTCTGAGCTAATGTGGATTGCACCAACATTCAGCACGGGTACCCTTTGTTTGCTTTAAAACCCTTTTCAGACTTTAATGTGTGGACAAATGACACACGCAGGCAGGGACAGCGTCTGCAGCAGGTACTACCCCCCCAACCTGTGCTTTGACCCACTTCCCCCCCCCCAACCCTCCCTACGCAGCATTCCTGATTACAAAGAGCTGGCTGTGTGTCTACACTTGAACATGTACAAATTATTTTCAGAAATGGAATAAAAAAAAATGTGGGGGGGGGGCAGAGCCTTACGTCACATCCGCCTATGCCTTTTCTATGCATTACCAAATGAAATGAACTAAAGGGGATGAGAGGAGAGGACAAAGAGAGAGAGAGAGAGAGAGAGAGAGAGAGAGAGAGAGAGAGAGAGAGAGTGAGTGAGTAGGTGGGGGGGGGGGAAGCACTAAGAGGAAAATAGAAGAAGCAATGTATTTTACTCCCAGCACTTTGCCTGCTGACGTGTGCATGATTGTCCAGATGATTCTTGGCCAAATATGTAAACTTTCTCTTTTGCTGCTAAGACTACTTGAAGGGCCTATCGGTGGCTATTAATCTGTGGCTGTATGAGAACATATAACCAATTTCTTGATACTATTCCTAATGGGTGGTGAATGCACATATATAAAGTGGTCTTAATTGGTTCTTCCCAACAGCCGTCTGTCAAAGATTTGACGTTTATCTCCTCTTTCCTTTTCCCTTTAGCCGTGTTATTCTGAATACCATTTTCAACTTGTTTTGCTCTTGGGATGACCGATGCTTTCCACGAATGCATTAAATGCATGATATTGGCTTAACAAGTGGCCTTTGGTGAAGCACTTTTTCTTTTCTTTTTTTTTTTACAAAGTAAGCATGTTGGTTTAAAGGTGAAGTGCTTGGAGTAAAGACATGGCCCCCAACAGTTCAAGAGAGCTCTTTCCCCCCGATCCTCCTGCGAATGCAGGCAAACAATCACATGCGCAGGAAGTGGAGCAGGCTGCTTCAGGAAAAGGAAAGCGCAAGTGTGCTCCCATATCCCAATATCGACTAAGCCTTTGACATAGTTTTCCCCATTCCTTCTCCAATGGCTCCCTATGAGTGGTCTTACCAGGAAATGGTGGCACCAGTCAGTGGCTGCTATTTTAAATTTCCCGTTTTATAGGAGCACACATTGAAATATTGCTCCAGGCTCAGCTTAGGAGTATGGGATACTGGGTGCCATTGCCAATATTGGGTGCAGATGATGGTCCTGCCATGCACTTTGTATTCAAGTAGATCCTGTTGGTACTCCACCACACATGAGTGCTGCGCTTTTGGGTCAACTGGATCAGATCCTGTCATTACTAACATACCAAAACATCACATTTGGGGGGGGGGCAGCTGAGGAACATAGGTCGCAATGCTTTTCAGCAATTAACTAAGAGTTCTTTGCATGACGAACCTTTTCTCCTCTGCTACCAGGGTGACCCTAGAAGAAGAGAAAAGGGCAGGTATTTACATGCTTGCTATTGATTACATCATAGTAACATATGGACTTTAAAACCAGGCTGGAAAAGCAATCCGTAATAAGTTGCGGCAACATTTTCCTTTGTAGCCGTTGGAAGAAAATCACAAATATGAGCATTTAAGCCTCAGCCTGGAGGCAGACATGAGAAACAAATAAATCTGGTACAGAAAGCATGCTAGCTAGCCTTGTTAGAAATTGCTTTGGAAATTAAAACAGCAGCAGAAAGCCATTATAATTCTCAGTATAATAATATAATTGAAAGCAGTCTCTGTGATAAAATGCCTTAAGCCATTTTCTTCAGCTGTTTCCTCTTATCTAGCAAAGGCAAGTCTCTCTCTGATGTTTACTTTGACTGGGCTTCAGCTTAGACCCAACTCTTTTGTAGAAACTCCCATGGGCATTTAAGATTTTTTTTAAAAAAAAATCTTTAAGAAATTATAGCTGCAATTGCGTAATGTAAATACCTAGGCCACTTAGTGGTTTTTAATGATTAAGTGGTATACCATTTGTCAAGTAAATAAACAAATAAATCAACATTAAAGAGATATAGCCTCGATATGTATCTGCTTTGGATACAAATGATGCTTGAACAAAGGTTCTTTTCCCTTTTTAAATCGCCTTTGGCTATAGACGGTATTCTAGTTTTTGTCACTTTGTAATCAATTCATCTTCTGCTAAACATGAAGTCGCTAATGCCTTATGCGTATGCGCTTTTAGTATGATAATATAGAGGGATTTCGTGGTCCTGCACCCACCGCAAGACATGCAATGCACAGGAAATCCGAGTTGTGTTGCACAAGCACTATTCACAATTTGCCACGGTGCCTATAAATTAATGTGGGATGTTTTGCAGGACTATGATTTGTGGTCATGCTCCAAATGACTAGTACTCCATCAGTACAGCCCATCTATCAAAACAAGAAGATAAAGCCATCTCCTTCAGCAGGGCCTGTAAGACAGAGCTATTCCGCCTGGCCTTCAATTTAGCCTGATCCTTCATTCCTTTTTCCCTTCCCTTCTTCTATGAAGAAACCCTTCTGAGACCTCACATTTAAATTCTTTCCTGATCTCCTTGCTGGCCCTAGCAGGACTAACTTGGCCAGTTAGCCCTACCGATGTTACATTTATGTTGTATTTTATGTTGTTTTTATGCTGTTTTTAAAGTTGTTTTTAATCATTGTTTTATATTTGTTGTTAGCCACCCTGAGCCCGGTTTTTAAATCGGGAAGGGCGAGGTATAAATAAAAATTCATCATCATTATTATAAATGTTCCAGCTGCTTTGGAACCACTAACTTGAAAGTTTTTAAATGTCAAAGAGCTGCCTTTTTGGTACTGAACATCATGTTGTTTCGAAAACCCAAAACAAAAACCAGCACCCTAGACATAAAAGTTGGGTGCAGCAGAAAGGGGAGCCCACTCATCCTATTATTGGACCAAGGTTACACACACCATCCATTATGTGTAGGAGGGAAGTGGGGGGAATTATAACTGTCTGGATTTGGATGATGGTGCTAATACAAATATAGTGTACAACAGTGCTATTTTTCTAGAGAAAGAGGTGCCGGAACTCACCATGAACACCTCCCTTGTTCTCTTATGAATGGCAATGGTACCCACTTGAGAGGTGCCAGCACTGAGTTCTGCTGAGTTTCAGCTGAAATTAAAAGCCCTGGGGTCTTGAGGCCTATGTTACATGGATTTTGCTTTTAAATTACTTTTTTCCCTTTATATTAGATTGTATTTGATTAAGAATAAAGCAGAAAACTAGCATGCTGACAAAACCTTTTGATTTTTCATTATTGCTATGGGGAAATCCTGTCTTTTCCTATTATCCCTTCTCCCCACGAACATTTCTGCTATCTTCAAGCGATATACGCAAGCACTTTGTAACCAAGGAAGCAGCTGTAAGCAGCCAGATGGGGACGACATAGCAGCTGGGTGAAACAAACCTTAAAGCCCGTTGGTCCTCTTGTACCTGGCAATCCCATCAAACCCAAATCTCCCTTTTCACCCTAGAGGGGTCAATAAAAAGGAGTTATTCATTGTGGCTGCAGAAAGGTGTCAGTAACTAGAACAAAAGACTGTTCTGGTTCTGAATCAGAGAGAGCGGAAACAGACCACAGTCCTATGATTCCTCAAGCAGCAACACAACATGAAGTTTCATACTAATAAAAAGTTTCATACATTCAGACTAAATTGTAAAGAAATGTGTTGTCTCTTAACATCATCTCCTGCAACAGATGGCCATTTACCAGCACTACCATGAGACCCGCAAGCAACTGCACAACACTTCTGGCTCAATCTATATTGCTACTCTAGGGGAATGTCTGCTTTGCTGCCCTTCTTAAATTATTAGTGTTATTAAACTGCAGCCCCTTTCTCCTGCTCCATAGTGAACTGAGCAATGAGAAGGAGATCCATTTAAGAAAGCAGCAAGGGGGGTAGAGACTGTTGCTCACTCCCAGCCTCAGACCCTGCGGTCCCAAGGTACTTGGGGTTTTTCCAGAGAATCCCAGCACCTATTGCATTCAGGTGCCTCAGGCAGCTGCCTGTACTACTTCTTGGATTGGGCCAGCTTAGTCTCTCTGATTTACAGTATCAGCTGCTGAAGTCCACTTAGACTGTCAGTTTTGGCTACTGATCTACCCGGTTTCGCGTGCAAAATGTGAATATATGGGGGGTGGAATGTGTACACCTGAAAACGTTGGCAGCATTAAGATAAATTCAGCAGTGTAAATAAGTTTTGATGGATGCAATAATAAAATACTGAATGCTTTAGTTTTTTGTAAAATATGCATGGATTGATGTAATGCAAAATGAACCATGGAAAGAGAAGGAAAGTCATTGATATTTTAAGGATGTTTAAATGAGTATTTTAAATTGTAAAACAGGAAATTTAATAAAATTATATACATATATATTAAAAAAACAAAATGTGGGCTGGTAGTCATTTGTGTCTGCAAACAGGTTTGCAGAAATCTCTCTTGCCACATACGTTTTCTGCTGTCCAGTAATCATCCGAAAAATGAGGAAGCAGGTGATTTGGGAGTGGGGAGCATCATCATCATCATCATCATCAAATCTAGTAGGCTAAGTGTTTGTTAAGATACCGGTAATCATGCTGGCTTATTAGCCAAGCATAGGAGCCAAATCCAGGGGGCTGTGCACTGGCAGAGGGAGAGGAGTGCGGGGGGAGCGTGCCGCCCCCAGCAGCGTGATCCCGGTGGGGTGCCATTGCAGCTGCCCCCCTGCATGCGCTGGGAGCCCCGCCCCCGTGCCCTGCCCCTGGGGACATGCGCCAGTCCCGCCCACGTCTGCTCTCCGCCCCCGCCCCCCCGTACCAGAGCATAAAGCTCCACCTCTGGGGCTGTGGGTGCTTCTGCAATCACAATAATATATTTGTCGGGGCCGGGCACCCACAAAGTTAATGAGAAAAGCCGGCAGGCGGCAGTGGTGCTGCCTCCGAGAGAGAAACAGTTCAGCTCTGCTCTCCACAGCCAGCGAGCAAGACACCCTTTTGGGGGGGGCCTCGAATGCAGGGTGGAAAGAGAGGAGAGAAGGAAGAGGAGTCGCTGCCACTGGCCGCCACAACACAGACATGGGATGTCACACACACCTGCACGTAGATGAGGGACATCGCACGCACTATGAGTAGGCGTGTGTGAGTGATGTTTCATGTCCGCGTTATGGCGGTGGGCACCCACAATCTGGAAGGCGAGATGGCACTCCTGTAGCCAAGTGATGGGGAAGAGAGTTATCAGGAATAAATAAAGAATATGGGAGAAGTGGCATGATAAGAGAAGGCAGGGGAACTAAGAGGAGAAATGTCCATAGCAAATGATGGCTATGAGACATCATACACACACATCATACACGCACGCGCACACACACACACAATATTATCACCCCAAGGATACCACTATGGACCATTCTGCCATCTTCCCATACTCTAAACTCCCACTATCATTCTGTGGTACATTTTCCTACTTCCTGCACATGCTCAGAAGTAAAGACGGCATCTTCACATTCCAGTATTGCTCAAGAAACATGTGCAGCATTCAAATCCGGATTGAGTAACCATGTACAGAGGCCTGACCTCAGGAAACCTGTGTTTCTGAGCTAGAAGTCTTCCTCTCCATTGCATTGGGGTCCGAAAACCATATGCCTTTAGGAACCTAGGGGCGCATAATCGTTTACAAGCTCACTCTACCGCAAGTAGGCTGCATTCGACAAGATGGATTTAACTTAATTTGCATTACAGGTTTGACCATATTAGTAAATGGTGCCTTAATCTTACCCTCGGTCCTATTGGGCCAGGCCATCCAATAGGTCCTGGAAGTCCAGGGACACCTGGGGGACCTGGTCTGCCCTTCAAAAAAAGAGGCCGGGGAGGGGGGAGGAAGTAGAAAGAGAAAAAAATCAGATGCAATAACATCAAAACTGGTAGCAGTAATGTCTGAATACTGTATTGGCCCAAATATAAGCCGCACCCGCAAATAAGCCACACCTTTAAAATTGAAGTGGGGGGAGAATACCTGGGCTGCTTCCTGAGGGGGGAGCCGCGCCGCTTTGCTGGGAGCATAAAGGTTGCGAATATAAGCCACACTTTAACTTTTCACGGTCGGAATATGGGGGAAAGTGTGGCTTATATTCAGGCCAATACGGTATATCAAAGCCTCTTCGAACAACAATAAGGCACCCAGCCACACCCTTGGAAGTTCTTCCTGACCACAGAACATTAAATGTGATAGTGTTGGGACATGATTGTTCATTTTGGGCTGTGGCCCCATTTGTTGCATGTATACCGGCCTGCATCCATCTAGCTTATGACACCGGTCAGCGTAATTAACAGAATGGGTCAGTTGCTACATGCATGCAAAGCCCAGGAACATAGCATGTGCTGCTGGCACCTGGGGTGGGCGGGCACTCCGGGGTGGTCCATGCACACAGGGGGGGGCGTGGCGTGGAGGGTGAGCAGAGCCCATGCCCATCCCCCGCCACCAACGCCCCACCTCCTGGAGCAAAGCGGGGGCCATGCTGCGCCCCTGACCTGACACTCACGCTGCCCTGCCAGCCCCACTCTGCTCTGCGATGCCGCAGGGCTGTGTGAGGAGGACACAACAGGCATTCACCCTTCCTATTCAGCGTGCATGCCTGTTGCGCCCTCCTCATGCAGACCTGCAGCGTTGCAAAGCAGGGCAGGCCTGGCAGGGCAGCGGGAGTGCACTCCTTGGGCACATGCCTGTTGCACCCGCCAAGAGCCACGGGTGGGCAGGGGCACAGCAGCACGGGGCTGACAGGGTGCGGGGGAGCAAAATACACCCCCCATGCACCCAGGGCCATTGTCCCTCTGGTCTTCCCCAAGCAACACCACTAGGTGGGCCTGGTACTGTGGTCAGCTGAGTAGCATCAGTTTCAACAGCCTGTTGTATTTCAATTCTAAAAAATAATATGAGGTTTCTTACAATGGTTGGGTTTTTTTGTAGGCAAGTGGGATCAATTGATGAGTTATGACAGTGGTTGTAAGAAGAAGAAGAGTTTGGATTTGATATCCCGCCTTTCACTCCCCTTAAGGAGTCTCAAAGCGGCTAACAATCTCCTTTCCCTTCCTCCCCCACAACAAACACTCTGTGAGGTGAGTGAGGCTGAGAGACTTCAGAGAAGTGTGACTAGCCCAAGGTCACCCAGCAGCTGCATGTGGAGGAGAGGGGAATCGAACCTGGTTCACCAGATTACAAGTCCACCACTCTTAACCACTACAACACAGTGGTAAATATTTAAATATTCTGTTTAAACAACATGTATTTGAGGCAGCAGCAGAAGGAGATGGGAAGCAGGACCACTCTGTGGTCAGTGCTGGGAAGCCAGTTCCATCAGGCTTCTCCTCTGCATGAGCTCACTTGGCAGCAGCTATTCCATCAGGCTGCAGCAGAGGGAGAGAGATGTGTCATAGAGCCAGTCAACTGACTCTGCTAAGCCAAACACCTTCAGACACCTCCTTCCCTCAACTGTTACCTGGCAGCAACAATTCTACGTGACTGCAGAGGAGGAAGAGACGGGAAACTAAGAGCTCCATTTGGCCCCTCTTCTCCTCTTGACAAGCTCTTTCCATTGCAGTTGGCCTTACATGTAGAAATCTCTTTTAACATGTGAATGGGCACACAATGCTGTAAAGGGTGTGATGCGATTTGTCTCATACCTTCCTTCCTGGTCTGCCAATCTCACCCTGTAAGATAAAGTAACACATCAGTAGGAGACACAAACAACCCACGAATATGGGAGAAGGTAGAAAACAGGTCACAAGTAGCATACAATAATCTTTTGTGACAGGCTAAAGACAACTGGGGGGGGGGGAGGCAAGAGAAACCACAAACACATTTGTTTGTTTTTTACTGCATTTCAACCACTCTTTTTTGGTGGTATACATGGTTCTCCACCCTCCTCATTTAACCCTCACAACAGCCCTGTGAGGTAGGCTAGGCTGAGAGGCAGTGAATGGCCCAAGCTCACCCAGTGAGCTTCATGGCCAAGTGAGGATTAGAAGGCCGGTATCCCAGGGAACCTCTAACCACTACAACACACTGCCGTGGGGATCGATGTGCAGTTTTGTTTCGTGGTAAACTTTAGAGGTGGAGCACCATAGTTTCTGGCTTGTGGAGGATGCTGGCATGTACATTTATTTGCCTGTCTAAACAGGCACAACCTGCTTTTCCTAGCCCCCCAAGCCATCACAAAGCAGGTAACGAGACAATGAGGTATTGCAAATTCTGCTTTGAAACGAGAAGCCACTAAAACATAACACTATAAGTCATTGTAAACTCAGACATTACAGGTCTGGAATCAGCATGGGGCAAATTCCAAGGTGTTCAGGTCCTAGAGGGCACACCAGGGCTGATGGCAGGATCCCTTTAGGGATTTTTAAACCACCCCACCCCCCGCTACTATATATAAGTGTTGCTAAAAAAAGATTCAGGCAAAGCATCTTAATTTTCCCAGAATGCCTCTGGGGGTGACTGCAGCAGCTGCTTCATCCGGCACTTTTCTTATGCTAAACTGCCCATCGCTGCCTGTATCTCAGCCTCTGGTACACTAGCTGGGGGATGCCACTAGGGTATCGCTGGGTGGGTTGGCCCTGGAAGAGACCTTGCCTCAAACCTGATACCAGCCCTGATCATTAATCTACAGTTCTGAAATGACCTTACATCTAATGCATATATCTCCAAAGGCTCACCAATTTTCACAGTTCAAAAACGAACCCTGGCACTTACTTTTTCCCCCTTTGGTCCCTTCACGCCAGGAACGCCTTTTGGGCCCTAAAGAAGAAGAAGAAATGGGGCGTTCAACGTTGCTGCACTCCTCGTTTGCTCTTCTGCTCACCCCAGCGTCTTTCGCCTGTCAGTTGTGACAAATTAATCAGAAGGCTTCCTACTTTTCTTTGCAAAGGATCTCTACCATGTTTCAGCCTCTTCAGCCCATCTCAGATCAGGACTGAAGATCTCACATGAAGCTCAGTTTATGAGGGTTCACATCTGTCAGTCTCTACTGTCCTAGCTGGATTTAATTTTCAGCTGTACGCACTGCAGTTCCATTTAGGCCGGAGATAATGAGGCGCAGCGATGGGTCGGGTGATGAGCGGTGGAAGGATATAATGGAAAAGCAAGCATGGAGTTTGGAAGAAAAGTAGTTCCATATTAGAAAAGAAGGTGTGAGAGTAATCAAACATGTGATTCCATCCAGCTGACCTGATACAGTCCTAGGAACTGTAGTTTTATGCTCTAATTTTAACTCTGGAATTTCTTCTGGATTCTCTATATTCTTTTGCCTTCTCTATATAATAATAATAATAATAATAATAATAATAATAATAATAATAATAATAATAATTTATTATTTGTACCCCGCTCATCTGGCCGGGTCTCCCCAGCCATTATTGAATACTGGATATTTAATATCCCAGTCTTGGCTTTGAAGCTATTTTTTCTTAAATAGCTGTTTCATTTGCTGATTTTCCATTTTAAGAAAACTGGTTTTTAGAAAAATCTTCCATGTTGCCCAGGTAACTGTTGTTACAGCATAGGGCAACTGATAAATGGAATAAATGAAAATAATTTTTTAAAAATAAAATGAACACATCTGTATGGTATGATCACTTGAGTGCGCAGATCATCCATAAGATAATAGATAAAAACAAGTTACTAAGAGAGCCTTTCCGACACAAGTATTTTAAGACTCACCCAGCCCTACAAAAGAGGCTCCTCATGAGGCTGGAGGAACATCGTCCGGCTATTGTTATTGATTTATTGATTTAATATGCTGTAAATCGCTTCGAGATTTTTATTAAAAATATAAAGCGGTATAGAAATAAATAAATAAATAAAATAAAATAAAGCTATTCCGTGAGCTATTCTGGAAAAAACGGTCTCCCGCGAAAAGACTGGGAATTTTCTCATCATTCTTTTACGTCACACTGAAAGGATCCAAGTGGAAGCAACATAATACATCATGCCGTTAATGAGCCTTGGTTTATTTATCATTACTAATCCAGAAGTCACTTGTAATGCATATTTAAATGCATCCTCACAGGGGGTGAGGAATCCCAGCTGCCATTATGTTCTAACCTGCCACAGTATTGAAGAATGAAGGCCTTCTCAACTGTATGGAAAGAGCAGAGATTGAGGAACCTGTCTAAAGGATCTGAATTGGCGTGTTCTAAAAGGAAGTACTAACCTGTGGCCCAGGAGGTCCTGGAGGGCAGAGAGATTCTACACATGGAGAATGTATTATCTGAAGCTCTTGACATAGGTTTTTCAGGTTCAGAGACAACATCTAAGAAGTTTCAAAAAAGGAGAGAGATCACTAAATACCACAGCAGAAGAGTAAACCTTTGATCAAGGACACATTTTTTAAACACTCTCTTGCAAGGCTGAACTAGATTTTCTTCATCTGCACTTCTCCATCTTTCGTACAGCACTGTTGCAAAGGGAGTACTAGTACTTCCAGTACTATATGGCTCATCCTCCTCAGCCCAAGTAATACACAAGGCTATTTTGCTCCTAGCTCCATTTGCAAGCAGCAGATGCTCTCAGAAATAGCTTCTCCTAATAATGCATAGCGCATGAGAGTGCAACGCAGACTGCATGACTAAAAGAAGCCAAATTCTGCTCCTTGGCAAAGCCAATGGGGAAGGAGTTGTATTAGATGGTGGATAAACACAGAAACTAAATCAAATTATTCCATCTATCAAATAGCAATTATAGGACGCATAATTATATATATATATAAAACAAGAAAAGACGCAAGACCTAGATTTTATTCCCCCTCACAAATTATTGTTTGCTGAACCGCTAATGTTTGCTCATTGAGAAGACTGCATACAAATCCGGCTGTGCTATGTAATTACATTAGCTACTTTTTGTACTGTAGCTGAAATGTAGGCAACAGAAAATCCTCTGCTCCATGCCCTTAGGATTTCCTCTTGATGGCTACACAAGATTACATCCTTTACTTCATCTCTCATTTCCAACAACAGCTTAGGACCCCCTCAAAACATGTACTGAAAGGTAGGAGAAAACCACAGTATTATCATTCTCTCAGTTGGTAAGAGTTCAAATGTTTTTGGGTGGGGTAAATGGCAGAGCAGCCGGATGGAAATTCTATGGTAGCTACTGTACCACATCCCAAGCTATGCCTGCTCAGGTGGGAGACCTGCCTTTTTCTCTCCTCCCTTCCAGAGCTGGTGTAGTTTCAGGAACGTCAGGGTAAAATTGGGACTCTGGGTTCTGTGGATTCAAGTCTGCCCCTAAGCTACCCCTCTCCCCTCCATTGGCGGAACACCTATGGAGTTTTTTGTGGGTGCACTGGAGGTCTCTGCTGGCCTAAGTGTGACCCTACTTTCATATAATATAATAATAATAACAAGAAAAATTTTACAAAGAAAACTACAGACTTTAAATCCCTCTTGCAAGTTAATGGAGATGGGTTTTTTGAATACGAGTGAAGTCATTACATCAGTGGCTGCAAAAATAGAAGAAAGGATCAAGATCGGAATTGCTGTATTTGGATTATATATGAGATTATGTGCAGGATTTAGGAATAATTATCTCAGGACGATCAGAACATGGAAAGTCACCCAATTTGTTTAATTTGGAATGTATAATTGGCTTTATAAATTGTATTATGATTTGGCATGATAATAATGTGGCCCATATTGGAGTGTTATTAATGAAAAATCAATAAAAATTATATAATAATAATAATAATAATAATAATAATAATTTATTTATACTCCCGCCCAGCTGGCTGGGTTTCCCAAGCCACTCTGGGCAGCTGCCCAACACGATAAAACATCAAACATTAAAAACTTTCCTAAACAGGGCTGCCTTCAGATGTCTTCTAAAAGCCAGATATTTGTTTATTTCCTTGACATCTGATGGGAGGGCGTTCCACAGGGCGGGCGCCACTGCCGAGAAGGCCCTCTGCCTGGTTCCCTGTAGCTTGGCTTACAGTGAGGGAACCACCAGAAGGTCCTCGGAGCTGGACCTCAGAGTCCGGGCTGAACTATGGGGGTGGAGACGCTCCTTCAGGTACATTGGGCTGCGGTCGTTTAGGGCTTTAAAGGTCAGCGCCAACACTTTTAATTGTGCTCGGAAACGTACTGGAAGCCAATGTTGGTCTTTCAGGACCAGTGTTATATGGTCTCGGTGGCCACTCCCAGACTTCCACCTCCCTCTCCACTCCAGCAATGGCACGTACTCCACAGTCATATTCAACAACCCTTCAGCAGCCAGCTTTCGAGTTGCATCTTAATTTGCTTTATTTCACATTATGTACCCTTGGCACAAAGTTCAATTATGCTGTCTGACTTGAAATTCTGAGCTTCTTTATACAGATTTTATGAAGAATGGCATTACTTCATTTACTGGACTTCTTCCCAATACGTAGGCTCTAAATTTCGAACTAGCAGTTACAACGAGGGTGGCTGATTGAGTGGTATAAAAGGGAGAGAGAGAGATTGATTTTGTTCAATTCTTTGTCATCTCCCTTCACTTGCAGTAAAATGCCAAGTGACTGACAGGAAATTACACAAAAGGGTTGCGGCTCTTGAGGTATTAAAACTAATATCATATAAGGGAGTGGGGAAAATTCCAATAGGAAACCGTCCAAAATATATCAGGAGCTGGACTGTCTCACAGAACATTTTGTCAAGAAACAGGGTCACCTTGGTATTCCAATAATTGGAGATCCATGTGCCAACAGAATTTGAGTCTACGTCATCCGCCCCCCCCCCCCAAGTATACATTAGGAGCCTAATGACCAACACAAATGCTATATTGTGTGACATGTTAGGTATGTTAGGTCAAACTTTTATGGACCGTGTACTGAAAGTTGTTGAGGGAAGATAGGGTTACGAGGGTAGGAAGCCTCAGAAATCACAAGAAGCTTTTATAATATATGGCAGCTACATGTACACATGTATACATGACATGAAGCATATTTTTTGACACACCTCTGACCCTCAAACCTGTACCTTGTACATTTGCGGCACAATCTTATCTATAGATGTCAAAGAGATAAATAATTCTATGACATCCGAAGGCAGCCCTGTTTTGGGAAGCTTTTAATGTTTGATGTTATGTTGTGTTCTTTTATATTATGTTGGAAGACGCCCAGAGTGGCTGGGGCAACCCAGTCAGATGGGTAGGGTACAATAAATAAATTGATTGATTGATTGATTCATACATAATGACACTCACTGGGTGATGATAGGGCATCAGTACCAGTGGGTGTAAGTACAGCATTAGTGTGAAACATGAAGCCTGGCTACGGGTGGAAGGATCTATCAATTTCAGTTCTTTCAGTTCTCTCAGTTTTCCAATCTTAAAATTGGCTCTCCACATTTCTGTAGCGATTTGCGAATTTTCTTTTTGAAAATCCTCACAAAAATTCATCCATATTTTAGTGTGAATTTCTCCCAATAAACACATGTCTGTATGCAGTTTTGACTAGTATACACATTTTTTTGCAAGCAATTTACACTCATATAATGGACTTTCATTTTCACTAAAATATTCATTTTTATGCATAATTTTCACTAATGTGCATTTTTGTAAACACAGTTTGCCTGGAGAACTGCATCACCTCAAAATACCATCCAAGGTCATGTTGTTGCCTACAGATGTGTTTGTTGGGTTTTTAGTTGGTTCTGTTGTAAAAATCAACAGCATTTAGATATGTGAAAATCAACAACACCCATGAGTATCTGTGCCTTGGATCCATGTTTTTGGAGGTCCTGGCAAGCACTGGATCTATAGATTTTGTTGTGAAATCTACATATGTAAGCTTTAATCCCATCATATTTTTTTGAGCACCCTGTGTAAAATCGTATCAGTTCAAGAGGATCCATTTTAATTCTGCTGTACCTGATTTTACCCACTCCATGGAAAAGCAAAGTCTCTTTCTCTCTCTGTTTTCTATGCATGTGTGAACACACTTTGCCTTTCTAGTTGTCTGGGGTGGTGTGGTGGTGAAGACAGCCAGTGGGGATATTATCCATGTTATCTCTCAGAATTCCAGATGTGCCCACAAGCAACCCCAGATCATTGAACAGACTGCATTTTGCACCTCTGATACATTACATCTCTGGTCACCAAGAGTTATGTCACACTTTCTGTGGCAGGGCAGTTTCTTGGAACTGCTAAGGAAGGATAAGCTGTGCTTACAGGAAAGAAACACTTGAAGCCATACTTACAGAATTCCATCCCTGCCTGAAGTGTGGTGGAGGAAATAATGGCGGTGGCGGTGGAGGAGGAGGAAGGGCAAGAAACGAACACACTCTGTTGTTATTAACCTGCTTCTTCTGGTTCAAGCAAGGGAAGGCTGTTGGGAGGGAAAAATACTTGTCTATTAATTATGGGCTAAGTGTTAATTACGATTCTTTAAAGAATGAAGAAGGAGGCTCGGACACAGTAAAATTCAGCATGTTTGCGCCACAGAAATGCACTCCCACCACTATGGCAGCTAAGTAATCCTCCAGTGACAGTCCACAATATTCTGCTACCTAAAAAGTTAAAGGACCCCTGGACGGTTAAGTTCAGTCAAAGGCGACTATGGGGTTGCGGTGCTCATCTTGCTTTCAGGCCGAGGGAGCCAGTGTTTGCCCACAGACAGCTTTACGGGTCATGTGGCCATTTACCTTCCCGCCACAGCGGTACCTATTTATCTACTTGCACTGGCATGCTAGGTTGGCAGGAGCTGAGACAGAGCAACGGGAGCTTACCCTGTCGCAGGGATTTGAACTGCCTGGGATTCTGATCGGCAAGCCCTGAACGCAAATGGCGCCCTCTCTGCTACAGCCAAGTCTTGCTGCGCCATTCCTGAGATCCACAGGACCATAATCTTGACCCTGTCACTGATGGCCTTCAGACAGGAAGCATAAACAGTTTTGCCCCCACTTGCTGTCTCTTTGCCTAAGCTGATAGTAGGTGATCTCCAACAAAGTCACACTCAGCACAGACCCCTGAAATCAACATAAGCTTGTCGATAAAATGGGTCGACTGTGGGTATGACAAACATTGGCTATCACCCACATTTTGTGAAATTCCTCTTGTTATTTTACGTTGTTGCTTAGTATTGTTTACTTGTTTCAATTGAGTTTCTTGGAAGCTCCCTGGAACATATTTTATACAGAAAGGCAAAACATAGATTAAATGAATTATAACAACACTTCTGGAATATTTGCTATGATTGAGTGTGTTTTTTTAATGCTTCTTAATAGCAACAGTGCTGCCTTCAATACAGAACAGTTACTAAGGGCATCTCCAGACAACCTGTTATTCAGTATTCATCCTGAATTGCTTCCACAAAGCTTACATGCAGGTTAGATTACCGTATATCTAATCTTTACTGAGCATTTGTTCTAATTTGTTTGTGGGGAGGTTATAAAATGATGACCATTCCTTCCACTTTAATTTGCTTGTGCAGTATTTATACATCTTTCTGCATCCATCCCACACTTTTTCATGCATTCTTCCAGCACTTTACTAAGCACAAAAAGTATGGGGATATGGTGGAGAGATAAGGATAATTTGTTGTGCCAAAGCAACCGAGTGCTTCAAAAGCCACTTTATTTGCTTAAACCCAGATTTCCATTAGACACTTGAATCCCTCCCACAAAATAGCGACAGGTTGCACCTTACACGCACACACACACTTTTGAAAAGAAAGGTAAAAAAATAAATAAAAAATTGTCCAGTAGCACCTTAGAGACCAACTAAGTTTGTTCTGGGTATAAGCTTTTGTGTGCATGCACACTTCTTCAGATACACACGATACACAAGAAAAGCTTATACCCAGAACCAACTTAGTTGGTCTCTAAGGTGCTACTGGACAATTTTTTTTATTTATTTCAACTGTGTCAGACCAACACAGCTACTTACTTGAAAATAAAGGTGTTATGGTTTTGTCATGCATGCCTACTACCCAGGCCCACTTGTTGTTTTTAATTATAGCCAGTATGTTGGACCAGTCAGCTGGCTAGAAATACCGTTCTTCCTGCATGTTTGGTCTGAAATGAAGCCAAGAGCCAGGCTGCAGAGATGCCTCCATGACATCAAAGAACACAGCTTCCACACAGGCTTGAACCCTGCCTACCCCTTGCCCCATCCCAGTTTTAAGAAATTAAGCACTACGACCAATACTCTTAAAACAGGGCTATTTGGATTTTTGGCCTCTGTGCAGAATTGCAGTTTCGGTGAGCCCATGGCAATAAAGCATCACTGAAAAACCGTTTCAGCTCTTCCACCTGTTCAGAGAAACCCCGGCAACCTTTCCAAGCTGAAATTCAGTGCAGTCACAAGACAAATGAGTAACTGCTATTAAAAGGCCAACGTATAATATAACTGCTATGATCATGTACTCAGTAGCATCTGTGCTTCCCTATGGCTCAGTATCAATTCCAGGAGTTCCCTGACAAGAAATGCTGCCTTTATCTCGGATGCTGTCCTACTGTTCTCTCACGGACTATGCAGAACCAGGGCCGGATTTAGGTTTGATGAGGCCCTAAGCTACTGAAGGTAATGGGGCCCTTTATATGTCCAGCTGTTCTTTGTCAACAACAAATTATCGCTGTTTTTAGTGTTGAATATATGCTGTATGGTAATTTATGGATCTAATAGGTCCATACACAACACAAAACACTGTTGCTGTACGTAGGTTTTGTTTTTATTTATTCTTATCTTATATTTTGGAAATGTACATCCAGTTTTTTTTCCTTTTAAATTTTTGGGGGGCCCCCAAGAGAGTGGGGCCCAAAGCTATAGCTTGTTTAGCTTATAAGTAAATCCGGCACTGTGCAGAACCATGGTCTTTTCTTGCTGGGTGGGCCTAAGGGTGAATGGGGTCTATAGCTGGGCAACTTTGCTGTAGCAGCTACAGTGCAGCTCTTACAGTATTATCTGCAATATTGCACTAGTGGCCAAAACTGTGGAAACCTTTTGGGGAAAGTGTATTTCCGAGGTTTGATGGCTCATAACACCATTTTTTATTTTTTAAGTAATACCATAAAATTATATATCAATGAAAATGTAATTTAATGAAGAATTTAATGCAATAACTTTTATGAAGGATTATTTATTACAACAGCAGTCATAAAGAAGAAACATGAAACACATTAAAAAAATGAGATATACAAAAATTCTCACCATGTCAGTTAATACTTAGTCGGGTAACCTTTAGCTTTAATGACAGTCTTACAAACGCCTTCCCATGGAGTGAACCAAGTTTTTTAGTTCTGCAGCTGTAATAATGTGAAACCAAGATTGAACTACTGCCTCTGTTAATTGGGTTTTATTGCTGGGTTGCTTCGTTCTGACTAACAAGTTTCTTTAGTTACCTCAATTAGTTTCTTTAGTTTGCACAATTTTGGCCATTAGGGTATATCAATATAGCCTACTTGAGAAATTGGTTTTCAAATAAACAGCTTTTTTTTAAAGTAAAGTAGTAGTAAGTAAGTAAATTTTTATTTATACCCCACCCTCCCCGGCTCAGGGAGGCTACCATCAAATGTCAAATACATTAAAACACAGTCAAACAATTGATTAAAATACAGCTTAAAAATTAGGATCAGGATAAAATTACAAGACTGCCTATGAAATTACAACCATAGGGGTCAAGAATCTCAAGGATTCATCAGGGCCAGCTATCCACGTTGGTCCCACATGAGCCGATAAAAGGGCCAAAGAGGTAACTTACAGGGGGGTCAAACTAGGCCTGGACCGAAGACCAGGCAGAACAGCTCCGTCTTGCAGGCCCTGTGGAAGGATATCAAGTCCTGCAGGGCCTTGGTCTCCTGTGATAGATAAAGGAAAGGACAAAGCTCTGGGAAAGAGGTCATCTCTACCCTTGCTGAGGGCCTTTGTGACAAGGCCAAAACTGCTAGACAAAGTGAGACAGCCAAGTCAGCAGCCAGTAAGAAATAGCAAATTGTCCATTGTAAGTAATAGCAAATTGTCCAACACAAACAGCATGCTATCCCTACCTCCCATTAGAAACCTGGACATTCTCCTGCCCTCTTGTGCCTCAATTCGCCTCAACACCAGTTGATGACAACACCACAAGCACGCATTGATCAGGTGTGGCATAAAGACATCACCATCCTGTCAATGTGCCCTGGTGTGAACATAAACAGAAATGAATCTAGTACCAATGAAGCCCTGCTGATGTGAGCAGCTAGGGGGAAAGGCAACAGGAATATCCAACAACTTAACATTACCACCTTAGAGCCCAGTGAACACACCCTTACCTTTCTAAAACTACCTGCGTTTTTACATGTTTGCTATAGTTCTTTAAATATCCAAGCAAAGGTTTCCACTCCTCCTTCAAGTCTGCCTCTTCCAAATTTGAGATTTCCTCAACAGAGAGCACACTAGAGACTTGGGGTGTCTTTGTCATGTATGGTTGTATTCAGGGTGGATTTGATTTAAATCACAATTTATTAAATCACTAGTCAGTAAGACTTGATTTAAATCATTTTTTTTACAGACTCATTCTTGCTGGTATAACCTTAATATTTACAACCAGATGAAGGTTTCATTTTTGGAATAATAAATTTTCAGAATAGTTTTTACAGTTATATCAAAAATTACTGATTTGGTTATAGCCTACTATTAGAAATGCACAGACTGATAGTTATGAAATTATTGTGAGGTTTAATAAGTTAACTGTTTATATTTGGACAACTTTCCTGCTGTACATCATTGGAAGGAGAAAAACAATCATTTCCTTAATAACAACTTGAACAATTTATTGAACTAAAACAATAGTATTATAGCATATGTATCCATGTTTGTTAACTGATGTTGTTAAAGAATTAAAAAAAAAACCAACTTAGACTTAGACATGAAAAACTTAAACAAATCCTTATTTCCTAATGAATAGCCTTTGGACTATAATGTAACTTAAATAGAAAACTATCTTTAGAAAGATTTCCCCCCCAAAAGCATTTTATTTTAAAAATTCTATTTAAATCAAAAAATCTGATTTATTTATTTTTTAATCATTGATTTTTATCCACCCTGGTTGAATTTAAAAACTGGCAGGTAGCATTACATGACCCCACCTGCCTGTACACAGCCAGGCAGCATTGGTCGAGTCCCTCAAAATCCTAAACCAAATTTTAAAAATTGCTGCTTCACCCGTTCTGGCGAATCCTCTTAACATTCAGCCTGGGCAACCCACGTTAAGCCCCCTGTCAGCAGGCAAAATGTCCTAAATTGCTCAATCGCATCTCTTGTGCTCCTGAAAGGGGCATCATTTTACGTAACAGGATAACATGGATCATAGCACCATGTACCGCAGGATTAAAAAACAACGCGTATGAAGAAACCATCAAGGTACAGTGCCGTAATGACTATATTTTTAGAAAGAGATGCCCCCCAGATAAATTATATTAAAAGGCTCATCTGTGCATGTTCACACCTCAGGACCTGTTGTTTTGCTCCCAACTGTTGCTGACTCCAACATAACCACATGGAAGCACAGACTCTCAGTCATGTGTTTGATCTTGCAATATATAACACCCAGAAACATTTCCTCTAAAAACGATGCTTCAGCAGCACCAAGAAATCCAGTTGGCCGGAGCTGAGAGGATCATTTCCAGGAACAGCCTGGCCATATCCTGCCAGAGAGGTGGAGTCGGGTTAAAGGTAAAAAAAATTATACTTTGCAAGTTTGCACATTTGTTTTCCAGAGCGAGACCTTATTTACAGTGACATCCCATGCAAAGCAACAACTCGGTTGCTCCCATATTGTTTTCTTCTGATCACTTAGTTACCGCCATGCCGTGGTCGAAACCTCTTTGTTTGTGACATAGGTTACCATGGGGAGACATTAGGGGACAATAATAAAAAAGGCCCCTAAGGCCACTGGTTTTCAATTATATCTGGAAAATAGCTTAGAGTATTTTTGTAACGATGGGAAAGACAAGTCATCATTCAGGAATGGTGTGGCCGTTTCGTACAATGCGGCTTACACTAGGCTTACCCTTGGCAAGCGCAGTGTTTAAACTAGTGTCTTCCAAAAGGAAGCTTCCTTTAGTTGCCAGATAGAAATAATTATCTGGGACTCCAGGCACATGCCAATGAAAGACACAAGTATTAAAGTATACTAGAAATCACACTGAAATAAACAGTCTCCCCTTCTGCTGAGTGACATCTACTACAAAAACATTGAACATTTATCAGATGATAAGCCCAAATACACATAAAGCAATAATTATCCTAATTCAGATGTTATGAAAGACTCGACACATGGAAGAGAAACAGAATTGTGCCTGCTGGCCTTATCCTGCCACCATGACACCAGACAAGGTCTGCCACCACGATCCTTCTCTCCACTCCATGAGATGAGTTGACGCACTTTCAAAGGCCTCAAAAGGATTGATGTCTACTCCGAATTCAAAGAATAGGAAAACAAAAAACCTGTTCTGACATAAATCACGGAGCATGGGTCGTCAACTCCTTTTTTAAAAACATAAGCCACATTTTGAATTGAGTTAAGCCTGATGAACCACCGGCTTCACCCAGCGACTAAGGGTCAAAAACTAGACTTGATGTTAATGGTGTGTTTGCAATTAATGTGCATGGTTTTTGCTTTGTAAATAACAGCTGCAGGGAAATCTGAGCAGCCTCTGGACTCTTTCTCACCCTCCCCTAAAAATCACCTCTGTGGTCTAAACCAGAGCTTCTTGGGCTTGCCGATCAGAACGTCAGAGGTTCGAATCCTCGTGACGGAGCGAGCTCCCATTGCTCTGTCCCAGCTCCTGTCAACCTAGCAGTTCAAAAGCACGCCAGTGCAAGTAGATAAATAGGTACCACTGCAGCGGGGAAGGTAAATGGCATTTCCGTGCGCTCTGGTTTCTGTCACAGTGTCCCGTTGTGCCAGAAGCGGTTTAGTCATGCTGCTCACATGACCCGGAAAGCTGTCTGTGGACAAACGCCGGCTCTCTCAGCCTGTAAGCAAGATGAGCGCCGCAACCCCATAGTCACCTTTGACTGGACTTAACCATCCATAGGTCCTTTACCTTTACACCATTTGCATTTCAAGGGAAGCCTCCACTGAAAACATTGGGAGCATCCATTAAAATAAGCCGTAGCAGGATTTCTACGCATTTGTGAAATATAAGCCATACCCCGAAAATAAGACATAGTGACACGGCGCCTCTCCCTTAAGACAGCCTGGATAGGCGTGGCTATGCAGTGTACCGACGCGGAGCGGTTAAAATAAGACATCCCCCGAAAATAAGCCATACTGTGGTTTTTTGGGGGGGGGAATGTAAAAGTGTCTTATTTTAGGAGAAACATGGTACCATGTGGCAGTGAAGTTGAACCTTCTCTTCTCAGAGCAATAGAGCCTATGGCACAGCCCTTGCTTTATTATGTGCCTCGGCCCCTCACTCCAACTTCCCTGTGTCTCTTGCACAGGAGAAACTGGGCGAGTCACATAATAAGAGGAAGAACCTCTGCTGCTGATCACAGTGGGCAGGAGAAGATGGCAAAGAGCCATTTGTCTATGTTTCTTCCACACAAGCCAAGAGGCATAATAAGGATGCGGGATGCTTGGGAATTAGATTCATGCTGGGGGCTGAGTGGGAAACACCTTGAAGCTGGGTTCAACCTCAGCGCAATTAGTTGTCCATCCTTACCATAGCCAAATCCCAATTTCTCCAAAGTTTGCAATGCAGTTCTTCTGTCTCTTGCCTGTTGCAACGTTAACTAAAGTTTTGTGAATGAACACCAAATGGGAGGATGCGGTCAGCTGAAACAACTGTTCCACTTTTAAATAGCTGGTGCAAATATCAATGTCTTTCAAGAAAGCCCTATTAGATCACTATTTTCAGTCTGCTGCATTTGTTCTGGATTTATTTTCACTGTGTTTCTAATGACACACATTTTCGGTGTTTTGAATTATCGTATCTCCATAAAGATTTATTAATTCACAATGCAGCAAAGGGAAGCTTAAATCATTGTAGCACTGTCATTCTATTGCAGTTTTAAAAGTCCCTGGATTATTATTATTTTTTTTTTAAAAAAACATACAATCCTATAAGAACTATGCTAGAAACCTAAAGCAGGGATGCAGACCCTTCTTCAGCCTGAGGGTTATATTTTCTCATGGGCAAGGGCCATGACAGATTATTCTTTGGTGTGGCCAGAGGCACAAATGGCCAGAGACACCGTGAGCTGGAGCAATTGATATGACTTTTAGCTTTGTACAACAGGCTGCTACACAGTAAGCTACACAAAACTCAGAGGTTTCTATGTACACACCTTCACGCAGGCAAACAAGAGGCACAATCTCGTTCCAGCCAAGCAAACACACTTGAGAGGGTGTGGAGCAGGACTAGTGAGCGGTCTGACGTGTGGAAAAGGTGACATGGTCTGGAGACAGGCCTGAGGGTAGGGACACATTCGGTCTCCTAGGGCTGGCATTCCCCTAATTTAAAGTCTTATACAACAGCCACCTCAAACTTGATTCTTTAAAGGGTTCCCCCTTCAATAACATTGCACTGAGTAACAAGAATTGTAGAAAAAGACAGAGCTGTCTCTTTCATATTGCTGTTAAGTTTGCCTTTAAAATGTACAGACCTGCGGCAAGCCTCCTGGTCTCCTTTCCAGAATGCACAGCTGAAGGGAAACCTGTTGGATTAAAGTGGAAAATAGGATTCCCTGCTGTCAGGCAATCCATGCCCTTTGCCTCCTGCCAACCCAGTTTCCCCCCCCCCCCATGCAATGGGCTTTTGTTCGCTGTGAAAGTCATCTGAGTATTTGTTAGTGCCAATGCCCTAGCCAGAAGATGTTTACTGTGCTAGCATCCAGCACAAGTCCAGCAACACTGGATGAGGTCAAGGATGTGTTAACAGAAACGGACATACATTGTGATTCATCCTCCTCTCGACTTCATTTGCGTCTCTGCAAATTCACAGACCTTCAAGCAAATGCTTGCTCCTGAAATAAAGCAGGATAGCTATCTAACAGCAAAGTTTCTGTTTTGTGGCAATATAGCTCATTAGTATTAAACAGGAGATGTTAGCCTCCTGACGTCAGAATCAGGAATAATAAAATAAGAACAGATTTGAAAGGGGGGAGCCTCTGGGTTTTATTGTTTTGTGATTCAGCATGCATTGGAATTAAGTTTTTCCCAACCATGCTTCCGAGTGCTTAGAAAGGCAGGAAAATCTAAACACGCAGAGATAAGCAACGCAAGTCACCGAGAGAAAAATCAATGTTGCAATTTACCTGCTGAAATTGAGAAGACACTGTCCACAAAGGAGGACTGAGATACAGCAAAGCAGAAAAGGAGCTGGAGATAAAATCCCAAAGCAATACGACTGAGGATGACCATGTTGGCTCCAAGCTGTGTAATTCCAATGTGCAGGGTGCCGATATCTTGTCCACTGTCTTCTCTTGCCTGCCTGCCTGCCTTGCCCGTTTGCTTGCTTTCCCCCTTTCGCTCTCTCCCTGGTTGGGTATGTTTATGTCTCTCTGTCTCTGCCTCTCTCCCTCTGTGAGCTTTAGTAAGAAAGAATGCCAACCATTTCCCATTAAATCTTCTCCTTACACTAGACAGGGCTATATTTAACTCAAGCGCTGGATCAGATGCCCCCATCACAAATACCAGCTATTAAAACATAGACAGAGGACTAATGAAGAGGAAGAGGTTGATTTCAAGCTGAGCTGGGAACCACATATCTGATTGATGACCAGACAATCATTGAGAAAGATCCATCCATTCATTCATTCATTGTCTCCTCCCACCCCACCCCTTGCCTGACCAGGCCAATGAATGGTTCCTGACTAGGCATATGGACATAGGAACACCTTGTTTCTATATTCTGCTTCCCCTTTATATAGTTCATTTCAGGACTCACAGAGCCGCCAAGTGTCCCTATTTTCCAGGGACAGTCCTGGATTTACAGGAGGTTTCTGATTTGATCCCAGAATGTCCACTTTTTCTTAGCGCGTCGCTATTTTCATTGGAAAAAAGTTGGAGGGCATGGACTCAGGAGGCTTAACAAACCATGTGCCGTTAAATATTGTACATTATTATGGCTGTAATGATCATTAGAAACTTTAATGACACAGAAATAACCACCCACATTTTGTTACAAGCGTTCTGGATCTTCAGTAGCTTAATGGATAGATTGACAATGGGATGGTACAGGGAGTGTCAAATAGCAGCGAAGATGACTCTAGGCTGGTTCAAAAAAGGCGTGTTTTAAAGCACACCAGGGTGTGCTTCCTACATACATTCTAGGACTGTTCCCTATCTCACAGGACCCTTTGTGAAATAATTTTGGGGGGGGGGATGCATTAAAATGTACCAACTTGTAGAGCTTGCTTTCACTTACCTTTCTGCTATCAGAAGCATGGAAATAGAAAAATAGTTGTGTCTCCATAACTATTTGGGCAGCTTACCCACAATATTACCGTTACCTTAACCTCCTAGTGAAATACTTGATCCATCTTAATTGCTTTCTGGAACAAGAGAAAAGTGTCTACATCGACATTTAGAAGAAAACAAGGTACTGGTAATTAAAAAAAAAAATCAGCTCCCTTTATTAAATTGGCACTAATATTCTGCTGATCTGGTAAAGAAAATGGAATTATAAATGTTCTTTTTCTAAGTCAATTCCTACACTAATTAAATGAATTCGTGTTTTTGTTTTTTCCTCCTGCACTTTGCTGATCTAAACTGGTCTTAAATTAATGCATCCGTCCTCAATGTCTTCAGTTTGCTGTGCAGTTCGAGATGGTTTTGAAAAATGTTTGATGGGTTTGCTGCAAGCCACATTCTCTTGCAGAGGGAAGTTGGGTTGCTGTTGGTTGCCTACACATTGATTCACTGCATTAGTTCTTTTTAGCTGCAGTGAAAGAGCAGCCAAAACAGAGGGTAGGGAAAGTCCTCTCTTAAAAAACCCCACAAAAACCTGCATTGCTGCGCGTTCTTGGAAACAAACTGCAAGTTCATAAATTAAGCTTCAGTTCAAAGACACGTTTTCAGTGAGGCTAGTCCTTTTCACCATTAGCCTGGAAAAAGATTTGGCTGAGGATAAGGCTTTAATAGACTGGGGCAGTTATTGCAAGCTAATTCCTATCTGGGTAACTGAGAAACACTTCTGAAGAGGGTATTCCAAACTCTGAGATGCTTCTTCCAGGGCGGGCTTGGATCAAGCTTCTCCCATACACAATAGGAGAGCAAGCCACACCTTTGCCTGGCCTACTCAGTGCCCCAGAGTAGTTCTGAAGATCCTGGATGTCCACACAAAGCACAGCATTTGAGTACAGCCAACATGCATGGGTCCAGATTGTGTGGTTGATTACTGGATTTTATTCAGGAAATAGGCCTACATAAAGTAGATTTTATGTTTGGAGGTCCTATATTGAAAGTTAGTTCTGCTACCACGGGGGGGGGTCTACCTCTTTCCGAATTTGTGCAATTTTCTCTGCAAAAAAAAAAACCTTTGCAAAGTTGTTGCAAGACACCTTGGAGTCCAGTGGCAGAAGTGGTTCTGTTGGACTACAAATCACCTGAGTCTCCCGGTACTGTTTTCTGCAGATGCAACGGAGGCAGCGAGTCACCACTTGGTAGGCTCGATGTTGAGCTCTAACCCCTGTTCAGTCCAATTCGGAATGAGTTTTTTGCCACCAGCGCTCTAGTCGTCTCTGGGATTGCTTCATCCCATATAACCCCCAAGTTTCGGGTCATAGAATCATAGAGTTGGAAGGGACCCAAGGGTCATCCAGTCCAACCCCCTGCAATGCGTAAATGTAATGTAATGAAATGGATGGCAACAGATTTAAGCCGACCCAATCCCCATTCTGGTGGTCACCTGTGTTTTCAGGGTGTGTGGAGGGAGGAGTGGTGTGACAAATGCTGCACCCCACACCATCCTCATCTCCTCCACCTCTAACTGAGCTGCAAGGTCTACAGTAGAAGTAGAATCTTCACTTTTCGCAGAATATACCGTATTTGGAATCCTCCGTGCCACCAGGATCCCCCGTTGTATGAATTCTAAGTGTGTCAAGCTTATCATGTAAACATTCTCCGTTAAGATCTTCCTGTTCAACAAAAGGATCCCAAGACTGCCAGCTGATCAGGAAAGGACTTAACACCTGGACTGCCTTACTGGCAGAACTTTGCGCAATACCTAAAATCTAGGGAATTCACCAAAAAAGTGTTGCAGTATTAAGCCTCTGGGTTAGAAGGCTATAAAAGAGGATTAGACCAATTCATGGAGAATCAGTCAATCAATTGCTTTATTTATGATGACTTCTGAATAGCAGGAACACAACCAAATAATGGAAGTATGTCTCCATGCTCTCTTTGTGGTCTTCCCCTGACTCAGCTAGCTGGCCGCGGCTGAAACATAGAAATTTGTTCTAATCCAGGTTATGTCTGAAGCCCCACTGAAATGTGTGACCTGTCTCAGGTATTTAGGACTTCAATTGCGCACCATTTTTTTTCCATTTCTTGAGACCTCATTAAACTCACAAAGGATCCATTTGCTTTTTTCATAGGCATAGTGAGAGAGTTTAGTCCAACAAAAAACTGGACATATTGATGATTTAAATAAATTAAAATGCTTTTAAAATGACAGACATAGCACAAGCTCCATTATTTAAAATTCTGTATTGGTATGCTGATACTTTGTTCAATATTTTATCAGCTACTGACATATTTTCAAAACCACTTATGAAATGGCTCAATTATAATTCAGCCATTTCCCTACCCAATAAAACACTGAAAAATTCAATTAGTAAAAAAAATAATAATCAAGTTTTACATAGCACATAGTTATGGAACAAAGAACCATGAATGAAGGGTGCCCTCTGGTGATTTTATGGAGGCACTGATTAAACAAACATTTGTTTTCAAAATGAATTATACAGAATACTAATTTTTCAAAAGTGGATGGATATCAGGTATAGGAAGATATTAAAAATGGTTCGGCAGCTTTATATATTCAGAACTCATCACACTATGTCCATTTACTGCCATAATGTAAATGCACAGAAATTCAGAACCAGGCTCACTGGCTTTTATTTAACCCGTGCACAGACTCTGAATTTGTTTTAAACTAAATTACTGTTTGTTGGCAGCTCAGTTATAGGCATTTTAACACCTTAACTTCAACAAAACAAGTCCAGCTTCCAAGGCGGAATTTGTTGCAACCTGGATGCTATGAATATAGGCATGAGGCCCTACATGCAGCCGCAACAGCGCTGAAATTGCACTGGAAAAGCACATACAGTGCAGCACTATGGTTGCTATCAGCCTTCTGAAACAGGGGTGGGGAAGCAATGGCTCTTCAGATGCTCTGGAACTCCAAGCCTGGTCAGTCCCAGCCAGTATAGCCAACTGCCAGGGATGACGTGAGCTGTTTCGCAATCCGCTCTCTGAAGTACCTCCCCGCTCATTTAGCGGGGGATTTTGAAACGTGGACAGGGCCGTCCACCTGTCAATCATGTGATATCATAACACCACCATATGACACCCACCCACCTGTCAAATCTGCCCATGGAGCCAAAAAAAGCCCCCTCCCCCCAATCTATATTACCAATACTTTAAATGTGACACTCATTCAAATTACATGAAGAATTAGCATGAATCCAAGCGTTCATTCGCTTTAGTTCAGTGGTCTTTTGCAGATGTGTTCCAGTCCTTGCAGCTTCTGCTACATGTTCGAGCGGGTCAACCAATGAAAATCCTAAGAATACAAAAAATAAAATAAAACAAAAACACACAGCAATATTCAACATCCAGGAACGAGAGGCTATGCTAGCAGATTACAATATTTTACAGAAAGAACCATCTTATTTTTCCAGCAGTAGAAACGAAAAACCAAATACTGGTAATAAAGCAATACTATAATCGTAGCAAAAGTAAAATGGCTTTTGTTTCTCATGTTTTTGATCTGTTTTATATTTGCTTTATGGTTCTCTTTTGTAGGCTATCTTGAAAAATCTAGATTAATAAAATTTATTTTATTTTAAAAAAACATATAAAATAAAGCAACACTATCACGTTAGCACAATAAAAAGGACAAAAAGTAGGTAGTGTTGCTTAAGAGGAGTAACAGAGAGCATCATGCAAGGAAAGGGGGAGGGTGGCTGTGAAGGACCCCAGGGGCTGCCTTGCTGCATCCAGGGCTTCCCACCTGGTTCAGGGCCCCCAGTCAATAGGGCTTGCTGGCAATCAACAGGGCTTACATTGGCTCCCAGCACATTTCCAAGCACAATTCGAAGTGTTGGTACTAAATGGCTTTGACCCTGTATACCTGAAGGAGTGTCTCCATCCCTATTGTTCAGCCCAAACAATGAGGTCTACCTCTGAGAGCCTTCTGGCAGTTGTCTCATTGAGAGAAATGGAAGTTACAGAGAACCAGGCAGAGGGCCTTCTCAGTAGTGGCACCCGCCCTCACATCAGATGTCAAAGAGATAAATAACCATACAACTTTTAGAAGACACCTGAAGGCAGCCCTCTATCAGGAAGCTTTTAATGCCTGAAGCTTTTAATCGTATGGTGTTTTTTTTATATTCTGTTGGCAACCCAGTCAAGATGGGTGAGGTATAAGTAATGAATTATTATTATTAAAAGGGGTGCCTGGGAGGAGAGTCTGCTGGCAGAAGTGGCTGGTAGCTTCCCCTCCCTGCTGGATAGCCTGACAAGGCAGATAGGAAACAGCTGGAGCCAGAAACAGCTGCCGACATTGAGACTTCAGAGCAGCTTCTGAGAGAGACTCTGGAGGAAGGGAGGGGCTTGGCATCAGAGGGGCTGGTTGGCCGGCATCCCAGTCAAGCAAAAGGCAAGCAGGGAGAAAATTCTTGAATGGAGCTTGAGTGGCTGGCTGTCAACACAGAGAGGCATTTAGCTGTGGGCCGCTTTAAATCAGGGGTCAGCAAACTTTTTCAGCAGGGGGCTGGTCCACTGTCCCTCAGATCTTGTGGGGGGCCGGACTATTTTTTTGGGGTGTGTGTGAACAAATTCCTATGCCCCACAAATAACCCAGAGATGCATTTTAAATAAAAGGACACATTCTACTCATGTAAAAACACACTGATTCCCGAACCGTCCGTGGGCCGGATTTAGAAGGCGATTGGGCCGGATCCAGCCCCCGAGCCTTAGTTTGCCTACCCATGCTCTAAATCAACAACCAGACTACAAAGTAGACTTCCTTCAGTGCGTTTCTTTGACTCAATCCCAAAATGGTGGGAAGGGCTTGGAAAAATACAGAGTGCTGGTTTGCACTTCTTGGGTGCTAAATTGTCCTTGAGAGGCATCACAGTGTTGGCTGGGGCAATGAGGGTGTGCTGTAACACCTAATCTCCAATAAAAAGCCGTGAATTGAACATTCCCTGTGTTTGTTTCCCTTTGTAGGAATGGATGCAGCTCTTTTTTGATGTAGCCCTGACCCATGGATGCCCAACAGTGACCAAACTGTCTCACAAGACACATGCAGCTCCTGGGAAGCGTAGGGGAACGAAATGAAAAGTAACCCTAGTGGACAAGTGTCTGTACACGTTAATATTACAAAGACAGAACTACGGCCCTTTCTCAGACACAGACAGATGTGCACATGAACGTTTTAGTATGCAGTCTACAAGGTTTGGAATGTTGTTGTTCAGTGCATTTGTACCTCTCTTTGCTGTTCTGTGACCACTAGATACTCTAGCCTAGAAGCATTTTAAAGAAGCATAATGAATGGTGACCAGAACTGGAGAAATTCAAGTTAGGGAGATCAGCCAGCCATAAGAGACCTCAGCGTGCCCGTTCTTAGTCAAAACTGTTTATAATTTGCCCTTTAAAAAAAATCAGAAATTCAAAATAGAAATTCATACAGAACTGAAGCCGAGGTTTGAGCTGTTAAGTTATTCTCCCATTACAAAGACTGAGCAAGGTATTTGCTATCAAGTCCCCCTTTGCTCTCCCAGGTTATTTGCTGGTTTAATAACGGAGATCTTTGTTTTGGATGTTTGTATGTGATGCCAATAAAAGGTTTGATGCTGAATAACGGAGATTGTTGAGAGTAAATATTGCTTTGTAGTGCTTTCTGCCAACTTTTCTACTTTGAAATCTCAAGCAGCAGCCTTAGCTTACCCAGATGCTATTGAATCTTTAACACAGATATTAACCTCACATATTTCACTATCGAAAGAGTTACTCCATTTAACACAGGAAGTGATGATTTGCTTACACAGAATGGGAGGGCAAAATGGACACTCACCTGCTGCTTCCTGTCGGACTGTGGATCGATCATGACATTGATGAGGGAAGGCACATCCTTTCCCGCCAGGCTTGTTTTCAGGGCAGCTTCCAGTTCCTCTGGTGTCTGCACAAAGTACCCTTTGCCACCAAAGGCAGACATAATCTGCTCATAGCGAGCATTTGGCAATAGAGACACTGGAGGAATGCTGAAATGAAGCAAAGAGAGGTCTAGCTTTGCTCAAGGAAAGCTCACTGGCATCATAAAAGGTCACTGTTGATATGATAAATGCTCCCAGCAAGAGAAACTAATTGTTTTCTGTGCCTCAGGGAGAAAGATCAGGGCCTGTTTAATTACTGTGGAAGCATTCAAGGATTATTTCAGTGAAGGGTTTAGCCAAGAATAGGAAACCCCAGTACAGTGGTACCTCGGGTTAAGTACTTAATTTGTTCCGGAGGTCCATTCTTAACCTGAAGCGTACTTAACCTGAAGCACCACTTTAGCTAATGGGACCTCCTGCTGCCACTGTGCCGCCAGAGCACGATTTCTGTTCTTAGCAGAGTTCTTAACCTGAACCATACTTAACCTGAACCGTACTTAACCCGAGGTACCACTGTAATGGAGACCTTGTATCTTTTCCATTCACTTGCAAAGCATTCTGGATGATTTCTACAAAGCACTTAAGCACATCTCTGTAGCTTTTCCAGACAACACGAAATAGTGCCTCACTGGACAAAAGCCAGCATAATTAAAGATTTAATTGTGGTATTTTTATGGTGGGCATCTGTCTCACACTCTTGGCTTTCAAATTTTCTATTTGTATGGGCATGGCTGTGCTCACTTCCTTTTCTGCCCTTTGAGCACTTTGCTGTATGAGCATGCTTGGAAACAGAGTGTAACTTTTCACCTCTGGAGTGTTGGCACAAAGCTTATGGAAATACTTCCCTGTGACCTCAGGATGCTCTTCGCTAAGAGCTCAACACACCTGTGCTGTCAGAGTCCTCCTCCCTGGCTGCCCATGCTCTTCTCCTTTCGATTTCCCAACAGCAGAGAAGAACCCAGAGAAACCACAGTCACCTTTCACTAGAATGAGTGAGTGTGCACTGTACTGCTGTCTTTCCCACAGTCTGTGGCACCACCTTGTGATCTGCACAAATATATATCATGGGAGCCCAACACCTCAATTATCTCACTGGAGTTTGATTAGGGGTGGTAACACCCAGGAGATTCTATTATATGGAAATGGCAATGTCTATAGATGTACGACTATGATTATTGTTTTACACCAGAACCCTGGCATATGCACAATTTCCAATTTGTAACAGGAAAACATTATTAAATCAGCTGAGCAAGTGCAGCACAGAAGGACCCACCATGCAGAAGGTTCTCCCAGCTTCAAGATTTCCTTCCACGTATCTTGATCCAAGCCACTGTATATCCCATTGTTATTGACTACGATAATGATGATTGGCAAACGATACCTGCGGTGAATCCCAAAGAGAAACGCATTCAGAATAGTGTAATACTTGGGGGGAAACTTGGCTACTCCACTTGTTCTGCATAAGACATTTTTAAAAAGTTGAATCAGACAAAGGTTTTACCTGCAGATGGTCTCTACCTCCATGCCAGAGAATCCGAAGGCACTGTCTCCTTCTATACAGACGACACGTTGCTCGGGATTATGGTCTTTAGTAACCATAGCAGCTGCTACTGCAAAACCTAGCCCAACTCCCATGGTGCCAAAAGTACCAGCATCAAGCCTAGACAGAAAGAAAGTCTGTCGTCGTTTCTTCCAACACATGTTTTCTGCCAGCTGTTCTTAATTCAAATCCTTTGTGCCTTATTAAAGTGGCACAGGGTATCTTTAGAAATAAGAGATACAGCATGTATTCTCAAACAGAAGTGAATAAAGTGTGGATTTATAAATGTTTGATACATGAATGTTACACTGAATTGGTAGTTAGAAAAAGCCTCTTTACAGTCATTCAGTTACAACATTGTCATTTTAGCTGTTTTCAGAGTTAAATTCCTGGCATTTCAAAGCACATGCTAATTATCTGGATTAAGCTGCTCAAGGGCCGGGTGCAACCATTGTTTTCCCTCTGAGATTTGTACCACAAGGAAAATAAAAGCATGCCAATAGTTAGGGCAATTTCATAGGCTTCTCGGGTCATTAACAAAAAGGTTCATGAAATCTATTCTGTGTGTAACACCCTGGAAAAAACTGGGAGCTTGAACACAACAGAAAAACAATGGCATTAGCACTGTAGCTTTCAAACTAAAGTTGAAATAAGAAAAGTGCCTTGTAATGCCTATTAATATATATATAAATATATATTAAGAGATCTGTTGTGTTTCAATAGCCACACACAATACATGAAGGTTATGGCAAAGAAATATCTTTGCTACAAACATTTCTCCACAAATATTTCTTCCGGGCTATTCCACTGTTTCTCCAGGGTTCTTTGCTGACCCAAAATTCTAATTTCAAAATTGAAGTTTTACACTGAGAAAGCATCTGTTCAAGTTCTAAGATATAGCATACAGATGCCGGACTCTAACCTGAAGCATTCTGATGCTTTTTCAGAGATTTGGTATGTAGATACAGACATCTAAAGCTAATGAAGAAGATTCTTCAGTTGCTAAGATAAGAAAGTACCCATTCTATTGATTTTTAGAAGGATTATGCCCTGGAGCATGATTTTTTTGCTCTAGGTCAATAGAATTCATTATACGATGCAGAAAAACTGGCCCGAGACCAGATTTCATTTGACCCGCAAACCACACTGATGAATATCTATGCTGAAGATGGAGCCATAAAATAATGCCCAAGCTTAGAACTGTAATTAAAAATTAAAACACAGGATTTTTATTTATTTTTTACCTGTGACGGGGATGATAGTTTGGAAGCATAGTGCGCCCAATGTCCATAGTGTTTGCTCCCTCGCTAACCAGAATGCAGTCCTTTGGCAGAAGTTCCCTGACATGGTGGAATACTTGATAGTAATTCATTGGCAGATGCTTGCGTAGTGATAATGCCTTAATGGGGAAAGCAAAGCAAATAAAAGGGCTTCTGAAGAGCTACTGCTCCAATGGCTGCTGTAGATGCAACGATTGTGAAAAGATGACTGATATTGATTCATTTATGGAAAATAGACTTGAAGTACAGTCGTACCTTGGAAGTCGAATGGAATCTGTTCCGGAAGTCTGTTTGACTTCCAAAACATTCAAATACCAAAGTGCGGTTTCCGATTGGCTGCAGGAAGCTCCTGCAGCCAATCAGAAGCCGCAGAATCCCCGTCAGACGTTTGGCTTCCAAAAATAGTTCACAAACCAGAACAGTCTTGCAATGTTCGGGACCCAAAACATTCGGGAACTAAGCTGTTCGACTTCCAAGGTACGACTGTACTGAATTTTTTAAATTTATTTTTTAATACAGGAAAACAGTGCACAAAGATTAACAGAACTGTAGTATTAATTTCATAAGAAGAACCCAAACATATTTTTACTGATACAAATTGCTAGTAGTACCTTGGATGCTTCCTCGTTGCTTTTCATTTTTGCCCGTAGTTCTTTCCACCACTCTGCACTAGAAGGGTATTTCCAAGACATTTTGTTCAGCTGATCAAAAAGCTAAGAGAATAGCGAAACTGTTACCATAGAACAGCATCATGCTTTTTTGCCCCTTTGAATTGTTGTTGATATGCACCTTTAATAAAATATGCAAGCACACTGTAATTCAGATGTTACTGTCTTATACCTTCGGGTATAGGGCGGTATAGAAATAAAATAAATAAAAATAAACAAAATTCCCAGCATCCCTGATCTTTGGCCATTCCAGCTGGGATTTACTGAGTCCAACCACAACTGGAGGCCCACAAATTAGCCACCCCATCTCTACTCCGTTGATGAGGTATATATTGGTGGGATATTAACATGCCTGGATAACGCCCAGGTTGCAGGTTCGATCCCCGCACAGGACAACTGCATATTCCTGCATTGCAGGAGGCTGGACCAGATGATCTTCAGGGTCCCTTCCAACTCCACAATAATAATAATAATAATAATAATTTATTATTTATACCCCGCCCATCTGGCTGGGTCTCCCCAGCCACTCTGGGCGGCTTCCAAAAGAACATTAAAATACAGTAATCTATTAAACATAAAGGGTACTTTCTTCCCCCCCCCTTACCCATTCTTGAGTGCACAGAAGTGATACAGGACAGCCAAGCACATTAGCCTCTCCCGCACCCCCCCCTCCAAAGACCCACACTCAAAAGAGTTAATTTCACATAATTCTAAGATAGGAAGTAAAGATTCAAAAAGCTACAAGGAAGTGCCTTCTATGATTCTATGATGTGTGGATATCGGCTCCTGCCCAATATATCAGTGTGAGGTTTGCTCCCAAGGAATTAACTGATAATGCACACTAGCCAAAAATGGCTCAAAATCAAGCTATATACCCTGCATGATGTGTGAAATTCCTAAATCCAACCCAACATAAAAGGTATCTATGTGTTCATGTGTTACCTGCTCCGTCACTGCTTTCACGTCACCCAGTAAGGCTGCAGCGGGTTTCACGTTATTCCCCAGCTCTTCTGCACAAATGTCTACCTGTCAAGTAAAAAGACAACAACCTGAGCATAGGTTTGATTACGGTGAACAGCAAAAGGAGTTACAATGTAATGTTCACACTAACATTTCTCTCTTAGAATGCATCTCTTCGCGTTTCTTTTCAGCTCACAGCAAGGAACATTAACAGTTTGTTTAACTTTCTGCTGCTATACCTTGCTTGGATCTGCTATACTAAACCCAGCATAATAAGAACCGTCATGCTGAGACAAACTGCCCCCAAGAGCAAAAAATGCAGCAGAAGGGTCAAACCTGGCGGTAAAAAAAGGAAGGAAAAAGAAGAAACGCTGCACAAACGAAACTGGCTCCCGATGCGTTTCAAGGAAACTCTACATCAAGGATAATATATTACTTCCTGATTTAATTACTTGAGAGGACTTTTCTCCTCCAGCTCAGCTAAGGGTATGCTACCCTGAGCCTCACGGAGGATGTGATAAAAAGGTAATAAATAAAAATTCCACTAACCTAGTTGTAGAATAACCAGTCACCCTAGACCCTAACTGATTCTTTATTATGACTCTGTTTGAATACCTGGATAATCTTTACATCCGACCGAAATCTTGGAGGAAGACCAAAGTGTAGAATCCAATTCAGTCTGGCACCCAGTAATATTATAACATCAGCACCCTGCAGTGCCCTAATAGTTAAAAACAAAGAAAAGAATTTGATGGTTATTATTTTTGTACACGTTAGAACTAAAATTTAAAAAGACACTTGAAAAACCAGAAGTTCAAATTTTGATATATTTTACCCTGGGAAAGCAGTTTCCCACTCCCGTGCACATTATCTGTAGGTTACATCCACTCATTCAGGCTCCACCTCCTAGGCTGCACTGCCATGCTATTGGGAGACACATGGTTGCTGCTTCACCAGCCACCAATTCTGCCAACCCAGATGCTGCATCACAGCGAGATGTCCCTCTAACATAGTTTCAGACATTCAAATATGACTGAAGCAATGTAGAAACCAACTATAGAGGGTAAAAACACTAGCCAGAATAAAGACAGGCACTTAACAGTTTGCTTACAGGAAACTGAAGGTAAATTCCAGTTACTCACTGGCACAGCAAATCTTATGCACAAGATTTAAGACTGCACACACAGTCTTAAAGGCCTGCCAAAATAAACTACTAAGAAAAGCTGAATTTTGCACGCTGTATACATTGCAACCCCTCCCTCTTTTTTCTAGTTATAGAGAGGGTCAATAAATGATGCATGGCACTGAAGTCCCAAATGATTGGAAATCTTGAGATATCAACAGACAATGTCCAAACACTTTCAAGTATCTGCATCTATCAATGCTAGAAACTTGCTTCTCTAAATAAAAAGGCATAGTGACCTGAATTCTGCATTCAGTAGCATATTGTGTTTGTCACCTCGCACAGCATTACCCTGGTTGACAAGGGCCTGAGATACAGAGCCACTGGGAAATTTCCCGCCAACCTAATGGCAACTAATGGTCATGATTTCATAGTTTTGAGGACAGTGTACTGAACATACTAAACACCTTCCAATTCATACTTTAGACCAGGCTTCCTCAAACTCGGCCCTCCAGATGTTTTGAGACTACAATTCCCATCAACCCTGACCACTGGTCCTGCTAGCTATGGATCATGGGAGTTGTAGGCCAGAAACATCTGGAGGGCCGAGCTTGAGGAAGCCTGCTTTAGACTATGCCTAAAATAACCCTTCATCTGCATGGATAAGTCCCATATTTGTAAGGCTGAAAGAAATTCAAAAGGGTTCCATTTGAATTTTCTTGGATTACAGTGGCACCTCGGGTTAAGAACTTAATTTGTTCTGGAGGTCCGTTCTTAACCTGAAACCGTTCTTAACCTGAGGTACCACTTTAGCTAATGGGGCCTCCCACTGCCGTCACACGATTTCTGTTCTCATCCTGAGGTAAAGTTCTTAACCCAAGGTACTACTTCCAGGTTAGCGCAGTCTGTAACCTGAAGCGTCTGTAACCCGAGGTACCACTGTACTTTCCTTACACTCAGCTGTAAGCAGCAGCAATTGGTGTTTTATATTATGGGATCATTTAAAGAGCGGAATCTTCAAGAAATATGTTTTAGCTTATGGTGTTGGACAAGAGGGGAAGATCTGATTCATATATTTACCTAGATCTGGCTGCAGCCACACAGTATGGATGGTTGTCAGGAACCACTCCCTTCCCCATTGGTGTAGGCAAAAATGGAAGCCCACATTGGTCCACCAACTTTCTGATGCTGTTTTCAGCATGTGCATAAGCAGCACCTGAGAAAGACACCCACCACCACAAGAGATTCCTTGACACTGTTAACACAGCTGCACCTGTCAGATGAAGAATTCCCCCCCGCTCAATGTGTAAGAATCAGAAGTCACTTACACATACTGAGAAATCAATTAGTTTTAAAAGTGGCAAAGGTAGCTGTAGCATTCCTGGTTGTATGTTCCTCACAGCAAATCCATTTTCAGTTGGCCAGTGATCAGTTTTAGCCATGAAGGATTAGGAGGATTAGGTTAGCCATATGTACTAGTTGCAATAGCTGCACATTACTATATATCTGAATCAGGACGCGGGTGGTGCTGTGGTCTAAACCAGAGCCTCTTGGGCTTGCTGATTGGAAGGTCAGCGGTTCAAATCCCCACGATGGGGTGAGCTCCCATTGCCCTGTCCCAGCTCCTGCCAACCTATCAGTTCGAAAGAACGCCAGTGAAAGTAGATAAAAAGGTACCGCTGCGGAAGGTAAATGGCGTTTCCGTGTGCTCTAGCTTCTGTCACAGTGTTCCGTTGTGCCAGAAGAGGTTTAGTCATGTTGGCCACATGACCCGGAAAGCTGTCTGTGGACAAATGCTGGCTCCCTAGGCCTGAAAGCAAGATGAATGTTGCAACCGCATAGTCGCCTTTGACTGGACTTAACCATCCAGGGGTCCTTTACCTTTACCTTTTACCTATATCTGAATACCAGCTGCTGGGGAATAAGAACAGGAGAGGGCTACTGTGCTTGTGCCCTGCTTGTGGGCTTCCCATAGGCATCTGACTGGTCAAGGAGGGAACAGAACGTTGGACTAGATAGGTCTTTGGTGTGATTCAGCAGGATTCTTCTTAAGTCTCTTGCATAAACAAAGGGACGTTTATTAGAGGCCGCTGTATTTTTCTCAAGGGGGTTCATCTCCAACGTTCAGGAAGAATTTACTTTGTGATATAGTCTAAACATGGCAACAGAAGGAAACTTCCCCCTCGCTGTACTTTACGACCAGCCGTAAGCTTGAAAGAGGATTACCTTTGCCAATAATTAGGAGTGGCTTTCTGGAATGTGCAATGAATGAAGCCGCCCTGGAAACAGCGGCCACTTCAGCCATGCTGATGGGAGGTGCTGAGCAGCACTCGATGTATCTGGAAGGCAGAATGAAAAGGCCACTGTTTTCAAAAAAGAAATAGGAAGTCATAGAACTGTAGAGTTGGAAGGAACCACACAGGATTGCTAGTCCAACCCCCTGCAATGAAGGAGTCTTTTGCCAAACATGGGGCTCAAACAACCCTGAGATTAAGAGTCACTATAGTCACTTTTTAAACAGAAAAAAACAGAACTTAAAGACGAGTTTTATTTTGTGTTTTACTTCAGATGTTGTTCTACTGAGCAACATTGTTCTACCAATGTACACAAACGGCTTCCAAAAGAAACTCAAGTATTTCATTATATGTTTGCTACAAACGCTTACCCTGTAATAAGTTTCTAGTAATCCACAGCCAGCAATTTTGCAGCGTTTTCTATGCTTAATACAGATTGCACATTCTATCTCGCAACATGTGGGAAGCCACATGCAGAATGGCACCATCAGGCACCAGCTACATTTCTTCCTAAGCCGATTTCTTTCAAACAGCTGGAACACAATATTTTCAACAAAGTAAGCATTTTGTTGTTCCTTTGCTTACTTCTGTCAAATACGGGCGAGGGTTATTTTCCACTCACAATGATTCCTCAAGAAACAAGATTGTAAAAAGAGCTGCAAATGGTGGCTCTCTATGTGAGCTCTGGAGTTTCTGCACCAAACCTCTGCCTTCCCACTGCAGTCTCCAATGTCCCCCTCCCCCACCATAAAGGCCCTTCATTGAAGTCAGGGAATGTTCCAGAAGAACCTTCAATGAAGCACTAGCAACTGCAGTTGGAAGGTGGCTGGGTGCAAAGAGGGCAACTCTCCTCAGCTGCAGCCAGAATGGCCAATGGTCATTCCCCATTTTGGGGAAGCCATGTCCAGGTGCCCTATGCCTGACATAATACCTGCTGTCAGATGTGGGGTGGGTAAGGGCAGGGAACAAGCAAGAGCTTAAGGTGGGCAAGGAGCAAGGCATACTCCCCACTGGCATGGTCGTTTAAACCTCCAAAACAAAAAGTTTAGAGAAGCTGGTCCATGCTGCTTCATTAAACCTCTGAAATGGGAAGTTTATGGAACGGTGTGGGGTGGGAGATTGAGCAAGGCATGACACTGCTTCCAAACTGTCTGGCACTGCGTTTTGAAGGCCAGGAGACCAGGGCTTCAAAGCTTAGCATCACCTGATGTCACTGTGATGCTTAATGACTGACAGGTGTGGGTAGGGAGATAACAATCAGGCCCACTTGCCAGAAAAGCTTCCTCACCCTAGATTTATCATATAGGACTCAAAACAACAGTTAATCTGTAGTGTCTCATGTCAGCAATGTCTCACCATTTAACAGAATGCAATTTAAACATTGGTTCACTGACATATATGCTTGAGTCTCTTCCAGATCTGAAGACTCTTCCTAATAATGGTGAGCTCAGTTCTTCCATGTCTTATTCTAGATCAGCCTTCCCAACCTGGTGCCCTCCATGTTCTGGATGGTCTCAGGTAGCACAGGTGGGACTTGTAGACAAAAATGACTGGAAGGCACCAGATTAAGGGTGATCAAGAAGGGAGTTTCCCTAAAAGGCGTATGCTAAGTAGCAATTTCAGGAAAGTAAACTGGAATCCGCTGGATTGAACACATCCTAGTTGATCAGGAAGCTACTGCCAGATAACATCCATATCTCTTTAGTGTCTCTTACTATGAGGAATTCCTTGTGTTTGTTTAATATGTAGAGTTTATGCTTTCCCTTAGCAATACACTCCTGCAGGGGTCTCAAACACAGGGAAAACTACAATCGAGCACACACACCCTTTTTAAAAAAAAAGGAAACAGGCACTCATCTTAATAATAAAGGACTCACTTGACAGAGCTCTTCTTCACCTGCATATTTACAAAATCTCCTGGTATGTCAATGTAACAGGCACCTGGGCGACCATAGATGCTATTTCTGACAGCCTAGATTGATGAGCGAGAGAAAAGAACATAAATATGCTGCAATAATTAAACTTCTTTTAAAAAAACAAAAATAAAAACACACCACCAGATTTCATAAAATGCATTCCAAATTTGTATGCAATGTACTTATTATCCAGCTTGGAGAACAAGAAAGTTACTGGATTCAGCTTGCAGCCATCTGTAGTCACTGTTCCTGTATATCTGGAGTAACCAAGTCAAAATCTCCTGCTGACTGCCTATTTTAAGTAGCATGACCCCCATGTAAATGCCCTGGAGCTGTTCTTCAGTTTCTCTGGATTCTTTTTGTTCCAGCGCATGCCATAGGCTGAGCCAACACTCCTTGAAACTCCTATTGATTAAAGGCTCAAACAGTGGCTCAAACAATCGTAGCAGTTGTAGCAGGGAACTTTACAAAACTGTTTCCTGGAAAGTTTAAAGGATAAATGCGTCAGCCACAAAAATAAACCTGCAAGGCTACTCTGTGGCATTCCACGAGAGAGTAACTAGAAGGATTATAGAGTGTCGTTAAGCACTCCGTGCGTGTTTTGTATAGGATATATATTTTGGGAGAATAATGCAGTGTTCACAAAAATGAACAAGAGGTTTTTCTGAGAGCAGATGGGAGTATTATTTCCACTTTTAGGCTGCAGTCCTATAACACATGCTTGCCTTTGAGCAAGTGCCATTAAACTCAGTGAGGTTTACGTCCGAGTAGACATGCAGAGGGTTGCACTGCCCACTGTATATACAAAATAGCACATGTAAAGTATTAACATCTTCAAAAGCATTGGATGTTTTCTACATTTATAGGATGATTCTACAACTTACTGTTCAAGATGTACCAGTAAGAGATGTGCCAATTCTATCAAGATGTCACCTATGACTTACTATAATGCACTGCCCCTGTAATATTCCACTGCTGGTTGCCTGGCCTACAGAGCTGAATGCTGAGGAGCAAAGTATCAGTGCTTTTCAACTGCTTCATACCTTCTCAATCACAGCAGGAATACCTTCAAGACTGCTGGGTCTGGCAGAAAATTTGCTGTACAGCCGACAAGCTTCAACCTAGATTCAAGCAAACACATATGCTAAAGCCAACTTTTACCTGTTTCTCATTTTCTCACAGCCTGAGTTTTATTGAAAAGAAGTAGCTCGGCTGGACCCAACCAAAGGTTTGCTCAACATCCTGTTTCCCAGTGTCCAAAGGGATGTCTTGGGAAAGCCGACAAGCGGGGAAGGACGGCAGTGGCCCTCACTGGCTATTGCTCGGCAGGAGCTGGAATTCAGTGCCATGCAGCCTCTAAAATTAGGCATCACAGCTGATGACAGACAATGCTATGTTAACATGCAATATTCAGTGAAAGAAAGATCCTACAAAAAAACACAACAGCCTTTAAATCCAACCAATTGGTGCTTTCTGCAAGAGAGGGCATGCGACAGATCCTATCAGGATGTCCATTCTGCACAATGTCAGAATCGGGCCTCGGGTGCTACAGCACCTAACCTCTGAACTCCCTTCCACTATATACTGGATAGGTGCCTTTTCTATTGTCCTTTTGACGCCTCTTGAAGACTTTCCTCTTTCAACAAGCCTTCTAAGTGGAGATATTTATCCCAGTTGGCATCTGTATTGGATCTGAAGTGATTTTATATATGTGTGAAATGGTAGTTGTTTTAAATTGGTTTTGTACATACAGTAGTTTTACACATGTTGATGCTGTATTGTAAATTGTTCTGGGATGCCTCAAGGAAAATGATTCATAAATTAAACAACAACAATGAATAACAAAAGATTTTATAAAATAAATAATCATTAATTTCATATGTGTTTATTTTATTTTTCTAACATTTATATACCACTTGATTGTAAAACAACTCAAGGCGGTTTCAAAAAGAATGAAACAATAAAATTGTTAGTAAAATCCAGTGAAACATTCCGAAAATTAAAACCAGGATTAAACTAAAAACAAACCAGCATTCTATATATCTGGATAGGCACGTCTAAACAAAAATGGTTTTAGCAGGTGCCAAAAACAGTACAGTGATGTTGCCTACCTGATATCATTAGGCAGGGAGTTCCAAATTGTGGTGCTGCCACACTTAAATATCAATTTCTTACATATGTGGAATGGGTATTATGTGGCATTTGTAGCAGCGCCAGTTCCACAGATCAAATACCCTAAACCATTTCATCCAACACCTTTACGGAGGAAAAAGTGACCAAGCTGTGTACCTGTGGAAATTCTTGGAAAGCTCCCATCGTTTCTTGATTTCTGTCTGAGGAACCTCCAATAACAATCAAAGGCCTGGGGAGAGGAGAAAAAAGCATTTATTGGAACCAGGGGTCATGAATTATCAAGACTGACACAGTTTCACCTTGATCCCGAAAATGGCAGCATGGCATAGACCCCAGCATCTGGTACCCAGGAGTCCATGGTGATTGGGCCCAGGAATCTTCTAAGAAATTGTAAGCAAGCTCAGCTTTGACAGCTTTGACAGCCTCACCATCTGTTGGCGGAGTCAGAGGAGAGGGGAGATAGAAGGCTGAATCTAGTCCTGCCTTCCAAAACAGGTAGTTGGCACTTCCAAGAGGATGACTCCAATTAATGCTGCTGTGCGGGAGGATCTTTTGAATTAGGACCATAACCATTTTGGGCCCAATCTCACTATCTTACTTATGATTTGGCCTTGCAAGCTTTCATCACTTCAAATCAAGATTCATACAGGATTCAACTTATCATATCACCAGTTTGCCTAATATTACAGTTGCCAGGTTTTTTTGAGAGGGAAACACACACACGGAGAAAGGTTGAATTGGTTCTGCAAAAAGATTAAGAGATTTTTGCCTCCTCTTTTATGACTAGATAAACAAGATGCCTCTTACCCTACCAGATGATATGATAGTTACCAAGAGATAATGTTATCATGTGCTAGACAGATACTGCACTTAAAGGATAAGATGCTGTTATAAACAACATCTTGAAACCAAGTTATGGTGTGATTATATTGGTCACATAGCCGACATGACTCAGCTGATAGATTTCCTAACGTATCGAGCTCTTTTCCTGTATGATAATGAACTTGGCCGCTGTAAAAAAGATCTGAAATCTATGGACAAGTCACCATATGTATTTATATGGTGTCCTAGCGCAATGCCCTACCTGCTTAAAACAGCACACACACAGAGAGTAAAGAAGCAGAAGAAAAATGACATTTTATCTGGCTTTCATGACACATGATTTGTATTGTAACTGCAGATTAATTAGAAATTGGACTAACAGCCAATTAAGAAACGAAACAAAACAAAACACCATAGGTTCATTACCAGCAATTCGTGTTTGCATTTGCCATTCCACCTAGAGCATGTATGAGGCCAGGACCAGAAACTACAAGGCATATGCCAGGCCTAGAGATAAAGGGGAAAAACAAAGAAGGTATATAAAAATGCATGGAATGAACACACAGATTTAGCAGGCGGGGGAGCAAATTACTCTAAATGCATCAAGAGGAAATAAGGTCATAGGGTGTCATGCTGACAAAATTAATTTGGAAGGACAGAGGCAGGCTACAAATTTTAATCAACAAACCATACAGGAAAGTCAGAGAGGCTCTGGGGAAGTATGTGCATATGAGTAAGAGAGGAGGGGTGTGACTCCTTTCTGTGAAAGTATCTCCTTAGTATTGGCCACAACCCCAAAAATTCTCATGGAAGCTGATGTGCAAATGCATATTCTTTTTGTAGAATGGAAAACTTCAGGACCTTCAGAAACCATTTCCTTTTCATCCTTTTTGTTTGTTTGTTTACGTTTGTTTAGGTTACATTTTCTAAAAGTGGCCTTTTTTAAAAAACTAATAGAGAGAAACACTTGCTGCACATATACAGAGGTTTGCAGTAGAGAAAACTTTGTAAAGTGGGAAGTAGATAGAGGCATTTCTAGGCCATTGCTCCCTAGTACTGGTCACACACACACACACACACACACACACACACACACACATGTTTGTAAGCTCTGCACACTTTATGGGCATACAGATAGCAAAACACTGGTGTACAAACAGCGAAAGCTTGTAACTCTGGAAGGCAACTGCAAAGTCCTAGAAATCAGTTCCTGATGATGATGATAGAACCAGGATTGTTTTTGCCTTTCAAACAATGGTTGACTCTGAAGACAAACACAAGGAAGCACCTTACCTGCCTGTCAGATACCCAACTGCAGAGGCAGCATAGGCAGCCTATTGAAAAATAAAACAAATATTTATCAGCAAGCTGGTGAATGGGATTTTTGTAGTTATAACAAAAAGTCACCCTTAAACACCCCCCAACTAGTAAGCTACGGATGTTCGATTGAAGTAAATGGACTATGCTCAGCACACAAAGATGTCCACGTGTGAACCAGAATTGACACCGCTTCTGAACTCAGATTTTCATAGCTACAATAGAAAGCTGCTTTTAAGACTCATTTCAGCTGTGGAGGGCCAGGGGAAGGTGGAACCTACTGGCAGAAGGGAATGCCTTCGCACTCCCATGGGCACCATGTAGATGACCCATATCCTTTACAAAAACAGAAATTTGTCCAGTCAAGAGTATCACCCAACTTATTTTGCATAGCAGAAACATTTCCTCTGAAAGCAGATCTTCCATGTGCTTGTGCTACTGCTTGTACTAGCATTGCATAAACAAGTGTTATGCAAGCACACAGATGGAAATCTCTGCACGTTTTTTCAACCAATATTATGGACAGTCACTTTGGACTACTTCTATGACTATTTTTTCCCATATGCCAGCAGGTGGCATCCAAGAGAAACAGTAGGGAAATTAAACAGGGGGGGGGGGCGGTAGAAATTGCTCCATCAGCACTGGAAACAAAACGGCACTACTTGGATTTGAGTGGGCAGCTATTTCAGTCTAGAAACTATTAAACGAGAATGTTATCTCTTTCAGTACAATCGACCTTATTCTTATTTTTATTGGATGTATCTTTTGACCCTTCAGAGGTCAAAACGATCAACAACTACATGACCTTTAGAAAACACCTGAAGGCAGCCCTGTTTAGGGAAGTTTTTAATCTGTAATATTTTAATGTATTTTAGTGTTTGTTGGAGGCCGCCCAGAGTGGCTGGGGGGATCCGGTCAGATGGGCGGGGTACAAATAATAAATCATTATTATTATTATTATTATTATTATTATTATTATTATTATTTTTATTAAAGATTTTCTTGATTTACAAATGTGTGTACAATGTCTCTCTCATATTTTTTCCATGTAACATTTTTGCAGATCAGTTTCATTTGTTGAGACATTAGGAAGAAAGGGGGGGAAGGAGGTGGGTGGGGTGGGGAGAAGGGTGGGGTGGGGTGACGATGTTTCTATTAAAATCGACCTTATTCTACAAAAATATTAAAGTAGGTGCAACAAATGAATTCAGTTTGGGGCTGTTTTTTTAAAAAACCAAACACTCAATAATTCCTGTTTTGCTTTCCAGCTGTTCTGTGAGTAGTTGAATAATTCCTGTTTTGCTTTCCAGCTGTTCTGTGAGTAGTTGAAACTGCACAACTAAAGTTGATGCATCTCAGATTGGGACACAGCTCAGAGGAATAAAATTTAGGTTAAAAGAAAATTGAGATCATTTTTTGAGGTCTTGTCAGTGAAATGGGTGCTCTTTTCTCAGTGGTGGCATCCCAATTTTGTAACACTATTCCCAGGGAGGCTTGCCTTGTGCTGTTTTTATAGTAACTTCACCCCCAAGTAAAGACACTATCATGCTCCCAGGCCCCTTGAAAACCTGACTTCTGAACCACTGATTCTCTCTCTCTGCTGGAAGTTTTTTATGCCACATTTTAAAACTGCAGTCTATCATTTTATGCTGTAATCCATCCAGTAAAAAGTGCTACCAGGCAGATTTATAGAAATATAATAAGTAAGGATGTAAATAAAATAAAAAGGTATGAAATGGTTGCAAACACACACATACACACACACACTCACACACACACACACACACACACACACACACACACACACACACTCATCACTTTTTCTGTTTCAGTGTTCACATAGGAAACATCAAGAATTCAGTTAAATCATTGGAATTGGTAAGTTATTATGACAACAAAGATTTGCCAGAGCAGTTCCCCCATTTATACCATGGTTACATTCATGCAAGCATGTCAAACTTATTTACTACTGATAATGAAACTGCCACAGTGAATTAATGGGAAACACTGCACTGAAGACAGACTGACATAATTTTCCAAGGCATGTTAAGGGTTGTTCCTGTCCATTATTTCTAGGCCATCTGTTCCATCACATTAATAAAAAGAGCAGACAGCTTCCATCTACCCCAACAGAAAAATATTGGTTTTAAAGTATCGTTTGTCATTGGCCTGGTTTGCACCTCCTGTTAAACCATAGTTACTGCTTACTATGGTTTGACACAAATCAACAAGAGCGCCACTGAAGGCTGCTCCAAGTTCCCACTTCATTCCTCCTCGGCTGTACCAGGACTGTACCAGGAGCGACAAGCCACAAGTGTTGGCTTGTTATATCGTCTGGACCTAGATCTCACGGTTTTTGCCAAACAAACCCCAAGTGGAAGCCAAGGTTTATTCTTGGTTTACTGCGTTGTTGAGGGGTGGAGGGAACCACAAACCTGGGTTCAAAAAGCATCACAAGCCAAGGCCTGTGGTTTGTCACTTCCAGAGCAGTGCAGCCAGGAGTGGAGAAGCTGCAAAGAGGAAATTTTTAGAGCATGCAACAGCATGGTGCTCGTTCACATTAAGCCATAGTTAAACATAGTTAAACCTCTTTTTCTTTCCACTTTTTCGCATAGACTATCCTAGCTGCTGCGGTGGTGTATAAAAAAGAGGTTAAGTGCCTTCTTCGATTATAAGCATGGCTTTATGTGAACTGCACCCCCCCCCCCCGCTCCTCACCTCAGCGGCCTAGAATTTCTATTACATCAGGCTCTGGCAGGTGGGATGAGGAGCAAATTTAGCAGAATTGTGAGGTGAGCAACTTCTCCTCAGCTAGATGTGTCATATTCCAAAACAGGAATCTATGAACTGTGCAAAAATACCGGTAATAACACCACCAATTTATATGAGAGCCCATGGCATTGCAAAGTATATTCAAGCAGTTTGGTTGATAATTTGGGGAAAGGGGTCAATTCTCCCCACAACAGTTATCTAGAATAGATGTAAAATAGTATTTCTTCCTACATATAGAAAGCCCTCAATCCCTATCTCAAAATATATGCACATATGTGAGCAGGGATGAGCAGGAATGGTTAAATAACCAATAATAGGTAAGTCCAGAAAGCATAGGAATGAATAGTCAACATGGAGCTTAGCGTAGGAGTAGAATATTGAGGTAGCAATTTAGATTCAACATGGTGGGTGAGAATGCAGTTTTTACATAATACCTTTGACGAACAGAAGAGGGGAGAAAATGATTACTACTCAGAAATCAGAAGGCAATTTAATGTGACATGTGTTTCCCTTCTCCTTCTGGAAAAAAAACATGGCAACGTACAAATGTTTAAAGATATACGGAGTGGGCGTTTCATTAGCAAGGCTCTTTGTACCTCACAAACAGGGTGCCATGGCAACGACACATTGTCAAAGAAACTGACAGGCTAAAGCGACGCACAAAACTTTGCAGGTAGAGTGAATGGCACTTTCCCTTGCAATTAGGCAATCTTGTCAGCGCTGCCTCTGGTTACGCAATCTTTAAATTTATGCTGCTGTAACTCAATGAAATTCACATACAGTATCCTGCCATGTGGCATCACCGGGAAGAATTATGGAAAGCTTCAGCCAGAAGCCACTCAAAAAAACAAACTATACCTCTTGCTACTCTGCCCTCTGATAATAACCAAGTTGTCAGTTTGGGTTCTTCAAATGTTAAAACACTGGACCTTTATTAACATGGGACAGTTCTCAAATCCATTTACAGGTAAATCACTGTATTTTTCCGTGTATAAGATGTCCCCATGTATAAGACATTTTTTGGGGACTCCAAATTAAGGAAACATCCCTCAGCACTACCCATGTATAAGACGAGCCCCAATTTTAAACCTATTTTTTTGGTAAAAAAAACCTAGTCTTATACATGGAAAAATACGGTAATTTCTCTCTCTATATATATGTGTGTGTGTGTGTACACATATTATATGCCACACTTATATTTTTTTGTAATCCAGAATATTTGTAGCACAAAGGCAATTCATTTCATTTTGGAAACAATGAGCCATGAGATCAGAGTTCAGAGTGGTCAGAAAATCTGTGGTCACATCATACTTCTCAGAGTATACCCCACCAGAGTTGTTACATTTATACTCATTTGGGGGGGGGGCTATTAGGATCAAATGACAGTATTTTTCCCTTGGGGGTGAGCAACTAAGATGCATTATTTTGTTGGGGGTAGGGTGCAAGACAAGGAAAATATTAAGAAGCCTTCTGCCCCACCCTATGCTGGGTTTCCTGTAACAGATTGCAGCTTCCACAACCACATATAAAAAACATTGGTGAAAGACTATACGTGACTGAGTACTGCACATCATTCTCATTTTCAGATTATGTATAGGCTCAGATCAAGGCCTGGCTAGCAAACAAGGCTACTGAAGATACTTACAGCTTGTTCATTGCGCATTCCAATATATTTAATTCCACTTGCTTGAGCAGCAACTGCTACTTCGATCACTGGAACACCAACAATGCCAAACATATACTCGATGTTCTGAAATAAATAGCATTTTAAATAAATTAAGCTGTCTCCCCAAAATATTTATCTTCTAACTATTATCTAACTAGGTTTTTTGTTCATTTAAGGTCAAGATTTCTAGGAGAAAGTTAGAACTGCAACTAAATACTTGAAGCTTCAAACCAAGCTAGGCTTCTAGTAATGCCATGCGTAGACCACTGCAGCTGGTATACCTGTATTGATGATACTATACACCCAGGATTCTATTACTAGCAACAGCCAATAATATTTTTCACAAAAATACATTTAAACAGACATTTCCATGCAACTAAAAATAAGGAATTGTAACAAACATGTGATTATCGTTGGGAAGAAACAATTACCATATTTTTTCCGCCTATAAGACGCCCCCATGTATAAGATGCCCTCTATTTTGGGGGATTCTGATTTAAGAAAATGGGGGGAGATATTATAAGACGAGCCCAGATTTTGAACATTATTTTAGAGTAAAAAAAACATAGTCTTATACACAGAAAAGTACGGTACTTTAATAAAATGTATATTTATGAACACTCTGGGTAGTTCACACATTTTTTTTTACTACAAAAACTGTCCCAGATATGCAAGAATGGGGACAAATAAGGTTTGTGAATGAGGAACGTGTAAACAACAACTGTGTTCCCATGTGGTTGCCCGGATAAAGAGACATCATGATCACTAGAATTGTTACTGCTATCCTAGGATATGATGGCTGATTAACACATTGTGTGTAGCCAGTGTGATGCCCTCCAGCTGTTGCTGGACTTCCATCAGCCAGTCAGCATGAGCAGTGGTCAAGAATGATGGGAGTTGGTCCAACATCTGGAATGCACCATGTTGGCTATTGCTGGTGTATGAATGCATGACCAAGGAGAGCTGAGAACACTTGAGCAGCTAATACCTGTACAGGGGTCGGCAAACTACGGCGCCCAGGCTGGATTAGGCCCACCTGGGTCCTAAATCCGGCCCGCGCCGCGAAGCCGAGACTCCCGGCGATGGCGACGGGAGGAAGAGCCCGAGTGGCGGCGGCTCTACCAATCAAACACCGCACCTGGTTTACGTCAGCATGGCGCGGGGACATCTCTGCCAATCAAACGCCGCTGAGGTAAACCAGGCGCAGCGTTTGATTGGTAGAGCCGCCGCCGCTCGGCCTCTTCCTCCCGTTGCTGCTCGGCCTCTTCTTACAAGTCCATATGAAGGAAGCCAAGTCAGCTAAAGCCCGGTTCGCTGAAAGCAGTTTCAAAGGGCAATATTCTGCTGAAGCGATTGCGTATAATGATTAACTTATTAAGCAACGGCCTTTCTACCACTGGGCATAAGAGGTAAGCCTCGTTAGCAAAAATGTCTTCTTCTTTTTTGAAGCATTATCTGGAAAATCATTTATAATTTGATTTTACTCAAGCTTTAGTTAATGGTTGATCACTGGGTCCTTGATGATGTGGGAACGTTATTGCACAAATTGTTATAGCTAGGAAGTGGAAGGGACAAGCGGGATATAAAATGGAAGAATGGTATAAAGAGGTGTGGGATATAGCTATTAATGATAAATTAACATGTGGCATTAAGGTAAGACGGGGAATATGCAGGAGAAATTATTCTAAGGCAGGCTTCCTCAACCTCGGCCCTCCATATGTTTTTGGCCTACAACTCCCATGATCCCTAGCTAGCAAGACCAGTGGTCAGGGATGATGGGAATTGTCTCAAAATATCTGGAGGGCCGAGGTTGACGAAGCCAGTTCTAAGGAGATACGGAGAAACGGAAAGGGGTCAAACCATCACAAGAGGTGCTGAAATTTTGGAAGGTTGGATAGTTACAATGGAATAGTCTCAGTAGTGGGGTGTACATTTTTATTCTTATTATTTATGATTATTACTTTGTCCAAAGAAAAAAAAAAAGGGGGGGGGGAATAAAAAAAGAAGCCGCCTCATACCAGGTCAAAAGGTTTTGTCTTGCCTAATATTGTCTACAAAACTTTATCCAGGGGTTTCCAGGCAAGGATCTGTGCCCCATCTCTGCCTACAAGAATCTTTTCAACTGGAGGCTAAAGGGAGGGCAGACATGGGGCGTCCCGTGCTCTTTGCCACTCTGCTATTGCACCTAAATCCACTAATCCCTGACGCCTTCCTGGATTAACTAATTCTTTTTATCCTCCCTCCACCTTCTTGTGTAATGAGAGCCAAAGTTACACAGCCTACATTGCAGGCAGCACAGCAGCTCAACAGGTACGTACTGAGAACACGAGAAGCAGGGGACAGGGTAAGTAACAGCTCCTTAAAAAGAGCGGGGCCCAAACAGTGACAAGACTCCTTGAAATTTTAAACCATCCACGACCAAGCCTGGGGCTCTCCTGTTGCTGTTTCGCCCCCCATTGCATATTGGCAGGGCCGGATTTAGGTTTGATGAGGCCCTAAGCTACTGAAGGTAAAGGGGCCCTTTATAAGTCCAGCTGTCCTTTGTCAACAACAAATTGTCACTGTTTTTCAGGTTGAATATATTTTATATGGTAATTTATGGACCTAATACGTATCTAAAGCTATTTGCACATAACAAATAGGAACCTACACAACACAAAACACTGTTGCTGTATGTAGGTTTTATTTTATTTGTCTTATATTTTGGATTTTTTCCCCCTTTAATTTTTTTTGGGGGCGGGCCCAAGAGTGAGGCCCTAAGCTATAGCTTGTTTAGCTTATACGTAAATCGGGCACTGCATATTGGGAAATAATAATAATAATAATAATAATAATAGCCTAATAATAATTTATTTATACCCCAGCCACTCTGGGCTTCTCCCAACAGAATACTATATTAATATCACGATAAAACATTAAAAATTTCCCTAAATAGGATTGCCTTCAGATGCATTAAGGGCTACACGTCCTCGACAGGGACTAGAACCCTTCACGTAAAACTACGCTTTTTCGAAAGAAATGCTCCTTCCCGCTCTCCGTAGGAACCACGTAATATTTCCGGGTTGGCTGCCGGGGGTTCAAGGGTCACCCAAGCGCGTTTCTTACTTGCATCTTCAGCGCTTCCGCGATGACCTGAGCCCCGCTGAGACACTCTTCTTCCTGCCCTGCAGGAGCCATCGCTTCCACAACCGTCTTTTCCCGAGGAAAGGGAGAGACAAGCGGCAGGCTACCTTCAAACCACGCTGAGGTACGGCTCCATCGGCCAATGAGGGAAGCGCTAACCGCGTGATTGACGCGCGCCGCCGTTCAATAGGAAAAGGCTTCGAGTTTAGCTAATAGGTGGGGGAAGTTAAATGGGCGGAGCCGTTGGAGCAACCCGCCTCAAACCACCCCGCACTCTGATGGAGAAGGGTTGGGCAGGGGGAGGTTGGGAAACGCTGCGATGAAAGGCTCTCGATTGGCCTCTGCTTAGCCAATCCGAGCCCGCAAACACGGACGGCAGATGCGTAACAGGTTTTTTGCTTGCAGGAGCTTCAATGGGCGTTGTAGCGCGATTATTATTTACCTGACAGGGACTCAAGGCGGATTGCAGATAAAATAAAAACAACTAAAAACAAACATTAATAGAATTGAAATTATATCTGTAATATGTGTGTATGTATGTATGCATAAACACACACACACACAATTAAAACATAAGACAATAAACAAAAACAGCATAGCACCAGCCCCCTCATTAAAAGCAGCCCGGTCCCCAAAACTTGTTGGAAGAAGACGGTCTTTACCTGCCAGCAGAAGGATAAGAAGAAGTTAGTGATCGGCTTTAATGGGTGTTGGTGTGCTATAGTTGTGTAATGTGTCTGCTGTGAAAAATTAGCAGCAACTCGAGCTGTTTTCCCAGTTCTGCACCAACACACATGTTGGGCTTTGTAGTGGAGAAGGCGGACTGCACTCTTTGCTCTTTTATCAATTTCAGTTTTTATTTAGCTTTTATAGATGTTTTCTCCATTGCAGGTTTTTATCGTATGAGGTTTTTAAAGAAACATGTTTTGGTTTAATGCTACTGCAAATTGCTTTGAGAAGCTGCCTGACCTCGAAAAGCTGGATTTAAAATAATAATAATAATAATAATTATATTATCAGGTGCCTCTTTGTTAAACTTGGTACCGTTTTTAACATAGGAAGCTGCCTTATCCCGAATTAGACCATTGGGTCCTGCTAGCTTAGTGCTGTCTACACTGACTGACAGCAGTTCTCCAAGATTTCAGACATGTGGATCTCCCAGCTAGCCCTATCTGGAGATGTCAGTGGTTGAAACTCGGACCTTCTGCATGCACATGGTCTATTCTTGAACTACAGTTTTATTTTAAATAAAAAAGCAGACTTGAAAAGGGATATTTTAAATGGGCAAGCTAGCTATCTAGACCACTGTGTAACATTCCTAGTGATAAGAATTACATCTTCCCCATCTGTATCTTGTCTTTCAACAGCTGCACTAGCAGCCGGAGTATGGTGAGAAACAAGTTTCCCCACGAAGCTCTCACAACTTTCTTGCAAATTATTTCTAGATATGACGACACTTAAAAACTGGAGAAGCCAGTCTATCATTTTAGTACATTTCAAGGTGTAGCATTCTGTTTTTGTCTGTTCTGCATTATGAAAATTATGTAGCAATCATTAATAAATGCACTGGTGTGGTAGCCTATAGATGGGTAGCATTGCAATTTTCTAAGGCCATGTTGTAGAATATTATGCCTGGGGTTCATAGGAACACATGCTTAGTTCTGCACAGTGCTTTTTTTCTATAAAAAAATGTTTAGGGGTACTCTCATTTTCCTATTCATATTGAAATACCGCCCCTCAATGAGGTCAAACTTAGATTCACAAAATGTTTAGGGGTATGTGTACCCCTGCGTTCCCCAAGAAAAAAAAGCACTGGTTCTGCATGTCCAAGGGGGCTTTAGGCTTATTTTTATTGAATAATAACCATGTGGCAAAACCCTTTGAAACCGAAGGGACTTTTGAAATCTGCTTATAATATGGTGTGAGAGTCTGCAAATCAAAGAAAAGAGACCCTGGTGTGCTTAAATAAGGGATTCGGATCCCAGCCTGTTCATGTATGTATGTATGTATGTATGTATGTTTATTGATTGATTTATGTCGGAAGGTTCTAAGGCTTATGGCCTAAGCTCCCCACAGGTTCTCAGGGCAGCTTACAAAAAGTTAAAAAGACAGTAAAACACATTAAAACAGAAACAGTAAAACACCATAATATAAAACTAGCCAGTGGAATTAAAAACCAACACCAAGCAGCAACATTTCATTATGGGGTGCCAGTATCATGTAGGCCTTTCCCCCAATACACACTTCAGATGATCGGGGCATTCAAAGAAGAACCTTTTCTTGAAGATCTCAGGAGACAAGTATTCTGTACAGAACTTTGCAGAGGGAATTAGTACAAAAATGTTTGATTACAAGCATCTGTTTCTAGTAACCTCAGACTGCAGTCTAGTTAGAAAGTAAGTAGTTGGAGACCCTCAGAAGGGCATGTGTGGGCTGCATGTGGGGGGAGAGGAAGGAGAGTTTAAGGAGAACTACAGTTTTCATTCCTGGAGCGCAGACAAAGCTCATTTCGGTTTCCAGTTGAGAGTTGGCTTCAGAATGAGAAGCCATTTACCATTTACAGTTTGTCTGTGAACAAGAACAGAGTCTTCTTTGTTTTTTGTGTTCTCATGCAGAATGTTTTGTCACAGGATAAGAGGAACATGCCCAGTCTTAGGGTGCATTTGTACATTTGTGTTTCTGATGCGTCAACGCCACTAGGAAATCACTTATTTTACAAAATCACCCTTAACAGAATTTTATCACATCGGTTTTTAAAGTTTGTTTTTTTAAATCATGTGACTTTACCAGGTCCTAAAGTAAGACTTGAATCAGATTTTAGCTCAGACAGACAAATATTTCATATTATTACCCATCAGCAGCCATCACATTATTAGGAGACAAAATGGCCAGATGCCTGGTCCTTTGCCAGACATGTTTAATATGCAATTGGCAAAGCTCCAGCTATTCACCACTGTTACAGAGGCTGAACTATCCTGCTCTAGAATCTAGATAATCTGGATCTGGCCTTTGTCAGACACAAAAGACCAGACTTGTTTTGCATTTGGTCTGTTCTTGTAATTTTGCTTGGAAAGGAATATGGCACTAGTAGCTGGAGAATGGGCACTGGTATTATTGAAGGGATAACTATATCAGTTGCTTTATAGTAGTCCAAAAGGGAACCATTTGTCCATCCCACATGGAGGTTGAAGTGGGTATTGATACGAGGATATATTAATTATAGTTAATCATCTACAGACCCACATGTATCGGCTAGCAAACAAAAGAAAAATGGCTTGTGCCTGTTTTTCAAAATGCAGGGCTTGCAAATAAAGAGTTCCAGTAGCAGAGTTTAAATCCCGTCATTAGACAGATTTAGTGAAACCTAGGAACAGGCTTTTAATCCTTCTAAAACATTCTAGCTACTTGAGGCAGCTGGCTTCCTTTTAATCATGGTGCAAAGAAACAGATCACACACTAAAGTAAGTTTAAAATATAATTTACTTACAGGCATGCATTGTCCTTAGCAGCAAATAAAATACAGGTAAATGTTCTTGGGTAGAAATTCAGCAAAGATAGCCTCAGATACGTTTGCTGCCTTGTTTGCAATGCAGGGAGAGAGCGTGGGGGCGGGGGAGAAAAGAACAGGAAACAAGTCTTACCTCGTCCCTTTCACTGAGCCTTAATTGGTCCTTAAACCCTTCATGTTCTAACTATATTTGCTTGGTTTGACTGCAAATCTCCCACATTTTTGTACCCTCCACAATACTTTTTTTCAGTGGAGTTGCATATAAGAAGACCATACAGGAATATATGCTTTCCCATCCCTAAAAATCAGGTTCATTTTTATTATCTGCTAATGCAAGCAAACAAATGCAAAGCTGATTAAAGGAATATTGCTACATCCATGGGTGATAACTTAGCAACACACACACACACACACACACACACACACACACACACACTTCTGTATTACTTTTTTGCACGCAACATAACATTATCCGGGTGTTTGTCCGGGCCTTTGATCCTACGCAGGGTTATTTGTTTTTTTGTATAACTGGAAAACTTCCAAGGGCCAAATGCTAGTCATAGAGCCAGGTTTTAGTTCACTTCCCAAATTCCTTTTAGAATTATATTCCAGGATTTTCCATGCTTCAGTGGTAAAAGTTGATCGAGTTGAACATAGTTCAATAGTAAAGAACAACAAAGCACAATGACATGCATCAATAAAATGTTTTCCTGGACTGGTTGTTTTTTTAAAAGGTCATTTCAGTTTGACTTGGGTGTACTGATGTGCTGCTATCTTTACAGATCTTTGTAAGGCAAAACTTTATTACTTAGTTTGTCTATATTTATGTAACAAAACGTTTTGCCTTTGCTAACGTAAAGCTTTTTGGATCCCTTTTAAAGTGAATCTTGATTACAGCATATTTATTCTTTTCCAGTTATTTTTTGCCCTTGGAATGTTGACATGACTCTCTGTGCTAAACACTATAACCCTTCCGGGACAAGCAGCCACCAATGCAGCTGCCACTTAACCTCCATTTGTGTCAATGGTGTTTGAGCTAACTCTATTGACATGAAAGAGGCTGCAAAATGGCTTGATGGACTGTGCCAAATGCACGCCGTTTATATCTCTCTATTTTGCAGTGACTGACTGCTGGCTTCCCGAGGCAACTGACGCTCTCAGCTTTCCAACTCTCGTACCGAATACGATAACCAGCATAATTCCTCCAACAGAAATGCATGAACAATTGGTGCTTTTAACGGTGGGCACTGTCCTGGCTATTGTCCAATGCATGTAGTCAGGGGCACTTGCTTATAAGAAAGATATATTAATTCAGGCAAGTAATGGCACAAGCTCAGCAGCACAATTCAGGAGTTCAGGAGCGAGAAGTTCAGAAGCAACAAAGGTGTCCCAATAAGTTCCCACACCCCTACTGCCAAGCTTTTAAAGACAACGTGTGACACACACACTCAAAGGACTTGCGAGAATGCCAATATTCCAAGCACATTTTCTCCTGGGGCGAGTGGGTTTGCTCCCATTTGCGAAGGTGGTGCCTGGTTCTAGGTGACAAGAATGCACTGTCCTGTTCTACCTCCAGTTCAGTCACAACCTCCTCCTGTTCATCCTCCCCCTTCGGCTGGTTGAAGCCCTCACCAGCCTCCACAAAGGCTATGAGCTCCAGAGGAAGGCCAGAGGAGAGAGCTGCCATCATTCTTCCTCCCAAAGTGACTGAAGATGGTGTGGGAAGGGGAGATCTCCCCTCCTCCAATCCAAGTTGGAATTTTGAAGGACCCCATGAATTAACAGTGCCATCTTCTGGAACCATGGTTAACAATATCCAAAACTGCTTAGAGGGCCAAGAAAATCAACCAGGTCATGCTCCAGCTGTCTATCTCCTGGAAGATGTAATGAATCAGTGCTATTTTTCTATAAAAAGTGGAACTCACCAGGAAAGCCTCCCTTGTTCTCTTATAATGGCAATGGTGTCCATCTGAGAAGTGCCAGAACTGAGTTGAGTTCTGGATGGAAAAAAGAAAAACCCTGTACAGTCAAACCTCGGTTGTCGAACGTAATCCGTTCCGGAAGCCCGTTTGGCTTCTGAAATGTTTGGCAACTGAGGCACAGCTTCTGATTGGTTGCAGGAGCTTCCTGCACTCAAGCAGAAGCCGTGTCAGATGTCCGGCTTCCGAAAAACATTCAAAAACCGGAGCATTTCCTTCTGGGTTTTCGGCGTTCGGGAGCCAAAACGTTCCAAAACGGAGGCGTTCGGGATCTGAGATTTGACTGTAATGAGTCAAGGTGACCAAGGCCGATCTGGTCCCAAACTGGATCCTAAAGTGAGAATGAAATGGGTCAAGACTGTCAGTCTCTCCAACCACATCTGAAGCTGACTTCTACCTTTCCAACTTGTTTGACAGATTCTCTTAATAATCACCAGGCTACTGCTTCAGGCCTTGTTTGTTCTACAAGGAACTATTTCATTGTTCAAGCAACATCTTGTGCACATTGCAGTATAAGTAATGTTGACTACTGCATACTTTTCATTCCCTCCCATCCTCCCAGTCACCATTTTGGGGCTTGTCAGGAAAAGCTGGTGTCAGCAGCCTCATGTCCAGAACCCTCGACATCTTTTGCAGAATGTGTCACATTAATTGTCTTAGAGATGATGGTGCTTTAGAATTTACTTGCTGGGTGCCAGATAAATAACCTGCCACCTTGGAATCAGCAAAGTTATGTTGCTGGAATGTATTTTAATGTTCAAAACAAGCTAGGTCCATTATAATTTTGGCATTAGCTCAAAATAAACAGAAACTGATTCAGCTAATACTTCATCACATAGAGTCTATGTAATAAACAGTAAATATAACATATTTTTGTAACCTTTGCACAAATAAACATTTGTTCTTGCTGCAAGAATTAGAACTCCACAAATGATTCTAACTTTGCCCTTTTATTGGAACATATACAGTGTTGGGGTTTGCTTTAACACTTGTGACAGTATTACCTAGAGATAGTTAAATTATTTACTGTAGGTAGATAATCCTCTCCCAGAAGCAGAATAATTCCAACATGACTTATGCACATTTTTATCAACTAGTATATAATAGGTGCTAATATTTATGGACCATCCTGTAAAAAAAAAAAAAAAAAAAAAAATAAGGCATGCAATCTAGCAATTATAATACCCAGTTTGAGTATTACAAGTGGATCTCATCACTCTGCTCTCAGTTCAATATGGTAGGAGCAATAGACATTAGAAGCTTACAATGCATCTTCTTGCCTTGTTGGTTTGGGGTACTGTGTCCAATTCTGGGCACCACTTTCTAAAAAGGACAATGGCAAACTGGAATGTGTCTGGAGGGTGATCTGGTGAGGATCTGGAAACTCAGTCTGATGAAGAATGGTTGGAAGAACGGTGTATATGTAACCCGGACAAGATTACAGGTTACATAACTGCTTTCAATATACAAATATCTGAAAGCCAGCATGTTACAGTGCTACCTCGGGTTACATACGCTTCAGGTTACAGACTCTGCTAACCCAGAAATATTACCTCAGGTTAAGAACTTTGCTTCAGGATGAGAACAGAAATCGGGCAGTTGCGGCGCAGCGGCAGCGGGAGGCCCCATTAGCTAAAGTGGTGCTTAGGTTAAGAACGTTTTCAGGTTAAGAACAGACCTCCGGAACAAATTAAGTACGTAACCAGAGGTACCATTGTATTTGCTGTTTCAGAGGGCAGAAGCTGAACCCATGGGTGGAAATTTCAGGCTTAGATTTCATCTCAATCTTCAGAGTTCTCTTTCACCAGAGGCATATAAGGAGATATTGGACCTCAACGACATCTGTCACTGATGCTGCAGCTGCATTGTAGACCCTCCACTGAGCAGGGCGTTGGCCTAAAGACATCCAAACCCTCATTCCAACTCTATGATTTTACTCAAATATGTTCCACATAAATATGTTTTTCCCCCTTTTAGATTCATGGCAGACATTAATTTGGGCAGCTGCTGCATGCTCGTCCTGGTCTGCTTCCAAGTTCTCTCCGCAGATGTTCACAGAGGACATTACATTGCTGCCGTGTACGAACATCATGTCATTCTGAATCCCAATCCAACAGCTATTACCAGTCGACGGTCTGCATTACAGCTGATGAACAGAAACCTAGACATTTACGAAGAGCAAGTAATTGCTGCTGTTAAACAGGTACCACAATAATTAATCGCCTTGCAATCATTTTAAGTAACATTTGCCTAAGAGATTAATTGCTTTACTGTTACGGGAGCATTTGTAGGCATATATATTGGAGGAACTGGATGAAACCTACAGAATCTTGAGCAAGTTCTTCCAGAGTCACAGAGCTCCTGTGTTTTTCTTCCATAATGGCTTTTCTTTCGGAACTATTAGTGAATAACTTACTAGGATTTTGAGGAGACACCATCTTATCTTTTTAATTTTTAGATTAACTGAGAATGTGATGATTTGAACAGGATGCACTCATACTTTCCCCTGTGAAGGTGCTTAACTTTGAAGTATCTGAGCATCACTGGTTTGCCTTCCCGGTTTTACTTCTGTGAAATGGGCATTTTGTTGTGCTTTATGGGGGCAAGTAGGTGGTTTGCTAGCTCAGGCTCAGGCCTAACCTCTGCCTTTTGATCAGTTTTTCTGAGCAACTTACATATTGTTTATGACTATTGCAGCAGTGCCCACAAGTTTCAAATTTCCGAATGGGCACACAGGCCTAAAGAAAGTTGGGGACCCCTAACATACATCCTGCTTGGATGCCCTGCACCTGCAACTGAAGGTTTTCCTAACCCAGTGAATCCAGCACACAGTTACTTGTGTGGTGTTTGCTACTGAAGTCAAAAACATATATGTTACAAGAACACAGAGCTTTTGATCCTTAGCACCGTGTTGGAGCAGCCATCACGCTGCTTCAAGAAGGCAAGGATCCCCTTTAAAATCTGCATATGATACAGCTGTCTGTGTCTAAACGCTATGTTTCCTTCCAATCTAGTTGAATCATTTCACACTTCCAAACGGTTCTGGTGTAAATCCCCAAAGCTTTGGTGAAATTGCTTCTGGGCAAGTAGTTTGTGGATTTTAGCCAAAAGGAAACTGGAAAGTGTTTTGTGGTCATTCCCGCATTTCCACCGTAAAGCCACGTATGATCTTCTAATTCATAGTAGTAGGTTCAAGATCTTACAACTATCTTTAAAAAAAATAATTAAATGGAAGTAACACAGTGTTCTGTGTGTTTTGATGATCAGTAACACTTGAATGAGATTATCATCCCTGACCATTGGTCCTGTTAGCTAGGGATGATGGGAGTTGTAGTTCCAAAACATCTGGAGTGTCAAGGTTAGCCATCACTGATTTAAGTCTTCTTAAAGAGATTTCAAGGCACCTTTCCTTTTTTTTTTATTCTGACTGATAGCTGTCTTTATTTTATTTTTGTTTGCTATCAGGGAGCACAGATAATTGTCTTTCCTGAAGATGGAATTCAGGGCTTCAACTTTACCAGGACTTCTATTTATCCTTACTTGGATTTCATTCCATACCCTGACTCTGTGACATGGAATCCATGCAAAGAAGAATACTTGTTCAATGACACAGAGGTATCTGTTATAACTGTTGCAGAACTAGAAAAAAACTGGATATTCTTTGCTTTAGTGGAATATATAGTGACACTCTGTTCCTTAGTGATATTTTGCTGCTCTATTTCACTAGTGCTTTCTGTCGCACTGCCTGATGCAATATTGGCATTGCATCTCAAAGCATTTTTCTTTACAGTCAATTTCAATCTCTAAGTATGAAGTTAAGGTTAATGTAGATGCAATCAAACTGCCAATTTCTATAGATGCACACCCATTGATTTCTATCACAAGGTTGACTCCAATGAAGTCATTGCACGAGTGGAACTTCTCCATGTGCAGCAGAACATCCTCTCGCTCCTCCACCTGTTCCCTCCCCAAATCTGCTTGGTGGGGGACCCAGAGCAGATGCAGAGGGGGCTCTGTGGGGGAAGGAGAGACCGAAGTTGCATTGCACAAACGGAAGTTGTTCCACTTTCAGAATGGCTTTCTTGAATACAACCTACAGAGAGAGATGTTGCCTCTTCCGGTGGTGCCAAAATTAGATCTGTCAGCCACTTAAAATTTATTTAACTAAAAAACAATGCAGTGCTTTTAATTTCTCAATATTACAGTCCCTCTAACAATAGCATTCTGAGGTAATTAATGAATAGAGAAGTTTCAGCACAGTGATTTAATGTTTTGGAGATAAGCCCAAAACATATTGCTAAAATCAGGAAATGACCACTGAAGGCTTCAGTCATCTCTGCACACTTACTTCTGAGTAGAGATGTTCAAGACTACACCTTTCACAAGCACTGAACATCTTTTCATAGGGAACCATTATAAAGGGGGGAAAATCATATATACAAGTATATATGTTTATTTGTGTTTGATCCAACAGCCTATTACGGTAATAGGACTGCCCAATGCTTATATCTATTGATGCAACAGAATATGTATTTACTTTTTTGCCCCCTAGGTTCTCCACCGACTCAGCTGTATGGCACTGAAGAATCAAGTGTTTTTAGTGGTAAACTTAGGAACCAAGCAGCCCTGCAATCACGGTGATCGCCGCTGCCCACCAGATGGGAGATACCACTTTAACACGAATGTAGTATTTAGTGACAGTGGTACACTCATAGCCAGATACCGAAAACAAAACCTGTATTTTGAATGTGCCTTTGATACTCCGCCAGAGGTAGATTACACTGTTTTTAATACGCCTTTTGCAGGCAGATTTGGAATTTTCACTTGCTTTGACATCCTGTTCTATGAGCCAACTGTGAAGCTTATCAAGGAATACAATTTAAAACAGGCTGTGTATCCTACTGCATGGATGAACCAGCTTCCGCTTCTGTCTGCTGTAGAATTTCAACAAGCATTTGCAGTTACTTTCAACATCAATCTTTTGGCAGCAAATATCCATCGTCCTGACCTGGGTATGACAGGGAGTGGTATATACACACCTTCAGAATCATTCATTTATTATAACATGGAGAACGATAAAGGCAAGCTTATAGTGGCCAAAATCCCTATTACATCAGGGCGTGAAACCAACAATAACATACAGATGAGTTTTTCAAACTCCCCTATGGACAATCAGATTTGTCGTAAGGAGGATCAAGAAGCCCACTGTGAAAAAGCTGAGAAAGGAGCCCAGGAAGCTCCACCTATATTTCATGGCGAAATGATGTATGACAATTTCACTTTTATGCCCATAATGGAAGCTGAAGGAGAGATCCAGGTCTGTTCCAATACTCTGTGCTGTTCCTTAAGTTACCAGAGACTGACTGTATCAAAGGAACTCTATGCTTTAGGAGCATTTGATGGCCTTCATACAGTTCATGGAACATACTATGTACAAGCTTGTGCGTTAGTGAAGTGCGGCACCCTCAACTATACGAGTTGCGGGCAAGAAGTCACAAAGGCTACTGAACGGATAGATTTTCAGCTGCAAGGGAATTTCAGCACTGCTTTTGTCTTCCCTCTCTTGCTGAAGTCTGGCATCACTCTGGACTTTGCGGACTATCTGGGGTGGGAAAAGAACCACTATGTCATGCAGAAAAAGGGAGCATCTTCTGGCTTAATAACAGCCGGTTTATATGGACGATGGTATGAGAAGGACTATAACAAGCATTTGGTGCAACCAAAAGTCACATGTCAACATGAATGATTCAGGAGCTTAATAAAAGATTATTATTGTCCAATGGAGTTATTGACTTGAACTGTGTATACCTGAAAAAGCAATTTTAGGTTGCATGAATTCATAAAGGTTCTTTATCAATTCCAAGGGTCCACAAATTTTGGCTGATCTCAAAAGGGTTTGTTCTTAGCTCTGACATCACACTGGACTTGCCACATACAACTAGCTGCCTGTTGTCACATAGAATCATAGAGTTGGAAGGGACCCCCAAGTGTCATCTAGTCCAACCACATGCAATGCAGGAAGCTCAACTAAAGCATCCAGGACAGATGGGCCATCCAACCTCTGCTTAAAAAATCCAATGAAGGCACCACTTCTGTTCTGCTGTCAAACAGCTCTTACTGTCAGAAAGTTCTTCCTGATATTTAGTTGGAATTTCCTTTCTTGTAACTCCTTTCCATTGGTTCAGGTCCTATCTTCCAGAACAGAAAATAAGTTCATCCATCTTCCATGCGACAGCCCTTTAGATATTTGAAGATGGCTGTGATATCACCTCTCAGTCTCTGCTTTTCCAGGCTAAAACAAGTCCAGCTGCCTCAACTGTTCCTCATAAAGCTTGGTTTCCAAACCCTTGATCACCTTGGGTTACCACCTCTGCACATGTTATTGCTTGTCAATATCCTCCTTAAATTGTGATACCCAGAACTGGACACAGTTCTCCAGGTATGATCCAACCAAGGCAGAATATAGCAGTACTATTACTTCCATTGATCTGGACACTATACTATACTTCTGTTGATGCAGCCTAGAATAGCATTAGCTTTCTTTGCTGCTGCATCACACTGTTGACTCATGTTAAGCTTGTGGTCTACTAAGACCCCAAGATCCTTCTCACATGTACTACTGGCAAGCTAGTTGTCCCCCATCTTATATTTGTGCAGCTGGTTCTTCCTCCCTAAATGTTGCCCCACCCAGCCCACATTTTACCAGCTTCTCCATAAGGATATTCTAGGGGATTTTGTCAAAAGTCTTACTAAACTTAATATACACTATGTCCACAGTATTCTTCTGATCCACCAAGCTTGTAACTCTTATAAAAAAAGAAATGAGATTTGTCTGTCATGACTTGTTTCTGAGAAACTCGAGCTGAGTCTTTGCATCCAGTGTGGATAGATAGGTTAAACACTTGTGAACCGCCCCGAGATCTACAGATGAAGGGCAGTATACAAATTTAAATAATAATAATACCGAGTAGAAAGGACTTTTATAGTGAACAGAAATGATGTTGCAGAATAATGTCACTATATTAATAATATGATACTATATTAAGTGATGTGTTCTAATTCCACTTTCAATAATAGAACGCCACCCCCCAAAAAACATCAGAAGCTCTAAAGGACTCCAGTGTGAAAGATATTTATAAAAACAAGTTTTACCTGCATTTAATTCTTTTTTTCTGCCTAAAAGAATGAATTTGAGAAAGCAAGAGAATATCAAATGTAATGCTAATTTGATTTATGAGTAAATGCAAAACAAATGTATAAATAAAAGCACTGTTGTAGCATGTCAGCATCACTCACCAGCAACAGCAAGTTACCTACATCAGAAAAGAGAGGCTTGCCAAGAACTTTCAGGCGGACAATATCCAGCTATTTCACAGCTAGAGTGCTAATGCTACCAAGTTCTGGTGGAATTAAAAGGCCATCCATTCCATTTTATGCAATCCCAAAGCACATTAAGGAGAACGATATAGAAAAGCAAAGGCCCCAAGCTTTTCAAATTATCCAACAGTAATAATGCATATGATCAATGATCAAAGGGCCTCTGAAAGATAGCTTAGTTATCTGAATGATTGATCTTTGCTTTAGAATCAACAGGACCCAAAAGGTTTTGTAGAATAGGATTTATAAATCTGAGGTATTCAATGAAGAGAAGCCCTTTCAGGAATTAACAATTATCCCACATAGATAAACAGATTATTCATTAAATACAACTCTCACATCTGGGTTTTATTATACTCTGTAAAATATACACAGGAATCTTGATGTACTCAAAGAGTGCAGGTAAATACAGTATTCAAGCAGTCGCTATTTATATGTACATGCTCATTAATTCTTCAAAAACCCACAAAATTATCAAATAGATCAAAATACTGTCCTGTGTTTCCACACTATGTTCAGAAAACAAGCTGATAATTTACAATGGCATTAAGGTTTCCAGTTTCACAATACAAAAAGGATAAAAGAAGGTTGGGGTCAGTTTATAGCAAGTCATTTGTGTTTTACCTCAACATGCAAGAATATGTTCTTGCATGTACATAAGCAAGTTATAATTAAAACTGTTACTTTTCAATTAAAGCAGAACCAAATAAAGTAAATACCTCTATTTTAACAAATTTCATTTTAGGATCGAGAAAATGTATTCCATTTTTCAGTTGATTCATTTTTTTTTTTTTACAGTAGCCTGTTATAAATTAGACAAACTCAAGGCAAGCTGTAACTCTAGCTGAAGTACTTGGAATACATTTCCAAAGATTCATCACTGTACCTTTTTGATGAGAGGGAAACCATTTTAACCATCCCCCAGTCACATCCTGTGCCATAAAAGCTTAGGAGGTTTCTTTTTTAATTAAAAAAATTATATACATCATAGAGGCACAGATCTCATGTCATTGTATATGATGTAGAAGACTGGGCAAGCTGTAGAAGATGCCATTTCCCTAAGGCAGCCTAGCAGGGTGTCAGGATTTTACAATTCTCATTTTTGATGCAGTTTTGCTCATCCAGATAATTACCACTCCTGTATTTTGAATAAAAATATATATTTAAAACAGATTTATTTTCGTAAAAGTAAACTGTGCAATAAGTACTGCATCGCTGTCTCATCTCCCTTTTATTATACTACTGTACAAGTTTCACCCTGACTACTCCTGGTTAAGCCAGTACAGCTTCACTATTATAAGATTGTGGCAAGTTCCTTTTCATTTCATCTCAGAGAAACAAAACTGAAAATTATGTCGTCATCCCCACCCCCCACCCCCCCATGGTACATTTAACTGTGTTGGGAGGCTGTTAGGTGATTAAAAACAAATAAGACATTTAAAGCCAAATCTAACATTAATTGTCAGAAGTAATTTAGGGGTTGGTTAAGACTATTACTTATTTAACCTATTCAACTTTTCAAAAAAAGTTGGGTTTTTTTAAATTAAAAAAGTCTAAGTTATTCATTTGGTCCTTTGGCAATTTGCTGCACAAACAACGCCTTCTGTACCAAACTCAATTATTGCCTTAAAAATGATCTTGGTAAGATTTAAATCTATTGTCTTCTTTGTTGTATAACTTGTTTATTCATTTAGACAGACAATGGTGCACAGCCTTTTTAGGATTCTTCATGGCACCATGGACAACCTAGTACACTGCAATTAATTAACATTTTGTGTAATTTTTCTTTTCTTTTGCACCATGGATTTGAAGCATTTCCTTTGCATAACCTGCTTTTAAAAGCCTTTGGGAAGTTGCACAAATATTTCGTGTGCACCCATGTTTGTTTAAAAAAAAACCTTATCTGGGTGTCCCTTTTTTATATTCAGAAACTGCTTTCTCCAACAACACAATCTTGAAATTCAGCAAGTGGGTTCCTCTTCTGACCTCCAAGGAAGCTTCTTAATAGGTTTCAGAATCAGAGTCATTAAGTTCATCTTCTTCCGTATATGGGTAGCCATCTTCCCTGCCAATGTTGTTGAAACTACAGTAAGAGCTATGTTCACTCCTGATAATAGGCAAGGAGTCAAAGGTGACAGTTTTTGAGGTGTTGGTGTAATGATTAATGGCATTGAAAGTAAGGGAAGGTAGCGTGGTGCTTGACGAAACAGGCATCATTGTGGCCAGAATGAGAGCTAGGCAATCAGCAACATCCTTATTGGGAGCACAGGCCAAAGCTGGTGTATAACCTAGAGTCAGAATAAAATCATAAATTTTATTTCAAGACACACCCAAAATTTCAGATATTGCCCCCAAGTCCATTCACTTGGTACAGCAGCAAAGTACGATTTTGTTATGCTATACAGTCGTACCTTGGGTTCTCAAACGGAATCCGTTCTGGAAGTCCATTTGACTTCCATAAACGTTTGAAAACCAAGGCACAGCTTCCAATTGGCTGCAGGAGCTTCCTGCACTCAATTGGAAGCCACGTCAGACATTTGGGTTCCAAAGAATGTTTGCAAGCTAGAACACTCACTTCCAGGTTTGCAGCGTTCGAGAACCAAAGTACAACTGTACTAATTAAAAACTGAATTCTGTGGGTGACAGACAACTGTGTCCGTCTGCCAAGTGGGGATAAGATAAGATTTCTTTATTGTCATTGTACAAGTGCAACAAAATTGGATGCCATCCCATAACAAAAAAAACAAAAGACAAAAAAACACATTTTCAGCCACACATGCACATGCGTACATTTCCATCACAACTCTCCAAGGTCATATTATCTGGTTACAGCATTTAAGATGGTTATAGCTCTTGGGTAGAAATGGGTTTCCATTTGTGCAATGGTACTCTGAGTTAGTGTGCTGCCACCCCCCTGATCTAGCAGCTTCTGTTTTAGACTAGCCACAACTTTTGTGACATCCAAACTGCTGAATGGAAACAAGTCAACTTCAAACCACAATTTATAAAGGTAGCTAATTCTCAGCAATTAGCTGCACTTTAGGGTTTGGATATAATGCTTAACTGTGGCTAATCTAATATTGAACCTTCCAATCTCCTTGAAACTGCAGTGGGAAGAAGGTGGGGAGCACGCAAGCCCAAGGCAAACAGCAACACGTTAACGCTAAACCATGGTTTAGCATTGCAGGTGAACCAGGTGACCACTGATTTAGATGGTTTGTTAAAATAGCATTAGACAAATTCATGGAAAATAGACCCCAATAGATGCCCAGAAGCAGCATACCTTTGAATACCAGGCTTCTTGGAGGCAATATGGCACTGCTGGAAAAAGAAGTGCTAGGCAGGCTCTTTTGATTCAACTTTAACCTGTTTAAAATTTACCCTGTTTAAAATTACTTACCATTTTCATCAACGGCAAGTACACTTGCTCCTTTTCCTAAAAGTTCTTGAACTACAACCGTTAATCCATTTCGAGCAGCAACATGCAAAGGTCTGTAGAGACAACCACCCACAAATCTTACAACAAACACATTAAAAATGCATACAAATATTACTGTCTGATTATATTAGTATTTTCATTTCTATCCTTGTGAAGAGGTACTTATATACATATTAAAGCAAGCCGTTGCAATTTCTAGAGTAGAAAAAGTGACATCCAAATATTTTAGCATGTTTAAATATTTGTAAGTAGCTTGTTATGTAACTGTAGAATTAATCTATTATTACAATACAGAGAGGGTGGGAGTTATAGTTTGGCAATATCTGAAGGACCAAAGGTTAGCCAACCTTGGCGTAAAAACAGAATCTCTATGGTGTGAGACTAAACAGGTCTTTGGTTCTCATGTAACCTGTAATTTTTTGTGTGAACTCTTATCCTATTCCAAGCAAACATGAATCAGAGTACAGTAACTGTGTCAGTAACTAGCAAAACACCCTTTTTCTGTCCTTTGTTTTAAGCCAGCATGATTACTATTTTCCTGCCTTGTGACCTGTAAATTATTGCCACTTTTGTTTACTGTTAATATTTCTGTTCTGCCTTGCCCTTTGCCTAATGTTTCCATGAAGACCATTTCTTAAAACATCGTATAGATGCAGTTCATATATTGCCAATTATCACACAAAAAATATTTAGTGAGCACTTTCCCCCATAATCTCCCTGCTCCCACTCCACTACATTCACCTAAATATAGTTTCTTCAATAATAGATTTTCAGTGCTATATGAAGCTCTACTTACGTCTGCAAGGCTGCATTGGTGGCATTGATGAGATTTCTATCTGTAATCTTCTCCAGTATTAACAAGGCACTAGTTTCATGACCCTTTTTTAAAAAGGGAAAGGAAAAAGAGATTCTTTATTCTTCCTTTAAAACAAAAATCTATTATTTTAAACCTTGGCAAATTTCACTTGTATATTTGAAACAATCTACACAAGTTTTCTTTAGATTATGTAAGCAACAGAGATTTGTAACTAGTAGGTAGAGTTTTTATTAGCACTAAGTATGATCTGCGGAAGGATGCAAGATACTTAGCCCAATATGCTTAGATATTATAGTGGTGAAGACTGCATGTTTCTGTCTTTTACTTCAGTGTCTACAATTTTTGTACCCACTGCTGCCTCTCTTCCTTCATTCTCTTTCTGAACAGTATCATATCTCCCCCCCCCCTTGCCAAAATGCCCTCTGTATTCCTAGCAGGTCCAGTATATGGGATGATGTTTCATCTGCCCAATAATGGAATAGTTCTGGTAGAGAGTCCAGACCGCTGGACACCTTAAAAAGCTCAACAGATAGATGTCATTGTCTTAGATTTAGATCAGGCTTAGGCAAACTCGGCCCTCCAGATGTTTTGGGACTACAACTCCCATCATCCCTAGCTAACAGGACCAGTGGTCAGGGATGATGGGAATTGTAATCCCAAAACATCTGGAGGGCCTAGTCTGCCTATGCCTGCTTTAGATAGCCATTGTTAAAAATCTGTTACCTGGCTCACAATGTTGATGCAACTATGAATGAAGCACACATTATAAAGAACTCGGCACCCCACTCAAGGTGTAGTTCTTTCCCAGTGCATTTAAAATACTGCTGCGTCACCACTGCTGCTCTAGACCAACTTTATTCAAATGGATAAATGATGAAAACCACGACGAGACCAGCAATAAATCACAAAAGCTCCAAACTGGAAAATGATACATACCTTGCTGCAAGCCAAATGCAGTGCTGTGTTTTTACACTTATCTTGCAAGGTCAGATCGGCTTTAGCGCTGCTAACCAACACCTCTGAAAGAAGTAAAGTGTTACATTAACTGAAAAGATGCATTTATAAACGGAAACTTTGTAGTGTATACACTTTTTTTTTTACTGTTATCTCATCAGCAGAGATTGTTCCCAACTCAGAAGTGTAAATAGGCCTGACATGATTAAGAACATAATAACATGCTTGCTGTATCAGATCAAAAGCCTTTCAAGTTGAGCGTTCTGTTTCACAAAGTTGCCAACCAGATGCCTTTGGGAATCCCTCAAGCACGATTTAAATGCAATAGTCTCTCCCACCACTCAAGTAACCGTTAGTAATATTTGTTTGTGTGTGCAAATTTCTCTACTGTCCCATGTTTCACAATCCTATGCTTTTCTATCCTCTAAGTCACTCGACAGGTTGCCTGACTTAACACTGCGGCTTATCCTGTGAATGAAATTATGAAACTACTGTAGTTGTTAAGTGGATGTATGTTCTTTTGAATCCAATTCTGTTGATTAATAAAAATATTAACCAAAAAAGTTGCTTGGTTGATCAATTTGAAATCTGCAAATCTACTTTAAAAAATGGCCTATGCAGTTCTAATGCAGGCTTTTTATGTTAGTATAATTAATAGTTATTAGTAATGAAAACAGAAAATACACAAGTTCTCTTTTTACCAACTGTATTTGTTTGTCCATTTTCTGCAGCCATCATTAGAGGGGTCTTCCCAGAAGAATCTACAGAGTTTACTTGTGCATTATGGCTGAGCAAAAGCTGTAAGCACTCTACATGGTCTGTAAAGGCTGCTGCATGAAGAGGAGTTCTGGGGAGAAGAAAAAAAGCACACTTTGTAGATAAAAAGCAGGCTAACAACTAATACCATATGCATGATTCTACTTAAAAACATAACCCATCTAGCAGTTGTGGAAAAAACTGCTTTAGAAGATTATGATTTGTGAATTTGAATTATCTCAACACTTTAGAGTCAACTATATACATTTCATTTCCCCTCCTGCCCTTTTCATGGAATAACAAGGGGCGGGAGATATAGAAAGAGTGGGGTTGGGCAAAGCACTGCAGATATTACAAAAGAGCTCCAGACCCAGTTCTCAGCCCAAAATATCCAAAGCTTCTTTTCATATCATAAAGAGTTTTGGTTTACTGTGTAAAGAAAGCACAATCCTATATAAGTTTAATGAAGGATTTCCAGATACTTATATGTAGGATCACACAGCTTTATTTCTTAATTTACTGAACATATTATAAATTATACATATCCCTGCAATGTATAGGGAAGGGAATAGTCCAGTCAGCTTGAAATTATAAATCAAGTATTAAATCTAGCTAGAACATATATAATAGTTAACCTACCATTGTAAAATACTAAGCTTTTACAGATATTTAAACATCAGCTGTTTCAAATTAGAACACACAGAACTAGACTAAGGCCCATCTGCGCTATATATTTAAAGCAGTATCATACCAAAGAATCCTGAGAACTGTCGCTCATTAAGGGTACTGAGAGTTGTTAAGAGCCCCCTGTTCCTCTCATAGAGCTACAGATTGGTTTAACAACCAATTCCATGTCCCAGGGAACTCTGGGAACTGTAGCTCCCTGAGGGGAGTAGGGGTTTCTTAACAACTCATGGCACCCTGAACAAACCACAGTTCCCAGAATTCTTTGGGGGAAGCCATGACTGTTTAAAGTATGCTAAAAATGTGTAGTGCAGATGGGGCCTTAATCTAGATTAAACACATTAAACCTGTGACAAAATGTTGTAGTTGGCATGCTGCTGTCCAGGGTTCTAACCAGCCATGCTTTCTACCAAGATACTTCATTACATTCATGCTCCACTTCCTTTACTGGGATAACAGTCAGAGAACACATAAAGTAGCAACTCTGGCTACCTATTAAGCAGAACTGAAAATGCAGAACATTCTTTTTATTAAATGTGCTTCAAACCTTACCTGGCTTTTCCATCTGTAGAATTTACAATGCTAGAACCCAGTGTATCAATTAGCATTTCAGCAGCGCCCTCGTTATCATTAATCCTATCAGAAATTTAAAAGGGAATTACTTCCAGAAAAGCTGAAGTTTGTTAAAAAGATATAATGAAATCCATGTAGAAGTTGCTTACACAGCACAATGCAATGGGCTGAAATAATTTCCTTCCATTTTCTGGAAAACTTCCTGCTCCAAAAGAAGTTCGACACAGCTGTCATGACCTAAAATGGTTTAAATGCCAGATAGCAAATGCAAAATAATACAAATCAGAGGTCTTTATTATGAAACACTAAGTATAAACAGAATGTATAGTTTATTTCTTATTATGTGTCACGTGTTGGAAACTGATGTGTATTTTGGAACACTCCTGACTATCAGGTAATCGTAGCCATAGGTACCATTTTTTCATGGCTACGATGCTGTCACACAGCTACTATAATAGAAATGAGGTGAAACCAACAGAGGGTGAGGGAGGAGATAAATGAATTGAAGATCTATTGGCAGAAATATTGAATAGGGTGTGTCTTTTGTGCATGTGGACTCCGACACTTATTTATCTTTTTCCTGTATGTGTTTATTTGCTATCTATGACCCATTCTGTGGCCTGGCAATTGGTTGCTTCCTACAGAGACATCCTGGCATACGACAAACTTCCTAAGGTTCTTTTGCATGTGTAAATCTTCACGGTATGGAGCCTAAGATAATAGGGAGCCTAAGGTTGCCTCTGGCCAAAATCCTTCTCTACTTCTCCTGGTGCATTTTAGGATTTTATTAGTTAGCACTGTCTGATTTGAGAATGGCAATGGAGATTGGAAGCGCAAGGCAGCTTGTATGAGTCACGTGATTCTACACCAACCAAGTTTTCGCGTTCCCCTAGAATATTTATTCTTAAGAAATTATCATGTCTTATTTACCATTGTAACAGGCCCAGTGCAACGATGTATATCCATGATTGTCTGCAAGGGCAGGTACTGTATCTCCAGATGCTGCTGACTGCAAGAGTGCTCCTAAAACCCCAAAATGTCCACATGCAGCTGACAAATGTATAGGTGTTCGTCCTCTGCAATCTCGTAGTATGGACTTTGCACCATGTTGAAGCAGAGCTTCTACACACTCCTCGTGTCCTGTAACTGCCTGGAAAAATGTAACACAGAAAGCATATATTGCGTCAACGTGTATATAGTCACAAAGAAGAAGAAGAAAAGTCAATGGTCTCCTCAGTTATGTGATCCATCCAATGCTTCACTACCGTATCAGCCCAATCAGTTTTCCATCGATAAATGGGCAAAGCTGGACATTTGTGTACAAAAAGGCAGGTGGAGCCTGCTAGGAACGTAGGCTTCAAAAGCTATTGAGAGCTGATTTTGCATGTCTTAGGACACTTTCCAAACAGCATTTGTTTCTGTATTGTTAACGCTACAGCATTTACATTGTAAGCCACTTTGTAACAGTTTGCTATAAAAGCGGGGGATATATAACATATAAAGTGTTCTGGATCTAGACTAAGTTAGTTGAACTTAGTTTCCATTGAAACCAATGACGCTTTAGTCATGACTTGCTTGTTGCACTGAGCTCAGCAAGACCTCTAAGCATAACTAATTCAGTCTATATCTAAAGCAATGTTTCTCTAGGGAAACTTCAGCGATACTACCTATTGAAGCAAATGGTGAGGCAGGGGACAATGAATGACACACTTACCCCTCTGTGCAATGCTGTTCTTCCCCATTTATCTTTGGCATCTACATTTGCTCCTTTATTAAGCAATGAATAGACACAATCTGTGTGCCCATTGAGAACAGACAACATCAGAGGAGTCCTGGAAGAGAAACAAAAAAACTCATACATTCTATGTTAACAAGCTCACAAACCTGCTCACGTGGCAAGCTAGGCAACTGTGAAGAGAAACATTAGCCAATCCTACTTTGACTCAGTTCATAGACTGGAAGGGCTGCTGCACATTTGAATGGAGACAGAGACAAATCTTCTTAAAAGGAGCATACCATATATTAAAGAGCAGGGGTAGGCAACCTAAGGCCCGGGGGCTGGATGCGGCCCAATCGCCTTCTCAATCCAGCCCACGGACGGTCCGGGAATCCGCGTGTTTTTACATGAGTAGAATGTGTGCTTTTATTTAAAATGCATCTCTGGGTTATCTCTGGGACATAGGAATAAAAATAGTCCGGCCCACCACATGGTCTGAGGGACGGTGGACCAGCCCACGGCTGGAAAAGGTTGCTGACCCCTGTTAAAGAGAGTAGGATAGAGAAGCCAGATCAAAATACAGTTGTGTTGCACCTTTCACTATTGTTGCCTCATAACTGTCTGCAAGCCACAACCTAAAAAATTTATGCAATGCCTTAGCCCTTTGTTCTTTATTTTATTTGCAGAATGATTTGAAGATCTGCCTGGTAATAAACTTTTTCATGGGTTTTTAAATAATGAATGCTCTGCAATAATTCAGCACTGAGTTTCATAAAAGGCCAGCTGGAGGTAATCGTTCAATACTGCATATCTTAATTTGAAAATAAACATTATCCAAAAGAAAACATGGCCACTGGGAATAATAAATTATTATGAAAATGATAAAATATATTTATTTACATTCTTTATCTGAATCTGTTTCCTCCAGGCAAACCATGAACAAACTTTGGTTATAGCTTCGAGTTTGTCTGGAGTGAGACAAACCATGAGCCTGAGTTTGGATGGAACACTAAGCCAAACTGCATTGGCTTAGCTCAGAGCAGAGCAACGGCAGCAGAGCCAGAAGAGGAGCAAATGGTAAAATCTCCTCTCAGGTCCTGGTGCATTCACGCTAGGTCATGATTTCACTTAGTGTTACATGCAAATGGGTCCATGAAAGCCTAGTAAAAAAAAGTTTGAAAAGACAAAAAAGCAATTTAGCCATTAAAGAAAACCTCATTATTTGGTTCATAGTCTACTGAAATATTTACTGTATGTGTTCAAAGCAAATAAACATCAGGCAAATGTGAGTATATTTCTTTTTTAAAATCAAATGGTCCTAAAGGATTTTTTAAAATGCTATTTTGATTTCATGCTCATGAAATATATTTTTATTAGCAATGATTGAACGATTAATCAGCCCAGCACTAGCAAGCTCATTTTAAGAGAAAAATGTAATTTGAGACATACTGTCCATTTCCGTCTTGGATGTCGACAGCATTCTGTGGTTCTGCATTTCCTATCAATAACCGCAGACATTCTGAATGACCATTTGTAGCTGTAAAATATTAACAAATAAAACATTAAAATCATTAAACATCAAATTATTGAAAAATTATAATTTCTGTTTTAAGACGGTCAGAAGGTATTACTGCATTAAAGCATAAAATACATTTTTGCCAGTGATGCAACCACATTCCATTTATCCTAAGGGTGAAATAATGCAAATTTTGGCTGACAAATCTGGATTAACTAAAGACCTTAGACTTTAGTGGAGAGGGTAAGAGGGAATGGCTGAGATTCACATCACATAAGGGAGAAACCTGCAACTTACAGGATTTATTTTGCCTGGGTGGGGATTATGTGATCAAGAGGGTTGGGTATAAATCTTTAAAAATAAACTAAATAAAAAAATAGACTGAGGATCCCAAGTCACCCAGAAAGCACACACATCTCATGAACTGGGCTGCTTCTTCATGTTATCCATGCAAGGCTACAATCAAAGCCCAAACCTTATGGGAGACCAGAAAATATAACAGCATACAATTCATTGCTCTGGGTGCCTAAATATTTTTCAGAACTCAAAACCTCTGCAAAAAACAAATGGACAAGGAAAGGAAGGAGACAGAAGCTCCCAAGCCAATGTAGTTAGAGATGTGGAGGCCTGGATTTAACACCTCTAGTTATAATAGGGTCCAATAAAACCAAATAAAATAACCAGAGTAAGATCAATATAACATATTCAAAGCAATTTTTGTAACTATCTGCTTTTTAGAAACAGCAGAATTAGATAATCTGTTCTCTATTTGTAAGAGCACTTGATTTTTTAAAAAAATAATTCAGCAGTATATAAATTTTGTTAAACAAAATAAATAAAATTCTACCCTATTTACTACTTTTCTGCTATGATTTAAAAATGAAGCGTTAAAGGTCTTACCTGCAGCATGTATTGGTGTTCTCTTTACAACATAGTCTTTCACCAAAATAGATGCCCCCTGATTAATTAGTACATCGACACATTCAACATGTCCTTTAAAAGCTGCAAGATCCAATGGCGTTCTACCATTATTGTTCCGGACATCAAGATCCAACAAAGACTGCACTAATACTTCCAGAGCTTGATGGTGTCCATGATATGCCTGAGAAATGTTACAACTTTAGATAGATGGAGACATTATAGCATTTGTGATAAAAATGAATCAGATTTGAGGCAAAAATGTACACTTTACAAAGATATCTATCAAATGTAGCCCAGGTTTTAGCAAGCGTAAATAATTATAGATGCATAAATGAACTCAAAGCACAAGTCAAAATTACATTAAATCATCCAATGCAAAGGTATGTTTATTTTCTAAAAGGCCAATAATCAATATTTGGTGAACTAAATACTTACAGCTAAGTGCAATGGACTAATTGGTGCCCTGTTGTCTGAATCATTCAGCATGTCTGTTCCAGATGTTTCCATTAGCTAAACAGAAAAATACACACGATAAAAGTCAAATTATTTTTAAGTTAACCTACATACTTCAACATTGCATGGTTGTCCCAATCTAAATTCATTAACAGAGGGAAAATACCAAAGTGAGGAATTTGTATTTGAAAATAAAAACATGCTTGTTAAGCCCTTGTAACAAAAACAAAAGGAGCTTACACTTAAACTTTTCAGATTTCCCCCCCTGACATACTATAAAACACATTAGAAAGACTTGATGTTAACAAAGTTTTTTTTTTTTTTTTTTTTTTTAAAAGATCACTTAATGGCTATAAGCCTCCAGGAAAAGACTGGGCGAGAAATGGAAGCATATGAGAAGGATGTTCCTTGCCTGGTTCACATGTCACAGTAAGACAGGGTATGGTTTATTGTAACTGCATGAATATCCTGGCTCCTGGCGAGGAGCTGACACCCACTTTCCTGATCCCCCAGCTTTTTCGGTCACCAAAGAAAGGCAAGCTAAGCCAAAGTTTGGCTCAGCATGTTATCCCAAGCCAGGATTGTGGTAAACGTCCCTTCTCCCTAACCACGACCTGTAACCATTGGATGACCCTCTGCTACAAGGGGAACACTTAATTATGATCCCAGCTTTGGACAAAACACTAAGCCAAAACTTAGTTGCTGTGCCACATTAACTTTAAAAGCTAGAGGATCAAAGTAGCTGCAATATCCTCCCTGGGAGCTGCACGATCATGCTGTGCTATGGTTTGGGCTTCGCATGATGTGTGAATGCAGCCTTTAAGGAATCAAGCTGAATTAAAGAAGCAAGAAAACTACATCACGAAAACTGGGCTAAATGAGAAACAAGCAGCAATTTGTGGTTTCTTTAACTTGTCTACTTGTATCACCAGGAACACAGTAGACAACATAAAAGCTATCTGAACGTTACTAATTAGCTTCTTTGGAAAACAAACTAGAAGAGCCATATGTTTTATTCTGAGTCATTCAACTTTTAGTTAAGTATCTGCTGAATTTCCAGTATAAATAGTGAAATGTCAAACAAAATTAGGCTATAAAGTATTCTGAATATTTGCAATAAATATTTTACAGCAAATGTCTTTATACTTACAACATCTAGAGGTGTTTCACTGGCAATCTGCAATGAAATCCACACTTTAGATAACAGTTGCTAAAAATGTGAATACAAAACTCCAAGTTTTTTATTCTTCTTCAGAAAATTCATGGTTCCGAATTTAAGTTTATAAAACAGTAATTGTAATTCAAATATGTACATATCTTTCCAGATATGTATTACGCTTTGCATCCCAGGTTTGGTATGCAAATCATGCATGAAACTATCTATAATATCCTCAGTGTAGTTAAAGGCAACAACCCAACTGATTTTGTTTGAAATGGACTTTACATATTGGTCAAGATTCAAAGAACAATGCTTGTTCTGGGCTTCTGTTTTTTAAACAGCATGCCACATTGCCACATGGTGGTATACAAATTTAATAAATGATAATAAAAAAATAATTAAGGCTTCAGAAAAAGCTAAAAGTAGCTTTTCACTCATTTTTCTTTGTAAATGCTCAAGGATAAGATACTAAATTTTATTTTTCATGATTATCTCTTTTTGTCTGACCTACATGTACTTCCTAAGATTTCCCCCGCAATTTTTATTTACTGGTCAATGCCCTTCACAGTAAATTATCTTACCAATTCAAGGCATAAACGATGACCATAAGCTGCAGAATAATGAACTGCATTGTATCCTTGCTTGTCTCGAATCCCTGGATTTGCATCATTTCTTAATAAATATTCCAGGCACCTGTACAAAATGAAATGACATTTTAATCTTAATCGATGTCTTTTCCCCCATACACGGATGATTCACTCATTCAATACCTTTAGATACTGTCGTTTGTCATAAACAATACACTATAAAGCATTATATAACGAATGTATCATCATCATCATCATCATCAATTATTGAATTTGTAGCCCAATCTTCCTTCACACAAAGCTCAGAATGGCAAAAAGATACACAAGCTAAAAACAAAAATAAAACATTTTAAATTCTTAAAACATTCTAAAAACAATTACAAACATCTATATTAAGTCCAGTAGTAGATTCCATACCAAGCCAACTAAAAGCAGTCCTCCCTTACAAAAGGGCAACATTGCACTGTCAAAAATGATTGGAGAGAAATGACTCAAAACAGTGGCAGAGGAAAGAGGCCCCAGGAAGGCATGGGCATGGAGGAGGGAGGAGTCAATGACCACAGAAAGCTTATCAGCTGGAGATCTCTATCCCTATTCTAGAGTCCAAATCACATACACAGCATACTTCAGCACAAATTGTTCTGGGTCTAAAAGAGTGTGTATGCTTCCATGCATGTACAATTTTAGAAGTTTATTAAACTTATACCACCTTGGTTTGCAGGGGGACAAGATGAGATACTTATAATATTTTTGTGAATAATTTGGTTGGGGGCATCACAACCCTTCCTCCTCAGCTGTGTTCATTCCCAAAACCACTTCCTGTGCCACAATTAGCCGGGGCAGAAGAGGAGAGCTTTGTGTTGGATACAATTAATGGCTTTTTCCAGTGCTATTTTTCTAGAAAAAGAGATGCTGGAATTGAGTCCCAGTGAGTTCTGATTGGAAAAAAGCCGAATTAAAGTAGGAGAGTCCTAACAGGTGCAGCAAGGAAGGCCTTGACGGGCATATGTATGTCTGCACTACCAGGCTGGTGACCCCCAGAACTGTCCTTTATCCCCACTGTGTACTCCAGTATATTTACAGCTCTGCTTCTTAGTAACTGCACTGGGGGTGGACAAAAATATTACTAATTATACCTAATATGTATAGTTTTATCACCCTATCTGTTTGGTGTTTGGAGACATCTATGATACAATGTCTTGAGACTACCAACCCATCTCTTTGCTTTAACCATGAAACAAGCTTATAACAAAAATAGTTAAACTATTTCCTAATTAACATGGAATTGTCAATGCAATAATATCTTATTTCTGTGCAAATACACAAGCAAAAAAAAGTATTTTTTTTAACAATGTTTATTTACTTCCATGTCTTTATCAATAGTAATTTCCACCACTTCGATAATTAAATTGTTGAATAATGACTCATCAGCTATGGGTCACAGCCATTATTCGCTTGCTGGTTCTACAGAAATCTTTTCCCCCTGTGTCTATGACTTAGCTACTCACAAACAAAACAGATCAATATTTGTGGGAGAAAAGTAACTCGACTGTCAGTCTATACTAATCGCTTCTAACAACATATCCCCATTAAAAGAACAAAAAACTGCATGGCAAATTTCATGCTACTAAGGGGTTTGAATATTAAGATTTCTAAATAGTACCATACTTACTTTCCATCAGTGTCTGATGCAGCTGCATAGTGCAATGGTGTACAACCCCTTTCGTCGAGGTCGTTGACACTTGCTCCAGAACCCACAAGGGCAAACAGGCACTGGTAATTACAATTGGCCGCAGCATAATGGAGTGGAGTTCTATGGCATAATTTTAGAGAGAAGAAAAAGAAGAGGTGCAATAGTACACATTAAAAAGCTAACTCTAACACATGAACAGCTGACAAAGCTATTGTAAAACCATTTATATTTCCAATGTTTCTATTTTGCAAGTAAGCACTTCAATGTGTGTGCTTGATAGTGCTTAGTATATCCTCATCTTATCACAGTCTCTGTGATACTGCAAACTCAGGGTTGCTGACCTGCAGCACTCTAGATGTTTTTGAACTACATCTCCCATCTCTAACTATGGCTATGCTGGATAGGGCTGGTGGGAGTTGAGAGTCCCACCAACATTTGAAGGGCTGCAGGTTAGTCATCCCTATTGTAGACTCTGGGCTGGTTAGGTCGATCCCCACCCACCCTAATTGCTGTGGGACCCCACCTCTTTCCACATTCAGGCCCAATGGACATCCATCAGCAGCACCATGTTTTCACATCGTCTGCAGGTGAAAATCCACCATGCATAAGCCCAGGCAGCACAGTGGAATCCCATATTATGTAAAAGATGTTGGCCATAAGATTCAAATCAACATACATTATATTTTGTGTGTATAGTTCCTATGCAAATGCTTTGTTAATGCATGTTTGGCAAGCCCAATAGCAGGTCAGACACAACCTTTTGTTCTGGTTTCACTTTCCCATTGTGCGTAGAGAGAAAAGACAAGATTGTTTGAATCAGCTGCTAACATAATGAGTTGTTTAGCCAGGAAAAGAACTTCGGAGTCAAGATAGAAAAGAAGAGGAAAACAGCAACCAGCTAACTAACAAGGGTATGCAACACCTGGAGACTATAATCCCTACTTAAAATTTCTCCAAACTTTAAGGAATTCTAGATCCAGACCAGAGTTAATCAAGTTGCTGGGCCAGATAAAGGGATCACATTTCACTCAATCTGCCCGTACCTACAAGTGGAAAGCTCATAATAATCTAAAGGCATCAAATAGAAATCAAACAGAAGAATAACAGAAGAATAATCTTTTAAGCTTAAAAGGATGCATTTGTGAATGTTGTCGTAAATCTCTTTTCTCAGAGTACTTCAAGGGTAGAAATATGGGTTGGAAGTGCTAATTTCATCAACAGCTTGATCAAATGAAGCTTTAAAATCAGATTGTAAGATTTAGTTTGAAGGAGAGATGAAAAGCAATCAATTTCTTCCAAGCTATTGACATTTATTGGTAAATAATGGAAAGAAGGGTGAAATTGGGACATTTCCTGAATGTACTTGGTTGATTAACTGAGAAGATATCGGATATGTTATTTGTAACAATATTTATACTGGAAATTTATCAATATGCCATGATAATTTTTTATATTTTCAGTAAAGGGTAGAAATAAGTCTGAAACTTTGTCCTTGATCAGTCTTGAAATTTACCAGTAAATATCAGAATACTTGGACATATCCCAAGAGCCTTATTACACTGCAGACAAGTATATTTCAATGGTAAATGAGTGTCTGTTTATATAAATATATAAAAGCAGATACAATATTAAGTGCAAAGGTGGAAGTGACCAATTCAGTGCTTTTCATAAACAAGGGAAAGAGCATGTAATTAGACACTGATGGTAAGCAAACTATGCTTATTATTTAACATATCCTGCACATTCAAAAGGAGCATCATGTTTTACCTTCCAAATTTGTCTTTCTTATTGAAGTCTGCACCTGTGTTGAGCAGCAGATTTAGGCACTCCAAATTCCTGAAAGTTTTAGAACATGCTTCGCTTAGTTAAACTTCTCTAAAAGCATCCCCATGCAATGTCACCCACGATAATCAGAATCTGCAGTTTTCTATGAAACTAGGCAAGGATCCAAAGGATTACAAAGTGTTCTGTATGTCTTTCAGCCATATTCCCTAGGATGGCACCTCCTTAAAAGCTCTCCACCCAACCACCAAGGAACCTTACAAGTGACTGAGACCAGAAGGTAAAATTGCTTGTGCATGGGCTTCTCTTAATTTTAGGCTCTTAGCCATTGTAAGGAATCTTTTAACCAAAAAGCATTATCAAATAACTACTAATAAAATAATGCAATATATAAGCACAAGCAGATAAAGACCTGTAATCATGGAAGGGAAATAAAGGGCATTAGAGAAGGACCCAGATAAGCTAGATCATTTAGGCTTGATTTTGTTTTACAATGCTTCAAAACCAGGAGTTCGTGAAGAAGCACTTGTTCATAGCTACTTAAACCCATAATATTGTGATATTATATTATTTTTTATTCTTTGATGGTATCCCTGAGAGTTAATGAAAGAGTGCATCCAGTACTTCAGACCTCATTAAGTATAGTGGGATAGCTACTAGACAAACCCCTTATATTGCTGTCCATAACATGTTAAATCTTCTTAAGCACAGAAAAATAATATTTTCCAAGTATTACACAGGTAGTACAGATCATCTGACAGACTAACTTTTCTGCTACTGCTGAAAATCCTAAATTTTAAGAAGTTGCTAAAACTGTACATACCCTCCAGCTGCAGCAGCATGAAGACAGGTCCTGCCAAAATCATCTGGAGTATCTATGTCAAAGCCTACAAAAGAAAGGAATTATTCTGTGAAACCACCTATAAAATGCATCTCTCTGTCCAGTTTGGCAGAGTATGCTATGAAGCAAACTTCCTTATATAGTAACTGTATATATAGTTACTTCTACACAATAAATTAATCCCCCAAAGATGTTCTGTTAATGTATGAAAAAGTTAGCTTTAACCCCACTTTTGTAGCATTGCTGTTGAGCCTTCTCAGACATAGTGTCTTAGCATTATGCACAAAAGCTTGAGGATAACACATTTCTTGCTATCCTCTGGCACAGCTGCAATATATCAACTTTTTGCTTTTAAACTAACGTGCAGCTCCCTAAATGTCCAAACAAGCTAGGCTCAAGAGGTGGTTTATAATCCTGGCTTGCTCATAAACCACAGTTTAAATTAAACACGTTTTTCCTGAGTTTGGATGCAGCAGGGTGTTGTGGTTAGTTTAAAATCAGAAGCAAATCTTCCTTATAGCTGCACCAGAGGAGGTATGTAGGGATGAGAAGAGCATGTGAGCACAAAACTCATTTGCATAACAGTAAACATGGCCCACTGAAAATAGTTATGCCTTCAGATTCCTTCTGCTGCAAGTACTGCTTTACATGGGAAGCAAGAAACCTGGGAATAATCACATTTCTAGCACAAGATGCCTAAAATAGAAAGGCTGGATGTATAAAAAAAAAAGGGGGGGGGGGAATCAAGCTTCCAAACCATACAATGGTTCTCCATCAGCAAGAGAGGTTCAGAGTAAAATAAGATCAAATATTCAAAACCAGCCAAATGTCTACACCATAATATAATGTGGGGGGATATTGAATTTTGCACACTAAAGATGAAGGGAAAATATTTCTTGGGAATTTCGATTCCAGTACATGCCAAAAGGGCACCTATGTTTCTGGAATAACTTTCCATTAAAGAAAGGCAGGGTGATATTTCCATCATTCTAGAGGGTAGAACCCCCCAGCAGCTTCCAGACCAATATGCAAGCACTTAAGACTAGAGTCAGCAGATGTTGCTTTCTAACTAGGACAGTCCACAGACCAGAATATCTTACTGTTACCCACTGAACAGACCCTGAACTACGAAATTGTAATAAAGGCAGTCACTTGATTTTCATTAAATTATGCATCACGCTGCATACGAGGAGGAGCAAGTTTTCCTCTGACCTTGCACTGCATTTCAGAGGTTTAGTACAAGACGATAGGCAAAACACTCTTGTGGGGAGGGGAGACCTAGCGAAGACCTAGCAACTAAAAAATTTTAGTTGGCCAACAAGACCAGCTAGAATTAGTTGGCACCTGTTTAAGGTGGAACTCGCTTATCAGGGCTGCAAAACCAAGTAACTTAAGTCAATTGATTTCAGTGGGCCTACTCTGAGTGTGATTAAAGCTGGATATCAACTACTGATTTAACCCGCCCCCCACAAGACATGTAGAATAGAGGAACTGCATGAGGACAGAGCTTGCTCACAATCCTCCAAACCATGGTTTGGAAAATCATCTAACTATAGGCACAGTCTATTTTAAATCACTTTTCACTACAGTGTGTGTTATCAAGATATGGAATAGCCACTATTCCTTAGTTTTATCTTCTTTAGTTACAGTAGTTAGGAGTTTATATCCCACCCTTCAGAGTTTATGCGCATGGTGGTTCAAAAGAGTATTAAAACAGAAAAAAACCACTGAAGATGGGTTTTCTTTTTAGCGATTAACAGTTGCTTTTGTTTGTTAAAAGTAGAAGCATTCATCTTATCAGCAAAAATATATCTTTACTGAACTTTTATTACATGTGTACCCTCTTCAGAAAGTTAATTTTAAAAATACCATCACCAAGAATAGTCCTTGATCTGCTGACAGCTCTAGTTATATAATAAAAATTGTAGCTCAGGGAGTGTGAAGAGACTTGGAAGAGTAATACCGTACACTCTTTCTACCTACAGTTATAATTTTCTACTAAAAACAGAGGCTGCACCAATATCAATGACCAAAAATATCTAACAGGCTCTGTCTAACCAGTAAAAATATGTACTGTATCTGACTGAAAGCTTTAGAACGATGGAGTACATTACCTCACAATAAAACTACTCAGTATGTATTCACAGGACTACACAACATTTGCTCTGTTTTCTTTTTATTAAGACCTACCATATTCCCCCAAGATATTGGATTTCAAAATGAGTGATATGGACAACTGTATAGAACTGCAACTGTTTCATGGCTATAGCAGACTCAAAACTAACAACATACATATAATGTAGGCATTTCAGGGTCAGGGGAACATGCAACCATTCTAATCTACCAATCTAAACAACATATAGCTATTTATCATTGAAAATTAAAGTTCCTAGATTCAAACGAGTTTCACCCCAAAGGAAACATTTCTCTGTGTCATTGAATTCATCCCACCACAAGAAAATATGGGATACACTATCTAATGTATCAATTAATGAAACTAATCAATCACAGATAATATAAGGGATGTAAATTTTTCAGAGGTTTAATACATAAATTATCATCAGTGCTTTTTTTCTAAACCAAAGGGTGCTGGAAGGCACCTCACTCAGAAGACACACTCCAGAGCCCAAAAAGGATATCTATGAGCTTGGGGTGTGTGTGAGCCAGAGAAAGCCTTGGTCAGGCTCTGTTCATGGGGCTACCTCAACCGCCTTTGCCCGGGCATGGGATGGGAGGAAGAGGTGGCCCACCCACCTGCCCATGAGAAAGCAGCTGATGCACAGGCAGGTAACTTCTTTAGACTGCTCCGCTGAGCGGCATATGACTGCTGGCACCGTAGCTGAGCAGTTTGTGTGAGCCAGAGTAGCATGTGGGCTTGCTCAGCTGAGGAGCAGCTTAATTGACTAATACAGAGCACAGAGATCACTTGGGCAATCATTCAAAATATAACAGGTAAGGTAAAGGACCCCTGGATGGTTAAGTCCAGTCAAAGGAGCTCACCCCGTCGCGTGGATTCAAACTGTCAACCTACCGATCGGAAAGCCCAAGAGGCTCAGTGGTTTAGACCACAGGTTTAGACCCCCAGAATGCAAGCCCCCATATATCTGGGTGCAGGACAAGACTGAAAAAGACTGCATACTGCATTCTGTCTCATAATTAAAACAAAGCAGATTTCCACCACTGGACATTTTATGTGTGAACAGTGAGTGTTCACACCTTTTACATTTAAACTCATCTATGAAGCATTTGAAAAATTCAAGAGCCGGAATTTGTTATAGCCTGAAAAGTATTAATGAGATTATCTACAATTAATTGCAGATGTAGTACAGTACTTTTTGGTGCATCAGCATACAAAAATGAACTTCATGGCTGACTGAGAATTTGAAACAAAACCTTGCTACTATGAGTCCACCCCCGAACCATTATATTGTTAATTAAAATGTCAACCAAAGGTTAATAAAAAAAGGGTTTAAAAATATTTTGAAGAGCCTACCTGAAGACAGCAGCTTTCTGCAACAGTCTGAGAATCCACTTAATGCTGCCAAATGGAGAGGAAACATTCCATGTATACCCCGCCTAAGATACACCATAATCAGACATCACAGTCTCATTACAATAGAAGTAATCCAAGATGTCATGCCAAACTCCTTGTATATAAGGTAGCATTTAATTGCCCTTGTTAAAATAATTAAAGAAAGTAACTAATACATTTAAATGTAACGGTTCAGTCTAAATACAGAGCATTCATTCAGAATGAGAGCCAAATAAAGAATTGAGCCTTATCTATTTTTACATTAGAAATACAGAGGCTGTTTGTCTTATTTTAAGCAGCATACACAAAACAACATGCAGCATTTTAAAAAGTTTGAATTACAGAAATTTTATTAAGACCTTTATGCAAACTCTTCTCCACAGTTGTTTAGTGTTCTGTACAGTGTAATACTGCACAAATTCTGTATTATTTATTTGTATAATATTGAGTGAGGTTTCACAGAGGCAATTTGACCCGTTTTCGACTAGATGTACATTATATGGGATAAAGTTGTATCTCTTGCTCATGTTCTAAAAAGGGACACTACTACTACACTAAGACGCATCATTAGAATTAACTTATTACACCCCCCCACACCAATATGACATTTTTAATTGATATATATTTCATTTTGATGTATTACAAGTGTTTCTTACTTTGCAGTGTCAGCACCACTTGTAATTAATGTGTTGATGAGCAGTTCATGGCCATATCTGGCTGCTATGTGCAAAGGTGTATTTCCATTCTTATCTTCACAATCTATTTCAGCTCCTAGAAAGTAAATGTAAAATAAAGTGTAACAATATATGCATGTGTGCTCAGCAGCATACAGATTGTTAAACAAATAAATTCACATTTTAGATTATCAGAAAACTCAGAAATTTTCAAAATGTCAAATTGAGTCCAAGGTGTCTGAAGATCCTGAAATGTAACTAAAGGCCACTTGCCATGTTAAGAACAGGCAGAAAGTGGAAGCACAACAAGTATGTGTTGTTGTTGTTGTTAAATTTGTATACCGCCCTATAAAGGTAAAGGACCCCTGGATGGTTAAGTCCAGTCAAAGGCGACTATGGGGTATGGCGCTCATCTCGTTTTTCAGGCCAAGGGAGCCGGCGTTTGTCCACAGATAGCTTTCCGGGTCATGTGTCCAGAATGACTAAACTGCTACTGGTGCACAGAGGACCGTGACGAGTGCCAGAGCGCACGGAAATGCCGTTTACCTTCCAACAGCAATGGTACCTATTTACCTACGCGCACTGGTATGCTTTTGAACTGCTAGGCTGGCAGAAGCTGGGACAGAGCAACGGGAGCTCACCCCATCATGTGGATTCGAACCGCCGACCTTCCGTTCGGCAAGCCAAAGAGGCTCAGGGGTTTAGACCACTGCGCCACCCGCAGGTCTCAGGGCAGTTCACGGGATAAAATCACAACATAAAAACACGAAATACACAATCAAAATAAAAACAATACCCCCTCAATAACCCAATAACTCCCCTTTCCTTCCTGCTAATGCTGATAATGAGACTCAATGATATCCTTCAAAGCAATTATCAAAAGGCTTCTGGAGGTCACAGATCTTACTATAGGAGAAATCTCTCAGTTCTGGTTCCTTTATAGAATCATAGACTTGCGGAATGAGAAGGGACCCCAAGGATCATCTATATACCGGTAGTTGACATGAGAAAAGCAGCACTATGTTTTTTTGTGTGTTTTTTAAAAAGGAAAATGGAAGTGTCTCTGTTTGTGGTACTTTCTTTGATCCCAGGGCTGTGTGGGCTAATTTCAGAGTTCCAGAGAAATTTACTCTGAAAGCAAAGCTGTCAGTGTAAAACATAAAACACAGGTTAGCAGCATGATAAAGCCAACTAAAATATGAGTGAGGGCAGGGCCCTCAGAGCAGACTTATTTGCTTGACCCAGGCACTGGCAAACCTGGAAAAAATAAGCGATTGCCTCCCCAGAGAGAATTCTCCCCCATCAGTTTTTAAGTGCTGTAGCACTAAATTAATGACTTTATATACCCGACTTTAACATTAGTGTTTTAAAATGCAGGATTGGTGCTATAGGCCTGTAACAGAATCTAGATTTATAAAGGTGATGGAGCATACTGGAATTACAAGTTTTTAAATAAAGGAAAGAGTTTGCTATTGATTTAGTACCTGAAGATTCCAGAAACAGAATTTCTGAGATTCATATTTCAGCAAACAAGGCAGACAGATGAAAAGGTTAAAGCTAGTAAATTAACTGATTTATTTAAAATGTCAAACCATATGCATCGTATGACAGTGACAGAAACATTAATATTTTAATATGTTTTCTTTTCTTTTACCATTCTGGATGATTGTTTGTGATCTTGAAAATCTTCCATGGATTGCTGTCATATGCAATGGTGTTTTTCCATCTTTACTCTGGGGAAAAAGAAGTCAACCCATGGCTACCAAGTCAATTGACAACATTAGATAGACAACTTCAGTGTTTTATTTATTTTTGGTTCATTTATATTCCTTTCCTGCACTATTGTAACATTGTGCTAGAGGCTTTTCAACATTATAGTTTTGTAAATATTTGCATTATAACTGCACACAACAACACAGTGAGGCCCACTCAGAACTTATATGTTCAGGGCACTTGCTGTTTAGACAACAATGACAGCAGACAATCTTTATCACCTAGCACCATAGCCACATCCCCAAGCAAGGATGCCAGAATAGTTAAAGCAAGCTTTTCATGTACACCTAAGACACCCAAATCTGTTACACACAAATAGTTCACCTGTGTCACCTGACACTTTGGTGTTGACCAGAAACCAGCCAGCAATTCATTGCAAATCAGAAGCAATGCTCAATGGAACTATTCCATTCTGGAGGATACTGTATATTTTATATGCAACCATTCCCCTACAATCACATCTTAGAAGTAGGTCACCCTTAATGCATGAGGTAATTCCGATTTTTTGCTGAACTGCGACAAAGCATTTATAATCTGCAGCCATGATTAGCTATGCAAACATGAACAGAACGGTCAGAAAAAGAAACGCTTTCATACATTTAATATAGACAATGTGATAATAAAATACAAAGATAAAAATTCCGATTATTTAAAATACTGCATATATTAGCATTTCAAATTGTAAACTGCTTTGAGAGAATTGGCAGAAAGACAGCACATAAACAAAGTTAAACACATAAGTAAATAAGCAAACAAACAAACTGGCATGCATCCCATTTCAATATTCAAAGAGTAATGTATTTTTCTCTTCCCCATCTCGAGAGAATGGGGATTGGGGGACAATTGTGGAACAAAAGGATGGTAAAATATATTGCCAGCACTCTTTAGTTTGGGCTTACATTTCTATGTATCTATTGATCATCATTGCAAAGTAAAACACAGGCCACTCTGTTCTTGTTTCCACAGAAAAAAGCAATTTAATTTCAATGAATTATTTTGCGTTATATGTGTGGGGGGTTTTCCTTTATCTGAGCAATATGCTCAGATGCACATTTTAAAAAATGTTCATCTTTGTCTAACATTATTTTTCATAACTTTCCAATAGAGTCAGTTGGAAGCTCTCTGAATTATTAAACTTTCTTCTTAGTCCCTTTTGTGTGACCTGTATGAGCGGTTCTCAAACATTTTGGATCAAGTACAAACCATATCTACTTTGTTTTCATTGAGTGAACCACAATTACATGGGTGATTCTGTGGACAACTTGATCAAGTAGGGGGATTCCTCAGAGCCCGTTGGGCAAAAAGTAGGCTTTAGAAAGTAGCCTGGAAACCAATGAACCATAATCCTACAAGCTCTCCCACTTATTCACAGTAAAATGTATTGAGCCATGCGTTTGTTGAATATTAACAGTGTGCATATTACTTTATATTGCGTTTTAGGACGACGTGCATATTGATAATGCAAAGAAAATGTTCATAAATATTGTTACAGCATTTAAAATTCACCTTTCAGATCATTTTACCTTCATATTCACATCTGCGCCATTACAAACCAGAAGTTCTAAACACAATGCTCCATGGGTCGATGCAGCAGCGAAGTGTAAAGGTGTAAATCCCTTCTCATTCATTTGATTTACATTAGCACCAGAGTCTATCAGTTCATTTACTACAACATCTTGTCCATTGAAGCAAGCGACATGAAGAGGTGTATTTCCATATGCATTTGGTTCGTTCATCTGTAGGGGAAAATATTACGGGGAGTCTTTCAAATGTTAAGTCCTTAGGCTACTTTTAGTCCATCACAATAATAATTTATATTCAGCAAATGTTATGAACAATATACTTGTTCAATAAAAATGGCAATTATTCATAGAATCTGAATCAGGGTTAAAATGCTCAAGGTGGACCACAGTCCAGTACCAGAAAATGCACTTTACATATGAATAGTCACAAGTTTAATTCCAGTTAAAAGGATCTCAGATTTGCAGGACAGAGCAAGGTTGCAGCTAAGTGAAGCAGACCACACTAGGCTACATGGAACAATGGTATATGACTCATTATAAACCTTCAGATTTTCAATTATTAGTTACAAGAGTTTAGCTCTAACTGACATGTGATTACCCTTTCTTCCATCATAAAAATATAATACAATCAGTAAATCTGTAGTCAAGTACTCTTCCAAAGTTCTGATTATCCTAGGCAAGTTGTAAAACTATAAATATATGGATGCATACAAGGGTGCAACAATGCAGAAATTAAGATTATTTTGTCACCTTCCTAATCCCTTCCCTGCTGTGTTATTTCTCTTTCATAGGCTGCCTGTTTTATACTAAGATGGTCTACAAGAAGGCAAGACCTGTAATAAAAAAAATTAATTGTACTGTGCTCAGTTGTTGAAGCATTATGAATTATACATTTAAAGCTGGATATTGAAGCCCCTGAATGTTCACCTTAAGGCTGAATGATGGTTAAAGGTAAAGGTAAAGGTACCCCTGACCATTAGGTCCAGTCGCGGATGACTCTGAGGTTGCGGCTCTCATCTTGCTCTATAGGCCGAGGGAGCAGGCGTTTGTCCGCAGACAGCTTCCGGGTCATGTGGCCAGAACCAGAGCAGCGCACGGAAACGCCATTTACCTTCCCGCCGGAGCGGTACCTATTTATCTTCTTTGATGTGCTTTCGAACTGCTAGGTGGGCAGGAGCTGGGACCGAACAACAGGAGCTCACCCCGTTGTGGGGATTCGAACCGCCGACCTTCTGATCGGCAAGCCCTAGGCTCAGTGGTTTAGACCACACATCCTAAATTAGACAGAATACCAACCAGAAGTACTTCATCTCGCATAAAAGAGCCACAACACTTGTTTTCTGGTGGCAGGGTTGCTGCCACTTACTGGGAAGGGAGGGGACAAGGAGGCAATTCATGTCTTAATGTACAAAATAATGAGAAACAATTTAGAGTCATCTCTTACTCACATCAACTCCAAGATCCAGAAGATACTTGACTACACTAATCATTCCACTGGAAGCTGCAGCATGTAGTGGTGTGTATGATTTTTTATCTTTACATGTAACTTCAGCACCATTGGCTACTAGCAGTTTTACTACATCAATATGACCTGAAAAAATGAATAATTATATCATTTATAATACTGCAAGCTTTTAACTGGTCAAGCCAATTTTAATCTCTGGGGCAGTTTTAAGGTCACATGTTTGAGATAATTGAGGTGTTATGATGACTGATAATAGATGAACACATTCAAGATTGCCCTTCTTTTTAACAGTGAGTTGTGGGTCTTATTCATTAAATTTTAAAAGTGAAATCCAATCCTTTTGATCTACCAGACCCATCTGCTAATGTAAGTGAAAGGGGGGGCATTTTTTCTTATTCTCCTTTTTGCAGCTCCCTTGCTCCCAAGTAGCTTGGTTCAACAGAAACAGTGTACAGGCCCTGAGACCGATTGTGTGGTTTGGATTTAATCTGAACAATAAGTGCTTCACTGTGGTAAACCAAAGGAAGGACCACTGGTGTATCCAGCACTGATCCTTGCACACACCAGCCACAATTAGAAGGTTGCAACTGCCACGCTTAATGCAAGCAACACCTCTGATTTGATTGTTAGCCATCCCTTGTGACTTGGATGTCATCCAGTTAGTATATACTGCCTTGATTTGCTTTAATGAGGCACCCTGTCTGCATTTTGTGAGAGGTCCAAGTGTGGCTGCCTTCAGAAAGGACAAGACCATGCCACTAAAAGCAACATATTAATGTTGCAGATACCTTTGCCATTTTAAGTCCTGTGGTGATCTAATACAACTCAGGCTGCCCCAGGAAAACTTACCCGTGTCTTTTGTTATGGGCTCACTGTTCAGCCCAGGCCTTTGTGAAAATTAATGTTCACTGATAAATTATTCCTAAAACTGGATCCACATTGCACCCAGAGATTGTTCAGCTTTTTCATATCTCCCTAGAAGTCTGCTCCAGTGCTCCATGCTGCTATTCTCCAGACATCATACCGGTAAGTTCGCTTCTTTCTGATTTATTCTAGATCCCTTCCTTGTCCTTTTTCTCTCTCCTTCCCCTACCCCATCTTGATTTCCTTCTCTGAAACACACTTGTCTATTTTCTTCTCAGAAATGGACTAGTCAAAACTCCTGCGCAGAGAGGCACTAGGCTAAGAGAGTTCAATGGAAGCCAAATAAAAATTTAAAGAGGAACAACTTAAGGAGGGGCTAAAGCAACTTAACTTTCTGAAGCACCCTAATTTTTCAAGGATTGTGGGGGGTAAGAAGGTCTCATGGTTTGGAACAGGGGCAGCCCAACTAATTTTACTGCCTGTGGTGAAGCACCGTATGCTACCTGCCCCCATTAAGTCAAAGTGCATTGTACCCAAGGCCCATCAAGTTCTGTTGACACCTCTTTGGCCTTCTTCTTCCCTATCTCTACAACAGTAACTAAACACACAGTCTAGACAACACCCGAGTTGCCTGAGGCAACTGTGTCACTCTGCCTAAAAGTAGTCAGCTCTACTAACATAGGGTGAGTGGTTATGTAGTATAATCCCTTTTTACTTTGCCTGTATGTTTCTGTGAAGGCACTTCAAACCACAAAGCTATTCATTTACTTTTAAACCATTCTATTCTTACTGCTAGCTCCTCTGAAAGGACAGTAATTATAAATTCCCCGAAGTAAGCAAGGTATTTGTAGCAAATGCAATTTGATCTGTAGCATGAAACCATCTCTGGTAAAGATCTGTTCTGTGAACGTTCTGGGTTCATGTGCATGTATGTATGGTCATACAGGCAGAACTTGTTGCAGTTTGCACCACCTTCCATGGTGTTCTGGAGGGTTGCCCAACTCTTTGGAACAGAGTGTGGGGTCACAGGGAGCTTTAGCAGAAAGTGGAGTCAGTGAAAATCACCACCCTTGTATTGGCAGACACCTTGACTAGATCAAGCGTCATTCCATGGCCCCGATTTTCATTCTATACTTCATCTCATACTTTCTTCAATATCTCATAAATGTCCCTATGTTATTTAGTAATATAGACATGTTTAATGAACACTTTGATCAATCACAATTGATTAAAAATAAGTTAGTTAATTAATTGTTCTTTAGCTGGTGGAGAGTCCTAACCGATTCAATAATGCTTGTCCTCTTTCAGAGAAAATAATTTATTTTTAGTACCATTAGGTGCTCTTTTACATGTGAAAGATCCACAATGAACATGCTAGATGTATTTCTAATATTAGAAGGGATTCATCCAGGAGAAAAGACCACCATAACCTTAAACCAGACATAGTGATGCAAAATTAAGTCAAGGCTGGTGGAAAGATCAGCCTCTTATCCACACCAAACAAGGATTGCACTGGATGCTCTGTGTTCATATGTGCATTCAAACTGCCTATGAGATTCCTGATCCAGGAAGGAAACAGCATGCAGAAGCCTGTTGTAAGAACAAAACCCTGAAACAAAGAAATCAGCCATGAATAAATTCCTGCCGGAAGTCAAGTAAGGAAGAACAAAGTGCTTTTACATACCCATATAAGCTGCCCAGTGAATTGCTCGTCTGTCTTTCTTGTCAAAGGCATTGATATTGGCACCTCTAGACAATAATAAACTGACCATCTAAAATGAAGATAAATTATATTTCTTAATATACATAAATATTTATATTAATTTAAAGCATAATCAAAGTTGAATAAAGTTAATGCCTGCACAGCACTTAAAACTAAAATGCATCTACATTGAGGGAGAAAGTTACTGATAAGCTATGTGATCACTGCAGGATTAAAATAACCAAAATAAACAAGCTTCAATCAGTTTATTTAGCTATTTGGATTTTCACTAGAACAATTTTTCAAAAACTGTATTAAAAGTCACTGCTGAAGTAGTTTTTGCAACCCTGAAAAAGCAGAAGAATTAGGTGTGTCATCAAAAACTTGATTCTGATGGTTATGGATTATATTAATGACCATTACCAATGAACATTTTGCTACAGTACATATGATGGAGACTAAAAGGCTTTAACTGGTTTGCAACTATAATGTATGTCTTCCCTTAATCAGCATTAAACAGTTTCAAGTAGAAAGAAAGCCATGAAGGCACATGACACACACAGGAACCTTGCTCTAGCTAAGTAGGTCTGGATGTTGACTGCCTGATAACCACGTTTACCACCCTGAGTTCCATGATGCAAGAAAGGCAGGATAAACGTATTATTTTAAATTAAATAAGGAGAACATATTTTTTCCATATTAATAAAAAGAGCAGTATTTCTGGAAAGCTAAAGTAAGCATGTTACAGTTTTCTTTGCATGTAGCACTGGGATTAGGTAAACAGACACCTGTTTGTGGAGGGACAGCTGGCTTGGGGGAGACAAATATAAGAAGTCATCTGTACCTCAACATGTCCACTGAAGGCTGCATGATGTAATGCCGTTCTACCAGCACGGTCTGACACATTTACATTGCTGAGAAGTGGCACCAAGGCTTCTGCACACTTGACAGCTTTATTTGCAGCTGCTATGTGTAGGGGTGTTTGCCAATTTTTGTCACGGGCATTGACATCTGCTGAATGCTTCAACAACACCTGCACAGCATCCTATAAATAATAAAACACACACTTCCAATAAATAAAAAAGATTAGCAAAGTAACCTCCCAATTCTGTTTCCTTTGTAGCTTATCTTAACTCCCCCCCACCCTAATAATCTGCCTCCCACTTCAATTACCCAAGTATTCTTCCTATGGACAAAAATCAAAACTGGCGTTTAAAATTCTTATATACTCTGCAACAAAGTGACCAAAAGCACGTGATCAAATATCTATTCAAAGGCTTATAAAAGGTTTAATGAACGCCTTTCAGCAAGCAACAGGTGACTGGGTGTGACAGCTTCCATACCAAGTTCCCCCTTTATTTGTCTCCACTTCCTTGCCAGCACCAGTAGGGAAGGAGGAGTTGTCCTTTTGGACAGGCAGGAAAATTCTTTCTAGTATTCATAAAACTAGCATTGATAATTGGGCCCATTGATTGAGGGATTTCGAAGGTTGTGGGGTCCAGTGTTATTTAAGCTGCAAGGTTGTTTAGTGAGAGTGGGCAATATAATAGTATGTTTGGGCATGAAGTCAAGTGAAAGTGAGTTCTCTCCTCATGTCCTCTTTTGTGTCGTTGTCCTCCCCAATACAAAGTATAATTTTTTTTGAGTCCCTTCTACAAACTAATGAGAAAGCAACGACTATTAATGTTTACAAATGTGTTTTATTTGCTGGCTATACTGACCTCTACTTTCTCCTTTTCTAAAATCTATATATGCTGCGCTTTTTCATTTATAAATTACAGAATGTGTAGCCCAGCTTTCCACATAAATTTTTAAATGGTCAAGGCAGCTAAAACCATAAAACACAAAAATAATAGGCGGCTTGGAACCCCTGATAATATGTGTTTATAATAAAAATAATAACATATAAAATGAGCATCTGCAACCATGTACATTTCCCTATGGGAAGCTTGGCTGGTTCACTGGTCATCAAGGCAGTACCTGTGTGGGACTGAGTTGGAATACTATACCTGCCCAACTGCAGGTAAATCAGTGGGATTTACTGAGTGGATATGTAAAGGATTGCACTGTGAATTTGGGTTACGTAGGGTGGAAGGAAGGGCTCTTTGCCCCTAGACACACTCATCTTATTATTTCATACACTGAAACCTGGGTCAGCAGTCCTAAGTGTTATCTGAAACCAACATAACACCAAATAGAGTCTAAACTGATCAAACTTTATCTGATATTCAGAGGAAACACATCCAGTTCAGACCATGAGTTTCCCAGGAATGTTTTAGCTTCAGAATTTTTCCTGTTAGAAATAGTGCATACATAATAAAAAGTATTTTAAAAAATCAAAACAGGAGGCAATATGCATGTATTTTGCATTCTGTCCTTTTGTGTGACCTTGGCAAAAGCAGTTTAGGAGGCATTTGACTGCAATGATGTCCCGGCACAAAGGTACAGAGCAAAAACCTTTAGTGCAAAAATTGGCACAATATTATTTTATTAATTTATGAATCCCCAAGGCGATTTACAGTCATACAATAAAAACAATTCAAAAAACCAACTACATATGGGTTTAATAAAAATATATACAAACATCTAGGACAGAGACCTTTTGAAAAGTTTTTTTTCATCTAGCTGGAAAAGCTTGGCAAAAAAATTAAAAAATAAAAATCCACTGAAAGTACCAACAGTGGATGCCTGCCTTATGTCCATAAGAATCATAGTCATTTTATTAATGTTTGTCACAGGTCCTCCTTACACCTTGAAAGCCTTTGTAGGTTCCCTGCAACCTCTTTCCACCTTTAAGCAAGAAAAAAGCTCCGGAATAAAGACACGATGTGCATGTGGATTGTTCCCTTGGCCAAGCTCTGAGAAGAATCCATGTTCCTGTTCCAGAAGATTTTGACTTACAAGCAGCTTCTCTCCTGCCACCAACTGAGCTATTAATCCTCTGGGAGGCTAGCTCTGAGCACCCATATGCTGCCTTCAGCTGGTGATGTGGCCAGTAGGATGGGAGGGGAAACAAAGACAACAGTAAAATGTAAAGGTACATGTACACTGATGGGCAGACAAGATGGCTTGAGGAGGGAACAAGGAGCTCGTGGCAAGCGCCAGAGTTGGAGGGAAAGCTGAGAAGCACTGGTAACACTGGAGAGCCTCAAGCTTGTTTCATTTCAGTTCTGAATTCTTCCCCATTTCAGAACAGAACAGTTTTCAACTGAACTTGATCAAATAACTGCTTGCAAAAATTGTGTAAAAGTTTGGGTGGCAAAGAGCAACAGGAGCACCTGGGTATGCTGGGAAGCAAAGCACTACCTGGGCTCAGGCTCTAACCACAGCAACCAGCAACTCTATTTCCACTGAATTCCTCCAGTCCTCACATGGGTCTGGGAAGCAATGAAAATGAAAACAGGCAACTACGGTAGAGCTGAATAGTGCTTTGCATTATGCTGCCCTATAAAAGTGCTTTTTAAAACCTGCAGGAGAAAAAGAGAACAAAAAGTGGTGCTGGGGTGGCAGAGTTTATGGGTCCTTATATTTCTGCCTCAAAGTCTAGTACTAACAGTGTCGCTGTCTGCAGGATTCTTTTGCAATAAAATGTACTGAAGAGTTTTAAAGCAAACCCATACCTCACTACATGATGCAACAGCTCTGTGTAAAGGAGTCAACCATTTGCTGTCTTTGGCATTAACTCTAGCTCCTGCAAATGGGGGGGGGGGAATACAAAAAAGGAATATTATTTGATACAAATTCAAATATCCAAATGACCATTAAAGATTAAGAAAAATAACATTAAAATATTCCTGCAGAGTAAATACAGATTGGGTGTAAATAAAATGTTTTTGCATATTGCAGTTTTTTTGTTTCTCCCTGACAATGACCAGAATTTTCATTTGTCCACCAGCCAGTTTCCTGAATTGTTCAGTACTGAAAGTAGTAACATAAAGCAGTAAATAAGCCAGTATGCTTGTTATCCCTACCTATTCAGTTTCCCTGACTAGATGGGAAAATTATTCCCTTTAATCCAGTTGTTTTTCTTTGATGATTGAGGATTAGCTCTATATTAAAACAGCATACTATATATACCCAGCTAATTGACAGTATTTCATGCCTGTTCATTAAATACTCAGGAATGCAGCACTTGTAGTCCCAAAGCAATACTATCAAACAAAAACCAAAGATTAAAGATGCAATTCTATGTATGTATATCTGGAAATAAGCCCCACTGAACACAATAGGACTTGCCTCTAAGTAAACATGCACAGAATTACACTGTAAGCAAACTAGAAGCTGCAGTACTCCCAGTGAACCATACCTCTCCAACAAAACAAGAAGACAGGAATTTTAGAGGAAGAATACAGTGGTACCTCGGGTTACATACGCTTCAGGTTACATACGCTTCAGGTTACAGATTCTGCTAACCCAGAAATATTACCTCGGGTTAAGAACTTTGCTTCAGGATGAGAACAGAAATTGGGCAGTGGCGGCACAGCGGCAGCAGGAGGCCCGATTAGCTAAAGTGGTGCTTCAGGTTAAGAACGTTTTCAGGTTAAGAACAGACCTCCAGAACGAATTAAGTACGTAACCAGAGGTACCACTGTAGTAAGTTGTTTGGCTTCACCTTCTCCCACATTAAAACATTCTATGCCTATGAAGGAGAGACTAGCAGCAGCATCAATGTCGATTCCCATCAAGTCTAATCTTTAACAGAAATATACACATACTAATTTCAGCATTTACAACATCAAAATGAAAGTAGTACTCAGTGTCCCAGAGTATAAATTACATTATCAGAAAAACCTCTGGGAACTAGTTAATGGATTGCCTGCATCACACTAGAACAGATGCATGCATTAATCTTACGCTAACATTTAGAGATGAAATGGCATGTCTGTTAAAGAAAATATACTAGAGGTGGCCTAAGAAGAAGAAAGGAGCAAAACTGTTTCCTTGGGTATTTGTTCCAAGAAAGGCACCATCCTTTTCCACATTATCATACTACTCAAACTTTAATATAATAATGACTTGCACCAGATGAAGTGGAACAGAAGAAAGGGGAAAACACTTTTTTAAAAAGAAAACAGGAAGCTGCCATATCAGATTATTTGTCAATCTAGCCCAATACTGTCTACTCTGCCTGGCAAGAACTCTTCCAGGTCTCAGATGGAGAGGTGTTGCCTAGTAGCTATCTGATTCTTTTAACTTAAAACTCTAGATATTCAACCTGACATCTACATTCAACACATGTGCTCTATCACTGAGCTAAAACCCCTCTCCTAAACAGCTTACTTATCAGTGAAACATCGAAGACAAACAGGAGTAAACTTCCCTGGCACATATTGCTCAATTGTGCCAGCATTACCTCAGTTCCCTTCAACTGAACTGATGTTTAGCAAGCTTTCATTTATGCAATAATAGAAAATACTGAAAGTTGCCTCCGTGTCTGACGTTCATTTAATTTCAAATTTCAATTTCAACAAATGTTTATAAATAGGCATGGCCTAGCCTTCCTAAAAACATATTAGCAACAGAGAAACAATCTGTTTTCCATAATAGTATATCTTCTATTTAGTTCATATGTCAAATTAGCACCAATTCCATGTCCTGCTACAAAAGGAATGATTTTTTAAAAAACAAAACTGGAAACTTGGTAGCTACATTATTATTATTTTAATATAGAAGCAGTATTTAAATAGTTAGCAAGCTATGCAATACTTTTAATAATTCTACTGTTATTCACAACAAAACAAAAATGGATGACCAAAACTTTAGTTTTGTGTGTACATTAAACACCTGAAAGGTTAAATTCAATAAACGGATTGTTCATATCGCTTATCACATTTGCAGAACTTGTCAAATGATTGTTCTAGTCACACATCTTGTCCATAATCAAGAAAAGCACCATACCAGATAAGATAAGTAGCTCAATAATTTCTGCATCTCCCAGATACGCAGCAGCATGTAAAGGGGTCCGCTTTTCATTATCCTGTTGCAAGAGGAGGAAAGATTTAATAAATAATAACAAGCAATAGAAGCATTCCCTACAAATTAATTAAAAATCATGGTGTAAAGCAGCAACCTGGGCTGGATCTACACACATCAAAGAAGCATTTCAGTTAAACAAATTGCAAATTTTGTAAGAAAAACCAGGTAAGCAAAAACAGAACTCCACAGCGTGGAGTGTTACAGTGCTAGAATGCATAAACAACACATATACTGTAAAGCGTTTTTTCTTTGCCAATGTAGCCGAGTCCCTGGTGTCCACAAAGGCTTTAATTGGTGCCCATGGGCAGGTGTCCTAGATTCTGAGTTTTCATTTTAAAAAAGGATTTAGCCCTCCTAGAAATGAGGTTATGGGCCAAAATGTGCAGGTATCTTCTAATCAATTTATGAGAAATGAGTGTGGGGGTGGGTGCAGCCACCTTGTATATTTTCCTGATATTGAGGAATGTTTCCTGTTGCTATTAGACAGCAACAGCATCAAAGTGTGCATGTGAAATCAATATTGTATAATGGTGTGGTCTCCATGATCCTGAGCCGGAGGTCCTAGCTGACTTCCCATTGTAAGCATAAAGTTGTTGGGAGTGGCTATCTAATCTTGTTGTATGATACTCCCCATGGCAGCCGTTTTGTGTTATCCCACCCCTCATGGCAAGTATTTTGTGGCTAGCATCAGCAGCACTCTCTCAAAATTCAAAATGTGCCCAGTGGTCCATAAAGGTTGGTAATCACTGATGTAAAGCTCTTTTTCAAGTATTGTATTTTATATTTTTAAGAAACACAGCAGTGTTAAACATCTTAGGTGATGAGTACAAATGTCCATTCCATAATCAAGAACACTTAATGTAGATTAGCAGTCAAGCAAAATACTCCAATCTCCCTTTTATAATCCATCAGTATGGATTTCCAGTTAATGCTTACCAATAGAATTGGAAAACCCTTCATGAGAGGATGGAGCAAGGCTACCAGTTACAAGCAAATTAATTAAAGAGCAAAATAAATATTTCTTTGAATTATTTTTTAAAGGTTCACTTATAGTACAACCCTATACTGTATCTACCCAGAAGTAAACACCACTGAATTGAATGGAACTTTCTCCCACGTTAGGATGTAGAACAGCAGCCTTAGTGCAATTCAAATGCTATATATTGAAACAAGCCCCCAAAATTATTTTCACTGGAATACTTATAAATATATTAAGTCATGCCCACTCAACAGCATACCATTATTTAACTTTAAGAAAAAAATGAAGAACTATTAATACTTCATTTTACTCATTTTAGCATGCTAGAAGAGTTGTGGGTGCATATGTACTCCCTAAGGACTGTCACAGCATAAAAAAATTATGATTTATTCTAGTTTTCACCAGTATTGTATGCATTCCAGTTGCTGAATTTGACTTGCATTTTGTCCATTCATTATATATGTCTACTCAAAGTAAGTCTCACTGAGTTCAACTGGGCTTAATCTTAGGAAGGTGGATACAGGATTGCAGCCTAATTAATTTTACAAAAATACATTTCTAAAACTGGAGAATAGTCCATATAGGAATATAGTAATAGAAAATGATACACCTCGCATCACTGCCTCAAACTGTAATGTGCTGTTACTTCCACATATGTAAACTGCTGTTTGAATGTTCCTTCCCAATTACGGTAATATTGCTTAAACCACTTTGCAGATTTGGATATTATAAAAAACTGATGTGGGGAAATCAGGAAAAGTGTGAGAGAAGGAAGTTAAGCTTTCTCCTGATGTTCTAAACTGTAGTGTGGAGGACTGGGAAAAATGGTTTCAATTTTCACAAACCAGAAAATGGAAGGCAGACATGAATGAAAAGAAGCTTCACAACAATTCCATGTCTTGCTTCCTGAATTCTGTATGCATGCATCTTCCAATATAAGTCAATTTACTTCAAAGTGCAAATGAGAAACAAGAAAATCCAAGGCTACGTGCTAGAGGCCTTGACATTATATTGAATGATGCTTTGTAAATTCCTAGTTTCTTCCTAAGAATGTCATTGTTTACTAATCCAGACAAATGTTATTATTAGCATTAGTATTTTCAATGTGCTCTTCAGTGAAAATGCTCCAAGCCCGGCTTTAAAAAATCACTAATAAGAGTCCCTGCCCTCAGGCTTACACTCTTCAAAAGACATGAAATAAAAGAAATATGGAGGGGGAGCAGGGGGCAAACTACACTCAGGCACTAGGTAGGTCTACACACTACAAGTCTAGCAACCAGATGAAATGAAAAGGACTTGCTAGTCTCTCAACAGAACAGATGGAGTGACCCTGTTTCCCCAAATCCCCTTCTGCTGCAGCCTGACAGAATGCAGTACTATCCTCACTAACTTTTACTATCTTATCGTGGATCTAGGAGTTTCACAGCAGAATAAATATATTTTAACAATATTGTTTTAAAACACTACTTTAAAAGATATTTCACTTCATCACTCTTAAAATACTGGACACAAACACAGCAAGCCAGGCAAGTATTCTTATTCATATTCTGTTGTATGAATGATCTTCCATTTATGCTTGTTTACTATCTATTTTTGTCATTCCTTCAACAGGGTTCTTACATATCATATCATCATAGTCTCTGTCACCCAAAGGAGATAGGAAACACACAAACATAGTTTTAATAAAGGGAAACCAATCAGGAAACCCAGTTTTGTACTGATGCAGCCAACATAGGTAGTAACTTTCACCCAAATAAGTAACTTTCACCCAAATATAGGAAGTTTTCAAAATTTATTAATTTATTTTGTTACAGTTTGAATTCAACATGCTTTAACAATATGCTAGAAGTGCTAGCTTCCACAAGTCTGAATCTTCTGGAACACACTGAGCTCAAAACTGAACATGTTATGCAACTAAGCAGTAAAATAAAATAAACCAAAACAGCCCCCTGCACACAAAATTCAGAGAACAAGGGATGTCTTTTCATGCATTACAAAAGAGGTGCCTAATTAAGACCTTAAATGTTAGAATCACAGCAAACAGAAGGTGTGTGTGTTCTCTTGGAATCTCATTTGGCAAAGTGGTGCTGCACTTTTTTGTAGCTGCAAAAACAGTTGCATAGTCCCTTTATACTTTCAGTTCCAATTCTTTCTACTTAGCACATTGAAACACTGAGACAATAAAATATCAGTGTTATTCAAGCAGTACTGCTAATAAAGTGTTCACATTAAAATCAAGTAAAATCTTGATAGACCTAAAAATAGTTCTTGCCAAGGTTTGGGTAGATTACACACTTGATATTAGTGTCATCAACAAATCTCTTAGAAACAAAAAAATTGGGGGGGGGGATTGCCCAGAGTTATTGAGCTTTTATGGGGGGGGTCCACCGCCACCAATCGCTCTACAGCCTGCCTGCCGCTGCAAATTGCACGTAACACTGCGGCCACCAATCGTCTGCACGCTTGCCGACAAAAGCCCACCTGCCCACTCACTGCAACCACAGCCAATTGCACACACGCTGCTGCCGAAAATCAACAGCCACAACCAATCATCAGCAGGCCTTGCCGCAGCGCCCAATCACCGCTGCCAATCTCCTGCTGGCTGCTGCCCCCAATTGCCCATCCCCCCTCTGTTATCCGTGTATAAGACCACCTGCAATTTTTGCCTATTATTTCTAAGGGGGAAAATTGTCTTATACACGAAAAAATACGGTAGTCAGATGGGCAGGTACAAGTAATAAATTCTTGGTGGTGGTGCTACATTTGTTATTTATATAGAAAAATGTATAAACTACCTGATTAAAAAGTGTTGTGTATAGTAAAATTGTAGATTAAAAACCCAGCTAAAATCTACAAAACTGGTTTAAACAACTACCCGGTATATGCAAACCAATTATATTTAAAACAAACAAAATCAGTAAAACATTTTAAACTAATATAGGTAACTAGATACTATGTCTGGATAGGCTTGTTGATGATCAAAACATTGTAGCAAAGGCTGTTGCCTAATGTTAACACGCAGGGAGCTCCAAAAGCACTGGTGCTGCCACACTAAAAGACTTCTCACAAATGTGCAACCAACATCATGTGGCACTTGTAAAAGTACAAGTTCTGAAGATCAAAGTGGACAGATAGACACATATGAGGCAAGGTGATTGTGGTACCTGCTGTCTTGAAAGATGTGGTGGCGTGGTCACGCCTAAAGAAACCAGACATGCACCCTTTGGACTGGAATAACTATCAACCACTCGCAAATACTCCTTCTTGGGGAAAGTAGTGGAGAGAGTTGTGGTGGGGCAGCTGCAAGCATTCTTGGAAGACACATATTATTTAACCCTGTTCCAAACTATGTTTAGGCCTGGCCATGGGACTGACCTGGCCTTAGTCACCCTGATGGATGACCATTACAGAGAATGGGTCCAAGGGAGTGTGACCTTGCTCCTGCTTCTCAGTCTCTCCCCAGCTTTCAATGCTATTGGCCATGGTATCCTCTTGGACTAGCTCTGTGAGAATGAGAATTGAGGGCATTGTGTCACAGTGAGAATGAGAATTGAGGGCATTGTGTCACAGTGATTCCCATTCTACCTACAGGACAAAGTCCAGAGGACAGCACTAGGAGAGTGCTTTCCAGACCGCTGGTGGTTATACTATGAGATGCTGCAGTACACTATTCTACCCCCAATGCTATTTAATATCTACATGAAGCCACTGGGAGCAATCATTAGGAGCTTGGGGGCATAGTAACATCAGTACACTGCTGACATTCCACATAACATCTGAGTCAGGAGAGGTCATTAGGTCCCTGGACCAGTGCCTGCATGCAGTGGTGGAATGGATGAGGGAAAATAAGCTGAACTAGAATCCTGGCAAAACAAAGGTACAGTGAGCGACTGGCTCCTGTGTCTGAGAAATTGATCAACTGTCTGCTATGTAGAGCATTGTGCTTCCTCCAGGTAAGCAGTCTGGGGGTGCTTCCGGATGTAGCCTCAGTAGCTAGAAGTAACTTTTATCAGCAGCAACCAGTATGACAGCTATGGCCGATCTTGGACCAGGAAAACTTAACACAGCACTTCAGACACTGGTGACTTCAAGACTGGATTACTTCAGTGCACTCTATGCAGGGCTTCCCTTGCACTTGATTGGGAAGCTGCAGTCATTGCAGAATGCTGTAGCACAGTTGCTGACAGGAGAAGCTGCCTGCATGAAACACCTCTGCTCAGAGCTCTGCAGTGGTTGTCTATTTGCTACTGGGCCAGGTTCAAGGTAATACTATAAATATATAAAACTCTTAACTGCTTGAGATCAGTTTACCTGTCTAATCCCATAAACTGTTACAGATGCCACACAATACTCATTCCATACTTGTAAGAAATCAATCTTTTCGTCTGGCAGCACATACTCTTTGGAATTCCTTGCCCACTGACATCAGGCAGGCACCTTCACAAGCCTGCTTATAACATTGTGGCTTAGGCAAGCCTAACTAGACATGTAGAAGTTGCATGTATTTTTCTGTTTTAGCTCATGTTGATTTTAGTCATCTTTTGAATGTTTTAAAACTCATTTTTAATCAATAATTTTAATGTTTTACTTTCTATTTTTGTGAACCACTTAGAGGTTCTCTATATTACAAGCAAGCAGTATATAATTTTTGCTAAATAAATAAAATTAGGCAATGCTTCAAGTAAACTGACCCCAAGCTGTTGCCTAGATGGGCACAGCTGGGTCAGATCTACTATACCCAGCTCCTCCACCTAATTCTTGGTAATGCACATTTAAGACAGTTTTCTAATCCACAATCAAATCACAGTATGAACTGATCTGGGACTAGATGACGGCACCATACAGCTGGAAGGCTTAGTGATAGAATAACCAGGGAGCTAAGGGCTAAAGGAAAACCGAAAAGGGGAGTCCCGCCAGAAGCTATTCCCTTCACCATACACCACATCTTCCATTGCTCATGATCACTACTACCCCAGGACCACTCATTTCTCCCAGCTCTGAAATCATGACTACTTGGGCATATGGATACCCCACCAACATACTCCCCACTTCAGCAGCAATAAAAGATCTACCATAATTACAAGCAGTAGGCAGCAGTATGGCATTAACTAAGAAAACACTGCAATAAGAACTAGGTAAAAAAGATGATTAAAGTACCTGTGCTTACAGCAGTCAAAAATATTCAATAAATGAAGTCCCTGGGAAATGACCCTTCCAGTCAAACCATCTCCTGATCTTTAATGCTGTAACCAACAAGTTCTCACCTGGTCAATCCCATACATTATCCATCTCTCACCTAAGAGAAATCACAGCAATAACCTCCACCTCCACTCAGTCTCCTACTCTGAGTAGTATCACAGATACGCCCTGGACCCTGCCTCCTACCCAGGACCACAAGCTAGCAATCCACATTTCCAACAGCTGACAAGGGGTGATGCTGCCCACAAGTGACTCTCCAAAGGGATGTTCTGTTGCTTGCAATCAGGTTGGTTTTCATGAGTCCTACCCAGAAAATTCGGTTTCAAGCCTCTTTGCAATGGAAGGTGATCACCCCAGGCTAAGGCTTCGAGCCAATGCAGCTGCTTTGCAGAACTTGTCTTGCTGCTGCCACTGATACAACTTGACAGTGTTGCATATCCAGGCTGGGGCAAGCAGCTATAGAAGGAGCAGGGGGCAATTTTCATCACTGAATTTTTACAGGCATATAGCTTCCCTTTGTACTTCTAGCAACACAGCAAACATCATGCACCCTGGCTAAGAGAAAAGTTCTGTATAACTTAAACATGTATATACCACATTCAAACATGGCTGCTTCTAGTGAAGTAGATGTTTCACAAACTCTGCAAGACACACAGAAGCAATGTTGCCAGAAGCAGCACCTTGTGATCAGTGAAAATTGACATCTGTAAAAGCTACTAATTGAAATATTATCTAGGAAGAGAATACAATTTAACAAGGCATTTTTCTTTTTTATGACATCTCTGCTTGTGTGTGGTTCCAGTTGCAAAAGAAAATTATCCACTAATCTTTTAAATAATTAATGCCTTCAAAAAAACAGAGAGAACAAAGCAATATCTACTTTTGAAGTTAATTAATTTCTGCTTGGTGTTTTGCTAGATTTCCTTATTTAATTCATTTCTATTTGCTTGCATACAAGCTGATGCATGCCAACTAAAAAAAAGCCCTAAAAAACCCAAAACAACTCATGTACACTACAGAAGCACACCAGGGGAAAGCTATAATTGGCTCTCTGGCATATATTTCTGTGCTTTTCTTAAAAGTAAAAAAGAAAGAAAGAAAAGTGTGTATTGTCAAAGGCCATAGCTTTCACAAGTACAAGAGTGGCAACATCTACACTTTTACAGAGATATGACATACACAGAGGTCTTCATTATCTCCTCCTTAAAGTACTTTCATATTTCAAATCATGTCTTCTACCTAAAAACAACTGGATACTTCTTGGAAAACTCCCTTTAACCCTGGATGCAAGGTCATGGACCAGGACCTAAAGAGCATGAAACTAAAAAACATAGGGATCAGCTGTTCAAACCCCCATCACATAGCCTAAAGTTCTTGACTCCTGGCTCTAGTTTTCAGCTTCTTTATTACTTAAAAGGTAAAGGGACCCCTGACTGTTAAGTCCAGTCGCAGACGACTCTGGGGTTGCGGTGCTCATCTTGCTTTACAGGCCGAGGGAGCCGACATTTGTCCGCAGACAGTTTTTCCGGGTCATGTGGCCAGCATGACTAAGCCGCTTCTGGCGAAACCAGAGCAGTGCACGGAAACGCCATTTACCTTCCCTCCGGAGCGGTACCTATTTAGTTACTTGACATGCTTTCGAACTGCTATGTTGGCAGGAGCAGGGACCGAGCAACGGGAGCGAACCGCCAACCTTCTGGGATTTGAACTGCCGACCTTCTGATCGGCAAGCCCTAGGCTCTGTGGTTTAGACCACAGTGCCACCCACGTCCCTCTCTTTATTACTTAGTTGGTCATTTAAAAAACGATTATACTTGTAAGGTGAAAGTAGTTCCAAGTACAAATATAGCTGAATCAGATTTTATTGTGATATATTTGTCATTTTAAAAACTACTGTAGCTGAGGTTGCAGAACTATATAATCAAGGATAAGACCAACAAATTTTTACTATTTATTATATTTTTAAACTTTCTATATCGCTTTATATTTTTAAGAAAAATCTCAAAGCAGTTTACAGCATATTAAACCAATAAAACATAAATAAAACAATCTGAAGAAAGTCAAATATAGAGCATACAGTCAAAGCAACATAACAGAAAATTAAAATATTATCTTAAAGATTTCAAAATAAAACATTACAAAGGAGGTAAACTACAGAATACATATTTAACATAGTAGGGCTGGGTGAGCCTGGGTCCCGCCCCCTAGGCCAGGTGGAAAGGGCCTTGCAGGGAGCAGCCTTCACGCCTCACAGCTGGGCGATCAGAAGAAATGAATGTGTGTCTAACAACTGTACTGTATAGCATTTGATGTTTGTTACCCCAGGATTGTTTAAAGGGGAGGGTGAAATACAAATGTAAATAAACAAGCTGAGATTCATTGAGACAGAAAGTAATATCAACAGAAGTCCTTGTCCTGGCAGTCCAGGAAGGGAGAGTGCAGGAGTCTCTTGGATTCACCAAGTTTTCTCCACACAGTTAAATCATGGCCTAGCACCATGTGTGAACTATCCCATCCTGGAAACTGGGGAGGACTCTCTCTGCCTCTAGAAAAATATTCCACTATTCACACAGAACAGTGCAAACAGCGTTCAAAACTCCCATTGTTCTAGGCGCGTTTTGCGACAAGGAATTATATTAGCGCGAGCAGTTTCTGAGCTCTGATTAAAACTGCAGAGTGGAAGAAAAGGAGGACCTTTTTCTGTCTGCCCACTTCCAGCCACTCTCTGAAGACTGGAGAAGAGACCCTTATTAAGAATATTAGGGGTGAGAACAGGGGGAAACATGGCTTTGTTTTTTGCAGATGAGGACTAGAGCATGTGAAAACTGAATACATGTATAAGATTTTAAAAAGTGAAGCCGAGTAGGGGTGGAGGGAAGTCACAATGGTAGAAATAAGAAAATCACATATTTACAAATAGATATATACACAAAGTACAACTTGTTATGTATTGTAAATAATTAGAATACTGTATGTGTAACTGAATGTACCGGTAATTTTGTTAATTTTTAAAAAAAAAAAAATATAAGATTTTAGCTGCAGTTCATTCATTTTCAGCTTTGTATTCTTGTTATTAAAAAAGTGCGCCTAAACATTCCATTGTTGCGCCCATCAAGGTGCCATTTAGCTCCTAGCTTTCATATCTCAGTTTCTAATACTTCTAAATTCAGGTAGGTAGAAATTCAGGTAGGTAGCCGTGTTGGTCTGACGCAGTCAAGTAAGCAATTTTTTTAACAAATTGTCCAGTAGCACCTTAGAGACCAACTAAGTTTGTTCTGGGTATAAGCTTTCGTGTGCATAAGTAAGTGCAAACTTACATTACTAAATGGGAGGAAATGGCTAATCAGTTTGTTGGCATCTTTACATAAAAAGGAAATGAAAAATCATGTTTGTCTAGAAACATTATGTTGGTCAGTGTCTATTTTTAGAAATGTCTCTTTCTTCTGTGCTAGTGAACTACCAATGCACAATGGAGGGCCTTTGCACACGGTTCCATCCCGCTTTGTTTCTATAACTATAGTATACAGCATGCATGGTGACTCCAACAAAATGCAAAATAGCATGGCTTCAAGCTTAAATATGGTAAAGATTTAGAACAAATTTTTACCTCCCTGGAAACTACATCACTGGCTGATGAGTGGACAACAATGAGTAAATTTAGGCCAAAGGCAGGAAACAACTTTCACAGACTACTGTTTAACTGTTATTCAGCCTTAGCAGAGCACTGGATGTTTGCTACTCTTGCACAGTGACCAGGATCTAGAGAACTAGGCAGAACACCACATGCACCCAGAAGCTGATATCCCTTCCTACTTTACACCTTACCTTGTATTTTCCTTCTAGGATGCAGCCAGAAGGAAAATACTCAACACACACCCAGTCAGGATTTATTCCACTCATGAACAAGCTCCACAGATCCTAGCCAATAAAGTTAAGCAACTGCGCTTGCTTGTGCTTTTACTGTATCTTCACCAATTATACTTGAGTATGATTCCTATGGATGTTGTCAAGTTTTATTCATAATTAGCAGGGGAGAACTCTATTTCTTCCAAAGTTTCAACTAAAACCCCATACAGTTTAATTTTCTTACTCCAAACTAAATTATGTTCACTGACAACCCAAACAGTGAAGAATATAACATTTCCCCAAAACGAAAATATCACAACCCTCATCCACAAGTCTGTTTCGGACCTGGGAGTTCTAACAGCTCCTCCTCCACAAATGGCTTACCCTATCACAATAAGCAGATAAACTTTATCAAAATTCCCCAGCATGCGTCAATCAATGAAGATCCCCAACCACAGAAGATCTGTGCACACATCAGAGACACACTCTAGGATTAGAGCACCAGTCTACAACCATAAAGGTTTGCAGCAACTAAGCATTAGAATTCATTGTAATCTGTGTGCCACCATCAAGCATTATTTACTTTACAAAATAACACACTACTTAACAAGCTGAAAATCTAAAGCACTACAATACAGGCAGCCCCCCATTTATGCAAGGATTACGTTTTGAGGCACTGCTGGCATCAGTGAAATCACGTATATGGTAATTTAAACCCCTCGAAAATGCCTGTAAACACCAATTCCACCTTTTTAGTGCTGTCTTTATGACATTTCCGGGTTCAGCATTATGTGCGTATACACAGTTGCACACATATTGAACACATGTAAACGGGAGGCTGCCTGTACCACCAACAGAACAGAGGACAAATTGGGAAGGGTTTGACCCTAATCATGTATTATTTTATTACACATGTTGGATCACAACTCACTCAATTCCTGTTTTGTTCATAACTTGCAGAATAAAGAAGAATACAACTAAGACAGAGCCTATCCATACTGTAGGCTTTATTAGAACCAAATCCTTGTGTCCTTTTGGAAAGCATCTTGTGCTCTGGCTCACACAAGTATAATAGAGTTACTGTACACTAGATCTTGCATTTGAAACATTGGTTTAAAATTCTAATGAGCAGCCCTGTTTCAATGACATTTGATTTCAATCATTTATTTTTCATTACACATTTTCACCAGCCAACACCCATCATGACAAAAGTTACCCAGTATACAAAGAATACATTTGTTTTAAAACCACTAGTAACAACCACTAAATTCAGTGACTAATTCTAGTCAGGCTGAAATTGAACCAAGATTTCGCCAATAAACCTATAACTATTTTCTCATATACAGTAAAAACTTCTTTAAAAGTAATAATGAAGCATAATTTTCCCATCATATTTTGTAAAACAACATTAAAAATAAGTTGTATGCTAAATACCCAATTAGTACTTAAAACCATATCCCTCCGGAATGTTGCTAGACTAAAAGCCTGGTATCTATGTCTACTCTGGAACAAGTCCTACTGAATTCAATGGCTCTTACTCCCAGAAAATTGGAGTTAGAATTACAGGTCACATTTTTCTAGCCAAAAAATCCCATGGAATTAAACAGGTCTCTCTCCTGAGTAAGCATGTATAACACTGCATTAGTCTCACACTGAGGGCTCATCTAGTCAGGCATCCTGTTTCTAACAGCAGTCAGACGATAAATCATATAACATCAGATAATTAGTATGATCATAATAACTGCATGACTAAGGTTGCAAGGCTATGCACCCTTACTTGGGAGTAAGTCTCACTGAACTAAATGTGACACTTCCAAGTGAATATACATAGAATTGTGATCCATGAATATAATAACTGGATCATCATATATAATTATCTTAATTCTCCTAATGCCAGTTCATATGTAGCCAAAACAGCACCACTCAGGCACAAGAAAGAAGTACCAGGGGACAACAGCTCACAAAACATTCCAATGAGCAGACTGAGCATGCTCAGTGAGCATGGAATACTGACTGGTTGTTGGGAAGAGAATACAAATAAGAGAGAAAACTAAAGGGAAATGGAATGAATTATCAAGGAAGAAGGCAGACGTGGCTGAACAATAAATTCCACAATGCCATATTTTTATTTTTATTTTGCAGGTCCCGCTTGTACATGAAACATAGTGGCTGCTGGGAAATTCATTAGACTGATTTTACAATATTAAAAAGCCTCTTGCACCTACAGGAAAAAGGCCTGCAATTGTCTATCCAGCTGTCAAAGAACAGGTCACTTTACGAGTAGTTTGGACAACCAACATAGCAGCAGGAAACCTGATCCAGTTTACCAGCTCTACAAAGTCATTCCTCTGTCCCCCATCTTTTTTCCTTGGTTTTATGAAAGGGCTAAAATGAGATGACTTGAACACCAACATGAATTATGGGTGTGGGTAAGGATTATTAATAACTAGAGGCTGGATAGTGGTATATGGTGGAAAAACCATATTTGAGTTGGTAACTTTGTTGCAATTTAGTGCAGTCTTATTATTATTACAATATCTTAAAGCTTAAGAAGAAAGATAGGCAAATGTTTCTTTAAGCTAAACAGATTAATTAGTTCACCACCAAATGTAGGCAAAATCTGACAGAATAGTAGTAGGGTAAGTGATATTTTGTAAATCAATAAATTTATTACAAAGACTCCTGGAGTGTCTCAGATGAGAAGAAAAAGACAACAAAATAAAATTAAATCTATGAGCAAAAAATAAGGCATTTACCTGAAAGTTAACATCTTCTTTCTTAAAAATTAGTGCACGAACTTCATCAGGGTCCCCATTAAATATAGCTTGAACAAGTGGTGGCTAAAATATAAGAAAACAGAGAAAGCATTTTAATTTCAATGCTATTCAGGTGTGATTATTACATCACAGTTTTAGACGAGTACCAAAACATTCCATATCACAAATACTTCATTAAAAATCTGTCTAATGCACTCTTTTAAAATGCTCTTCTACATAAACAACCATACTGCACTAATTATCTATACAAGATAAAAATAAAAAATACTTGATTATTGCATACTAATTTTGAAGAATGCCTTCTGAAAGAAACAGAAAACAACTAGACACATGCATGCAATGTGATAGACAAATAAGGAAGTGCAGTACATCTAAACGATCTGGTGACAAACACATCTATTTCTAAAAATATCTACATGTGTTAACCACCACCATAAACATTTGAAAGCATTATTGCCAAATCAATAAATAATAACTACTCAACTATTACAATGTTGCTGGACTAGTAGCCCTGCATCACATGATCTATTTTCCATATTTTTAAAGAATGGGACTTGCTTTACTACAGAATATACTATATGGTTTTTGAAAGACTACATAACCAATTATTTTAGGAGTTGAGAAAAAATTTGCTACAAAATTCACTTCTTTGCCAATTTACTTTTGAAGGCAATGATTGGAGTACTCCTTAGGATGTGAAAAGGAACAATCTAGAGAATTTGTTTCATTCATTAGGATTATCGTTAGACACAGAAGTGAATCAACATAACCATATTAACTACTTCAGCAAAATAAATACCAGCTACAGTTTCATATTTATGGCAAGTCAATGGAGCCTTGAACCACAATTACAAACAGGACACATTTAGCAAGAACCTCTTACCAAGCAATGTCCTGAAGCTGAAGGATGTAGAGATATGCTTTCCTGAGGCAGTTTGGAAATAAATGTGGGAGAATCATCTTCCACCTCCTCCAAAACAACAATACACACACGACTCATTCGACCCGTTTGAAGGAGAAAACTAGATTTGTAACAGCCTTGTCCCAAGGATAGCCAAGACAGCACAGAAAGTTCTTTTCCTCTCAAACATAATTTACAAACACTAGTGCTTTGTTTTGAAATATTTAAAATGGCATAACTTAAATTATATTCTATTTGTCAAATTCAACAACATATTCAGCTAATGAAGTTTTCCAAAATATTCCATAAAAAGTTCTGCTAAAATAGTTCTGCTATTACTTTATAGCACTCAATTACTAAAATATCCTCTTACAGTAGAAATTACAACAGTATATATAAAAATTCTGAACTTTCACCACCAATTTGCTTTTGTTCAATTTCTACAGAATAAGACTACCTAAACAGTAAAATCATTGTTATAGACGACATAACACCATTCTGTATAGAATGAAACAAGAGACAATTGCTCTGGCAGAGATGATCACAGCTCTCCCCACTCCAGCAAGGTCAGCCTCCAGTTAACGGTAGCAGGATTTCTACCGAAAAAGGCATACATGACTGCCCCAAGTGTTCCAGGTCATGATCATTCTGCAATTAAAAATGCTACTGCCTTAAAATCAAAAGTCCATCACACAAAAAGCAACGTATAACTCAACAGTTATTCAGCACTAAAGCTCCAAGGTTGACATTTCTTCTCCATGTAAAAATGCCTGCAATGTACAGCTAAGCTGCAGTACATTTACATGTGATGAGTCAGACAACAAAGGACAATGAGACTCAAATAATACTGCTTCTTCAATCTAGATTCCCCAACAGACCGTAACACAGAATGCTACTCCATCAGTCAGTAAAGAAATGCAGAACATTTGTTTTCCATCATCAGACCATTGCTCTAGCTAGCTGCTCCAACAACGAACACATAAGATATAAATGCCGGTAACAACGTTTTAGCAAAACACCACAAACACAAGCACTTGAATTATTGCTTTAGACTTTTCCTGCAGAAGTAGTTCATCACTCGAGCGCTTCTTTTGATCACTGTGTGAATAGAGGTTCCATTATAGCCTTCATTCAGACCGATGTAAAAAGGGGGGAGGGGGGGAGAAAATCAGGCTCCACGCATCATCTTTCAGCCAACTTCTTTATTTGAAGATCTGTGTCTATGCAAGTCCTGTGGTTCTTCACGTTAAATGCTCTATTTATCCAAATTTTGTCATTAAGTTAGGATTTTTCATGCAGCAGATGGTACTGCAAACGGTACAAAAAGCTAGTGCTTTAAAAAGGTCATTACAGAACACATTAACAGGACACAAAAATCGCACCCGCAGCAGTATTCCAACAGAGCAATAGATCCGCAGAATGAAATGCCTAGTAATGCTCACATGTTACACTTACCAAATAACTGAGCTACTGCTCTAGATGCAACTTCCTGTAGCAGGGGGAGGGGAAAAAGCAGCTTTGGGGCAGCCCTCACAGAATATCGATGCCAGTTTTGTGTGACTAATTCAGTTAAAACGTAAGATTTCTATTGAGCCTTTAACATTTTCCACTAAAAGCCACAAGGAAACTAGTATACTGGCACTGCTGACTAACAATGTAGGAAAATAAACAATTCCAACCCATAACTGATTTCATATGTTACCATATTCTCAGAACGGTCTCAGTTAACCCTCTATGGCCATGAAACTTTTTAGTCTATATAAACTAGGAATTAAAAAGCCTTTCTAAAAAATCAATCCATTATACAAAGTAATAGCTGCTTACCTGAAATATTTGGGTTGCCGTTAAAAGACACATATTTAGCATGCTAACAAGCACCTAAGAAAAGTGAGTATATTAACAAACACTAACAAAAATTGTCATCCAATAATCTGAATTTACAGCTTTGGTTTGAATCTGCTGAGCTGTAGCAGTGATCTGTGGGTGTATTATATAAATGGGTCATATGCCCAAAGTATTAGAAATGTTGCTTTATTAACTCAACAGTACTTTCAGTTCATATTAAGTAACCTTACATTTTTAAGGTTCAACTCCTCAATTTCATATCAACTGAACAGCCATAACACACACAGTCTTAAAATACAGACTTAGCAGAGTTTCAAGGGACAAGCGCTGAATGACCATAACAAGAGATATCTGAAGTATCTTGCAAGCTGCTTTGGATATGAATAGATATATTCTTATGGGTTAAATATCAAAATTTTCAGGTATCAACCAAACACTGTTATTTTCAAATTCTGTGGTGAAAAATAACTTCAGCAGTATACAATGAAACAAGATTCACATTTCAGAAGAAAAATACTTTTACACAAAATTCCAAGTGACTGACTCAGCTGTCCTCAGCTCGGAGATTTTGAAATTTTAGCTAGAAACCATTTTTGTTTACATTGTCACCTCAGTCATTTCCTCATTAATCCCATAAATTAATCCCATTTATTTAAATTAATCCCATTTATTTAAATGAAACTTGGTTAAAACAATGCATTCAGAACTGGACATTAGATGTTTTAAGTCTGCTATCCTATGAATTCTTAATTGGGAGAAATAAGTTACACTGAACACAGTGATCTTGTATGGTTATGATGTTCTTAGTTTACTAAACCATAGTTTAGTAAGTCAGCAATGAGCACTGAGGCTCACAATGTTCCCCTTTATGCACTGGCTCTGAAATTTCCATCCTCATCTATTTAAATGAGAGTTTCCCATTTCAGAAGTAACATGGAGCTCTGGTTTAAATGTATCAGGACTGAAGCACTGAGGTCAGTGGGTGAAGGAGCCAAAGTGGGGGGGAGAAGGGGGAACATGCAGGTCCAATGTTCTCATACTATGGTTTGAACAACTTCAATCCAGCCCTGTGGATACTTACCCAGAAGTAAATTTCTGTGAGTCTTTTCGAACATAATGTTCCTGCTCAACAGAACTATGGTTTTATTTAGTCTGGAACATTATGTCCAAAAAGGCCTCCTGAGATTTACTTCTGGGTAAACATGCATAGGATTGGGCTAAAGCTATCTAAAACTGAGGAAAACTAGAAGCACTTTGCCCTTCTTTTTTCTATTTAAAGGGCAAAGGCAGCTAATACCTATAGGGGCTGGTGGGGGCAGAGGGATGGGCAGCTTATGGTAAGAAGTGCTAAGGCTAATAGAGCTAATGGTAGGTGGAACATTGCAAGGTTGCAATCCTATGCACACTCATATGAGAATAAATCTCATTAGACACTGCAAGACTTGCTTTTGATTTTTTTAAAAATAGGATTGTGAAAGTAATCAATGACAAGTCATACCTCATCAATACAATTAGTAGTTACACAGTAGTGAAAATACATCACTCCTTTACAGAAGTATAAAGCAAATATTACCTCCAGAGTTATTTTGCAACATGCAGCCCAATCCAATGCATGTTTACTTAGAATGTGTACTGAATGCAGTAAGACTCGCTCCCAAGAAAGTATGGGAGATGGCAGTTTTAGAAGTCCCCATTTTTATTACTGGCCCTGCTCCTATGCCTTTAACAGCAACCTAACATGCAAAAATTAATCGGGTAACGGTCTTCTTGGCATGGCTATATCGGAGGTAAGTGAAGCAGCTTCCAGCCAGAGCTTCTAAAGCTACCGTAAACCAGGACTTACTTCTAAGTGCACAGGACTATGCCCCCCCCCCTTTTTCCATATATGGCTTTTTGTAAACTCAGAACAGCAGACCCAGAAAATAAAAACTAGCAGTCTGGCTGGGAACAACATGGTTACTACCTTTTCTCTTAACAGAGTTCCTGTACCTTTAACAACTGCAGAGAGGCAGATATTCAACAAGCACACCTTTCCTAAGAACACAAGATTTAATGAAGTTGCAGGTCAGCTCCAGGCATTAAAATAAACATTCACTCAATTTTCAACAGCCCCAAATAGTACATTTTCAGTGACTGGTAACAAAGAAACAGTCACATAGACTTCCCATCACCTGAACTGGAATTTTGTCTGTACTGGAATTGCAGATGGGGGAGGGGGGAGAGGAAGAAGTTAAATATACCTTGCTATTCAAAGCCTGGATCTGATAGTGTCCCATAGGGACAAGGTCACTTGCTGCTGCTGTTTTCATCAGTGGTGTGGGTTCTGTGTGTGATTCACAGGTGTCAACAATCAAGTGCTTGGAATTAATTGTAGGTACCTGTCACAAAATGTCCCTCTTTTTACAAATAACTGGGTCCCAATTGGCTAGCTGTTCCAGGTTGCAAGGAAAGGAGGGTGTATGAAATGTCACTGGTTTTCACCATCTCTCAAGGCTAATTTTAAATAGGAATTGCTTTGGGGGTGGTTATAGAAGGTTATAAGGCAGGACTGGGACACAGTGATGCAGACGTTAAACTATTTGTTTATTTCACAAATCTTATACTGTATGCAACTTCATTGTAAAAACAAAACAAAACCCTCAGAGCAGGAGGAAAGAAAGAAAAGACGAGAATGGGCTCAGGTTCTGGAAAGCACAAGGGACTGTCCCAATTGATATTTAAGGGTAAGCCTCTGGAGGAACCCTGCCTATCAAGATATGCAGGTAAAGCTCTGCTGCATATACCACACTTGGCTTGGGGTAGGAAACACAGAAAGCAATGGCTGCACCTATATATCACAAGAAAGCAAACGGAGCATTCCCAAATGTGTGTTTGCAAATATATTTAATACAATATCTTTTTAAATGTTAAGTATATTTCTAGTGACTACAAGCCCTCTCTAAGCAAATTCTAACAATGCAGGAAGGAAAGCTGGCATATTCATCCATATAAAAATCACAAGTTCATCTTAACTCCATGCCTGGTTTCAGAAATTAACATTAAAAACAAAATAAGTAGTCTGTCATTTAAAAACCACAGAGAACAAATAAAATGACATGTAAAATGAATGTACTTCTAATTTTGTTATCTTGTTACAGTAAGCATTGAAATACCGAAATACCTACTAAAAAGGACTCTTAACTGTATGCATTAAATATACCTACAGAAGTACTACTTGCCTTCCAATAACATATTTTGAAAGTACAATATTGTTTATAAGAGTATGAAGCAAACGTATTCCAGGAAGAATTCATCTGAAGAGAATTAGCTCCATATAGCACAGCATTACCTGGGAATTAAAAAATGACATTCTGCTACTGCCCACCCCTTGTGAAAGTATAATTAGCAAACTGCATACTATACCCATATGCCACATAGAATATAACATATGGACACAGAGTGCTATATTTTTGGGGGGAGGATAATAAAAAGCTATCCTTATGTCATTATAGCTAATGATAGCAATTATAACTGTCACAGAACATGAAGGGATCATATCCTACTTCTTCTAAGTTTGAGTGAATCTCTTCTGTACCGGTAGTACTGTCCTCAACTTTTATTCTATCTGAATCATTTAAGGATTTTGCCTCCCTTCTCTGTACAGGCAACAACCGAAAGACGCAGGGCATAATGGAGTGGGGCATGCTTATACACACTCTGCTGAGGCGCACAGAGCGGGGTGGGGGGCATAACCCCTGTGTGAAAAGGTCGTTGACTGTATTTCCTTCAAAATACCTGTTTCTCAGACCATTAGTTCTTTGTTGTTCAACAATACTAACTCTTGATTCCCCTGTCTCCAAAGTTCTCTCCTGGTATGAGCCTTTCTAACTAGGAAATCCAAGGAGGACACACCACAGCTGCTGGAAGCTGACTCCAGCTTATCAGAAACTATAGGATTTGCTTCTCTTAGAATGGTATGCTGTAGGCTTCTTGTAGGTGGGATTCCGAGAAGCACAACACTGCTTCAACTTGCTTACAGGGCCTGTTAAACTCCCATCACTGTGGCAGCTGCTCCTCATGTTTCCCCTAAGAAACTCCTATCCTGAAGGTTGAAGCCATGAAGTGTGAGAGACTGCCACCAAACAGCAGAAAACAGACACTGTCATCTTCAACATCTTCTACACACATGTGCAATTCCAGATCCCATATGACCCTGGGAGCAAGTATGATTACTCATATCATTCAGTAGCCAGGAGACAATGCTGTCAGACTGGAAAACTGTTGGCATCTTAACAAGAATTCACTAAAAACAAATTCTAACACTCGATAATTTGTACTTCATAGGAAGAAACCAGTGATAACAGCAGCACAACAGATTGTGATCTAAGTTTTTTTTGGGAGGGGTGTCAAATATTTTGCTTCAAGAATTTGACTATTTGATGTGAAGTTTCCAACCAACTGCGTTTAGTCACAAAGCTGAATAATGAAGCTAAGACAAAAACCGTATTCATAGAAAGACATCATATGATAAGTCAGACATCAAAGGAGGTAAATATCAGTGTACTGCATTTATTTTCTTTTTGAAAAGGGAAAACCTGCTTTCAAAGTGCATCTGATGCTCAATTTTAATCTGACACAGCAGGAGCTTTATCATCGGGATTCCTGCTTTGCAGGGGGTTGGACTAGATGAACCTTGAGGTCCCTTCCAACTCTACAATTCTATGATTCTATGTTTACTGGGAATAAAGTCCAGAACAGTTCAATAGTATTTTCTTTCTTAGAATGGAAGAAAGTGACAAAAGTCCATAATTATCAATTTTTGCTGAGAAGCACTACCATCACCACTGCAAACCCAAATGACATAGGCAGCCTTTACTTTCTAGCAGGAACAGCAGGCATGAATATGAGAAATCACAATATAGGGAATTAGACTAGGGCATGGGAAGGCAAACTAAGGCCCGGGGGCCAGATCCGGCCCAATCACCTTCTAAATCCGCCCCACAGACGGTCCAGGGATCAGCGTGTTTTTACATGAGTAGAATGTGTGCTTTTATTTAAAATGCATCTCTGGGTTATTTGTGGGGCATAGGAATTCATTAATCCCCCCCAAAAAAAATATAGTCGGGCCCCCCACAAGGTCTGAGGGACAGTGGACCGGCCCCCTGCTGAAAAAGTTTGCTGACCCTTGTTAAAGAGCCAACCCCCAAGTCTCAGAGATTAAACATTACAATCAAGTAACCTTGTTAAAAAGAAATAGAACTACTGATGTGGCAGAACTGGGATACATTTGGTGACTATATATTCCATAATTCCCTGATAGGCATGATATCTCATATAGAGGACAAATTAACTGCCATTGAGACTGAACACTTACACAGAAGAACAGAGAGGTATCTAATCTTTAATGTATGAAGTATAGTAAGTGATAAATGGGAGTATATTCTTTAGCATGGAGGTGGTGTGTGTGTGTGTGTGTGTGTGTGTGTGTGTTCTCTATGAGTCTAAGTGGTAGTCTGGATTATTTCTAGGTTTTTTTAAATTGAGAATATCTCCCATGTGTGACAAAAGCAGTTGAAGATTTCCCACCCACAGTTCACTAGACAAGAGGAAGACAGAAAATAAGTGCCCAGGATATACCCAGCAAAAATAAGATAGCTTCCACATATTTCCAACTGCAGAAGGAAGCAAAGCAGTAAAGTAGCAATGTGACTATTAGGGAAGTGGAGCATTTGACGATTTGTAAGTATCTTCATTTAAAAAAACAAAACACAAAAATTCACTGCAATTTTGAGAGCCTTCTTTCCTCCACCTGGGGCACAAGGCTTCCTTAATGTAGAACATCCTAAATGGCTTCCTCACAGTCTCAAATTTTGAAATACTAGTTACCAGTCAAAATATGAGTCAGGGATCAGACACATTATGGAGGCTCTGGCTCATTCAGGAAGCAAAATCTGAGCTGGATGCATTAGTCCTTCTTTTGTTATTCATTGGCTGAGGATAAAGCCCTACCTTGATTATATATAATTTTGAAAAAAGGGGGGAGGGACAATTTTGAATGTAGTCTTCAACTATTTTTTTTAAAAAAAACCACACAATTTGTTTGCATTCAAACATATCAATACTTAGCACCTTGTTATATTTATCTGTGGTAACAGAAAGGCATATAAAATAATCTTTATGGTTAAATTAAGTTGCTATGGTTACAAAATGTTTGTCTAGTAGTCAAACCAAAACCATTTGAAAATTCTTTTGAAAATCCCATGTGTCTATCAGCAGCAGTACTTGGGAGGATACCACCAGCGTTTTACAACTTATTACAGGAATACATGCTACTTCCTCTCAAACTATTTAGGAAACACAGAAGAAAATGATTCATATTATTCTGGTCTGTGGAAGGGTGTGGACAACACACTGATTACAACTATTTAAAATCTTCAGCAGTGACTCATCACGGGTATAGGGCATTTCCAACTCCAGCCTCTTTGGCAACGTATTATCTTCCGTTACATTATTCAGAGGAAGAGCAAATTGATGAGATCTAACCCATTCTTTCTTAGAATATACGTATGACAAAATAGTTTTCAGAACTGAGCACATGGCAAAGAAACTGCAATTCTATATGAACTTACCTAGGAGTAAATCCCACTGAGCTCAATGTGGCTTACATCTGAGCAGATATTTATAGGATTGCACTGTTAAGCATCCAGGTTTGAAGGGTATTAATAGATCAGCTAAAATCAGGTGACTAGAGAAATCTATCCAGGTTTCTTTACCACCTCAAAGGAGAGGAGATGCTATGGACACTATTGCTTTTTGGACACTATTCTCTAGGTCTTTCTTCCATCCTGGAAATTACAAATAGACTCTTGTTCAAGTACGTGAAAATTCAGATTGTTTTGTTTCCAGAAGTTTATTGTCAAATAATATACATGTCTTTTTAATTACAAAAGGTACAAATACAAATGCTGCCTGTTTGACAAAGAGTTTTCTGTGAAAGAGAACTCCAAAATAAGCATGTGCAGCCAGTTTAGCAAGGTTTACAAGATCCTTCATGAAAGACACCAAAAAAAGACAGAGGGAGGCTCTTTTTTCCTATTGTTGTTTTGTGAATTTTAGCTCTCAAAATATTTTTTAAGAATGTCTTATAGATTTGGCCAAAGGCAAATAAATACATTTCTCAAAATTCATATGCATTAAGATGTCAGGAAATAACTAGGTTGCTAATCATACATACCATTTGTTGTCCTAGCGGTTAGGAACAGACATACTGCATATGTGAAAGAATTGAATTACAGTTTCCATGGATACCATTTTTTTTATCTAAAAAAATGTGACTCCTGCAAGAATTACTCATCATCACTACATCTGCACAATCTGACTTTGCAAAACTAGCCAGAGACAAGGTTAATCATTAAATCAGATGCATGGTGCCTAATTATTTATTTAAAAATCCTTGGGGGAGATTCAGGTTCATCATGAATATGTAGTCCTATACCAGCTCCAGAAAGCTTTTCCAAAGTAATGCTTTGGAAGCAGAAAGAATATTAAAAATCCCAGTTCAAGTGAGTAAGAACAGTATAAATCTGACTCTCTGGGGTTCATGCATATGCTTACAAATTAGTAAGCATACGGAACAGGAATAAATTACATGTCTTTATTCACTGTCCACACATTATGGCTAAACTCAGATACTGTTCTTGGTTTATTCTTTACCCAATCCTTCTCACCAAATAACACATTTCAGAAGACAATTGTGCTAGCTAGATCACTGCTACATTTCAAAACCAATAATAAATTCAATCTGAAATGTGAATGTTATTGATATTTCTCAGTATATAGTTAACTGAGGTGCTGATGATACTGTTAATATATGGTTCCTGTTACGGCCTACACTGCTATTTTTGTGAGCTCCTGGGGTGGTGTGTGGTTATGGAGGAGAGAGTCCTTGAAAAACATGCCTGGAAGGGAGGCCTTGCAAGGAAGTCTCAGGGATATAAACTATTCAAGTGACTGGAGGCAGAGGTAAGTGACGCTAGAGGATGGCTGGGTCAGAGGGAGGCTTACAGAAGCTTGCATTCTGTTGCTCGCTCTGACCTCCTACCTGTGGTATCACTGGAGGTCTGGTGGTGGTGTTACTGAACACTAACTCAGTTTCCAAGATCCATAATGTTATTGTGGACAAACAGGCTGACCTGATCTGCATAATTGAGACCTGGGGAGAGAGAAATGGATGGACCTGACCTAAAAAAACTCTCTCTACCTGGAGTGACCAATACTCTCGTGTGTTGTCCCACAGCTATTTGTTGTTGCTGTCAGCCTCTTTAGGGGCTGCACTGAAAAGAAATTTATGTCTTTGAAATGAGTACCTATTCCATGATTCATGGCTGGATTTGAAATCCCTAAATCTACTTTGGAGATGGAACCCACAAAGGGCTGACTATTCTGATAGTGAGCGATAAAAAGGATGCTTCTTTTCCTGACATGTAACAAGATTTTTTGTCTTATGAGACTCCATCAAAACGTTCTATAGGAAAGGCTGATAGCATGCATTAGTTGAAAGTGGATTAGAATGTGAACTGTACAAATTAGATGTGTATAAATCTGTTGTGTATGTTGAGTTATACATAAATTAACGTTTAACAGGTACAACCAATCTTAAAGTGTAAACTATCCTTCAATGGCATTTTTTTTAAAGTGCAAACTTTTCAAACAGAAAGTTCATCTAAATCACTAGTTTAAAATCAGCCTATTATCTCAGCCTCACAACAGAGGTCATTATGACACAGTCCTGCAATAATAGTCTCTAGAGATTTCTTAATCTATAGGTTTCTATTCGACTGTTGGGTTCTGTGTGTAAAAATCCATAATCTAAAACGCAAGTTTTGAATGCATATGTTTTAGCACAGTTTCACTAGCTAATGAAAAAGCCACTATACAAAGTGAACTACTGCCACCTGGGGTACAAAATCAGAATGTTAAATCCACTCTAGCAAACAATTCCAATAATTACATCTATGGATATACTGAAATACAGGCTGACAATTCCAGACAGATTTGCTAATTACCAACCCAGAACAATCTTCTTCTTCCCATCTATATTTAAAAGCCTGATTTTAAAATATCACATCTCTAGCTAATTAATGTTGCCTGAAAGAAAAGAAAGAAGCCACTCTAAACGGTATCTGAAATTTCAATCTAAGATTGTGCAATTAAGATATTGTTCTTCAGAGCAACTTTGTAACAGCATGATAATCACTAGAGTCTGCAAGTACATGCACCAAAATTTAAAAAATTAACACATAGTAAAACAGGAAACTCTCTTGGGAACAGAAAACTAAAAGCTGCAGGACATCTGAATGAGAGTGTCTTACTTTACACTATATACATAAGGCATAAGTGAAAAGTAAAAAAAAAAAAATCTAAAGAAACTTGAAACATACACTTAACACAAAAAATAATGTTCCCATTTCTTTGTCCAGTATAGGTACCAAATGTTCAAAGCAGCTGCCTAAATGTTCATTGATGAGAAAGGCAGAGGAAATGAATCTCTGAATTAGCCACCCCTGCCTCTCATATAGGTGAATCACAGAACATGCAACTAGCAAAGTGGCTGACTACTACAAAAGGGCTGGGTAAAGAATAGTTAGGTTGTGGTGTTTAACTCTACCTCACACCAACAAGCCCAATTATATTATTTGCACCACTTGCCCCCTACTTTTCCATTGTATCAGTGTCCTCCATCTTTTCATTGCCCCTCAAATCATAGAAGTCTTTTAAAAACACTCAGACTAATGTGGGGTGGCTGGTGGAAGCCATTTTCACATAAAAAAAAATGTAATGCATTCCAAAATTTTGGTGAAACAAATTAATTCCATTCTTTGACATGCCCTCCTATATCCACAATATTAACACTGATCAGAAGAAGCATTATTACCCACCAGGCAGGCCCAGAGTTAAAACTGCCAAAACAGCAACAAATGTACATGCTGGTAAGGGCCAACCTGAATGGTTCCATCTATGATCAATTAATACTTAATGGGTATAAATTAATAAGCCTAGCATACTAGCCAAGCATGGGTAGGCAAACTAAGGCCCGGGGGCCGGATCTGGCCCAATCACCTTCTAAATCCGGACCATGGACGGTCTGGGAATCAGCGTGTTTTTACATAAGTAGAAGGTGTCCTTTTATTTAAAATGCATCTCTAGGTTATTTGTGGGGCCTGCCTGGTGTTTTTACATGAGTAGAATGTGTGCTTTTATTTAAAATGCATCTCTGGGTTATTTGTGGGGCATAGGAATTCATTCATTATTTTTCAAAATATAGTCCGGCCCCCCACAAGGTCTGAGGGACAGTGGACTGGCCCCCTGCTGAATAAGTTTGCTGACCCCTGAGCCAAGGTATTTAAACTCCAAGATTAGCATTAGGCTATCAGGAGAATTAACTCTAACATTATAGCCTCACTCAGCTGTAACTCTAAACAACCAAAACAAAACAAAAAATAAAAAAAATCCTTCCAATAGCACCTTAGAGACCAACTAAGTTTGTTCTTGGTATGAGCTTTCGTGTGCTTTCCTGTAACTGGACCTAAACAACCAGTTAGCATTACAAGAACAACTTGCAGCAAGCCATAGGTTAACATACTTCCTCATCCTCACTCCTCCTTCTGCATGTCTATGAAAAGCTGTTCAGAAGATTTCACTTCCATTTTCAATTAACTGCAGCTTGTTATATTTGAACCTAGACCATAATCTTGACTATGGCTTGTTAAAACAAACCAACGTCAAACAAAAGTTCAGACGGTACAATAAAATGCAGTTAATCCAAAACAGAAATCAAAATGAAGTCATGTGTAGCTAAACTGATTGGGGGGGGGGGGTTGCAACAGCTTAAGTTACATTTCTAGGTTCTTTTCAACAATAGTATGAAACAACAGGAAATTAAAGGATACTGCAGAAACTAATGTTAAATTCTATAATTTAAGAACCCAAATTTGCTAAAAAAGGGACCTTCCAAGAGCTTTCATAATGCAGTTCTGTCTAGTCTGAGCAATTACTGATCAGCCAACAAGTACTTTAGAAAAACCCATTTTCAGCAGTTAGAGAAACTAGTCCATTGATTCAGTTTTACATCAGCATTTACTCCAGTTTACATGTAATATCATATTCCTTTATTTTTATTTGGCTTATATGACAGTAGTTTATAGTTGAGCCACATGGTGGCACAATACAAAAAGAAAACAGAGCTTAAAAACCAAAAGCAAAGTCTTATTGTTAACTAAAATGTGAATGCAGAACCACCATGTGTATGAAAGAGGAAAGATTTCATGCAGAAAAGGAACAGGAGGCAGTGCTGATCCCCTGCTTCATGTCCCCCAACCCAACAAGATCTACTTAAGAGAAAAGCAGATGGGGGGAAAGTAATTTGGGAGGGGAGTAGAAGAGACAAAATAAGGTTTAAGTTTAAAACTGCATTTTAAATCAGTTTTATTTTGTACTACTGCATACATTAAATATTGTTTCACTTGTAACAAATGCTATTTTAAAGAATCATACACGAGTCTACCACTACTGTAGTTTAAATCTATTTTATTTAAATGTTGAAGGCACACACGGAAATTACACAAAGCACTAGCACACTGCATGCATCCTCCCCCCCCCCAGGGCACAGAAATAGCTCTCAAGGTGTTGTTGGGGAGCTATACTCCAACATCTTGGGGACCAGAGGTTCCCCATATCTGCTCTAAGGCTACAGTAAGTCTGTACTGTCATTACCTTATCCAGTCTCAAACCAAAGAGAATAATGCCACTGCAACTTCTTTAATAAAGTATGCTTTTGAGGTGTCTGTTCATGGTACGTTTTTTTTAAAAAAAAACTAGACTGAGGATTTCTCTTTTGAAATGCAATGGCAGAGAAATAATTCCTAAGTATCAGGTGCATATTCCCAGTCTCAGGCGCTGCTTCTAAGGGACTATTTTGCACAATCAGATTGAAGCAGGACCCAATTTTAGAAACAAATATTATGAGAAGGTGGCTATAGGGAAATGTGGTCTCTAAAGTATGTGTGTCCCATGTGTGTAGATATTTATAAGTTAAAACCAGCACCTTGATTTTGGCTCAGAAGCATGCTAGTAGCATGTGCAGTTGGCAAATCCAAGGCTGCACAGTCTCATTTAAAGGGAGCTAGGCTGCAGCATTTTGCAGCAGCTTAAACATCTGGATCATTTTTCTCAAGGTCAGCCCTTCATAAAACACATTGCAGTTGTCAAGCCTGGAAGTTATGAAAGCATGGTTCAATGTGGCATGGCTATGTCCTCCAAGATGTAATTGAAAGAAAGCTGCCCTAGGCTACAGCAACCTGCTTGGCAAATACCATTGTCCTGGACAGACTTTCCCAACCTGGCACCCTCTAGATGTTTTGGAGTACAACTCCCATAATGCCAGACCTTCAGACTGGGACTGATAGGAGTTGGGAGTCCAAAACACTTGGAAATCACTGGAGTGGAGAAAACTAGTCTAGGATAACACCAAGGCTGTGGTAAAAGCATAAAGTGAATCCAAAGAGAGACACACCCAATAAATTTCCTTCCACAGCTCAAATCACAGGTGAAGTCTTTGCTATGTAAACTCTACTATTAGGATAGTGTTGACTTCACCCTTATGCATCAAGACAATTTTCTCTCTTTTCTGGCTCCACCAGTTCTCTGGTGCACATTCATTTGTGTGCCCTATTCCTGTACTCAAACAACAACAACAACACACAATTCAGGGTGTGACAGAACTGTACTGTTATCCGGGTTCTTAAGTACATTTTTATTTTTTATCATAAAGGTTACTGACTGCTGACTTGCTGCGTCTTTTTCCAAATATTAGCTATGTCAAAATTAAGTACATAAAGGTTATGAGCTTTATTCAAACTAATGTTGATCACAATTAAATCCACTGATTTCAATTTGACAAATCTATTTGACTTTAGATTTTGAGGGCCACAATATCTAATAGATTTCATCAATTTTTTGCTAATTTAGAGGAAAGGAAAAGGCAATGCAAACTTACAGATAAATAAAATATTTCATAGAGCACAGTAAAAGGCAAAAAACCCACCTCCTTTTCGTCTGAATGAACTACAAGACTCGGAGAGAGATGAAAATCTCATAAAACTCAAGACACAAACCTACATGTTCATTGACACTCTTGGAGAAAAATGTTTCTCAACTATATTTAAATGTGCAAAAATGTGCAAGAAAAATGGGTTAAGTATCAATAATTTACTAATTATGTTACACTTCATAACAGTTATTGAGAATAAAAGCACAAACTCTGAAAGCCGCTTGTTACCAGGTCTCCCAATAGTAAAAGTACTTCATGTGATTGGCTGGCACAGAGTCTCAAACAGTGATTGACAACTCGAAGATCACAGTAATGAGCATGCTACAAATGACTAGAGCAGTTAAATTGCTGTCATGCAATACACAACTATGATAAATTGCACTGGACATGTGTGGTAGAAATACAGACCATTCTTGCATGAGATTTTGTTAAGCATAACATAAAACATTCTTATACAACTATTGTAGCAGAATCTAACATGCCATAGAATCAGGTGTCAAATGCTGAGCATTAGCAGAGTTTATCTAATAATTTATCTTACTCCCACTCAAACAGCAATACTGGTGAAAGCTAATCCATATATTTCCAAGATGAACAAGTTGTCTGCTAAGTATTAATTTGAAATAATATTTTTGAGGAAATTTGATCTTTAAAGCTCTATAGATAGCTGGTTTTTCCTACTGTAGCTACATGCTCCACTAGGCAAACATTACCCTTTGTCAAGGGACTCCACAACCACAGTTCTTAAGTAAGCAGATTATGGAAGAGCAAGCAACAGCATGTAGTAGTACACCCCTGATTTTTTCAGTAGATTTGCAACTCCCTCAATACTCAATACTTGATGTTCATCGCACAGTCACAATGTTTTTAAATGAATTAGTCCTATGTGGACTATGACACAGATCTGTCTCTGTTAATTATGCAATCTCAGTCCACAGACAAACCTTGCAAAGACAGAGAATTGTAATGAAATACAAAAATGAAATATTTCCTTGTTGGCATATTAGCTGCATTTGGATGAATGTATACCAGCTTATTAAGCAGAGAATAACACACACACACCCAAGCAGGTGGCTTCCTTGCTCCTTCCTTTGTGCAAGGCGCAAGAAAACCAGGAATTAATTAGCCAGTAAACTATGGTTTGGATCAAGAGAGGACCTTAAACAATGTTCTGTGTAGTGTTAGAATCTCAGATGTACAAGCTAATTGCCAAACGGCACGTTAAACCTAAGTTACGGTTGCCACAAGGAATGTCTAGTCACTATTTTTACAATGGAGCTTATTATATTATTACTTTCCTTTCATTTCTCTACTGCTTTATATTTTAAAGACTAAAACTCAAAGCTGTTTACAAACATTAAAACATCAAATAAAACAATCCAGAATAAAACAAAATCAAGCTTCAAGGACAGTATTTCAGACCCTTCTCTAAGTGACATTTTGCTTTCCCCATATTTATTTAATTTATATAGCTGCCCCATAGCAGAAGTACTCTAGGAAGCCAGTGTGGTGTAGTGGTTAGAGCTTCAGACTATGATCGGGGAGATTAGGGTTCAAATCCTCACTCAGCCATGAAGCTCACTGGGTGACCTTGGGCCAATCACAACCTCTTAACCTACCTCACAGGGTCTTTGTGGGGATTAACGAAAAAGGGGGTGAACCATGTACTCCTTGGAGGAAAAGGTAGGATATAGATGCAGTAAATAAGCTCTTCATCTTACTTGCTTAAGAAAGCTAGAGAGACCAACCAGATGGACATGTCAGTCACCAACCTGGCATCCAGAAATCTCCACATGGTTTCAATCAGCAAAACGTGCCTGGCGCCTGGGGAATTTCGAACACTGACTATAATGTAAGGTCAAATGAGGCAAAGCAGCACAGAATAAACATTTAAAGTACAGTGATACCTTGGTTTTCAAACGTAATCCGTTCCAGAAGACCATTCGAGTTCTGAAACGTTCGAAAACCGAAAACTCAATAGCCAACACCTAGGCCTCAGGATCTTGCACGCAGTGGAAGCTGCGTGGCATGTTCGACTTTCGAGGCGTGTTCAAAAACAGAGGTACCACTGTATTTCTCACTCATTCACCACAAATCCTTATAACTATAAAAATTGGCCTTCAATTAATCAGAGTACAATGTATTATATAGACCAAGGATAGATCTGCTAGAATTGCTGGTAGGCAGAATGCTGTTGCGCTCATGTCAAGCTTGCAGGCAGGCTCCCTGTGAGAACAATATAGAGACACGAAGTTTAATATTTGAAGCGCCCAGCAAATTTGCCACATTTGGGTAGATAACAAGAATCCCTGCACAACTAAGAACAGCTCTGCTGAACAGCAACTTGAGAATGCAATGGAAGCTGCAAAAGAAATATTCTTTGCTGCTTTCACTCCATGCAGCAGGTGCAATTATGAGCTACCGGTATAGCATGTGTCAGGATGTGTTTGGTTGGCATCAGTCTGTCTTGGGAGACAATGGAAGAGTGCACCTTTGGGGGTGAAGTCAAACTGTTGGAGAATTGCAGTGCCTGCTATGGCTGTAGAGACTAATACAGGAGAGACATGCTTAGCTGCAGCTGAGGCAAATGAAGGTGCCTGGTTGTGCTGATGCAGGTATACCTGTGCTCCTTCCAGCAGTCATTCCTCCTCAGGTCCCTGCTGTGGATACATGACCTGACTGGTTGTCTTTACACTGAACCTTCTGCAGCTTACACTCTAGTAGTCACTGAGTCTGTTTGGTTGCCCTGAGTTTCCTCATATATTCAGGAAGCAACCTGGGCTTCAGTGCCAGAGGGGATGCCTAAGGATCAATTATGCTGAAAACCCATCCGGCCTCAAATCCACCCTGCTCACTAGTAAGTCATCCTGTTGTTTTCAGGTGCCTCTGAACTCTAGAGACAATATCTGTCCTTACCTTACAAAGTGCTCAAGCAAATGGTCACTAGGCTAAAATAGCGATGCCACTGGCAACTGCATGTTTATAAAGCTCACCAGGATACATACAGCACAAACCAATATTGATACAGTATTTAATATACCCTTATGTGAACTGCATCTGAAGCAAATAACTACACACACCTCTACTCTTTTAAAACAGTTTTTTTGTATCATGATAGAACCGAACCTTATGCAAACCAAGGTGTTCTTAAGTGCAGGAAAGACTGCATTAAACCACTGCTTTTTCCTGAATGTGAAGACTATTTGAAAGTTTGTGGAACTTGTACCCTTTTCTTAAAAAGCGGGTTACCAGTTCAGAATAAGGGTTCAACTTTTTTTTAAAAGTAGCACATTCACTGCCCCATCCAGAATAAATGAGGAAGGTACCGTACAGTTTTTCACATATTTTGGTCTTTGTCTTGGCTTATGTTCTGTCTTCTTAAAGGGTTGTGAAGCAGGAAGCAAAATAAATATGCAATCTACTGTAATTAAATAGTACAAAATAAGAGCATGTTATGAATATGATACTGGATGTTCTAGGTTTTTTAATGCATGCTTCAAAGTACAGTACTTGTCGGTTATGGCTTTCAACTAATTGTACCACTCCACTTAGTGAATTAGCATTGTAGTGTGAATTGTATTTACTTTCCTATGTGAACTAGACTCAACCAGCTCCAGAAGTGTTCTGAACTAGCCGCTGAAACCCTTGAATCACAGCAACTTCACTCAAAATCAAATTGGAACCAAACAAAAGCATTCATTGGTTTGACTCTCCAGTTAAAATAGCTATATAAAAGCTCTAAAAAACCATATTGAAAAGGGACAAGAAAATCTTCTTTTATAATTACTACCATTTAGAATCAAGCATTAAGTTTATCAATAAATACAAATGCATTCTGCATGATGCAACAACAAGAAAGACAAATTATGCCATATGTATTGAATTTGCTGCAATGAAGGAGGTGTTAACCTGTGTATAGTAATGTAAAGCAGCATACAATTATTGCAATGTGAATACAATTTAAATACCTTAATACCGTTACCAACTAAAGCTAAAACTCAAACTTCTGAAATGTAATACAGGTTTTCTACAACTGGAAAACATTACAACCACCATATACTATGCAAATTGAAATTTAACATGGCATCAAGGTGAGAATGCCCAAGATGGTGCTCAATCAATGCAATGTAAAAACAGAAACACAAAGATTAAAAATAAAAACAGAGAGAAAGCACACAGCAGATAAAGGACTAGCTCCAGACTAAGCTGTACTTAGTTCAATGAAATCAGTGGGACTTAAATTAGTCATGATTTAACTTCCCACAATGATTTCAATGGAATGTAAGTGAAGCCAAATACAGTAACTCTAACCATTTTAAAAGGGGGGAGGGCTCAGAATCCAGCATGCCATAAGCCCACTGAAACCAAATAGGCACAGAGGATATAATCTCTGTTCCCTAGAATGTACCAGTATCCTATACACAGCTACATATACACACATACAAATTTTGGTCATGAGCACATTTTAAAAGCACAACTTGAAAAACATAAGGTGTGAAGAGGGAGAGGTCCTCAAAATTGTTGGTGGTGGTTTTGTATAAGTAAAATAGAACAAGTTTCTCTAGCAGGCAGAAAAGCTGGATTGGCTCTGTTCCACTTGCCAAGGTTAGAATGTGTAAGTATCATATTACCACAGCTAAAGCTTAATAGAAAGACCATAAGTGTTGTGACTTTCAACAAAAGGCATGCTACGTAAGATTAAGGTAATTCTCACGGTTACCTTGACTAATAAAGTATACATTGAAGCATACAGAGTTTAAAGTCAAAGGTGCTCTAAAGCAGAAAAAGCATGCCCTCAAGTCCAAAGTGTGTGTGTGTGTGTGTGTGTGTGTGTGTGTGTAGTTATATATATATATATACACACACACACACACACACACATACACACAAATACAAATACATCTATCTATCTATACATACATACATACATACATACACACACACAAATTTATAAGCCACACTTTCATTAAAAATATAGCAAAGTGGAATACAACATCAAAAACGATATCCATAAACTTATTTTAAAACATCAATAAATTATGACAGGATTAAAAAGAAAGTTCATGTTGCAAAGCCCTGTCCAAATATGAAAGTCTTCAAGAGACGTCTTAATAAAAGTAAGGATGGCTGTCACCAACTTCTGCTGGTAGGGAGTTCCACAGGGCAGGGTCTGCCACACTAAACAAATGGTCCTTTCTGATGGCCAGCTGAATCTCAGTGGTATGGGGAACAACCAAAAGTCCTCCATCAGAGCACTCACAGCAGCCCCATCTCCCAGACCCTCTAGCCTGGGTTGATGCTGCTGGGTAAGATATGCCCCCCTACCTTGGTAATGCATACCAGGCCAGCATCCTCGTGTTTAAGGGATAGAAAGCAGTGATAAGATCCAGGAGAACCCACAAACTACAAACCTGCTCCTTCAGGGGGAGCACAACCTCATCCAGTAAGAAGAACCAGCTACTAAGAGCATCTTTGTCTTGTTTGGATTGAGCTTCAGTTAACTGGCCTTCATCCAGTCCACTAATGAAGCCAGACATCAATTCAACACATCCACTGACTCACTGCCTGAAGATTAAAAGGAGAGATAGAGCTGAATGCCATCAGCATACTGAAAACAAAGCAGTCCCAAACACTGAAGAAGTGTGCATGCACATGAAAGCTCATACCAATAACAAACTTAGTTGGTCTCTAAGGTGCTAATGGGAGGAATTCCCCCCCCCCACTCCACAGTTACACATAGATTTTAGACAAGTGTTCAAAATTAGATAGGGGCATTTTGCACCTGGCTATTGGCCAACTGCCAATAGTGAAGATGTCCCGGTACAAATGAGCTAAGGATATAGTGGTCCAGTTCAGATCATGGTTTGGCACTCGAGGTAAAGGTAGATAGCCGTGTTGGTCTGTCATAGTCAAAACAAAATAAAAAAAAAATTCCTTCCAGTAGCACCTTAGAGACCAACTAAGTTTGTTCTTGGTATACCAAGACCAAGAACAAGTTTGTTCTTGGCATACCAAGAACAAACTTAGTTGGTCTCTAAGGTGCTACTGGAAGGAATTTTTTTTTTATTTTGTTTTGGCACTCGAGGGTACAACCTGTAACCTGCAACCTAGTTTCATTATACTAACGAAAACTCACAAAGGAAAGGAGGGCAAAGCAAAATGGATGGAATCATGGAAGGAGGGAAATTCCATTCCAAGTAATTAGTTCAGACCTACTATAAAAGCAATCTGTTCCACTCTGAGCAGCCAGCATGGTGAGGTGCATAAGAGAGAAAATGGCTGGCTCTACCTATTTTTGGCTCAGGCCATGCCTACACCTGCAGCAATCCCATTCACTACCAGCAAACAGCCCCCAACAGATTACCACCAAGAGGATGCAGTCCTCAACAGAAAAAAGGATCACCACCCATGGTTTAGCATTAGCAGACCTGCCACAGTAAACCTGGGGCTCACATGGCTCCAGTTAATAAAACTGTAGTTTATTGCAACTGTCTGTGCATCTGACAGTAGTAACCAGTTAGAATAAACCAGAGTTTCCAAGTTTGGATGTATTATGCAACAATGTTCATTCAAAACCAAAACTGGAAGCTTTTGATCTCTTCCCCTCATGAGCCTGGTAAAGGGGAGACTGAGAGAAATAGGATAGCCATCTATAGGGCTATCACATGGAGCATGGAGCAAGCTTGTTATTTCCTCTCCGAAGGCTAGGACCAATGGATACAAGTTACAAGAAAGGAGATTCTGACTAAACATCAGAACAACTTTCTGGCAGTAAGAGCTGTTCGGCTGTGCAACAGTCTCACAAGAGGTGGCAGACATTCCTTCCTTGGAGGTTTTTAAGCAGAGGTTGGATGGCCAGGGAGTTGGTTCCTTCCAACACTACAATTCTACCCTACAGAAATCCAGGAGGCAGTGGCAGGGAGAAAAACTGCTGTGATTAGAAAGACAATTGCTCCCTCTCCCACTTATTAGATCAGGGGTTGGCAACCTACGGCCCATGGGCCGGACAGGGCCCACGAAGGCCGTTTTACTGGCCCATGAGACGCCCGCAAACTGAGCCACCCACTTGGCAAGTCTTCTGTGCGCTGCGCTTAACCAGCACAGCGCGGCAACTTGCAGAGTGGTGCCGGAAATGGCATCTGCGCACATGCAGATACCAGAAACCGCATCTGCGCATGCCCAGACGCCGAAAATTGCTTCTGCGCAGGCACGATTTTCAGCGTCTGGGCATGCGCAGACGCGATTTCCGGCATCGCGCTGCGCATGTCCGGCCCACGGCCGGTAAATGTTGCCGCCCCCTGTATTAGATGATCAACTAGATGGGGGAGGGTACATTTGCATACCCACTATACCACTGGACTGGGTGGAGAGCCTGGAAACCCCTTTGGCCAATATCAATTATGAGAAATCACAATTGCTGGAGCTCTGCACACTTTATCTCCCAAGTGGCAGTGCTGCCACCATTGAAAGATTGGGTCTGGCCACCAAGGAAAACCAGATCAGGCCATTGCATACACCACCTATGGCATACAGAACCTAGCAGTACAAGGGGGTGTACTATTGCAAAAAGGAAATCCCAAGGCAAGTGAGGAAGGCATGGGGCAAAGCATATATAGCCCTGTCATGGACATTCTGCCAATTCTGAGTTCTACTTACTGTAACCTTCTAAACCAGAGGTCGGCAACCTAAGGCCCATGGACCGGAAGCGGCCCATGAGGATCGCTTAACCGGCCCATGAGCCGCCCGCGCTGCGCTAAACTGGCGCAGCACAGCGTGGGGACTCTCTTCTGCAACTCCAGAAATTGCTTCTGCGCATGCCCAGACACCGGAAATCACGTCTGCACATGTCCGCAGTGCCAGAAATCACTTCTGTGCATGCCCAGACGCCGAAAACCGCTTCTGCACAGGTGCAATTTTTGGCGTCTGGGCATGCACAGAAGCGATTTCCGGCATTGCGCTGTGCCAGTCCGGCCCACGGAGGATCTCCGCGGGAGTGATCCAGCCCATGCCCGGTAAGCTTTGCCGACCCCTGTTCTAAACCTAAGTGTTGGTGATAATCTGGGGGTGTGGAATATGAGTATGAATACTCATTTCTCACATAGCATTTACAGAAGCCTAACTTTTGTGGGATTATGGGTGGAAAATATTTGATCTTCAAGGTAGCTACATTTCTGCAGATTAATTCTTGAGGACAAAGCAAGACAATTCTGTTTATATACACACATTTTGCTTGTATTCATGCTATAAATGTTTTAAGAAGCAAGAAGTCTTTTTAGTATTTATTTGAAGAAAAATGTCTAATTGGTTGGAAGCAGGTGAAACAGATATTTCTGTTGCAAAATTCTGGGTGTAGCTCCTGAGCAAGGAATTTAGTCTTGCAACACATTTATGTTTGACACCCCTGCTGCAGACTGAATGTGGGAAGGGAAAGAGAACTTGAAGTCATAACAATGGAGCATGAAACCACCCAAAACAGAAATTCTCAGCCCCCTGAATTCTAGAGTTTATGTATTAACTGCTTCCATGCTTTCAAAGATCAACAAAAATAAACTCCCAGTCCATACAAATGTATAACTAGTATATAGAAAGCACGACTAAAGTTTACATTTAAACTTAAAGTTTAATTAAATTAAAGTTTCTTGCAAGTCCAGCAGCTACATTTCAAGAAAGCAAACACTGGTCCCATTTCCTCCCACTCTACTTCTACAGCCAACAGGACAGGATTCTAACTTATCCTGCAGACAATCATAGCAGACTACAGAGCTGGCAAGCATTATGTATTACAATCCCTGTGTCTTTTTAGGTTCTTTTGAGGCAGCTCTTCAACAAGATTCCCAGTGCAATGCAGACCAGCAACAATGGATAGTACTTGTGCTAGCTGGTGCCAGTGAAACGAGTCCCACTAGTGCAACAGGGCCACCCCGACAACTCCTCCCTTGCACCCCTCAAATCAGCTCTAAGGGGCCAGGAGATCCCCAAAACAGCATGCAGGGAGAGAAGGAAGATAATTCCATCAGGGAGCAGAAATGCTTGTGCGGACAGAGCAATCTCCTTAGTGCTACTTTCAATTAAACCCATTGTCCAGTGTGTAAGTCAACTCTTCCAAGAGAGATCTACACCTACACGATGGCATCGAATTGTTAACAAGTTCCAATACCCATTTCATACCAGGAATTTCGCAGTTCCAATCACAAAGTACCTTAATAGCACTTCAGGTGGTTTCTTCCATCCTACTGTTTAATATTTGCCTTTTTGTGAAAGGAACAAGTTCAGGAAGTACAATACAGTGGTACCTCTGGTTACGAACTTAATTCGTTCCAGAGGTCCGTTCTTAACCTGAAACAGTTCTTAACCTGAAGTACCACTTTAGCTAATGAGGCCTCCCGCTGCTGCTGCGCCACCGCCACGCAATTTCTGTTCTCATCCTGGGGCAAAGTTCTAAACCCAAGGTACTACTTCCGGATTAGCGGAGTCTGTAACCCGAAGTGTTTGTAACCCGAGGTGTTTGTAACCCGAGGTACCACTGTACTATGCATTTGTCCTGGATCTCCCCATCTGAAGCAGAGCTGGAACTCATGACTCCAGTTTTGTCAAAGGCATTCAGATTAAAATGGTACAGAAGATACGTCATAAATTGCAAGGATTAGCAGTTACATGAGAGGTAAAAGGCATGGCTAGTTTGCAGGCTAAGATGCTGAACCAGCAAGCCACATGCTCCTGCACCTTTCTTTTAAAGGACAGGGTGAGCACAGAATGTAGTTTGGAAGGCAGCTGGAGTCCCAAGCAAATAGGCATTCCTTTTAGTGGGCTGGCAAAGTGAGGTTTGTGCATGCTGGCTTCTTGTGTCCTAGTGGTAGAGGCAGGGCGGGTGCCAGCACAGCAGAAGATTTAGTCTGAGTTGCTTCCTGTGGAGGGGAACGAAGGCTCCTATATAACAGGAAGAAGTGCCAGAGGTGGCTCACCAGCTGGAAAAGTTATGGGGGGGAGTGTCTGGAAGGTAGGTAATGAGAAACTCAGATCAGATCAAACTCCCCAAGCTCCTCCCGCTCCTAAGGGTTTGACTACCTGCACCACTGAACCTCCGAAGCTCACATTACAGTATTCAATATATGAAGTTATTAGCCTAAAACATATACTGACCTCATGTATAATTTGATACATTTTCTATCCCCCCCACCCAAATGGGACTAATATTGGCACATTAAAATGAAAATAGATTTAGGTTTCTAAATCCATAAATATATATATAATATTTTAGCTAATAAGAACACAGTAAAGAATGAGTAGACATAAATAGTGTGCAATGGAGCTTTTCCATATTTGAAGTACTTCTCATGCCTATGAGTAAGGATGTGTATTGCACAACAGTGGGGGGGGATTATAAACAGCAAGTCAAAAACCTACCATTAAGCAGATCTTGGAATATTATAAGCAATTGTTCATCAGCAGAATAGTGTTAGAAAGAGCCCTAGTATACTGCAAACATGTATTTTACAGATTAAAAGGCAATATAGCAATCAAGTCAGAAGGCTGTAACAACTTTGAATAGGCAAGCCAACATTCAACAAGTCAAGGCCAGAAAAGGAGGTGGTGAGATATGCAGTAAAAGCATGGCTGTGATAAATGAAAATCTTTGCTATGCAGCAAATCTATCTAGATAAGAGTCTAAAATCTAACAAGAAAAAACCCAAGCCAACGTTTCCCACTAGCAAATAAATTGTGAGGAAAAAACTTTAGAAAAGGTACATTAATGGGAGGCAGAGAGAGACAAGCAGACACTTAAACACTGCAAAATTTGGATCTTTCTGACCTTCATACATCAGCTAAGGCAATGAATATAGAATTATATTGTTCTGCAAATGGAAACTATAGAAGCTGATATGGCTGTTGTGGTAGAAGTGAGTGTGGTGATTAATGCTGGCTTGGCAACAGGGAAGACTGGGTTCAAATCTCTGCTCATCCACAAAACTCACAAAAAACAGCCAAGGCTGTGTACACACAGTATACCTTTAAAGCACATTCAAAGCACATTCCTACCCTCAAAGAATTCTGGGCACTGTAGTTTACTCCTCAGAATTCCCACCAGCCCTTAAACTACTGAAAATTCTTTGAGGGAAAGCATGTGTTTTAAAGGTATCGTGTGTAGACAGCACAAGTCATTAAATTTTAGCCAGCCAGATCTCTCTCAGGGGGTTGCGATGAAAACAAAATGAAACGGGCCTTTGTAAGCCACACCAAATCAAGGCCTTTGCATAATGGGCCACGAATGTAATAAAAAAATATATGTATTTCTACGCTAGCACTGCATTAAAATGGACTGGGATATGAGAGAGTTAAGGGCATGAGTGCTAGAGAGAAGGATGAGTACCATTTTAAATAGATCAGGCTGGAAGGCATGCCAGTATGTTATTCGAGCCCCTTAGATACATGTACAACACTGAGTGATAGCAGACTGTCTATGTTAAATTAAATAGTTCCTTCTGGCGGGGTCCTCCAATATCGGACACTGGGATGGAAGAAACCATTTTTTATGTCAGAAATAGAACAAGCTCCCATTAGCAGCATTCCCAGAGACCCCTAGTTGGCCCCCACTGGAAGGGGGGGGGACTTCTAGGCGGACCTTTGCTCTGAGACCCACCAGGGCTCTTCCTAGTGCTCCCAGCAGTTTCAGCCACGGCCATGTAGGGCAAAGGGGTACCACTTTGTCCAATCTGCGCAGCCGCCTGCAGAGGAGTACATAAAGGTGCAAGCACATAACGCCGAAATGCATATATAGATATAGATATAGATATAGATATGTGTGTGTTGTCTGCTTGCACCTTTATACACCGTGTGTGTGTGTGTGTGCAAGGAGCAGGCGAGCGGAGCCGTACGGCATAATAAAGGGGGCGTGCGTGCATGTGCCTGGGGGGGGGGGGCTCTCAGCACACGAGGATACCGGGAAAGGAGAGGAGAAATGTGGCGGTGGAGAGGAAAAACGACTCGCTGCCACCTGTTAGGCCTGAGCCACAGAGTAACCTGGGAAAGGAGGAGGAGGAAGAGGAGGAGGAGCCAGGAGATACCAGGAGGTAAAGGGGAAAGGGGGTGGGGAGGAGTGAGCAGCACCACCACCACCACTCCCCCCCGCCGTTTCCTAGCAGGCGGGCGCGCACACTGCCGCCACACACGCGCGCACGGGAGGGGAGGGGGGGAAGCAACGCCCTCCGGCCCGTATTCCCTCAGCCACACACGCACCCTGTCACCACCACGCCGGAAGTCTTTGAAAGAGAGGACCACGGCGGGGCCACGCCATCCCCACCCACCCACCTCCGTCCGTCCCTAATGCCGCCATAGTGCCTCTCCCGCCCCCCAGCCTGTCACCCTCACCAAAGAGGGGGGAAACGGCCGGCCAGACTCGCCCCCTCAGAAAACGTTAAGGCTGAGGGCGGCGAGGGGAAGGCCGCCGCCGCGCTTGAAGCACCCACCTGCTCGCGTAGTTTGAGGAAAACCATGGCGAGGCCGCCGCCGCCGCTACTACTACCCCGCCTCCTCACGGGCCACCGCTGCTATTCCTCGCCGCCGCCAACGACTCCTTCCCTCGGCAGCCCCGCCTCCTCAGCGCCTGGGCCGCTCAGCCCGTGCTCAGCAGGCCACGCCCACGGTCACGCCCCCGCCTCCTGGCGCGGCGACGGCGGCTGCCTCTGCTGCGAGGCGCGCGGATGGGGCCGGGCGGGGACGAGAGCGTGAGGTATCTCTTCGCCCCGCCCCCTCTCCTCTTCCACTCCTGTCCGCTAAAACACACACACGGAGTATCTCTCTCTTTCAATCTTGCCCTTTCACTAAAGGGTATAATGTGGCACGGAGAGAGAGTCGATTTGATCCGCCCCTCCCCTTTCTTCTCCCTACGCCCTCCCGATGAGGGTCGCGACGCCCGTCACTCACCACCAAAAGCCGGCGGTGATTGGGCGCGGGGCGCGGCGCGGCGAGGGCGGAGGCTGATTGGAAGGCAGGTTGGCGTGTGCGGGTGGGAGTGCGCGTGTGATTGGCAGGAATGAAGGTGAGGGAGAGAGGAGGGTCGGCACAGAGAAAGAGAGAGACAGAGTGCGCGCGCTGGGCGCGAAAGATGTGCCAGTGGCTTCTGGGAGAAGGAGGGCTGGAGAGATGAGCTAAGTGAGGGCAAGGTGGAGGTGTGTCGCCCTTTACTGGGCTTCACCTTGGAATCCTTTATAATTTATTATTGCCTGCAGCCTCCCTATCCAGGTTTAGGCAGAGTCCGATTCGTACCTCTGCAGCTGATTCGTTATGGTTTCGTGCATGGTTTCCCAGCTGGAAATCGATATATCTCAGTTCAGGTTTTAAAAGCACGACTCATGGAAATTCAGTCAAAATTCACTATGGCTCCCAAGAGAACGTATTTTTAGCAACTGCACAAGATGATACCGGTAGGAGTTCCCCTGTGGCTGATGGCAGCTACTGCTTCCACACGGGATGAAAAGGCTTAGCCGAAATAGGTTATTAAAGTTGCAAGTGGCCAGGCTGCCCCATGAGAGCTGAAATCATGTGAGAATTGTGATCATGTTAATTTGGTGGGTAGGTTGCATAGGTTGGAAATGGCTGGGTGGATGTTTTCATAATTCTAATTCTTAGAAGGTGGTTTCTTCATCCTGAGATAACTGGATTGTAAAAGCCACCCAAGTTTGGATGTGTGTATGTATATATGTGAAGTAAATAAACTTGGGAGTGGGTAGCGGACTAGAGTGATATTTATTAGCAACAATGCTGTAAGCACCTTGGAAAAATTTGGGGTGCCTATCTGGATTTACAGAGCTTATTTTCCATAAACTCCTTTGAACACATGAGAAATTGTAGTACTGTATGTAAATAGACTGAGAGCACCTGCAGACTGTCAGTATTTTGCAGAAAGCCTTCAAGTGCATGCCTGGAAATGTAGGTTTGTACAATCAAAAGTGTATTAAAGTGCTGTTGCCCTACTATAACAAACTCACTTTTATGGAAATAAGCTTTCTGTATTTAGGAAGGCAAAGGGACCCCTGACAGTTAAATCCAGTCGCGAACGACTGGGGTTGCGGCGCTCATTTCGTTTTACAGGCCAAGGGAGCCGGCGTTTGTCCGCTCTGCAGTTTTTCCGGGTCATGTGGCCAGAATGACTAAGCCGCTTCTGGCGCAGTGGAACACTGACACCAGAGCAGCGCACGGAAACACTGTTTACCTTCCTGCTGGAGTGGTACCTATTAATCAGAAGCAAATCAGGATGAATGCTTATCCATAATCTTCCTTTAAAGAAATCAGAATTAAAATTCAATAAAAGACCATATATAATCTAACCTCTCTGAAAGCTTAGCAAGTGAAACAGGATGAATGCTCAGTATGCATGTCATTCCATGGATACAGTGTGGGCTCCAGTGTTTGATCTAAGGTCCTTCTATAGCTCCCCCTGCTATCTGTGAATAGTGGTTAAGTGGTGCCCCGATTATGGAATACTCTTCCTAATGAGATTCATCTAGTGCATATGTTGGTGTTTTGTATTGTAAAACAGCATTAAAATTTATTTGAAGGATAAAATATAAATTCATATAATAAGAAGGAAGGAAGCAAAATAATCTGTTGGTAGTGCATCTGCTGCCAGGAATGAAATGCTGCTTGCCTTGACCTCTGTTCTATTTGTATATCTGTAAACAGGCAAATATTTCAAAACACTAACTCTCCAGTGCTGTCCTTCAAAAGAAACCAAAATTGAAGTACTGCTGTCCCTGGAATCTCACCATTCAGAGAATGCTGAGTGGGAAGCAATTTATGTATGTTGTCAAGTTCAAAGGCAATTAGTCTAAAACAGCTTTCCGAGTCATGTGGCCAGCATGACTAAACCGCTTCTGTGCCAACAGGACACTGTGACGGAAGCCAGAGCGCACGGAAACGCCGTTTACCTTCCCGCCGGAGCGGTACCTATTCATCTACTTGCACTGGCATGCTTTCGAACTGCTAGGTTGGCAGGAGCTGGGACAGAGCAACGGGAGCTCACCCTGTTGCGCAGATTCAAACCGCTGACCTTCTGATTGGCAAGCCCAAGAGGCTCAGTGGTTTAGACCACAGCACCAGCCACGTCCCCATCCCAGTAGTGTATGGTACTTCCTGTCCCCCCCGCCCAATTCAGTTGTTAAACTAAGTTGGCTGTCCTTGATAATTTCAGGGTGCCAAGGTGGCATGTTCAAATTATTGTTCTACAGTACAGTACAAAATAAAATGTATTTTAAAAACAACAACAGTGGCTAGTTAATTCTTCCTGATAATTAAAATCTGAAGTTCTGAATCCTGTTTGAGGAATCAGCCTTTAAAGAGTTGGAGGCTCCTTTACAGGCAAAAAAAATCTGAAGTCTAGTTCTAGCTTTACTTGTCTGTGTTTGCTGGATTTTGAAAGTACACAAAGGCAGTAAGATAATACCTTTAATTGCTCTTACCACCATAGGTTAGTCTGCAGGTATCGCCTTACCTTCTTTGTTTCTGGCCTTCCCTGGGATCAACACGTTCAAAAAAGGCTCTGTATCAAATTCTTTATTTTGGGCACTTAAAGGATATAACCACATTCACTCTTCATTTATTTCTGATTCACCATGCTAATACAAGCAAGAGCAGCTACCAAGGACTGCTCAGCAGGAGGCTCTTATTGTTTTGATCAAGGACAAGGATACGTTTCAACACTGTGCAGCTGAACTCTGGTCCAGAATAAATAGTAGAGTCTCACAAGGCACTCGGATCCAACACAAAATATTTCTCAGAGTAGACAAGGACCACAAGCCACATCCTGTAAACATTTTACTGAAAGCCCCTTTAGAATTTGCCCTCCCCATGTTCCAAACGTGTGGAGGAGGAATGGAGAGTGCTGACCCCTGCCCAGGACAAAAGATCTTAAGGAGGGACTTCGCTGCATTTGGCTGAGTGGCCATTAGCTCCTCTCGGTCACTGCATACTTTCTCCCTACAGACCTACTGCCAAACAGAGGGGTCTGGACGAGACACCAGGAGAAGCAGGGACATTGGGACTGGGGACAACAAATGTGTTCCTTCAACTCCACGAGTGGAGGGCAGTTTGTGGAGTCAGGTAGTAAATGCAGCTTGAGCATAGGTGGAGGTGCAGCTTAACACTCCCAACGAATCCACTGCCCCACATCTCGTATCCAGAGAGGCAGCCCCCCCCCCGCCACTTTTAGTTTACATCCACCAAAACTCAGCCCTCTCTTTGCCTTTGCCTTTGTGTCGCACTCAAAAACTGCAGTCTGCCCTTTGCTCCCTTTCCTGTGACATATTACATCATTCACATTACACCATTCTTCAATGGGACATGGGGGCAAGGTCTATTTTTTTCCTTATTGAGAAGACTTAAGGAAGATAGAGCTTTTAAGAGCAATTGTATAATCATCAGCTCCCATGGAGGCACATCACCTGCATATCCTGGGCTATTAATCCATGGTTTTCCCATCCAAAATTACGCCTGGCAGATTTGCTAGGACTGTTATTTCTGGCTCCATTAACCCTCTCCTATCCCAAAAATTTATCGTACAACAATGTACATCTTCACCACAATTACATGCTTAAAATTAAGACCCAGGTCCCCATTTCCTTTAATAGATACTGGGTCAGTGGTTTTGAACCAGTGTGCCGTGGCCAGGGGCGTAGCAAGGGGGGGCGGGCCGCCCCGGGTAGTGCCCTGCTGGGGGTGACAATTTGGGCTTATTTAAAAAAAAATTGGGGGTGGAGCCGCAGGGGCGGCCAGCGAGGAGCGGTGTCACCCCCCCTCGCTGGCCGCCCCTGCGGCTCCGCCCCGGCAGCGCCAAAAATAGCCCCCCCTTCCAGCGGCTTTTTCCGCTGCTGGCTGGCTTGCAGAGCCGGGGAATGGAAAGGGGCGGGTCAGCGAGGAGGGGTGGCACCCCATCCTGGCTGGTCCGCTCCTCCCCTCGCCCCTGCGGGCGCCCGGCAGCGGGATAAAAAGCCCTTTAAAAGAAAGGAAAAGGCAAGGCAAGCAAGCTGCTTGCCTTGGCTTTCCTTTCTTTTAAATGGGTTTTCTCCCTGCTGCCGGGGCGGAGCCGCAGTGACGCCGTGACGTCACGACGCGACGTCACGATGCCCCGCCCCCAGGGGTGCCTCTGGTCGTCGCCGCCCCGGGTAGCAAGGAGGCTTCCTCCGCCCCTGGCTGTGGCACCCTGAGGGGCCTCGAATGATGGTCGGGTACCGTGGGCAATGCTGGCCTCTGTCCCTCTTTTCTTCCCTCCCTCCTCTGATGCCCTCTTCCTCCCAAAGGCTTACACAGGGGGTGCTACTCAGGCCCCCTGTGGGGCAGGGTGAGGAGGCACCTCTCTTTGGGGCAGGGGAGGGCAGCCCAGAGACCAGGGTCTGCAGCTGCAGATGCCCAGAGGATTCCTAAGGAGAGGGGAGAGAAGAGGAGGCTGAGGGAACACTCTACAAGGGAGGGTGTTCGAAAAAGGGTGAGGGGCTGCCAGCTCTGCAGGCAAGGGGCTGGGCTCCTGAGCCCCACAGGGGTGCCACAGAAAGAATGTAGTTGGTCAAGGGAGCTGTGGACTCAAAAATGTTGAAAGCCTCTGTACTGGGTAAGTTAAGACACTGTTCCAGCTGACTGTCATTTGGCCATATAGTTAACTACAAATAATTTGTTATCATGATGCCCAGGCCAGTCTTGAAAGCTGCAAAGGCAGCAGAAGGCTGTTCACATGGACTCTAGTGCTTAAGCTTATGTGCTGGCTGCCACATGGGGCACATGCATCATCCCACATGCATTACTCCATAAGCAGCTGTGTTCTGCTGCCTGCCTGCTGTTCTCCTTGTAGAACAGATCCACATTTTAAATTTTTGCAAAAGGCTAGACATTCTTTCTGCAGATATCCTTAATCAATGTGTGGTACAACTGAAAAAATGATTATATGTACTACAATTGACCATGGGCGGGAGACACTATTGAGACTGAATCCAAAATGTCTGCACATCAGTATTTCTTTATGTAAACAACATGGTTTTATAGGCTTGTTATGAATTAATAGTACTTTTTATTCAATACTAGCTGTTGAAACTTGGCTGCCCTTCAGGAAAGTCCAGAAATTTCACCTGGTCTGGAATGCAGCTGCCAGGGTTTTTGTATTTTTTTTTCTGGGACTCTTCACTCATATCTGTTGATAGCAAGCCAGATCTTTATATGAATCAGATTTCACTGGTGGCAAATTTATTTCCGGGATAAATTAAACTTGCTGGCTTTGATCTTGAAAGCATTAAACTGGGACCAGATAATCATAGGAACTACCTCTCCCTGGACAAACCTGTCCAGGAACTCTGTGCCACATCTAAGGCCTGCCTCTCAGATAGATGTGCATTGGTGATGGCACCAAGATAGTGGTGGCAGCAAGACTGTGGAACAGCCATCGAAGAATGATATGCCCGGCCACCTCTTTTTCAGCTTCAAGGCAAGGTATAAAAACAATTTTGCTTCAGTGGGCATCTTTTAGTTCCTTCTCTTTGGCTGCGGTCCTAAACACACATCCTAAGGAGTAGGATTAATGAATATGTCGTTTCGGTTCATCTCGCTTTCTCATTTTTCTAACCTTAAAGTCAGTTATCCACATTTGGGCAGCAATTTGCGATTTTTGTTTTGTTTTGTTTTTAAATCTTCATGAAAATTCATCAGTATGTCAGTAAAGAAATTAACAGCATTTAGTGCAAATTCCTCCCAAAATACATATTTTTATGTGCAGTTTTGAGGGATAGACACATTTTTGCAAGCAATTTTACTTAATGTAATGCATTTTTCTATGTTATTTTCATTAATATGTGCAATATATTTCCCCTAATATACAAACTGTTTGGTAGGAGAATTGCATCTCAAAATTCAGAGAAGTGTGAACAGCAAAGTATAGTTGTGCTTTGGCTCACGTTGTGGTCTGAGAAGTACAAATTTGATAGTTTCTCATTAAATGCCAACAAAATCAAATTTCTCTCCCATCCCTTCTAAGGAGTAAGCGTCACTGGACACAGTGGGACTTACTTCTGAATAAGAACACATAGGACTTAATTTTTAAATCAGCTGCTGTAATTGTCTGTTGTTTTATTTGATTATATTGTAAACATTTGTGAAACACTTTTAGTGTATCTTGATTCCCGAAAGTTCAGAGAAATAAATAATACATATAAGGCTCTCAAAGCAATTCAGATTTTTTTCTTTCTTTCCCCGACAAATTGGTTTAACAGCACAATCCTGTGTACACAACTTAGCTGGGAGTAAATTGCTTTGAACACTCTGCAACTTATTACTGTGTGTGCATACGCAGAACTGCGCTGTAAATAAAGTAATGCCGTTCTTATACTATGGATGACAATTGCCCATTGTCCAAAACACATGAATACAGGAAATATTATTTATATAGCATTTTTATTTTTCACCCACGTTGCCTCTGCAAAGCTTTAGCAGCCTTTATGAGAACGGTTTGATTCCTCTTTCGAGTTACAGAGAGAAATCATGTCTGCATAATAAGACTATATTTAAAAATTGGACTCTTTTAAAAAAAAGTTTTATAATGACTTATTCATCAGTACAGCACTGTAGTTTCATTGTCAGAGATGTGCTTTTTTTTGCAGGGAAGGCATTCTAATTTTGTAACAATTTGCAGGGGGGATCCTCAAATGGCATTTTCTGCAAAGTGACAGTGGTTTCCAGCGCAGCGATTGCTTTATTTCTCAGGCTCCACCAATTTGCTTTTGACACTCATAGCTTCCAATTATAATGGGGTCTATACCATAACATCTTCCAGTTACATTGGGTCTCTGGACCATAATAGCATTTTTATTTTATTTCTTATTTTTGGTCAAATCTGTCAGCTTTTCATATGCCTTTATCAGAGCAGCACCTTTTCACTAACTACCAGTATGTGTCACTTCTTGTCTTAATCAAACCAAGGCAGGTGGTCCATCATTTTTGTATATGGGAATTAGTGTTCTCTTCCCAAAACAAAGCTCTGTGGACTGTAAAGACTTAAGTTCTTTTCTGCCAGGTGAGATGCTGAAAGGTGTGCAAAACCTGTGAAATTCAATGCGGGAGCCAAAGCCTGAGCTTCCAAGTGGAGATGGTCATTAGGCTTGTATGCATTACAAGAGACATTCAGTCTAGCCTTTGGTGGTCATGCTCTTTTTCCTAATGATGTTTCCTAGTATACTGGGGGATTTCTTTCGCCCAACCTCTGTCCCCTTTCCTAAATCCCAACCACAAAATCTACACATTAACTAAGTTGTAGAATCCAAAATATAAACAGCATATTTTTGTTGTGCTTTGAAACCACCTAAATAACAAAGTCACTAAATATAACTGAAGCGAAAGGATGATGGAGCTTTCCTTTTTAGAAAAACCTCCAGCCACAAATAATTTCAGCCATATGGAAATGTTAGTGATACATTTTCTGGAAAGGGGGTAGTCTTATGGCTACAGATTTTTTTATATATATTTAAGGCTGATTGCTGGATGATGATGATGATGATAATAATAATTATTATTATTATTATTATTATTATTATTTATTTATTTATTTATTTATTTATTTATTTATTTATACCCTGCCCATCTGGCTGAGTTTCCCTCTTGACGTCTCATCAATAGTTAATAATGGCATGAAATAAGTCTCCTGATAGCTGGAAGCGCTCGCTAGGTTTTGACAAGCGATATACCCATCAGAACTGACGCCCTTTCAAGTGAGTAGACAGGCAAATAAATGCCAAAAAGCAGTCAGAGAGGAAGGGACGATGAGCTGAACATTTCTTGCCGGGGTTAGATGGAAACTGGGGTGCAGGCTTGTGGGCATGGGGACAGAGGAAGCTGTTGTGCTGAATCAGAAAATTAGACCATCGATTTAGGTGCTTTCAGGGGTATACAATATGGTGCCCATCAGCACACATGTGCCTGCACAAGTCTTCCCTGGTGTCCGCAAGACCTCCTTCCCACATTGAAGAAGCACTTTATTGTAGCCAGTAGAGCAAGTAGGTTGCAGTGCATGCTTTGTTGTGGTGCGGTCAGGCTTCAGGGAATCGGATCCCTTCCCCGGTGGCAGCAAAGAAGCAGATATAAAAGTAGAAGAGTTCTTAAAGGTAAAGGAACCCCTGACCATTAGGTCCAGTCGTGTCCGACTCTGGGGTTGCGGCGCTCATCTCGCTTTATTGGCCGAGGGAGCCGGCGTACAGCTTCCAGGTCATGTGGCCAGCATGACTAAGCCGCTACTGGCGAACCAGAGCAGCGCACGGAAACACAGTTTCTTTCTCGCCAGAGCGGTGCCTATTAATCTACTTGCACTTTGACGTGCTTTCGAACTGCTAGGTTGGCAGGAGCAGGGACCAAACAGTTTATTCAATAATCACACCGAGAGACAAAGGAATGCAGTCTCTCTCTAGAAATGGTGTTGCTCCAAGTAAGGCCTAACCCCCCTTCGTCTCTGTTATCATATGTCAGCCCTGTGCCAGCTGACCTCTGCTTTCTGTCTCTAAGCTTTCTGTTCGGCTACTCTCAGTGCCCTGCCTAGTTCTGGGAGAAGGAGGCTCAGGAATGCTCTTCAAAGACACTGAGTGTCAGCTGTTTCTTTTCCGGTGTTTCTTTCTTCTTCCTGCTGTTCCTCTTCCAATATTTCCCAGCTTCTCCCCTCTGCAGTCTCTGAACTATGTCCTTCTGCAAACCACTGTTCTAAACCTATACAGTCGTACCTTGGTTCTCAAACACCCCAGAACTTATACATTTCGGCTCCCAAATGATTGAAAACCGGAAGTGAGTGTTCCAGTTTTTGAGCGTTCTTTTGGAAGCTGAACATCCAACAGGGCTTCCGCGGCTTCTGATTGGCTGCAGGCACTTCCTGCAGCCAATCAGAAGTCGTGCTTTGGAAGTCGAACGTTTTGGAAGTCGAACGGACTTCTGGAACGGATTCCGTTCAACCTCCGAGGTACAACTGTACTGTCCTCCTTTTCTCAGGAAGGTTCAGGAGAAGGGGGGGCGGCCCCAACATTCCTCCTCAGTCCAGCGCCTGACAGGTGCCCGTTGCACATTCACTGGTTTGCACATGCCCCCATAGTGACCCTGCTGATTGGCAGCTGCTTTCCAGGGTTTCTTCCATCCCTACTTGGAGATGCTGGAGATTGCACCTGGGACCTCCTGCATACAAAATGGATGTTCTACCACTGAGCTGTAGCCCTTCCACAAAGGGTGTGTGGAGCTTCCTATGTCAATCTCTGGAATTCTGATGCAAAGTTCGGACAATTTGATGCTTGTAGTAGAGTGCAGTTTGCTTCCACTATTCTCTGTAGTTTTGTAAAATAAATAATTACAAAGAGATTGCAAGTCTGCTGTGCTCCCCCATCCAAATGAACTAAGCCCTGTGTAACAATACCCCCCAGAATTTCTTAGTGCACAGAAGTTGCTAGCACTTAACAATACAATAGCACCAAGAAGAGATATTTAGACTACAATCCCATACCTGCTTCTGCATAGACACATATAGCATTGCACTGTTAACAAAACTGTGCCATTTTTTCTTGATAGAAACTGTTAAATATGTTTATGCATGCACAGAGTTACACTGCTATACGTCTTCTCAGATGAATACGATCATAAGAGCTAAAGAGCCTCTGGCAAAATATGGGCATTTCTTATAAATCTATGACGAATATTATTTGTCAAGCAGGTGCCAATGTGTGGATTTTCAGAGAAGATAAAAAGCACCGCCATGACGGGGGGGGGGGGGGAGAGACACGGATCACTAATGGCAGCACAGGCAAGCAGACAAACCATTTTTACTTATCTTTGCATTTTTTCCCTGACAAACCTGTTCCTGTTTCCACAATGATCTCTCTTTGTTCGTGCTAAGAGATTTAACAGTACGCTGAACAGAAACAAGAAGGGAGGATCAGATCAAAATCTCTGTATCCTCCTCATTTACAATTAGCTGTAAAAATGTTTCATTGCATTTCCTTCTTTACTGTTCGTAGCTGTCTGAGGAAAGTGCCTAAGATGTCTGATAAGTTGCTTAGATGCCAGACGACTTAACATTCTTGATTTACGGTAAATTCTAATCAGCTTTTGAGCAGATACAGCACCTAAAAAGCGATCTCTCTCAAAGGGCATAGAACATCTATTTGACCGTGGAATCAGATACATATCTACACGGAAGTAAGCCTTGTTGAGTTCAATGGGATATACTGCCAGGTAAATGTGAATTGGATTGCAGTCTAAAACACTGTGGGGTGTATCCAATGAAGTCATCCTGTGTGTGCAAGGAGTTTCTCTCCCTCTTCTCCAGCTTTGGATGGTTGGGGGAACCCCTAGAACAGATATGGGGGTGTGGAGAGAGAAGAGGGAGAAGTCCTGTTGTGCATGTGGAACTCCTTGCACTAATGCGGCTTCCGACAAATTAAAACACGGTAAGACATCAAACACTAAAAAATTCCCTATACAGGACCACCTTTGGCCTTCCACAGATGTTGCCAAACTACAACTCCCAGTTTGTTCTAGGAAGCGTGTCCGATGGCCAGGCATTTTATTTATACATAAAAAGGATGCAAAGGAACAAAGAGGCAGTCAGCGAGAGCAGAGCCCATCAAAGTCCGGTCCCATGTGCATTGTCACTGAACAGAAATATGCAGGCGTATGGTGCGAAAGCTAAAATATTGACTGAATCCATAGACCCTCTGCCTCTTGGGCTCCAGGCAGTTAGTTCCTAACAGTGAGTATAACAAACATGTATTCATTCTTATTATTTATTTATTTTTCCTCTGAACGCTAAGCCTGTCACAAAATGCATGCTTCCAAATCTTGCTTCTGGTGTTCTCAAGACTTGCTTGCCCAACAGAATATACTGCCTCATCAGTTCTTCACTGTATTTATTGTCTGAAAAATATGTGTTTTATCTTTCCTACCTGAAGCAATGCAAAACATTTGAGTGCGCTAGTGTGCATACTAACTCAGAAGGAAGTCCCACTTTTTTTCAGTGGAGCTTACTCTCGGGTAAATACATTCCCAGACTGCAACCAGGACAGTCTATTAAGGATGAAACAAACACTTTTGTCCAAAGCATAGTTTGGCTCCCAGGAATGTGAAGTATATAACCATGGATTCCTTGTAGTGATCTCATTTCCTTCCTTGTTCATCTTGGAATGTCCAGCTTTTGTTGCATTTAGGGTTGTTTTTTATTTATTTATTTCTTAATTCAGATAAAACAGATCAGAAAATCCACTGAACTACTTTCAACGCAGTCAACACAGATCAATCAGCTTCTTGCAAGAAGAGGAATTCTTAATATGTATGCCATGTTCTCTTTTATTGAGGGGGCAGCTCTGCATCTATATCCCTGTGTGCTCAGCAAGCTTCCCTTTCCTTGAAGTGCTCCAAGTTCCTGTCACAAGACAACCAGGGTGGCCTGTGCCAATTCCTGTATCTTACTGATGTAGATAATGCAGGTCTGGTGAAAGTCAGATTAGCATCAGCCTGCACACGCAAGGTTTTTAATTAGGTCATTTGGTACGCCATTTTATCTGTACTTTAGATACAATTAACTGATCTAGAAGTGTGGTGGAGGTGGTGGAATTATGAGTCAGTGTAACCCCCTATGTGTAGGTTGGTGCAGCCCAGAAGGATTGAATGCTCAATAATATTTCTCGGCTCTTATTACCTTGCATAATGAAAATTAAAATAATGTCTATGGATGACTAATTAGCTGGGGGATGGGGAGTCTGTGTGCATCTGGCATTATTTGTGTGAGCCAGTGTGGTGTAGTGGTTAAGAGCGGTGGACTCGTAATCTGGGGAACCGGGTTCGCGTCTCCGCTCCTCCACATGCAGCTGCTGGGTGACCTTGGGCTAGTCACACTTCTTTGAAGTCTCTCAGCCCCACTCACCTCACAGAGTGTTTGTTGTGGGGGAGGAAGGGAAAGGAGAATGTTAGCCACTTTGAGACTCCTTCAGGTAGTGATAAAGCGGGATATCAAATCCAAACTCTTCTTCTCTTCATATTTGTGTCATGGCTGCAGGTCTTTATCCTTCAAGGTGCATGACAAGTTTGCCATTGTCATACTGCTTTGCAACTACAAGTGTTGCAAAGAATGTAATTACATTTTCAAATCTGTTTTCTCTGGAAGCCACAACAAAACAAAGACAGCATATCTTCAAAGTAGTAGTGAAGTGCCCATTACTTTGGTGGGTTATTTTTTTTTTTTTTTTAAAGTTAGGATTGGCTGCTTACGAAGCTCCATGCACTTCCAGTTTTCTCTTTGGACTCAGAGGGACTATAGCATTGTTCATGTGTTAATTACTTCTGCATTTTGCTCTTTGTGGGCAAATGCTATATTGTTTTGTACTGTGGTGGTTAGTGCTCCCTCAAGTTGGTGAGGTTGCAATGAGGTCACAGAGGTGTAGCCAATGAGATGTCACAGTGGCAAGTTCTGGTTCCCCCCCCCAATCCTTCTCCCTTGCAAAGAAACAGTGGACAATTAAACATTGCCGTTTTATTAACGCTTAGAACCTAAAGTGTCTTAACATGGTTCAGACACTTAACATGGTTCAATTTCTAATGTGAGTTTGTGACACTATAACTGTATATTACTCAGACGTGAGCTGCACTGAATTCCATGGGGATTTCTCCCTGATAAGTATATACAGGACTGCAGTCTGAATGGGTTAGTCCTAAATAGAGATGGAAGGATCTGTCCATTTCGGTTCTGTTAGATTCTCATTTTTCCAACCTTAAATTCAAGGAGTCTGGAGATCCATTTTTCACTAACCCCGTCGAATTCTCATAAAATTCTTGAATTTTGTAGAATCTCATGGAACCTTCCTGACTTTCAGAGAGTTATATTTCCCCCCCTCTCCTAGACGTTTTTCAGCCATGTATATGTGGATCAGTGTCTCTCTTCAGAGTGTTGCAAAGGATGTAAATCCTGTTTTCAGCATCAGTGATCAGATGGAGGATTTTCACAGACAATATTACAGATCTGACCATGAAGGTGTTAAATGACACTTGCTGGGAAAACTACATTGACAGTGTAAAGGCAGTGAAGCACCAGTGTTCCCCTGTTCGAGTACCACAGTCAAGCCAAGACAGGAATCAAACCATCACTGACTTCCAATTTCTGGTCTCATTGTGGTTTGGCATGATACCATGTTCTGTGTAAACATTGTAAGCAAGGCATCACAACTGCAGCCAACCTCAGCATCTCAACCACTACTACTTTGAAGAGATGCTGTCTTTGTTTTGTTGTGGCTTACAGAGAAAACAGATTTGAAAATGTAATTACATCCCCACAAGGAATGACAGAAAACCTGGGTGTTGACATTGTCTTCAGTGAGGTATATAATCACCATCAGTTTGGTTACAATTACAGAGAAGATGATAGGAAGCTTGGGAGAAAATTGAAAAGGGAAATCCCCCATTGCTTCGTCATTAACTATGAACACCAATATCTGGGATCCCCTCAAAACCAGTGCCAAAGTTTTGCAGGCATTTTGCAGCGAAAACCTCACATTTTGCAGCACCCCACAAACGGAGCAATAGCCACTCAAACCCAGGGGTCAAAGGGTAACCAAAACCCCAACATTGCCTGGCTACTTGGGAGTGAACCCATTGAAATAAATGGACCAAATCAGTTAGGTTTATTAACTTAAATGGGTCTACTTAGTATCTAATGTTGTATACAACTCTGTCAGCTAGATATCAGTATCAGTATAAACGGCCTCGGTCCTGTATACCTGAAGGAGCATCTCCACCCCCACCGTTCAGCCCGGACACTGAGATCCAGCGCCGAGGGCCTTCTGGCGGTTCCCTCACTACGAGAAGCAAAACTACAGGGAACCAAGCAGAGAGCCTTCTCGGTAGTGGCGTCCGCCCTGTGGAACGCCCTCCCATCAGAGGTTAAAAGGATCAACAACTACATGACATTTAGAAAACACCTTCAGGGAAGTTTTTAATCTGTGATGTGTTAATGTATTTTAATGTTTGCTGGAAGCCGCCCAGAGTGGCTGGGGAGACCCAGCCAGATGGGCGGGGTACAAATAATAAATTATTATTATTATTATTATTATTATTATTATTATTATTATTGAATTGCTTTTATATATGAGCTGTTTCTGTTTCGAACGGTTACATGAATTGTTTTTTACATATGCAGTTGGTTTAACAGTTTTTATACCTGTACCGGTGCTTTTTTTCTGGGGGTACTCAAGGGTACACAGCACCTTTTCTTTTATCCAAATGTTAAAAGTGTGGCACTTACTGTAACAACTTCATGATGAGTACGGGCACCTATTTTTCTTAAAAAACAAAACACTGCCTGTTAACTGTTTTATGTATGTTTTTATTGGGCTGTAAATTGCTTTGGAGGGATGCGGGTTGGCGCTGTGGTCTAAACATAAATCTGGCACTGCTGGTATCAATAGTAGAAACATTCTTTAAATTTTGATAATTTCTGACAAAAGAATTGGGTCACCCTGGAGCAGTGAAAACCAGCATATATTCCTGTTGGCATCGAAGGCAACTAAATTAATAAATCCAAGCAGACAAGGCCGTAAGAAAGGCCATCAACGCTGCTAAAGAGTCGTGTGGTGTATCTAGGGGCAATGTCACAGCTGCATAGCCTCTTTTTTTGGGGGGGCTTCATTCTAGCTGTTTATAATAGCGTAAAACCAGGAGAATAATTTAATTTTCAATGGTACGAATATGCTTTGTGAGGGAAGGTTTATTTGTTTGTTTGTTTGTTTGTTTGAACGGGAAAGATTTTTTATTTTGCATTTTAATGCTTTGCACTAGGCTCATAAGACAGAAAAAAAACTCCTCAATTTATGGATTTTGTTTAATGTGTGCTTTAGGGCATTCCTGCAAATTCAGCAACTCACAGCTATCAAAATGACCCCGACAGTTAGAATCTGTCATAATAGACAAGGCAGCATTTACCTTTTACTTACTGTTTAGTCAAGGGACTAGCTGTAATGATACTCACATCAGCGGTAATCATCCAGCAATCTCACAACAGTGTTATTTCGATCCTGAGTAGTATATTCCCCATTAAAGAAGGGGGGGCGGGCAGGGGGAGTTGTTATTTTTTGAAATGCTAATGTACTTTGGGAAATAATGTATCTCCTTGGAATTTCAAAGAACAAAGGGTATATTGATCCTGATTTAGGGTTTTGAAGGTGGGGGGAGAGATTTTGCTACGGGTCAGCCCAGTATGAGACTCGGGCAAAGCATCTGTGTGTTGGCCTCTTTTTGAGAAAAGCCTAAATAAAATGTGTTAAATGAACAAGGCAATAATTAAGCAGCCTCTGTTTCTGTCAGCAGTGCAAGAAAAGTGAGAAATAATTAAACAAGCAGTTGCTGAAATCACTGCTGACCACCCCAACACCATTTTTCCCCCCACCTCAGGAGATACACACACACACATACATACGTACAGCTCATTAGTTCACATTCCCACAATGAAAGAAAGGCACAGTTCAGTGTAGTTTTAAGAAATATAATTATAATGATTAGCATTACTCATTCTGAGTTGGTAGCAATTCTTTTCATGTACTTTGTCATGTTGTGCTGTACAGGACATTTTTTTTTAACCATTCTTGGGCAGTCGTGCACTGGAAATTTGCATGGTTTGCAATTCTACCGTGGATTGCGGAATATAACCTGAGATGGAGAATGAGATCTAGCAGCTGTTAAAATAATCTTGATCATCTGAGGTTTTATTATTATTTTTAAAGGGCAGGTTTCTAGAGCTCATCATTCCGGCTTCCAAAAATTAATTATCATAGTCAGTTGTTTGAAAACACATGATTTTGGCAGAACCCTTAGAACAGGGCTGGCCAGCATGATGCCTCCCAGTCCTTTTGGATTAAAACTCCCATCAGCCCTTGCCACCGTGGCCAATCGTGAGGGATAATGGGGGTTGTGGCCCAAAACATCTGGAGGGCATCAAATTGGCTACCCCTCCCATAGAAACACCACAAGAAAAATAAGTGTAGATGTTGTGGACTGGTTGGATGCAGAGGAACGGTGGGAGGAACCAGCTGAGCAGCCACCAAGCGAAGAAGGCTCAGAGCCCAGGGAGTTGTGATGGGACAATGACAAGCAGTTAGAGGAAAAAGATGGGGAAGAGGAGGTGTCAGAAGCTGAAGAGGTGAGCTGGGAGAGTCTGTGGCAGAGAGAAGTCCAGAATCAGATGCTGAAGCTGACGAGCCGGAGGAAGGAGGTCAAGAAGCAGAGATGAGTCAGGCTGGTGAAGAGTTATGGGTATCTCCCCCTCCTGCTGTGACAAGCTCCCCTCCTCCCAGAACCAGGAGAGGCAAGAAAAGGGCGGAGGAGAGGTTGGCTGCATGCAGGCGTAGTCTCCGATTGCTCGGAGAAAGCCCTGGAGAGGAGGAGACTTAGACAGCTGTGTGGAGGCAGGGACCTTTAGTCTTGGCAAGTGATTTCATGGAGTAAGACCCACAGGGAATGAGCCGCTATGCTCATTAGGCCTGACTCTGAGCCAAGTCTGTGGAGATCATGCTTTTGCTAATAAAGAGTTAACTCTAAATTTGAACCGTCTGATTTCTGACTGGCATGCTCTGTGACAGTATGTCACAGTTACCCCAAACCCATAGGATGAAATTAGTGCGTTTCTCTTAACTTAGAAGCCCACTTCAGTAGCCGTCATATTATGTTAAGTAGCTTTAATCATCTGTTCAGAGAAGAGGACATAGTGGAGAAACAGATAAAGGACTCAGCTATACAGCTGCAAATATAATGTTTAAAGCATGTTTTAAGTGCATTATACAAATGCGACACTAGATGGCGCCGATGAGCTAATGGCAAATTCCATATATATTTCACAACGTTTTTTCTTTAGAAAAACATTTTCACAGCGTTTTTTAATATCTGTATAGATTCAGCCTTAGTTTTTGCCTTCTATCGCCACCCACCAAATGGAAAGTAAACAGTAGCAAGCACAGCCTGATTATTGCAGTATGATACTTTATGATCCATACAAATGCCTATTTGCATGTGCCTTTCTTCTTTTTGGATTGGGTTGTAAAAGGAAGTACCACCACTATCCCATGGTAAGGGCAGAATGATTATGATGGTGTTTTAAAAATCTTAAGACTCCAAGTCATTTAATTTATGTCAAGCATTCCTCAATTCATTTCTGAGAATCACAACTTTCTCTTTGTGTTCTGTTAGTTTATATCTTGGTAATTAAACCCTGCTCGTTAATGAAAATTCCTTCTATCTTGTGTAATGTTGAAGCGACCAAAAAAAAAAAAAAAAAAAGGAAGAGGCCTATTTAATTCCTTGTTATCTTGCAATAATTTCCTTTCCCCCCCTCTCTTTCAGTTTTAAGTGGTTCGCATCAAAGTCAATTTTCTAACGTAATGCTCTAAATTTAGGCTCCTCGTATGGCTAGAAGACGTTGAGGAAGACTGCAGGGTGGTTCTTTTTGTATGAGATCTCAGAAATAGAAACATTTTAATCGTTTACTAATTTGTTTTCCCTGTTATTTTTGTCAGTTCGGAGAAAACTCAGGATAGCAGTGCAAATTTGTGCTGTACGGTGAGGATATTTGTTAAGAAGAGCCTCACTAGGTCAGGCCAAAGGCCTATCTATCCCCATATCCACCCCAGGTGCCTACTGGAATCCCACAAGCTGTTCTTTTACTTAGCTTAGGACAAATACTCAGGAAAACTACTCTTCTGGAATGACATGATGGTTTGCCAGCCACTTTCATTTCTCCTGTTACTGGGTGGGCGGGTAGAACAGAGGGTGTTAATAGCAATAAGTTTCTAAAGTGAGGGCCAAATTAGGCATGAATCGAATCAGTACATTACGTTAAAAAATTGTTTTTGCTACAAGCTCCCCCTTTACAGGGAACCAGGCAGAGGGCCTTCTCGGCAGTGGCAACCTCCCTGTGGAACGCCCTTCCATCAGATGTCAAGGAGATAAATAGCTATACAACTTTCAGAAGACATCTGAAGGCAGACCTGTACTGGGAAGGTTTTAATGTTTGATTATGTTTTTTATATGTGCCCAGAGTGGCGGTGGCAACCAGAGAGAGCGAGAGAATAGAACCATATAGAGTACAATCTGAAGGCATACTTAAACTGAACAGTCTTTGGATGGCAATGGAAGACTCTCAAGGTGGGCAAGAGATTAATCTTCTTGCAGCAGGGTGTTCCATACAGTGGTACCTCGGGTTAAGAACTTAATTCATTCCAGAGGTCCGTTCTTAACCTGAAACTGTTCTTAACCTGAGGTACCACTTTAGCTAATGGGGCCTCCCGCTGCCGCTGCGCCGCCACTGCACGATTTCTGTTCTCATCCTGAAGCAAAGTTCTTAACCCGAGGTACTATTTCTGGGTTAGCGGAGTCTGTAACCTGAAGCATCTGTAACCTGAAGCGTCTGTAACCCGAGGTACCACTGTATTTGGGTGCCACCACAGATAAAACCCTTTCTCCTTTTCCCACAAACCATAGTTCTGATGGTAGTGGAACATATGGAGGGCCACACCTACTGACTGCAGTTTAGTAGCCACAACCATGGTCACAACTAAATAAGACTTTAATCAGCCTTTGCCATCATGAGCTTTTGTAATAAACCAAGTGTACAAGATGCTAGCTTGCAACAATGACATGATTCCAAGCAGCAAATATTAAGGTATGGATCGGGGGGGGGGAGGGCAGGCACTGACTGGCCTTTGGCCAAAGGATCTGTGAATGGCACATTAGGAATTACATATCAAACTCTGCCATTAGTCAGCTTGCAATCCTTAAAAGCATGCAAAATTATCAAACCAAAAACTACATAACCTATTGAATGACTACAGCTGCAGGAGTTATGCTGCTGCCAGTCACTGGAGAGCAACTATTTTATGCATTCATATTTGGCACACTGATATAATGATCCTTGAAAAGACGTACTTCTGCTGATAATGTCAGGCTTGGGTACATGTTGGGGAGAGAATCACACTTCCATTATCATGTTCTCTTATTTTCTTCAGAAATCAAGTACCAAATTGTGTGCAGTAAATTTTATCAGCTTGTTTCAAACCGAAGCACTCCTACAGAAAAGTCCACATGCCTGTGTTCATACCTGTTTCCTTAGGACTTCATTCTTCCTGTTTTTCTGAAACATTTGAACAATGAAAGATGCTTGGGTGCTCTAAGCAACTGAGCACCCAACAACAGTGGGACACACACACCACACATATAGGTGTTGCATTTTCCTCTTTCAAGCACAGCATTTAAAAGCTGCTGAATAGCTGCCAGGAGTATTAAGCAAAAGCAAATGCCAACTCAGCCTTGGGAGCTATATCTGAAGCACACAAAGAATGGAAAGGGGGAGGGGGGAAGTTTCCTCAACAGTGGAGAAAATGGAGTAACCACAATAACGATAGATGTTATGCTCCTAGCTCCTAAGCAGGAAAATTGCAAAAAGCACAATTTGTCATGCACTGCGATCTTTGACCAACTTTTACTATTTTCCCATATGATCTGGGTCCGGGTTTGTATAATAAATGTATTTCCAGTTTTCCGTGCACAATACCGAGAATTGTACCCATAGGTGGTGCTTATGTTGTGGGGAGATAATATTTTCAGAGCATTAAAAGTGCCAAATTGTGCGTACTTGGAAAGTGCAACCCTTCATCCAGAGAGCGCATGCGTTAATATTGCGATTGCTGTGACGAACGTCGTTGCTTGAGTGTCAATAATGCAGTTTGAGTGGATTCATATGGTTTATGAAGCGGTTAGCGATGAGCAACACAACCCAAGCCTTTGTTTTCTCTATTGCGTTCTAAATTCTCTGGATGCTCTGCAGTTGCCAGCTGCACAGCCCTCCTCATTAAGGAAGGGCCACAACTCAACAATAGAGCTCCTGTATTTCATGCAGAAGAGCCCCAGTTCAATCACTGGCATTTCCAGTTAAAGGGATTAGGTATAAGGTGATGTGAAGGGCCTGGGAACTGCTGTCAGACAGGGTAGATAATACTTTGCTAGATGGATATATAGTACTAGTAAATTAAGCCCGTTGAAATAACGGGCTCTAGAAAATATGTGTTGAAGTTAATAAATTTTATAAGGAGAGTTGTACATCATGGAAAGGATGTTTTTGTAATGCTTAGGTGTAATGTTTAGGTTAGGTTAGGTTTTGTTGTTTGTTCCTCCCTCCCTCTGTCCCTTTTTATGTTCTTCCTCCCTCCCTCCTCTCCTTCCCATTAACCCTTCCCCTCCCCACCCTCCTCTCCTTCCCATTAACCCTTCCCCTCCCCACCCTCCTCTCCTTCCCATTAACCCTTTTCCCTCCCCACCCTCCTCTCCTTCCCATTAACCCTTCCCCTCCCCACCTTCCCATTAACCCTTTTCCCTCCCCACCCTCCTCTCCTTCCCATTAACCCTTTTCCCTCCCCACCCTCCTCTCCTTCCCATTAATGCTTTCCCCCCCATTAACCCTTTTCCCTCCCCACCCTCCTCTCCTTCCCATTAACCCTTCCCCTCCCCACCCTCCTCTCCTTCCCATTAACCCTTTTCCCTCCCCACCCTCCTCTCCTTCCCATTAACCCTTCCCCTCCCCACCTTCCCATTAACCCTTTTCCCTCCCCACCCTCCTCTCCTTCCCATTAACGCTTTCCCCCCCATTAACCCTTTTCCCTCCCCACCCTCCTCTCCTTCCCATTAACCCTTCCCCTCCCCACCCTCCTCTCCTTCCCATTAACCCTTTTCCCTCCCCACCCTCCTCTCCTTCCCATTAACCCTTTTACCTCCCCACCCTCCTCTCCTTCCCATTAACGCTTTTCCCTCCCCCCCTCCTGCCCCCCCTCGAGCCGTGCATGCGTGGCGGGAACCCCATATTGCAAGCGAAACAACTCCCCACCCCCACCCCAAGAAGCAAGCCGTGAACTCCCGTTAAATCCGACGAAGGGGCTTGTTAACTCCCACCCTACGCGCGCTCACGCGGAAGAGAATTCCGCCTCCTACTCCTCCGCCACATCACTTCGGGGTGGGGTGGCTTACTCCCGAGTAAGCCTGCTGGGAAGGGCCGGGCCCCGTCCCCCCCCCCCGCCTCACCGCGCAGCCAGTCCAGGCACTCGCGGAGCCCTCGGGCCAGGCGCTCTCACGGCTCCTGCGGGCGGGGGCTCCCGTTCTTGGGCGCCCTCCTGCCGGCGCCTCCCCACTTCATGGCGCTTGACGCCCCGCCGGGGAGCTGGCTGCCCAGAGGCTGCTGGAGGCCTTCCTGAGGTAACGGGGGCGAAGGGGGAGGGGAAGCGCCGGCCCCGCCAGCCCCGAAAACCCCCGCTGAGCCAACCCCAGCCTGAGCGGGTGCGGAGGGAGAGAAAGGGACGGAGCGACCTGCGCGCTTGAACCCACCTCGCTCGGCTCCTGCTGCTGCTGCTGCCGCCGCCGTCACCGCTTCTCCGCCTGAGGTGTGGTTCCTGCTCCTCTCGTCAGGCGCGGCGGCAGCAGCAGCAGCAGGAGCCGAGCGAGGTGGGTTCAAGCGCGCAGGCAGCCGTGGCCGCCTCCTCGAGCGGGAGCCCCGCACCGGGCGGAGCTCCTGGCCGGGCAGGCTCCTCCGTCCGCCAGCAGGCCGAGCCGGAGCCCGAGCAGTGGGCCTCGCCAGCCTCGGCGTTGGCGGCGGCGGCGGCGGCGAGATCAGCTCCTGGGTCGCGGGCGGCTGCGGAGGAGGCGGTGGCTGAAGCAGCGGCCCAGGCTGCTGCTGCTGCCGGGGGGGATGTCCGTGGCGGGCGGAGGTGGCGGCGGGCCCGAGCTGGGGATGCTGCACCCTGGCAGCATCCCCAACTCCATGCGAGGCGACGGCACTGAGGCAAGTGACGACGCGCATGCGCCGTCGCTGCCTCTCGGACACGCCCCCTCTCATCGCCTATTGGTCCGTACTATCCAATCCCTGTGTCACTGGAACGCACGCGCACTCGCGAAATCCTGTGACACACGGAAAGTGGTACGTACGGACACAGGCTCTTTATTATATAGGATAAGACAGCTTTTTACGTTCAGCTCCCATGCAAGAGTCCAGTGCTCATCTACCTAGAAAACTACCATAGTTTTTCCACTAGCTTTTACACAGGGCTACCAGGAGGATACAGCAAGGACCCAAGAATATGAGCTTTTGTTTTGTTTTGTTTTGTTTTGTTTTTTTATAGTCCCTCTAGAAAGAAAGTTATGAAGCAAAATGTGCCAGTTTGGCAGCTCCCACCTATCAGCAGGGGCGTAGCAACGGGGGGGGGGGGCGGGCCGCCCCGGGTTCCACCCCAGAGGGGGGTGACACTTTAAAAATTTTTTTTTTAATTTTAACTTCATTGAAAAAAAGAGATAATAGACACACACACACACACAACCCCCACACCTCACAAAGTGGCACCATCAGAGGGGGGTGACACTTTTTATTTTTTTTTATTTTTTTTACATTATTATTATTATTATTTTTTATATTTTAACTTTATTGAAAAAAAAGAGATAATAGACACACACACACAAAACCCCCACACCTCGCAAAGTGGCACCATCAGAGGGGGGTGACACTTTTTATTTTTTTTATTTTTTAAAAAATTTAAGTGGTGGGGGGGGGTGACAAAAAAAATTCCGCCCCGGGTACCACCTGGGCTTGCTATGCCTCTGCCTATCAGTGTTTCTAGCCAATGAGTGGCGTGCTTGACGTCGTTTGGATACAAGGCGATATGAATTCCTAGGGTCCTAAACAGCTGTTGTTTGTCTAGTGCACTTTTTTACAAAGGTAAAGGTAAAGGACCCCTGGATTGTTAAGTCCGGTCAAATGTGACTATGGGGTGTGGCATTCATCTCGGTGTTTGTCCACAGACAGCTTTCCAGGTCAGGTGGCCAGCATGGCTAAACCACTTCTGACACAACAGGACACTGTGATGAGTGCCAGAGTGCACAGAAATGCCGTTTACCTTCCCGCTGCAGTGGTACCTATTTATGAACTCACGCTGGTATGCTTTCGAATTGCTAGGTTGGCAGGAGTTGGGTCAGAACAATGGGAACTCACCCTGCTGCACAGATTCGAACTGCCAACCTTCCGATCGGCAAGCCCAAGAGGCTCAGTGCCCACCCGCTCCCGTACTTAGAGTACAATGGTGTATATGTCTACTCAGAAGCGACTCTTTTGTGTTGGACTTCCTCCCAGGTAGGCAGGTACAGGATTGCAGCCTAGGATTGGCACTAGGGGAAAAGCAAAGTTCTTGTGCCTTTAACAGCTGTGTGGTAGACAGAAATTTGGCAGGTTAAGCCTTTCCTAGTATAAAAATACAGTTTGGGGGTGGGGGACACTTCAACTGTGTCTGTCAGGCATTTTATTACATGTGCAGCCATTGATTTTTTGTTCCTCCACTCCACCTGCAAAAGAAAATACAAATTTGCATATGTAATTGTTACGTAAATCTGCACCCTCCTTTGCAAGTAGGACAGAGGGCCCGATCCATATACAGTGCACTGGGCCCAGAAGACCCTGTTGGTGCTTTTACACGTGGGTATAATATTGCAGTATTGCCACTGAAAAAATTACTTACATTACTTGTCACATTGGATGACAAGTCCTTGTGACACACTTTTCAGGATTGTGTGGGAAGAAAGCCCTTGCTATTGCAACCAAATACTTATCATTGTTCCTAGATGTATGTGGAACATCCTAAGCTCATTATAGTAATTGCTACAGCTCTATATCATTTCTGCCATACAAGAGCACAATCTAGGGCTTTGAAATTATTTTTCCCTAGGTTGAAAAAAGAAGAAGTCAGATTTATACTCAGTAGGCCTATTCTAGCCAGCAGCTTCCAGCTTACACCTTTCAAATCCGGGAAAAGATTGACATTGGATCACCATACCTGCTTTCAGTGTCCAATAAAGCTGTCACCTTTCCTTACCAAGGTTCTTAAAAGCTATTGGCGCTTGCCAGTCAGAAATCCAAAAGGAAAAGCTTCTTCTGCTCCCCCATTTTTTCATTTTCTTGTCATCCCATCTCCCCCCTAGGAAAAATAGCTAAATTTCTGTACTGGATGTTAAAAAATATGGAGGAGACTTTTCTGACACCAGGCCAAGGACCTTAGAAGCAGGTTTGCCACTGGAGGCTTACTGTTACCAAGCCAACCGAAAAAGACTGTGGCTCTGTACACACTTTAAAGTGGTTTTGGTGCATCCCATGTGAAGTGTAGGTGGGTTCCCATGAGGCAAGACTCGGTGATAACAGCAAGAACCTTTATTGAATTAACAGAACTGGACAACAGGGGCAAAGCAACTGCTTATATACATTTCTGAAGGCTGGGCCACTCCCACTCCCAACGTGATTGGCTGTCTAAACTTTCAAGCTGCGAATCATGACTCAGAGTTTAAGGGCCAATGGCAGAGGCCCAAATCTTGAAATGTTCTGTGATTGGATATCATGTATCAAATCAAACACAGGAGCTCAGAATCCTTAGTCCAGACTCAAGCTCAGGCAAACACAGATCACTGAATACATAACACCACGAGTGCACCTTTTTGTGGCATCCACAGGACAGTGTCCTCATCCAAGTGTTGGTCCACACTTCCCACCCTTTTGATTCAGATTTTCCTGATCAGTGAGGTTATTTGGTAACGAAACAAAATCAAATTCACAATCATATATTACCCATTTGTTTGGTTTGCTGAAGTACATCTGTGTGGTCAGTTTTTGGGTGTGTGAATGAGGACTGTGTCAGGGACAGAAAGAGTTAAACTCTCTTCCACTATCCCACCTCCAAGATTGCTTGGGTCTCCTTACAGCTGCTATTTACCTAACAAAATCTGTTGCATGTTAATTGCAAGTGTCACATCCAGCTCAGTGCTAAGAAGTGCCAAACTGCGGTCCTAACAATGTTATGTTTTGACATGAGCTTTTAGACATTGATTCAAAGAAAGCACAAAAGGTGAACAGTTAGCTTTCTCAATTTAAATTAAGATCATCTAGGTAGGTAAAGGTAAAACCATCTAGAAAGAACTCAAACCTATGCCCAGTCTCCTGAAGTGTTTGTGGTAGCTCAGAAACTTAATTGAGGTACTCGCATTCACCATGTTCCATAGAAATGTTTTCAGACATTATTGTATGACTCATTGTTCATTTCTAAGGCGATCTGGTGCTTCTGATTTTATGGAGGATTTTAAAAAAGTGGTATTTGAATATAATCAGGAGTTTGAAACAGGCAGTTGCAAAGTTCATGCTGAAGCATCTTGGTATTCTGAGAAGTGTGGGCAGTAGTTTATTGCCAAACAGTGGCTGTTAGTCAGTAAAAAAGGGGGGAAAGAATGCAAGTTTTCACATAATGTCACATATTTTAATAAAAGAAATAATCTCAGTGCACAGACCTGGGAGCTTCAGCTTGCCCAGGTTTCATGGCTGAATACAGATTAGAACTCATTTGATACTCGCCAATGTGTCTCGCTCCAGATGTCATGGACTACAAGTCCCATTAGCCTTAGCCAGCATGGTCAATGGTCAGGAATTATGGGGAGGTCCTTATTTACAGCACCCGAGGGACACCATATTGGTTACCCTTGGTAGAGTGCCTTTTTCCTCATCCCCACTCAAGCCGTGAAAACTCACAGGATTACCTCAGGCCCGACGCTGCTGTTCAGCTTGATAAACCTCGCAGAATTGTTGTGAGGATAAAAACGGCAGGGAACTGTGTAAACTCGAGAAGAACAGGAGAAAAGATGGAATGTAAATGTAATGGAAAAAGAGGAAGAAGAAAGCAATAATAACAAACAAGCTGCTTTGAGCACGCCTAGAACAGCTTTCCCTCGTTCTGGGAACAAAACCAGCCTTCAAGCATGAGATCCCAGACTGCTGGGGATAGCTCAGTCGGTAGAGCATGAGACTCTGAATCTCAGGGTTGTGGGTTCGAGTCCCATGTTGGGCAAAACATTCCTGCATTGCAGGGGATTGGGCTAGATGGCCCTTGGGGCCCCTTCCAACTCTACAGTTCTATGATTCTATGATTTCAAAATAAAATCCTAGATGGGGCAAAGTAAGTACTTTTACACTAGCTTGCTTGCTTGCTTACTTACTTACTTACACAGCACCAGGTGGCGCTGTGGGTTAAACCACAGAACCTAGGGCTTGCTGATCAGAAGGTCGGCAGTTCGAATCCCTGCAATGGGGTGAGCTCCCGTTGCTCGGTCCCTGCTCCTGCCCACCTAGCAGTTCGAAAGCACGTCAAAGTGCAAGTAGATAAATAGGTACTGCTCCGGCGGGAAGGTAAACGGCGTTTCCGTGCACTGCTCTGGTTCGCTAGAAGCGGCTTTGTCATGCTCGCCACATGACCCAGAAGCTGTACGCCGGCTCTCGGCCAATAAAGCGAGATGAGTGCCGCAACCCCAGAGTCGGACACGACTGGACCTAATGGTCAGGGGTCCCTTTACCTTTACCTTTAAGTACTCTAAGCTGGCCATCCCTCCCCCTGCTGGTCTCATCCCAGCTATTGCCCTGCTGGGCCTCCTATGTTTCAATGCATAACAAATCGAAAAACACCGCCCTGAAATGTACTGCTTTGGGTGATTATCTCTTTATTTATCACGTTTTGTATCTCACTGTCTCTCCGGTGAGCTCGGAGCAGCGTAGAATGTCCCCTGTCTTATTCTCACAACAACCCTGTAAGGTGGAGAGAATGTGACAAGCCCAAGGTTATCCAGTGAGTTTCATGAGTCTAGTCCTAGCCCAACACTCTAACCATTATAATACACTGCCTCTCTGATTGCCCAGTTTCTTGGGATCACTCACAGGGGACTTCTAAAAATCTGGCCTCTTTGGCTAGTCTTTCTGGTTCTTTCTTCACCAGAATCATTGCTAGGGCTTCCTTAGAAAGTAAGTTTAACAAGTTGTCACTACTGATTTAAGCAGCTCTTGTTGACACGCTCCTGTAACGACAGTGACAAGTCTTTAGAACTAAAGAGAAAGCATCTGCATGCACACACACCTCTCCTCCGGATAAGCATTTATTTTGCCACTGATGAAATAAACATTCTCACAACACTTCAGGAGTGACATTGTACAAATATTTTGCTCATCTCTGCGCTGGAAAGCAGCCTATGTAAGGAAGGCCTGGCAATCAGCTGACTCCCTGACCTTGAGGGCTTTCGGAGGGCGTTTGGGCACTTGCACCATTGGGCAGGGTAACTTATTAACAAAATCTTTAGACTTCAAAGCTTTGCATCTGAGCAACTGCATTGGACATGTAGGCTGACCTTATTCACCAAATTCCCATCAGGTCAACAGGCTGTTTGCCCTCTAAGAACAGGTTTAGCAGGATGCAAATGGGCATGCTACACTTGGTGCCATTCATCAGCCAGAGGGGGAAACAAGATAGTATATTATGTGCCACAACACAGCCATAATTTGGACTCGAGGTACACCATGGCATTAATGCCTGACACTAGATGGGGATCACTGACTTCCTTCCTTCTGTTCTGTAGCTAATTTTTTTAAAACTACATTTACATTTCTTAAAGTGGAAGACAGTCTCATTAAAATTATGCATGATGTGTCTTTGGCAAAAAAGCCTGCCATTTTGACAAGCAGGGTGTGCATGGAGGGAAGTTCTATATATTTCAGGAGGTTTTATGTGCGGAGGAAAGAGGATTCAATGGGTTCTGGATTTTCCCGGGTTTCAAAGGCAGAATTGACGCCAACAATTTTGGGGTTTGTCTAACAAGTTTCGGGGTGTCCTGGTTTTTAATTTTTGAAATATGGCAACCATCTCCTGTACACGGAAATGCACTGCACTTTCATGGGGTCCCTGCTGGTGGCATGCCTTATGAGGGTCGGTTCTGCCCCTATTGCAACATTATCCCAAAGTTTAGTAACCTGAGTACAGCTCCAGCTGTAAGTCCCCTCCCTCCAACTACCAGCTGTGATCACTGAGGTCACCAGAAGGAGAAGGAGAAGCAGGCCTGCCATTTACCTTAGATCATGGGTAGGCAAACTAAGGCCCGGGGGCCGGATCTGGCCTAATCACCTTCTAAATTCCAGCCCGCAGGCTGTCTGGGAATCAGCGTGTTTTTACATGAGTAGAATGTGCCCTTTTATTTAAAATGCACCTCTGGGTTATTTGTGGGGCCTGCCTGGTGTTTTCACATGAGTAGAATATGTGCTTTTATTTAAAATGCATCTCTGGGTTATTTGGGGGGCATAGGAATTCGTTCATTTCCCCCCACTCCAAAATATAGTCTGGCCCCTCACAAGGTCTGAGGGACAGTGGACCGGCCCCCTGCTGAAAAGGTTTGCTGACCCCTGCCTTAGATCCATCTCTGTGACCTGCTAAACTTTGTAGCTAAGAACAAGTGCCTGGGTTTTCTTTATAATTCCACCCAATCCTTTTTCCTTTTGCGTTGGGTCTTTCAGATTGTAAACCTGAGGGCAGGGACTTTCTTATTATTGATATTATTGTTGTTGTTATTGGGATGGGGGATAAGCCTGCTCTCTGCTTGTGGTGGTCCCTAAATCTGGAGTGAAGGATAGTTCTCCACCCGTTACCCATTGTCCCTGTGTACTCATTTCGCTTGATACATAGAACTCGGTTTCAGAAGCCACTGAGAAGCACCTCAGTCCATATCTACACAATCCCATGCCTTTCCACTACCTTCATCTGTTTTCAAGTGGGCACACTGCGGAGTAATGCAGAATCCACTGGAATAAAAACAGTTTCTTGAGAAGCACTTTTCAGGGGCAAAAGATATGCATTAGATCTATATTGTGCATAGACTTAATAGGAAAAAACCACAAGTATCCATAGTCTCCGTTGAATCTAGATTAAAATGCTGCATGTACGCAACCAAAGATATTCGTTGATGATTGCGTTTCTGTGTTGGGCTTCCAGTAAGAGCTTAGAGCAGCCTTTTAGTGTCTGTGAGGTAAGTTAGATCCGGAAATAATAGCCTGCCCAAGGCTACTCCAAGAGCTTCATAGCTGAGTGGGTTTCCGTCCTATAAACGGTACCAGGCTTGCTGTTCCACTGTGAAGTACCACTATGAAGGCAGCTTTGTTAGCCTGAGTTGCATTGCATTCATGATGTTTTCACCCAAGGCAAGATAAACTTGCTCAGTTGCTACAAGTTCTCAATTACTCTGAGAATTTGTCCACTTATAATTCAATCCTGCATGGTGCCCTAAGCGAATTTCTTTTAAATAGTGCACAACTTTGTGTGTGCTGTTTGGCCTTAATTGCGCTCCCCATAAAGCTGCTTCGTAAAGCAACAATAATTTCTAGTTCTCCTTGTTACCTTAATTTCCATCATGCAGAATTATTTCCTTCAAACCGATCGTTTTTCAAGTATTACCATGTATAAAACCTGCCACTATAACAAACAGCTCACAGATTTGTTAGGAAAGGATAATGTGGCTCTTTGCCTAGCACATATTTATGTTGTAGGGCAGGCTAAAACCACAGGCAGATTTGCGCCACACCTTTAAAGCACAGTCAATGCGCATTTAAAGCACATGACTTCCTCCAAAGAATCATGGGAACTGTAGTTGGTTAAGGGTGCTGGGATTCTTTGGGGGAAATGATGTGCTATAAATGTGTATTGGATGTGCTTTGAACAGTATATGTAGCAAAAATGCAGACTTTAAACTGAAGAGCTTTTGCAGCAACACAAATTATTATTTAGAAAGAAAGAAAAGGTAGATTTAGATATATCAACAAATTAACCTTCCTCTCATTAGCCACGCATACACCCATAGCATGTTTTCTCTTTCTTTCTTTCTTTCTTTCTTTCTTTCTTTCTTTCTTTCTTTCTTTCTTTCGACTTCAGTGCCTTCCACCTCACTAGCACATACAAATCTATTTTAATATGCAAGCATTGGCTTCACACTTGTCATGTGCTTCAGCAGATGTTTCTCCACCAGCATCAATCTGGGGATCACTGGGTAGATTTTGCCACCTCTTTACCTTCCACAAACCTTTCAGCTCTTTTGTTCAGTTGCTGAAAATCACAGTCAAAATCACAGAGTCTTAATAGGTAGGCCTCACCTTTTAATTTACCTCACAATGGGAGTTCTAATTAAGGGTGGGTGAATCTGCCAGTTTTGAGCTGAATCAAGTTTCTCCTTCATCCCTAACCAACCCCCACATGTTCATGCAAAACGTATGAAGACACACAAATTCACATGTGACATTCCATACAGCTGGGACTCCTGCATGCGCGGGAAGCCTGATCATGTGGAATGCCCATGTGCAGTCAGCTCCTCCCATTTTTGCGCCCTTTTGTTGAAGTTTGGCATGAGTGCACAGGGGCAGAGGCTGGACTGGGCCAGGGGTGCAACCTTTCTTTTCTCTTATCCATGCAGGATAAGGATGCAGTGAAGAAAGGGGTGTGTGGTGGGGGCGGGCCGCCTTGGGTGTCACCACTGGGTGTGTGTGACAAAATGCTGGGCGGCACTCACTGTGGGGCCTGCAGCGCGCCCGAGCCATGTGTCTCTCCAGAGAGCCAGTGTGGTGTAGTGGTTAAGAGCGGTAGTCTCGTAATCTGGTGAACCGGGTTCGCGTCTCCGCTCCTCCACATGCAGCTGCTGGGTGACCTTGGGCTAGTCACACTTCTCTGAAGTCTCTCAGCCCCACTCACCTCACAGAGTGTTTGTTGTGGGGGAGGAAGGGAAAGGAGAATGTTAGCCGCTTTGAGACTCCTTCGGGTAGTGATAAAGCGGAATATCAAATCCAAATCCAAACTCTTCTCTCCTGGGAGTGATGCGATGGCTTGAGCGCTCGCAGGCTCTGCGCTGCCCCAAATGGTCCGCCCGCCGCCTTCCCCTCAGCTGTAGGGTGGCTGAGTGGGAGGAGGCAGGCAGACTCCGGAGGCCCCATGGACCATCCTGCCCTGGCTTGCCCTGCCGCTGTATCCACACATAGGTTTTATGGGTGATTTAACAAGTGAGTAGAGCTTTCCATCCGTTCCATTAAGCATTTTGCTTTGGGTTCTCCCGCCTCCATGTATCAAACTATATTACCGTCAGTAGTTTAGACCAAATAGCACCCACTCAAAGGAGTTAAAAATAGCCTCCGTGCACCCTGCTTTGTTACTTGGGAAACCAACATGTTGCTGTACATCTGCGTCGGTGGAATTTCAGCCTGCGTTAGCCTGCTTCCTAAACTCGATATGATCGAGGGATCCATGCTTCTGTTTTTCTCATGCATATATAAAGAGGGAGATTGGGGGGGGGGCGCTCTGGTTTCTTTCTTTTTATTAATTGCTTTTCTTAAAAGCTTTTCCTGGATAACAAAGGTACCTATAACATCTCTGTTTTCAGTTCATAGAGTCAGTGACGTTTGGTGCGGGACATTGCTATCATAGGTATTGTGAGGTTGGGAGGGGAAGAAAGATATCGGGAGAGAGAGGTGGGAGAAAGGAAGGTGGGGTTAAGATGTTTCCTTCTTTTGCATAGCGTATGTGCAGGGGTTTTGTGTCTGTGTCATGTGAAAAGGTTCTTCATCTATTCATTTATTAGTTTTCATCAAATTAGCCATATTGATTCCAGTGGAGCACATGGGCGAAAGGAGCTGAAACCCCCTCTCTCTCTGTTATTCTGGGTACTTAATTCCCAGCCCCATTCTGAACCCTTCCCCGGAATGACCCTTTCAACACATTCATGTATTTGGACGGGGCAGGCACATGAAGAACCACACAGGTTGTCCTCTTTCCATCTGCCTTAGGGTACATTCCCATCATCCCTGACCACTGGTCCTGTTTGCTAGGATGATGGGAGTTGTAGTCCCAAAACATCTGGAGGGCTGAGTTTGCCTATGCCTGATATAAAACCACAAAATACATAATAAAAATAAAAACAACAACCCAAAGGCCCCTCCCCCCAAAAAAAACCCCACATTTTAAAAGGGCATAGGGTGTAAATCAGATCAACCAAAGGCTTGGTTTAAAAGGAAGGTTTTTGCCTGGCGCCTAAAGGTGTATAATGAAGACGCCAGGCGAACTTCCCTGGGGAGAGCATTCCACAGACGGGGAGCCACTGCAGAGAAGGCCTGGTCTCGTGTTGCCACCCTCCGGACCTCTCGTGGAGGAGGCAAACGAAGAAGGACCTCAGAAGATGATTTCAGGGTCCTGGTAGGTTCATATGGAAAGAGGCAGTCCTTGAGGTATTGCGGTCCTGAGCCGTTATTATAATGGAGCCACTCTCCATTCAACCACCACGACAAAAGAATACTTGCTCTCTGTAGTCTCCCCAAGAAGATTAGCAGTATCTATCTATCTATCTATCTATCTATCTATCTATCTATCTATCTATCTATCTACAGCATTTATATCCCACCTATTTCTCCAAGGAGCTCGAGGTGGCTCTCCTCATTTACTTCTTTATTTTTCTCGCCACTCCCAAAAATTATATAAGGAAAAATGACCAAACTTGAGAAATAAATATTATTTTTCTTTGTCTTCAAGACAGACTGCCCCCACCCCACAAAAAAATTAGTTGTGTGGGCAGTGGGGTGTAATATTAATTGAAAGAGGGGACCAGAACAAAGAAAAAGAAAAAGATTTGCAGTGATGGAACATTTCGATATCCCTGCTCTGCTATTTTACCTTCTGAACACCAGAGGGAGCGAGAGGAATAGAGTCTTGAACTTCTTGCAAAAAAAAAAGGGGAAAAAAGATTGAAAATAATGACCTGGTTATCCCGTGCTTTTAAGAAAAGGATGACACATAAGAGTCCCATGGGGAGAAAACTTAAAGTGATACAACACATATGTGATTCATGAACACTAATTTGAGACACTTGTGTTGATGAGAAATCTGATCTTTTCTGAAACTACAAGCAAAACCGCAGTGCTGGGATTTGTCAGCGCCCAAGTCTTTTGGGCTATAAGCCACCATGTCTATGTTAAGTTTAACTCTAACGAAATAAGAGTTTATAAGATGTCTCTATAAGGCATCCAATAGGGATGGAGACATCCAACTCCTGTTTGCCCAGGAGGAAAAAGATGCCTTTTTTGGAGCATCAGAGTGAATACTCAAAAGAGTCCCTGTGTGCTTGCATTCTTGTTGTTGGTGATGCTCAGAGTATCACCTTCCTGCCAGGGATTTGGGGACTTGCGGTCGCAGTCCCCATCAGTGGGAAAAGATGCTCCACCAGGGACCAGGAGCATGGGCAGCTGTTCCAGGTCGCACCTCCCTTGACTGACATCTCCCTTGGGGCAGACGTAGGTGGCTGGGGAGTGGCTTGGTTTGGGCAGAATTTTTGGGATGTTAGCATCCCAAATGCATATTGTAAATGGTCAATTGCAAGAGCTGTAGAACTCTGTGACGTCATACGCTTGAGGCAGTTATTTTCAGTTGGTACAGTTATGGCAGTTGGTACAACAGTCTTAACAGTTAGACCAGCAGGTACGTTGTGTTGTGCTGCTGTCTGCCTCAGAGTTAGGTAGTCTGTAACAGTTTAATTTATGTAAGGCTGAATCAGCACAGATATATATATATATATATATAAAACGCGCTGTGAATATGTTTTTCAAAAGAAAAAACGTTGTGAAATATATATAGAATTTGCCATTAGCTCATCACTGCCATCTAGTGTCACATTTGTATAAGGCACTTAAAACATTATATTTGCAGTTGTATAGCTGAGTCCTAAGACATATTAGCAATTTAAGTATCACCCGCCTGCATTGTATATTTAATCTGCAACTGCAAGTACACTAAGTAAAAGACCAAAGGTAGACAAACTACCCCAGAGGAGCATAGCATGTCCCCCTCCAGAGGTGCTAAGCCCTCCACTAACACCCTATACATCCCAATCACTGAGGCAACCTATTTCAGGAAATTTGGGGCTTTAAACATTATTACTGGCTTTTTAAATAGAGCTTGGAAGCAAATTGGTATCCAACACAATTATTATAGGACAGATGTAATATGCTCTGGACCAGCATGCTCCCATCACCATCTGGTGAACAGCCGTGCATTGTATCTGAGCTGTCCTTAATAATAATAATAATAAAAAATTTTATTTATACCCCTCCCTTCCCAGCCGAAACCAGGCTCAGGGCGGCTAACACCAATAAAATTACAATAAAATATAAAAGAAAGAAAAACCGTTAATTAAAATACAGGTTAAAATACAATTTAAAATTTAAATGCAGCTTCATTTATTGCCCATAATCAAAACCACAAGGGGAGGAAACATCAGACTGAGTCCAACCCGAAGGCCAGGCTTAACAGCTCTCTTGCAGGCCCTGCATTCCACCAAGTTGGGGCCAGTACTGAAAAGGCCCTGGCCCTAGTTGAGACCAGTCTAACAACCTTGTGGCTCGGGACCTCCAAAATGATGTTATTTGTGGACCTTAAGGTCCTCTGCGGGGCATACCAGGAGAGGCGGTCCCGTAGGACAGCTCCACAGAGAGAGCATTGCAGCAGTCCAGCCTGGATTATGCATGAGGCCAGATCTGCCAGAGGGTCCCTTGGCATTCCCCCCTGTTGCTGAATGAACAATATTGATTTACCTTATTAATCCTGTTTTGCTTTTTGTATGTTATGGGTCAGCATAACTCTGGCTGCAACATTACACAAGTGCCTCAACTGTTTCTCCATCCCTCGAGGAATGCTGAGGACATTAATGGCAAAACTGTGCCAAAGGCAGCCTTGCGCCTACTTTGAATTTTGTGCGTTTGCTGTAGTACATAGTTGTTGTGTTTTGTTTCTCCTCCCTTCACAGATATTTTGCAGGATGGGGCGTGCGTTGGCTTCAGAGAACTCAGTGGAAAGAACATGAGAAACCAATAACCACAAAAATAACATTTGGGTGAGGCTGAGCCAGCCTGAGATTCGAGATGACATGTCACTTAAAACCATGGAGTTTTCTGTCATGTTGATTTTATTTGGGTGTTCTTTTTACACTTAAGGAAACAACAACAACCCTACTTGGCAGGTGTATACTGCGAAGAATGCAAACATAACAGTTTAAAGTGTCTTTGATATTCACGCAAATTGCAATAAAGTGGCTGATCAGACAGAAAAACAAGCAAAATGCCACTGTCCTAGGAATGGATCAGTGCCCCTTTTGTATGTTCTGACTCCAAGTATGCATTCCAGTCCATGAACAAAACTATGTACAGATGTTTCTCTTTAGGAATCTTAGTACAGCCGTACCTTGGTTCTTGAACTTAATCCGTTCCGGAAGCCTGTTCAACTTCCGAAAATGTTCAACAACCAAGGGGGCAGCCCTTGTGTACTCTAAAGCAGTGTTTCCCAACCTTGTGCCTCCAGATGTTTTTGGACTACAATTCCCATCATCCCTGACCACTGGTCTTGCTAGCGAGGGATGATGGGAGTTGTAGTCCCAAAACATCTGGAGGCACAAGGTTGGGAAACACTGCTCTAAAGCAAGAAATGTTTTTGATATGCTGCAAGCAGCAGTACAGGTGAAATTTGGTCACAAATCTGTGGCTCTGTGCTGATGAGGCCTCCAGTTCCCTGCTCCTGGGAAAGTTAAGGGAAGCACCCAGCGGCACACACAGATACCTAAAACACTACCATCAAGAAAAGGGAGAGCAACTGTTTATCTAGGCATCTAAGGGGACAGTGCAATGCATAGTCTCAAATTGCAGAACAGCAGATTTAGCCTGGATAGCAGAGAAAAATGTTACAACCAATTGGCAGTGGAAGAAGTTTCCCAAGGAAGTGGTTCAATCAACTTGCTGACTAAAACATATCACTCACATGCAGATTTTGAGTCTAGACAATTTATCGGGTACAGGGGGCAGTTTGATGACCACAAAGTCCTTTCCAACTTTGCAAATTCTGCGGTTCTATGTTTGTGGGAGAAATGGCTTTCAAATGATAACTCAATCATCCGGTGCGATATTATCTTTATCCTAGTGTGCACTAACCAACTGATCTGGACCTGGGAACTTGGCTTGTGGGCTAGAAAGCTTCCCCCACCCCACCCCACAAGCAAATCATCGAGGGCAGCCTCGACACCATATAAATCCTGATTCTGCACACTTCATTGGATATGGTGACGACTTTCTTGACTTGCAGTTGCAAACGGGACCTTGGAATTGCACATCCTGTCAGACATGCTGTCAGCGGGTGGCATTTCTCCAGCCCCAGAGCTGGTTATGGTCATTGCAGGGGAACCATTCAAGACCAGCCCCTGGAAGGCCTATTTCACAGAAGCAGAAAGTTGAAATGAACTAGTTACTCATCAAATCTAATCCCTTGTCCCTCGTTAGGATCTGGCACATGTTATCTCCCCTATAGGCTAAGCTATTTAAAAAAACCAAACAGTGCACAACAAGGACTGAGCAGGAGTGTGTAAAGTCTGGTTAAGAACAAAAGAATAACCATACATGAACAGACCAAAAATCGATCTAGTCCCAATCCTATTTTCCAAGAGTAGTCAACCAAAAACCCATAATAGAGCATGAAGGCAATAATGATCCACAACTGCTGCCCCCCAAACATTGGACATTCCCTATAGTCTCTGTGACCAATGGTCCTTGAGAGTCCTATTCTCAATTAATCTGCCCAACCTCCTTTTAAAGCCATCTAAGATGAAGGCTATCAAAACATCTTGTGACAATGAATCCCATAAATTAAGCATGTCTCATGTGAAGAAGTGCTTACTTGTATTATTATTTGTCACAGGGATGTGCCAGTCAGTAATCGCACAGTTCCAAGGTGGAGTTAACTCGTTATTAGCAAAAACACGATCTCTACAGGCTTGGTTGGGTGTCAAGCCTAATGAGCAGAGCAGCTCATTCCTGGTGGTCTTCCTCCATGAAAACCAGTTGTTGAGACTAGAAATCCCCACCACCTCAGAGTCACCCAAGTCCTCTCCTAAACAGGGCTTTCCCCAAGCCATCTGAGACTGCTCCTGCATAAAGTCAACCTCTCCTCCGCCCTTTCCATGCCTGTCCTGGCTCTGGGAGATAACCAGGGGTAGGAGCTTGTTGCAGCAGGAGGGGGAGACACTCTTCACCAGCCTGACTCATCCCTGCCTCTTGTCCTCCTTCAACCCACTCTCCTGCGTCAGTTTCTGCCTCTGATTCTGGACTTCTCTCTGCCACAGACTCTCCCAGCTCACTTAGCCCTGTTACCTCTTCAGCTTCTGATATCTCCTCTTCCTAGTCTTCTCTCGCTTCTCCCTGTGACTGCTCATCATTGTCCCACCACAACTCCCTGGGCTCTGAGCATTCTTCCCTTGGTGGTTCCCCAGCTAGACCCTCCCACCATTTGTCAGTGTCCAACCAGCCCCGGACATTATTTACCAGAATTTATCCTGCCATTCCTCCCAGAGGATAAAAATCCACTGTAATAACTTGCATAATCAGAGCTTCCAGAAACAAGGAGACCAAATAAACTAATATCCAAAGAAATCTGTATTTCACCCTTCCAAAGGGTCTGTGCCTTTTAAGATTAAGCTTGGCCCCAAAACAACATCAGCAAACAAATGTGATCCTCATGCCCCTGGGATCAGTAACTTTTTCAAGAATGGAGATGCAGAAAATCATGGCTATTTCATACTGTAAATAATTTTCTTTTTTAAGTGTATGCATATACTGTTTTGTTTTTTAAATCCTTGATTTAGGAATTGTATTTTCCCTTCCATCATTAGTTCTGGATTTTTACTCCCAAGGGAAGACTTTCTAGGGAGAAATATAGGCAACTTGTGCTACTGTAGGGTAAGTCTATTGATAAGACTTGAAAATCCTTTGAATAAATTCATGGGGCTTCGCAATGAATACAAAACCAACAAAGAGTACTTAGGGAAGGGCTTGTGAATGTCTAGGTTGCTGCAGCTATTCAGTCACTGAACAACGATCAGACATACATCAAGAAAACGGTGTTTGTCTACCAAGGCCTGGGAATTTCTTTCATTGCATTCTTGACGGCGCTTTCGAGAACAAAAATCATGGCTATACTGAAATATTCTGAATAGTTTCTGCTGCAGGTGAAAGCCAGCACATATTGTTCTTGCTGAAACTGCACACAAACTCCACTCTACATATGAACAATTAAACTGATTGTAGATGCCCCGACTTGATGTTTTAAAGAAAGTACATTTTGTGACAATATAAAAAACAAAATATTTAAAGGCAACTTATTTAAAGGCAAGAGTATCATATGGCTGTTATACTTTTTCTCTCTCTCCGCACATAGATGATCTAACTAAAGTTGTAGCAAAGCAAACATTTCCATCTCATTTCTTCAATGATGTCATACGTGGCTTTTTGCCCCACAAAAAATTATCTCTGTAGGGAAATCATCAGGTGTACTGCAGGTTTATTTGAATTCCAGTAATTTGCCACATCACTTCACAGTTCTGATCTGCTCTTTGATTTCAGGTCTAACTTATTGCCCTCTTTTATATCCTAGCAACTTCCATGAGATTTGTCTCTCACACAAAAACTATTGCTTAATTTTAAAAGTCTGGAGTGGATGAAGTGAATAATATTTATATATAGCGGCCAGACAAAGTATCAAGTCATTCTTTAGCTTCTTAACTTTTCTCTCCTTCTCTCTTTTAAATCTTTTTCTGTTCCTTTTCCTTTATCTCTCCTGCACTCTTTCTTAATTTATTTATTTCTTCCTTTCCCCCTTTCTTTCTCTCTTTTTTTGCCTTTAGATTAATGCTTTAATTTGGACAAAAGAAAAAGATATTTGATAATAATCTTTGTATTTTTCTTTATAAACCTGTGTGTGTGTGGTTGTATTGGAACTGCACAAACATTTCAAGACTTCTGTCTCTATGGGATGTTGCATTGTCCCTTTGCCTCTTTTCTCACCTGGATTTGTGGCTTCCCATGTCTACTAGGCCTTTGCACCCTACATGCAACTAAGGATGACTTGGAATGGGTTGCATGTGTGTGTTTCTGTCTTCTTTTAGAATTGTTTGAGGGGCTTGAAAAATGGGGTGAAAATGTTCCCGCATCCAGAATGAGGGCAGGAATCTAATGTCTTAGCCAAATCTGAATGATTGTGTGATGATGTGAGGTCAATGCGTTGTCAATGAGATCCCTGATTGACTTGGGCTGACTCAGGACGAAGGCTCTACTTTTTTTTATTCATGATGCAAAACCTGCACATTTGGAAAAGAAACCGCTGCAAACAGTAGTGGAAAAACATGCAGAAAAGGTAAGCAAGGTTGTGTGTTTTTGCCCCAGCCAATCAGGGATCCTACTGACAGTGTATTGACATCACATCTTCACACAGCTAATCCTTGTACATGCAATTCTATAACTTTCAGACCAGAGCAAGCATGTTCTCACAAGAGAGCAGATAGTTTTCCTGTTCCTTTTCCTTTTATTCTTTTTCCTGTTGCAGGAAGTAAGTTGGGAACGAAGTGTGCACTAATGACAAGGGGATCTAGAGTTCAAGGACTTGACCCTCATGATTGACAGCACCCAGAACTATTTTCCTGTGAGAAGCAAGAGAAGAGGAAAGGTTGACATGTCATTTTTAAAAATATTATCAATCCATCGATTAAAATTATTATTATTATTATTCCCTCAAAGAAGCACTCTAAAAAGTGAGAGACAGCAGTATTGGTGACTCACAGGCATAACTCCACAAAGTGGATGGGTGTGCCAGCACTTTAGCAGCTTCCCTTCCCTTCTCTTGATTAATCTCTTGCTTCAGAGGGCACAACCCTGGTCTAGCTGCTACTGCCAACCAGACACATTTCTTTCCGATGAGAAATGTCTCCTTCATCTAGGCCAACCTTCCTCAACCTGGTGCCCTCCAAACTTTGCTGGCCCACAAGTCCCACCTTCACTGACCATTGGCCATGCCAACTGGGGCTGATGGGAACTGTAGTCCAATAACATATGGAAGGCATAAGGTTGAGGAAAGCTCATTAGAATTCCATGGAAATGTCCCTCTCTTTTTTGGCTGGCTGTGCCTTTGGGGCGCAGGGAACAATAGTAGGTTGGCCATGTGGAATCCAAGACTTGATCTTCCCTCATGACTGGCTTCTACCAGGATTGCTATTTTTCAAAAGAGCTGCTGCTGGCTTGTGGACAAGCCGAGAGCAGTGTACTGTGGGTGCATTTGAAGAAAAGCCTGGATGTTCTGGCCAGAGGCGGAGCTAGCTGCTCTGGCACCCGGAGCAGGGTGGCACCGCCCGTGGTGAGTGTCCCAGGGGGCGACGCACCGATGTCACCCCCCCTCAGGGATGACACTAAGGGTGGGCCGCACTCCGCCAGTGGTTGTGGCCACTTCCTCCTCGTAACTTCCTCCAAGTAACAAGCTATTGCTACTTGTTGATAGTGTATCTCTCCCCAACCAAGTTCACGTCCAGCCACGTCCGGGTGGAGTTCTGGCCTCCCACAGTAAGTAATGAGCAAAACAAAAAGAAGCGGATCGTGGACGTTTCTATTGCCCTGGAACATATATCAGGCACATTCCAGGCATGAGGAGAAGACTGAAAATGGGAGCTGGATGATTCAAAAGGGGGAGAGTGAATAATGAGGGGAAGGGATGGGGTGAAAGCAATCAAACCTGGTAAAGATGTACCACTTGGCATAAAAAGTTTAATCAATGGAGACAGAATTCCTTGGCAAAATAATCACTATTTCAACTGTATAAAGTACTTCCACATTTCATCAGGCTGAGCAACGCTGTATGCATCGGTTATTGCAAATTTTTTGGCACAAGCTTGTTTCTTTTTGTTACTCTAAATTCTACCCCTCTGCTATTGCATTTGATCTCTCTACACTGGAAAACAAACAAAGGGTTTTCAATGAGTGCCATGCCAAATCACTGTGAGGTTCCATAGAAAAAGAGAGCTAGAAGGAACCTCATGGTTCATCTAGTCAAACCCTATGCTGATGCAGGAAATGGACTACTACTACTGCATTCTTGGCTAGGTCTACACAGCTATAAAAAACGCTCTGCAAAAAAACCGTTATAAAGCTCACAATTGAAAATATTATTGAGTTATGATTTCAGCTCCACAGCGCCATCTGGTGTCACAGTGTTATAACACATTTATAATGCTGTATTTTGACGGAGTCCCTTGACAGCTGGCCCCTGCAAGTCTGCTACTCCTCTGGACTACCACAACCAATCCTTTAGAAAATGTAAAGGAACAATGTGTTCTTACAAACTTGTTCACATCTAAGTGTAATGCAGGACTCAAGAGTTTTGGTAGATGGATACAGTTCAGCAGGAGGTGCCTTGGGAAGGAACTATATACAGACTACAATATGTGCTCTGCTATTGGATGAAGAAAACCTCACCTGGTAAAGTGAGATTTATTTAATTCACAAGCTAGTGAATTAGAATAGTGGCTTAACACAGACTGGCCTATATTGGTGGTGGAGGAGGAGCACAACAATATTTGATTGGGTCAAAGTTTAGCTGGCTGTAGCAATCAGTCAATGACAGCATTGCAACTGGTGCAATTCATGTTCCTGATTTAGTGCTGTCTTTTTGGCCGTCCTTGTATAGGTTTGCAGAGAGAAAGGAAAGATTGTGCTCCCTCCTCACTCCTTTATTGACTCGGCGGGAGACAAAGCAAAAGACCAACAAAGGGGGCTGCCTAAACAGAAACACATCGATGCCAGAAATCCTGGCTGCAGCAGAGGGATGTTTGTACCATCTGAGTTCCACTTGTACGAGTATCTCAAGCATCCCACAACTCCCTCAAAGTCTTGAGAGTCTGTTGTTATGGACTTAAGCTTTGCTGGGTTTATCAATGTATAGTTTCAGTATTAGGCTATTTAGGAAGCACTGAAAATTGTTTTGATGAGCTCCACTTTGGTGCTGTATTGGTAAGCAATCAGTACTGTAGGGCAGAATCATTTAGCATACCCTCCAACATGATGAAAATAGGGACTTCCTATTTCATAATGACCACTCCCCACATCAAATGCAGCCCCACAGATCCCAGTGCAGCTCATGGTAGTTCGGGCTAGCTTCATCCTCCCCAGGCTGGATACCTGGAGTTCTCCGCCTACCTCAGCCAATCACCCAATCCCGCCTGGGGAGGCATTGCCAGGGGATTGGCCAGGTAAGGGGAGGGACCACCCTGCCCACACAACAGAAGGTGAATCTTACCTGTAAAGCGTCAGTTGGCTCCAGAGCTTCTCCCACCCTGCCCTTCCTCAGTTACCAGTAAGTCTTCTTTTGCTGGTTAACCTCTTCTCCACAGGTACGCAGGCGCTGCTACATCAGGGTCGTGTTTAGGGACAAACAGGTCTCCAAAATACCTGTTTGTCCCTAAATTAGGCTCACAGCATCACTATATCGTTATCTGTAAATATCCGTAAATAAGCAAAGAGATACATGTCGTTCTTCTAGATTTTTTAATTTATGAAGAAATTCATTTTTTAGTTAGATGTTGAAGGAATAGTTAGAAACATGAAGCTAATAACGCCAAGGTTGTGGGTTCGATCCCTGTATGGGGCAGCTGCATATTCCTGCATAGCAGGGGGTTGGACTAGATGATTCTGTCATGTGACAAAGACACATGAGAGCAGAAGCAGCAAAGCATGCTGGGAAGTGCTGGGACTGCACAATCATTCGGGCCTACTAAAGTTATTCAAGCCTAACTGCTAACGGTGGAATCACTCTGACATGTGACTCATTCTCCTTAAAAGTAGCAGCCATTTTCTCTCTGTGTTCTTGGTAAGATTTCAGTCAGAGTCAGTCTGCCTCAGTTGTGAGCAGAATTAATATGTAATCTCAGTCAAACTGTTTGGAACCATGTTGTTTATGAAGAAGTTTACTTTAACTCAGTAAAGCTCTTATTTCACTGAAGAACTCTGCATTATTAATTTACGCTGTGCGACAGATTCTCAGGGTCCCTTCCAACTCTACAATTCTATGATTCTACTACTACTATGATTCTGCTACCACCTAATTATAGCAAACATATACACACTTCTTACACAAAATGTATTGACCATTAACTGATTAGCAAAACTTTAACCTCGAGTTATAGATTGAACACCCACCAAACTTCTGATAAACATCTGACCTCAGACAGTATCATTTGTACCTCACCATTTCTCAGATAGCTCTCTAATCTTTAAATGGAAGGGTTTTAACTCAACATTTTTCTCTGTTTATAGAAATTATAAGTTTGCAATTTAAGTTTATATAAGCGACCCAGAATTCATTATCAACTTGCTTTGTGTTTCCTGGATACAATCACTGCCTTTTACTTTTCCACATCTCAAAATTATTATTATTTAATTGTTTTAAATGGCACATGCTTAGAACTGCCCATGTCCCTTTGATTAAAAAAAAAAAGCAGTTTGGGAGGAGGATAGAATCTGGATCCAGGCTATGACGCAATGGGAGAGAGTTTCCCTGTGTCATTTTTCTGCCAAAAATTGCCCCCTCCCCAAACCTTTGAATGTAAAGCTACCTTATACCACTTTCGACTTTCTTGGGCTACTTTAGAAATGCCTTGCTGGCTTATTATCCTACCTAACTGGTGTGCTGTTTTAAAATAAAAAATACAAAAAAAAATCTCAAACCAGGCTAAGAGTATAAAATGTTTTAAGGCCAGTCATAGCTTGCCACATGAAAGAGAGCTTATTTATTTCAGTGCCCTGGCACAAAGAGTACAAGGCTGTGCCAGGGTATAAGACTAAATGTACTACACCTGTTGGAAAACCAGGGAGAGTTTAAAATTACACTGGATTAGACTGTTTTCTTCGGGAATCTTGGAGTCTGGTGACGGCAGGAGTTATGAAAGAGAACACTTTCCTGGAAAAACGCTGTTATTCTGAAGTCTGAACTTTCTCTGCACTCTGTTCCTCTTTTAAACTTTAATAATAATAAAAATAACATTCGAACTGCCCTGAAATTATGAACCTGTTGGATTAGCAGGGCTTCTTGAATCACTACAATTTAATTCTCTGCCCCGGATGCCTAACCTCCCTAGTACCTATCACTATGACTAGTGAGCCCCAGTTCTGGCCTAGGTGGTCTATCTGCTTGGGGCAACCACAAAGTTTTGAAGATGGCTTCAGCCTCTTCCTCAACACCCTGGCCATTTTAACGGATTGAGGGCCTAGCATCACTAGGAGATAACTGATGCATGGTTGTGGGGAAGATATGGAGGAGATAGTGTTAGGAAGGGGATAATAGGACAGGTAAGATGATCTATAACCAGGAAAGTAGGTCACTGGTTGTGTTTTGAGCCTTTACTGCCAACAGGAGAGGAATTGTAATTCCCTGAAGCCTCGATAGAGCCTTGACACATAACTCCATATTCTTGAACCTGTGAGAGATCGGTGCCCCGAAAAAGGACTTTTGAGGGGGCAAGATCCTGAGATCGGGATGCTCCAAATGGCCACTGTACTCTCATGTGAGAAAACGGGATGTCCCAGTTTTCCTGGGGCAGTTGAGGGGTATGAGAGAGACAGGCCCCCAAGTGGCGCCACAACTCTCCAGGGTAGGTATGAGGGAGGAGTATTGTGAAGACCAAGGAAGCAATGTGTGATGTTGGAGTGCAGAGAGGGTGACCTGTGTTGGGTGAAGGTGCAGCAGAGATGGCTGGAGTAAGGTGCACAGAGGGACCATCACACACTGAGAGGAGGTCAAGGCCAAGAGGAATGAAGTACTGCTAAGAGCAGCCAGATCCAGGACAGGTGCTTTGGGTGGAGGGAGCTGGAACTTTCTGGAACTTGGCGCTGGACCACAACACAAGGGCTCCCGACTCTTGATGTAGAGGCATGCTGCCACATCCACGTTATACAGTTAAAGCCAGTATAATATCACTTGTAGCAGTCATGGCTTCCCCCACCCCTAAGAACCCTGAGGACTGTAGGATGTTGAGAGTTGTCAGGAGACCCCTATCCCCCTCACAGAGCCACAGTTCCCAGAGTGGTTTAACAATCCATCCCTCTTCCCAGCTCCTTGCACTACCGCAGACTTAAGCTGGCAACCGGCCTTGTTCCTATAGACTGAGATGCTGCACTCGTGTGAGGTAATAGTTTCCCTACTTAGGTCAATGGTGTTTTCACAAATCATAAAGCGGTGTTGGCATTGGCGTTGTTCAATGTGGATTTATTCAGCTCTGACATCTGGGCTTCCTTGGCTTATGATCATAAAGGCGTAGATCCTACTGATGCCAAATAACTGTCCAAATAACTGTAGATAATTGGGCACCATCTTTTATGGGTAGTTCTTGCACTTATGAGAATTTTCTAAATGGGGGGAAAATTATGTATATATTTTCCTCCAGGACCATTTGCTGGGGAAGCCAAAACACCTATTTTGGCATTATTCTCCAAGATGTGCTTCACCGTTCACATTTTTTAAAATGAGATTTTCCTTTGGAAAAAGAAGATCAGTGAAGGCAATCAACATCAGCCACAGGTTCCTGTACCTCTTTTCTACACAACCAAGACCCCACAGATTAGAAATCCTGCTTCATATATTCCCTCATTGTAGCTCTTTACCAGACATACTCAGGGATTCCAGTTGTAACTTCTTCCGTTATAATTTACAGCTATAATTAGAATAATAATTTAACATCATTTGAATGTTCCTTTCAGGCCCATAAGAGTAATTCTAGAGAGACTTGATTGCTATTTTTTACCACAGTCTTGCAAACTCCCTGTGAGAATCTAAAACAATTTTTTTCTTTCTGGTTTTCTCCTGAAAGAGGTTTAATTATTGGTGTTTTGCTGTTGCTGGTTAAGTCGAGTTTAATTAATTCTGAGTAGGTCAGTTGTTTTATTAGTATATATAGCGTATTGTATGTTCTTAATCTATTGGAAAGCAGCTTGAAAAAGTTTGCTCTCAAAGGCAACATATAAATATTTCTATCTGGCCCACGGAATGGGGTCAGGCCTAAGCAATGTTACGGAAAAGAATAGTATGGTTAAATGTACAATGAATATGTTTATCCCCTGTGAGAGGGGGGAATGAATTTTGGCTTCCCACGGTGAAAGGGGGGAAGTATGAAAACTTAACCACAATCTATGTTATGTGCTTATAAATTGTAAAACCCAATAAATTTTCTGAAAAAATAAATAAATAAATAAATAAAAAACAAAACAAAAAAACAAATTTTTTCTTTCTGGTTTTCTCCTGAAGGAGGTTTAATTATTGGTGTTTTGCTGTTGCTGGTTAAGTCGAGTTTAATTAATTCTGAGTAGGTCAGTTGTTTTATTAGTATATATACGGTAGCGTATTGTATGTTCTTAATCTATTGGAAAGCACCTTGAAAAAGTTTGCTCTCAAAGGCAACATATAAATATTTTAAATGCACAGAAATACAATTAATAAATAAAAAGGATACATATGACCAGATAGGGAAAACTGATTAACTCAGAACCAGAATGATTCCTCTGTTCCATCAACTTGATTGATTTCTCTGTACCACTGAATTACACAATGTGGTGTGTAGAGAAGGAGAAGAAAAACATCTTCCCATCATCCAATCTGTGTAAATAGAAAGTGCATTGTGAATTTAAAACAAAGCTTTTGTCCAGGCTTGTATTCTTCAACTGCATTCCATTGTAACGATGAGATAAAATCCAAAGAAAAACCACAAACTACATGCAAACACCTTTTTACAAAGTAGTCTACATACAAGATGAATGCAGTAAAGAAGCAGACATTTCTCCTATATCTCCAATATATGTACCTTAATTCAGCACAAATACTGAAATAGGAGCTCAGCCATATTGTTCAGTTTCCTCACAGGTTTGAGAATGTAACCAAAGCAAGTTCCAGTAATAAAAACGGGAAAAGCTTAGTTTGTTTTGGACCTCTTTTCTTCCCAACCCTATACAGTATCCTATATTATAATCTTCAAGTGTCCCTGCGTCTACCTGCAATTTTCTGTGTGTCACGGAAGTAAATTCTGCGCATGGCACAGACGGACGCAGGGATTGGAGGGGGCGGAGAGGGGGGCGGGACGACGCAGAGACACTTCCGGCCGGGCGAAACTGCGCCGCCGCCATTGCCGGGGGGAAGCGGCGCAAAGCGCCGCTCCCGCTGCCGCCGCCCGCCTATGGAGGCTCCCACCGCTGCCTGAAGGAGGCCCCCCGTCCGGCACGCGCCCTTCCCTGCGCGCTGCCCAGCCGGCGGGGTCCGAGGCGAGGCAGCCTCCGCCGCCGCCCGCCTATGGAGGCTCCCGCCGCCGCCTGAAGGAGGCCCCCCGTCCAGCACGCGCCCTTCCCTGCGCGCTGCCCAGCCGGCGGGGGTCCGAGGCGAGGCGGCCTCCGCTGACGGGCCAGCCGGTCGCCCCCGCCGAAGCCTCCCGGTCCCCCGGCTCCTGCTGCTCCGGCTCCGGCTAGCGCCCGTTTTTTCAACGGGCTTAATATACTAGTTGCATATAACATCAATGTCTCACAACAAATGTAACTGATCTGTAGAAAACACAACCTAAAGAAAGAGACAATGCATGCGCTTTTGTAAATGAGGAAAATCTTTAATAGTTTTTTTAAAAAACAAACAAACCCAAAAACAAACACAGAAGAACCTTGGTCCAAGACAGTGTGTTTCAGTCAATTACCCTTAATTCTATGTTGGGAATTTAGAAATTATTACCCAACTTTTGCCTGTGGCTAAGATTGCTGTAGTGTGGCGAGAAAAATAGTTTGCAGTAACTAACTGGTTACATGGAACATTATTTTAGTAGTTCATTTAAACTATTGTGTAGCATATGAAGGAAGGCAGACTAATTTTATTATTGATGTTTTGGGAAAACAGAGCTAATGATAATATGTAATCACACTATATTGCACCTGTAATCTCATATTATTTTCTATTTATTTGTTTATGCTTTTTTTTTAAAAAAAATCTGAATTATTTGTATTTGGCAGACAGCAATGGAAATAGTTCACATCATTAATAAGGCATCTAGAAGAACACTGCTTATTAACAAATGATTCTTATAAAAAGAAGCATCTATTGTTATTACACAGTCATATTGTAATTATTCACAACAACCCTTTCTTAAAATAGAAGATACATTTGTGTTGTAATTTACTTATTTATTTAAATTTTGTAAGTTATTGAAGTTGTTTTTTTTATAAAAAAAAAGCACACACAGGAAAAAATAAAACAGTTTAAAGCTGGATACAGACTAAGACATACTTTAGTCCCGCTTAAAACAATGGGACTTGAGTTGTCCACCATAAATGGGTTTGAGGAATGACTAGTTTAAGGAGATAAAAGGTAAAGGACTCCGGATGGTTAAGTCCAGTCAAAGGCGACTATGGGGTTGTGACGCTCATCTCGCTTTCAGGCTGAGGGAGCTGGCGTTTGTTCACAGACAGCTTTTCCGGGCCATGTGGTCAGCATGACTAAATCGCTTCTGGCACAACAGGACACCGTGACGGAAAACAGAGTGCACGGAAATGCCATTTACCTTCCCGCTGCAGTGGTACCTATTTATCAACTTGCACTGGAGTGCTTTTGAACTGCTGGGTTGGCGCTGTGGTCTAAGCCACTGAGCCTCTTGGGCTTGCCGATCAGAAGGTTGGTGGGTCAAATCCCTGTGACGGAATGAGCTCCAGTTGCTCTGTCCCAGCTCCTGCCAACCTTGCAGTTCAAAAGCACACCAGTGCAAGTAGATAGCCTGAAAGCGAGATCACACTGCAACCCCATAGTCGCCTTTGACCGGACTTAACCATCCAGGGGTCCTTTACCGTTACCTTAGTTTAAGGAGAAATTTTAACGGGGTGGCGGGAGTGGGGAGACAGAGAGGTGGATTCCCTGCCACATCTGCAGCTCTGCCACCTCTTCCTCGCTAGGGAGGCAGGTGGAAGGCAGTTTTGTGTTTATTGTGCAGGGCCAATTCCAGGCTAGTACAATGTAGGGCCCCAGATCAGAGCAGTCCCCAGGAACTGGGTTGGCTTTGGCTCCATTGGCTCCATCACCAGATTTGCTCTGTCACTACCCCACCAATAAATCTTCCCATTTCAGGGCAAGATGTCAGCTACCACAGAGGAGGTCCTTATGGTGGTGGTATGTGGTCAACCATGCTTTTGGTGGGTTAGCAGGATGTTCCATGGTGCAGAGGGACGCTTCCACCAAATCCTAACACCTGTCAGCAGCGCAGATTTGGGATTAGGATTGCTCTGCCTACCTGGATTCAGTACAGTAAAAATAAATCTAATTCAGGCATCCCCAACCTGCGGCCCTCCAGATGTTTTGGCCTACAACTCCCATGATCCCTAGCTAACAGGACCAGTGGTCAGGTTGGGGATGCCTGATCTAATTCATAATCATCATAGTTTTCATTCACATTCGTCTTTCATCAATTGTAGTGGATACCTTTACTATTGCCTTCTTTCTCGCTGTTTTCTTAATTTCTTGCCAAGTTCATGACACAACAGAATGCTTCTTGGGCTCATTTCGTTACTTTAAAGCAAATAAATTATCTGAACTTGTCAGGGTTTATTGCACTAAGTGAAGGCGGCGGCGAGAGAGAAACTAAAGGGGGGAAAGAAGTTCTTTGGGGACCCAGTACATGACTTAGAAACTATCAGAAATTCTGCTGGCTGTAAACTGATACCTGTTGCCCTCCCAACACCTTCCTCTTTACATAATGGAAACTAACAAATCTGCCAGCAGGTTCAGGTTCACATCAACAACGGGAATTAGCCAAGGAAACCACAGCAGAATAAACTCCAAAAACACTGCAGATCAAACCACTCTGCTGAGTTGCTTTTTCAATCAGGGAAAGGATTTCTTTGCTGAAGGCTGGTGTTCTTAAAAGCCCACTAAAACCTTAAATCACAACAAGACCACATGTTTTCTCTAGTTCTTTCCCCCGCAAAGTAAATGTCTTATGGGAAATGACCTTCCTCACCATGACTCATTGGGACGTTTGAAGCTTTTCCTTCTCATATTTTTATTTTCCCATGGTGCTATCAAATCTAAACTACTCTCTTTCTTTTGGGGTGGATCTTTGGTTGCTATAATGTAGTCATATCCACACAACATCATGTGCAGATTGACTTGCTGGAAAAATAATAATATCCCAGACAAATACCCTGTTTGGGCAAGAGGAGTCTGCCTTGCAGTGAAAAGAGGTAGCACAGTTCAGGGGATACAGGGAGCTGTAGTTCCCAGGGAGGTAAGATTGATCTTGGTCCAAGAAGCTCAAAAACCTAGTCCTTAGACTCTCAAGCAGAGCCTGATAACTACTGGTGCTCTGTCCTTCATGTGAAATGATAGAGACTTTAAAGTGGTACCACTCTAGAGTTCTGCCTTGTGCCACCAACTGAATGGTTTTGGCTTGCATTGATTGATTGATTGATTGATTGATTTGATTTATATACCACCCTTCATCATAAGATTTCAGGATGGTTCACAGAATAAAATACAGGATAAAAACAAGTAAATAATTAAAACAGCAAAACAATTACAACCCTCCCTTCCCACAAACTCATTTAAAAGGTTGTAGGGTAAATCAGCCAAAGGCCTGGTTGAAGAGGAACGTTTTTGCCTGGTGCCTAAAAAGCACTCCACAAACGTGGAGCCACTACAGAGAAGGCCTGTTCTTATGTTGCCACCCTCCAGAAGAACTCTCATGGAGGAGGCACACAAAGAAGGGCCTCACATGATGAATGTCTGGGGAGGTCAAGATCAGGAGCGTCCTTGAGGTATTGTAATCCTGAGACATTTGTCTTCTCTGATGGAGACTTATTATTTTTTCAGCATGTAACTTTGCACTTTATTAAATAGTGAGCCCAGCTGATGGATTAGTTAATTCAGATCACATCTGAGGTGCACTTTCCAGACCTGGGGGTCTGGTAACTTCATCCCTCCTCTTCAGAGAGATGTTTGTGAAGTTCCATCTCAAGACTAGGTTCAGTGGTGTCATGAGACCTCCTGGACAGATGATCCTCTGTGGAGATTATTATCAGAGGAGTCGATACAACAAATCCCTTCTTAGGCTAGGTCACAACAACAGATCTGCTACAAAATGGAGAAGCATTGATAGAGTGAGATTAAGTTAGGACAGACTTGGCAGTTACTCTACTAGTGGTGACAGAACTCTTCAGGAATTTAGTGTGGTATGTCTGGCACCAATTGCTGCCCCTATTTTGCCTATGTATCTGCATAGATGGAAGAGGGAAAGGTCAGAATCACACCCCAGCTATTCTATATTCAGGCGTCATGGCAGTTGGAGTCTAGAAACATCTGGAAAGCCACAGGTTCCTCATCCTTGATACAGGGAATAAATGCTTTCAGACTCAACCCCCCCCCCCATACACACACATTTTGTGTCTGTAATGAATGAACAAAGTTTGGATTGCCTGACTGCAACTGTAGGTACTGGTATAATAATTTCTATTACTTATAACTTCATTCTGGCCTTCCTTTTGTGATTTGGGGGTGGGGGTGTAGAGGGATATCCTTGGTTCATTGCACACAGCAGCGACCTGCCTCTGGAAACGTTTCCCAGCATATTTTGTCTTGGCTTTGTTCCACCTCTACAAGTCAGTTTCCCCGTTTCAATATCTTTTATTGCCATGCTTCCAAACACACTACACAAGCCTCAAGAGGTGATTTATAGGAAAAAAGCATTAGAAATTCAGCTGCAGCCCAAATGAGCATTCACCTCCTACAAGAAATTTTCTCATGCAGCAAGCCGTTACACGGTCATATGCTTGCATGCTTAGTGTTTTGTTCAAACAAACAAATGATTCAATCTGCACGAAATCCCTTGAAAACCATTCAGTTCTTGTAGTCATGCTAAAACGTATATCCTGCTGGAGGAAACAGACGGTGAAGACTTTTCCCAGAGTGCCTGAGAGAGGGTTATATATGGATGTGTAATATTTGCACTGATGGCCAAATTGTACCAGCTGTGTATACGTCATGCTGCTGCTTTGATTTTTATGGCCAGAGGCAGTACCATCCCACGGCAGTATGAGAAGATGTTAACCCTCCAGAATAATAAACTGCCAGGGGGGAAAAAATTCTGTCACTGTGCTAAAAGAGGTTTGGAAAGCATACAGCAGGGATGGGGAACCTCAAGCCTGAGGGCTAAATGAGTGTCATGGACTGGTTAGGATGCAGAGGAACCAGCAGGGGAACCACCAAGAGCTCAGAGCCCAGGGCATGGTGGCGGTGGGACAACCATGAGTTGTCAGAGGAAGAAGGCAGGGAAAAGGAGGTGTCAGAAGTAGAGGAGGCAACAGAGCTTGTGGTGTCCTTACTACAGTGCCTGGTGACGTACGTAGTTCGACATACAGATAAACCTTGTCTTCGATTAAAAAAAAGAGACTGTCTTTTAATCTTTTGCTTTATTAACAGTCAAGAACAAGATAAAAACAAAAATTGGGTAAAGACCAGTATTAAGTGTGAAAGACAAGTATTGAGTGTGAAAGACAAGTATTGAGTGTGAAAGACAAGTATTGAGTGGTAAAACAACGATACGATCCCACAGATGGAGAACATGTAACAGCACTCCCTCAGGTTCTCTCACCCCCTGAACTCCCTCCCCTCATACACCTCTGCCAGCAACTGTCAGCAACTGCCATTCGTTGCAACATTCTTTTTGGCCAGTAGGTGGAGCTGCACCGACCAGCACAATACCGCCCATACAATCTAAATACATTTATAAACTTTACATGTGCCGAAGGCACGACACTCCCCGCTTGGTATCAACAGATACCATCATTCGGTTTCTCTGATGACAACAGTAGAACCAGTTCAGAGACTGGTCTAAGAAATAACTTTGTTTGCTGGTTTTTGCATACTTTAATTTCCACTTTCCTGACTCTTCCATCTTCACTTGGAAAGACTTTGGTGATGCGGGCTAATGGCCATTCATTCCTTTGAGACTGACAGTCCTTCTGTAAATAGACGTCCTTGATGTCTGACTTGGTAGTGGTAATGCAGTACAATCAGAGAAGCGATGTGGTGTTGACCAGGTATAATTAGAGGGTTTCTTTCATTTAACTCTAATTTTGACTCCTTGAGACGACCACCTACCCTCAACAGGCCATTTTGATCGAGAAATGGGTCAAGTTTCCTAAGAGTACTGTCCTTAGGGATAACCTTTTTGTTCAGGATGCAGTTGATCTCTCTGGCATAGACTTCATGCTGCACAATGCAAATAATCACATTTTGTGCATGTTGATGGTCTGATGGTGTGCGGATGTTGGGACACAGATGCCAGCCTTTACAATTACTGTCTACTGGAGGTGTAACATGTTTAAATGAATGAGCTATGTGGGTTAGGCTAGCAATGGCTCTAATGAGTGACTTCCAGGTCGAGAATCTACTGAACCTGTGAGACTCGAGATGACTGACTGTAGTCATTGTCTGAAGTGTAGAAACTTCAGGACGGACTTCAGAATCGAGGTCTGAGTCAACTAGTTCAAATATGTCATTCTGAGGGGCAATCAGCTCTGTTTTGTACAAGAAAGCAGGTCCTGTCAGCCATGTAGTGTTTTTGAGATGACTAGCTGCAACAGCCCTTGTAGCGTGATCTGCAGGATTGTGTCCAGTAGGTACGTAATGCCATTGAGTTGGACAAGTGGATTTCCTAATCCGTAGAATTCTGTTGTTAACATAGACATAAAAGCGTCTACTCTCATTATAGATGTACCCTAACACTATCTTGCTGTCGATGTAGAATTCAGTATCTTTAAGATTGATGTTCAGTTCTGAAGTGATAAGTTCGGCTAATTCAACCGCTAATACTGCAGCACACAGTTCTAACCTGGGTATAGTGTGCTCAGGATGAGGAGCAAGTTTTGCTTTGCCCATGGCAAATCCTAAATGGCACTGTGCCTCGTGATCTACAGTTCTTAAGTAAGCAACAGCAGCTATTGCTTTGGTAGAGGCATCAGAAAATATACAGAGTTTTTGGTTTCGTACTTTTGTGGAGGGTATGGTTGCGTATGGGCGTGTAACCTGGAGTTCAGTCAAAGCAGTTAGAGAGTTTTTCCACTCCACCCATAAGATTTTTTTTCCAGGGGGTAGTGGAGCATCCCAGTCGGATGTCTCACGAGTTAAGTCTCTAAGTAAAGCTTTACCCTGAATTGTGACGGGCGCTGCGAACCCTAATGGGTCATAAAGACTGTTTATTGCAGATAAGATACCCCTGCAGGTAAAGGGTTTTTCTTCTGTATTTACCTGGAAGGTAAAGGAGTCGGCTTTCAGGTCCCAAAGCAGACCAAGACTGCGTTGGATAGGTAAAGAATCCATTCCCAAATCCAAATCTTTTAGATCGTTGGAGTGATCTTGGGTAGGAAAAGCTTCCATTACAGTTTTACTATTCGAAGCAATCTTGTGGAGTCTGAGGTTAAAGCAGGCAAACATCTGCTGTGCTCTTTTAAGGAGACTGATTGCGGACTCAGTTGAAGGCAGAGATTTTAAGCAGTCATCTACATAGAAATTCTTCTCTACGAGTTGTCTAACATCTGTGCCATGCACTGCTTCTCCCTCAAGTGCTGAGCGTCTAAGTCCATAGATAGCAACTGCGGGAGAGGGGCTGTTACCGAAGATGTGTACCTTCATGCGGTACTCTATGATGTCTTTAGAGGAGTCATTGTCTCTGAACCAGAAAAATCTCAATAAATTTCTGTCTTCCTCTCTAACAAAGAAGCAATGGAACATCTGTTGAATATCTGCCGTGAAGGCAATAGAGTCTTCCCTGAAGCGGAGGAGTACTCCTAAAAGTTTATTGTTGAGATCTGGCCCTGTCAAAAGGACGTCATTTAGGGAGATACCTTCGAATTTGGCACTGGAGTCAAATACTACTCTAATCTGGCCTGGCTTTTTGGGGTGGTACACTCCAAATATTGGCAGATACCAACACTCTTCGGAGTTTTTGAGACTGGGAGCTATTTCTGCATGACGGTTTTTAAATATCTTGTCCATAAAGGAGAAGAAATGATCTCTCATCTCTGGCTTCCTTTGTAAATTATGTCTGAGAGAAGAGAGGCGTTTGAGCACCTGATCTCTGTTATTAGGTAGCCGTCGTCTCTGCGGTATAAAGGGAAGGGGTGCGACCCAGCTATTTGTATCATCTTTAACAAATTCCTGTTCCATTGTCTGTAAAAACATTTTATCTTCTATAGACATTGCCACCTTATTGTCGTCTCTTGTTCTTTGGAAGACTGTACACCCTAGATGATCTGTGTCGCTGTCACAATCGACGTCCTCGTTAGAGAGGTTGACGACAGGGCAAATTGAATGATTTTTTTGAGGTAATTCCTTTATAAGGAAGTGGTTGTGACATAGTTGGAAAAGAGAAGGGCGTCCATTCTCTAGTGTATTCGTAAGCATGCTGTTGACAGAGTTTGGTTTGTGCATGCTTCCAAGGCAGACGTCTCCTATAATGACCCATCCTAAATCCAGCTTCTGGGCGTAAGGGGCATTGTGGGGACCATTAATCTGGGCTCTTGCTTTATGGACTTGTAAGATATCTCTCCCCAGGAGTAAGATAATCCGAGCCTGCGGGTCCAGTTGAGGTATTAGATTCGCTATGTGTTTTAAATGTGGGTGGTGATGTGCTGCATCTGGTGTAGGAATCTCGGATCTTTGATCGGGAATCTGGTTGCATTCAATGAGGGTTGGTAGAGTTAAAGAAGTTTGGCCATCTAAGGACTCTACTTTGTAGCCGGATGCTCTTCTCCCTGCCGTCTCAACATTACCTGAACACGTTTTCAAGGAGTAGGAAAAGCTAGGGCCTTTGATATCAAACATATCAAAGAAGGCTGGGCTGGCTAGAGACTTATTACTCTGGTCGTCTAGAATGGCATATAGTTTGATGGCTTTATTCCTGTTACCTGCAGGGTAGACTCTAACTAAACAGATTTTGGAGCAGGACTTGCCAGTTATGGTTCCTTTACAGACCTCAGTGCATTTTGAGGTAATCTCTGGCGTAGTTGTAGTAGTGTGTTTTTGCTCCCCGCCATGCGCACTGAAGCTGTCTGTGTGTTGTAAGGACCATGGGGCAGGCCCAGGGTGTAGAGCCGTGTTGTGATCTGAACTATCACATTCTCGGCATCGCACACTGACCTTACAATCCTTAGCGAAGTGAAAGGCTGAGCAGCACTTGTAGCAAATGTTGTTCTGCTTCAGGAAGGCCTTGCGTTCTTCTAAAGGCTTCTCCCTGAAGGTTCTACAATTCTGCAGAGGATGAGGCTTGCGGTGTAGAGGACACTGTTTACCAGGATCCTTAATTCTTGCCTCCGTGAGAGAAGAGTTAGCAGACCTGAAAGGAGAATCTGGAGAGTTCACATTAATTTTGTGTACTGATATTGGGGGCTTGTTAAGTCCGTGGGGAATAACACATGACAGTGAAAAATCAAAACTGGGATCATTTCTCATCTTAGCTTGCTGGTTCACGAAATCCACGAAAACAGAAAAGGGAGGATACGGAACGTTGTGTTTTCTCTTAAATTTAGAACCATGTGCAATCCATTGTTCTTGCAGATTGTAAGGTAACTTTTGTACAATAGGTTTGACACCTCTAGCTGTGTCGAGAAATGTAAGTCCAGGTAAGTCTCCTTCAGATTTAGCTACTTGAAGTTCCATTAGTAAATCACTCAATTCTCTGAGTTTCTGGTAAGCTTTAGCAGGTATCTTAGGAAAGCTATCGAGTCTTTTAAATAGTGCGTTCTCTATAGCTTCTATAGAACTGTAACACTCCTCAAGTCTATTCCAAATCATTTTAAGGCCGATGCCTGGGTAATTAATATTTATCGTTCTAATTCGTTTGGCATATTTATCGTTCTAATTCGAGTGTTCGGCAGACTCCTTGCCAAGCCATTTGACTAAGAGATCCATCTCTTCACTGCACGATAGGTCTAGGCCTTCGATAGCATTTTGAAAGGAAGCACGCCAGGCTCTGTAACTTTCAGGGTGGTTGTTAAACTTTTCAAGTCCCTTTGTGACTAGTTCACGTTTAGCAAGGAACTTGGCAAAGTCTATTGTGGTTTGATCAGTGTGGTGAGTGTCACTACGATGAAAAGGTGTGGTATAATCATACCTTTCCGATGGTTCTGATTTCATCTGACCTCTGTTGTACCGCTCCGGTTTGAAGGTTGAGTTTGCCGGGTTGCTCATAGGAATAGGCTTGTCTCTGTTTTGCAGTGGCATTGTGTAAAGGTCTTGGGTTATCGTTTTGATGTCCTCTTCTCCAGGTTGTTGCAGAGGAACATAGTCACTTGATTTGGAATGCTGATAAACGTACTCTGAAGTCCGTTGCAGGGGATCTTGTAGTCCCGGGTCTGGGCTGAGTACGTTGTTGCGTTCACTGCCAGGAATTAAAGTCGCTTCTAAGCCTCAGCTATGGCGGCTGCTGTTTCTTTTTCTACAATGAGTTTTCTAGGCTTGCGTCTAGAATGGCCTTCTGCATTTCTAGGGATGCTTCTAACCTAGCCTTTTCCTGTTTCATCTTCATTTCTTGCTCGGCAAAGGCTGCTCGTGTTTTAGCTGCTTCAGCCTTGGCGCGAGCGATGGCGAGTGCGTTACTCACAGTTGAGGATTTAGAAGTACCAGAGACTTGGGACCTTGTCTTGTCCGAAGACGCCCGACTCTGAGACATTTTGTTATGGAGATGTCTGACTGTTTAGAGCTTGCTATTGTCGTATGCAGGCGCGTGCGTTGACAGAATAGCAGGCCTCTGCGTAGTCTGTATCTCCTTTCCACTTGCTGGAAAGCCGTTGTTTTACTGTGGTGTCCTTACTACAGTGCCTGGTGACGTACGTAGTTCGACATACAGATAAACCTTCTTGTCTTCGATAAAAAAAAGAGACTGTCTTTTAATCTTTTGCTTTATTAACAGTCAAGAACAAGATAAAAACAAAAATCGGGTAAAGACCAGTATTAAGTGTGAAAGACAAGTATTGAGTGGTAAAACAACGATACGATCCCACAGATGGAGAACATGTAACAGCACTCCCTCAGCTTCTCTCACCCCCTGAACTCCCTCCCCTCATACACCTCTGCCAGCAACTGTCAGCAACTGCCATTCGTTGCAACATTCTTTTTGGCCAGTAGGTGGAGCTGCACTGACCAGCACAATACCACCCATACAATCTAAATACATTTATAAACTTTACATGTGCCGAAGGCACGACAGAGCTTAGTGAGCTGGGAAAGTGTGGCAGAGAGAAGTCCAGAATCAGAAGCTGAAGCTAAAGCAGGAGGGTGGGAGGAGAGAGGCCAAGAGGCAGAGATGAGTCAGGCTGGTGAAGAAGCACAGTTGTCTCCTCCTCCTGCTGCAACAAGCTCCCCTCCCCTTGTCTCCCAGGACCAGAAGAGGCATAAAAAGGGCAGAGGAGAGATTGGTGACACACAGGCACAGTCTCTGATAGCTTGTTAAAAACCCTGGTGAGGAGGGGACTTAGGCTGCTGTGAGGAGGTGGGGACCTTCAGTCTCAGCAACTGGTTTTCATTGAGGCAAGACCTACCAGTGATGGGTTGCTATGCTCATTAGGCCTGACACTCCTGTTCAGATCGTGCTTTTGCTAATAAAGAGTTAACTCCAACTTGCCTGGTGTGATTTACTGCTGGCTCGCTCCTAACAATGAGGCCCTCCAAGGCCTCTCTATGTGGCCCACAGGACTCTCCCCAGGTCACACAACCTCCCGACCCTCACCCCTCACCAACCCTGCTTTGTTCCCTCTTTGTATGTTTTTGCCTGATTGGAATGTGACCTTGCACTTTGGTAATGCCTCTTGGTTGACAGGATGGAAGAGGGTGTGACTCCTGGAACCTTGACCAGAAGGAAATGTGGCCCTTGGGCTGCAAAAGGTTCCCCACCTCTGACAAACAGCATAGAGATTGTGGGTAGTGCCCTTGATATTACTAAAGTAGGGTCTCCAAAACTGATCTCAGCCTTTTTGTGTGTGAGAGACTCATGATTCTAGTAGCACAGTTGTAGGCATCCTGGTGTCCTCCAGATACTCTTGACTACAACATCCACCGTTCCTACCCATTGGCCATGCTGTCTGGGGCTTATGGGATTTGTGGTCCAGAACTTCTCGAAGGCACCAGGCTGCTCACCCCTGTAGTAGCACATCTTCTGCTGGTAAGAACTGGTCCATGGCTGGCTTTTTGCAGCAGGTGACTGATGCACTCATATTTGGTTTCTCACAGCATCGTTAATCTTTTCAACATAAACAGGCACGGATTGTGAACTTCGGACTTCTTAAGGCTGCTACTATATTCTGTGTTGAATAAGGAACTAGGAACCAACTTTGGCATGGCCATACACCACATATAAAGCCTTTGCAGACTGAACACTGATGTCCTTTTCTTATCTGATTGTGTGTGTGTGTGTGTGTGTGTGAATTCAAAGCTATTTTCCAAATTCAAACATTTCACTTTCTCTCTAATAGAATATATTTGTATTATATGTCTATTCCTCTCTATTCCTCTCTTCATCTAGTATCACATCCCATCAGACAAATACATGAGGACATTTTCCTGGACCATGTTGTCTTTCTGCTTACTGGAATGACCACAGAATGAAAAAAAACAGAAAGGCATTTGCTGAGTACATGTGATTTGCAAGGGGGGGGAGGGAACTATTACTGGAATGACCACAGAATAAACAAGTGGGAAGGCATTCATTTAGAGTTATTTATGATCTTGAGAGAAATATTAGCCTGGCCTCTTGCCTCTGTGATGTGATGCTTGTGATCAAGAGGTTCACATACTGAACTTTGTTTACAAGGCATCACATCAGATGCACAAGAGACGACAGGCTCGGGAATAGGGGTTTGGTTTTCTATTTTCCTTTTCTCTTCCAAATTTGCAGGGTTGTATACACCAGCCTGGATCCCTGTAAAGTTGTACTTTGCATCTCAGTGGAACCTTGCTATTGTATATCTTTAATCCCTTAATCCTCAGCCTAGGACAGGGATGTGAAAGTGGCCCTTGAGATTTTTGAACTCTAATTCCCCAATTCCAAGGCCAGTGGTCAGGGATTATGGGAACTGTGGTCCAACAACATCTGAAAGGTCATGGTTTCCCCATCCTTGACCTAGTGGGTGCACGTCTTCCTGCAGGTAGCGGAAATTCAGTCCGAAGAGAATAGAACATTAGAGCAGCAGATTCTTCATTAGGCATTTATTGTAGTGTTACAGGCCACCCCAATCTCTGCTGTATGATGCAAGATTCCAGGGGTCTTGGTACTTAACCAGGGTTTGTGTTTCCTTTGGAATGAGGCACAGCAGAGACTGTAGTGTCTTCAAGATATATGGTTCTAGTTACACCTGCGTCTACTGCGGAGAGAGTTCAGAGCATTCCCATCTCAAGAGAGGCTTGCTTACTGCAAGAGCGCAGTTTTGGATTCCAGGGCAGCCAAAATGTCACCTCTGTGTCTCTGCCCCAGCTTGTCTCAGCCAGGCTTGGGAGGGAAGCTGCGTGCCCGCCAGCCATATGGTTGGTGGGGCACAGCTTCCATCCTAAGCCTCTGCGGGGATCGCTCTCCTCCCGAGGAGGCTTGGGAGGGGAGCTGCATGCCCACCAGCCTTATGGTTGGTGGGGCGCAGCTGGCGGGCATGCAGGGAAAGGGGAGACCGCTGGCAAAGCCGCGCAGCTCCCCCACTGGCTGGGGTGCCCCTGAGAGTTCGGCGCCCTGGCGTGACGCACCACTAAGCCCTATGGGAAAGACGGCTCTGCACATAACAGTATTGTAAAGAGGGTCCCTTCTTCTCCCCTCATAATAATGCACCTACAATGTTAGTTTAAAAGATCTTCAGTGTACTTGATAAGCCAAGCATGATGATGATGATGATGACAGAATGAAGTGTGGACAGTCCAAATCTTTCACGAGTGGACTTTTACTGTATCAATTACATGTTGCAGAATACACTTGCCAAAAGCACCCCAAACCCTAGTCTGAAGGAACTCATAGCCTCTCCAATATTCCTCCTGCAGCCAACTTTAGATGAATAGTAGCTGCAGAGGCAGTAGATGTCCGCATTGCCAAGTCTTCTAATAATGTTGCTCTTTCCCCTTTTAATTGCTTTTAAATATTTCTCTTAAGCCCCACAGGGACGACTGGCTGACAAAACAAAGCTTTCTGTCTCTACAGAAATCAGTTTTGCAAAACAATTAAACATGGCTTGGTGGTCCCCCTCCCATAAGGCAGGCTGCAAATTAATATAACGATTCAGTATTTTCATTTCAGTGAGTGTTGAGCAACATGCTCCCACACTATTCAGAAGAACTGGGCAAGCTTGTCTCATTGGTCATTTTTCAGCACTGATTATATTTTGCCCCCTTCCCTGGTGTTATTAACAGGGTCCACGTTGATTAATGCAGCCTTGCTCTATAGAGAAGAGTTTACTGTCCCGCAAGTGCAATTCATTCCATCCCTCATTTTCCCTAGCCAGCTCTTATTCTATCTTATCAAATATATGAGCTCTTCGCCATAATGTCCAGCTGTTGATAAATATGTCTGATTTACCGCTCGCCCAATATCTCCACCGCCTTTTCTATTTCAGGATTTTCTCCCATTTATTTTCAGCCGCTCCTATATTCCCCTTTTCCTCCCCCTTAGAATACTGCATATTAACGGTGGGGGTGGCATAGCTGTCAATTTTCCCCTTTTTTTTGCGGAAAATTCCCTTATTCCGAATAGGATTCCTTGCAAGAAAAGGGAAAGGTTGACAGCTATGGGGGGTGGGGGAGATGGCTTAAACTTGAACCAGAACAGCAAATGCTTCTTTCAACCAGCCAACTAAAGAACATACCCAGTAGAGCTTACTGTACATTTTGGGGTGGGAATTTAGCATGGAGCATCACTGATCATTCCACATTGAGCTCTCGCATACAATTTACATGTCTAGAGTTGGTAACAATAAAGGCTTCTCCCTTCTTTCTTTGAATGTGACATTTATTTGCAAAATGCCTCTTGAGATCGTAACAAACAAACAAACAAACAAACCCAGAACACAGTTGCAATGAACCATCAATCAACCCAGGCAACATTAAGCTAACAGCTTATTATAAACTAGCTGACCCGGCCACACCTTGCTGTGGCTGATTTGGTGAAATGCAAAAGTAAGATACAGTATGAAAGAGAAAGCGTATATTTTTAGGCCACCCTTCAGTGGTTCCACCAGAATGTAATAAAAATAACAAAAATGTATTGATATGTATTTAAATAAGTATGATTTAATTATTCATTTTAGATTTTAAAGGCAAATGTAAGCCTAACAGAACTATTTCTGTAGCCCTCTATTCAAAACTGGAGCAACATTTCTATAAAGCAAACATAAGGGAGCAATTAATTATGGCATCCTATTTCTATGACTGCTATCCTATGTTTATTTAGGCGCCAATGATTTGTGGCCATTAAGAAGTTGGTGGGATACTTTTAATGTATTTTGCCTTTTTAGTTTTAATGTACCTATGCGGGAGTTTGTTTGTTTGACTGTAAGTTGCTTTAGATTGCTTTGGGCAGGATAAAACAAGTAACAAATTCTATTCATAATCATAATCATATTACCATTCAGAACTCACTTAACAGCAACAACAAAAACTGGTCAGCTCTACCCTGCATATGAAGGTTTGTGCAAATCTTCCTCTGTTGGGTACATTTATTTATTTTATTGAAATGGTCCGTGAAGTTAAGATTTTCCTTTTTAAAAAGTGTACAGTAACTCAATGCAGGATGATATAAAACATTTACGAGACGTACTTAATGCATCCGCACAGCAGGTGTAGGCTACCTGCCAAGTCTTACCTCAGACTGGATTTATTTATTCTGGCTTGAGCTTTCTAGATTGTTCTTTCCCCACCCATTCTAGAGCGACATTGTTTTCCAGATCCTGACTTTGAAGTGTAAATGGATATGATTTCTGGTTTCAGCCTTTGCTTAACTCAGGAGATCCAGATGTTTGAAATGGGGACAGCAGCTGTTCTAAAACGTTTCCCTCCATGGACCTCTCTTGAACACTGCTGTGGGACTCAAACGGAATCCATTTCGGGAGTCCATTTGAATTCCAAAACGTTCAGAAACCAAAGCACAGCTTCTGATTGGCTGCAGGAAGCTCCTGCAGCCAGTCGGAAGCCACGGAACCCCCGTCAGACATCGGCTTCCAAAAACAGTCACTTCCGTGTTTGCCAAAACGTTTGAGAACTAAGCTGTTTGAAAACCAAAGTACGACTGTACTCTGTTCTCTTATCATGAAAAAGGAAAAAGATCTAGTGTAGGGCCAAGGACACATTGATTTATTAACATAATTTGTACACTGACTCATAACATAAAATTACCTCATATAGTTGGTATATAGTTGATAACTCATGGTAGGGCTCTTCTTGATTATTTCATATCCGTTCCACAAGCCACATGAATGACACATCCAACTACAGAACTTCTAGGTAGAGAAATATTTGTTCAAAACTATCAAGAACGAGCATCATTCTGTTCTTCTTCCTAGACTCCCATGGAGGGTGGAAAATGGAGGGAAAATTTGGGAGCTTGGTTTCCCCAGATCTCAACATGGCCTCCCATTCCCACTCCCAGTTGACTCCTCCCTGACTAGATGAAAGCTATAAATGCTCCCATTTCACATGAGTGCATAGCTTGGATGTTGCATGTGTCTCTGCTCAGAATACCGAATTGGCACAATTTTGGTAACAATGGCAAAAAGGTACTAGCCAAAGATAGTTAATCATGCTTACATCCCACTGAAATCAACAGGACTCTAAGTGTGCCTGAATCATTCTGGATGACACCCAATGAGTGCAGAAAGGACCCATAAAACTGCCTGCAGAGCAAACATTATTGTTTTGACTCTCATCTAGAAGGGTGATGGGTAAAGGCAAATAATATCTCCAAATATTCCCAACTAAGGAGAGCATAGGGAGACAGTGGTATTTGATCACATGATGAATGTTTCCTCATCTGTCTAGCTTATAATATATCATTGAAATGGCAGCATGCCTGGTCTTTGGAGAAAGCCTAAGTTGCAAAGAAAATGGTTTATATCTCTGACTTGTGGCCGCCACATTTATGATGTGCCAAACAGTAGTGTGGGAATGTTTGCAGTCTATTGGCACTTGTGCAAAAAGAGCAAAACAAATGTGCAAGAGGACCACAGGAGTTTTATGTTTTGGCAAACCCAGATGCTGATCTTACAGACCCATTAAAGGTCTTGGGGCCTTTACAGAACCATCAATTAGCATTCCCATATATTTCCATTGTGTGCTCCAAAGTTCACAATGGATGTACTCAAGTTTACCTTTTCATAACCTCACCCACAACCCTCCTTCCAATCCACACACGCAATAAACACGTTGCTGGAATATTCTGATTTTAACAGCGCACCTAATCTAGTCCGTGCAGTGCAAAAATATACGAAAATGGACTTGGCTAATGGGAAACAACTAATTCTGCTATGAAAGGAAGGATTTTGTGTTGTTCAGAATGCTGTTTCTTAAACAATTTCAGTTGTTAAAATGAAACTGAAGCTTTGTTGAGACTGAAGCAAACCATTTAACAATTTCATTATAAGCTATCATCAAGCAATCAGAATCCTCAAACACATTTAACTTGCATGCCAAATGGAACAAATAGGAGACTATGGACTCAACTCCATTGGCAAAGAAAAATCGCTTTATATGCATTGTTTATGCATTCTAACACTGTGACACCAGGTGGCGCTGTGGAGTCTCGTTTTTGCTAACCCAATTTCTCATAAAACGTTTGCAACGCATTTAACTGAAATGCTTCTTTGATGGGTCTAGGTCCAGCCTATGTATATCCACAATAAACAGATACATCACTTTACCCATACGATCATTAGCTATTGCTCTGTTATCACATGTAAAAAATTATCAGTTTAAAAATAACTTGACAACAGATGGCATTTTAATAACGATAGAGTAACAGAATTATCAATGTTCTAACAGCTGAGCTCTTATGTAAACCACTTAAAGGTTTCTTAGGATTAAAGCTGTATACAAATTCTGTTCAATAATACATAAATAGCATTGCCTAAGCATCACCAACCCCTCTCCAGTTTCCATATACAGTACAGTACAGTTATACCTTGGATCCCGAACGCCTTGCAAGTCAAACGTTTTTGCTCCTGGGCGCCACAAACCTGGAAGTGAGTGTTCCGGTTTGCAAACGTTCTTTGCAACTCAAATGTCTGACGCAGCTTCCGATTGGCTGCAGGAGCTTCCGGAACGGATTCTGTTCGACTTCCGAGGTACCACTGTATGTGCTCACCTAGCATTGTGGAGATGGTCAAAAGACCTGGTAGTTACTGATTCACTAGGGCTGCAGTCTAGTATACAGTGGTACCTCGGGTTAAGTACGCTTCAGGTTAAGAACTCTGCTAAGAACAGAAATTTTGCTCTGGCGGCGCAGCGGCAGCAGGAGGTCCCATTAGCTAAAGTGGTGCTTCAAGTTAAGTACGCTTCAGGTTAAGAACGGACCTCCGGACCTCCTGTATTGTTAAGAGCTTTTTGGGGGGAGGGGGGAATAGGCTGTATGCCCTTCTAACCCCTGGATCCAGCAAGTGTTAAAATATAAGTCAGGCTAGCTTCCTGATGAGGCGATCGCCTGGGTGATGGGCCATTAAGGGGAACAAAGGAAAGGAGCTCTGTGTGAGATGGCAAAGGGATGGAGCTCTCCCCCCCCCAGCTCACGGTTAGTTAGAAGGAAAAAGCCAGAGTTTAGAGTCGAAAGTTGCAGGGATGTGGGCCAGATGTAAAGCAGCAAGCTGGGAGAAGAAAGAGAAACAGAGCAATGTTTGATGTCTGTTTGGGTCCAAGGCTGCAGCAATGGGAGAAACAAGACTTTGTTTGAGTGTTAATGCTGTGGAAGCACCTCACTCCCACCCCCCCACCCCCATGCTAGGCTTGGGTTGTATATATGTGTAAATAAAGCGTATATCATAAAGGCACCACAGTCTCTGCTTAGCCTCATTCTTAAAGGAAACACGAACCCTGGGCAAGCGAACCCCTAGAATCTCATACTCTTCGGAGGTTGGGGCAGCGTGCAACAGTATACATTGAACTGAATGGCAGTTCCTTCTCCATATATATGCATAGGATCGCACTGATTTATAGCCAATCAGACTGTATGCTTCCCCTACCAGCCAAGTTAATCTAGGGCTCTGATTCAGTTACCTACAGCGACTGCAGATAAACAGAATGTACTGAAAAGGGCAAATGTCAACATCATGAGATCCACTGTAGAAATAGTCTTATGCTGAACCTTTTTGTAGTTATAGTCACACCATTTTGAATACAATCGAATAATTAAAAAATGGCAGCAACTTTATTAAACATTTGCACACAAACAAACACACCAACATTGTTTGGCTATTTAAGTACCCCCACACGCACGCACACAAAAACTAGAACTTGTTGGCCATCCCTGCTGTAGAATAAAAGCAGAGTGATACCTATCACAGATACTATGGCAGCAGATTTATTGCATTGACAGCAGTTTGGAATAGATGGCATTTGAGGTCCTTTCGCACTTTATATATATAAAATCGTTCAGGTTGGATGTTTGTTAATGATCGCCTTTCTCCGTAACCCCTTTATCGATTCCGTTCAAATTTGGACACAACATTCCATGGGCATATGGGAGTGATCATATGTACTTACATTGCACAAATGCCACACCTTTCCCAGGTAAAAATGTGATTTTGTGCAAAAAAAAGTGCCCTCCAGTGGACGTTAAACAGCACAGCACAACACACCTGTTTCTGACCCCTCCTCCTCCTTTTCCAACATCACTACCACTATCCAATCAACAGACAGACTGCCCACAAATGCTACTGTTGGCTCCACCGGCGGGTATAGAGCCACGCCGGCCGGAATAGCCGCTTTCGCGGTTTAGCCAAAAACAGGAGGGGCAACTGTTGGCTCCGCCGGCGGGTATAGAGCCACGCCGGGTGGTATCGCCATTTTCGCGGTTTACACAAAAACGGGAGGGGCAAACGGAGAACACGTAGACTGAACTTCAACGAGATAAAGTGTAAGTAAGGATACCCTTTCTCTTTCATACTGTATCTTACTTTTCCATTTCACCAAATCAGCCACAGCAAGGCGTGGCCGAGTCAACTAGTGATTTCATAAAGTACTGAACACTGATAAATGACCAGGTATACCACTAGTTATGGATTGTACCACTGTGGTGTTTTTCTGCTGTATTTTGATTTTGTCATTTGATGGCCAGTTTTCCCTTGTTAGATCGGAAGATCTGACTGAAGATCAGAATATGGAATATAACAATTCATTTAAAAAAAAATGAAATGGATAACATTTTTTACACAGAATAGGCCACTGCAACTGACCATACAATCCTGAGAAACGACGATAACAAGGTTGCTGTCTTCTGTTGGGTGTAATGTTGTGCAGAGTTATTCTTCCCTCGCATAGTTTGAACTGAAATCGATGGAACAGATGGGTAACTACAAGCATATTGCAAAATGTAGGCGGGTGAGATTGTGAAATGCAACCCTGTTGTAATTTCAGAGTTCCTAAATAAAGATTTTTACAGCCCACATTGTTTGGAGATATGAAGGTTAAAAACGTTTTACTTACATGCTTGAACCTTTACCTCTATAGAGCTCTTCTGAAATGTAACAAATGTGTTTAGGTCATAAAAATGAGCCTACAATGGGTGCTAGCATTTTGTGGAACATATACTAAGGCTAGGAAAACATGGATCAGTCTGTTTCTGATCCATATCACTTATGTGTCCACTCATAGGTTTGTTCTGTCCCTTTTTTTCTTTAATCTGCCTTTTTCTAAAAGAAAAAGAAAAACACAGCACTACCCAAAAGTCAAAGTGGAATGTACATTTTCATATGTACCGGTACTTTTGAACAGGTCTGCTCTAGAAATGCACATCTTTAAACATATTTTATCTCAAAACACACTTTGCTAAATGCATTTTGATACTTTTTTGTGTTTTGATCTTTATTGATTTTTTAAAACACATCACAGTTATCACTCTCCATCAGAAATAGTGATGGAAGGAAAAAAGGAAATAGTGAACTGTTGGAAATAAAGTTAAATCATGAAGTACTGAGACTTCCCTCCACCCCAACATGGGTCCTCTACATTTCTATATTAACTGCATATTGAATAATGTCTAGTTTATATTTATCCAATATTTCCATAAGTTATGTCACATTGCAGTGCAATGTGGCATTTTGACACTTTTTAGCCAAGAACGATGTCACAACATTCAGAAAAGTGCAAAATACGATAAATAGGTGTGTTCCAATCCACAGATTAGTTCCAACTTGTGCATCAGGGATGTGCAGTTCAGGTTAGTTCACAAAAACCAAGTTCCTCAAGCAGCGCTGTCTTGAGCATATGCGCCGCCAGGGTGCAAAGATCTGCCCAGCACCCCCAAATTTAGTTTAGCCCCCAAATTAACTTTTATTATGCTTATGTCAGACACCACGCTTACGCCTTATGTCTTATCCTGACAAGCGCCACCGTTATGAATGACAAGCACCGCTGTTGGTGCGGCATGTCTTTGGTAGATGAGCGCACAAAGTCGAAAGTCCTTTAGTGAAACAGTAGGTATACATTTCGGTAAAACCTAGGTATATATGTATTTTGTTTTTCTAGCTTGATCAAAATTATTTATTATTTCATAACAGGTAGATAGTTAAGAGTTTAGGTGGCTTCAGCGGTGGCTGCCTGGCGCCCCCCAGAATTTGGCACCTGGGTGCCCTGCACCCTTTGCACCCCCAGGTAAAGACGGCCTTGTCCTCAAGCATCCCTGGGTACAGTCATATAGAGACATCCAGGCCTCTGTAACTTCCTTTTGCACATGCCTTATGGATCAGTTCATGTCCCAACTGTGCTTTCTGCCATCACCATCCAGCCCATCAGCCGTCAGAAACTATTCAGAAAATGCCAGGTGTCCTTGCGAATGGCTGGCTGGAGCTATAGTTCAGCTATAAGAGTCCTTTAGTCTTGTGTCTTCCAGGTTAGCATCTGGGACAGTTCTAGAGACTAAATCTCACCCTCCTTCTAAATCAATGTCACCCTCATAAACACTAATACTTTAATTTTATAATCAATTGGCCAGGCACTACAATTGGCCAGGCTCAGTCAGTTTTCTTCCGTTTTGTGGAATCTCTCACCCACTAAAACATACCCTAGTTTTCAAATAAAAGGATGCAAGGGAAATGCCGCAATACTCTTGGCTGACTACATGCATGTTGACATATAAATACAAGTTTATCCCTAGGTAATTAATTCAATGACCCTTATCATAGAACGATTAAAGTGGGGCAGTAATTTACCCTGTACAGTATAATACCTCAGGGGACCATTGTGGCTAATTAAGGAACTTTGAGTCTTACAAGATACGATATTACAGAGATTAAGTTCACTGATGCAGAGATCAAAAAGAGGCTGTCAGATGAACAATTGCTGCCAGTGCGTAAAATGCTCCCCCTTTCTCTTTGTTCCCCAAACTCTTTGAAAAGCACATTCCTAGACACTTCATTTTTATTTTTTTATTTTTTTTGCAGAGTCCTAAATTGTGCTTTCTTTTCCTGATCACATTTCAGCTGCTATCTATCTCAATTGTATTTAATTTTTTAGTCTTGGAACGTGACACTCTCAGCAACAGCTGTGGTTACCCTCTGGCTGGATCGCAGATCCTGAGTAATCTGGGGCTGTCAAATGGGGGGACGGGACTGTTGAATGGTGAGGAGAAGGGGAGAGAAGGAAATGTATGCAGGCAACCTGTGTGCTCCCCCCAATTGCATGCTTAATAAATGTTTAAAATGTGGTTGAAACACTCAGTCAGTTATGTCGTAACTCCATTGTAAAGATGCGACACCAGATGGCGCTGTAGAGCAAAAAACTTTGTCTATGTGATTTTACATAGGGTTCCCCCCCTTTTGTTATAATGATCTAATTCATGAGTTATTTATAGTGTTTTTTTCCTGTCTGTAGATCCAGCCCAGGTCAGGTCAGCTCAGGATTGTTCCGGGTTGGATCAGACCCAGAATCAGATTGAGGGGGCATGCACAGCCCTTCTTGCTCCTATTGTGGACTCATCAATGCTTAATAAAGTATTTAGAACAGTACCCTGTTTCCTCTATTTTAAGACGTAGTCATAAAATAAGCCATAGCAGGATTTTTTCGCATTTGCGAAATATAAGCCGAACCCCGAAAATAAGCCAGTTCTGGAGGGCACCAAGGAAAATGCGGGGCTGGGCTTACGTAATAAAAATAAGACATCCCCTCAAAATAAGCCATAGTGCGTTTTCTTGAGGGGAAAAAATATAAGACGGAGTCTTAAAATAGGGGAAACACGGTAGCTAGCTGTCTAGCTCTTCCAGTGTACTTACTGTAGCATCTACTTTTGGCACACTCCTGCAAGCACCTGAAAGGTAATATTAGTGTGGATATGCCCCAGACTGGATCGTAGTATATCTGAAGGAATGTCTCCATCCCATCGTTCAGCCTCTGAGAGTCTTCTAGCAGTTCCTTCGCTGTGAGGTTACAGGGGACCCTCCCTGTGGAACACCCTCCCATCAGATGTCAAGGAGATAAAGAACTACACAACTTTTAGAAGACATCTGAAGGCAGTCCTGTATCAGAAAGTTTGTTATGTTTGATGTTTTGTTATGTTTTATATGTGCTGGAAGCCGCCCAGAGTGGCTAGGGGAACCCAGCCAGATGGGCAGGGTATAAATAATAAAAAAAATATTATCCATTTGTCTTGAGGGACAATGGAATGTACCTCTGGGGGTGAAGTCAAACCACTGCATTAGCAGCACCAAAGTGACCTCTCTGGGACGCATGCCTGGGCAGTGTGTATGGAAGTCCTGGGCTGCCCAGACGACAATACTATATTCTTGCCTCAGCCTCAATGATGTGATCCAACGGAAAGCAGAACAATACATTTGGCACCAGCTTGGCTGCAGGAGTTGCCGGAAGATGGCGTACAAGGTGCCTTATGGACTCCACTCCAGACTTGTGTAGGGTTTACTCCTTAGCCTTTTCTTCTACCGAAGATGTCTTGCAAGGCAGTGGAGGTTTAAGTCAGTGTTTTCCTTCTTCTGTGTGGGCTACCGGTACCTTCCCAGGTTGATGAGCCTCATCTGCCCCTCACTTCCCTCTACAGCACGTGCAGAAACCGCCTTCTTGACCATTGGACCCACCATTGGTCTCGTTGACTCAATCCACCAAAGCCTGCCCTCGTATGGCAGAGGAAGCCCCTAACTTGCCGAGGGTTTGAGACTCATCGGCTACCCTTACCTGGTTTAGCCAACCAGTCAAAGCCATTTATGGGCTGTGGCCGCTGTCACATGCTGACAGTTTCTACGAGCCACAGGTGAGAACTGAGTGCAGGGTGCGGACCAAAGGTGGACAGACTACCCCAGAAGGAGCATGACATGTCCCCCACCAGAGGTACTACCCATCCCCTAACACCCTCCACACCCCTTAATGATGATAGCTGTGCATAATTGACTCATGTTCAGCTGGATCTGTCATGCACAGGCTCTCTCCCTGTGGCCACTGAAGTGTAGGTGGGTTCCCACGAGGCAAGATGTGATGGCCTGGGATTTGGGTTCGGACTCGGAACCAGAGGAGTCTCAGTCTGTACAGGATCCTCTGCCCCAGACATCGTCTGAACCAAGTCTGGGGCCTGATCCTGAGGAGCCCCAGTCTGCACAGGTTCCCCTGCAACAAGCACCAGCTGAGCCGAGTCAGGGGCCTGAGCCTGTCCTGGCTCCAGGTGCGGAGAATACCTCATTGCCGTCAGCTCGGCCATCACTGTCAGCTGCTCCACTACTGGCTGGGTCAGGAGAGGCTGAGGCAGCCCCTGGGTCTAGTAACCCACCAGCGTCTCCTGAGCTGCAGAAACTCAGGTCTGAAAGGAGAGACCTGAGTACTCGCAGGAGGAGTGCTTGCCTTCGGGCGAGACAGGGTGGTGAGTCGTCGGGGGATCAGGACCGGCCATTACCTCATCAGAGATAAAAGGCTGCCGGACCCCGCCCCAGGTTGCGGGAGCAACATTGCTGTTTGCCTGATCCTGCCTGTGTTCCTGTACCTGACCTTGCGTGGTTCCCTGCCTCGACTCTCCTGGACTCTCTCCTGGACTGACTCCTTGCTGACTCTTCAAACCCCGGACCGGACCTGGACCTCGCTTCCTGGATACCCTCGGGCCAGCACACAAGACACAGTGATACAGCAAGAACCTTTATTGAACTAACAGAACTGGACAACAGGGGCAAAGCAACTGCTTATATACATTCCTGAAAGCCTGGACCACTTCCACTCCCAACGTGATTGGCTGTCTAAACTTCCAAGCTGCGAATCATGACTCAGAGTTCAAGGGCCAATGGCAGAGGCCCAAATCCTGAAATGTTCTGTGATTGGACATCATGTATTGAATCAGAACACAGGAGCTCAGAATCCTTAGTCCAGACTCAAGCTCAGACAAACACAGACCACTCAATACCTAACAGCCACCACACTGCCAAGTACTGATGTGACTTGAAGCCTGCAATCAAAGCCTATCAGTCGGTAGAAGAGCCTGTTAATCATTCCAGGCTTCTCCTTCCCATTTTGTGGATGTGCCCAGCACGGAAACCGACTGTGAGGAATATAAGCAATTGCGATGCAATTAATCCCACTTAATTACATCGTTTTTAGATGTTAACATAGTCTGCCTCTCTTATAGGCAAAACGTCGCTAAGTAAAATTCCAGTCACACATAATAAGGCTCTCTTCTTCTCCCACCAAGGCTGCAAATGTACTTTTAATCATCCAGTTGGTGCTAAAATCTTTGTGAGTCATCAAGAGTTCTGAACATTGAGCTCCGATAACATCAGACATTGTGTTCTGAGCAATTCTGTTCTAATTTATTATTAACACACTACTAGAAAATGCCTTTGAAGCTCCCAAGCAGTAAATCATGCCAAGCGCACCAAATAGCAGTGACCACAGCAAATAAATTACAGTTTCCAAGTTCAAAAATATTCATCATGGTGCTGTGGGAAGAACGAGGAAATAATTGCATTACAGAGCCACCCAGAACCCTTGGAAGTCGTATTGTCAGCCACATGGTTTATACAAATTTGTTTTATTCTCGGCTGAGCACAGGAACACCCAGGTGAACATTCTTGATCAGTTGTGCCCATCATTTGTAAATTAAAAAATGTAAAAATAAATAAATGTGTATATGAGAATGAGTATATTTGTGAGAATGAAGAAACTGGAGAATGTTTACCATATTTTAGAAGGTGATGGCTCTTTAAGTGGTTGATGTTGGGATAAAGTGATTCTCCGCCCTCCCCCCTTTAATGCCACAAAATAACATTCCAGAACGAAAATGACATTTTGACACTTGTTGGACTAGAGAGGAACTGAATTTAGAGGGACCAAAACGGACCTATCCACCCAGCCCTATGCTTAATAGGAGTAAGTCCCATGGAATGCAATTGGTCTTACTTCTGAGGAGACATGTATAGGATTGCGCTGCTGATCTCTATGCCCCAGATGCTCCAGGGGGTATCGGGGTTCCATTATTAGTATTATTAGCAATAATAGCATTATAGACTCCCTCCTCTGGCTCTATGGCTCAAATCATATTACCTGCACGCAAAGGTTAGTGTTTGAGTGGCAACATTAATTAAGGCGTTTATTCCTCCTCTTGTGGTCTGTGGAATAGATACTTGCACTAGCAACTCTCTGATTATTTTTTCAATCACATTATGCACTTGCATGCCTATAGCCCTGTAACCTGGCTGCATATAGAAATATCTGCTCTGCAAACCTTCAGAGCAGGATCAACGACTCTTTTAACAGTTTTCTTCAAGGAATAGTGTAGCGATTAGATTAGAGCTGGGGAGTTCTAGTCATAAATTCTCATGCAGCTTTTAAGCTTGTTGGGTGATAGCCAGTCCCCAGCTCTCATTCTAACCTACCTTAAAGGGATGTTGTGCAATCATAAAGGGAGGGATAGCTATCTTTGCTGCCTTGGCCTTCTGAGAAGGAAGGGCTGGATATAAATGCAATACCAAACAAATCCAGAATGAGCTCCTCCAACAGCCTGTTTTATTTTCATGATTCTTTGATAGTGTAGTAATGCATCAAAAACATTCTCAACTCCTGGAACAAAATGTGCCTTTTTTTTCTTTTTACAACAGACACTCCCTTGTTTAGGAAGGAAATTTTGAATGAGCATAATGAGTTGTACATCCTGATTGGTTTTCAGCTTCAAGATCTCCCCCACCCCCTCCTGATTCTATTGCTTGCAAGGATCTGATTTGATAGGTGAAGAACAGTGAGGGCATTAGGACCAAGAAAAAGACACACACACACTGCTCTGTTATGTCTGGCAAAGTGTGTACTTATGTGTGAAACTGAGCCTGAGTAGTTTGCATCAATTGATCTTGAAGCATCAGAGGAGAGGGAGAAAAAACTGTCAACTCTGCTTTCAACAGAAAGTCCTTTCCCTCTGCATCTCTGACTACATTTGGAATTTATTTCTGCTGTTGCAGCCAACCCGTGGAGGAAAACCATCAAGACAATTTGGAGTTGTTGTTGTTTTCTCCCCTCTTTCAGAATTAGAAGGAAATCAGTTCAACTTTTAAGATACTTTTAATGGACTTTTTGGCCGACTCGTCGCATTTCCCCCACAAACAGAAACAAAACTGGAACTCTGTACAATGACAAGAGATCATTCTTTTGCTAAGCGAATCCATCTAATCTGTGAGGTCTCCTTCCCAAGTAAATATAGTCATTTTAAGAGCTAGGGTTTTATTCTCTCTGGATGCAAGTAAAAGAAGGAAGCATCAGCGGTAATATCCAAACCGGATGGAAACCTATTGGCTGGTCCCCCAAGGAGTTGCAATGAAAGCAGGCAACTGCTCCATGAGGCATGTGTGACCGGCTTTTAACATGACAATCTGTGTGACTTTGCTACTGAAACTATGTACCCAAGGACACGATGCAGGTATGGGCCACAGAAACTGCAGTTTCTCTTGCTGGTGCTGGTGCTGGCCTTTTTGCTGATGATGGTAACAATGCTGAATCCATCCGTCAAAGATCTGGACAAGGAGAGGATACCCCAGCCTGCAAGGTCTGTCCCTAAAGAAGGTTACCGCGTGGATTTTGGCGAAACTCAAGAGATCTTAGATGCTCAGGAGGACAGCCAGCAGAATTTGCCCCTGGAGGGGCTGTCGCCTTTCATCTCCCTAAAGGAGGACGAGCTCTTGGTGGCTGTAGAGTCGCTCACAGCCAAGAGAAACCATAGCAAAACTAGGAAAGGATACCGAATGGTCGGGCAGCAAAGCAGAAGGCAAGAGGAGAGCAAACAGGTGCGAGGACCCGAGTTCCTGCCGGGTGGAGGAAGGACTGAGGCAAGTGAGCTGGCAATAGGTGGCCTGGAAACTTATGGGTTTAATGAAGCACTCAGCAAAGAGATCCCTCTGCACAGGGAGCTACCTGAAGTACGGCATTCTTTGTAAGTAAAACTTCCTAATTAACCTTGACCTTTCCAGATCTCAAGAAACAAAAATTATTTTGCCCCTCTCTGGAATGCAGATCTCTTTTATCTCAGCGTGAGATTTGTCCCCGTCTCCCCCCGCCCCCAAAACAGTAGGATCTCTTTCATAATCTGCACCCTACAGAGCTCTCTCTCTCTCTCTCTCTCTCTCTCTCTCTCTCTCTCTCTCTGTGTGTGTGTGTGTGTGTGTGTGTTTGCTTAATAATAATAATAATAATTTATTATTTATACCCTGCCCACTCTGGGAGGCTCCCAACAGAATATAAAAAATAAGATAAAACATCAAACATTAAAAACATTCCCTAGATTAGAATGGAGGTTGTGGCAGCAAGTGTCACCCAGAATGAACAATATAAAACTTGGAAGAAAACAGCTTACATTTTGTCGCATCATCCATAACAAGCAAAAATAAATTTAAGAGCAACTGTGGAATGTACACTGTGATGTTTTTATTTTTTTATTCTCTTTTCTGACACTTACATATTACTGGCAAAACTTATAGTTTCTGATATGTCGCCTTGGATATACCAGTTCAGACACAAAGGAATGAGCAACACACTGTTTGGGGAAAGTTAAAAAATTCACCACAGCTGCTGCTGTTCCACTTTCTTTAGCAATTGAAGGAATAGCACTCCTTCAACCAGGTGCATAACAAGTTTTAAATCTGAGTGTGCAGTTTTGCTGTTTAATAAGGTGGGTGGTGGCCTCTACTGGGAAATGTGGGAATGGCAGAACATTTGAAGAAAAACACTTTTTTTTATAGCAGGTGCATAATTTGGGGGGTAGTTCTTTCTTGCCTCTAGCAAGCAGTAACTATAGATGTAAGTGGCCAAGGTGTACGCTCATGACATCCACCTCATATAGAAGATGAAATGAGATTATTCTAGTACTAAATGACACTTGTACAGGAAGTACACTGATATATTGTTTAAACATCTTATAATCCGGTCTTACAATATATTTAATTTCCCCGCAGGAATCATTGGCTTATAAGCAATACGGCTGCTTAGTAAACGTATTATGCAAAACAGTAGAAGGATTGTATGCATCATATATAATCCTTATTAAGTTCTGTAATGCCACAATTAAGGATTTCATGGTGGAACTAGCACAATATGTGAAAGTCAGGAAAACAAAACAGAAAAACTGATAGCTTTTAAGAACCATTTCATGCAAACTTTTAAGTTGCAAGAACACTGTCAGAGAAAGCTCAAATGGGAAGAAACCAAGAAGCCCAGATTCCCCAAACCACTGATACCTGTAACGGCCATACAATATTTTTGAAAAGGTTTCTCCTCTAAGTTATCTCAAAATGTGATACCTTTGACTGCTGTATCAACTATACTCTATAGTGTTTTCAGTAACTGAAAGAAGGGTGCCAAAATGCAAGGCCATCCCTAACATTAGGTAAGAAGCAGCAGATTGCGGGTTTTATCAGCTCTACTGCTGCATCAGAGCATACATGCACATGGCCATGTTTCTTCCATGAGTTCTCACAGGTTATCCTGAGTCACACAAGCCAATTTTCACATCACAGGGCTAAAGCCGAGCCACAAGGGCATCTCCGCCCATGAAATCTTATTTTAATAAGGTGATATTGTCCTAAATGAAAGAGGATAAGCTTTGATTTTTACAGGAAATTGAAAACAGTCACTTGTTTTAATTAAAGCAATATATACTTGCTGGCTGGCATCCATTCACTCACAAGGGGTGAATAATGGCAGCATTATAGCTGTCTTTGCATTACATATGGCATTGGATTCTAAGGATTTAATTATGCAGATGCAGGCAATTTCTGCTTGGCTGGGATCAGCACTGAATGCCTGAAACAAAAAAACCCACACACTTCCTGTTTAGCACAGTTGTTAAAGGGCATGTATAGAGTTACAGCTAAACCAAAAGACCATTGATTTTAGGTCTGTTTGGAGTAATTTTATATTGCTAAGAATCCGAGCCTCTGCAGATTCTTTATGTAACAATTTCGATGTATCAATATTTGTTTTTGTGTCTGTTTGAAGAAAGTTCTGTTAGTGAAGCTTTGGAACCATATTTTGGTCTGGACAAATTTTATTCGAAGAGGAGTCTGTTTTTATTCGTCCTTTTGCTTCAAGCTGCACAATATTAATATATGCAATAGGGTCCCCAGATGTTGTTGGACTACAACTCCCATAATCCCTAGCTAGCAGGGCCAGTGGTTAGGGATGATGGGAGTTGTGGTCTACGGGGTTGGTGAAGAAGAATCTGGAGATTAGCTGTGGAGGAGAAATTGACAGAGCACAATAGACTGGCTAGAGGGGTCAAAATGTGAGAATCTACACCCTCACTTGCTATATCATCATGGATTTTATTAATAAACAAGATGCTAACTGACTTCCTCTGATTTTGCCAAGACCCTTGCGGTCAGACCTAATTCCTAAGCATTACTTGGCTTGATAACAACATAACCTATGCCTGCTTTATTTTACCTTGCATTGTACATACTGTCTCAGTTGTGAGAGTTTATGAAACTGGATGTCCTACTGAAAGACTGAAGTATTGAAATTTTTAATTAATAAAGTATGTGTTATGTACAAGGTAAGATAGCCAGGCACAAGCCTGATTCCATGTAATTTGTAAGGTTGTATTTAACAGTGAATTTAAAATAATAATAATAATAATTTTCAGTGTTTACATTTTGTCCTTTACACAGGTGCTTGAAGCAAGAACCCAGCCTCAGTCGGCCTACAGCAAGTGTCATTATCTGCTTCCATGATGAAGCCTGGTCTACTCTCTTGAGAACAGTGCACAGTGTCTTGGATACAGCCCCGAAGGACTTTCTCAAAGAAATCATCCTTGTAGATGACCTGAGTGAGCAAGGTAGATCCTTTTTTTTGCTCCCACAGCCAGACTGTTCCTAACAGATGTCTGCAGAACACGGTATTAACAGGATAAGCAGAGGAATGGTTTGGTGTGTTCGGTCCTTTAAAATTCACATTGGCTTCTTTTACTTATTTCATTTAATTGTAGCATCCATGGACCCCCCACCCCAAGAAGAAGTTGGATATTCTGTGCAGAGTAGCACTGCTAGGGTGATGGGCCTTGTATGGTTCTTGGTGCCTTGGCAAATGTCCAACCTCCCCACCCTCTGAAGCTTCCATTTTATTTCTTCAGTGAAGGCAGTTCAAACTCTCAGTTGCATATCATATATTTTGTATAGTGATTTGTTGATGACAGTGATGTACAGGCATGTATGAATTAGTCCAACAACCATGGAAATGATATAGAAATTGGTAAGACAGACAGGTAGATAAACGGCAGGCCTAGACATTAAATAAAGCTCTTCTGTGCTTTGTTTTCTTCCGACTCTGTAGATTTCTGGATCAAAAAGAAAAAAAGAAAAGCTAGCCTCTGGAAACATTGCAAGCTTGGTTCTTAGAAAGACATCTTCAAACTCTGAACTAAAATTCAAACCATTGCTATTTTAATGGCAGGATTTCTGAAGTCATCCCTGAGTGACTACATCTCTAAGCTGGCAGGTGTGAAATTGATTCGGAGCAACAAAAGGCTGGGGGTCGCCCGAGGCCGCATGCTTGGTGCTGCCCGAGCCACGGGGGACGTTGTGGTCTTCATGGACTCCCACTGCGAGTGTCACAGAGGTTGGCTGGAGCCTCTCTTGGACAGACTAGCAAGCGACAGGTAAATGACTGTTTCTCTCCCCCTGTTGTCTTGGTTCATTGATAGGGGACAATGACTCCAGTCTAAAGCGCTGCCATGGCGGAATGACTGATATTGATCATAAAGCTCAAGCTTTCATAAGCTACCGACAAATACCCAAACCAACATTGATGGCGGTTGACCTGTGGGTGGAACTAGGCATTGTCTTGGTAAACATGCATTTCCCAACCAACGTTTTTACTGAGATAACAGGAATGCCAAAGCATGGGGCAGGAACGTACAGAGCACACCCTCCGACATTTCTCCAATAGAAATAGGGACATTCTGTTCCATAATAATAGCAATTTTTTAATTATTATTTATACCCTGCCCATCGGACTGGGTTGCCCCAGCCACTCTGAGGGGCTTCCAACCTATATAAAAACATAATAAAACTATACAGGACTGCCTTCAGATATCTTCTAAAGGTTGTATAGTTACTTAACTGCTTGGCTCAGGGGTTGCATAACTCCATACCATCCCAACATTTCTCCGATGAAAATAGGGACGTCCTAAGGAAAAGCGGGGCATTCTGGGATCAAATCAGAAACCGAGATGGCTTCTATAAATCTGGAACTGTCCCTGGAAAATAGGGACACTTGGAGGGGCTGAAGGAGAGCCCTGCTAGATCAAGCCTAAGGCCCATTGAGTCCAGTGCTCTGTTCTCACAGAGGCCAACCAGATGCCCATGGGAAGCCCAGGTGTCACAGCACTCTCCCTGCCTGCGCGATCCCTCAACTGGTATTAAGAGGCACACTGCATCCAACATAGGAGAGGAAGGGAGATTTGCTTAAACCTACCTACCTAGGCCTGGGTGGGGACGCGGGTGGCGCTGTGGTCTAAACCACAGAGCCTAGGGCTTGCTGATCAGAAGGTCGGCGGTTCGAATCCCCGCAACGGGGTGAGCTTCCGCTGTTTGGTCCCAGCTCCTGCCCACCTAGCAGTTCGAAAGCACATCAAGTGCAAGTAGATAAATAGGTACCACTCTGGCGGGAAGGTAAACAGTGTTTCCGTGCGCTGCTCTGGTTCACCAGAAGCGGCTTAGTCATGGTGGCCACATAACCCAGAAGCTGTCTGTGGACAAACGCCGGCTCCCTCGGCCTATAGAGTGAGATGAGCACCACAACCCCAGAGTTGTCTGCGACTGGATCTAACGGTCAGGGGTACCTTTACCATTACCTTTACCTAGGCCTGCCAATTTTCCTCTACAGATGCCCCTCTGGCTGTTTTTTCTCAAACTAGGTTTGCTTCCCATTTCAAAACTCAACTGAGAACCAATCCCACTGATTGTCCTCTGAAAGCGCCCCTCGTTAGTCTCCTAGTTGGCAATCCCCAGTATCCTTTATTACATTGTGTTCTGCCCTCTGCCTTAAGTTCTGCTCTCTTCCTTAACTGCCATTCCCTCTATTTCCTATGTTCAGGCATGAGCACTGTTGCTTATAGAGCCAAAATGACACCGGCCATTCTCAAAACAGAAGGGCCAGCAGACCCTCAGGTTTGAATAAATTCAAAAAAATCTTAAGGGGGGGGACCTAAAAGGGTGTGAACCAATGAGGGCCAAGCGTGTGTTCAGCGATCATGGAACACTGGCTGGCTGTTGAGGGGGAAAACAGAAACACAGCTGGAAGGGGAAATGGAATGGAATATGATGGTGGAGGGGATGGCTGGCTGGAACACTGAACAGGAAAACTCCATGCTGCAACAATTTGTTGCAGGCCACATGTGTGTCTTTTTTAAAATTAATTTCTACATCTAGTATTCACTCATTTCAAATTACGGTGCCTGGAGATGTGAGGTGCTTGGCTGCATTTGGTGTTCAGAGGGCTGATAAAATTTTAAAGAACTTGGGAAGCTTCTTGACAAGCAAAACACACACACACACCCCCTGCACACAACACATACATTATGCTCAATAATAATTCCATACTGTACAGGCACACTATAGAATGAGAAACCGAATCATATATTAACAAAATTAATTAGCATAATACATGTTACCAGAAGGGATTGTATGCGCAATGATATTAATTCAGAACATGAATCCAGCAGGAGTTTCGACTTTTGTCCAATTAGCATTTTGGGGGAAACAAAATTGCAGACTTGTTGCATCATCATCTTTTAGATCTCGCATTTCCAAGGCTTATGAAACATTCATAAGCAAACAGCCTCAGAATTTCTGAAAGAATGCATTAGTTCACACGCGAGACACTGCTAAAGCAGAAAAGAAAAAGCAGCAAAAAATCCAGCTTCTTCATGTTATACACTTGTTAGACACAATTTGTTCCTGCGTCTGCTTCTTTGCAATATCCCGAGAGACAGTTCAGGAGGTAAGCATGGAGTACCTAGGTTGCTTGGCCTGTTAATTTTAAAATATTTTTTCCCATTGTCTGGCCAGAAAGGCCACACATCTCCCAGTCGAGTGTCAGGCCTGGGAGACTGGTGTAGAGCCACATTGCCCCAAGCCTGGTGCTTAGCAAGATGATTTCAAAGCGTCTCAGTAGAGAATGAGGTTCAAGAAGGATGGAAGGCATCCAACTGGTGCCTGCTGCATTTCTGTGCTTGAGGCTCAGCTGGGAAGCCTGTAAACACCATCACTGATGTATTAAGTTTGGGAGGTTGACAATGGGCCATATCAGTTGTCTTTTTCAGTCTGCCACCTACCGGAACTACTTGAAAGGTTTCCAAGCGCGGCTGCATCTTTGGAGAGAATGAAGAGTGCCCCGTTGTTTTCACCAGCCTGGCTCATCTCTGCCTCTGGCCTCACTCATCCTATCCTTCTGTTTCAGCTTCTGGCTTTTCATGCCTCTGATTCTGGACTTCTCTCTGCCACAGACTCTCCCAGCTCTCTGAGCCCTTGTCACCTCTTCAGCTTCTGAAACCTGCACCTCCCTATCTCTTGCCTCTTTGTTGTCCCACCACCAATCCCCAGGCTCTGAGCTTTCCCCCCCTAAGTGGTCACCCAGCTGGTTCCTCCTACCATTCCTCTGTGTCCAACCAGTCCATGACCTATGGCATGGCCTATCCAAGGGGTGGATAGAAATCCTGCAGCGCTGTACAGTGGTACCTTGGTTCCCCAATGGCTTAGTTGTTGAACAAATCAGCTCCTGAACACCACAAACCCAGAAGTAAGTGTTCAGGTTTGCGAACGTTTTTTGGAAGCCGAATGTCCGACACAGCTTCCGATTGAGTGCAGGAAGCTGTGCCTTGGTTTTCAAACAGTTTCGGAAGTCGAACGGACTCCCAGAATGGATTAAGTTCAAGAACAAAGCTACTACTGCATTTGGTCCATCTGTCCCGGGCCTGAGCAGGTGCTGTCTAAAACATTTTTTTTAATACAGTAGAAGTCGCAATTGTCACCCTCTGACAAAGACACTTGTCAAAATGCCATGGGCTATTTAAATACAGTATATTCATAAAATGTGTTTGGGCATCTGGTGAGGTTCAAGGCCTCTTTTTCCTTTCCTTTTTTGGGTGGAAGGGGGAGAAATTTTAATGCTGCCCTGCTTTTGTTTTTGTTTTCATGTGTTTGGCATTTCTTTGGAATGTGTCCCTATGCAAAAAGAGATCCTACGGAACTTCAGCTTTATGTGGTTCCAAAGGATGTGGTCAGTCTGTCCAAACTGCGAGCTGCATCTGGCTTTAACAATATACATACCAGAGCCATATGAGAAAACCTACTTTGAAAAACAAATTGAGGACAACAGATATGATTTATTGGGGCACATTCGCTGTCCTTTTCAGAGTGTTGTATAAATCAATAACAATAACTATTAAAGTTTATTTAAGCTTAAAAATAGATGGATTAATTAACTTCAATATTTATATTAAACCTCTAAGAATAATGCACAATGTTCATGCTTATGTAAAAACAGGGGAAGTCATTTCATTGCCAATTATTTTTGATTCAAAAAACAAAACGGAAAACCTTGTTTGTTTGTTTTTTGTTTTTTTTAATGAACTTCCATGTTGCTGGGTTACAACTCCCAAAATACCTGACCATTTCACATACTCACTGGGCTGCTGAAACTTGCAGTCCAAGGACATCTGGAGGGTCACAGGTTCCCACTCCTAACATATTCCAAAGCGAACGTTTGAAACAGTCCCTCATGATCCAGACTCCCAGCTCAGTTGCCTGGAACCAGTGTTGCTAATGGCATTTTGAGATGGGGGGCGGGCGGTTAGGGTCCACCCCCCCACACACTGCCTGATTCCATAAAGTAACATTAGCAGATACTTGCCAGTATTTTATGCTCCATTTCAAAGTGCTGAGGAGCTGTTGATTGCCTGCCAATTTTGAAGCAAAAAAAAAAAAAAAAAGAAAAACATATGAAAGGAATTTAAGAGGCACCTGCCAACTTTCTTCTTATTTTCTTTTGGAAATTGATGCCTTTGTAGTAAATTCACTATGAAAAGATTATATTCTTCTGCGATTATGACAAAAACAGATGCTTTCAAAAGAAGCACTTAAGTACAAACAAGAGGTAAGATAGCACAGCTAATTTTATTATTCATTATAGCCCTTTGATTCTGTAAAGTTTCTCTCTCACACACACACTTTTGGTTTTGCTCTGTAAAAATCCATAATCATTTCTTCTTTTTTTTGCAATGATTTTTTATTGATTTTATACGTACATAAATTGTTGTTCGTCAGTCCACTACAAACAATCCATAATCATTTCTACCCAGACTGGACTTTGAATCTTAACTGGTGTAAATTTGTTTTGTGTTCATTTCATTGCCATAAGATCATGTTGATTTACAACCAGAAGATTTAATAACGTACATTTCCCCTTCTAGCTTAAACATTGTTCCAGCTATGCTATCACATTGACTCTTTGGGAATTTGGCAAATGACATACAGGGAGAAAGATTAAAATACATTCCTTTTCCATTCCTTTCTTGACAATTCATCCTTAAAACTTACAATCCTTTCATAGCTACAAACCATGGGAATCTGGCACTCTTACTATTTTTGTAGCAATATCTTCATAAGAACATTTTAAATCTGTAATTTAGTGCTTTCCCCCCTAGAAAAATAGGTTCTGGTACTCACCATGAAGTTGTTACAGTAAATGCCACACTTTTTAACAACAAAAAGAGGAGCCAGTATTGCGTATGCTTTGCGTACCCCCAGAAAAAAAGCAGAAGAAGGAGATATGATATCTGCTGAACTATTTCTTCCTACAGTCTCAGGGTTGTATCTAGCTAAGTGCTACTCAGACCAGACCCAATGAAATTAATGGTCCTTCATCATGTCTGTCTATTTCAACGGGTCTTCTCTGAGTAGCACTAACTTTATATACAACTCTCAATGCTTTTCAAATGCAATTTGTTTTCTTGCCCAATGGTCAATCATTAAACTATAGCATTTTTACTACAATTGCTTTTGCATTTTTTTTTATATTCATGAACAGTAATTACATTTCATGCACAACTGTTGGCTTAAAAAAAGTAACTACAAATCATGACTACATCATATCAAATGGTCAAAATATAGCCATCAGGGCAGAGTCATTTGGCCTATTTATTAAAATATATAAGGCATGTCCCATTATTTTGAAACAATCTCTGGTGTGCTCTTTTTTCCTCATAAATTTTAATATTCCATAATCTTATTCATTAGCATGGAATTCAATATTTTCCTTTCCCACTGGCTAGAACTTGGTAAAACATCTGGTCTCCCCACTCTAGACAATGACATGCATGCTGTGGTAAGTGCAGTCGTAGAATCATAGAGTCGGAAGGGACCCCAAGGGTCATCTAGTCCAACCCCCTGCAATGCAGGAATCTCAGATACAGCATCCATGGCAGATGGCTATCTAACCTATGCTTAAAGTCCTTGACTAATACAGTATGTTCCTTCCTAATCTGCTCTTTTGTTGCTTCCAAGAAATGTTATATTTTTGATAATAAAATAAAAGAATCTGTCATAACAATCATTATTCTCAATACTGTTACCCATTCATGAATTTATATGCTGCTTAATGTCTGGACTGCATCTGCATGTGCTTGAGAACAGACTAACATTGACCAGGGTGGGCTGATTCCTGTTGGTGGCTGATGGCCATTGTCCAGAGGCACTATTTTATAGGATCTTGTCACACGTCAAAGGATCCAACCCACACGGCAGGATGCCAGGAACAGATAAGACAAGGAAGTTCTTGCCAATTGGTTTTTATTCAATGTTCACAGAGAGAGGCTTAGAAAGGCAGCCTCTTGGAATAATGGCGTTGCTCCAAGTAAATCTCCCGTCCCCTCCTCTCCCACTTCCTCATTCGTCATCCCTTCTACGGCTGGCGCTGAGAGCCTTTTGCTTCTGAGCCCTTTGCTCTCCTATTTTTAAGCCTCGCTGGGTTCTGGGAGATGGTGGGTCTGGAATGCTTTCTAGTGATAACGTGTCAACCAGCTGCTCCGGTTCTGCCTCCTCCTCCTCCTCTCCCATTATTTCCCAACTTTCCCCCTCATCTTCCTCTGAGCTGTGATCTCCCTCAAACCCCTGTTCTGAACTGTCGTCTTCTTCTTCTCTGGAAGGGTCAGGCTGGGGAGGCGGTCTCCATCATTCCTCCTCTGCCCAGTCCTTGTCAGATCTGCACCATTTCTTCCGTCACCGCAACCCATAATAATGACCATGATGCTTCGCATGATGCTGCGTCAGCCGAACGTAGGGATTCAGGAACAAGTTGAAAGCAGAAGCAATAGTGCAGCTGCCCTCCACCTGTCGCATGCAATTATTCCTGGAGCGGGATCACAACAATGAATAGTCTCTGGTCTTGATTTGGAGAAGGGGACTAAACCCACCTGGGTGTTTACAGAGATGCTCGCTTTCAGACAATACCTCTCAGTGCACCAGCAAATTGTCAGTGTCATCTTGGGATTCATCCTGAATTCAGTAGGGATAGAATTCTAATTAACCAGTTTTTCGGTCCCATCCCCAACAGTTAAGTCAGCATTCTGCAATCACTGACCTTGCTCAGTCTGCATTGGGCTGATTTTAAAAATAAATAAATTATTTTTTTGATTTTCTACCCTGGGTTATTTTTCTTAAAGATTTGTTGCGCTTCAAGAAACCCAGGGGGTTCCCCTGAGGCTGCTATCTTCCTCTTGCACACGTTCGACAATTTTCGCAAATTATCCGTAAAAACGAACAGGACGTTTGTCTCTTTCCAGAAGACGGATTGTCTCTCCTGTCATCGATGTCATTGACTGGAAGACCTTTGAGTATTATCACTCTGCGGGCCTGCAAAGAGGTGTTTTTGACTGGAAATTAGATTTCCACTGGAAGCCACTGCCAGAACACGAAAAGAAGGTACGGCAGTCTCCCATCAGTCCCATCAGGTAATGGTTCACCACCTATTGCTGTTACCTCTAAGAATCAGCTAGCAAATCTCTCACTTAGCTGCTGGGGAGAAGGTCATATATCTTCTGACTATTATGTTGAGGCTTTTAAGGCATTTCTTTGTGCTATGCTACTTCTCTGTGCATTAGGAAATCCAGCAGAATAAAATATTAAAAAATGAAATGAAATAAATCTAACACATTTAAACATTCTCTAGGAGTCCAGCAATACCCGGAATAGTAGTAGCAGTGGACCGACATTATTTCCAAAATACAGGGGGTTATGATTCTGACATGACCCCGTGGGGAGCTGAAAATCTTGAGTTATCTATAAAGGTAAGCACTTGAGATAAGCACATCTCATCTCTTTTGATAATAATGTTTTGACATTACATACCCCTCAACAGTCGTGGGGAAAATGGAACATCCCCCTGTTTTTTTTGCGTGACGGCATGGCAGCCATTTTGAGTGCCGTGGTAATCTTGTGCGGCGCCCTAAAAGCTGCAAAAATAGCACGTCTTTTGGGGCCACGATCTCACACAAGGGCATGGCATAACGTAGAATAGCTGCCATAGGGCAATCGTAACACAAAATGGCTACTTGCAATGCATGGCTATTTACTGAAAGGATGAACTGGAGGGAAAGTGCCCAGGGATCACTGGCTTCCTGTCACCATCTTCTTTCAGCTAAGCATGGGGCTTAGAGGGCATTGTTGGACATGAAATATACTCTCGGCAGCAGCGGTAGGTGTTGCTGGGCCTCGCGGCAGCGACTGCACAGCGGCCTCCTCCAATGTTGGGCGGAACTCGGCAACTCTGTTTACATCCATGCCATTACAGGATCATGTTTTTAAATCGAAAACGAAAACAAAACTTCACTTCTGTTTCAGGCCTGGCTCTGTGGTGGCTCTGTAGAAATCCTTCCATGCTCCCGGGTGGGACACGTCTATCGAACAGGCATACCATACAACTTTCCTGCTGAAGAAGCTGTAGAGAGGAACAAAATCCAGATAGCCGAGACCTGGCTGGGTTCATTTAAAGATCTCTTTTACCAACAGGACAAAATGGCATGCTTAATTAAGAAGGTAAATTCCTCAGAAGTAGTTGCTCTTGAGGGAGAGCCAAGTTAAAAGATTAAATTCTACAAAAATTGCACCCTTCAAATTTTGGTAACTCCTTTCCATGCTCCTTTGTTCTTTCCTACTTTCTTTTGCTTCACTTTATTTCTTTCCCATTTAATGAAACTTCTGCAAAATAAATCTTCCCAGAAGATTGTTCCTTTTACATGATTTGGGCAGACTTTGCACAGATATTGATGTGGCAGTCACATGATCCAAAAATTCATGTTAAGATCTCATCTTTAAGACCAAGGCTAGATCTAAACTGATCTGTAAAAAAAACTATTAAAAGATGTAAAAAAGTTATATAGCTCTCAATGCAATTTCCCATTGCCGATGGATCGCTGCTTTGCAGTGATCTCTGGTGCCACATTTTTATAACACATTTAACGTTATCACCGACCAGTGTAGATTCGCCCCAGATATTTGTGTGTGTTTAATTGAAAAAAGAAGCTGAGTTTTCATAATTATATGAACAATAACAGTAATGTTAACTTGTGGTGTTCAGTGAGTGGTAGAAATAAACTGCAATGCAGTGTGAATTACTAGTGCAGATATTCAAATATATATAAGGGTGTTTAATAATTTCATACCTATTCTATGTACTCTCCACAGACTGAGAAGCTAAACTGCACAGAGCGTGTTCTACTGCAAAAGAGACTGGGATGCAAAGGTTTCCAGTGGTTTATCTCAGATGTGTATCCTGAACTATACCCACTACAACATGGACCAAGATTTTCAGGCAAGGCAAGTGAAATCTATACTGCTGTTGAGGCTCATTATTAAATCGAACTTTCTGGCAACTGAACTTTTTAGTGTTATTGTTTATGTAAAGTAGGGGTCGCCAAAATTTTGAGGCCAGTGGACACCTTTAAATTTTTGAGAAAGTGCCATGAGTGGCTGCCATGGAGGTGCAGCATAACATAAATTGGCTACCACATCTAAAAGAGCAGAAAGACAGACAGGACAAAAAATAGTGCAGGCACACCCCTAATCAGCTCCCCCCCACCAAGAAAAAATCAATGGAAAACAACACTACAACAGTCACTGCCATGCATGCATATTGCTAATTAGAATTTTTCAGCTGTTGAATTTTTCAGTGTACAGTAATCCTATTTAAAGATGAGCCCCACTGAGGTCAATAGCACTCTGAGTTCAACGGTACTCATCCAGAGGAAAATCACTAGATGGTACAAAAGTATGAAGCCATTTGCTCCAAGTTGATGAAGCTCTGTCCATAGTTGTCACACCAGATTGCAGCCTTAGTGAAATTGTGAGACTGCCATTCTGTACACGCTTTCCTGGGAGTATGTTCTACCGAACACAACAGGGCTTACTTCAGAGCAAACATGTGTATGAAGTTTGGGATTGCATTGTTAAAGAGAGCAGGTGAAACATCAGACATTATGCTAAGAGGTGAAAACGTAATCAGGTTTTTGGAAACAAAAATATGGTATTGAGAAGGTTAATAATTTCAATCTCAAGAATTAAAACGCAACACTACTTTGTTAAATTTCCATGTTTGAAATGAGATTCCACTGTGCCTCTCTAATTTTGAAAAAGCTAATTGCACACTATGTTTAGAGGTGTGCATCAACCACAAATTGCCCACAAAACACTAGCGGGTGCATCAACTACCACTGTGGTCGGGCACTTCTGGCCTGTGAACCAAAATAGGCCCACTAGGCCTTCTCATTTGGCCCATGAAGCCATGCCACACCCACCTGCTCTACACCTGATGCCATATATGAAACCTTCCAAGGCACCCTGATTCAGTTTGGGATTCATCTGAATGTAATGCACACTCTTAGTATTTATGTTAAAATACAAATGATTCTGTTCAGTCCTTATCATATGAACTTATTTAAATTTGCCTTGGTATGCAATTACTTTGATTAAAAATGTACATGAAATCTACAATCCTATACACACTTACCTGGCGGTAAGTCCCATTGAAGGCTATAGGACTTACTTATGAATAGCCACAGACATATAAATCGGATTGTAAAACTGATGCACAAACACGCACGGAAATGATAAATGTAAAGGGGAAATAAATTTCTTTTTAACTCATAGTTTTTGCTTTATTTCAGTATCAATATTTATTTACAGCTGTACAATACTGGGGTTGGACTCTGTGCAGAGTACAGATCTCAACAGGATGCTGGTGGCGGCTGTCTTGCGCTGTCACCTTGTAGTGACAATATCAACCAGGTAATTTGAGTTTTCAAAGCATGCACACAATTATATCAAGTTAGATCCCTGCTTCTGAAAAAGGCTCCAAGATGGGGCCTTTCAAAGCCATTCATGACCTCATTTAGCTGCATGGGATTCTTTAATAGGCATAAGAACTTTTCATAAATTTTGTAAATGTGAATTCTGAATCCACCTGAAGGAGGATTGCAAACATTGCCTTCAACAGTTGCTTCTTCACTAACTGGAACTGGGGCCCTTCTCCATTTCCTTCTTTCATTTGGTGCTTATTTTAGCAAGCACAAACAGGAAATTGTGTCTTCTAGCTTCCCCCCACCCCGTTCTCCAGTTGTGTTGTTCTTTTGCTTCCTTAGCACGTTGAATACAATGGCATGAAGGAAATCTGTTTTGGTTCCATGCCCCAGCTTTGCTTTGATGTTGAGCGTGAAAAAGTTGTCCTTCAAAACTGTACGAAAAAGATGGAAAACAGCTCACAGCACTGGGATATGAAAGAGGTATGTGGCAAGCTTGGCTCAGGGCTATACTAGCAAAAATAGCTTGATGGGTCAAGGCATCTGGAGGTTTGCAAACACTTCTGTTTTTATGCCACAATCCTGTCATCGGCTGCATGTAAACTATGTGTCCCAAGCTAGACAAAGGAATGCTGCGCAGATCAAAACTGGGATGGCCTTTTTCGACCTGATGTTTGAGTAGATATGAGCATATGCCCTCACCACAGGAGTGATAGCGTATATGGCTTGACCACACCAACCAATCAACAGTGAAACAGGCCAACGCAAATCCATTAAGAGCAATTCCTACATTTCTTTGGGACTTTGGTAATTGTGTAGAAATACAATAAACAAGGTGCTTACACTATTGTTTTATTGTATTGACCATTGTTTTATGCTACACTGGGCCCCGAGATAATTCATATATGATGGGATAGAAATGTCATAATTGAAATCAAACAAAAGATAGTGATTTTATGTGACTGATAAATAGTGTTGATAATAAGCCTAACATTATTTGGTCTTTGTTCATGTGCAGAATGGAATGATTGTCCATATTCTTTCCGGTAAGTGCATTGGGGCCATGAAGACAGACTTTTGTCTACAGAAATGTAACAAGGAGGCCAATCTGATGTGGCAATTTGATGATTCATACCATGTAGATGAGAGATGACTATGAAGACCTCCCTGAACCCCATTATTGTTTCATCCATTTGATTCCAAGGTGCAAGAAAAGGGAGCCGAGTATGTTTTCTTGGAACAAAAAATGGACAACATAGCAGATGCTTAAGTCATGCATTCCCACCAAAATTTTACCATAGTGTTTTGGTATAGCAGTGAATGCTGGGTTGATTCCAGGAAATAGGAGATACAGAAGAGATGAAATGACTTTTGTTCATGCTGCTTCCAGGTTGCACAGAATGCTTCACTGGGCAATATGGAAAGGTATCATAAAGACCAGCTACACAGATGCAAGATACTGAGATATTTTTCTTTCAATGAATCTTATGGAACAAACTGCCAGAAGGCACGTGTTTAATTTAGTGTGTTGTATACTTTATGAAACGTAGGTTAAAACTATTCTTTTCAAAACTGGAAAAAATCTTTTCTGAAGAGCATCAATGTGACTCAAGTGGAGGCCTCACGAGCTAAGCAAACATTCCTGATCAATATATTGAAAATTACTGCCGAGGGTTATTTAAATGAACATCTAAAAACAATTCCGTATATAAAAGCAATTAAAACAATTCCAACACGGATGCCTAACAGGACAAAGGTGTGTACTTAAAAGGCTTGTTGAAAGAGGAGGATCTTCAGTAGATGCTGAAAGACTAGAAACGGTTATATAATGTGGTTATATAATGTTTTACAGGAAGACATTCCAAAGGGTAGGGGGTCCCACACCAGCTTCTATAAGGAACAGACCACCTGAAAATTTGCCCCAAGCGAATTTTCTCATGTTAGTCTTTGTTTGCCACTGAGCCCAAGGAACACAGTGGGAGAAATCATGTCCAAATACTTAGATGTGGGAAGATTGTGGTCATAGCTTTGCCAGGTCAATGTCAAACACCAAAGCCAAATGTCTGGGAAGGTTTTTATGCTGATGTAAATCTAAATTAATTCAAATGCATAAGATGATTTCAGATTTAAGCATATATTGTTGTGTGTGGCAAATATGTCCCCACTTACTCCATAATGGGAGTTCAAGGGAACCTGCAAAATGCTTGTACTGTTCACATCATGGATTGCACATAGTCTTTGGTTAATTTATCAAAAGTAAAGCCCTATTTTTGCAGGTGATGATGACAAAGCTGTCTCAGCCAGTGAAAGGGGAGGGGCGAAACCAATGAGACAAAATACGCTCCTGCTTTGTTTGGTATGGAAAAGAACCAAGGACACAGCGCGGCTACTTTTATTTTTTAAAGAAAAAAATGGTGAGCAAGGAAAACTCGGCTTTCCTGAGTGGAAATTCTACATTTGGGTGGTCTTTCACGATCTGTGTGGGGCTGGCAAACAGAACTGCTGAACAAAGTTTGGCTTAACTTGGCAGGCTGACAAATCCTCCTCTGAGAAGAACTTTTAATTTTGGTAGCATACTGGAGGAATTTAACTGGTTCAGATCACTGAATATATCAACGTATTTTATGGACTTCTAAAACGTTTTCTCAAAAATGTACCAACGTCTGAAGTCTGTGCTATTGCAATCTTTAGCTTTGGAACTTCTTAAATTAAGAACCCTGTAGCGATTCAGAGAGAATTTGCTCATCAGCTTGGGAAGTGAGAGCAATCAAAGTGAAAAATCCATTTTTTCTGCGCAGGCTTCTATGCTTTTGCACAGCAGGCCAAAATTTCATCTGGTCAGTCTAACTATGCATCTATGGTGGGGAAAGCCTGGTCCCACAAATGACAGCCCACACATTATGGCATCCACAAGGAAACCAATGCAAACAACCTCCATACGGCAGCGTCTATGTGCAAGAGGTGCTCTGGGGAGTTTCACTTGTAGACAGTGCCACAGGCACTGTTCATTTAAACACACGGTTGTGCTGCTTCCAAGCTGCTACCTGAGGCTTTTCAAACAACTTCTGTGTGGAAACCATAACGAAAAGACAAAGGAGGACAAAATAGCGTTCTTCAAATACCTCAAGAGCTGACACATGAAAGAGTGGATAGTCTAGTTCTCTGCTGCTGCAGAGCGCAAGACTAGGTCTAATGCAGGGATTGCCATGCTTTGCGTCCCATGGGTATCTGCAAACCAGATAAACAAAGGCCATTCTAGTCTCGCATGGGTTTCACAAACAGAACAACTCCTATGTACTTCAATATTAAAGTGAATTTTTAAATAACCATAGTGTATTAGATGAGATTCCCAAGCTTGCTTCACTTTTACTGCCAACACAGCAAGCAGAAAATCAAAGTAGGCACTCATTAGTTCTGCCACTGTGATATTCAAGTGTCAAATGGTGCAAAAAATATTCTGATGGACAAGCTCCTTAATTTTATAGCTGGAACAGAAAGTATAATGTTTTGTAAAACCTCATTTTCTACACAAATCCATCACATTAAAGCAGAAATATTAAACAACTGAAGAATAGCAAGTTAAAGTTCATTTAAAATGCAAAATAAATATTTTTTTAATTTTCAAACATATCGGTACTTTAAAAATATATCAGTCTACAAACTTTCAGTGCCACCTATTGGCCACCAAAAGCAACTGCTGTTAACAAATGGAATTAACAGCAAAGAAACATATTTGATTGATGACAAGTTGTTGGTCAGAAAGGAGATATCAAAGCCTTACAAATGCAAATTGTCATTCTGCGCGATGGCAAGTTAAATAGATTGCTTGATTCTAAAGATTATTGTAACTCCGCTACTGGATTATTAGTGAAAAACAGTAAAAATAAAATCAGTGTGTGCCTGTCCACAGCTCCAAGATTAGGAATTTAAATATTAAATTGTAAGCCTGAAGGATTTACAGTTGTGTGGACAGAACACCTAATCATTTTAAACCTGATATTTAGGTGCACTTACAGGAATTCAGGAAAAACAGATTGAAGTGGAAGTCATCAGGGTAGATATTTTCTAACTCAGAATCAATGTAATAAATACACAGAAAGTGTCTCTAAAATCTCACATCCTGAAATTGCAAGCCCAACTGAAAAGTCCACTCACAAACCAAGTAAGTAAGGCAGTGATGAGGATTATAGATACAAATATAAGAAGGTAGCAGTAACTGGATCTCTCTTTAGGGAGACTAGCCCTAGTGGCATATATAAGAACAGTTTACATAAGTTTAAACAGAATTAAGTCAAGCCAACTGTATGGGGAACCTGTGTCCCTCAGATGTTGATGGATTACAATTCCCATCAGACCTAGCAAGTGTGACCAATCGCCAAAGATGATGGGAGTTGTAGTTCAGCAACACCTGCTGTACAGAAAGATTTGGATCCATATTTGGAAATACCAGGTCTGGTGTTACATTTGCTTACAGCAACCCACTAAGGAAAATAGAAATGTCATTGTAAGCTATTCCATTTGGCAAGACAAGAGAGTTTAGCATGATTCAGGTTTGCAGAAAACAAAAGATCATCAAGACAATTGGTATAAGCTTGACTTTAACAAATTTGGCCTCTAATACAGAACCCCCCCCCCTTTTAAAAAAGCAGCATAGTCTTCTTGCTCATATTATAGGATCTAGCAACTCATTCTGTACACCACATAGAAGAATCCATTGTCCAAGAAGTGCAACAAGCACTTCTAACACTTTCATGTATTGTGGACTGTCACCATTTTCAATCTCACATGTGGAAGATTATGCCATGTATTTAAATATATTAAGAACTTATGCACACAAATACATGAAATTTTTTGACACATCAGTTCTTTTTCTCAAACTATTGATGAAGCTGATGAGAAAGAGCAAGTTGCTATATGCAGAGTCTCTTCAGAACAGGCGTGCTTACATCTTTCTGCCCAAATTTTCCAGGAACTGCAAAGTTCATCAAACAATCATTAGCATTTAACCAGTTCTTTGTTTGCTGGTGGTGCAGAGACTTCTTCGCCACATATAAACTGCTCCTAAAATAGATATTAAAAAATAGGTGTCATACATTTTCTCAGCAGTCGCTGCCACCCTCGACTAAAATTCATGCTGAATTTGTGGTCTCCCAAAATGATTACAATTACATTTTGCAAGCAAATTATTTCGCCAAGTGCATGGATATCTCAGAAGGTGAAAACTAAAGATAATGGGTGATAACAAGTGTCACACGAGTCTCATGCAATTAGACTTCCTCTTCCTCTACTTCCCACTGTAGCCCCCTACCTGCAAAATCTCCCAACCCGTTAGCGCAGATTTTGGGTGTGCATGGGAAACTACCAAGATGAGGAAAGAAAGGGAAAGCCCTGTAGGCTCAAATGTTAAATCAGTTCTGATGGCTAGTGAACACAATCTGATGTCACCAGATGTCTGAATTCTAGGGCTTCCATACATGATTTCAAAGGCAGAATTGACGTTTGGGGGGAATTTCTGAAAGGTACCGCTTTTTCCTGGATCATGGCAAGTCAATTGGGTGGGGGGGGAGGATCACATTTTTTGGCGTTTTTGTGAAAAAAATAAGCTCAACAATTTTGGGTCTTCCTTTAAAAAGTTCAACAACTTTCAGGGTGTCCTGGTTTTTACTTTTTGAAATATGGCAACCCTATTAGATCCAGACCAACTTAATTACACTTAGTTCCCACTGAAATCAACAGGACTTAAATGAGAACAGCAGTCTAGAACAGGGTGGGTTTGATTTAAATCACGATTTAAATCACTAGTCAGTAAGACTTGATTTAAATCCTTTTTTTTTTGCAGAAAGACATTATTGCTGGTATAATCTTAATATTTACAACCAGATGAAGGTTTCATTTTTGAAATAATAAATTTTCAGAGTAGTTTTTACAGTTATATCAAAAATTACTGATTTGATTATACCAGGGGTGGCCAACTTCCAAGAGACTGCGATCTACTCACAGAGTTAAAAACTGGCAGTGATCTACCCCCTTTTGGTAAGGTAACTGTTTATACTTGGACAATTTTTCTGCTGTACTTTATTGGAAGTGAAAAAAATCATTTCCTTAATAACAATTTATTTAACTAAAACGATAACATTATAGCATATGTATCCATGTTTGTTAACTGATGTGGTTAAACTAAAAAACAACAACTTAGACTGAGTTTCAGCACACATGAAAAACTTAAAACAAATCCTTATTTCCTGATGAATAGCCTTTGGACTATAATGTAACTTGAATAGAAAACTATCTTAGAAAGATTTTTCCCTCCAAAAGCATTTTATTGTAAAAATCCGATTTAAATTTTAAAAAATCGGATTTTTTTGATTATTTTTTTTAAACCATTGCTTTTTATCTGCCCTGGTTTAGAACAAATGGGAACAGAGAACACATCCTGATAGTTATAGCATGAAACATGAAACCTGTGCATTTGTTGGATCAAAGCTTTAACTGTTCCTATAGCACGGTTTACTATAATTCTCCAATACTTTACATGAAGAACAATAATAAATTCATACAGAAGTGTATAGGAAAAGGCTCACTGGTAGAGCATCTGCTCTGCATGCCTTCCTGGCATCTCCAGGAAGGGCTGGCAGAGACTCCCATCAGAAATTTAGGAGTGCCACTGCCAGTCACTGTTGACAATGAGCTAGATGGGCCATTGGTTCGGCTCAGGAAAAGGCAGCTTCTTATGTACACATTTATGAGGAGACATTTATGAGGAGAAGCACCTCAGGTGCCCCAGCCGATTTCTCACCTTATCGTAGATGACTTTTACTATGAGTGAGCAGCTTGGACAGGTGGCTACATCTTCACCATTCTCTAGATCCTCCTGCAATGACACACAAGAGTCTATCATCGCCTGGACAGGGCAAAGCAGTAGCCAGTCATTCTTGAAGCAGATGAGCACTTTCTTGTTTGTGATAAGAGTGTCAGCACAATTCAAACCCCTTGTCAAAGGTTAGTTTGATCCAAGAGGCAGAGTAGAGAGCCATGTAGAAGAAAACGAAGGGTAGAAGCAGGAATAACATTCTCAGAGGAAACAGCCCCGTCAATAAGGCCAGATACAAACCTTCTGCCTATGGACCATGTATGAAGGTACTTCTGAATTCAGAATACACGCGTGCGCATCCCACTCCGCTTACCCGCGTGATGAGGAACCGGTCCCCGCAGGGACACGGGTAGCTGTAGGTCTCCGTCTCCTCATCGAACTCGAAGTCCTCGATCTCCACTTCGTCGTGGAAAACAGACATGTCCCAGACCGGATCTACCGTCTCCCCGATGAGCAGCTTTCTACTAACGCCGACCGGGTGCCGCTGGAAACGGAAAAATTACACGCCGTCATCTTTGTCCCGGGTTGACGCCACACAGGCTCGCTGCACCAATCGGCTGTCAGGAAGAAGAAAAAAGCGAACGACGTCACTCTCGCGATGTCTTGGAAACCAATCGTAGATCGCGTGCACCCTAGAGCAACATATTGTAGAAGAAAAGGAAAAAAAGCTATATCGGCTGCACGTGAGCTCGAAGCACCCGGTTACTGTTTCCGCCTAGCGTTTCCTGAGAGAGCGGAGTGACGTCGCTCTGCCCCTCGGCGTCTCTATGGTGAAGCCCTTCTACGGTACGCTTTCTTCAAGAGCGGGAAAGCGAGTTCCGATACTGGGCCGGAAGTGCCGAAATCAATGCGGCGGACTTTGGCTTCCCGCCCCCTCTTCGCAAGATGCCGTTGCTCCGCTTGTTGTGCCGGAGAGGAAGCGGCGGTGCGGGTGCCGGTTGCTCGTGACTGGGCCTATTAGGCTGAGGCCTTCGCTAGGCCGGGCGGAGCGTCCCGAGGAGTCTGCGGGGGGAGTAAGTCGCCTCCCTTCGCCCTTTTGAACCCCGCGAGAGGCGGGTGAGTCTGAAAAGGGACCCGCAGGAGTAATGAAGGGGACTTTTACTGGGCTTTACTTAGGACGTGTTTATTTATTTTATCGCATTTATATCCCACCAATTTTTAATCCGAGGAGCTCGAGGTGGCGTACATGAGTCTCCCCGCCCCATAACCATCCCCCACAACAACCCCGTGAGGTAGGATAGAGCGAGTGAGTGAATTATTGGCCCAAGGTCACCCAGGAAGCTTGGTAGCCGAGTCAGAGTGTATACCTGAAGGAGCGTCTCCACCCCCATCGTCCAGCCCAGACACTGAGGTCCAGCTCCGAGGACCTTCTGGCAGTTTCTCTTACTGCAGGAAGTGAAATGACAGGGGACCAGGCAGAGGGCCTTCTCGGTAGTGGCGCCCGCCCTGTGGAACACCCTCCCATCAGATGTCAAGGAGATAAACAACTACAGAACTTTTAGAAGACATCCGAAGGCAGCCCTGTATTGGGAAGCTTTTAATGTTTGTTGTTTTATTATGTTTTCATAAATTATCTGTTTGTCTGGAGGGACTATGGAAGACATCTGAAGGCAGCCCTGTATCGGGAAACATTTTTTAAAGTTTGTTGTCTTGCTGTGTTTTTATATTACGTTGGAAGCTGCCCAGAAGGATTGTGGCAACCCAGTTGGATGGGTGGAGTATAAGCAGTGCCTTTCCCCCCTAGGAAAATACAGTTGTACCTTGGTTTGCGAACGTTCTAAAACATTGTGGCTCCTGAACGCCGCAAACCCGGAAGTGACTGTTCTGGTTTGCAAACTATTTTTGGAAGCCAAAAGTCCGACAGGGCTTCAGCTGCTTCCTATTGGCTGGTTATTGCTGGGTTTTTCATATACCCCACTCCCTGTTCAAAAAGCACTTTGTGTTTGTAAAGTATGGCATTGTGAATAGCTTTTATTGTGTTTGCCTTCAGGAAAACTTTGAGGGATGAGTCAGTATTGGATGAAGAGCCTCTTTTATCTCTCTTAGTAAGAGTGATTTGTCCTCCAGTGGGCTGTAAACTGAAAATTGGAACTGCAGGTTGGTTAAGTTTAAGTAGTTCTTGCCTACATTTCAGCCTGATGGCGGATCATTTTCAGTGTCTTGTCAATCATAGTTGTTAATGAGCCATTTCAGGTGTCAAAATTAGTCCAAACATAAGAGATACATGAGTGCTGTGGTATCTGAAATAAGGTGCATCTGTTCAGTTCAAAGTTTGGTGTTAAGGCTGCACTCATTCACACACGCACACTCACTCATTTGTGTGTATAAACTCAGGGATATACTTCTGCGTAGACATACATAGGACTGGGCTGCAAAATAGCTTGGTGGAAAGTTGTAGCCTGAAAACTAAACTAACTAAGCACACACAACATAGAATCAGAACATAATTATTTTTTAAAAATAAACACACAGCTCACCTAGTCAGTTGTAGTTCTCAAATGCATCTGTACCAGAAAGGTTCTGACTGTCTCTGGAAAATGTTTAGGCTATGATCATATCTTACCTTGACATCTGGCAGGTTTATTTTCCAATATATTTGTTTCCCATTATTTAAAATAGACCTCTCATGTGACTTCATTTGGCAAACTCTCTTGCATCTGTCACATTTTGATGCAAACAAGTAGGGCTTTGCAAAACTGAAAATAATACAAAAGATGGCTGTCTGCAACCAAAACACAGTCATTGAGATGTGTTACTTTCAGCCTGCAATCCTGTACAAATTTCTTTATGAGTAAGCTCCATTGAAATCAGTGGGGTCTATCCTGAGTAAAGATACTTAGTGTTGAGCAATATGTACACTACATTCCCACAAGTGAAACAAATATTTTTCTATGTATGTGTCCATAGTACATTGTTCATTTGCTTTCTCTGATGCCCAGGACAGATGTAATGCTCACAATATGCTATCTATGGTTAGGAGATTTTTAGCATGTATTGGAATAATGAGTATCTTATCCCTTCTTTTGCATGGGTTTGCCCCCCTCTTCCTTTTTCAGACTCCATGATGCATCACTGTTCAAGATAACCATGCTCAGACCACAGTTGGTATAGTTGTAATGTTGCACCAAGGAAAGGAAGATTGATGCATGAGATGAAAGGAGGATGGTGAGGCAAGAAATATATGGATCCCAGTCAGCTCCATTGTTGCAGTCATGATTTTGAGATTAACACCATTACATCAGTATTGAGCCTGAGCTGAATGTTGGATTATTATTTGACAGTGCAGTCCTATACATTGTCTACATAGGAGCAAGTCTTTTTGAGCTCAATGGAATTTAGAATTGTAGAATCATAGAATTGAAAGGGACCCTGATGATTATCTAGTCCAACCCTCTGCAATGCAGGAATATGCAGTTGTTCCTTGGGGACCGAACCTGCAACCTTGGTGTTATCATATCAGCACCATACTCTAACCAGCTGAGCAATCCTCTCAAGAAAATGTATATGGAACTGCAATCTGAATTACCTATTAGTTGAAACTAGTTTCACATATCATAAAATTCAGGCAGAAGAATAGGATTCTGTTCAGCGTTGATCTTAGAAAATGAATACTGTTGTTTTATATGATCAACTCATCATTCTTGCAAATGTATAGCAAGATTGTAATGATTTTAACTAACTTGCGGACAGGGTGGATTTGATTTAAATCAAATTGATTTAAATCACGATTTAAATCACGATTTAAATCACTAGTCAGTAAGGCTTGATTTAAATCACTAGTCAGTAAGACTTGATTTAAATATTTTTTTTACAGAAAGACTCATTCTTGCTGGTATAATCTTAATATTTACAACCATATGAAGGTTTCATTTTTGGAATAATAAATTTTCAGAGTAGTTTTTACAGTTATATCAAAAATTACTGATTTGGTTATACTACTAGGAATACATAGACAGATCATTATGAAATTATGGTGAGGTTTAATAAGTTAACTGTTTATATTTGGACAACTTTTCTGCTGTACTTTATTGGAAGGAGAAAAATAATCATTTCCTTAATAACCATTTAAACAAATTATTTAACTAAAACAATAACATGATAGCATATGTATCCATGTTTGTTAACTGATGTGGTTAAACATTTTTTAAAAAAAAACTTAGACTGAGTTTTAGCACACTTGATAAACTTAAAACAAATCCTTATTTCCTGATGAATAGCCTTTGGACTACAATGTAACTTAAACAGAAGACTATATTTAGAAAGATTTTTCCTCCAAAAGCATTTTATTTTAAAAATCCGATTTAAATAAAAAAAAATCCGATTTAAATAAAAAAAATCCGATTTAAATAAAAAAAATCCGATTTAAATATAAAAAATCCGATTTTTTTGATTTTTTTAAAAAAATCATTGATTTTTATCCACCCTGCTTGCGGAGCCAGTATCTTTTGTCCATGCTTATTTAATTTAGCATCCACATGTGCCCAGAAGTGGTGATAAATGTATATACATCCCCACTTGTGTTTGAATATATATGTAACAAAGTGTTGTGAAAGCTGCCAGCATTCATGAAAGAGATAGAGGGAAATGTGGGGGAGAACTGAACAGGTTTGTTTGTTTTATTAGCCAGATGTGTTGACATTCTAAGAGAGCTCTGGAGATTTGATGACTTTAAGGAGACAAGGAGTCAACCACTAAGCTATTCCCAATGACATAATGACTCTAATACATGTGTATATCAATGTTCACAGGAATGAAGCTAAATCATACAGAAGAGAAACCTCATCTTGGTTCTTGAAGTGGCTGGTTGTTCTAAACTACCTCCTTAATGTCATGAAAAGAAACATTTGGGATTTTAGGGGGGTATTGCTTCTTAAAGTCAGAGAGGTTAGCCACCAGCAGATGTCACTAGTTGACACAAAAAGTGTTGTACAGCATGTTGCAGCTGTAAAGGCCTTTATACAAACTATTGCTGTGCACGTAACACACTTGAAAATAGACAACAAAAAGAGTGGAATATTAAATGCAGTAGTTGTGTCTGTGTTATAAAGCTGTGAGCTGAAACACTATACAAATGTTGTGATCTTAAGCCTGTTGGCTTTGCACTAAGTGCTATTGAACTTAGTGGAACTTTTCTAAAAGTGAAGAGGATTGAGTCCTTAACATTTGAGGGCTCATTTTGGGGAAGGCTGTACAAAAAACACCATAAAAGAAGCTATAGCTGGTTTTTTGTTTCTTTGTTTTTTAGCATAATACAAGTTAGACAGTACACCACCTACTTAAGAGCTAGGACTATTTTCTAGTTCATACATTTATTACGTTGTGTGTGCACTTATTAATTTTCTTGGAGTACCTTCTGAGAAGACCCTTGGTTATTACATGGTCAGCAGATTGTCATCTGGTGACAACCTAGAAGTGGGCCTTCTTGGTGATAGCACTCTTTCTCATGAATGGCCTTCCTCAGATAATTTGCAAGGCAGAAACCATAATGATTTTTAAACAAATCTTTAAAGGATCTTCACAGTACATTTCTAAGCACAATTCAAAGTGTTGGTACTGACCTTTAAATCCCGAAATGGCCTTGGCTCAGGATACCTGAAGGTGCGTCTCCACCCCTATCATTCAGTCTGGACACTGAGGTCCACTTCCAAGGGTTTTCTGGCGGTTCCCTCACTGTGGGAAGTAAAGTTACCAGGAACTAGGCAGAGGGCCTTCTCAGCAGTAGCACCATCCCTGTGGAACACCCTCCCATCAGATGTCATGGAGATAAAGAACTACACAACTTTTAGAAGACATCTGAAGGCAGCCCTGTTTAGGGAAGTTTTTAATGTTTGACATTTTATTATTTTTTGGTTTTTGCTGGAAGCCGCCCAGAGTGGCTGGGGATGCCCAGCCAGATGGGTGGGGGTAGAAATGGTATAATAATAGTAATAGTAATAATGATGTATAATCTTTAAAAAAGGAAAAGGGAAATGGAGTACTCCATTAGTACCTGTACTATGAATCCTCAATGACTTGGATTTTGTTTTAGTAAGAGGTGGAATACTGGGCTTGATTCATCTCCATGTGCTGTTCTATTGAATTAGCCCCATCTGCTCTGGTGGTGGCTCTGAAAACACACTGGATTTAGCATGCATCGCTCAGTGTTTTATGATGAAAGCTCACACGCTAGATATGTATTTTCATGTGTTAAATCTTTGCCGAGAACCCAAATCCGAGCAATATGATGCTTCCTAAAATAACTCTTTGTACCAGTTTTGAGAACCTGGAGCCCAGGTGATTCATTCCCCCCCCCCGCCCCATTTCACAGCCCTCTGGGGGTTGTGGCACAGAGATGAAGAGAGAGATGGGGTTGCATTGAAGGGTGCACTTAAAGTTATGTTAGCTTAAGATGTTTGGCTTAATGATTGGGAAAAAAACCCCCATATAAATAAAAGGATAGTTGCCATTCAGGAGCCTCCATCTCCTCAGCAAGGGTGACATAAAGCAGTGGTTGCCAGCATTTTATTGGGTTTGCCTCTGTGTTCAAGAATATTCAGTGGTATCACTCCCTGGCCTGTCCTCTCCCAGTTCTTGTGTTCCATTGCACACACACAAACACACACTGGCTTGTAGTACATCAACACATTCCCTAAAGGGCATATGTTAACTTGTAGAGACACATATAGTGATGAGAAAAATCTTGTCTTCTGGTTAGGTGTCTTTGACTGAAGCAGCTGTAGTCTGAGAGAGAAATGTGTTTATGATGTGAGCGCCTGTTTCATGGAAAGTTTCTGTGATGTCAGCACTTGTCCAGGAATGAGCTCATTTCATTTACATCACCAAGCCAGCAGCATACTTTTTGTGATCAAGGTAACTCCTCTTTTAAATATATGGAAAAGATGTTATTTTTTCTCTCCTTAGAGTTGTACAGGTCTGTTGTTTGACACTATTGTCAATACTTGCTACTTGAACAAGTATTTTTGGAAACTGAAAAATCAAGCATTTAAAAAAACTGTTAAAGAAAACTATAATTGTTAACTGTGCCGTTTTTTTTAAATTGCAGGTGCTTATAAGACTAGAGAACGCTATGGTCTGTGCTGCTGTTTTTGCTATTCCTCCGTTGCTGAGAAATACTGCTGGAGTTCTTCCCATTTGTTCTTCTATCTTACATCTGAAACATGTGGCGCTATGTTATTGCACAGTAAATGGGTAAGATATTTGTGTCCTCTAAATACTAAAATACATGTTGAGAGAAATGGAAATATCCCCATAATACATTTACCGGTATTACATTTCTTTAAATTTATATGTTGCTTTTAATGTCCAAAAGCTCTGAGGGGTTCGCAAATCACACTGTCATGTACATAGCAGAGCAAAATAAAACCATAAAAACATATTCACCCTTAAAACAGCGGCATATGGGAAACAATCCCATAGAGTCATCTACAAGCCAATTTTTCCAGAACCTAATTGGCGACAACCTCGAGAAAGCTTGAAGGGATACATTTTTAACACCCAGTGAAACTGGAGTAAATATTATGACTGATGGACCTCCAGAGGCTTTGTGTTCCACAGAGGATGCTGCAGCCAAGAAGGCCCTCAACTGAGTCGCCACCCCTCAGGGCTCAGCTGGCAGTGGCACCCCAGGAGGGTTTTCCTCCAGAGATCTCGGTGGCTGGGCTGGCACGTGGCAGGAGATGAATCTTTGGGTCATTTAGGGCTTTAAAAGCTCATGGCAGCAAAACGGGCTTAAAAGTGAACAGGCAGGCAGTGCAGATTGTGGAGAATAGGTGTTCCGATGACTCTGAAATGGCATGCTGCTCAGTAATCGGTTGGCAGCCTTCGACACCAGTTGCTGTTTCCAAGCCATTTTGAAAGGCAGCCATGTGTAGAGCACATTGCTGTAATCCAGGCTTGAGGTTATCAGGGCGTGGACCACCGTAACAACGTCCAGGAATGGTCGTGGCTGCTGAATCATCTGCAACTCAAAAAAGTGTATTTGGATCTTCAAAGATGGATCTCGGAGTATGCACTCTTGCTTTGGGCAACCCTATAACAGTTTGTCCAACCATCTCCTAGATTCAGGAGCTGCCCACCAACAGTACCTCCTCCGTCTTGTCAGGAGTCAGCTTCAGTTTATTGGCCCTCAGTCATCCCATTATTGTTTTCACGTACTCATTAAGTATTTTCATAACCTGATTCTGATTGAATGAAGATATACTGTACAGCTGGGTGTTATCAGCATACTGATGGTAAAGGTAAAGGGACCCCTGACCATTAGGTCCAGTTGTGACCGACTCTGGGGTTGCAGCGCTCATCTCGCATTATTGGCTGATGCGAGCCAGCATACAGCTTCCAGGTCATGTGGCGAACCAGAGCAGCGCACGGAAACGCTGTTTACCTTCCCACTGCAGCGGTACCTATTTATCTACTTGCACTTTGACGTGCTTTCGAACTGCTAGGCTGGCAGGAGCAGGGACCAAGCAACAGTAGCTCACCCCGTTGCGGGGATTCGAACCTCTGACCTGATCAGCAAGCCCTAGGCTCTGTGGTTTAACCCACAGCGCCACCCGCATCCCTATACTGATGGCACCTTGCTCCAAATCCCTGGATAAACTCTCCCATCATCTTCATACAGACGTTGAAGATTAGAAAATATTATGGATGATAAGTCTATGAACCGTGATAACTAAATGGAAGCTCAATATTCAGAAGTTCTATCCCTCTGAATATTAGACTCTAGGCACAAAATGCCATTGCCTATATATTTGTTGACTTCAAAAAGGCATAATGATAGTTACTGTTGGAAACAGTGCTGGATTTGACGGACTTTGTCTCATCTGGCAGCTCGGTTCTGTTCTTGGCCTTAGAGTTTTGCTCATAGTGACTAGAGACAACTGAATCTTAACTTTAAACAGGTCTTCAATTAGCTTTTTTATTTAAGCTATACAATAAAATTGGGTAATGACAGGTCTTAATTTGTCTTTTATTCAAAGCAACATGAAATCAAAAAGAAAGCCAGATCATCTGGAGAGAACAGCACATGACTTTCGGCAGGAGGTTGGTATCATACAGCCTGAAATCTACCATGTGGCAAAGAACTTGGATAAGTTTGATGGAGACTTGGCCCTTCTCTATGCGATTCCATTTCGTTTATCATCTTTTTGTGATTACACGGTTTCAAGATGGCTTGTTTCTAACAAGCAGTAGTCAACATTAACACAGTTTGTCAGATCAGGCAAATCGACAAGCTGCGGTTAAGGAAAACGGAAGCAAAAACTCCCAGACTTCTCATGACTATGCTGGAGGAGTATGAAGGGAAATAAGGGACAGTCCTATTCTGCTTCTTGGCTCTAGCTCAAACTTGTTTCCCATAACAACTTTGCATGCAGGATCTAGTCATGGCTATAACATTTTTGTCCGCAGATTAGGTCACAGGTTAATGTGAACAGGGTAAGGCTAGTCATTTCCTACCCTGGGGCTAGCATGAAAGCCGTAAATGATTTAACTAGCGTGACTGTTCTTTCGTTGCTGTTGTTTGACATTGTCTATTAAAGTTATGTTAAAAAAAAGTGTGTTAGCTTTTAACTGGCAAGTGTCCTGTTGTTTTACTGGACAGTAGACATGTTCAAATATTTTTTTAGGGAAAAATTCATTTCCTGCCATGTGTTTCAAATTAAAATGTAGCTTGGTTACATTTCATTTGTTAGACGCCAATCCTGCTGGATGGGAAATGACAGTCATAGCTGAAATTTGATGAGATTATGGTGTTGTTGGTTTTTTGTTTTGTTTTGTTTTTTAAATCTCTGTACATTTGGACCTGCACGAGTCATCTGAAGAACCTGGCTTTTCAGAATATTAAAATATCTGTAGTGAACACAATAATTCCAAATAGTAGTTTAGAGTGTGCAGGCTGTAAAAGTCAGGAAAACACAGCAGAGTTAAGGAATGATCTAGACCGGGGCCTTTGGAGAGCCCCATGGTATAGTGGTTAGTGTTCGACTAAGACTTGGGTTTAAAGCCCCATTCAGCCATGAAGCTTGCTGGCTGACCTTGGATCAGTCACTGGCCCAGTTTGCACACAAATTTAAACCATAGTTAGAAATAAAGTATGGTTTAATGAACACAAGAGTTTTGCTGCACCCCTTCTCCTGACTGTGTCACATGGGGGAAGAAACAAGGTGGAGTCAAGCAAACCTAGGCTTGTCAGGGCTTGTGGTTGGTGCAAGAGTCTGGGCTCAGACATTACAAGAAGCCAGACTCTGGTTTGTTTAAGTGGCACAATCAGGAGCAACAGTGGAGCAAAGCCCGATGGTTTGATGTTACATGAAAAATAGCTCAGCATTTCTTAGCCTAAGCCACTTCATTGTGTTGCTATGAAGTTAAAATGGGAGTGGGGGGAACTGCCCAGAACTTATTAGAGAAAGGCAGAGGGCCTTCTCAGTAGTGGCGCCCGCCCTGTGGAGCACCCTCCCATCAGATGTCAAGGAAATAAACAACTATCTGACATTTGGAAGACATCTGAAGGCAGCCCTGTTTAGGGAAGTTTTTAATGTTTGATGTTTTATCGTGTTTTTAATATTCTGTTGGGAGCCACCCAGAGTGGCTGGGGAATAAATAAAAAATTGTTATTATTATAAATAAACTTAAAATAATTCCCACTATTATTCCCAATTAGACCATCAACAAACTTGGTTACCTATCCATAGAAGAACACAGTGATTCAGAGATCTTAAATTGATAGAGATTTCCCCCTGCCCCCGTTTATGAGATTTAGCCAGAGAAAGGCATCAGAATGAAATTCCTAATCCTTAGGAATAAAAGAACTGCAAGGCTACAATCCTAAACACTTCCTGGGAAATAAGACCCACTGTACATAGACTTACTTCTGCATAAACATGCTGAGGGTTGTTCTGTAGATGTTTGAGTCATTGTAGAACAGGGGGGGGGGGATTGAGACTCCTAGTTGTCTCATTTCAATATTGGTGATGGATGACTGGAAGGAGGTTTCAGCACATGGGATATTCTCACTATTGAAAATATTGAGATTCTTTCTTGAAACAGTAGTGGTGGTATTGGTAACAGTGATTTTTGTCTTTTAGATCATTTCCAAAGCAAAAGTGTGTGGAATCACCAGCGAATCCGAAACAGTTAAACGGCTCCGTCTGGCAGTCACAGATAAAGAATTTACTTTTAAAGCAGGACAATGGTAAAGTTCCTTCTTCTGGATTTATTACACAAGGGGGGAAACTTTCGAGGGCAAGCCTAATTTTTCGAGACATTTTTGCAAATTTATCCAAGCAATCAGCCTCTGTGGTATTCACAGAAGCATGGGCTTTTCCTCTTCTCAGCTTTCTATGAAACAGCTGGTAAAAGTGGTTTGGGAATTTGTCCAAATTTTATCTTTATGGAAAACATGGCCCTGCTCATCAAATAGAATAAACCTCAATTATAACTCTTTTTGCATCGCCCCAATTTGTTGCTTTGTGCTACATTTTTTCATGAGAGAGCTGTATTTTACGAATTCCAAAAGCACACTCCACATATAAATCTCCTGGGCGACAGAGTGCTTTCTGTGCATGTTGCAAATGATTTTAGTTAATATCCCCACGTGTTGCAGGAGAAACCTCTTTTGAAGACTTTCAAAAGCAGGTTGCATTACAGCATGTGGGAAGCCACTGTTCAAAGTCAGCAGTTTCACAGGGAATGCCCTGTGCATGCCTCATAGAATCATAGAGTTGGAAGGCACCCAAGGGTCATCTAGTCCAACCTCCCGCAGTGCAAGAATCTCAGCTAAACCATCCATGGCAGATGGCCATCCAACCTCTGCTTAAAATCCTCCAAGGAAGGAGAGTCCACCACCTCTCGTGGGAGTCTGTTCCACTGCTGAACAGCTCTTACTGTCAGAAAGTTTTTCCGAATGTTTAGTCCAAATCTCCTTTCTTGTGACTTGAATTCGTTGGTTCATGTCCTACCCTCAAGAGCAGGAGAAAACAAGCATGTTCCCTCTTCCATGTGACAGCCCTTAAGCTATTTGAAGGTGGCTATCTTTCCTCCTCTCAGTCTCCTCTTTTCCAGGCTAAACATACCCAGCTCCTTCAAGTGCTCCTCATAAGGCTTAGTTTCCTGATCCTTGATCATCTTGGTCGCCCTCCTCTGCACATGTTCCAGCATGTCAACATCCTTTTTAAATTGTGGTGTCCAGAGTTGGACACAGTATTCCAGGTGTGGTCTGACCAATAGCTCTTTGGATCCTGGGCACAGTTGGATCTAAAGATATGTTTCTGGACAGGGTTTTACACACTTTGCACATTAGAACATCGCACAAGAGAAGTAAAACTGAATACAAATACATTAGTCCACATTTATAAGAACTTCCAAAACTTCATGTTCAAGTGGAAGCATACGAACCATCCTGGACTCTTACTGTAGTTTTGTGCAAGATGTTTTAAAAAATCTTGTTAGAAAAGGTCTAATGATTATTTTCCTTCTGCTCACATTTCCTCGGATCCAATTCACAATTTTGGTCTCCTTATTGAACAGTGCACATTAGAATTAGTTGTTTGGGGTGTATTGTGCGATGCTTTCAGGATCTGTGAGTTTTTTCTCTGGACAATTCATTTGACACTTTGTAGGTTCAATTGGATTCTGTGCTTGTCAGGTTCCTGCCACCCCCAACCCCCGGCCCCATTTTTCTTTATTTTTATTGCTCCATCTGGCGAACAGGTTTTATAGGAATCGAACTTTATCTGTTAGGATGCTAATAGCATGAGCAACTAGTTCAGTGTTAATTTTGCAGCCTTTTACATTTAGAACAAGAAAACAAGATGTTGATTGCAATAATTCATGTTTGTGGAGCAATTTGCAGCAGCCTTTGCACATGTGCACAGATGCATACTAAATTTGTGCTTGCTGGTTCTTGGAAAAACATTTACCCTTCAAAAATGTTTTGGTAATTATCATACTGAAAACTGGATTCTGTAATTATAATTACTCTTTTCATTATCTTCCTTTTAAAGTATTCTAATTCTGTTTGGCATGCTAACTTTCTGCCAGTGCAGCCCGTAAGTGTGATTGTGTTCTAATGAGAGATACTAAGAACTAGGCCACCAGAGAAAAGGTTAATCGGCCTACTTTTGTAATGAAGTGGCAGGGTTTCTCTTCATAATGCAAACATGCACAACTCCTTTGCATAATATAAAAGTCACATAGCTGCTTCCAAGGAGCTAGTATTTTGTTCAAGATATGCCTACTTTGAAGATATGTCTACTTTCACAGATGCAGCTTGCCAGAATCTGCATAGTAATATTTCTTAGATTGTTGCATGCTTCAGTCTCTCTTGAATAGTAGTCTAGGGAGATATATAGTGAAAGATACTATTCTTCTTTGCTTTAAACTTTCCAGCCTACTTATTGTAAAACTGTACTGCTGTTTGACTTAACAACTGTTACCTTCTTAAGTAGCTTTGTAAATAAGCCTGCAAAGTTTACGGGCCCAGAAAAATATTTATTAGTCTGCCTGGGGGGCTAACAGATGAAGCTTGTTGCATTTCTATGGAAGAAGAGCTTCCCTTCACTGGTAGCCCACTTGGTTTCCATACTGGGTGTAGAGGAGGCACAAAGCACTCCATCCCTCTTCTGCTTAGCCCACTTGCTCACTTGCATGCAGTTCCTTGTCACCTATGGCAAGCAGGTGAATGATTAAGTACAGGGCTGCTATAAAGATTAAAGAAGCAATATGAGTGTTGGTGTTTGACGTGAGTCATTTGTCCAACCCACTGCAATGCAGGAATATTTTGCCCAGTGTGGAGTTTTGTTCTTCAAGTCTTTCCTGCATGGATTTTATAATCCACAAAGAAAAACCGGAAGATGGGATATCTTGTGGCATGGTGGGTAGGTGAGCGGCATCTTCCTAATTGCCTAGGCACTAAATAAAGACTGCAGCCTGATCCACACTCAAGGTGCCATTATACAAATCTATGGTGCAACCACCTTTGGTCGCCTCTCCTCAAAAAGGATATTGTAGACTTGCAAAAGGTTCAGAAAAGATAAGCCAAAATGACCAAGAGGATGGAGCAAGGAAAGGTTCCAGCGCCTAGGCCTTTTGAGTTTAGAGAAAAGGTAAAGTACCGGTAAGTGTTGACACAATAAAATATTCATATGATTAAGTAAAAGGTAGACCCCTGGACGGTTAAGTCCAGTCAAAGGCGACTATGGGGTTTGGCACTCATCTCGCTTTCAGGCCAAGGGACCCGGAGTTTGTCTACAGACAGCTTTCCGGGTCATGTGGCCAGCATAACGAAACCGCTTCTGGCGCAACGAAACACCATGAGGGAAACCAGAGTGCATGGAAACGCCGTTTACCTTCCTGCCGGAGCGGTACCTATTTATCTACTTGCACTGGCATGCTTTCGAACTGCTAGGTTCGACAGAGCTGGGACAGAGCAACGGGAGCTCAACCCATTGCGGGGATTCGAACCGCTGACCTTCTGATCGGCAAGCCCAAGAGGCTCAGTGGTTTAGACCACAGCGCCACCCCTCATATGATTATGTATGGGTGGCATGGAGAAAGTGGATAGAGATGGGTTTTACTCTCATAACACTGGAACTCATGAACATCCAACGAAGCTGAATATTGGAAGATTCAGGACAGGTAAAAGAAAGTACTTCTTCACATGGTGCATAGTTCAACACGAACTCATTCCCACAGGGGGAAGTGATGGCCCACCAACTTGCAGAGCTTTAAAAGAAATTCTCGGAGGATCAGGCTATCAATAGGCTCCACTTAGCCTTCAGGGTCAGAGGCAATAATGCCTCTGAATACCAGTCGCCGGAAACCAAATGAGGGGAGAGCACTCTTGTGCTTGGATCTTGCTTGCAGGTTTTCTGCAGGCATCGAGGAGAAATTCCATTCATACGGATTTTCTCACCCTGCAGTCATCTGCATGCGTAAGTCTCATGGTTGTCAGTGACGTTTACTCCCAGAAGCATGCACAGGATTGCAGCCTTAAGTATCCAAGCAAATATGAGCAGGATCGGATCACACAAAGTAGCCGTAGTCCTTGCCAATTTGCCAGCTTTAAAATGTAGAGGTTCTTGGGTGCCCTGAAAGATTTTACAAAATCCTCTATGCTTGGGTAATACACAGCTGCATGTAAATAAAGGGAGGAGCCCAACTCCATTCAAGTTAAGGGGAACCTTGTGGTTCACTTTCATGAAAAACAGTGCAACTATTTGTCCTGGACGCAGAAGTTGACGCAGAAATGAGTTTCTGCACATAGATTCTGTTTTAAAGGCTGTGCAACAGGCTGTGTGTAGAGCAGGGAAAGCAGATACCAATCATGAAATGCACATGGGGGGGGGGGACATTTGAAAGGAAAGCGATTTTTAATGGTCCTTGGGAGGCGTTCCAGCATATATTATGAGGAACCACTTTCCTCCCCTCCTAATCAGGTTTCTGTTCATCTTGGGTTGATAGCCTGTTTTATATAGCACTTGTTAGGTTTAATTATGAATAAATGCATATAAATATCATTTATGTGCATGCAATTATATACAATATCTATAGCTTTCTGTGTGGAATACGTTACAAGCTCTTGCTGGTATCTGTAATTAGTGAAGAGCTTCCGTGATGCAGTCTAGCAGGTTAACTGTTAGGGAATTCGCTTAAGCTTGATACTGTTTCACAGTTAACTTATACTGCAGTATCTTAATAAGACTAAATGGGTCTTGCTTCCTCTGTTTATTACTGTCATAGGCAAACAGGGTTTGATGCACAGGGTAAGAGCCTCTTGAAGCAAGATTCTGGAGCATCTAGGTGGGGAGGTACTTTTCAGCAACCTCAGTTTGGTCATTGTCATATTTTAAATAGGCTTTCGTTCTCCCAAGGCTGCTTTAATGGTCGATTTGGCTATTTAAAGTTAACTATGGATTAATGTGAGTGAGGAATGTGCACTGTGATGGTCCTTCTCTCCTGCTGCACTGCTCATAAAACAAGCCAGAGTCTGGTTTGTTGTGCTTGTCTAAACCCGGATTCATGGTTTGTTTGGGAGAAACAAGCCTGGCTTTGCATGGCAACGACAAGCCAGACCCTTAATTTGTTTTGTCTACGGTGCAGCAAGAGCATTTGAGCAGTGTGTACCACCAGGCTGGTAGTTGAAATTCAACCATGGTTTGTTTAAAACTGTGGTTTAATGTAATGTGTGAACCATGCCATTGTTTCACCACGGTGGTTCTGTACAATAGAACTGGTCTTAAATCTTTTATAGATCATTTTGGTGGCTTTTGTTACTTTACAATGCTGAGGTATATTCATAGGGGTTTACACATGCAGTTATTTTCTTTGTAGCTTAACATTTGGTACTTCAAAATGTGAATTGGATCTTTAGTTATACCAGCAAACAAAAATCTTGCATTCTCGTGTTGCTTTAGCTTGTTGGTGTACTGGTGTCCTTTGCTGCATTTTCTTTCATCTCAGTGGGTTATTCATTTTTACTGGTACTAATTGTTAACAAGGTCCGTCTCAGACATAAGTACAACCTTCCACGAGTAGGGCCTCAGAGGGTTTTTAAAAATATTATTTTATATAATAGTTGCCCAAAGTATGCACATATATACACTCTCATGGAGGAAATTTCTTAAAATGAGATTGTGAATTAGCTAGCAAAAGTAAGCTCTCTAGCTCCTGCCTTTATGGATTTGGTAAAGTATCAATGGGAAAATTTGCACAAGAGCAGCTTTGAGGCATTCCAGTGATAATTGGGAAGACTATTTGTCCTCATAAAGGGGGTGGGGGTTGTCGTTTTTAATGAAGTGCTAGCTTTTGAAAAGAGCTAGAGCCTAGAAAAGACCCTGATGCTGGGAAAGATTGAGGGCACAAGGAGAAGGGGACGACAGAAGATGAGATGGTTGGACAGTGTTCTCGAAGCTACTAACATGAGTTTGGCCAAACTGCGAGAGGCAGTGAAGGATAGGCGTGCCTGGCGTGCTCTGGTCCATGGGGTCACGAAGAGTCGGACACGACTGAACGACTGAACAACAACAACAACAAGCTTTTGAACAATACCCAAGCAAGTAGGGCACTAAATACAGTCACAGGTTAAACACCCTGCCCAATTTGTACTAAATTAAACTGTTCAAACATACAGTGTTAACATTTAGCAGGTGAATTATTTTGCCACTAGAGGGTGCTATAATGCAGCTTGGAAAGTATCATTTATAAAGAGTATCTTTTTTTTTGACCTCAAGGTAACTAGACTTCATATTCTGTGAACTCCTGTATGTAAAAAAAATTAGCATTCAAAGCTCCCCGCTCCTCCTAGATGCTGGTTTGGAAAAATAATTGAGTAGTGTTGATTTTGGCTACATAGTGAATAATTCGCCTTTAGAACTTAACTCATCCAGAATGGTTGATCATGATGTGGAAGCAGACTTCTGTAGCTGAATGAACGTAGTAGTGTGGACTTGACTTTACAGAGTAAAATGCATGCCACGCTTGGGTCTGTACGCACCCGTCTCCTTGGGAGATCTCCAGAAGACTAAAAGATGGGATGTTAATGCAATCTGTGCTACATCAATAAGTTCCTTTCAATTATACCTCACTACAGAAGCAATCAGCCATTCTATCTGGCTGCACCTGAGGGGCAGGTAACACTGCAAGGTCCATTCGGTTGGCTCGGCTGGGACCAACTACCATTCGCCTCCTCCCTCCCCTGATGAAACTGTCAGCTCCAGCGGCACTCCCTTCTGGTCATTATTATGATGTGGCATTTTGTAAGAATTGGAACCAGAAAACAAATAATGTGTAGGATACATTCAAAACTTGTCCTAATAAATAAAACTACTTTACAAAGTTGAAGAGATAGCAAACTGGAACTTTAGTTTTAAATGGGGGATAAAAAAGAAATTTGCTTTAGAAGACATTGACTAGAGGACTTCCTTTCTTGAATCTGTTTTCTCTCATAGGGTAGACTTTTTTATACCTGGAGTTGCTGTAGTTGGTGGATTCTCAATATGTTCAAGTCCTGGTCTGCTGCAGCAAGAGGGAGTTTTGGAACTAGCAGTAAAGCGAACTACACACCCTCCAGCTCATTGGATTCACACTCAGGTATTTATAAGCTACTTAGTGCTGTTAGTTAGTTAGTTAGTTGTCCTCATTTTTTAGTGTTATTTTAAAAAATTTTCCACTGTTTCAACTGTTATAACTCCCCTTGAGATCTTCAGGTGAATGACACTGTAAAACAATCGTCTGTCCAGACTAGTATTCAAGTCAAATTTCATTTCAGTTTTGTACCTCCTAGTCACGGACTGCGGTGGGAGCTTTAAGTTCTACAAAGGTTTCTCCTCCAAAACCGATAGGTGTAGTTTCTCTGCAAAAGCATTTCCATTTCCTTGAATTGAAAGCTTTACCTTTTTAACGCAGCCCACTTTTCAAAACTAAATTTATGCAATTGCACACACAGTTCTCCTTCCTTCGTGCATCTGGTCCAGTATGCTGGGAGTGGGGAGCCTTGGGACTGGTTTGTGAAATAGCCACCTTTAGCTTTTGTTAAAGCAAATTGGCAGGTGACCAAGGCACACAGGTGTGACACAGATTTGCAAATAATAAAAGTGCAGTTCTGAAAATAAAGAAGAAAGTTGGGACATTGGCCAGGAGAAAGGGCAGCTGTAGGATTCCGACCTGTATGTAAGCTTGTATCTGTTTTATCTGCTGCAGTATGGAAATACCGGAAAGTAAAGAAAAGTGACTGGTGTCCAGATGTGTGGCCTCCTGTCTAACACGAGTCCCTTTAACAGAGCAAATACAAAGGTCTGCTGTGGTGGTCTGAAGCTACACTTACTGTGGTTTATGTTTGTTTAGTTATATCATACTTGAAACATCCCTAGGCCGCTAATCAGGGCAAGCAAGGCATCTTTCATAAAAGCACGCTCCAAGAGAATACCATTTTTTATTTGGAGGCTTACTCTTGTGCTGTTGGGGTCAAGAGAAATATGCTTCTCTCTCGCTGACATTGTATTTGTTGACTAACATTTCAGTGTAAAATCAATGCCGTCTGATCACTTGAGCGAAAAGCATCCCCAAGTGGGCCCTAATCCATCCGGTGCCATGTGACCATAAAAAGTGCTCCTACTGTTCTTAAATAGGTTAGTTTCATGCGCCATTGGCATTTCAATAAAATAACTCACTTTGAAAGATGTTCTGGAGAAGTATAGAGCCAGTGTTGCTGGACCACACATGCTAATACAAATCCTTGTGGAGATTTCCTATTGATTTCCCTGTTGCTCATTAGGGACCTCTCAGAACCTAACTTCATAATTATCTGCCTCTGAGGCATCTCTTAGGAGTTTTCCTTCCTTCCTTCCTTTCTCTACTTTAATTTTTTAAATTAAATTCATAGTGGCACAGCACTGAAAGCAGTTAAAGGCATTAGCTAGTTCTGGGGAGAGCATGTCAAGACACTGGGATTAATGGTGATCTAGAATTGCTGATTATTATTCAAGGTTTTTTATTATTAAAAAAATCTATGTTGTATCAATTTGTAGCTTTTAAACTGGGCATCTGTATCCCTAAAATGAACACTGTCATCTGAAGAGATTGCAGGCCTATGCCTTTTAACAAAAATGTAGAATGATTATAGAGCCAATGCAACTAACCTTAGATATTTCCATTGCATATGATTCTGTGTTACGTTTTTTTTAAAATTATGTAGTGAATTGTGAGATCTAAACAATAAGTGGTTTTGAATCTCTTAGTAGCAGTAAGGCAGATATCTATCATCTATCTATTGTTTTATTATGCTTTTTATTGTTAACTCTTTGGGATATTTTTTAAAAAAATTATGGGATGTATACTGTGCATTTGAAAATAGCTATAAAAAGAGTGGCTGGACTGGTTTAGAAATTATTGTAGACAAGGCCTGAATCAAAGAGAACCTTTGATTCAGGTAGTTTGTATGTCTAATGGGCTCTTGTCTTAATCTGAGCAATTTTTATTGTGTATGCAGATAAATATATAACTAAATTTTAAAGTACTTTTTAAATGCAAGATGCAGAAGGGCACAGTACTGTTCAGTTTTATTCCCCTTTCTGTGTGCAAGTAGAACATGTTTAGCCTCACTGATTCTCTGGGAGTGTTTCCACTTCTGATGTTTTATTGGGTGGGGCACCTTGGCATCTTAACCCCTGTGAGCAGAGTTCCAGTCATGCAACAGGGCTTTTCTCTCTCCCCCCCCCCCAATATGCAGTTTCCAGAATCCCTGAAAACGTCAGGGGACTTTGCAGAATTGTGTGGGTTGCAGAAGAGGTGGGAAATTATTTGCTGGTGCAAGGGACAGTTCCACAATTTCTGCTTCCACTTGTGCTATGCCTATTGAATCCCAACCAACTACTTCAGTGCTTGAGTCCAACATGACAAAATTAAATTTTCTTTTGACTTCTCCCACTTTCAGTAGTTAGAAATGGTTAACTTTAAAAAAAAGACGTTCGACACATTTTTGGCCATATCTTTTTAAAAAACTTTCATATAGTTCATCTGTTTTCCCCCCAATGAGGTCATTCCACATAGTGCTTACTTAAAGACGTGACCCAAGTTGACCTGAGCTGTGTCAGTCCAGATTTTACTCTGCATAATTTGATTTTCCCTGGAAAGGGTGTGTGCCCTTTTTTTTATCCCAGATTCACTTCTGTGTGTCTGTGACTGGTAACCCTTTTTTGGCTACCATGTCGCCATAACAGCTGCAAAGATTGATTGATATGATTGTAATCTAAACACTGAAATGAATGCAGGCTTGCTTGTTATGTTTTTTGGGAGAACGCGGACAGCAGTTCCTTTTAAAAACCCATTACCACTGCAGAATAATTTCTTCCCACTCTCTAACATTCCTCTTGGGAGCATTCATCTAAAAATACAGCTGCTCAACTCCTGGGACTTTCGAATCCCTTACTTGCTGTCCCAAGTTCTCTGAACATCACACTCCTTTGTTTTAAGCCAGTATCGTGGAATCGGCGGAAGAATGTAACCATATATCGTTATCGCTTGGAGCAATCTGCCAAATGACATTCTTAACTGTGGAGAATGTGTGTATTAGAGTAACCTAACTTTTTCTTCAACCGGGAGGCATGTAGGAGTTACTTTTCGGACACTGCCCTGTCTGATTTACTTTCAAGCCCTTAAATCTCTCTCTCTCTCTCTCTCTCTCTCTCTCTCTCTCTCTCTCTCTCTCTCTTTTCTCCCTTAGTGTACACTTGGCTCAGAGGTGGCCTTGCGAGTGGGAGGCAACTTCTTCTTTGATCCTCAACCTGCCGACGCCCCTGCAAACCTCGTGCTCGTAGCCGGCGGGGTCGGAATTAACCCCTTGTTTTCTATACTGCTCCATGTCGCAGACCTTCAAAGAACTCGAGAGAACAAAGGATCTGGCTACAAAATGGGAACGGCAAATCTGTTCTATTGTGCAAAAAACACTCACGAGCTGCTGTTTAGGGTAGGTTGCATTAATGGTGGTGGTGGTGATGAGCATTTGTACCCTGCTGTTGAGCCAAAAGGCTCCCAGAGCAGCTTGTAATCAATTAAAACCAGATAGCCCCTACCCACAGGCTTACAAACTAAAAAAAAAAAAAAAAAAGCACACAAGGGAAAGGGACAGGGAGGACATGCATAATACACAAATATATATATCCACCATTTGCTTTACCCCAGAGTTTGCTTGGGTTAGCTCTGAGACTGATTGGATAGAGATGAGCAGAGAGTGGGGCATCCTTTGCTGAGGTAGCTGGTCTCCGTCTCTGCTGCCTACTCCTCCCTTGGCAGAAGCGGTCATAGTCTGCCACTCCTCAGTCAACACAGCCACTGGAGTATGAAGGCCAGCCAGGGAAGGCCACTCTGGACATGAGCTGCTGCTGCTGCTCCTCCTCTAGCTGCCATTCAGACCTTTGCTCCAGAGGCAGTGGCCTGCGGAGAGGTTGAACAGAGTCTGGGAGGGGCATTTCTTTCCCACTGGGCATGAGAAGTCATGTTCTCCTGCCAAGGTTTCCATCTTCCTTTTTCATCCCTGCTGCCAGGTCACATGTATGTGTTTCCTCCCTCTGCATCTGCAACTGCGCTAAGGAGGAGAAACGTTCACGAGAGTGGGGCAGAAAAAGAGTGGCCATCTCCCAAAAGCTTATTTGTATGTTTGGACGGCATCGTAAGAAGTATCCCCCAGCTGTCTTGGGCAGTAGGAAATGAGAAAGTTCCATTATCCTTTGCTTGAACAGAGTGCTGCGTTCTTACACTCGTCCTCAAATCTGTGGGGTTGGGACTATGCATAGAAAGCATCTGCTTTGATTTATCGGGCTGTGGCTTGAGCAAATATCATTCGCATTCCAGAAACATATCCTTGGTTTGACGAACACATTTCCTGGAAGAATCACATGCAGTTTCCATGTTACCGAGCAGAGTTCACCAATCTGTGAAAATCTTCAGCCTTACATCAAGGGTATGTACTGTACATTAAAAGTATTCACTGCATTGTGAGTTAGCATTAAGGGGACATAACTTAGTTTGATTCTCTGGCTGCCTTTTCACGTACATAATTCTGGTCCGAGACTTAATAAGGAGTCTCTATAATCCCTGTTGTATTTCCTCAAAAGTAATTCCCATTGTTGTCAATGGGCTTTCTCCCAGGCAAGCTTACATGGGATTGCAACCTAAGTGAGAATGTTGTACACAAAGTTGGACAGCTTCTCTGCTACATTCAGTGATCTTGTCTCTCCTAATTCTCATTTACCATTCCCCCCCTACAACTTTATATTTTTCTTGGTAGTAACTAACTTGATCGTGTTTCACCTTGTTTCACCTTATGCCACAGCTCGAAAGTTTTGACCTCTTCCTGGAGTTTACTGTTAAGGAGAACAGACCTTTGTCTTAAACAATAAATCTAGTAAGGACTGCAGTAAATTTGTTGTAAACTGCCCCATGTAGCTGAAACAGACCTAGCTGTTGAATAATAGTGGTTTCTTCTTTTGAGTTATTAAATAGCTTCATAATTTCCCATATTTCTTGTGTTCTGTATTAGAAGGAAGAATATCTGCAGATGATCTAGAAAAACACATCTCCACGGATACTTTGTGGTATATCTGTGGTCCACCTGCAATGATTGAATCCATCTCCAAAGTGCTAGCAAACCTTGGTGTGACTCAAGATAAAATTTTCTTTGAAAAGTGGTGGTAGTACAAGCAGTTCTTCAGCGGAAATTAAAAAGAAAGAAAATGAAACATGCACACACACATATATACACATACTATAATATAATATATACACAATGATGAATGCTGAGAGTTTGCAGAAAATGTTCTTTTCTGATGAGATCTTTATCTATGAAATTATGTTAACTTATTATAAAGCTGGCCAACCTATCTTTATAAAATGTACTGTGTTTATTTTTGTATCATGACAAACTGGTGTGTGAGAGAGTGAACTGTAACCTCTAAAAGTAAATAATATATTTCCTTACTCATTTTCTGAACTTTTTATTATAACTATAATGTTTGGGACAAGATGGGACAGACGTGGGCTGAAGGCCAAAGGGAGACTCAGGCATATCGAGAGAGAACTGCACACAGGGGTAAGATCTACCTCTGATAGAGGGCTTTGTATTCCCCCCTTTTTTCTTTCCCTTTTTCTTTTGTTTTCTTTTTTTAATGTTTGTTTAGGTTTTTTTAATTGTATCATATGCTGAAAAGTATCAAAAATATTTTTTTTAACTGCAAACAGTGTGAAGTTCTGCTGTTTGTTTCCTCTCTTGACTGCTGAAGAGACAAGCCCACTGCTTTAAAAATGGCTTGTCTTCTCAGGAGCATTGAAATAAGCAAACTTTGGCTGCATATTCCAGTTATTACATGCTACCTCTTTGGTGACCTTTTAAAGCCATGGCCTTAACTCTTGGGAGTTTATTACAAGCAGCGCAGGGGGGAGCGGTGAAAATACAGCTGCTGTGCATTTCTGGGTGGCAACAGTGTACAAAGTACAACTCATGGAATCGAGCGTACTCAGATCCTGGATTCTGTGCTCATGAAATGGCCATTCTTGTGAAAAGTCTTCAGCAGTGTACCATCATAATGGAGAAGAGCATAAGAAAACCGATTACTGGTACTTGGAAGGAAAATCCATTGATTTATGTGGGATTTGCTTCCAGCTAAGGTGTTCAGGACTAAGTGACCTGGGTAAGCAGGTCTGCATGCTAATCTACCTAAGACTATTGTATCCTTATGACACTATATAAACCAAGAGGAAAGCAGCTAATTTAAAGGCTGCTGTGTCACTTCATATCCATGGTAATTACGGACTAATTATGTAAAATGCCTCGAGGCTACCGAAGGTGTTAAACTGATACCATGATTTGGTATTATAATGCTTAAGCATAAGCCTAATTACCTTGATGAGTTTTCTGTTTCCTCTGTGTAGAATGCTATATGTCAGCATACTACCTTTCTATGAAATGGAAGGGAACTTCTGCCTGTTGTTGAAGCTTTGGTGGAAAGAGGGCTTTTTAACAGAGTTGCAAACTCTGTTTGTTGGCTTTTGCTGCTTTGACAGCCTCCTGTAGCCCATCGGGCATTCAGTTGCCCCTTCATGGACACTGTGCCAGGGACTCTCCCCAGCCAACACGCTATCAGCATGAGCTTGAAGTGGCCTACCTTACTCGTGCGTTACACTAAAAGAGCAGCCCTGGTCATTTGACTAGTGAGTTTGCCTGGTGTGTACGGTACCACTTTAACAAAGGAGGTAGGCTCACTAGTGCCCATTTATTTGCACTCCATATATTTAGATTGAATGCCTGGAGGCTTATTCTCTTATGGAACTCCCTGTCACAGGGTTTCATAGCCACTAGCTTAAATGACTTCAAAGGGGTATTCAGAAAATTTACAGATGATCTATCCATGATTATTAGTCATAATAACCTCCAAATTTGGAGAATCCTATGTCATTGTATACCATTGTATACCTGCCTCTGGACTTTACAGAGGCTTTTGCTTGGCCAGTGGGGGGAACTGGATTTGATGGACCTTTGGTCTAATTTGTTGGGGAGTCTTATTTTTTATACATATGGTTATAAAGTGTTAGTGGTCTTTCTTGGTGTAGCTAGTTCTCGTTAAGTTCTGGAAACTGATTATTTATCCCATTTAGTTTGAAAATGTTAGAGATTCTGTGAGCGCAGACTACTAAACTTACATTTGTTTGTAATGTCAGATTTTAATATTTTTAAAAGTCCATCTGCTATGTCCTGATTTCCTTCCTTATGTTACTCCTGTTAATCACTTGTGTTTCTTCAAGTCATTTGAAATGACTAATATACTTGTTGTAGGTGAAATGAATGAGATGCCAACTGGTCAGAGCAATTCACACAGTATGATTATCACAGATAGTCCCACATAAGCTTTCTATAAATGATGGCTTCAGGAAGGGAGAAGTGAACTTTTGGCATGGATTGTGGCAGCTAAATCATTAAGAAATCTGACTATATCTTTATGGTATAAGCACCTCTGGAATTTAGTTATTGCAGAAAGAAAATGACAGCTAGGTTACGGGTCTCTAAGGAACAGGAAGAACCTGATAATTTCCATTCATTATGGTGGGTTTTTATTTAATATAGTTTAATTTCAGGTTTAAAGGTATCTCTCTCCTTGTGTCACCTAAATAAATATGGCTGTCATGATTTTAGATGGTTATTATTTAATATGTTTATGTTTTGTATACCCTGCCTTTAGTTGGCTATATTATTGAATGTTTGTTACTGTTTAGTTGCCAATGTGGTTCCATAATAACTAATTTTAAAACATACTTTAAAAAGGGGGGGGGGGGTGCAAGCACAATTGAGAAATCTTCTGGACATGTTTTGTGTAACATGTCCAGCACTGCGAACACAGCCAAGGAAATGTTCTGCAACGATGGATGTCTGATCAGAACCTTCTGCCCCAGACGAAAAAGGAATCTACACATTAGCTGCATGCAAGCCTTGTCTGGATGCTTTGCTTAATATCAGAGACGTGTCCCATTCTTTAATGTTGACCAGTCAGTCTGATCAACTTGCAGGAACTCATGGGAAGGAGGCCTTACATTGTGCCAAATTCTTTTGAGTATTGTGGTTGTTTCAGTTCTCTAGAGTTCACCAGCCAGAATGGAAACTTAATGGGGCTGATGGCAATTATTCCAGGCACTTCAAGTTGGGTTAGATTCTAGTAACAGGCCCTTTGTACGCCAAACAGTGCTGATGACTAATTTATAGCATGCAATTTAAAAACAATTTTAAAAAAATCAAACTTGAGGGTGTTAATAATAATAAAAAGTCTGCTCAAATCACCCAGGAAGAACCAGTTTAAAAACATTGGGCAAACTCATGACCTCCATGTTCCAGAAGTTCCTACCTCCTTTGGATCTAAAAAGCACAGTGCCATATGAAAGATGGATTCCTGAAATACATTTTCATTTCCCTCCCCCCCCCCTTTTTTTTTACTTACACATTGCACCATTCCATAGCTGCTGGCAGACTTAAATGGCAGTACTTGCTCTCCACTGCTAGGCTGTGGAAAGAGAATTTATTCTGATAGCATTAGCTCTCCTTGATTTCCAATGAGCCAGTGTGACATGTCAGTACCCCTATTTGAAAAGGCGAGAGAGGAGGAAATTGCTTGGCTCAGTGCAAGAGCATGCAGGGAGTGGAGCTCTTGTCAACTCGTATAAATATTGAGGATGCCTTTTTCTTTGAAATGCCAATTCCGATTTTTTAAAATTCTCTGAGCCGGAGGGAATTAATCTTCCTGAGAAAGGAGATTATCTATGACAGTAGCAGTGTCAAGCCTAAAGTGGAACTATAAACCAATGTTCTGTAGCCACCTCTTAATACAACTCTTTTACCTGTGATTTTAAACAGTTGAAAGAAAGGTGGAACATGATGGCTGACCCATTTGGGCTAAAGTAGAACAATGGTGAAGCAGTGGGTTCCTGCACAGCCCTGCTTTCTTCCAAAATGTCAACAGATACATATCCAAAAGACCCCACGCTTTTTACGGCCGATTTCTCCCCTCCTCCATCATGCCCCTACTTCTGTCACTCCTTATATGGACTGACTACTACAGGAATAATGGCTTGTCTCTTTAATTGAGGATGTCACACACACCTAGGAGTCTGTAAAATGTGTCAGCAAGATGACCCTAGGAACAGGCGCAGGATTCAAGGACTATTAATTACAGAAGGGGCGTCTTCTCTTGCGAATTTCAAGCCTGCTGTAGTAAGTATAAACTTTAACAATACAAGCATTTCAAATAAGGTGTTAACAACCCTATTTCATTTGGAATATTTTCTCTGAAAGAAAAACAAGATCCCCATGCAATTGCAGCACTAACTTGCGTTCTCTGGGCTCCTCACTAACTAGCTATTTTCCATTGATGCTTTACTTATGAATCTCTAGGGATTTCTTATGCTTTTTAGTGGTCTAATAGGGTAAGCATTTTTTAAACAACTGCAGGCTACTATATAATTCATTTGATGTGAAACTTCCTTAATTGGAGAGGATGCAAGATTATTCATACAGACTAGTACCGTGACTGCTCATTTATCCTACAAGAAATTTTAAGCAAGTGAAAGCATATCATGTATGAGTTAGCAACAGTCCTCCTGACTTTGCTTGAACTGGGTTTTATGAAACATGAGCTTCATCTGAGTAAAAGCATAATGCATCAATAGTTCAAAAGCAAGAGCAATGTTTCCACTTTGATGACAATGACTTTGGAATAGAGTGAATGTGCACTGCTAGTGTGAAGCAACCTTCATTGAACCCCCAAAATGCATTTTAAGCTCCTGAAAACTAGTGTGGCCTGTTTAGCATATGAGCTGTTTAAAGGGAAGCATCTGGTGGTGCTGTGTGCTTGCGCACACTCTCATTCTGCTTCTCCCCCAATTCTCTTTAAGACTTCACAATACTTTTGCAGCTGGGGAACTTGGGCAGACGGTGCATGCCTATCTGCCGATAGCAGGCCGACTGGTGCTTGCAAAAACTCCTTAATGTTTCTCCCAAGACATTCCTTATTTTTACCTTGGAATGCAGAAGCCACGTGCATTTTACAGGAGGACTCTTACAAGTAGGAGCAGATGGGAGATAAGGAATCCATTGCTCTCTGGTCGAGAACATGAGTTGCATCGAGGAGGTTAAAGACTCAGACCTCAACTAGGATTAAGAAAATTGAAATCTCGCTTCCTGAGCTCTACTCCTTTTGGGTAGATAATAGCATTCCAGTTCTAACTCGATACAAGGCGACTTCCTATATCCCTATGGGCATAAAGGAATGGAGCCTGTACTCAGTAACATAGCACAAATGCCATCAGTAGGACCTTTTCAGCTATCCCCATCCTCTTTCCACCTCCCTTCATGTGCTGCTTTTAGTACTTCAATCCTGGTTAGTTTGAACCACCTGTCGTACCTGCATTGTGGTTTACTGTCGGCTTGCTAATCAAGAGCAAAGCATGGTTTAAGAGCTAGGCTGGTGAACCATAATTAAACTACATATCCCTTTTGGGGATGCAATGGGGAACTGTAGTTCAAACAGCCCAGGATAGGAGCATCAAAGCCAGGAAATGGACAGAGGAGCATTGAGGGCTGCACTTGTTCCTGGCCTCATAAATAAGGAACAGAACTGGGCTTAAAAAGTCCCACCTAGATTTCTTTTATTTAAGGTACTTAAGAACAGCTGCACATATAGCTTCCGTTTTCTGTACAATGAGGACTCTTTGACAATTATAGCAGCAGCTGACCTAAGGCAACATCCACCATGAATGGAGAGATACAGGTAGCTAAAGCCAAAGATAATATAATTACTGTTGAACCTTTTTCACTTTCACTAGCAGCATCTTGGCAACTACAGCAATATGAAGTTGATGCGAAATTAAGGAAACTTACATGGGACCTCACTGCGGACTCTCTACACCACTCTTGAGACACAGCCAGTACAGGCACACCATCTTAGGCAGGTCTGCATGGAGCAGGTACCATTTGTATGAACTGTTTTCACCATATGGGGGCTGGGAGGGCAGCTACTCCAGTTTGCTTGGTTGTGGTGGGTCAAACACAGAGAGATGCGATTGTGAACATCATGCTGGCAGCATATGCAGCAGTCGCAGGGGCGTACTGATTCATACGAACAGCATCATTGTGCTATTGGCTGGAGCATGAGCTCTCTTAACAGAGCCGCACACTCCCACAGGCAATTGTGGGAATATAACATATCAGTCTCAGTATAATTGTCTTTATTAGTAGTTCCTACTTTAGAAGAAACAGCAGTCACGTAAATATCACTGGCTCTGATGCTACCAACACCGGCTGCCTTCATAAAAATTAAGGATATGATATTGGCTCTGTGTTCTGTCTGCATCATTTCTGTGTGATGTATCAGTTTCATAAATTCAGGCACACATCTGCACCTGTGCAATAATTTCCATCTAGACAGTAGGTGTGTGTGTACACATACATACATACATACATACATACAATATTGTGACCCCACTCCTTCACAACAAAAGGCTTTAAGGGTATCTTTTTCAGTGTTATTTGCGATTATTTATTGTAGGATTTAAAAGTTTCAGATGGTCATCTTTAATAGCACTTTTGTTTTTAAACCAGGACAGCTGGTTGTCCTCTTCCAGTGAGTGTAAAATGCAACTTATTTGTCACTGTATTACTATAAATGTATTTCTGCAGGGGTGGTGCCCATTCTCACTCTATTTCCATCTATCATATTAAAACAGACATTTGGCCTATTACTGTTCTTCAAAAAAAACAGACTTCTGAAAGTCTGATTCAATCAGTTGTTATTGCAACTGCCATGGTTAATATTCAAAAATTAATTTATACTTTGCTAGTTAAAAAATGAGGTGTGGTTCAGGAAACACGTCCCAGTGCAGTGATCGTGGGACAGAAAATGTCAGTAGCCTTTGAAGTAGGATGGCTGCTTTAGTGTCTGGGGTAGACAGAATAATTTGGAGGGAACAGAATGCATTTTTTAAAATAAAGTTTTTCTATCTAGTTAAATTAATCAAGATTAAAAGGGAAATATAATTTTCAAAACTCCTCACGGCAGGCAATGGTTGGTGTTATCTACACACATTTGCACTGGTTACTTTATTGGGGATTGTATCCACAGTAGCATGTGTAACTAATTTTGGGCAATAGAGCATTCCTATCCTCTCCCCACTGTAGTTCCCTGTGCCCCTCAGGACTGGGAGGTCTTTTGGAATGGTGAGAGTAGCCTGCAGATTTTTAGGATGCAGTAAGAATAAGCTTGGGACGCGGGTGGCGCTGTGATCTAAACCACTGAGCCTTGGGCTTGCTGATCAAAAGGTCAGCGGTTCGAATCCCCGCGACGTGGTGAGCTCCTGTTGCTCGGTCCCTGTTCCTGCCAACCTAGCAGTTTGAAAGCATGCCAAAAATTGCAAGTAGATTAATAGGTACCACTCCGGTGGGAAGGTGAACGGCGTTTCCATGCGCTGCTCTGGTTTCTCCAGAAGTGGCTTAGTCATGCTGGCCACATAACCCGGAAAAACTGTCTGCAGAGCAGACAAACGCTGGCTCCCTCAGCCTGTAAATCGAGATGAGCACCGCAACCCCAGAGTCATTCGCGACTGGACTTAACTGTCAGGGGTCCCTTTACCTTTACCTTTAAGAATAAGCTTGGCCATAATTCAGAATAGACAAACTGATATTTTGGATCTATCTGTTGGTAGAGCATGAGACTCTTAATCTCAGGATCATGGGTTTGAGCCCCATGTTGGGTGAAAGATTCCTGTATTGCAGGGAGTTGGACTAGATGATCCTCATGGTCCCTTCCAACTCTACAATTCTCTGATTCTTTATATGACTTTTCAACAGTTGGAAGTAAAAGAATACAGTTGTGTTTTTACCTGTTTCTTTTGTTCACAGCCTCCCTTCTGAGATCCTGATAACTTAGCAGAATGAGAGCCACATAGTAAGGTAGAGATATTCTGGAGAGTGTTTGTAGACAGAACCATAGCTTGTGGTATTAAAATTCTAAAATGGACCTTTAATACAGAAGGTTACACATCCTTCCTGTACTTTGATTTTAAGGCATCTATAAACTTGATTAAATATTCTATGGATGCCTTAAATAATTAGCCAATAATAAATAGATTTTGAATTCTGGGTGTGTTTATAGGGAGACTAGTTGAAGTTAGCCCGTTACATAACGGGCGCTAGAGGAGGAGGAGGCAGAACAGCGGCCGCTGGGGGGTGGAGAGGGGCTCCCTCCACCTTCTTCTTTTTCCCCGGGGGCGGCTGCAGCGGCGGCGGTAGCGGCGGCGAGGATGGGTCGGCCCTCCTTGGCTTCCGGAGCACCGGGGCTCCATTGGATGGGCCGTCCCAGGCCGCTAGGCCTCGGAGCCGCGGGGATTGGGCTCTGCGTCCGTGCGAGGCAGCGGCGCTGGCGCAACTGACAACGCGCGTGCGCCGCCGCTGCCTCTCGGACATGCCCCCCTCTCCGCCCGCTCCAATCCCTGCGTCCGTGTGGGACATGGACATGCGCAGTAGCGCAATTCCGTGACACACGGACTGGACGCAGGGACACAGCAACTTTATTATATAGGATAGCCATTTTGCCAAAATGTTTTAACACAGCACAGAACCTCTACCTTGGGGATGTCTCCATGGCAGTTGAGGATGTAGAACAGAAGGAAAAAAGAGTGACTAGAAAGTAGTTGTAGGAAAGAGTAAATAAGAAGAATGAGTGGGACCAAACTCAGTAGATACAAATGACAATGGCACTGCTGAGGTCACAATAATCCAGCTAATGAAGACCACAGGAGCTGATAGGGATATGCTCTCCATTTGGCGCTAGCAATGGTTTGCAGCCCAAAGCATTGGTAAGTACTTGACTGTTAACACAGCTCTTCTTAGCCTTATGTTCGTCTCCTAAACCAAAGACACAACAGTCACGTCTCTTGGGGTTGTGCTATAGGCACCCAGCGGCAACCACGAAAACCACTGTGAGCAAACAAAAAATGCAAAATGAAAGAACTAGAAGAAGCAAAAGAAAGGTAAATGGGATGAGGGGGGTGGGATTTTGAACAGGGTAGATCTAGCTTGTTTAGATTAAGTACCAGCAAGAGGAAGTTAGCCTTGATGCTGCTATTGTGTTGGTCAAAGAAGGGGCTCTGCACCTTAGGATGTGTTCACAGGACTAAGGGTACCTACCCTTCCACCAAAATCTGTAGACTAGCATTCTAGAAGGGTCTTAACAAAGGCTCTGTGCTTCTATACAGAGATCATGAAGAACAGTAAACTACTGCAGGAATTAAAAGATTCACAGCTTTTAAGTGTATCTAATTTTGTAGTGTCACTGATATATATTTTTACAGATTATGGCACAGACTTACAAAAAGGTAGACACAAAGTTATTTGTATTTAAGAAGCAATTAAATGTAAGATTGGGGCATGGCTATTTCATGGTTGCTTCAGGGTGAGAGACCCATCTCTAGAATTCCAAGAGTAATTAAAGTTATTTACAGTCCTGTTTTTCTAATATTCAGCTAAGTTGCTGAAGCCAAAGTTAACATTCTTGAATTACTTGGGGGAGGGATTAAATTGCCTTGTGTGTGTGGAATGAAATGATTTAAACTATCCTTCCATTATCTTTTATGCATCCATTTGAAGTGGTACAGCTTTGTTTTAAAGTGTTCTGCAAATTGCAGTTTCTTGCAGATGAAGCTGACAGTTTAAAAAATAGCTTAAGTATGCATGATGTGTACCTAGAGACCATGTTTTATTGAGTCAAAATACTTTACAAAGAAACTAATGGGAACTATCAAACATAAATCAGCAGGTAAAGAAATGCAGCTGTATTGTTTATAGACTTGTGAGTTTGAATTTGTGAAAGGATAGAAGGCATTTTCAAAACACTTTACAGATTCTAAACATTGCCCAAATGTGAACCCAGGTGGGTTGCTAGGTAATGCAACTACAATGTATACATTAAAGGTGATTGAGAATTAATATATATTCGAGAGCATTAAAAAATTCCAATAACACAAGTTTTATTGTAAAGATTAATATGCCTGAAAAATATGAGAAAAATCAGTGATTTTACATCATGTACTATCAGTAGGGATGGGCTGGACAGCAAATTCTAACCTGTTTCAGTCTCACTGATGCTCAGTAATAGGTTTTATGCAGATTTTTTGAAACAATACATGGGAAGTCTGCATTTAGACCATGTGCACTTTACTATGTGAAATAGGCCATTCTCTATGCACTGCATTAATTTCTAAAATATGTTTTGTACACAACACTTATGTACAATGTGTGTTTCTGTGTGTGCCTTTTGCAGACTAAAACTGCATCACAAAATATGGAGAAACACATAATCAGGCTGAGAGTTGCATTCCAATCTGCAAGTAAATTTGGGACTGTTTTATTAGGCCAGTCTGCTGTGAAAAGTGGACCAAATAAATGCCTTCCCCACCCCCAGTTGTCAGCTGAGAAAATGGTGTATTAGTTTGTGCATTTCAAGACCATAGTGGCTTCTACTCACCTAATGTTTGCTAGCAGATTATTTTCTTGAGGAAAATTCTCAGTCAAGGACTCACCTGCTTCCAATACAAGTAGGTGATAAATGCCCAGGGTCCTCCGTTTTATGAAATATACACAAGTTAACCAGGTTGTCTTTTACATGCATTTTGTTTTATGATCTGTTTTATGTGACATGTTGATTAGCAACCTAAAAATCTGGAACATAATCTTGATTAAATGGTAATCGGATACACTGAGTATGAATGAGATTCTTAAGCATATAGAAAATCATTGCGTTCTCTTTCTCTCTCTGCCACTAGTGGTTTCCCAGACAAAAACACTTTATTGCTTTAGATTTTTTTGCAAGAGATTAGTAGTTCCAAAGGCATACTAATAAATGTGTTTAAGACAAATACAATTTATAGCCACTCCTTTAAAGCTTCTTATATCCCGAACTCCCATTTCACAAAACTGAATAAAAATATGGTGCACACCAATTATACTTTGTTTAAAAATATGAACATATAAAGCACAGGACATAGTTTCTGTTTGGTTGAAAAAGCAGCTCAACACAGTTTCCAATATCCATGGGTTTTCCTGGGTAGCAGAAAAAGCCTGAATAGGTTTGCATACATTGCCAAGTTGAAAATGCAATAGGACTAACATTTCCACTGTGTACCTGTAGAAAACCAGCAATGTGAAATCAAGTGAGTTCCTTACTTTGGCAAATAATTGCCTCTCTCAGTCGAACTGACACCCGGCATCGAAACTGGTTTCTGTTGCTCCTGCCCCACAGCTCCAATCAGTGTCAGTTGCAGTGCAATGGTCTTGAAATATTTGGCCCTCACAGTTTTCATGCATGCCTGTCTGCTCCAAACACAAGTCTCCTCCATCTTGTTCAGCATTATGACCTGCATTCCACTTTTCTGCATACACTTCATTGTTGTAGAGAGGCACGTCTCCGTGCCCAAGAGTGTCGGTTCCTCCGTCTTCAACAGCAGCCAGCTGTTGATCTGAGATTACTGGGAACTGCAAGCCACTTTCAGTTGTGCAGAACTGTGTTTCTGAATTTCTTGCATTTTCCGTAACTTCTAACTCTTGCATTTCTCCTGTCTGGTGCCGCTCTTTGGCACTTAGTTTTGCCTTCAGAGATTTCTTGGCTTGCTTGTGGTGTCTGTCTTCTTTGGAGAACCTCCAATGAAACTGCAAACAGATATAGTGATAAAGGTTATGTTAAAAAAAGAGAGAGAGGCACCAGCAGAAATCTGTTTAAATTCAATGCTGAATGTTAATTTAATAAGTGTGATGAGACGAGACAGGTTGTGGGTTTCTATTTTTAAACAGGAGCACTTTTTAGGAAAGTGAAATAGCTTGGCTTGTTAGCTCTCCTGCAGGTACATACTAAGCTTCTCTTAGAAAACAGCAATCTTCTTAAACAGCACATTTTGATCTGAATTTTAAAAATGTGTTAACCTCCCCAATCTCTTCCACGAACTAGAGAAAGTTCAGACAGCATATGTAGGATGTTTCCTTCATATATTTGTATATTTGTATATATCTTTATTGTCATTGTACATATGGGAATGGGGAGCTATTATGCACCCAGTTTTGTGCATCTTGCCCACAGTAAATGACTGAACAGTTGCAGCACAAGGTATTGTCCTCCTTGTGCTGCAACTCAGACAGGTGCAAGGTATGATGTTACATTTTTATTATTTTTTTGAAAGCAAGCCCAGGTAAGGCACACACACACAGCCATGTTGATTAAGACAGCATTGCTTTTGGAAAAATATGCTTGTAAGAGGAAACCTTGCCAGTTATGAAAACAAGTGTTTGAAAAGTTTGGTATGTACACTATTTCCAAAAACCAACATGCAAGTCCTCTTCAAAACAATTTTAATTTGAAGTTCACTCAAGTAAGTACCCTGACGTAGTGTGCTCTTGTCTTAATGTATCTCATGGGCATGTCACATCTGGCAACTGGAGATGGTAGGTACACCGTTATTTCACTATTGCTATTATTATTTCACTGTTCTACCATAGCTGGCATAAGGCATTAATTTATCCACTAGTTGGATCAGCTCACCCATGTGCTTGTGAAGGGGGTGGGGTGGGGTGTTTCACATCTATAAGAAATGTGCTTTCATTTTGTTTTGTTTTTAAAACCCAAACACAGAAAAAACGGATGGAAAAATATGTCTGAAAGTATGCTAATACTTCTGCTTATTGCTATGACAACTAACCTGGGCCAACATCATGCCAGCCTGTCCACCTCATTCCCAATCACATAATCTCTCATTTCATCACACAGAAATGCTGACACTGACTTAAACCAGCACACAGATTATATATTTCCATTGCACTGTTATAATTTTATCTCCAAAATACCTTCAAGCTACAGAAAGATACGTGTGTGTGCATGCAGCTGCCCAACTATATCTATATAACCTCCCTATCTATAGAAGTCACTTTTAAAAAAGATTGTTTTTAAGATATAGTTAAACCATGCACATTTAATAATTAGAAAATAACATTATTGAGGCCAGAATGAACAGAACGACACAATATATAGCTGGATGCTAAGTCAACCCGGTGTGCTTTGGTTCTTTTTTGAAGGTTAGAAGTCACAAATGGAAAAGTTTGTTAGCTTGTAGTCCTACACTACACCTAAGTATATATTCTAAAGTGTGAGTGACAGCAATTGAACTACTCAAGAGTTATGTGGAAAATCAAGAGTTATGTGGAAAATCGAAAGCTGAATCCAGGTGGGGGTGAAGAATCTCTTATACCACACATAATCCAGCCCTTGCTGTAGTGAGAGAAAGGAGGATGGGACCTCTCACTTCTTTTTTCTTTAGTTTAACAACTCAAGACATAGTTCAAAAGTGTTCTGCAAATCTTTTAAACCACAGCAGTGTTAAACAAGCTGTTTCTACTGATGTGGAAAATCAATTAGACTATGACAGCTTTGCCAAAGCAAACACACAGAGCAATTCAAGGCCATATACCTTAGACTGTTTCTTCTTGGTTTTCTGGGGCAGGAAGGGTCTCTGAAGAAAGACAATCTGCTTAGTAGCCAAATTCCCATCCCTATATTTAAAAAAAAGCAATATAAAAACACAATCCTACAAATGACTTCCATTTATCCAGAGCGTCCTTTAAAATTCAAGGCACATCTCATAACCATCCATTCAAATCAGTGTTTAACAAGATCCTGAACAGTGTCCTTTGCCAGACTAAAACACTAGGATTGGCACTTAAAACATTCAGCTCTCCAGAAGCCTCTTTTTCACTCATGTCTATTGCGTTGTGATACATTCCGACAATGGTACAGTATACACTTTGCCTGCCAAAATGTTTTGGAGTTGAGGTACAAGCCCTTAAGTCAGTCCACGTGAGGGATGTCTTTGAACTGTAATGGATCTTAGCAAAGAAACTACAAGGCCTATTATACTGCTGATTAACATAACTCAAAGTAAAACTAAAAGAAAATCTGTTCCCACTACAAGGTGATTTACTGCATGAAGGAGAGCTATGGGAGATACAGTCTTATTTATATATGGCCCAATGTGTATTTTTATTATTGTCGGACAACGCAAATTCAATGGACCTTGCCAAGACATGGGTTAGCTCGCAGCTGGAATGCATGATTCATGAACAAACCAGGATCTGTGTGAATCTGTACGAAGAGGGAACATCCTAAATGAATTCTAGATAGATATCTGTGCTAAGCTCTTGTATCAAGCACTAATGGGAAAAGAAGTGCCCCGTGACACCTAGAGTCTACTTTGTCATGTGCATAAAGTACAGGTAACGTCTCATTTGAGCGGGGATTGCATTTCTGGCCCCCACATGCGTCTGCGGAGCACGCACACAAGCCTATGCCGTATTTGGACCGCTTCCAGGTCTGCAGCAATGATCGTGTGTGTGGTTGGCATCAATCAGACATGTGTAAAATGGTTGCTACCTGTACATGACAGACCAACAGATGTCTCTGCATTTCATGGCCTTTAGGCTCCACTGTTCACACCCCCCCACTGCCACAATAGGCATGTATCTGCCAACCAATGGACTTCCTCCAACTGATGAAGTGGGCTTTAAACTTGTTTGTTTAAACTTTGGTATTTAAACTTATGCTGTAAAGTGGCAGGCGAACCAGGTCACTGAAATGAAACAGCATCTGAGAGGTGAAAGGGAATGCTCAGCCCCCACCTTCAGCAGGAAAGTAAAGTTAAAACCATTGGTTAGCATCAATTATCTGAGACGGGACTTGCGTCTGAAGCCCAGATATTCTGCACAGCCTGCCAAACGCCTCCCGTTACTCGCCCTGCTGGGCAAACGAAGAGGAACTGAAGCATTTCATGCTCGTACCATGATTCTCACAGTTGTGGGCTGCTTTAATGCACACGGATAGGGACCCCATGCTATGAGCAACGAAGATGGCTTTTATGACTGACTCCCATAGGCTTTTTCTGCACCGTACCTGTTTGTCTTTACAACTGGAGTGGGAAGCACACAAGTCAGCTGCCAGCCATATATGGCGAGAGAGTTCAGCAGGGGAACGTAATCTGCCTGCACTCGAGCCCCCTGGGGAAGAGAAATTAAGCCGTTAAGAGTTAAATGTGAAAAGCGAGGCTATTTTATAAAGGTTGTTTATTTACGGGTGAGGATAATTTCTGCCAGTTCAGCAAAACAGGAGAAGAAATAAATACTGAAAAACAAGAGGGATGAAGGGTCATTTTTCAGTTCTTGCTGAAGGGTTAAATAATTTTGTTTAAACAGTAGAAACACATTTCTTTCCATGCTCCAAAACCTTCCGTGTGGCAGCTGATGAATCAGATCAACAGGACTAATTCATTTTGTTTTGTTGGAGATCCCCTGGATGAATGGCCTCCTGCAATATTAGCTGAAAGAGAACAATTACCTCCTTCCAAACAAAAGGGTATTCAAGCAGTACAAAAATCCAGCTATGCTAACCAGGGCTAATTCTGCTCTGAACTATACAAGGTGGAGCTGCTGAGCAATTCTGTTAAAGCGAGCAACTCTTAAGTTTACACCAGTTGAGCGCAGAGAATAGCTGCTCCTTTGATTTCCAGAGCATCTCATGGTGTGTTAAATGACATTATGCTGGTAATGAGTACAGGTCATTTGCATCCAGCAGCATGAAAATATGGATGCAATCCATTTTATTCCTTTTGTCATGCACACAGACACAAGAGCACAGCCTGTTTGTTATGTTTCATCAGCAAATACATGGGTGAGATAAAAATTGTACCTTTCACTTTAGAGTCTGGCTCTGCCAATTGTCTCAGCTAATATACGAGACTAAATAATTCCCTGCAGTGAAGGACAAAATGGCAGCTATGACAGACCACTCCAGAGAGAGGACTGATCAACAAATTTTCATCTTAGCTTTACAAAATATGCTCCAGCTCACAGTATTATAGCTCTATAAAAAAAAAAAAGCTTGAAAAGCATTTTAGTGCTAATTATCAATTAAAAAATGGCATTTCCGTGCACTGCTCTGGTTCATGTTAAGTTTGTGATCTACTAAGATCCCTATATCCTTTTCACATGTACTACTGGCAAGCCAAGTGTCCCCCCTCTTATACTGGTGCAGCTGGTTCTTCCTGCCTGGAACCTGACATTTGTCCCTATTGAAATTCATTCCATTACTTTGGGCCGAGTTCTCCAACCTGTTAAGGTCATATTGAATCCCAATTCCATCTACTGTGGCATTAGCTACCCTACCCATCTGGTGTCATCTGCAAACTGGATGAGCATCCCCTCGATTCCTTCATCCAAGTTGTTTATAAAGACATTGATGCTCAAAAGGAGTAACTTAAGGAGTCCAATTTAAAGACCAGAAATACCCAGAACCTCACTTATCGCAAGCAGCACACTGGATACAGATCTGGTTGGCTTTCCATGAAGATGTAATACAAAACTCTCCTCAGAAGCAGCTAGCAGGACCACCATTTATAGGCAGGTCTATGAAGAAAAATGGGGTTGGTGAGGGACGATCAGTATCAGCATAAACATGACCCATTTCCTCTAGAGCATAGCAGGATGCTTCTGACAGCTATCACAATCACAACAGGATAACACTGCCTCCTATATCAAGACCCTGTAGTATCTTGCTGCCAAACAGATTTCTTTCCTCTTGATAAGTTTTTCAAATAGCCCAAAGCCCAAGGGTCCTAGTTACAAGGGAGCACCACCCATTTCTGTCACGGCACGCAACAAGATGTCAAAGCCTGAGACTAAGGCATTCTGGCAAATTGGGGCATCCTCTTGGCATCTGCAGAAGCTGAATCATTTCAGTGCTGCACGTTTTTTCCTGCCACACTTTTTTTCCCCAGTGACACAAGGCTGTAAAATCCAAACTGGTCTCACTTGTCAAACCAGCACTCTCTTCAAGCAGATGCCGTCCTAGAACTTCATACAAATTCAGGAAGAAAAAAAAGTCAAGCGTTGAGCTGAGCTTCAAGTTCTTTGAACATCTATCAGCTTGAAAAATGAAAGCAAAGGTCAGTTTAAAAGAGCAGTGAGCAGATTTCTAGACAGCCAAGTGCTGCTTCTCTCCACATTATGCTACAAAGTGTTACTGCCATTACAATTGTCAAGTTGCCCAGCCTGCCCTGTAAATTGGATCCTGTTACAGGCAAGGAAGTCTATTTTCATTTGGTTCAGATTAAGGACCTTCCACAACCCTTGGGAATCATCAGCCTCTCCTTAGCTACAGTGCCAAATTGCTGAGGACCCCTTACTCCCAGAGCTATGTGCCATCTGGTGAGTCTGCCTCTCCTAATAGTAAGGGGCCTTTGGGGGCTTACTCCACAGCAAGGCCACTGAGGATGCTTAGCTGGGCCAGATGCTGATGGCAGCCATATTATTTCACTCACAATGCTTCAGAAGGCAGCTCAATTTATGGGGCACAAAGAAGAAAAAACACAGGTATGTCATGCCATGAAGCAGCAGCACATGGGAGCATCTCACAAAACTAACTACATGTGGTTTTCTTGAGTCTTCTGCACAACCCTGCCACATGCCTAAGTGCCTTACATCAAGGAAACTACCTGCAAAAGTTGTATGTATGTCTTTCACATTTATTTCAGAGGAAATAAAAATGGAAGCTTGATCAAATGCCGCCAGCAATGATCCTCGGAGTAACTAGAATGACAAATTAAGAGGGCAGAAACAGCATGTAGAATACACTGCCTCTGGTAACTCAGCAAAATATGTGTGACTTGCAGCTACGATAATTCACTGCGCATTGTACTGAAATCTGAAAGGTGACAACGCGACAGTTTAGGTGGCAGCGCCCCCCCCCTTACATAAAATTCCAAACTCTACCATGCATGTAGGACCTAAAATAAAATGCTAGGGTGTATCCATACGTCCTGGAAGGAGGACCTCCGCTTATGATTCCTGCCAGCTTGCCATGCCTTCCTTCAAGATGTCGTAAGTTGTAGAAGCTTAAGTGAAACATTCCACTCCCTTCCTCCTCTTACCCCCAAATTCTCTCTTTTTATTTTTATTTTATGTTGTGAACCACCCCGAGATCTACGAATGAAGGGCAGTATATAAATATTATTATTATTATTATTATTATTATTATTATTATTATTATTATTATTATTATTAATCCAATTGACAGTAAACATTATATGGCTTCTCAGTATGCCCAGTTTCCATTGTTTTCTTTTTAAGTATATTTGTTCTTCTGAAAACCTCAGAGGGGCATGTCTTCTTGTTTTTTGGTGGCTCCATTTTGACTCCATTTCTGTCTGTGCTCACCACCTGCGTTTGCTATTACAGGAAGTGATTAAAGGGCACTAACAACCCAAGCATTTAAAATGACATTTCATACTTATCATTGGAGATGGCAGAAATGTTAAGTTGTAACCCAATCAACACGTAAGGTGAATCTATAGCAACAGAGTATGATTCTATTTTTTTTTAAGCTCAACATAACAAGAAATGGTCAAAACCTCGAGACAAAAGATTTTTTCTTTTTTAAAAAGCATAGTCGCAGAGAGTTGAGGGGGGGAGATAGTGTGGGCTGATCTACAAATCAAACTGAGAGACGTTTCCTTCTGTGAGAGAGCAAGCGAGCAAAAATTTAATGAACTCATTCTCTCATTCCCCATTCTCCTGCAGTTGATAAGTAATCTCTGATCACACCTTGAGTGTCAAAAACCAGAGCATGTTGCGATGGCTGTTTTCCTGTCTTGCAGCAGATAAAAAGAATTCAATTTTACTTATGATTTTGTAGGTTTTTTTCTTCTTCTCTCACTCAGCAATAGTCTAGCTCATTAGGAAAAACTAGAAAGCTCTGCAATTTGAGAAATAAGAGGGGGGAAATATCTAGGCCAAGTCACTAGAAAGGAAAACAACCTGCATTAGCAATTTTATCTTTTTCCTCCTGCTGCAGATATAAAAATAAAACAAAATTGAGAAACAAACAAAATAACAAGATCTAGAAGCCATATAACACAGGGGGGGGGGAGCTCATTTGTAGTAATTAATTCCCCATGCCCAATGGGTGGGTTTAAGTTATAATTTTAGAGTTTGAAGTGATGTAACTGGCCATCAATCCACCTCAACCACTTGTTTGTTGAAGAAAGATAGCAATTCTGCAGCATGATGCTCCCCAGACATTCTGGACTACGACTCCCATCATCCTTTACCATTAGCTAAACTGGCTGCAACTGATTAAATTGTAGTCCAAAACATTCTAGAGGACACCACCATGTTGGAGAAGGCCACGGCAGCATATGACATAAGCAGCCCTGATAAGTGCCTGATAACTTCCATCTTTGAACCACAAAGAAAGGCACAAACCACAAACTAATGCAGGCAGTGGGGCCTATGGACTTCGCTAAACATCTCTCCCCCAAAAGCTAAAAGAAAAGAGGTTCTGACTCAGTTTCCCCCCGTTCTTTATGATGTTAGGGAATGCTCAGCACACACAGATGCACTGGACGCTCAAGGCATTTCCTGAAATGAAAAGGTCAGTTCATTGTGTGGAGCTTTTATCGATCTTTTCCACAAGAATCTGTAAGGCTGCAAGCACACTTAACAAGGGAGTAAGTCCTATTGAGCTTACTGGAACAGCCTTCTGAGTAGACATCTACAGGATTGTGCTACAAGTCTAGCTTGGGGTGAGTGGTTCAGAAAACCAGTGAGATGGGTGGGTATACCAATGGAACAAGCACCCTGTCTCCAGCATCAAACAGATAATACTTTTAATATAGCCAGAGTGCCAGACGGGGTACTTGGAAAGGGAGGCAGAATCACAGATATGCTACAGTGACCTATCCTTTGCACCACACCACACTGCCTCCAAGCAAATGGGTCTACGTTGCTACAACACCTCATTCACTGACCTGGCATTCAGCAGCATACTATTAAGACAAAATGAAGACCCTGAGTGGGAGAAGCACCATAGGGAGCCAGGGCTTAAGTCAGTTAATTTTAGCCTCTGGATTCAATTATCTTACTGGTTCTGGTTCTGGTGGGGAGGTGGACTACTTCACCTACTTCAAAATGTGGCATCTGATTCCTCATGCATTTTGGGTCCTTCCTGCTTATGCTACAGAGTGTGTAAACAAACCTTACACTAGAGAAAAGCTCACCAGTTCCGCCCCCCCCCCCGGTACTTTCATTCCAACAGAACCAAACCTAAGGTGTATGCTCAGATTCTTAAAACCTCTCCCTGCTTGGAGATTAGGGTGTGCAAAACATTAGACTGTAGAAAAATAACATCTCTCAGTCATTTAGGTTGCAGTTATTAAAGAATTTGGAGGTAAAAAGCTATACGCAAAACCATGCATTTCAGCTAGGCTACTTCCAAGGGCCCGAAATCCAGCCAATTCAGAAAAATCTTGCCATTATCTTTGCTTTGTACACTGTATCTTAAGTGTATTCTGCTGAAGGACAAAGCTGGCTTGGTGTTATTTGCTTTATGAATTAAGTAGAGGGCAAGTCCCAGTTTCCCAACACACACACTTGCTATTTCATCCCAACACTCTTCCTACATGGATTCACACACACACACACAAACTTCTTGTCAAGTACCGGTAGTTGCAGGAATATTAAACTGGAGTGTGCCTGAATTTGTGTCTGTGTAACCATGTTTGGTAATAATAAAATTCTGTACATTTATGTAATTCAGACATACAAATTATAATGCACTTTTGCATTCAGTTGGGCCAGTGTTCACAACATTGTGTTTTACTTAGCATTTTAGTTTGAAAACCCAAGTTCCACTATCTCTGCACTTCCTGCAAGATTGTATAGTTGAAGGAAAGAGCCTCTAAAATGTATGATAAGCTCAGAGATAAACAATGGTGAAAACAGCTTGAAAGGGGAAGTTCTTTTTATTCAGATGTCTGTTTACTTTCATACCCCTTACTTAGTACAAACACCATACAAAAATGGTGTAAGAAATGATCCCTATGTTCAAACTGCAGCACTTTTTAACATTAAGGACCAAAACTGCTGCCAAGCTACGCTGTTACATCTAACAACCGTTTCTGCAAAACCTGATACTTGGCATTCTGAATATTTCTAAGCTAAACAGAAACACGCACACATCAAAAAAGCCTTTTAAAGGAAAAAAAGCCCAAATACACATTGCTCAACAACCCCTTTCTCATCCATATAGAAAGAGAAGCCCAAAGGGCACCTACCAAAATCTTCTCCCACCTTCTTTCTAGGTCACCTTCAAACAGCATCCAGGACCTTTCAAAGGGCTGCATTTCACGCTCATCACTTTTGGCCCCCTGTTGCTTTAGGCATGCGTAGTTTGTTCAGCAGCAGGCATCAAACTGTGTTGCTCAAGCCCAAACTCACCACACATTTAACAGATCAAGAATGAAGGCCAAATCAGAGCTGGCTCTTCATAGACACTTCCAGAAAGAACAGCGGATCGTCGTATTTACGTCACTCCTGCTCACCCACCTCGCAAACCCCAAACCCCTCGTCAGTAAAGAGCTCTGCTTTATGAATGCTCCGCAGCAAAAACATGGCTACACAGTGGAATCATTTCCACTAGGCAATCTGCCATCTCAACAGATTGAAACTGTATACTCATACTTTCTGTCAAAATGCTGAAAATGCACAGCAGCAGCAACCACAAAAAAGGCACTCCAATGTCTCCAGAAGAGCTAGAGAGAGACAACTGTCACCACCACCACCTAAATTCTCTAAGTCACAGGAAGTATTTTCAGAGGAAACCTTCACTCAAGAAATAAAGTTTCACCAACATCGTGCAGCCAGTGAATTATTTTGCAGAACTTGCAAAAGAATCAGCTTGCAAAAGAATTATCTTATTTTATTTGGTGCAAAAACATGACGACAGGCAAGATGTGGGGTAGCAAAGAAAGGTTGTGTAGGCTCTGGTTAAAAAGGGACTTTCCTATGCAAAGAGAATTACAATCAAAGGTTTCAATACGGTACTAGATCACACGAAGTCTAGTGGAATTAATGCAGCCCAACATTTATAGGGTAGAAGTAATAGGGCAGCTTAAGGCATGTAATCATTAAGAGGCCCCTGCTCAAAAGGGCAAGAATGCCACAGTTTGTTCTAAATTTTAAGAGTTAAATAGCTACTGCATCCTGTCTGTTACTTGGCAAGGACTACATACTGTGACAGCTGGAAGCTTTACATTCTCTACTCAGTGACATTTTGCACACATACTGAGCGCATCAGAGTGTTGAACATGTTCCCCTTGCTTACACTTGGGGGGCTCCTCTGTTGTTAGAAATTAAGCATGCCGTGCTTTTTGTCCATATGGAGATGCCGATTCCTGCTCAAACTTGATATAACACACACGAACACAGTTAGTGCACTCTTGCGGCAGGACACACACACACACACAAAATTATTTGGGAGAATCCTAAGGGGCACTTAGGTGTTTCATGCCCAAGAGGAAGGGAAAGGAACCTTACGGAAAATAATTTCACATTTAACAAAAGCTCTACTGTGCAGCCTATGCAGACTTAGGGTTTAGTGAAGTCTGAAGGAACACAATGCACCCAGCTTGCTAATGCTAAGCAGGTCTGGGTCTAGTCAGTGCCTAGAAGGAAGATGACATAAGACCCTATATATGTCAAACTGAAAAGGTAAAATAATGATTTATTCTTATGTCCTATAATTTTGTATGGGTGGGGCACTGAGTAGAATGATCTACCCTTGGAAGCTGATAGACCCAATTGGTTTTCTGATGCCTCCTGCAGGATGTTTCTGCTAATAGGACTGGTAGTTCTGACAACACACTAGTCAGGTTCAGGAAGCAGGAGACACCCTGTGTGGTTAATGCAATCATTCCTAGATCCCCACCTTCTTCTGGAGAGAACCCATTCAACTTTGTTTACCAAGGAGTTGAAGGAAATATCTAGAGCATTGAAAGAAAACTTGTATCAAAACTTATGAAACATGGCCCAGAACTAATTTTAGAAACCAATTTGTGATGGCACTCTAAACATTCTACTTCACCAGCTCTATTGTGTCCAGTTTTGTTCAGGTGGACTGTTCTAAGTGGTGGACCTCTATATTTTAGCCCTCCTGGGGACAGTGACACTCATAGCAGTTTGTTGTGACCAATTTATAGTACACTTTGTAGATAAAGGTACTTGTGTCAGTTCTGACTCCACAGTTAGAGAAGACATTATGAACACAGCCATGACTCCTACTTTTTATGTTAAACTTGTGCAACTTAAAGACAGGATTCTTTAAGAAGTGAGACTATCCACTTGTGTTCTTGATCCTTCGAGGGTGAGACTGGTATCCTTCTGAAAAGAAGCTAAGGGGGCTGTCTCAAAAGGTAAGGCAATCAGGCTACTTAGAATGTAATTCAAACACAGGGGTAGGAAGAAGCATGGTCTAGTGATTCTGATCTTTTTTTAGTATGAAGCTCAGAAATGCTTCAGGATCCAGCATTACCACATGGCAGCTGGTGCCCATTAGGTGGGGAGCGGGGAGGCAGAGTATCTACAGGTGAAACTCGAAAAATTAGAATATCATGGAAAGGTTCATTTCTTTCAGTAATTCAACTTAAAAGGTGAAACAAATATATGAGATAGACTCATGACATGCAAAGCGAGATATGTCAAGCCTTTATTTGTTATAATTGTGATGATTATGGCGTACAGCTGATGAGAACCCCAAAGTAACAATTTCAACTTTGGGGTGCTCATCAGCTGCACGCCATAATCATCACAATTATAACAAATAAAGGCTTGGCATATCTCGCTTGGCATGTCATGAGTCTATCTCATATAATAAACTCCAGTAGCTAATGAAAACAATTGCTTACATGAATGGACTTTTCCACAATATTCTAATTTTTCGAGTTTCACCTGTAAATGTAGGCAGATCCAGGAAGATGCAATAGGCAGAACTAATGGGAAATGGGGCACTAAAAGGCTGCAACCATGTACACACTCACCTAATGGAAACTCAACTTGAACACAGTAAGATGAATGGGACTATGTAACCCAATCTAATGCATGCTTACTTGGAAGTGAGTTCTGTTGAATGCAGTAGGATTTGCTCCCAAGAAAATATATATATTGGATTTCAGTCTTAGGATTTCCTACCCCCTCTTTTTCTACTGCTGCTGCATCTTTAACAGCAGCCTGACATGCAGAAAGTAAACAGGTGAAACACTCCATAACATGCCTATATAGAAAACAGCTTCCAGTCTGAGCTTCTGTATGCATACTTAAAACTGAATTTGCTCTTAAACCCCCAGAATGCCTTGTATAACACTCTCAGCTATGCTGGCTACCAATTTGCTTCTGGGCACAATTAAAAATGCTGGTCTTACCTTTAAAACCTTATATAGTCTGGGACTAGAATACCTCTTTTCATGAACCTACTTGGGAGCTTCATTCAACAACTGAGGCCCTGTTGATTATACCCTTATCATCTGAAAAATGGCAGATGGCAACATTATAACCTTTTCAGCTGCAGTTACTAGAACAGCCTTTCTCAACTCCCTGTGTGTAGTTAAGACTACAACTCCCATCATCCCTGACCACTGGTAGCTAGGGATGATGGGAGTTGTAGTCCAATAACATATAGGAACCCAAGGTTGAGAAAGGCTGTACTAGACTGTAGAATGACCTCTTCAAAGAGATCCATGTGTCTACTTTCTGAGGCATCTTTGCATGAACAGCTAAAACTTAGCTTTTAATTACTCTGCTGTCCAGCTTTGGCTGTTTCTTAGGCTGTGTACACTCTAAACTTCAAAGCACGTTCTTTCCCTCAATTCTGGGCACTGTAGTTTGTTAAGGGTTGCTAGGAATTGTAACTATGTGAGGGATAAACCACAGTGCCCATAATTCTTTGAGAGAAAGAATGTGTTTCACATGTGCTTTAAAGGTGTCGTGTGAATACTTCTATTTCAAAATTGTTTTTAAGTTTTCGTGAGTTATCTTGAAACACATAGAAAAGCAGGTATAAATGTTTTTAATATACTGCTATTAATAATAATGATTTAAAAACAGACTAAAATAATTTGGTATGAATGTGTGTAAATTTGCTAGGATTGCTAGCTCTGGAGTTAAACAGGGATAAGCAGATGTAATATAAAAGGTTTTTCTTTTCTTTTTTAGGAGCTGCATGCTTGATGTTAACCATGCACTTAAACGCTGAGTTGATTAAACACATAGCAAGAGCCAAATGACCTGCAAAGCACATTTGTGACATTCTTTGTAACTACATGCATTCTATTTCAATGATTCCAAAAGCTTTGCAATAAACAAAGGAGACTTGACTGGCACCACAAAGACCCTCATAAAAAAATGATTCAGAGCCCTGCTTTCTGTATTACTTTTTTCCTATACAAATAAAGTATTCACGTAAGAAGACAGAGATATACCTTTGCAGGGTGGAACCAGTGTTTTTTTCTCTGCATGTACTGATGGTAGGGGGGGAAGGAAACACAACAAAAAAAACCTTTCCCTCTCTGATGCCCCTTCTTAGCTACTGTTTTGAGAAAGCTGCAGCAAGGGTGGAGACAGGATGAAAGCACCTTTCATACATTGTTCAACATATATGTAGGAAAAGGAAACGTTTGAAGCTGCTCAAATATCCCAACACTAGTTAGTTTTATCAGTGCAATGTGAAACCTCTTTTTAATAAGACATGAAAAAACTAACTGGGTAACAAATTAAGATAACAACTAGACCTTTCACTGTTTTCCCTAATGCTCCTTTGGGTAGTCCACTGGGATTGCTGAGAGAATAAATTTTAAAAGATTGTAAGAAATCTTGGATACTGAAAATTGCTAAATAAGTTATTGCTAATAGACGCAGCAAGCAAGATTTTTTTTTAAAAACCTATTAGTTTCTCATTAGGTTGTGATTCAAGATATTAGGAAATAAACAAAATCAAAACAATACACTTACTTCCAGAACAGTCCATTGTTCTACAACAATAGCATCATAGCCTTGTATACTCTTGTTGTCTTCCACGGAAATATCTTCAAAGATGAACACGCCATCTGTCATCCCCTGGAAGGAATCTGTGCAGAAACAAATCGTTTCTATAAGCTACACAGTTAGGATATCCTATGAACAATTTTAAAGTGTGTGTCTGTATGTTCATTATCACAATCCTAATTTCTTCTCAGCATGTCATTTGCAAAACACAGGGAGAGAAAGACCCCTGCATGGTCCAACTATATTAAAATGAATGAGACTAATAGTAGGTGTACAAATGAATCCTTTGTATGCTGCGCTGTGCTGCTAGCAACCATTATAAAACAGAAATGCGCTTATTTTTATTGGCTATTTACACATAAAAAGATACGTGCACATGCAAGCTTGGTGGTGGTCACTTCTGGAGCTTGAGGCATTTCTTCCCTTCTCCTTGACTAGTATGTGAGGCACTGACCTACGTAGCCAAGAGGCATGGCCATGGCAAGAGATGGGATCGTAGGGATATCAAGCATGCCTTACAACTTCCCCATCACTGGATTCTGTTCCTCTACATATGAATTGTGCTTCCTCTTTTCCCTGGAAACTGCAAATCTGCAGTAACATCTGCACTGGGCATTTTCTTTGGAAGCCAACAATCATAGATGCAACTGAGCTGTAGCTTTCAATGCAGCCTTTGTTTTAGGAATGGTCAGAATATTTGATGCATCCCTTTGCTGTTTAGGGAACAAAGAGTTGCGGTCAGAATTTCTCCACTATCCCGAATCAGTTGTCAGGTGATTGGTGTATTGGGCATTGCTGGTTTGGATGAGGTTTTTAGGAGGACATCTCTGTAGCAACAAGTGTTTTCTCATACAGTGAACCTTTTGAGTCAAGATTTCCCGATTACTCTTGCCTTCCTTGAACATTTTTGGTGACCACACAAACCCTCAGTATATTAAATGGTGGTGGTGACCCTGAATTTGGGGTGTTTTCCCCCACACTTAAAAAAATCTCTAGTATGCCATACATATACATATAAAGACATGAGAAAAAACTCCCCACATACTAGTGCATGAATGGTGGGGGGGGGGAATTGTTTTCCAAATCACTGCAGAAGTGTTTGAAAAACTGCAAGTGTCCATAGTTAACCTGGCATTAATAAACAATTTAATGGATTTTACTGAAGAATACCTGCTCATGCACAAATCCTAGCATTCCCTTTAGGGAATGCCAAAGTAACTCAATTTATTATAAGAAACCCCATGCGATAGCCTGCTTTTGAGTAGAAGCATACCTGCTTTAGTAGCAGTCATCCAAAAAAATATTGAAGCTCTTACAAGGGCTTTTTGCAGTATCAGTCTCACATTAACTATCACATCTATTTAACCCCTCTCCTCTCCAGAAAGCCCCCCTTTTTGAGCAGTTAACTTGTTTTCACTTAGCACATAATTAATCCAGTGGATTCCAGCACATTACATCAACACAATTAATTTCAAAAACTAAATGATAAAGTGATGGCTCATTTGTACTAATAACCAGCTCAGCATAGCCTTCCGTTCCATTAAAACTAAAAACTGCTTCTATTCTGCCCAAGCTTTGGTATAATTTTTCACCTTTTACCTTCACTAAGCTCATGGAAAAGGTTAATCCACCCTCCTTCATGGGAAAAGGTTCCATTATCACTGCATTTTTTATTAAGGTAAGATGCTCTCCCACTGTGCTCAAAAGGCTATTTTCACTTGGGTATATAAATATTTGATGATGTTCTGCTGGGCAAAATGTCATTTTAATGTTCCTGCACATGATTTACAAGATGACTATGGGAAAAGATTTCTTATTTTATTATGACAGCTATACTAGTGGGAAGCAATGTCTCCCTGTGTTGTTTGTTGTCTTTGAACTATTAAGCATCATGCACAAAGCCTAACCTTTACGTTATTGTTATTGCTGTGAAAAAAATCACTGCCACAGGTACAACAAAGAAATGTGCCCTCCACCTTTGCCTCTGGCTGATGCTCACCAACATATATGGGCTGTTTCCCACTAACATTTCCTACACTGATAATGCACATGTCTGTGTCATCAGTTAGCAACGGGTTCCAGGAACCCAAATATGTGACAAAATAGGTGTATGATTGTTGTCATGCACAAGAGTTTATATATGCGGGACACACATTTCTTAAATGGAAGATATAGGAAATTAACCCCGTGCAAAGTTCCTCCTTATCTTAATTCCGCCCCCCACCAAGCCACTTGCTCAGTTTCTATACTCAATACTAGTAATTTCACTTCATGATGGCATTACGTAACATTAAAGGTTACAAGAAAGTGGCAAAATGTCCAGTAAAGGTAAAGGTACCCCTGACCATTAGGTCCATTCATGGACGACTCTGAGGTTGCGGTGCTCATCTCGCTCTATAGGCCGAGGGAGCTGGCGTTTGTCCGCAGACAGCTTCCGGGTCATGTGGCCAGCATGACTAAGCCATTTCTGGCGAACCAGAGCAGCACACGGAAACGCCGTTTACATTCCCGCTGGAGCGGTACCTATTTATCTACTTGCACTTTGACGTGCTTTCAAACTGCTAGGTTGGCAGGAGCAGGGACTGAACAACGGGAGCTCACCCCGTTGCGGGGATTCGAACTGCTGACCTTCTGATCGGCAAGCCCTAGGCTCAGTGGTTTAGACCACAGCACCACCCGTGTCCCATACAAAATGTCCAGTAGGATTCTGCTAATAATTAATTTGTGAGTTTTATATTTCTTAAAAATTACATTGTTCAGTCACGGTGTCATAACTACACTATCCCACCCCATTCCCTTCCTCCCCAGAAAGAAAAAAATGAAACAGAAAGGAGAAAGCATACACACACATTTGAGGAATGATTTGGTAAAAAGTTGGCGGTGTTGTTATTCTGTGATAATATAATTCTGTCTAGGTTGCAAAACCAAAACTTAACTTTCTTCTATGGGGTGCTGACTCTTACACTGTCTTGCAATGCTTACAGTTCTATATTAGGTGCAACTACATTAACTTTAGTTTTCACAACCACAGGTAGAAAGGCACCTTTAGGAAACAGCATGTTCCCTAAGAATGTATTCTACACATTAGCAGCGCATCTCCCAAATTCTAAGTGTAAACTGATTGCCCTATTCTGGTTGTTCACAAAGTAAACTCTTTGTGCTCATCTTGCAACCCCACTTTTGAAGGCATTTTAACTGCAGAATCTGACATTAGGAAACTCCCCCAGAGCCCTGTTGTTATGTAAATTCACTTTTAATGTGTAAACAACAGAATAATACTTCTCCTATGTTGTATTTGGGATATTAAGCAATACGTTGATAAGGAGCCAGAAGTAAAATGTTTGCCCTTAAGAAAAACAGGCCTAATTGGTCTGTATCAGGCCAAGTGACTCATAGTTTCAAAACTGCAGTTTATACATATAAAATAAATGGCCATTTGTTTCTGAGAATGTTCAGTCGCAACTTACATGGGTTGCCAACAAGCTAGAAGAAAGCATTCCATCATGTGCCCTTTAGAATTTCCTTTGCTGCGGGATGAAAAAATTAAGCCAGGCTGTTAATTTCCCCATTTAATTTTAACAAGGATAACTAATTTCACTGACTACTCTACAGGCAGGAGTGTGAGATGGAGAACAGCCTTCTAGAAGCTGCCTGTGGCTTGACTTTGGGCTGGATCTGAAGACCCTAGTTTGCTTGAGCGGAGAGTGAGTGTGTGTCACTGATCTCCTCACTTTTAATTACCTACATTCCAAGCAGCTGCTCTACAGTATCCCCCCCACCGATCCTCTGGAGCCAGATTTCATAGGATGTAACACACTGTGGGTATAGGAGGGGGAGGGGGGACTGCTGATCCCCATATACAAGCGCCTTCCACTCATGTGGTGGGATTTCTGGATCTAATTCCACATTTCATGACTCTCACGTAAAAATATGTGATACCACAAGTTGCTGAATACTTATCAAAACCTACCAAGAAACTTCCAAAAACACCACCAGCCTAGTCTAATGAAAGTTAAATCTTTGTATGTATTTATAGACTTGTTTTCTGTGTTCTATGTAGTTGTATTATCTTTCGTCTCAAAATATAATGGAATTAATATTCATGTTACTGGCATAACAACAACAACAACAACAACAACCCAGTAGTCCACACGGTGCTTCAGAGTGTAAGCGGCCCTGACCTGGAGATTGTAACGTGACACAGAAGAAACAACATTGGAAGGGATGGGAAGTGGAGGCAGAGGTAAACAGGAAGGAATAGGCAGTTGTTTCGATTGCACATGCTTAATCTTAAGTACAGGTTAAGCTACTAAAGGGCAGGGGACAAAGGGGGTTGCTCCAAAGAGTTCATGGAAAAGGTGGGCTTTGAGAAGAGATTTGAAGGAAGTAGGAAAGGTAGCATTGCACAAGCATTCTAGAAGGCAGTTTCAACCATATGGAACAGAAAGGGAAGAAGGGCTTTCACATGAATATCACACATGGCAGCAGAGGCTGCTCCATTAAGGTGTATGGGGCACTTGCTCCACCAGTCTCAGTCTGGCCTCAGTCAGCCCCCATCTGCCTCTCTTTTTCCTTACAACCAGTCCAGGGTGTAACTTCCTCCTCCTTTGTTTCAGCAGAGGAGGAGGATGGGGAGGAAACTAAAATTATTGGCTCGGTCTATTATTGGCTGTGGTTGCATAACTCATTGGCTCTGTCTCTGTCTACTGTTGGCCTCCTGTCTTATGCCCCGCCAGTTTCAATGGACACGAGCCACCACTGCACACACACACCAACTGAGAAGTGGACCCTAGTCCTTGGAAGCGTATGTCAAAATAAACTTGTCTAAGGCTACCTCACTGGAACATGGCCACACTAGTTCTATCTTCAAGCAGACTGGTAGCAGAGACATTAAAATTAGCAACATGAACAATATTGGGTTCAGGGGTATGACACATAATGCAGCAGCCCAACTGAAGCTAAGCAGGTCTGCATCTAATCAGTGCCTGGAGAGAAGACTGCCTAGGATCTTCATGAACATTGCCTTGAGTTCCCTAGAGGAAAGACAGGAAGACAAATAAAGCTTTGTGTTTAAAAACACACACAGAGAGAAGCAAAAAATGTTAAATATCCATGCTCAGAGCTTTAGCTCCCAAGCCAAGTTCTAAAAATAACATTTTTGTTTCCTACAATCGCACCAACTAACATATGGCATCTAGCACAAATACATAGGCTTTGGCCTTTCATTTACACAAACTGCTGTTTGGAAATCTTAGAGATAGATCAAGACTGTGTATATTACTATTTCTGAGTAGTCAAAAGAATAAGCAGAGTTGAGGTATGTAGCTCAGCTAAACAAAAACTGACAGATTTGATAAAGAGTCTCATCCTTATCACCATGAGTGTTACAAGCCAAGATTTCTGTGTTCAGATTGTAAAACACAACAGCTGCCTATTTCCCTGTTAGAGCACAACGGAATGGAGATAGTAGATGAGGAGAGCTAGCAACTGCAGAATTAGTTTGTGGTTTACAGTCACCACTCGTGATAGAAACATACTGTATGAGTGTATCGTGGTGAAGAAGAAGAAGAAGAAGAAGAAGAGGAGGAAGAAGAAGAAGAAGAAGAAGAAGAAGAAGAAGAAGAAGAAGAAGAAGAAGAAGAAGAAGAAGAAGAAGAAAAAAAAAGAAGAAAAAGAGGGAGAGTTTGGACTTGATATCCCGCCTTTCACTCCCCTTAAGGAGTCTCAAAGCGGCTAACAATCTCCTTTCCCTTCCTCTCCCACAACAAACACTCTGTGAGGTAAGTGAGGCTGAGAGACTTCAGAGAAGTGTGACTAGCCCAAGGTCACCCAGCAGCTGCATGTGGAGGAGCGGGGAAGCGAACCCGGTTCACCAGATTACAAGTCCACCGCTCTTAACCACTACACCACGCTGGAGGAGGAGAGGACAGAATGACATATGATTGTGCTGCATCAAAAAGACTGTGGGTGTTCGATGTTTTGTTATTAAACATCAGTATAACCTGTACTTATGGAAGTGCGTTGTTACTAACACAGAAATTACATGCATACGTCATGTAGTTCTTTCAGATATTGGTATGCACAACAAAGCCAATGGGGAATAAAAAGCTGAAAAGATTTTTTTTTATTTGCATACACATTGGTGTTTATGAGTTCTTTAGGCAAGTGACTATTGCAGAACAAATGCTGTCATGCAGCAAGTGCTTGAAAATGTTGGTGTTCCCAGACTATCAGTAATTGTATATAAGCCAGGAGGATTGGCACAGGTGGCACACTCCAAGACAACACCTGTAGCATTAAACAGCCTCTTCCTAAGAGGGACCTTTTGCCTCCACTTCCTACTTCAGTCACTGGGGGAAGTAACAGCCTGGACATAGCAAAGAACCTCTGCTCTAAATTTCACCAGCCTCCACAGCAGTACTTTGAACCATAATTGCTTCAGCCACAGACCATCTATCTCCACACCCAATTCCTCAGTAGCAGAGGTGGAGTCAGGCCCAGCAATAAGCCCAGAGTTGATGGAGGAGTGCTTGCCTGGCAGTTAGGCCTTCATTATGAGGGGGGGGGGGTACTTGGGAGGAGGGAGAAGACAGAGAAGGATCAGGTATGCACTGGAACCCAACAGATGAGCAGGAAGGGAAAGCAGCTTTCTCAGAAACTGTAAACATTCCAGGGTTACTGGGGAAACAGTTCCCTACTGGGCTTCCATAGGCAACTCTAGCTCATCCTTGCTTCTGAACCAAGGCCAGGCCAAGACATTAGGGAGTGCAGGGGAGACTAATTGGTACACTATCCCCCCCCCCCCCAAAAAAAAGGGAAAAGCCAGGATAAATTGGGAGGAACAGCTGGGAAAGCTGCTGCCACGGTCCCTCTTCCCAAGAATGTTCCACTTGAGGCAGCCACTTCACTCTTCCTAATGGTTTAGAAGCCTCTGGACACTGAGCCTGTGCATGCATATAGTTTGCACACATACTCCATGGGCTCTGGTTTAAGGCTTTTATGCAGCCTACCTTGAATTTTAAAAGATCCATTGTCACAAAACAGCAAAGAAGTTTTGCAGGAATTAAAACTCAGCAGCTTGAAAATTTGCAAAGGTGCTGCTGCTTCAAAGACTGTTCCTGATTGACACCAACAAATAATTCGCACTCAGTATGGCATGTAATTTCAAGGTGTAATTAGCAGAAAGAGGGAATGTTCCTTTTTGCTAAGAACCTATCTGAAAGAGTGGAAATTGAAGCAAGAGAATGAGGTGCTACTTAGGCACAACTGCCTCATTTCTTTGATTTCATACTAAAAAAAGTGTTCCCACCACTTATATATAATGAATATTCTCACGTTTTCATGTTCAGGTTCTGAGCAATTTTTGTGCATTCTAATAGTCACAAACAAAGAGAAAATAGCTGATCTTTTAAACGAATGAAGTATATAAACAGAGTAATAATCTTGCGGGGAAATTCCATACCATTTATCATTCCAAGACTGAAGATGGCATTCACCAACGTGCTCCCTTTCCGAAAGTGATCTGTCATATGCTCCAGCCAATTGGCTTCCAAGCTGCAAATGCTCTGCCCATCGCTGGTGATTCTCACAGGGATTGTTAAACTGTAGTACTGGCTGGATCTCTGCAAAGCCTTTGGCTTGTTGTAGACAGCAAAGATCTCGGTTTCTAAAAAAAACCACAACCATACAAAGTGCTGAAATAGCAATAACGATAAAAGCAATGAAAATAGTGCACCCTCTCTCTAGGGTACAGTCTGCCAGCATAAAGAAGTAACACATTAATAAGCACTATTAACTGAGCTTTTCCCATGTATAATTAAAACATTACTGGGTCATTAACAAAAACTGTTTTTCCACCGTGCTAAAAAATGACCTATATTATTAAGCAACAAACTAATAATTTTAACCATAATGCATTCTTGCCAACTGAATTTGTATGACCAAATAAAGCAGGGAACAGATTTGCAAGGCATTAGTAGGACATAGGGCTGACAAAATCAGGAAAATACAGTTGAAGATGAAAACCATGACTGCGTACTTATACAAAATATATGCATGAATTAACAGTTACAAAGATGAATGAATGTGATGTAGCACCTTGATACACCTTAAGTCCTTCCTGCTGCTCCAGGCTAATGTAGCCATTGTTCTGGAAGAACAAGTGAAGTTCCACATGGCATACCTTTCACATTAATTCCCACTTTCAGAGGTTTCTTGCAATTAAGGGCCACTTTGTTGTGAGAATACTAAAGCACTTTTCCGATTCTGTGGCTATTTCATGACGTCTAGGCACAGGCACACACACAATTATATTTCGGGCAGCACCAACAGAACCATAGTTTCGAAGTAACAGTTCTGCTTTATTCTCACTACTCATATCACATCTGGAGTACTGTGTGCAGCTCTGGATACCACACTTTAAGAAGCATACAGACAAACTGCAACAAGTTCAGAGGCCAGCAAATGAAGGTGGTCAGCACTAAATAAAACAAGTCCTATAAGGATAGGTTGAAAGAAATGGGAATGTTTAGCCATAAGAAGAGAAGCCTGATAGGGGACATGATGAAATTTACCAATCTTTGCAGCTTAGAAAGTTAAACTTTCCCTCCAGATATCCATGAACTTGAGTTTGATGAGCCTTCCCCATGGCTGCAATTTACATAACAAAAACTCTGGTAATTAATTTCAAATCTTGTTGGGTTCTGATTGTAGGCACTGTTCACACTTAGCTTGGGCCTTGCACTTTCCAGGCAAAGATTGTGCCCTTTAACACTCAGTGTCCAAGCGGATTGTGTGTGTTTTTTGCCCCAAGCTGTTCCCATGAAAGTCCACTATTTAAAGCAGAATCAGAGTAGACTGATGTTTGTTCCAATTGAGCTTTAAAGAGCAGGTTTTAACAAGAAAAGCTCTGGAGGGGGGGAAAGGGTGCTCAGAGACGTAGCTTTAAATTGCAGACCGTGTCTGGAAAGAGTGGAGTTAAGTTGATTGTGGATAAGCCCTTCATCTGGGAAAACAGATGTTTTCCCATCACAGTAGACTTTACAATTCTATAGTGTTCACTGTGAGCAAGATACAACATTGTTCAGAGTTTCCTAGTAAGACGAATTGGGTAAGACTAGATGGCAGAGTGATTTGCTACAATACTGAGCTCCTCTTCTTCTTGGCACAATTCTTTTAACTGTCCTTGTACTGTTAAAGTTCATTATCAGTTGCCCAAAATCCATACTGCTGCAGTGATTATACTCTTGGGCACTCTTGCAAGCCTCCACAGGTTGCTTGTTTTAGGCTGTTGATAGCTGTGTTCCTTTATCTACAAGCAATTGTATTTCAGTGCAAGAGTTTGTTACAGGCTGCTGCCCTCACATTTTTAAGTACTCCAGTTTTTGTATTTATTCCACAAAACAACATTGCCCCTTTCACTGGCATTGGCCTATTTGGTTAATCTGGGGGCTTTGGTCTGTTTGCTGGTTAATAGGAGCATGCGACTCCCTTGGTCTGTTTCTAAAGCCCTATATGGCTTAGTACCAGGCTATATGGAAGACCTGGGATCTAAGACCTTGGGAGAGGTCCTTCTCTCAGTCCCACCATCCACACAGGCACACCTGGTGCGGATGCAAGAGATGGCCTTCTCGGTAGCTGCTCCTAGATTTTGAAACTCCCTCCCTACAGAAGTTAAGACTGGCTCCTTTCTTGTTGTCCTGCTGGCAGGTGAAGACTCTCTTATTCCAACAGGCTTTTGTGAACAGACTGTTTTTAACTAAGCGGCTGGTGATGTGATGGTTTTATTGCAATCATCTGTATGTTTTAATAGATAACACACACACACACACGTATGTTTAATTGTTTTTAATGCCCCTCCCCCCAGTGCTTTTAGCTATTTCTATTTTATCTATAAGATGCCTTCAGTCCGTGTCGGGGGAAAGGGGGGATGTAAATAAATGTAGGGACGTGGGTGGCGCTGTGGGTTAAACCACAGAGCCTAGGGCTTGCCGATCAGAAGGTTGGCGGTTTGAATCCCCGTGACGGGGTGAGCTCCCGTTGCTTGGTCCCTGCTCCTGCCAACCTAGCAGTTCGAAAGCACGTCAGAGTGCAAGTAGATAAATAGGTACCGCTCTGGCGGGAAGGTAAACGGCGTTTCTGTGTGCTGCTCTGGTTCGCCATAAGTGGCTTAGTCATGCTGGCCACATGACCTGGAACAGGGGCAGAGGAAGCCTCCTCGCCACCCGGGGCGGCGAACAGAGGCTTCCCCCTGGGGGTGGGGCGTCGTGACGTTGCGTTGTGACGTCATGACGCAACGTCACGACGGACTGCGCATGCGCGAAATGCCACGCGTGCGCACTCCATCCAAACCGGCACCGCTGCTTCCGCAGCGCCCTTGTGAGGCGCCGCGCCAAAAGCAGTGGTGGCAGCACCCCCATGAGCCGCTGCATGCGATCAGCGGCTCGTGGGGGTGCCCAGCCGTGGCTGCTTTTGGCGCGGTGCCTCGCAAGGGTGCCGCGGGAGCAGCGGCAGCGCTGGCAGGTGGGCCCAGCGCAGGGCAGGGTCAGCCCAAGTGTCACCCCCTCCTCCCGTGGAACCCGGGGCGTACCGCCCCCGCCCCCCTTGCGACGCAAGTGACCTGGAAGCTGTATGCCGGCTCCCTCGGCCAGTAAAGCGAGATGAGTGCCGCAACCCCAAAGTCAGTCATGAGTGGACCTAATGGTCAGGGGTCTCTTTACCTTTAAATAAATGTAACAACAACAACAACAACAACTTGCTCCCATTTACTTCAGGCTGCATACTTTAGTAAAGTGATCCTCTCCCTCAAAAACTGATGAATCCTATTGAGGGTTGTGCTGCATTTTGGAGGGCTGCATTTGCCCACCCAGGGGCTGAGCTTCCCCATCCCTATTCTTCTATACTTTTGCTACATAAAGTGAAACCAGCTCTTTTCTTCACAGGTTTTTGTTTGCTTTTCTTCCCTGTTTCTGAGTCTCTCTTTCTTTCACCTTGTCACCAAGGTGTTCCTGAACAGCGAGCTTAGATTTCTTTTGTTAACTTCAAATGCTAACCTTACTTTACTGAACAAAGTGAAACTATCTATGCCAGCTTGTAGCTGCCTCTTCCTTTCCCCTCTAGTTCTCACTTCCTGAGAGAGAGAGCGCGCCGACTCTTCTTAAAAGTGACATACACTTTGCAAACATCTCTCTTTATAGGGCACTATAACATCAATAAACTGTTCAAGGAGGGAAAAGTAGTTCCCACAGGAGGCAGATAATGATTTCTTTTTTCCAAATAGAAAATTATATGCTTTAATTAAGGCAGAAACAAAGTATTGCAAATACTAACAAGCTTTCCAGACAAGCTGTTCCTAGGCATTGAAAAAAACACATTCACGTTTAATGCACAAGAAAGGTTATTCTATTAAAAATCTCTTTTGCTTTTAATAACTATTGTACAAAATTGTTCTGCAGGAAAAAGACAGCACATGTATATCCCAATTGGCCTTGCAGTAACAGTAGTTATTTAGTCATGCCACATAACCCATGTTAACAGCATTTTTTCTCAATTTCCAAATAAAAAGCTTGTGTTCTATATAACCTTTGATTTAAAAAAATATTTCCCACTTACCCCTCCCTCCATCCCACAAAAAGATTTCAGCATGGATCATAAAACTTTGTTTAATGGCACACTTATTGATTCATCATCACAGCTTCTGGTAATGATATTGTGTCATGTAAAAACAAGTACAGCAGAACTGCAGGATCAAGCAGGATCTATTTAACCGAGCATCTTGTTTCCCATGGTGGCCAGCTAGAAGCCTATGGAAAGACCACAAGTAGGACATGAAGGCAATCTAATGCTCCCACTTGTGTTCTCCAGCATGGTGCCTCTGATCCTGGAGGCGGTATACAGTCATGATGAATAGTAACCATTAATAGCCTTGCCTTCCATGAATTTGGCCAACCCCCTTTTAAAGTCATCTAAGTAGGTGGCCATGACCACAGCTTGTGGTAGAAAATGACATAATGGGCAGATGGTTGTGTTTGTTTCTCCAAAGGAGACATACACACATGTACAATTCAGGGGCCAATAAATGAACCAGAAAGTGGGCCTAATAAAGGAATGAAAACTTGCAGTTTAATTTGTCGCCTTAAACACTATTCTGTGAAGTTTGATATTCGAACGGAACAGCGAATAAAGGATTAGAAAAACAGAAAGACGTTCAGTCAGGAATTAGCAGAATCAACAAAATGTGAATGTTAATCTGAGCCTAGGAGTGTTGAGATGTGCAAGAAGACTTGATCCATTATTGTCATCATTATAGTAGTCCTTTAAATGTGCTCACTACATTGCAGTTCTTAGCTTGTTACAACAAACCTATGAAATGGACTATATATGATGAAGTTCTGGTATTGGTGCTGATATTGCTTAAGCTATTTATTTATCTGCTCCTGTTGATTTTTTTTTGTTTTATTCCTATTTTACTGCACCTTGACCAGGGATCTCTTTAACAATGAAGCATGGATTAAAATATTTTAAAATAATAAAAAGAAAGAACATAAGAAGAACCCTGTCGTATCAGGTCAAAGGCCAGTCTAATCCAGCATACTATTCTCACAAAGGCCAACTGAAGGCTCATAGGAAGCTTGCAAGCACTCTGTCAGTGCCTCTGTCAGTGGAATTTGTCTAACCCTCTTTGAAAGCTATCAAAGTTGGTAACCATCACTACCTCTTGTGGAAGTGAATTTCATAGTTTTAAGTATGCGCTGTGTGAAAAGGTATTTTAAGACAAACATACGAAGCAGTATGATACAGAACCAAACTGTTGGTCTCTCTAAGCTTAAGGCTGACTGCTCTGTTAGGAAGTCTCTTATTGTTTGGAGTACAGGACTTGATATCTGGGTTCTCTTTAAATGGATATCCCAGGGGCTGAATCTCATGCCTTCTGTGTGCAAAGCATATGGCTCTGCCAATAAGACACAGGCATCTCCTTCCTCTGTTTAATTTGATTTAAGAAGCAGGACAGAAGGATAATGGCTAGGACACTTCCTATAACTAAGAGAAGATTGATCTCCAGCTCACTAGTTCACAAATCTATAACCTACAACAGTTAAAATAAGTTGCACACCATAATCTAGGGTGTGTGCATTGCCATCTGTTCAAAAAAACCACCCCAAAACCTCTTTAAAATACCTCTATTTTGTTTTACAAAAATCAAACAATCAGTTAATAAGGGAATTTGGCACAAAAAATTCTTGCCAGATTCCTAAACTGCTTTTTGGGTTCAGGTGCATTTTAAGAATTTGGATCAGACAGTTTAAAGAAAATTCTGAGGAAAAATGCAGGGTCACACACATGTAGTTTGATCCTGTAGCTGAAAAACACAGTGTTAGAAATTCATGGTATTTCTCACTTTAAAATGTGTGAATGCAAATTAGTAATAGTGGCATATGATTGTTTTACACGAATAAAAGATGGATGTAGAGATGCTGATTAGGCAAAGCCATCCAACTGCTGAGCCAAGATTTATATAGATCAAGAGGGTTGTTTTATCATTTTGTAGTTGTAGGAAACAGGATAAGGATTTTTCCCAGCCAAGGACTTTACAATTCAACATACACATATTAAAAAGGAACCCAATATTATTTCAACATAAGCAATTATATTTAAATACTGTTGTAAATGGAAACATATTTATATTCTCACTAAAAAGTTAAGAATACACTTGTGGATAAGATATAACATTCTGCAAGTCACATGTAAGGTCAACAAAACACATGGCTAAGTACCGGTAAAGACCATTCAAAGTTACAAAGCAGTACAAGACAAAGGGGGGAAAGTGAAAAACAAATACCGTAGTGTCATTAGAAGAAGAAAAGTCAGAACTCTGGAGCAGAAGATATAACGAAGTCCTCATTAACAAAGTCTGGTTTGGCAAAAAATGGACTTCTGAAAAGGAAAGGGGGGTGTGGAGAAAAGGTTGCCTTGTAAAAGATAAGGCAGATAATATACCCTGTGCTCACATGGGAGGAAGAAAGATCGTTGCCAAAACTGGAATAAGTTTTCCAGGTTAGGAAAAGGAAGTGCTGAAGAAAACTGTGGTCGCAAAGGGATAATAAAGAAATCAGATGCAGTGTGGGAAAATATTTTGGTACAGGAAGATACCTCCTTTTCTCACCCACACACAAATAACAGAGCACACACCCCGAATTTGCAAACTGTTAGCAGGTAAAAAAGTGTATCCACAAGTAAAAGAGATAACATCCCAACAGGTCATCGGAACAGTCAGAAAATATATTGTTTCCCTGGTTTCTTTCAAGAGGCATTCCTGCAATTTGTTCCATTTTATCATATGCGACTTTGGTCCTGTCTCCTCTCCACACTGCACTCCATGCTCTTAATGCTATCACTGTGACATCCTACCTTATTTCTGTGATGGCCAGCTGTTTTTAATTGTTTTTAATAATGTATTGTAATCTTGCTTGCCCTTCAGATTCCCTAAAATTAGATCTAAATACTGCTCAAAGACTGATCCGACAAAGACTGGATGACATCAATCTACAGCGAAATTACATGTTGGGGGGCGGGGTTTGTTCTCCTCAGAACATCGGTATTACCTTAACCCATCGCGTCCCATCATACCTCTCCTCCCTTTCTACTGCTGCCCATAGATTGGCCTTTACCAAAGCGAGGTTTAACGCTTTCCCCTCCAATGTCCTGAGACATAGGGGCCAAGCCTCTGCTATATGTGAATGTGACAAGGAGTCAGTGGAATCTCTCCAGCATATTATGTTTGCTTGCCCCTTGTTCAGTGTGCCACGGGCAAATCTGCTGGGATCGATAATACAGAAATTAGAGGGTACCCCAACAGAATTCTACCTTGCCCAAATCTTGCAAGATAAGGATACTCATATAACCCTGCAAGTGGCAAGGTACCTGGTCACTGTTCTTTCCCACAAGTGACGCCAAGGATCACTACAAACTAGTTAAAGTTTAGTATGTTATCCCATTTTATTGTAAATACACATCTACTCTTATCTAGTTTTATTCTTTTAATACCATTGTGGATGACTGTGGTGTACGTTATGTTATAGCGGCGGATGTACCCACCTTGTACAAGTTATTATCTATGTGTTTTATTTGTATGGGCATATGGCTGTAAATAAATATCTATCTATCTTGCTTGGGACCTTGGGATGAAGGACAGGTAATAAATTATAACCATCATAATCTTTGACACAAAAATCAGAAGCAGGCCACAGAATCATGTGGTCCCCCAGCTCCTACAAGCACCAATTCCTCCCATTCTTACCCTGCCAGCCTTAATCCTGTTTAAGAGTTGCAATTTGCATCAATCTTAACCATGGTGTGGAGTCAAATGAGTTTAATCCCAATTCAGAAAGCTGTGCAAACAACACAACGTAAAATACTTTACTGGTGATGTTAACATGGAAGCAAACAACAGCTCTTGAAAAATGGATTTAAACCAACTACAAAAAAAACCCACAACCCAAACCGAAAGAGAAAACTGATAGTAACTGAAATATACTCTTAATAATCTGGCTGTTATGGCACCCTTTAGTTTTGCTAGTCTCTAATTTCTTCTTTGTTTAAAGTTCACAGATTAGTTCATGGCTCTCTTCTTAAGACTTCACTTAGCCATGCCATCCGCCAAAACAAAAGAGACAAAGCCATGGTTCTTCTGGTTACATTTATTTTGGTTGCATTTTAAAGAACAGATTTTTTAAAGGGAATTTCTACTAGAAATCCTGCACTGGCAATATATGGCTCAGGGATGATCTTTGTTATCTTGTTCTCAAAGAAACAGAGGGATCATAGAGATCAGATATACAGCAGCATGTTTACTACATATACATAGCATGTTTATCTTGTACACACTTACCGGTTAATGCATACTAGCCTTTTCTGATCACAATAATGTGAACAAGCCATTGATACAGATTTATTGAGTTGCTTACCGGTATGTATAGAATTTTTGCATGGCACCCCAATCTCCGAGTGGTGTGAAATTCCAGGGGTTCCAGGCGCTAACCAGGGTTTGTGTTTCCTTTTGGGAATGAGGCACGGCGGAGACAGTGGTGTCTTTATTATAAATGGTTTATTTATAACCTGAGCCTACTATGCATTTACAAGCTGAGCCAGCTTACGATTTAGAAGTTCACAGCAGTGAAACCCTCAACTCCCATTGCCACAGCCTTGGATTCAAGAAGAAATCAGCCATGGCTTTCTCTCTTCCTTTCCAGCCTGTAGCTATTTTCTCTAGGTCGCAAGGCAGCAAACTCTGCCCTAAAACACAGGCTTTGTCTTTCCAACTATCTAAGAGCTAGAGGAGGGGCCCCACCCATTTGTTATCTGGCACAGAGCCCCCTTTCCTTTGCTCTCTTAATGACGCATCCAGGGAAATGCCCTTGCAAAGTGAGATACATAGCAATAAATGACAGCTCAGAAATGTCAGTAAATTGCAAATGTGGCTGTAATTGCAGTTTAAAGCAAGGTCCCCCAAAATTTCAAGTTGGGAAGAATGAAAAGTCTGTATTCTATGACAATTTACGAATTAAGGTGCTGCTGTGTGTCTATCACACAAACCTGCTTAAAAGCAGAATCATGAGAGGCAGTTACTATAAACTAGAACAGAAGATAGAAAGTAACCTGAAAATCCTGCCAGATGGGCCTAATTAACAATTTCAGAATAACTTAATAAATCTTAGCTGTGTGGAAGAAATTATACTGCATAAATGTTTGTGAGTATCCTCCCTCTAGTTTGAAGGAGAGATCATGTGGGATTGAATCCTCTAAGGGAAACATGGCAAAAAAAGGGTTTTAGATATGTGTTTTAAAATAGTTGGCAGGCTCTATGGTGTTTTTCTTTTTATATAACACTATATACAATTTTATACTAAATTAACATCTTGCAAGAGATACTAATGTAGAAATCTAATAATCTATGTGCTTGTTTTGAATTAATGTAGCACATTGGGCTTTTGTTCAAAAATGAATGGAAAGGAGTTGGTTTTTTGGGTGTGTTTTTTTTCTTCTGCTCTAGCATTAGAAGTAGTAATTTTGCTCTCAAGTTACAAGTTATTAAGCAATCTTGAGAAACCAAGTCCAAAAAGGGGGGCTGTAGAAGTACTGACTATACCTTGTGATTAAAATAATAATAGTAGCTGGCATCATCACAATTATTCACTAGCCTTCCAAATTTGATCTCTCGTACTACTCTAAATTAGTATTGTGAAAGTGACCTACACTGCCTCTGATATATTCTCAAATGCTTTGAACTTTGTATCCTCTCTCTGGGAATTTCAAAATTCCCTGGGAATTTCCATTTTCTATCAGCAAGTAGTAAATGGAATTAAAGTGCAATCTGGAGGTTAGAGAACATCAGCCCTGCAGGGAGGAAACAAATCCAGAAGGCAGTGGACCAATTTTAACTTCCTTTGGTTAAAAGCAGGGATATAAAAAGTGGAGTCTGTTGAGCATCAACTTTTATGACTGGCAAGTTGTAGCCTGTTCGTAAGTGATCTAGAATTAGGGTTTAACTTGCAAAAAGTTGAGAACAGACACGGTTCCAACAAAAGTGGTGGGGCATCATAAACTGCTAGAATACACGGAACTAGCAGGTATGACTAATAGAATAGAATAAGAAACAGAGATTTAAAAAACTTACCGGTAATGAGGATTGGATGTTATATATAGAATATATGAAAAAATATTATCAAAAGACAATCAATGTAGCCAGATCAGCATAATTCAGCAGCGTAAGTTATGAGATAAAGAGAAGGAGAGAGGAAAATTTAGAAGAACAATAAGATGCGGATAGGTTGGGAATAGAGAGGAAACCAGGGAAGGAGTGGAAGGGAAGTATATGAAAAGAAGTTTTCTTTTTTTTCCTTTTCTTATCATTTTTTCTTTTATTTTCATTTTTTAAAAATGCAACAGTTGTTGTACTAATGTTGATATACCAATGAAGAACTGTAATAGAAAAGCAAATAAAAACAAACTGAAAATGCAAAAATAATAATAATAGAATTAGGGTTTAACAGTGAAGCAGTTGTGTTTACTGATGACACCAAATTGTTCAGGATGCTGGAAGTAAAGACAAATTGTGAGGCGCTCCAAAAGGATATCACTGAACTGGGTGAATGAGCATCAAAATGGCAAACGTGGTTTAATATAAAGTGATCTGCAGGGGGGAAGGGACTACTCATTGGTGAAACAGACCCCTTGCCCCCACCCCGGAGGATCAATTCAGCTGACAGATGGGCAGGATCATCCACCTATCAGTCACTTGATGCAGCTGTGGTCTTGCTCACATGTCAAAATTGGCCCACAAGGTGGGGATGGGATGATAAAGATCTGGCCCACCAGGCCAAAAAGATTCCCCAACTGTGGCACATCCAAACTATGAAATTTGTTTCCACAAAATGTGGTGATGACCACCAACTTAAAGAGGTTTAAATGGGGATTAGCTAGTAAGGCTATCAATGGTGTTAGGAGCATAAGGAGCTGACATACTGAATCAGACCACTGGATACATCTGGCACAGTATTGTCTACAGTGACTGGAAGCAGCTTTCCAAGATTTCAGACAGTAAACATTCCCAGCCCTATATGGAGATGCCAGGGATTGAACCTACGAATTTCTGTATACAAAGCAGATGCTCTACCACTGAGTTACAGCCTTAGCCATGATTGAAAGCCCCAAGCTTCTGAATACCAGTTGAGTTCCATTACATTCATATCCTGCTTGTGAGTTTCTCATAGGCATCTCCTTGGCTACTGCAGGTAACAGAATGCTAGACCAGATAGGCTCTTCTCACCTTATTTACCTTTCCTTTTATTCCAAGCTAATTCTTCCTCTAATACTCAGTGAAAGCCTGCTTGGTCCAGGAGATGAAAGCCTTGGATTCTTAGAACTGCTAGGGTAAATGCTAATACTGCCAAGGGTTCATGACAAACCAACATCTCTACATCCCAAGTACCCTGTTTATAACATGGGCATTATGATACCTACCTGTAGCACTGCTGCAAGAACAAAGAAGATTATAAAGTGTTCTGCATTATCAATGAAAATAAATGGCAAAACGCATGAGTTTATTCATTAGTACAGCAAGCGGCAGAGAATCTGTCCCAATACAGCATCGTGCTAACCTGCCCACAGTAGACTTGGGGGACAAACTTGAATTCTCACCTTGAAGTTGCCCTCCATTTTCTCCAGCAGAGCTTAAACTGAGATGTTCAGTGACCTGCCCTTCACCTCTCAAGTCTTCATTGGGGTCCACACACTGGTCAACATTTTCCTCCCTTGCTGCTGGGACTTTGCATCCATTAGTGCAACCTGCTTTCTCATGATCTGATGAAACACAATCCTCAGCAAAATCTGATGGGTTTTTATCACCTTTTAGCTCCCTGGAGCTGTTGCTGGTGGATATTACAGCACTGCTGCTCTTGGAGTTCATTTCGGAAGCATATTGAGGTATTATTCCAACAAACCTCAAGCCCCGACTTGCTGCATCTTGAATCTATAAAATCCAACAGAGATTACATTTTAATTTACAAGTTGTCCTTCAGGAATAGAAGTGTTTCAAATATACCACATGTCAAGTGAAGCTGTGTTATTTTATGGTATAGATTCCCTATCCCCCCTCCATACTGCATGAAAAGCCTCACTGGATTTGTATACTGCATTCCAAGGAAGTCTGACATGAACTCCTTTAAGTATTTTTTAAAAATAAAATGTGAAAACACAATGGTATGTATTGTTTATATATTCTTTGCATACCCTCACTGAAAATGGAATATTTCTGCTTTGTTACATTTTTCTTCTATTTAATAATGTTCATGTAGACTAGAGCAAAGAAATGGCATAGATGCAATGTGCCCGTTCTCTTACAAATTTTAGGATATCTCTATTTTTTTCCCTTGCACCTGCCTTTAAAAAAATATTTCTATCACCATTCAGATTCAGATTTAAACTACCATGACAGAACTGAAAAACAACTGCAATATATTTATATAAATTTTTAATCCTCCACCCCAGAACAACTCAACAAATACTCCTTAAAAGTATTGGCATGCATTTGGAAACAACTTTATTGTTTCAGAAGGTTCTTCTTCTTAATAACTAGAAGTTGAGCTACAGGGAAGAGCTGGTGGAGAATATAAAAGCATAAGGTACTAAGAGAAAAGCTTATTAAGAAATAATAATTTTAGGTTCCTAAAATGGGAACCACATAGTGCTGACTTCAGAATTTAGAACAGCAGATAATTCATGATTCTAGGAAAATAATAAAACCCTGGAAATATAAAATGCATGAAAGAGGAAGGAACCTGGTATTCCTGAAGGTAATAATACTGAAAGCAGAACTACAAACCATAACCATGCAGAAAAAGAACATAAAGAATCACAGAAAACAGATGTGATTGTACATGGTTATTTTCATGACCTGGGGTGAGCTTACTGGAAGTGGAAGATCAAGGGTTACTAAGGTACAAAACAGAGATACAGAAGAAGTTCTTCAGAAACACTAGCCGTTTTACAACATGTCAGAAATGGAAGAAATAAAGCGAACATATTTTTAAAATCTGAGAAGTAAAAACCTGAGACATAACAGCTTGGATCCAAAGAAGCATGGGCAAAATTCTGCTCATACTACTATCAAGCATTTATGCTCCTTTCCTTACAACAGGCTTGAGTATCTTCCAGAACCACTTGTGATAAAGCAACAAGGGGGCAGCTGGAGATGGTAAAACTGGCAGAACTGAGAAACTCCTACCACTGAAGAATGCTGGAATGCTCAAGTTGTTCTTTGGTTACAAGCCTGTGGTAGATTTCCTTGCTTTTTGGCACCTAAATCTGCCTAGCTGTGAAAACTAAGGATTAGAGGAGTTAATGAACAATGAAAGAGGAAAAACAAGTTACTACAGAAATGAACCAAGAGAAGACTGTGTGTAGTTTGTTACTATGATAGAGGTGTGTGTGCATGTGATTATATCCCCTGTCATCCAGAGCTGACCTGCGGGCCCCAACCACCATGTACTTCACTGAGGGTTCAGCAATAGAGCAGAGAATAATAGGACCCAAGGCTTGATTTTTGATGCTATAATGAAAAGATACAACCGACAGGCTGCTTCTTTCAAATACAGGTAAATTCACTGCTGTGAGAAGAGGCGACACAGTGGGAAAACTACATTCACTCATAATTAGGAGTTCAAATAAAACCCCATTACAAAAATAAATGGTATTAGAATGAGATGGGTCTTGTCTCTCCCAACCATCCACTTTAAGCACGCAGTGTCAATGTATTCTGTTATTAGAGACCAAAATAAAGACAATGCAAGCTTTTTCAAATGCAAATAAGGTGGAATCAATTCTCCGCATGAGCTGCATGCTGACAGAGATGGCAGTGTAGAGAAGCAGACATTTTATTCAATCCCATGGGTGGGGGGGACACCATAGGAAACTCATTCTGTCTTTCCCCCAAAATGTTATGAATCATCCAATTTCCTGATGGTCATGCTACTGTGCTAAATACATACAAGACACCTGGATGATGGAAGAGACAACTTCCTCTCTTACACTATTGTTACAGTTTATTTGCTGAGCTGTGTGAAGGCAGGAATTGAAACTTGCTTCCCCCGGAAAGCCAGAAGGTCACAGTTGCAGGATTTTGGAACCAGAGTTTCAATTTGCTGATACAATGCCAAGGTGATGTGAACATCACAGTGGAAGCTCTTTTCAAAATTAACAGCCTAGCAGAGGTAGAGTTTCAGCTTTCTAACGGAGAAACAGTTTGATGGGCCCCTGTACCACAGAAATAGACATAATCTGTTTTATGAGTATCATAGCTAGGGCATAGATACTGGTGTTCCAGATGAACCAGGGACTGGGAACCAGGAGAACCAGGGAAACTGAACAACTCCAGGCATTATTGGGTGAGACAGATTTCCTGGATCGGTTTCTATTTTTTATTTTATTTTCATTAAAAAATAGCAACTTAGACCATGGAAATAAGAGAGTAATTTGGGTGTGAGGTCATGACAAGACAGTTTTTGGACATTTAGTCCAGAGTACACAAACCTTGTCTACCTTTGCATGCACTTGCCTCCATTCACTCAAATATCAGTGGATGATGAAGCACTATACTGCTAAATATATCCTACTTCTGCTTGAAATGGGGGTAACCTTGGTTACCCCAGGATTAATAAAGTGGTGATCCAGGTAGCAAATCCTGATGTGTAGCAATTTTAGACAGTCTGTCGATTGAAAAACCACTACCTGCTCTAGTATGCTACTCTTGGACCACAGAAGCAGAAAGTGGTTTGGGTAAAAGTTCGTGACTGGTAGCAATTTCTGAAATTAATACCAGCTGCCTCCTGCCCCTGGCATTATACAAATAATTTGCAATGCATTCATTATTTGTCTGCAATTAAATCTTGTTCATATTTTGAGAGCTAATCAAAACTGCATTTGCATAGGAGCATGCCAGTCCTCCTATGAAACAGAATTTCATTTGAGGTAGTGTAGCATAAGAATTAAGAGCATGAGCCAGAAGCTCCCTATTCAGATTTCAACTTGGACATGGGCTCACCGTAGGCAAGGCACCATGTTTAAGGATCAGCCATCATTCCCATCTAGAACATGGGGATAGGACTACTTGTTCATCTTAGGATTGTTGTTCCAGCCGTGTTGGTCTGCCATAGTAAAAAAAAAAAAAAAAAAATCCTTCCAGTAGCACCTTAGAGACCAACTAAGTTTGTTCTTAGTATGAGCTTTCGTGTGCATGCACACTTCTTCAGATACACTGAAACAGAAGTCACCAGACCCTTATAATATAGTGAGGATTATTGTGAAACACTTTAAGATGATACTACTACTACTACTACTACTACTACTACTCGATGGTTGTGAGATGGTTGGCATCTGTCTCAGAAGACAATGGAAGGAATGTGCCTTTGGGGGTGTTGGAAGGTTGCAGCGCCTGCTGTGGCTACAGAGACAAATATGGAAGAGACATGTTTGTTGCAGCTGGGGCAGATGAAGACGTCCAGTTCTGCTGCTGCAGATACACCATGACATTTTCTCTCTCTGCAGTCCGAACAGTGGTCATTCTTCCTCTGGCCACTGCTGTGGATGCACGACCTGACTGTCTGTATTCAGGCACTGTGGTTGTCTGCAAGGGATTCCCACACGGCGGGGATGTTTCCAACCTTCATGTCATGTTTGCAGGCAATCTTTGTAATGCAGAGTTGGCCTTCCAACGAGTCTGGTGCCTGATGCCAGCTTCTCATAGAGCACCTCCTTGGGGATCCTGCCATCTTCCCTTCTGTGGACATGACCATGCCAGTGTAGACATCACTGAGACAGGAGTGTGTGAACACGCTGGGAATGTGGGCCTGGGGGAGCACATCTTTGACACTTTGGCCTGCTACGTGATGCCCCAAATCTTTCTGATGCAGTGCATGTGGAGGCATTGAACTGTTACTCCTGGCAGTTGTTAGTTGCCCATGACTCACTTCCATAACTGCTAGACCTTCATCTTGGTATTGTACATTAGTACCACATTCTCCCATACCCTTTTGTAGCTGCCTTGCCAATACACTTGTCCAGCTCAGCATCAATGGAGAGGTTGCTGGTTGTGGTGGAGACCAGGTAGACAAAATATTCTCCCACCTCAAGTGTGTGGTCACCAATGCTGATGTATGAAGTGCTGGTTACGTCCTCACCTAGGATGTTGGCCTTCTTCAGGCTAATGGTAAGGCTAACGCCCTGCAGGTTTGGGCAAAATGGTTGCTGAGCATCTGTAGAGCTTCCATTATTACTACTATTACTGCTGTTCACTAAGTAGCTATAGCAGCAACAAGGAAGATAATTGCACCACAGGTATGCGATGATTGAATAGCCTTAGAGACCACTTGTCAAACTACTCCAAGCAACATACAGTCATACCTCGGGTTACGAATGATTAGGGTTACGTTTTTTCATGTTGCAAACGCGGCAACCCCCAAAAGTGTTTACTTCCGGGTTGCGCCGCATGCTCATGCGCAGAAGCGCTCTGTGCGGTCTGCGCATGTGCAGAAGCATTCTGCGCAGTTCGCGCATACGCAGAAGCGTGATGCTACGGACTTTTCAGGGTGCAAACAGCACCCCAGAACAGATTGGGTTTGTAACCCAAGGTACCACTGTACATGCTGAGTGCAATGGAATACAGCAGTATCCATAGGTTCTGGATGATGTTCCCTACCCTCAGGGAACCCTTTCCCCATCTATTTGCCTGCTGAGGAATCCATGCATGTCTCAGGGTTCTGAGACCTATTGCCTTAAGCAAACAGTGTGCACCCAGAATGCTCTCAATACTTTCCTGCAGATGTAAGACACTCAGGCATGTTGACAGCTAGCATGAGATTGCAATGTAAATTAGAACTGAGCCTCTTGGTAAATCTCAAGTGATTTGAATCAGGACAAATCCTTTTGTTTTTGTTTTTTTAAATCACACTACACGTGTTAATTGACTTACCAAAGCCAGGATGTTTATGTTATCACAAACTATTTTATGAATGGTGAGTTTTAAGAAGATAATGATTACTGTCACTATTGTCAACATTCCATTTCCTCAGACCTCTTGTTTACACACACACACACACACACACACACACACACACACTCATGTGTATACAGTGGTACCTTGGTTCTCAAACTTAATCCGTTCTGGAAGTCCGTTCCAAAACCAAGGTGTGCTTTCCCATAGAAAGTAATGCAAAATGGATTAATCTTAAAAACAGCAATTTAACATGAATTTTGCTATCTAACAAGACCACTGATCCATAAAATGAAAGCAATAATCAATGTACTGTACTATAAAAGAAACAAGACAGTATTGTAGATGATAAAAATTAATGGGGGGCTTTTATCCATTTCCACAGTCACACAATCAATCAATCAGTAGCTGGACTGGGTTCCACACAGTCACAAAAACAAATTACCAGTAACCAAAAAAGCCTCAAAAAACGCAAAATAAATAGCAAAAACAAAAGCGCCAAACCTAATCCATTCCGGAAGTCCATTTGACTTCTGAAATGTTCGGAAACCAAGGCACAGCTTCTGATTGGTGCAGGCGCCCCGGAAACAATAGCCGACAGCTGCATTGGATGTTCGGCTTCCGAAAAATGTTAAAAAACCGGAACACTTTTTTCTGGGTTTTCGGCATTTGGGAAACAAGGGGTTTGAGAACCAAGGCATTTGAGAACCAAGGTACCACTGTATAAACACCTGGAACGTGGGGATAACAAATAACACATCTGATGAAATCGATTGAAGTCCATGCAAGTTTATGCCAAAATAAATCTGTTAGCTTTAATAGTGCTTCAAGACACTTTTTGTTTTTTTTCAGCAAGTGCAATGTTCTAGATAAGGCAGTTAAAAGGTTTGAAATTCCAGCTCAGTCCTGAAGACAACTGTATGGCTTCAGATAGCTGGCTCTCAAGCTATGTACACAATAGCATTTACTCTGGCTCCAGCGTGCTTCCACCACTTGTGTTTGAAGTAGGGTACACATGATGTTGGCACAATCCATCTATCCTGCAGCTTCCTGAGAAATAATGCTGCTTGCTGCATTTCCCCTCAAACCAGCTTTCACCAGATTCAAAAACATAAGCCACATTCACTTTGCAGTTAAGCCAAGGTGTGCCCATTTGAGGCAGCTGCTGCACATGCACAGATGACAGCTTCATGAATGGGTGTTGGGGGTTGCAGGCACAGGGAAACCAAACAAGTAATCCACACTGAGTAAAGATGTTCCCAGAAATATGCATATTGCAGCAGAGGGAAATGACCTCGCTGCCTTTTAACCTATGAATATTTACATAGCCTCAGTCTAGCCTACCTCCGACTGTCTACGGCAGTAACACGGGAATGCCCCATAATTTGTTGCCCTGAGCCCCTTCAAGCAGAGGTGGGGACACGTGTTTGGGGCAGCTTTTCCACCACTATCAATGTCATCAAAAAAGCCTTTAAAGTTTCCTAGGAACACAATTTTTTTATGACCACTGCAATAATATATGAAATATCATAGCATAGGTAAGAGGCTACGTTTATCCTCACTAAGTTTCAATGCATTGGGTAAGAATCTTATTTTTAACAAGGAGAAAGCACTGATGACAGTAGACTGGTATTCAGTCCACTTTCAAAGGCAACTAGTCCATACCACATGGTTCAGATTAAGCTGTATATTTTAAAGAAGCTTAGTACAAATAAATTAACTAGCAGTTAAGCCACAGGGATATCAAATAACCTCACAATTCATATTATGTGTGTGCTTAGTGAAATTAATTTCTACACTGTGTGGAGCTACACCCCATATTACACAGTATGAACTATATAGTAATAAAGTACATTTTATTGACATGAACAAAAAGTTCAATGCGCTCTGCCATGAAAGAACAGCTTTTACTTCTGAGCTAGCATTAAACTTTGGAATTCATTTACATTTATTTTTGAACCAGAATAAATATATGATCCTCTCTGAACAGAAACAGATCTTCTAGATTAACAGCAGATTTTACAGGCAGTGCATCATACTTGGCCACATTTATATTTAAAAACTGAACCACTGATACACAAATGCAGAGACGGTGGGTCTATTACCAATGAGCCACATGGAGGCTCCAGCTTCAGAGGCACTATTGCTCTCTACAAGGTGCTGCAAAGTCAAAAGTATGGATTAATTTTACTGATTTTCTGTATCTGCTGAAGGCTTTGAATTACAACATTTTTAAATCTTAAAAAAATACTTTAAAAAAAGCTTTCAAACTGACCCTATTTCTCAAGCAGCAAATACATTTAAGAAAGCTGCATGGAATCTGTTTAACTATAATATTTGCCAGAGTATGCGCTACATTCAAGGCTTTGTCTCAAAGATCTTCATGCAGCAGTGGGCTGTAAGTAAATGATCTGTTTGCACATTCCTATTTCTGTGGTCAGCTCCGATAGCGACATAAGTTGGTTTGAGTAGAAAAGAAAGCCCTCATTCAACCTCTCTCTTCTTGCTTCTCAAGCAAGTGATTGGTGCTGAATGAACCAAAATTTGTTTGGGGAGGTATGCTTGTTGATCCCCAGAATAGGCTACTACAATTAACAACAAATGAAAGGATCTTCCCAAGTAGTATGGTGCCTAATGCAGTGTGGCTGAATGAGGTGTCTGGAATCACTTAGCTTTTATAAGCTAGGTATACTGTACAGTGTGCATCCTTATAGTCTGTCAAATCTTTTTTTGCATACCAGATTTTGGAAGAATTTATCCCACACATACACTTGGCTCTTGGGAGAAGCTGGAATATAAAATAATACCATTCAACTTTGGCAGGATAACTGAAAGGTTTTCCAGATTGGAAAAACATTACAAAATTGTGTGCCTTTATGTGCCAATCACCACACCAGATATGGGCAATCTGGATCACTGGTTGACAGGGCCTGAAAGGAATTTTTCTCCCAACCTGATTGGCCCTTGTTTTTTTGTTTGTTTTGCCTTTTTCTTAGTGAAACATATGACTTTCCTCTGTTAGGCAGAATAATGTATATTCAAGGGAAGAAATGGCATTGGGCAGGATCAACATAGCGAAGGGGCCTAAGTGCAGGGGCCTTAGTGCAGGATTGGCCATGGCATTCCCCCAAGCTCGGTTGGGGCCCTCTGCCTGGCTTTAGACTTTTTTTAAAAAAAAGAAGTCTTCTTAAACCAACTCTTTATTTTGACTTAAATCTTTACAGCTGCAGCAATTCCTGGAGCAGGCTTCACTTATAAAAGAAACCTCACACAATATCAGAACACAACAGTATAGAGTGCAATAATAGACACTGAAATCTGTACCTAGATGTTATTAATTGTTCACAGACAGTTATTTTTCTTATCAATTTTTGTCTGTATGTTACAATTATCACATCATATATCTTGTACGTGCTCAATATCAAGTATTCCACCAAGCACCACATAAATGCAACATAACAATGTAATAAAATGAAGACACATGGCTGACTTAGAAAGATGAGTGTTCCAAACTTCTCTTAACTGTTTTGACGCCAGCAACTGGAATTTCTTGGCTTCCATCCAGAGCAAATGTTCACTCGAAAGCTACTAGTATGCACTAATTCAACACAGCTTGCAGTATTTTAGATTGACTTGGGTATTTTCACAAACTAATCATTAGAGCAAAGTGGTTACTTCACTAATACCATAAAGACAGGGTTGGGATATGATTCATGCTCCAAGAAAGAATGCAGGAGCAACAGTTTCTGTGGAAATGAAACATCAGTATTTAAAGCAGGGAAGGTCAACTTCTCTATGTTTGAATGGACACTATGTTATCAGGAAAAAATACATCCCAAACTATGGAGCTAGTCAGGTTCTATAAAGTTCATTTACCTGGTACAGGTATGGAACATTCATTTAGATTATACTTAGCCACAGTCTATGGGGTGCAGTGCTCATCTTGCTTCAGGCCGAGGGAGCCAGTTTTGTCTGCAAACAGCTTTCCAGGTCAGGTGTCCAGCACGACTAAACCACTTCTGGCACACAGAACACCATGACGAGTGCCAGAGTGCACAGAAACACCATTTACTTTCGCACCGCATCGGTACCTATTTGTCTACTCACGCTGGTATGCTTTCGAACTGCTAGGTTGGGCAGGAGATAGGACAAAGAAACGGGAGCTCACCCGATCGTGCAGATTCGAACCGCTGACCTTCCAATCGGCAAGCCCAAGACACTCAGTAGTTTATTGCACAGCGCCACACATGAAGTTTAAATACAGTAGTTAGCTAATTAAAATTGGTGGGGGTAGATGAAATTGTTCTTAGAACCAGATCCAGCCTGTGAGTTGCTAACTGACCATCCCAATTTAATGTAACAAAGCTATTTCTGGATAAGGGATTTTTAAAAGTTGTGTCCAGCATCAAATTACTTTCTTCTGTCCTGATATATAGGAGATCCTTTTTTTGCTTTTGAAAAAGATAAAATCCAGTCACAAAGGTTAGTATTGCTGCTTAGTATGTATCACCCAATAACCAAAAAAAATGGACAGTGATTTAAAAAAAACAAAACAAAAAAAACCCAAAATACACCTAATTTCTATGTTTGTGAGATTGTCATACATCTTGACTGGAAATATATGTAGAACAGAGATCACCCTCTTCAAACAATTTCCTGTTAAAAGTTACACAAATATGCTCTGACAGGTGGCATGCCAACAAAAATCTTCAGGCAAAAGGTACTGAGAAAAATATATATAACACCATGTCAAATATTGCTGTGAAATTGTGGATTACTTACTTACACATTCAAGCACCATCATTCTTCATTAGTATTTCTCTGTGGCCATTTGTCAGAAACTCAGAACCCTCCCATTGACTTTTGCGTTGTTTAGAAGGTTCATTTGTGAAGAGACACTTTTAAATTTGAAAGCAACTTTTCTGTTGTCCTTGACGTTTTTCATAAATTGATACAATTCCTCGGTTAAGAATTTGATGTGAACATATGTGAAAGAGTAGGTTTTGGAAACTGCTCCCTTCTATAGGATTCAGAGAAGACTCTGAATTACAAAGAATGAAGCACAGTTTATTTTTAACTATAGGCTGTGATCTTTCCAAAACTATCTTTCCAAGACTATTTTCACTTGTGTTCATCTTAAGAACATTTTTTTGATTATCGGGTTAAAACTTCAATGTAGCTGGGTCTACTACTACATCAGCATAGTTATTACAATAAACTGTACACTTTACTTTTCATCTGTTTTAAGGATATTAGCAGCCAATATTATAATTTTAAATTACAACTCATGATCAAAGCAGATTTCTACTACATTTATGCCACACGTTAATTGCGGGTAGCAGTTTATACCATATGAAAGCTGGGGACTATTGCCATAGATAGAAGTAAGGATGCAACCCACAAAGGGGCTGCGCTGCAACGGCTCAATGATCTATGCAAAAGGCACAACTACAAGTTTGGATACTGCATGGTCCAACAGCTGTGCAAAAATAGTTGATATTACTAATACTAGTTAAGGTAGCAACAACGGTTCCAAGCTAATAGGGCATTCTGGATTTCCTGCAGAGAATGTTAAACGGTTGTAGTAGTTGTGTGGTCTACAGAAGAAGTGGCTAAGAGATGTTGGTGGACTCCAGATCCCATCAGCGGTAGTCAATATGGCCAATGACCAGGGATTATAATCCAACAACACCTGAATGGCCACATGTTAGTACATGGACCGAGTGCCAAATCCTAGATACCAAGAATACATGGTAAGGGGAGTAAAGGTAAAGGGCCCTTGGATGGTTAAATGGGTGGGGAGGTTGCCAATGCAGGTCTGCAGATCTTGTTTAAGGCTGGTTATATTCCAATTCTATGTATATGAGCGGAATACAGTGTTTCATCACTAGCAGAATTAATGCAGAAATTCACAGCTCTAACACATTCACTTCGTGAACATAATGTAGCTATAAAGGAAGCTACATAAATCCTGTTTCCAAGAGACAGCAGCTGCTCAAGTTTTAAACTAAACACTACCACCATCAAGTTTAGCACATTTCTTACTGAAAATAAATCTCATACCTAAATATTTCTTACACTCGGGAAGTTCAAGTTCATAATTTTTATTTTTCAGCCTTTCCCCCATATATTAAAGTTCGAGTATCCATAAGATAAGCTCAAACTGAAGAACTACCCAAAACACTAAACCTCCACTACATTAGGTCTGAGTTCTGCAAGAGTATTACAGAAGATAAATAACACATGCTGCTCATTTGACAGTAACTCCTTAAAGTTCATAAAATGGAGGTGATATTGTAAACATATCCATTTAATATTGAACTCTAAAAGCCTGTTTTGTAGGTAATGAACTAAATCTGGTCTCATTGTCCAGAAATATATTTCTCCAGCACCATGCACATAGGAAGTTTCATTTGCAATCTCTGTGTTGCTAAGAGAAAGGCACGCTTGGCAAATCCACACCATGATCTACATGGAAACCAATGTCCCCACTGTGGAAGGATGTGTGGGTCCAGAATTGGCCTCCACAGTCACTTATGGACTCATTGTTAAAACCAGGGCTGTCTTAAGCCTATCTGGCGCCCTGGTGCAAGGATCCCTCCGGCGCCCCCACACCCACCTTTCCTTCCGCAGTGACCGAGCAGCAGTGACCGAGAGAAGGGGCGGCTGCCGGGGATCGCGCCCGCCTCCCGGGCGGGGCGCGCACACTAGCTGGAGAGGGACGGACGGAGGGAGGCTGATCGCTGTGCGCCCGGCTCACCACTGCCAATTGCCTCCTCCTGCCTTCCCGGCCGCCCCGCACCCTCCTCCAGTCCTGCGCAGTGGCAGGCTGGAGAAGTGCTCCAGTGACCAATTGCGGCGCCGAGAGGAGGGGCGGGTGCCGGGGATCGCGCCTGCCTCCCGGCTGGGGCGCACTCACCAGACAGAGAGGGACAGAAGGAGGGAGGGAGGGAGGCTGATCGCTGCACGCCCCTGGATGGAGGCTGATCGCTGCGCGCCGCCGTGGTTCACCGCACCACTAGCCTCTATGGCTAAGACGTCCCTGGTTAAAACCATTTTTATGGAAGACAATCTTACTCGGCTACGAGTGATTGCCAAAGAAGAAGAAGAAGAAGTCCTTATAGAACTCGGGAGAGAGGAGGATGGGGACAAAACTCGAATTACCCACAGTAATAACTGCATGTTATGCAGCACAGGTGAACAGCCTTCTTCCTGCCAAGAGCCACATTTTCTTGGGTGTTTTGAATACACAACATCAATCTTTGCTTTTCAGCACTGAAGTTCTCCATGCAAAATCTGGATTAAAAGCAAATGTGTCCCTAATATGTGTCCCAATGAACAAATCATTGGGACACATATTAATACAACATAATAAGATGTTTGCTTCAAATTTTCTTTCTAGTCTTCAGGGGGAAAGCCCTGGAATGCTGGGGCCATGTACTATACACATCTACCACATCTATTTTTACATTGTCCAGGAAGATGAACCTTTTAAAAAAAAAGTCCGTGGGACAAAGGATTACAAAAGCAAATCAAGTCCCCCGGGGGCACCATGGAATACTTTTGCTACAATCACAGAGTGAGTTTCTGAATACCAAAGTTATACTGCAGAGTAAAAATGAATGTAAGTTTTTTTAAGAAGTGTAACCAAGAACATATGTTGCTCTTCACACCATGATACCTAATATACAATGTGCACTATTTTCCACAATCCTTTGTTTTACATATGCTTTCAAAACATTATTGCCAAAGACAGCTCACAGCAGGAGCACTCCTGACCAGTCTTATTGCTTTATTCTAGATCATATCTATGTCAAGATCCTTAAACAAAGAGATGGTTTCTGTTTGCTTTCTAAGTGTGCGGAAAATAAAGCCTCAAGTTAAATGCTTTGAGAGAAGCTTTTATTATGAAGTGCAAAGAAATAAATGTAAAAATGCTCTTTTGTAAAGACTTAGAGGAAAGGACAAGTGTTTTCCTGAAAGACAGGAATGGCTTCAAAGCGTTTCAGATCACTTAGATAGCAAATCCTTTGGGCAATAAGTAACATTACAGCAGGGTCATTTCAGACTTTTCTGTTTGAAGGCCTGAAGCAGTTTTTGTTCCAATTTTTCCTCATTTAAAATAATAATAATTTGCTTTAAGACAAGTTAAAAACTCAAGATGTATTAGGTTCTTTTTGTGAGAAATGACAACTAATGTCTCAGATTATTGAACAAAAGTGAAGAATGCATTCATAACAGGAAACATTTAAAGTCAATGAACAGCACAACAGTTTTATCACTCTGGTCATGTGTTAAATCTAGTTTCTTGCTGGACTGCCAGCAAAGAATTATATATTTAAACAATTAATCAGAAAGTATGGAATGCAATGGAAATTTACTTTAAAAACAAACAAACCACTGTATGTTTAATGAAAAATGTTGGGATACAGTCATTCCCCTGTTCTGTGTTTTGATGAAATATTATTCACTGTAGATAAAAATTGTTTTTATATAGCAGCAGACGCCCCTTTCCTATCTGTTAGAATGCATGCACGTTCCCAGATGCATTTTTGCTCTTGCAAGAACAATAAGGGTTACATTGCCCATAGATTCATAATATATTTTAAGTTTTCAGCTAATTTATCTTTTACACTTAACTAGTGATCAAAACCAGACATAATTTCTCCATGTAAACCACGAGGGTATTTTATGGATTTGAAGTTATACTGAACTCAGTGGGTGTGTAAAATGTAACTTCTCCACAAGTAAAATCTTTGACATTGGTCTCAGAAAACCTTTGATCTTCAACTTCTAAATATGACATTTGTTTAGGAGTGGCTAAGGACTTTCTATCCTCCTGTTCTCATTTTATGTAGGTTGCTAACACACACACACACAGACACACAACCTCACAGTAATATTTAAAGGTCAATTTCCCTCAAACTCATCAGCACAAGATCATGATTCCCCAAGCAACTGTAAAAAGGCCACAGATTAATTCAAAGGAAAATGAGAACTCTGTGAAAGCTGTACACAAACGAAGAGGAAGTATGCAGTTGAAACGAGAACTAGGGGAGATCCACAGAGTGCACTAGTATTAGCAGGGGTAATCAATGTGTGCCCTTCCAGATGTTGCTGAGCTACAACTCTCATCAGCCTCAGTCAGAATGGCCAATAGTTAGGGAGGATCAGAGTTGTAGTTCAACAACGTCTAGAGGGCCACAAGAACTACCGGTATCTGTGGAGTAGAGAATAGTTGCAGATATAAAAGTTAATCTGGGTGCTGAAGAAGCGCCACCATGTTATTCATAGGGGACATTTTTTCTAGTACAACACCACAGATGGCTATTTTAAAAGTGTATTTTTTTTAAAAAAAAACTGACGTTTCTATGGTCATTAATTTGCTACACATAACTGACACATGCAAAATTCTAATTTTCATTAGAATAACACCTGTTCTAAAATGATGCAGCAAATATCAGATATGGAGCTAGCAATGACACTCCTAATAATTAATGCATTTCCCCCCCTGATGTTGAACTTTACCACAATATTTGATAGAGGCTTTCCAAAGGTAACATACCATATGGGGTGGGGGGTGTAATACAGAGAGAACACATAGGAAGTATGTTTCCTTTCTGCACTGCTTGCAAGCTGATAAAGGCACCTGGCTGAATCTTGATTTTGGGGGGGGGGGGAGAAGAGAGAGAATAGGATGCTAGCCTAAGCAGGGACAATGAAATTGTTCCCTCTGGTACAGGTGGGATTGAGGAAAGACACAACAGATTAGGCAGGAGTGGTGAGGCATTGATGGCTTACAGTGAGTGCTCAGTATCACCTACTTCACTGTCCACCGTGAATCCTGGATTAGTTCCGGGAACCCCTGGAATCTTGCACTGCTGTGGAGATTTGGATGGCATGTAATAATATATATGGCCCATTTTGATTTAGCTAGTATGTCTCACCTGATCTTCTGCCCTTTTTGCATTCTGTGGGCCCAAAAAGCTTGGGACTGAATTGCATTAGGCATGAGCAATGTAAAACAGGGTTTAATATTGCAACTAAGAGGAAAATAGTAAATATCAGTATCACTTACACCAGTTCTAATTTTTAGAACTTGATTTCAACAAAACAGACAGATATACCAGAAAGACAGAACAAGGTGTTCCATAGATTGTGGGGTGGTGGTTGTAAACAACGTCGTCCGCGACTGGACTTAACTGTCAAGGGTACCTTTACCTTTACCTTTATCAGTAGTTCCAAATGCAAATATCTGTACTGTTATTTGCAAATATTTTGCTTCTACTGTACTTACTTTCTTTATAAGATCTGGCATCTTTGATTTATCTAGAAGGTGGTCTGAGGAGAAGCAGCTTTCTATCTCTAAGATATTTCCTTCACTGACAGCATCATTTTTATGGGATCTGAAAAGAAAAAGAAAAGAAGACTTTTTCATAAGCAGTTGACAAGTCACCAAAAACTAACACGTTCTATGCATATCTCAGACTTACTGTAGTTCCTAGACAAGCAGTGACACAGAACACTCAATTGTGTAACAAGAACTCTGAGATCTTGTTTCCTGTAATAGTAAATGCATTTCCTGTAATAGTAAGAAATTATTAAAAAGAGAATATGAGAGTCTTTTGAAACAGAGGGCTAAACTAGAACTTGTTATTTAAACATTGTAACATACATTAGGTATCTTAGAACATGAACTGCATGATTAAATGTAAAAATAGAAAATAATTCAAATTCTCTCTTTTTTATTTGTTTAAAGGGAAAACTTAACAAAATACTATGTTGTCATATACTGCCTACTGCCTTAAAGCCATAGTCCTATATTTTTGTTACACAATGAAATGTCATCCTTCTTAATTTACCAGCCAAGTTGTTTCGAACAGAAAGAAGAGCACAAAATTGCTGCTATGGTTTTAAGGGAATTGCAAAGCTCTGTGCTACTTGAGCCAAAATGGTAGCTTCATATTAGCTAAACAGCAGGGAGAACAACATACAATCTTTTGAGTATTCTGAACTGATCAGTACCAGCTGTCAGACACTCCAAATGCTTGCTAGCTACAGATGAAGGTGGTCCCTAGGTACTTGCAAAGCTTCTAACACATTCAGAACTATGAGACTGGGACAGTGAAGAGTGAAAATGACTGTTAAGGCAGCCCAAGACTGCCGTGTTTCCTGTGGGACATTATAGAGAGTTTCCAAAAAAAGGGGGGGTCACATTTTCATTTTACCCTACGTACATGCCCTTTTCTCTTTCCTATAACGTTAGGACTGTAAACAACATGGGACCACTCGTGCCCACCATTAAAGGGGAAGGGTAGGCTCCTTTTCAGATTTATTGGGATCTATTAATTTCCTTTTCCAGAGGTGGAGGAAAAAATGTTGGTAGATTATCATTCCTTCTAGTGCCATGTCCATTAGCTATGCAGCAAAATGGTGCCAATTACATTGGAAACAGTGGTGGTTTCCCAATATTTGGGGGTTTCCTCAGGCATGCCAAATATTTGTGTGGATTTTTTTGTTAAGGAAAGGTAAAGAAAGTTCAAAACAGCCTGACAATAACTGAGGTTATCAGAAGGCAACGGAGGTTGAGAGTTTGTTAGAAAAAGAAGAGGAAGTTATCTTTAATTTTTAAAAATAGCAAAATCACAGTTGGAAGGAACTTCAAAAGTCATCTAATCCAGTCCCTTGCCAATGAAGGAAATCCCCTGCAGAAGCATCCCTGAAAGAAACCCAGTCTGGTTGAAAAGCCCACACTTTCCAAGACAGCTCAGTAAATTTGGTTGAAATCTCATTTCTTGAAATGTGAAGGTATTGATTTAGGTCCTACCCTCTGCATCAACAGAGAACAACCAAGTCCCTATGTTATCCTGTAAGCATGCACACATGCACATGTGTTTGTTCTGAGCTGTGCAGTTCCTAATCCACCCTTCTTGAATGCTCTGAGGTTATCAGCCCACTCTGAAGCTAAAAAAGATGCAGTGAGAAGACTCATTCCCCCTGCAATTCCCTGTGTAGCCTCCAAACTAGTGCTTACTGTTATTAATACTGTATATATAATCCACTAAATAGATACATAATTATTGCTCAGTCAGAATCAGTATGCAATCATTGCACTGATTTTACCTCTGAATTTATACCAATTGTGGCCTAACCAGACTGAAATGCTCTGTTTTTTTACTACTAGGAACCGGATCTATTTGTGGGGGGGTCAGGGGTTCTTGAATGCCTAAAGGGCACCAATTGCCATATTAAAGGCATAGCAGTTTAGGCAAATAAAATGTGTGTTGAAGCAAAGTTGAAGCCTTGACAAAGTGTGTCTTTGACAATGCTATGTGACAGTGAGGCAAGGGAAAGGAGACAGATCCAAGACCACTGACTGATTTGCTCCCCCGCTCCTCAAACAAGTGTTCACAGTACTGATCACATCCTGGGTAGCATGTGTAGAGTGTAGAACTGCCTGCAGTGTCCCTGACATTAAGTGGAGGATCTCTTATGCTTCTCCCTACAACCACATTTTCTGCTGGTCATGAAACCAGTCTGCATCCTTGGAAATAAAGGGACAAGTTCCACACACTTCTGAAAAGTGCCAGTATGATCAAGCACAGTGTAACTAACTATTAAAAATGAACATCATAATTACTTCTATAAAAACATTGTAGCCCAATGTTATATACCATGCTTAGAAGGTAAGATTTCTTAGTGTGTTTTTGACCAGTATGAGCCACAGAAGCAAAACACCATACCAGGGTGTTCGAACCCTGAGTGCAGTCAGGAAAAATACTTCAGAGTATGCTGCCACAAACAGGGCACTAGCCCACCAAAACACAGGCTGATATCCTTTGTTTTCTGTTTACCCTTAATACAAACCAATGAAGTAGCAGTAAGAAGTCCACGAACTTAAATCCACAAGCGAATAGTAAAGAGAACCCGCACAAGCGAAGCTAACACAAAACCCCACACATACATTAAGTAGAATAGAAACATTGCCACCCGACCCCACCCACACTCACCATGCCCCCTCCACCTCTTTCCGACTTTTCTTCCTAATGTAACACTAATGTCTCAACAAATGAAACTGATCTGTAGAAAATGTAATTTGAAAAAAGAGACATTGCACATACTTTTGTAAACCAAGAAATCTTTAATAAAAAATGTTAAAATAAAAATAGAAATCCACAAACTCCATAGGCGTTGGCTCCCTTGCGCCCTGGGTGTCTGAGCACCCACAAAATTCCCCATGAAGAGTCTGGGCGCCCACAAATTTCGGCACCAGGGCCATGCACACTGTATGGCACCCATGACCCCAGGTACCCACGGTTGTGGGGCTAAGCTGGCACTCCTGACAAACTCTGTGTGGCTTTGGCAGAGACGGTCATTATTTGGGGTCCTTACTCACACACCTCTCCCTGAAGTTCTGCGGAATATGTAGAGGGCTTGGGAAGCTATGAAATCTATTTTCTCACTGCTTAACATGAAGATGGACTTCCTTTCCCCCTACTCTGTGAATGTCATAGAAATTGGGAGAGATTTAGATTGAACAATTCTTTCAAATATTCATGTTTTTAATTTATATACATGGCAGCAAAGGAGGAGGAAATCGTTTAAAGAGGAACTTGACTTCCTGTTGTATTACTGAAGACACTCAACTCTCTAAAACCAAATACACAAGTGCTTGGTCTGTACAACTTGCATTCAATGAATACAACAGATCGTGCAGAATGCCAATGTGATGTAACTTTCAAAACCATTAACAACTTCAAAAAGGGATGTCCATGTGAATAACCATATATATTCTGATACCATTACTCAAAATGGCTTCATTAAAAGCTTTTTATTGGGGAGAGAACTGCTAAGACTACAATCTGAGTAATTCTGTAAAGCAGTTTCAGGCTCCATAACTGTTTGCACTGTGACTTGAAGAATGGCTTCCGATACTGCAAAACACAGGGTGGACAGGAAGAGCAAGTGTCTCCGTAGTGCCAGAAATAGAACTCCTACACCTTCCTCCAGGATAAAAGGTAAAAGTTGTATTTCAGATGATACAAAGAAGTGCAGGGAACAGGAAGGGCACGGCATTTGTACTTCCTGTCTCCACCACGTTTTCTAATGAACAAAGCTGCTTGAAAGGAGCTATGCGTAAATGCTAGTATGTACTCTTCTATTAGTGACCCTAATTCTACTACCTTACTGCTGATGTAAGAGATGTGTGTTTAAAATTGATGCATATTTCATACACAAGGAAAGAGCCAGAGCACAGTGGTAGAACATATGTTTAGTATGCAAAAGGTCCTAGGTTCAATCCCTGGCATCTTCAAGTAGAGCAGAAATCCTGTCAGAAACTCTGGAGAGCTGATGCCAGTCAGTGTAGACAATACTGAAGTAGATGGACCATTGTTACAATTCAATATAAAACAGCTTCCCTTGTCTGTATGCTTAAAAAGCTTAGCTTAGTAGCAGCCTGACAAAAAATACACTAGCATATTTTAAATTAGTTGTAAGAATCAGTATACAGGTGGCAACCATTTAGGCGCATCCATTGTCACGCAATTGCTGAGGCGTGGGCCCTTCTGGACCCAGAAAAGGGCGGGGGGGCATAACAGGGGCATGGCATAAGGGGGCGGGGGTGCTTGTGCATGCTCCACTGAAGCATGTGGGGGCTGGGGACAGAACCCCCGTGCAAAATGGTTGCTGCTTCTGTGCGCGTGTGTATGCGCATATGTATATACATGTTGCATCCAGTGCGAGTCCTAATGAATTAATGAACATGACTAACTTAGGCCCCTCCATTTCAACGGGCCTACTTTGTGTAGGACTTAGCTGGATACAGCCCAAGTATGTGTGAAACATCTGTCTTTGGTTACTCACATCCTGGCCACATCCAGATGAGGCGCCTGTAAGACTCTTTACACAGATCTACCATTGAATACATATCAGTAGCTTCAATTGGTATTCCTATTTTATCCTTCTAAAAACTCCATAAGTTTGGAATAAGTCAGGAGTATGGAATCTGGTCTTCTAGATGCTGTTGAACTACAGTTCCCATCACCGCCAGCCAGCATGGCCAATGGTAAGGGAGTTGTAATCCAGCAACATCCGGGGGGCCAAAGGTTCCCCATCCCTGTATTAAGGAATACTAACTTGCTCAAAGTCATTTATAAAGCTTGAAGAAGAATTTAAACTCAAGTTTTCCGTATCCAAATTCAACATTATATACATCAGATTTGGGGGACCTCTGGCACTCCCAAATGTTATTGAACTACAACTCATGAAAGATGGCCATCATTGTCAGTGAGCTGAAAACACTCAGCACCGACATTGCCATTCTACAGATCAAACTCACTTTGAATGCCAGCCACCAAGAGAAGAACTACACCTTTTTCTGGCAAGGAGGGCAGCCAAAACCATGTATTCACAGCATAGGTTTTGCAGTGAGGCTGGGAGAGTACAGAAAAAAGAAACGTCATGGTGCACTTGCATCACTCCATCCAGACACCTTCATCCACCCCAGCTACAACAAAACATGTCTCTCCTGTTTCGGTCTCTACAACCACCGCAGACATTGTAATTCTCCAATGGTTTGACTTCATGCTTAAATGCACACTCTCCCACTGTCTCCCGAGACAGACAATTGCCAACACCCAACAACTCCTGTCATCCCTGGCCATTGGCAATGCTGTAGGTGCTGATGGGAGTTGTAGTTCAGCAACATCTGGAGGGCTGGAGGTTCCTTACACCCGATCTACATCCTAATACTGCCCTATGCACTCTTCTTGGACACTACCACAATGAGCTATAGTGTCCTATGATTCTGGTGGCCTGAAGTGAACCATATGAGACCAAATAGGTTTATGTCAGGCAAACTAGAATTAGACTGAAAAGGACAAACATAGCAATTAACACTGAATTTCAAAAAGTTCCAACTAAAAAAACGTAAAAGCTTTTGCTAAAGGGAAATTTAGTGATATAACACAAAAGAAGGCAAGTCCTTCAATGACTTTTATTTAAATTGTTCTGGCACAAGGTAAACATGATATAATTCACAGAAGAAGGTATGTTGAACAGTTATACAAAACACATGAGGGCAATTATGTGATAATCAGAAAACAAGATGACCGACCAAATTGGTCATAATGCCTTTCTGAAGCTCCTGGGGAACTTTTTGTGAGCCTGCTTCATTTTCTCTCTCCCTCTCTCTCTCTCTCTCTCTCTCTCTCTCTCTCTCTCTCTCTCTGTGTGTACATATAGCCCTCATTTTCTTATTCTGGCCACTTTACTAGAACTGAAAGAAGCTTGTAAAGAAACATGCTTTGTAATAAGCTGTCACCCGCTAGCAATTCCTCTTCTGTAAGGGGTTTTCCTGAAAGTGTAAATCAGTGTGAATCAGTTCTGTCATGTGAGAATCACTGCGAACAAGCAGTCCCGAGATTAAACCTCACATCTGCTGCCTCTTCATAGCCATCTCAAAAATCCCCACCATCATTCTGAAATCAACCTTTAGAATGCATTTCATAATTAGAGCACTCCTTACAATGCAACCCAGCCTCTGATCACGGCCTTTTCTGCACATTACATGCATGGTTATGTGCTATTTCTAGATGCCTGGGAAGCAACAGAGGCATAAGGTGATAATGAGCCAGTTCTGGTGCCACCCTTTGCAGCTTCTTCTCTGCAAAAGTGTGTGAGAGTGTATATAATCACATATTTCCACCTAAAAGCATCTTTGGACTGTCCTTAGTTCATGCGCTTGCATTTCTCCTACCGGTACTTCCATAACTCTAATGGTCAAAGGACAAATGATGATGAATGTGTCATTAGAAACTATACTGGGTTATAAAATTTAACAATAGGCAGCGGGGGCGAGTTGGGATGATTTTCATCAGGTCTGCAGCATGTGGAGGAGTTTCACTCTTCCCACCATCAAAGCCACAGTGAAAATCACCTACTCCCAAGCTGCTATTAGTCTTAAAGTTCCCAGTGGCACCTATAATTAATAATAGTAGGTGTGGGGTGCGATTCCCCCCCCCCAATTGAAGCTGAGAAAGGAACAGTGAAATTTCTCCTCCTGGCTTGCTGCAGTCCAGGAAAAAAAATCGGTGGGGGTGGGTACACCAATTATTACCTTTTAAAAAAGTTGATGTGGTTTCTAATGACACATTTAGTTTTCTATCTATCTTCCTCTTTTTTTTTTTGTAGAGGAAATATTGCAGCATATAGTGATATCCTGCAGAATCTCAGCACCGTCTCCCTGCCCCCACCTCAAAGCAGTAAACACAATTAAGAACATTATTTAACAGTTACAAAATTCAAAGGCAAGAATTTTTACTAATTAATAATTGGAATATTATTCAAATCATACGACGATCAGAATGTTTTTCACAAATGTAATTCTGTGGGTTCATTAACTTTTCAGCATGTAGCTTAAGTTTGAGGAATGACTGGCAGGTGCAAGAGGGGAAAGTACTTGAGGTGGAAGGTTGTAAAAATTTGTGGAACCTCTGGAGGGAATGCTCATGGTACCCTGTCTGAAAAACACTCCTTTAAAATACTGACATCATGATACTACATCTGAAACACGGATTGAAACTCTAGAATATTTAAGTGCTGTAGGGTACGAAAGGGAAGCATAAAATATGCCAGGGGGGAAATGTCACTTCTTAAGCATGTTATTTGAGGTGCCTTTTTGCTCAATTAAATAAGAGCAGAAATAAAACCATACAGTTTTTGTTATGATTATTTTCTTTTTTTAAAACCCCACAAAAATCCCTTCTTAGTCTCTAGAGTAAGAGAGTTTGCATATACCCATATTCTGGGAAGCCCACAATCACTGCAACGTAACAGAAACTAAATGTATTCAGCTGTAAAGACTGCTTAAAAACTTATTAGGAATATATTTTAGCTCACAATTGAACACTGAAACATTAACAGTGAATAGCACTTCGTTCAGCTAGAAGGCAAACAATCCCACGGTCAGTATTATTTAAGAGAAGCGTCACTAACCTGCGTATCAAACAGCGACCCAAAAGCCATTTCAAGTATGTCAAACCCCACCTAAAATCTCTGGGACTCCATCAATGTACTTGCACGTTTCTCTGTTGGTGGACGATATCCCAGAATTGATCACTATGTTTTATATGACACTTGCCAGCGTATGCAAAGAAACAGAACATGTATAGGTACTCTGAATGTAGTGACCTGTAGTGAGAAAGTATGTGCCTGCAGTATAGGAAGAAGGAAAACAATAGCTGGGCTTGTGGAGCACATGGTGTCCCCGCACTAAGTGAGGATGAGCTTGGAAGAACTCATGTTGATCTCTCCCAGGTGGGTCTGGGCTCACCTGGGCTGGAGTGCCCAGGCAGGAGGGGATGGACTGGCCAGTACTGAAACACATTTTGCACATCTACTAATTATTGCACTGTATTTTCCAGAGAAGGGGGCAGGTTCATATTTGATCATGAGAAAAGAAAATAGCAATTTTATCCACCACAACATATATGTCCTGAAAAATAAGCTCACATAAAAGCATGCTACCTACTACACTCAGTAATGATCCAATTAAGAATTCCATAGAATCATAGAATCATAGAGTTGGAAGAGACCACAAGGGCCATCCAGTCCAACCCCCTGCCAAGCAGGAACACCATCAAAGCATTCTTGACAGATGGCTGTCAAGCCTCTGCTTAAAGACCTCCAAAGAAGGAGACTCCACCACACTCCTTGGCAGCAAATTCCACTGTCGAACAGCTCTTACTGTCAGGAAGTTCTTCCTAATGTTTAGGTGGAATCTTCTTTCTTGTAGTTTGAATCCATTGCTCCGTGTCCGCTTCTCTGGAGCAGCAGAAAACAACCTTTCTCCCTCCTCTATAATTCCATCTGATCTCTTGCTCTGTCTCTGTCTCTCTCCTCACATTTGATCATTTCTCCTTAGATTCATCAATATTATAACAATTCACAATGACTGATGAATTGTAAAGTTGTTCCTAACTTAGTACAGTTTGTCATCTGACTGTACCACCTCAAATTTCAGGTAACAGCTCATTTATTTAAAACTGTCCCCATGTGAAAAACATGTATGTATGTCAAGAGAGAAAGTATGTTAGCTTTCCATATGGGGAGTTCTTTTCATGTGAGGACACTTTCAAAATAATGTGAAATGCAAGGTGTACAATCACCAGAAATGACTGTATCAAGTCAGTAGCAACACAGTAGAATTGGCATTCATTTCAGTGACACTTTTCCAAGATGCAAAAATAGAGTTTCTAAGTCTTCAACTGTCAGCTTACAAATAAGCTGCAACAAAAATCAAAATACCAATGCCAGCACATATTAATTCAAGGATTACATTATTATATGCTATGCATTGCATATAGTGAATAAAACCATATCAAACAATCCAGATTCCAGCACTGCATAAAATGGGGGGGGGGGAGGCAGAGATGCATGCAGTACTTGTACAAGAGAATAAGGAGAAATCAAACAATTCTGGGTGTGTGGAGAGGACTTAACAGAAACGGTGCTGTGCTCCACAAATAAAGACTAAAAGCTTTTTATCACATCATGCAATTTGTCAAATTTTGTAATCAGGACTGCTGAAAATAGCAGGAAGTCCTAGCTAAATTTTTAGGGCATGCAAGTTCTGCTAATGAATTTGCACTTGCAACTGAGCCTCCAGTAATCTTAAGGTTTTTGCATATGCCAGATGAAAATTAGCACTAGCTGCAGCCTCTTCAGCAAAATGTCAAAATTTGACATTTTATTTCCACCTAGCTGTTTGGCTACAAGCAATCCGATTTGTGATAAAATGCTCTGCTTAAAGACTAAAATTGCATGTGCTCTCTTTTGTTTATCAAGCTTCTTATTAACACAGGCAGTTTACCCACCATAGCTACATGTTTTATATTGCACATAACCAAAAAGGTAACAGCTGTTAAACTACATAGCCTCTAGTGTCAAAGTATTGCCCACCTTAGTTTATTCTATTCCCCTCTCTTTTATGATAGTAGCCTCTTTACATTTTTGGCATAATAATTCCTATTGGAAACAGGTTCCTACAACTACCTCTTCTTCTTTGTTTCTTAATGGAAAACTGCAGCATCTGAGATTTTGATTAGACCACCACTGTCTCTCGTGCTTACTCCCACATTGATAACACATTGATAACTTCTACCTATGTGGGTTACTGTGGAAACAGGGCTAGCCAGGCAAGCTATGCACCTCAGTAGTCTGAGCATACCCTGCACCTTTACTCCCTCTTTCTTCTTTGGCGATCACTCGTAGCCAAGTAAGATTGTCTTCCATGAATATTGTATTAGCGATATGTCCGTAAGTGACTGTGGAGGCCAATTCTGGATCCACACGTCCTTCCACAGTGGGGACATAGGTTTCCAGGCAGAAGTTGATCACGGTGAGGATTTGCCAAACACGCTGGAGGAGGAAGAGGGGTGCGGGGGGAGTGCACCGCCCCAGGCAGCGCAATCCGGGTGGGGTGCCATCGCGGCTGCTCCCCCACCCGTGCTGGGCGCCACACCCCCGCAGACTGCGTGCCATGCCCCTAGGACGCGCACCAGCCCCGGCCCCGCTTGCTCTTCGCGCCCCGGTGCTGGAACATGAAGCTCCACCACTGGCCAAACGTGCCTTCCTCTTAGCTTGATTCTCCCTTTCGTTCTGAGTTTGTGCTTCTTCAAAGTCCATGACACCTTTGGTAGAGGCTATTTTCCAATTGGAGCACTCGCAGGCCAGTGTTTCCCAATTATCCGTGCTTATACTGCATTTTTTTTTACTAGCTACGGTATGTTGGAACAACCCACATGGGCTTAAATATTCTGTTACTGGTGTAGAAACAATAGTGGGAGAAGCAGCAGCCACACTGGTGAAAGAACACTGAAAATGGAACACCTTCAGATCCAACGCTCATTTTGTCTCCCCATTCTTACCGCTAGTTTCACAAAAGGAGTCACTGCCAGCAACTGTAAATTTCTTCCCGGTGATTGCATTAGAAGCAGGGTGAGAGGCTATGCATTATCTGCCCATTACAGACTAGAGGCTGGTTTTCTCTCTTTGCCCTATGGAGGAGAAAAGCCCCATTTCTGAGCTTGCTTCTGGATCGTGGATGGATCTAGACCGATTCTATGTGCTTGACCTTGTTTCGTTCTAGGGCTGTTGTTGTGTTTGGACTGTAAACCTGCCTGCACCAGTGAGAGACTTGAATCTACTGCGAAGCATGACATTATCCACATATACAAAAAACCTAGGTTTCTTATAGAAAAAATATTCCTTCTTTCTTTACACATTAAATTATTTACTGTTAAACAAAGCAATCTTTCCTTGCTCCACCTGGAAACAGCACAGGTAGAGGAAAGGCAGAAGCTTCGCTCCCTGATGTGGGTGTTGTTGTGGGGTATTCCTATCCTATGGGATGGAAATGGAGGTAGGGTCTCACCTGCTCTTCTTAGGTCCCCACACCCTCCCAATCAGTTGTGCTTCCATTCACTGCCTGGTGTTGGAATCTGGGCATCTCTCCCCCCCCCCCCAGGTCTCCTATTCCTCCCCTCACTTTCCTGCCTTGCAGATCTTCCTATGCACCCTCCTTCCTGCAGTCCTGGGACTACCCTTCACACCCAAATGCACAAAGACTGGGTGTGGGAGCTCACCAGATCCAAGAAGAGGTCACCATGCAGAGTTTGGGAGTGACAGGAGCCACTTCACTCCGGCCAGGAGACCGGCAGGAAAAGGCTTTTTGAGTTCAATGGTGATACAAGGCCATGGAAAAGACTTTGGGGGTGGAGAGGGGGAGAAAATAGTATTTCCTTTGATTCCTCCTTCCCACATTAATTTCCTCTCCTCTCTAGGAACTGAGTCAGCTTATTTTTAACCCTTGGAAGGCTAAGCTGCAGAGGAGAAAGCCACTTCCGCCTTAAAAATGGAGGTGGTGTTGCAGGCAACCACAGACCCTTCACGTGCACAGGGGCTGGGGGTTCAGCCCCTGTGCAATAGGGGGATTCCCAGCCGTGTCACTCCCCAGGCTGACCGATCTGGTCGGCCTGGGGGGGGGTGTCCTGCCCTATTTAAGCAGGACGTGGACGGGAATCCTGCAGAGGAGAAAGCTTACACTGCACCCATACGGATGGTGGTTTGGCCTAGGGGGCAGCTGGTGTGTGGTCTGCAGCAAGGAGGGGTCACAAACATTTACCTCCCCTGTAATGAAAATAGAAGGGCTGCATTTCAATCAATGTGAAATGCAAGACTGACTTCTCCTCTGAATCCTCCGCCTATGGCCAATTGACTTAAGGGATGAGCAACCACAAACATCATCTAATGACATTTTGGCTTTTTTTTACAAATCATATTTACATGGTGAACAATTATTCTGCTGATCAACTTCACAAAAACTGAGATATCTCATGTCCTCAAGGTCTGAAGTTTAACCAACTCACGAGGGCTTTTTTAAAGTTCTGTCTCACTCCTAATCTCCTTTGAACATTGGTTGCATTAAAATGCGCTGCTTATCTGCACTGAAATGAAATCAAAGCAAAAATAAATAAATAATCTTGATGTGATGTGTCTATATTTAGCAAGAAAATTATTTTATAGGTGTAGTGGGGGTTGAATTCTAATATAATTGCAAATTTTCAACTTCTTTTTAAATAGCACTGCCTATATAATACCACCGGCTATACAGACAATGGAAATGTGTTTATCAAAACCAAATGGTTTTTCTAGACGCATGTTAACAACATAAAATTATTACACTAAAAGAAGACAAGAACAGGCCAGCCTCTCAAACTTCTGCCTGGGATTGGTTGTTTCCTGGTGACAGTGTACTGTATTCCAAAATATGAAACACATTTCAGCTTGTTATCCTCAGACACTGCTGCCAAGCTGCAGATGGATCATAAAACACGCAAAACATCCTAAGCCTATGAAAATACTCAAGGCTTGCACAGCAAATATTAACATGACACTGCTATTATTTCCTGATCTAGGTCAAATCTCAGCAGGAAATCTCATTGTCTATTTTTATTCCCTGCTCACTATCTTGAGCTTTACCTTTCTGTTTTCTTGATCAGTACAGCCCTGAAGATTTGTTCCTGGGGAGTCCTCTCATTCTCATTAGTTGGCTGCACAAAGGGATGGACAGCAGCCAAGATGAAACCCTGCTGGTACAATTCTTGCAGCTGAGCAGGAAGATCACGCAAGGAAGAGAGCCTGATTGCTGATGATCCCAGTAGCTCAGCTGGAACCAAAAACAGAGAGACTGATAAATAAACCTGAGTTATATTATGTAAGCATTATGTTGAGTTTTTAAATATCTACATTCTCTTTAGTAACAAAAAGGCCGCGCACACTTCTGCAAAGTAGCTAAATACATACCTGTTGGGTGCATTTGTTTGTTTACGGTATATATTAATGGCAGCTCTAACAACAATAAGAATTAGCTATTAGTAGCAGTAAAGCTAAGCCCAAAAGAAAAAGAAAATACTGTTCCCCTAATTCATGGCTCTAGATGTTATTCTGCAAACAATTCTAAAAATCCACACCAGATCTTTCAAAAGTTTCATTTTTTGCATTTTATTAAAAGGGGCCATTTCATACACATCCTGTTATGGGAGGTCGTACATACAACCTTTAATATTAGGCATCACCTGGGATCCCCAATGCTGCAGAATTATTCTTTCAGCTGTTAACATACTGCTACAAAACCATCTTCCCTGTTCTTCCACCAGACCCTGCTTAACCAGTATGTGACCAATTACTTGATTCACATCTCCAATATCCAAGTTCTTCTCCACAAATAAATTTACTATAGTTTAAACATCCCTCCAAAATGGTGCAATGGCTAAGGACTGTGGCCAAAGTAGATGCATTTCACATCTCCAACAGCTATCAGCCAGGATACCTAAATGCTTAAATTACATTTCATTTGGTGCATTTCTAACCTGCCCTTCATCTTAACTGACCTTTAAAGCTATAATCTTTGCATCTCCAGATTTCTTAAACAAAGTTGTTTTAATCACCCTACCAACTTAAGTAAATGTTACTCATAAACTAAGAAGACACCTAAAGCAGCAAAAGCTAAAGCTGCAAAGTTTTAGTAAAACAAAGGTTTTAAATACTAAATTCCTCTCATATTCCTTAACAATGTTTGTATTTCAGATTACAATGCAATTATTATTTGGGCAAATGCAGTGTACAATGGGCAAAGCCAAATTTTGGATTTTTGTGTAAACAACAAAACAGTCCCCGAGAGTCCAGAGGCCAGAAGAGCTTCCAATCTAAAGGTGATTCATCAAATACTCCAGTCTGCATTCACACACACACACACACACACACACACGTCTGTCACCATGTTGATTCCATTTCTCAGTGTTTGCCTCTTTAATTTCCTTCCTACTCGTACTGCTACAGATCGTGATCTTGAGGGAGTTTCAGTGTACCTAGCTACTATTCAACATCAACAAGAATAAGAGCTTACGAAAGGTGTGCAGGTTCTTGAAATAAGCTCTTCTTCTATGTAAAACCCTGAGGAATACAGTCTGTATGAAAGACAGTAGGCTCTTTAAAAAGTATTTTTTTCCCTGCATTTCCCATAAGAATGTATGGCTCTCTCTTTCTGAATAATAAAAGTTATAATAAAAACTAATACATATTCAGAACTAATAATAAGAGGCATAATTTAAATAATAATAGGATAGGTAGCTGCTGCCCTATACTCCTGCCACAGTTTCTCTTAACCTGCAAAAACCATATTCCAAGAATATACAATGGAGCTTCTGATTGAGGAGCACAGGACACAACATCATTATTTCTTTAAATAGAGAGGGAAAAACTGAAGAAATGCATATACTGAAGAAGAATACAACTCACAGTTCTGTCACAGCATACAAATGAAGTAAAATTCATAACAAAATCCACTAAGTTATGGAATGCATGTGCTGTAAGATATAAGTAACCAAGCTGCCTGTCAAAACAGACTGACCCTGTGCCAAGCATACAAAACAAATTCGGAGGTGGGTGTTGAAAACTTTAATTGCTTTTTTATTTTATTTTTTATTCTTTAAAAAAACAACCTTTCTTCCTTTTTTAGCACTCTGCTCGGGATTTTATTCAATTGTGTCTTTGTCTTAGTGGAAAGCATTCTGTTCATGCAAGGTGTGGCACCCAATTTTCACAGACCTGTCCTTCTTATTTAACACCCCCCCCCCAAAAAAAACACCACACAACCCTGCTTCTGACAGTTAGTGGGTGGTGGCTCTGAAACGGAGAGCTGTAGATATGCGCTATCAGCAGAAGATAGGTTTTCTCTCTGATGATTACAGTAGTACAGTGGTACCTCTGGTTACGTACTTAATTCGTATCAGAGGTCCGTTCTTAACCTGAAAGCGTTCTTAACCTGAAGCACCACTTTAGCTAATGGGGCCTCTCGCTGCCGCTGCGCCACCGCTGCCCGATTTCTGTTCTCATCCTGAAGCAAAGTTCTTAACCCAAGGTAATATTTCTGGGTTAGCAGAGTCTGTAACCTGAAGCGTATGTAACCTGAAGCGTATGTAACCCGGGGTACCACTGTACACCCAACTGTTGGCACCATTGATTACCCAATGTCAATAGAAGTGTTAGCCATAACTGCAAGGTCTAAACACTACATCAAGGATACATGGGCTGTATCACAGAATCACAGGTATCGTCCTATCTCAGCTGCCCCATGTCTAGTCTTCTAGGAGTAAAATAATTAAACCCTGTTTCTGAATTTGGGCAGTCTATGCACAGCCAACCGAAAAGGACAGGTGTCAAGCAAGGCAGAAGAGTGTCTCTTGTCAGTTACAGTCATTTCATGCCCTTTTGCATAAAAATGCTATTAAGTCAGATTGAAATTGCTCCCACAAAGCTTCTACATCCTGAGTAGAAAGTGCACATAACCATGGGCTGGTGAGGGAGGGTCTGACCAGTATTTATCAAGGTATTTGTCAAGAACTGATACATGTGTAGGTTAGACTGGAACTGGACTCTGTGGAAGCACATGGGCGACATACACTTTGTCTGCGCACAGGACAATTCAACCATACGTTTTAGGTTTTGGCTTGGATTCAAACTCTTAGCACAAATGTGTGGGCTCTAGAAAAGAAGACTGTGCCCATTGAACTCCTCCCCAGTCATTGTGCTATGCTGAGTTAAGCCATGGTTTAGCTTAGCGTGTCATCTGAACCTGGACTTGTGGTTTAACTCCTCTAGGCAAACCAGAAACCACAGAACAAACCTTGGTTACAAGTCATTGTTTGTCTGGAGAGAACTAAACCACGAGCCCAGATTCAGACAACATACTATAACACAGTACATCAGGAAAGCAGCCAGAGAGGAACAAAGCAGCAATTACCTTCTCTCTCTAGGAGCCTGTCCATTTACTTGTTCAAGCTAACTCATGCTTTGACTTAGGGTTACTTGCAAACAGGAAAGATATCTACAATGAGTAACTGAATGAACTTTATCATACTCATTACTCTATGCCTTCCTGGGATACAGATAAATGTATTAGAAGGAAATAAATGGCATCACAGCAAAATAAGCAATGTTCTAAAAGGCTATCATGCTGAAGAGCATATCAACCTACTCAGACCAAGCCCCAGTCCTAAGCATCATGATCCAAAATGAATAGTCCTTATGTTTACAGTTACCACCACCTACCCCTCCATATACAGCCTGATTCACACATAACCTTAAACTATGGTTTTTTTTGTTTTTTTTTACCCCTTCATGGATCACTGCCTTGTCGTGGCGAAGGGGCTTGAATTACTCAGGGAAGCTATGGACAGGTCAAGATGGACAGGTCGTAGTGGAGAGTTTGGACCAAATGTGATCCACCTGGAGAAGGAACTGGCAAGCCACTCCAGTATCCCTGCCAAGAAAACCTCATGGACAAAGACAACAGGCATATAAAAGATATGACGCTGGAAGATGAGCCCCTCAGGTCGGAAGGCGTCCAACATGCTACTGGGGAAGAGCGGAGGACAAGTACAAGTAGATTCAGAGCTGATGAAGCGGCTGGGCCAAACCCGAAAGGACGCTCAGTTGCGGATATGCCTGGAAGCGAAAGGAAAGTCCAATGCTGTAAAGAAAAGTATTGCATAGGAACCTGGAATGTAAGAACCATGAACCTTGGTAAGCTGGATGTGGTAAAAAATGAGATGGCAAGAATAAACATTGACATCCTGGGCATCAGTGAACTAAAATGGACGGGAATGGGCGAATTCAGTTCGGATGACTATCATATCTACTACTGTGGGCAGGAATCCCGTAAAAGAAATGGAGTGGCCCTCATAGTCAACAAAAGAGTGGCGAAAACTGTACTGGGATGCAATCTCAAAAATGATAGAATGATCTCGATACGCATCCAAGGCAGACCTTTTAACATCACAGTAATCCAAGTTTATGCACCAACTACCAGTGCTGAAGAAACTGAAGTTGACCAATTCTATGAAGACCTACAACACCTTATAGAAATGACACCAAGGAAGGATGTTCTTCTCATTATAGGGGATTGGAATGCTAAAGTAGGGAGTCAAGAGATAAAAGGAACAACTGGCAAGTTTGGCCTTGGAGTTCAAAATGAAGCAGGGCAAAGGCTAATAGAGTTCTGTCAAGAGAACAAGCTGGTCATCACAAACACTCTTTTCCAACAACACAAGAGACGACTCTACACATGGACATCACCAGATGGGCAACACCGAAATCAGATTGATTATATTCTGTGCAGCCAAAGATGGAGGAGCTCTATACACTCAGCAAAAACAAGACCTGGAGCTGACTGTGGCTCAGATCATCAGCTTCTTATAGCAAAATTCCAGCTTAAACTGAAGAAAGTAGGAAAAACCACTGGGCCAGTAAGATACAATCTAAATCAAATTCCTTATGAATACACAGTTGAAGTGAAGAACAGGTTTAAGGATTTAGATTTGGTGGATAGAGTGCCTGAAGAACTGTGGATGGAGGCTCGTAACATTATACAGGAGGCAGCAACGAAAACCATCCCAATGAAAAAGAAATGCAAGAAAGCAAAGTGGCTGTCAAATGAGGCCTTACAAATAGCGGGGGAGAGAAGGCAAGCAAAATGCGAGGGAAATAGTGAAAGATACAGGAAATTGAATGCAGACTTCCAAAAAATAGCAAGGAGAGACAAGAGGGCCTTTTTAAACGAGCAATGCAAAGAAATAGAGGAAAACAACAGAATGGGAAAAACCAGAGATCTGTTCAAGAAAATTGGAGATATGAAAGGAACATTTCGTACAAAGATTACCACAATTAAGAACAAAAGTGGAAAGGACCTAACAGAAGCAGAAGACATCAAGAAGAGGTGGCAAGAATACACAGAGGAATTATACCAGAAAGATATGGAGGTCTCATACACCCCAGGTAGTGTGGTTGCTGACCTTGAGCCAGACATCCTAGAGAGTGAAGTCAAATGGGCCTTAGAAAGCCTTGCTAACAACAAGGCCAGTGGAAGTGATGATATTCCAGCTGAACTATTTAAAATTTTAAAAGATGATGCTGTTAAGGTGCTACACTCAATATGCCAGCAAGTTTGGAAAACTCAGCAGTGGCCAGAGGATTGGAGAAGATCAGTCTATATCCCAATCCCAAAGAAGGGCAGTGCCAAAGAATGCTCCAACTACCGCACAATTGCACTCATTTCACACGCTAGCAAGGTTCTGCTAAAAATTCTACAAGGCAGGCTTAAGCAGTATGTGGACCGAGAACTCCCAGAAGTGCAAGCTGGATTTCGAAGGGGCAGAGGAACCAGAGACCAAATTGCAAACATGCGCTGGATTATGGAGAAAGCTAGAGAGTTCCAGAAAAACATTTACTTCTGCTTCATTGACTACGCAAAAGCTTTTGACTGTGTTGACCACAGCAAACTATGGCAAGTTCTTAAAGAAATGGGAGTGCCTGATCACCTCATCCATCTCCTGAGAAACCTCTATGTGGGACAAGAAGCTACAGTTAGAACTGGATATGGAATAACTGATTGGTTCAAAATTGGGAAAGGAGTACGACAAGGCTGTATATTGTCTCCCTGCTTATTTAACTTATATGCAGAATTCATCATGCGAAAGGCTGGACTGGATGAAGCCCAAACCGGAATTAAGATTGCCGGAAGAAATATCAACAACCTCAGATATGCTGATGATACAACCTTGATGGCAGAAAGTGAGGAGGAATTAAAGAACCTTTTAATGAGGGTGAAAGAGGAGAGCGCAAAATATGGTCTGAAGCTCAACATCAAAAAAACTAAGATCTTGGCCACTGGTCCCATCACCTCCTGGCAAATAGAAGGGGAAGAAATGGAGGCAGTGAGAGATTTCACTTTCTTGGGTTCCATGATCACTGCAGATGGTGACAGCAGTCACGAAATTAAAAGACGCCTGCTTCTTGGGAGAAAAGCAATGACAAACCTAGACAGCATCTTAAAAAGCAAAGACATCACCTTGCCAACAAAGGTCCGTATAGTTAAAGCTATGGTTTTCCCAGTAGTAATGTACGGAAGTGAGAGCTGGACCATAAAGAAGGCTGATCGCCGAAGAATTGATGCTTTTGAATTATGGTGCTGGAGGAGACTCTTGAGAGTCCCATGGACTGCAAGAAGATCAAACCTATCCATTCTTAAAGAAATCAGCCCTGAGTGCTCACTAGAAGGACAGATCCTGAAGTTGAGGCTCCAGTACTTTGGCCACCTCATGAGAAGAGAAGACTCCCTAGAAAAGACCCTGATGCTGGGAAAGATTGAGGGCACAAGGAGAAGGGGACGACAGAAGATGAGATGGTTGGACAGTGTTCTCGAAGCTACTAACATGAGTTTGGCCAAACTGCGAGAGGCAGTGAAGGATAGGCGTGCCTGGCGTGCTCTGGTCCATGGGGTCACGAAGAGTCGGACACGACTGAACGACTGAACAACAACAACAATGGTTTTTTAAAACTATGGTTTAGTGTTATGTGTGAATCCAGCCCAGCAGCTTAATTATAGTTTGTTTCCTGTCAATAAATCACAATACAGTGGAACCCCCGGTTATGCATGCGATCCGTTCCGGGGTCGCGCTGCATAACCCAGGCGTGCATAACATGAACGCACGAGGAAAAAACAAAAAACCCGGAAGTTCGTGATTTTTTGCGCTTCTGCGCATGCGTGAACTGTGCAGAATGTTTCTGCGCACCCATGCGCTCCTGCGCATCGTGCGCACTCCGCGGAGGACTTCCGGTTCGCCTCCGTTCTTATCCCGGATGTACGCAACACGGAGTGTACGAAACACGAGGTATGACTGTATGAAGTTATGGCTAGTTGCTGGCTTACAACCTTGGTCTAACTATGTCTTGGTGTTACATGTGAACCAAGTATGCTTCCTTAGCCACAAGTTTCTTTGACCAGATCAGATGCTTACCAAACTACAGACATAAGCCAAGCGGGAAATATATGGAGAAATAAGCCATGGTTTGTTTGACTATCTGTGGGTTAACACATGGTTTGCTAAATAAACAATGACTTGGTATTTTGTACAAACTAGGCCATAAAGAACTCACCCTCTTTTTTCAGGCATACATTGTTGACATCTATTGGTTGCAAGATCAGCACTACTTTCCAAAACTTGCTTTGTCAGTTGAGGATCAAACCATGACAAGTAATCAGATCAGTTTCTAGGTTGGAATAATAAGGCAGGGATAGCATTGTTCCTAAATAATAAATAGGATTGCTATTTAGTATGCTCAATAAAACTTGTAATCTACTTTTAATCTTATCTAGTGTGGCACAGTCTGTCTCCCAGTTTCACTCACAGATAAATTTACTGTGAGTTATTGTGTCCAGGGAGCACTGAAAAATAAAGCCATTAACAATTCCTGAAACCACCACTACTACATTGATTGACGTACTAAATTAATGAGTCTGGATCTACCTAAAATCTATGTCTGCTGTGCTGCATGAAGCAAGCTATCCTAAACATGAATACTATGACATAAACCTACATGATAGTCTTTTTTAAAAACAACAACAACAAGAGATAGGGAAAGGTTTAAGAACCTATAGGCACACAAAACCTCAGAGACATTGACTGAAACTAGGATCCAGTGAAGAAAAAAGACTAGTAAATATTTCATGCTTTTTTCCTTGATATATTATGTTAAGTGACATTCCCAGTTTCTCTTTTAGCTTTGATGGAGCAAAATAAATAACACCATTAAACAAATCAGTATTAAATATTCAAGACAAATCTGGAATTTCCACAAAGATTAATTCCTCGTGCTTACTTTTATTATAATATGTAAAACTTTAGAGAGAATAAACAGGGTACTGGAAAAGCATGAACTGCAAATTAGGCAGTACATATACTTTTGCCTCTTCATTTTGTGAATGTATTAGAAGGGTCATCATTAGTAATGTTCAGGAACATTATTACCCAAAACATGTAATAATTAGGTAAGACAGTTAAACAAAGAGATTAGAAAAAATGTGTATCTCAGCAGTATAAGATTTGGCTTACACAAGTGCGTAATTTCAACGTAAATTATTTTCCTCCTTGCCTTTGTTCTCATTTCTTACTAGTTGAGTAGTTGTATTGGGGACAGAGAGATTTCCCTAAAGTATATTTAAATAATATGAGCACACACTGGCTAGGAAGATGGTTTATGGCTTTTCTCATGGGACAAAACAGTGATCAACCAAAGCCCCTAAACTGCACTATGCCCAGTTTACAGGCCTGCTTTTTCAGTTTATTATATGTTTCAGCAAATACCATGGAATATCAGCTAATGCAGCAACTATGACGAATACTTTTAGCAGTCACCAGCAGATGCTTAACAAAAACAATCCAGAAAAGAAGCCGAGCCAGAATCTGAAATAAAGGCAAAGTTCTGATAGACCAGGAGAGGACTCAGCTCAAAGAACAAAGAAGATGAATATCTCATGACACAAATATATTCCATCTCCTACCTCAGTAATTATTACTCTTGTGTATTACCCAATAATTTAGAGGGCATTATTTTACAACTACATATTATAAGCAGAAATAAACACATCCAAGTTGGTATAGAATTTCCTTAATACAGTGGCAGCACTCACATATGTTAAGCCATGGCTTGTTTTAAACATTGTTAGTTCAGCAAACGGTGAGCCATGTGAGGTATCATCTCACAGATGAGTAAACAAGCCATAGCTTGTTCCTCCAAAGCTCAAGTTTGTTTTCCAGCTTGATTGGGGCAGGGTAGCCAAACAATTCACAGTTAAGAACAAACCCAGTTGGATTCTGACCCACTGCAAGACATACTGGTAGTTAAAACAAACCATGGTTTTTAAGACAGCAAGTCATGATCAGCCTCCTGGGCTGGATTAACATGTTAACTCAAACAATAGTTATCCCAAACCAGAGGGATGTCCAATAGGTCCAAAAAAAGAACTTTGAGTCTCCCCCCCCCCAAAAAAGCTCAACAACTATGGTCAATACAATGGATAGATCACTGCCAGTTGTTTTTTTAATCGGAGTAGATCACAGTCTCTTGGAAGTTGGACATCCCTGTTCTAAACAAATGCCTTAGTGTTACATGTGAACTATTGGCAAGCAAAGCAAGGCCTATGAGCAGCTACTTGGCCCATAAGGCTTCTGCCCCTGGCCTATGCAAATACCATAAAAGTACCACCAAAATCAACTTCCTTCGAATTACCAGACTGTACATACCTACACTTAGAAGGATGCAGGTATAAGGGAAGGGACAATGGCAAACGGAACAGCACCAAAAGAAAAAAAGGAATCCCAGAAGGCCGGCAGTAAAAAAGAAAAAGGGGACAGGCCAAATACTAAAATGCAATCTGTACGGCTTGGAAATGGGAAAATATCTGACCCTTTCAAACCCTTTTATTGACTTCAATAATGCCCAACTACAATAAAATATAACTAGTCAATTATACAATTATATATACACATTTGGAATATGTGGGTGAAAAAAAGAAGACCTGTCCATATTTCATTCAAATATTCACCTTTGCGGATAGAACTGGATATAAATTGTCACGAAAAAGCTGTGAACTGAGCATTCCTTGTCAGCAGTTCATGCAAAGTGATACAAGGAAAACTTACTAGAGACAGCAACTGTATATTTCTAAAGATCAGATGTAGCTTTTCTTGAGAAAAGGAATAGCTTTAAAAGGGGAAGAAATGCTCTCATTAGCTTCTGATTTCAGCCACAGCTCTTGATCAATGTGCAGAAGTTTGACAGGTGTTCTAAGCGACAAACTTCTCACCAGCTTCTCATAAACATTCATTGCACAAAGAGCTTCATATCAACTGAGGGGGGAGCTTTCACATGTTGCAAGATACATAAAAAATTAAAGATTTCAGTGCTGTGAGGAGTCCTACAGATGCCACATATTTCCAAATGAAATGATAAAAGGAGTTAATCTGAAAGAGAATAAACTATGAGGCTTACAAATTAAGTTGATAGAGTTTGGGGAAGTTAATGGATGAGATAGATGCTAATAAAATATAAATAGGCATCAGCCTGCCGCTGTTATGCTTTGCTGGCTGAGCTCTGCACCAGTGCTCTCACTTAAAAATTGTTCCATGACACAAGAACTGACAAAGGGTGCTAAATCGTATGAATTAATTTGCCACCAACCATTGTACTGTTTATTAAAATGCAAAACAAATTAACATCTACTTGCATCCTAGATCTCAAAACTAAAGAGAGAAAAGAGAATGGCACAATAAGTGGTCTCTTGTTAAGCCGCTGTTGTGTAAAGTTTGGAACTGTGTCAGAGTAATTTTATTATTTTTATTTTTTGGTTTTTGTATTGTGTTATTTATTTTGGAAAGCTCGGCTCAGAAGCAGCATCTGTCTTTCTCTGTAGTCTTGCCTCTTTTTTAGCCAGCTGGGTTGACTGCCTTGATGAAGCTTTTCAAATGATCAAATGACTAAAATTAAAACATATTCTGCAAGATTATTTTCATTGTTCTTCACCACATGTTCACTGAATAAAATACTTCGTAATTGTCTGACTTTTTGTTATCAAGCTGCACTCCTTGCACTTCCTGTCAGTTTTGTTGTAGCAAATTTGGTGAGCACAGAGGAAAGGAGTGAGTGGGCGAGTAGATAAGAAAGTATTTGGTACCACACAGTCTTCAGAAGCAATTGCTCATGTACTTGAAAGAATTGTTCCTTTACAAGTTAGCCTATTACTCAGAAATTACAATATTTTAGAATTAATTTTTTTTGAAGTTTATTTGCCTTTCATTTGTAGCACTCCTTAAAATAAATAAGACAGTCACATACAGCACAAAACACTATCAGAGCCAGATGACAACATATCCCATTAGAAAAGACAAAAGGATAATTACTTTATTTATGAATAGACAGTAATGGTTAGGGAACCAAAATTAGTTGTCACATTAAAAAAAATGAAGGCATTTACTGCTCAGTAGAAAGATCAGTTTATCAATATGTAATAAAGATTTATAGATGCTGCCTGAAAACTGAAAAGATTATCTATTCTTTCCTATCATTTTATAGCTACAGGTCTAATTATAGACCCTTGGCCACCTGTTGCATGCAACTGTAGTTTTATTTTTTGTTACAGGGAAAATTTACACTCGCACATGCAGACTGAGCAGTCTGTCATATTCTCTGTTTCCTCTCTGCATAACACCAAAGTGTGCTTCCTCTCTGCCTAACACCAAAGGGGAAAGTTGTGCATTTTGAAATAAATGTCACGGTGTCTGTTAAGAAACTCCCATCTTTTATAGACAAGCCTTTTCTCTCTTACGAAAATCCTCCCCTGAGATGTGCAGCCTTGCACACATACCTGGACATGATCTTAATAAAACAAATACCGGTATTTGATTTTAACCCTCACCTTAAAAAAATAGAAAAAAGTACTAATCTGCTATTTGGGTTGAGTAGATCTCTTTAAAGTCTGGCCCATTAATCCATGATTTCCATTTTGAACATTAAAAATTTATATATCACAAAAACTTTGCACAAATATTTCAAACAGCTGGCTGACCCCACAGCAACCCTAGTGACTTAGGAGGGTTCAGCATGGTTGCTTTACCAGCTATGAAATCCCTTTCTGCTACTCTCCAGTTTCTCATTCCAATAGCTACTGATCGCGTGACAGATGCAAGTTATGATTTAAAATAAACAGTGATGTTTATTTTAGCTACTAGGCCACTTCCTCTGTATTATCAAGAACTTAAAAGTACTATGAAGACCAAATTTAGGGCCTTATCATAAAGAAGCCTCACAGCTCCAGCATGCTGCCAATTTTAAAGAAATGTGGTATCATAAATTATGCTTTGCCCATTATAAAATCACGATATGGCTCTTATTGTAATAGTTTATCACAGCACAATATCAGGCTCATAAAAAAGCAAATACCCCTACAATAATTACTCTAAAGGATATGCTGACCCTTTTTTAGTTGTGCCTGTATTTCACTGTCTACTCTAGGCAAAAAAGCAGGAAAAGAGGAGTTCATACTGTTTAATTTAATCAAATTGCAATGTTGAAGTCCTTTACTTTATACAACTAGCATTACTTGCTCAAAATAGCAGTTGAGAAAACAAATGCAAGGGATTAAGGGAGCTATAGGTGGAGAGAAACAAGACGTTAAAAAAAGCAACAACTAGGACCTGCACCCCTGCTCACTTCACTCGCAAAAGTTGCCCCCTCCCCCTTAAACCTCACCAAATTTCTGCTCACTGGGCTGGGCTGCCTAACCGCAACCATGTGAACTGCAGTGTGATGACATCCTTAGGAAAATATGTATTCGGAGAGAAATGAGGCACGATTTCAGCATAATGTACTAAGTACAGAAAGTAAGAATGAAGGTCTATGCAGGTCTGAGCAGAAATAAGCCTTACTGATTCTAAGAGGGCTTCTTCCTGATAAAGTGTGCAAAGGATTCCAGGCTGGATCCTCTAAGACACTACAAGTTGCAAGGGAAACTGTTGCTGAATGGGAAGACAGCTTGATATTAGTAAACTTTTTTCAGAAAAAGCTACATGTTCAGCTGTATACAAACCAGCCTACCATCCTTATAAACAATTCATAAAATTCTGTGTTCAAACTGGCCTCTGGAACAAATATATCTGTGAAAAGGGAAGCCTGTTTCCAAGGGGATGATCTCTGGATGAATGAAGTCCTTCTCCATGAGTAGGCCTAATGATATAATTGAGGCTACTTGTAAATCATCATCTCAACAACTGCATTCTCCAATATAGTTTGTCACTTTATGCTTCTCCCTTCACAAGTCCTGTTGATTTCCCTTACCTCTCTTACCATTTTTGAAAGCCTACTCAACCACACACAAAAAACATTCAAAATTGTAAATACTTTTACTTGAGATTGTACCAGAGATGAGGAAAATGGAAAACGGGGATCAAACTGCCCCTAAGATTGGCCAGGGGGAAAAGACTTTAAGAACTGCAGATCAATGTTGTAAACCAGACAAGACATCTGGTGATGTAAGGCAAAGTAAAATGAGAAATTAATTTCATGATGTTCAAACTAAAGTGAATTAAAGGTAAAGGTACCCCTGACTGTTAGGTCCAGTCGCGGACGACTCTGGGGTTGCGGCGCTCATCTCACTTTACTGGCCGAGGGAGCCAGCGTACAGCTTCCGGGTCATGTGGCCAGCATGACAAAGCCGCTTCTGGCGAACCAGAGCAGCGCACGGAAACGCCATTTACCTTCCCGCCGGAGCGGTACCTATTTATCAACTTGCACTTTGACATGCTTTCGAACTGCTAGGTGGGCAGGAGCTGGGACCGAGCAACGGGAGCTCACCCCGTCGCAGGGATTCGAACCGCCGACCTTCTGATCAGCAAGCCCTAGGCTCTGTGGTTAAACCCACAGCGCCACCTGGGTCCCTTAAAGTGAATTAAATATAAGTAAATAGGGGAGAACCCCAAAGACTGACAATAGAAATAGAAACAAAAGGTGAAGCAAAAGGGGAACAATGTACAGTCGTACCTTGGAAGTCAAACAGAATCCGTTTCGGAAGTCCGTTCGACTTCCAAAACATTCAGAAACCAAAGCACGGCTTCTGATTGGCTGCAGGAAGCTCCTGCAGCCAATCGGAAGCTGCAGAAGCCGCACCAGATGTTTGATGTTCGAAAACCGGAACACTCACTTCCAGGTTTCAATCGTCCAGGAGCCAATTTGTTCGGGAGCCAAGGCATTTGGGATCCAAGGTACGACTGTATAGGAAAATGCCTGCTTAACCAGCTACCTCTTCCATCCAATTTTTCCTGACTCTCCTTTCTCACCAAGTCTTTACTAAGGGTCTTCTTGCCCTCTGGAAAGGTTTTTCAGAGTGGACAGAGAGCTGCTGGGGAAGAGATGGGGTGGAGAGCTTCTCTTGCACATGCATACTTACTTGACAACCTCATGCCTATATGCTGAATATTATTTGTTAAAACCATGCAGCCTAGAAGAATTAGCAAATGAGCCAAGTACAGAACACTTGATTGAAGAAAAGCTGTATTGCTCAGCCAATCAAAAGCAAATACATTTTTTTCCTGGCAAATCTGTAACTGACAGTCACTAAAGTTATTTTTTTTCTTCCATGAAAATAATTTCCTCAGCACTTGGTGGTTTACAATAAATCTTAGTCAAAAAGACAAGATTCCCCATCTTCTCTCAGTAGGGAAGCTGTCACCACTTGGTGTAAAAGATTTTAACCATCTGTCTATCATGCAACAGTTGCGTGGGTGTTCCTAAATTCCAAGTATTACAACATGGTCCATTAAAATGAACATATTGGCCATTACGTCTGTATCTTGATTTGAAAATTCACCTAATGTAGTTTAAAAAAAACAAAGCAAATGTCCAAATTATTTATACACCTCTGCAGCAATACAGAAATGTGTGTGCTCTTCTGGACAAATTACTGGGGCTGAGCAACCAGTATCCAGGTAATTGTTCAACTGTAACTAACCTGAGTTAAACTGCTGTGCCTCATGAAATACAGGTCATGCATGCACTAGGATCTGCCAAACACATGGTGCTTCAACACTGGAAGGAGAGATCACTTCCCATACAACAATGGATTAATGATCAGTACTCCCTGTCCACGTCCAAGCTGGCAATGCATCAATGTGAACAAAGAACAATACAATAGCATTTGGTCAGCTTTTCTTCAGACTTATACATCATAGCTGGCAGTTCAGTATATTTGTATTAATAAATTATATAGTCAAAAATGTTTCCTTTCAGGAATTGGACATGATTCCTTTTATTTTTATTGGCATGTTACTTCAATTGTAGTCATCAAAAATTGTATGAATAAAAAATAGTTGAGAAATAAAAAAAACTGCTATGGCTTACTCTCAATCTCCTTACCCTCAGCTATCAGTGAAATGGGAACCACAATGTACTTGATGTGACTTGTCATTACACCATTTCTGCTGTGCACAGGAATGTGACACCTCAGGTTTCTTGCGAAACATATTCTCTTTTTACTGGTGCATATGCATGTGTAAATAGAATTTATACACACGTGTACATACCAACCACAAAAGCTTATTCCACAATGCATTTGATAGCTGTCAGAAGCACCACAAAACCATTATGGTTAAGTGGAAATAATAGTCTTAGCTCAAAGCCGAGTGCTTCTTCTATCACACATAAAACAATGCTCTTGCAAGAAACCAAGGGCAGATTTATTAACTCATCAGAAATCAGAGATAGCAAACGTGGCACCCTCCAGATGTTCTTGGACTCCAAAATCCACTAACCCTAGCCAGCATGGCCAATAGTTAGAGATGGCTGGAGTTGCACCCAGAGGCGGAGCTAGCTGCTCCGGCACCCGGAGCGGCGCATATGCTGTGCACCCAGGGGCAGGGCTAGCCACCCACAGGGGAAGGGAGAGCGTACCAGGGGGTGCGGCCCTCGATGAGCATCCCAGGGAGGTGGGGCAGCGATGTCACCCGCCTCAGGAATGACACCCAGGGCAGACCGCACCCACCACACCCCCTTCCTCCGCCAGTGGTTGCACCAGCGGTGGAGCGTACACTCCTGCCACCTAGGTCATGCAAGTTACAAAATAAATAATCCCTGTGCTGCAAATGAGGATATGTGGTTACATATCCTTATGACCACTGCTCCACAGAAGTATCACTATTTACAGTTATGTGTTCTCTTCAAACCAAAGTGTTGTGCTGAGGAAGACTCCTGCGAAACAGTTTGATTATCCGGGATCACTGTATGCACATTACTACTTGGACATTATTCCATCAGTAGATAAAGATAGACTACTTCTTCTTCAAACGAACATTGTTACATCGTCTCATCTAGAGACTTGTTTTGCTTCCAGAGACTTTTGTTTCATTTTAGATTCACGAGAACGTACTTTGGGTACTTATGTATTACGTTACGTATGCTATGTTTGTATAATTAGAGAGCCAGGAACACTTATTGGTCATTGTGTTGCCTTCATTGTTGCTGATACCTAGGTCATGCATGCAAGGCACGCCTCAGCAGCATCCTCGCATGGCACTGCCCAGCTGAGAAGAGGGACAGCAATGCTGCCGTGACTCTCCTCCTTCTCTCTGCCTCCTGGTTCAGACCTGACCCAGCAGCAGAGCTGCGGCTGGGCATGAGGGAGCTGGCTGCTCCTTCGTGCATGCAGTCCAGTGCAGGATAGGCGCGGCAGCTCCCTTGCACGCCGGAGCCAGGCTCCAATGAGGGAGCCTGTAAGGGTGTGTTCCTGGTTGTGTCTCCTCTCAAAAATGCACCCGGGGCCACGACCCCCCAGCCCCCCCACACACACTACACCCCTGCGTTGCACTCCAACAATATCTGGAGGGCACCAGATTGACTACCCCACTTAAAAACAAAAATGAAGAAAACACATAAAGCAGCATGCAGAAGTAGCTTTCACTGTATTGGGGGCAAGGACAAAGTGAGAGAAAAACTGGGAAGAACAGATATTTCTACTCCCTAAATTACAAAAAGAAACCAGCACTGGAGAAGGCTTCAGAGGCAACTACATGCTTTTTCACCAGCTGCTGTGTGGATGCTTCTTGCTAAAATGTTGTTATGCTTCAAATGATGGAGGGAAACGGTACTAGAGTGTTGCCTTCATAGAAATTATTTTCTTTTTCGCTCTGTATATGCTGTCATACCTGGTACAATCCCTGCCCAATGCAAGAGGCAGTAAACTATAGGATCACATCATAAACTCCTGGGGGAATTATCTTACAAAACTTGCCCTGCGACTAAGATGCATAATAGCCACATCCGCAGTCCTTTGGTAGGAACAGCAGAGTTGACCTACATCACCCTGTATTGCACCATTCTTCCTCCTGTGGGTATATCCAGCTGAGAACGACCTACCCTCTTAATGTCAAACTGCTTAAGGAATGGCATTTGGTAAAACTGTGGATTATTTTCACCCAAGCTCAGTATGTTCGCTCTGTCACTCCGCCCCTATTATCCACTGCAGGCACAATGGATTCAGGAAGGGTTGAGACAAACAGGTTAGATGAAACACTGAATGCAAGGAACTAAAGCTTAGAAATGCTTATTTTCTTTATGTTCACATCTGCTTTCAGAGTAGAACAAGGAAATTAGGTAACTTCCAACTCTGGAAAAAGAAAGAATCTAATCAATTATCATCTGCCAAACCAGCATTTAAGGAGATATGGAACCCCGCTACTACCTAATTCCTAGTGGTAGAAAGTAAGAGAAAGAAATCAGGTAATAAGTAGGTAAACCCAAAGCTGAAACAGAACACGAACCATCTTCTTAATGTAGTGCATCAAAATTATTTGTAGGAAAACGGTTAATCCCTGAGCAACACAAATTGTGTGTTTTAGCACATGTTAAGGCATGCTGGATATGTTTAAAAGCAGGGCTGTCTTAAGCTTATCTTATCTTAAGCTTATCGGGCGCCATGGTGCAAGGATCCCTCCGGTGCCCCCCACCCCCACCTCCACGTTTCCCTCCAGGCAGGCAGCAGCTAGAAATTTGAAAACCAGTGTGCTGCAGACATTAGTTTCAGCCATTGTCAAATAGCTATATTTAGTATGCAAACAAAAAGCATTTGCTTTTATAACCAATGTGGTTATTAACTGTTTAAACTCAACTTCAGCTTCGCCCACCCCAGCAATAATTCCCAAACCACTCCGTGGAGCAAGTCTACTGTGAAGCAACCATCTTAATGACCGGACTCTACAAGCTCTAAGATGCTACATACATTCAAGGCTAAATAAACAGCTCCCAGGTTAGTTTCCCTGAAATTCTAGCCACAGGAGAAGCCAAGACCTTGAATTTTTGAAACGAGGGTAGTTGGCAAGACTCCTGAATAGTTCTCCTAGAGAGTTCAGACTGTGTGTGGAAGTTTGTTTGAGAATCTCTGAAGACTGTCAGGTGTGGAGCAACTCCCCTCCTCCCAAGTGAGCAAGACTCCCCCCCCCCAGCAAGCAAAGAATGTTAATGCCACCTCTGAAGCACTGAGGGCCATTTCTACAAATCCAATAATATCTACAGGAAAAGCTGAAGACCAGCTGGGAAGCTTTTAGCAGCTTGGGTGTAACCTACTGTTGCCTTAGTCCCACAAAAACAGTTGGCTGTAAACATTTCTACCAACTCAAGCCAAGACTTTTAATAAAATATTCCTCTTCCTCTTGTGTATATAGCATCAGTGGGAGCAATTATGTAAACTCTTTTTCACAGCCAATTTTGTATTCTTCTGATTTTCACGGTCTTTTCTTCTTCTTCTTTTTTGGGGGGGCTGTCAATCTATGTTGATATGTTAAAATTTACTTGAATTAACCAAAAGAAACCTTTTTCTTACAGCACAATCCTAACCATGTCTACTCAGAATTGAGCTCTATTGAATTCCATGAGGCTTATTCACAGGTAATCGGTGTTAGGACTGAATCCTTAGTTGGTTTTATATGGAGTTAAACTTTAAAAAAAATTAACCCAAAGTGAGTTTTACACATTTGTAGTCAAAATTGAGCAAAGATGACATAAAGCACTTTAGACTAGGAGTCAAGCCCCCATTTTATTCCTGTTTTGAATCCAACCCACTCTGTTGCTTTCTGTGCAACTCACAACATCTGGATTACATTACAACCCTTTCCACACACACACCACCCTGCCATTCTACTTACAGATATATAAAAACTATCTATAGATTATTATATTTCAGCTTTGTCAGCTTTGGATGATGGAATAAACCCAATATAATTCAACAGATTTAAGCAGAAATTGGTTGAATTTTAAGTAGCATTAAGAACTAACTTGAAACTGGATAAAAACTAGGATTTTTTTATCTCCAAAGTACTATCTGCCATACATCACTGATATATCCTTATTTCTTTTGCTGTATAATTTAACCATACCCACTGACTTTATAACAGATACCCCCAGAACAATTCCCTTCTTATCCAAACAAACAAAAAATACAAATGAAAGTTTAATGCTAGAATTAAGGAAAGTGCATTTGTTGTTAGTTTGTCTTCAAGAGAATTACTACTAGAAAAGTCATAAATCTAAACTGTGTTAATGCAAACAAAGACTTTTTCCACTTGACTATATGCTCAACCAGTGAATGTGACCAGTGACCACCTCATTTGTTAACAAGTTATTTTTAACACTGCACATTTTGAAAAACAAGTGAGGAAGAGGAAATAGCACTGAATGGGCCAGGAGCAGTGTAGCATGCACAGACTTGCATTAGATTTAATTTTAAGAACAGTACTAGTCAAATTTTAGTTATATAATAATAATAATAATAATAATAATAATTATTATTATTATTATTATACCAAGCCCATCTGGCTGGGCTTCCCCAGCCACTCTGGGTGGCTTCCAACAAAATATTAAAATACAATAATCAATCAAACAGTAAAAGCTTCCCTAAACAGGGCTACCTTCAGATGTCTTCTAAAAGTCTGGTAGTTGTTGTTCTCTTTTACAATTCTCGGTAGTGGCGCCCGCCCTGTGGAACGCCCTCCCAGCAGAGGTTAAAGTGATAAACAACTATCCTACATTCAGAAAATACCTGAAGGCAGCCCTGTTTAGGGAAGTTTTTAACCTGTGATATTTTGATGTATTTTAATATCTGTTGGAGGCCGCCCAGACCCAGCCAGATGGGCGGGGTACAAATAAAATTATTATTATTATTATTATTATTATTATTATTATTATTATTATGTTTCAATATTGTGTTTCAAGAGAATGCTCATTGATGAGCAGCTATATAATAATAATAAATCAATTAAAATGTGAGGACAAAATATGCTGTTATTTACATAATGCACTGAGTATGCAGAGATGAATTTGGGGTCAGAAATAGCATGCTGGCTTGCACATCCCTTTCCCGTTTCTTCAAAGAAAAGTTGATTAGTAGCAGTATATTGTGTACTGGAGTCCAAACAAATGTTCACACTTTAAGGAACTGCAAGCACCTATATGTTATCCTACTTAGCTAGTCAAAAAAATGATAGCTAGCTCCCTGTTAAGCATACACTAGAAACCTCCAACTTCTGTCCCTGGGGCACCTATGATGGCTGATATTTTACACAAAACAGGAATAAATATCAAACCTATTTTACAGTTGGAAAAGCATCATAAGGCAGAGCATGATACTATGTCAAATAAATGGACAAAAGTTTTATGTTAATATTTTCTCTGCTTATTTATCCATATTCCTTATCAACATGAACCACGATAACTATCCTAGATAGGATGTTTTTAAAATCTAAAAATAAAGAATAGGCTTACCATCACTTAAAGTTGTAAATTCCAGGAAGTGATATTCATAGAAAATGTCTATTTTGGTTTCTACTTGAGGCCTCTTCAAAGTTGAATAGATGTTACCAGGCCGCTTTTCATCATGTTTTTCCAACTTGTTCAGTCCGCAACCCATTGCAAAAACTGGTGACAAAAAGGGATGGGAAAAACACTAGTTAGTTCAAAGTATATCACCCGCCATGAATAGTCTGCTTGGAATCACTGTATTTTCTGTAAGACTTGAAACAGCATGATTTAGGTTCAGACATTTAGGAGCTATATGTAATCTAATACATCAAACACACTTCCCATTTAGAATGAATTGTAATTATTTGTTATAGTTACAGCTCTCAATTTTTGTTATGCCCTACAAAACAGTGTAAAACATATCCTCAATTTGTTATATATGTTGTAAAATAAATAAACACAACATAATACTTTGAAAAATGCTGTAAGCCTAGAACGCAAAGTACCTATTACACATATACAGTAGACTTGCCAAGATGTGACACAGATGTAATGTAGTAACTTGCAGCCCACCGTTTGTACAGGCTCTTAAACACTCTCTCCACGATTTACTGTAAACAATAATTTACTGTTACATCAATATGATTAATGTTAACTAGGATTGTCATTGTAACTATGGTTTCAAGTGGGTTTACAAACCATGACAATGAGGGCAATCCTAGACTGCTTTAAACGTATTCACACCCATGCCAACCAATTAAACAGTTAAGGAAACCATGGAAGGTAGGGCAAATGTGCACATGGGGAGAGGATACGAGTCCGCAGCTTTGCAAACCACTGTTCACCCCATTATGTCTGCACTATGCCTAGTAATGAGATTCTGGTCACAGCAAACAAGAAATCAGAGTATCCTTACTCATCTTCAGTTCAGAACAAGACCAAGAATAAGCAAACACTGGAAACCAACACATGTTAAGTATTAGGAATATTCGCAGTTTTCAGCAGCGGTGCCAACTTGAATAAAATAAGGGGGCAGGTAAGCCCCACCCTGCGTAATTGATCACATGATGTGGTGCACGCACACCATTTGAATGGCAATGCCCATCAACTTGGGGAGCAGCCCCCTCAAACATTTTATTGGGGGGACAATGACCCCTCAGCCCCTAGGAGTTGGCTCCTAAGGTTTTCAACATGAATAGTCTAAATATGCATTTTTATGCCATTCAAAACTTAAAATCTAATGGGGTTTAGTTTCTAGAAAAGGAAATGGTTTGCTACAGATTGACCTATGAAGGAAACGAACTGCTAGAAACTATATCAGAACATTTTTAGGGATATTGTTGTTGTGCAAGTACCCCATCAATTTTATCAAAATAGTCTTACCAGGATGTTACAGAACCACAGTTGCACAGATTTGAGATCCTGTCCCCCGAACAAGCAAAAGCTCTGCCAGAACCTAAACACTTGTGCAAGGAAAGGAGCCAAAATTACGCCAGATCTTTTAAACCAATTTTCTGAAAAGACCCACACAAGTGGCTGTTGGTAGGAAAAGGAGCATGAACTTACTAAGCATATTAAAAAAACTTACTGAACTTACTGAGCATATTAAAAAAAGATCATTCTCTTATAAGTCACTTACACAAATCTTGGAAGACCAATAAGCTTGCACAGAACCAAGGAGTGAAAGGCACTACCAGTTCTGGCCAAAGTCTGGATCTGCCCAAATCAGGCTGATCTGGGTGGATCCAAGCTTTGGATGGATCAGGTTGAGACAGCCGTAGATTGCTCTGGGTTAGATCAGCCCACCCAAAGCAATCCAGGGCTCTCAAAATGCTATGGGTGATCAGGCAATTGGTGGGGGTAATTGGTAAGGAGGAGAACCAGGCAGCCTATCCAAGGTTTAAAGAGCAGCACAGGGCTGTTTGCAAAAGGGCTTTGAAACAGCTCTGCACTATGCTTTGGCTATGTATGCTTGTGCCCTTTAAGGGAATATGCTCACACAGCCAAACTTAACTCTCTGCTCACCAGCTGCTGAGTGGAAGGTTCAGTCCCGCTTTATGCAATGTGTTGGCGGCATAGGAGCAAAGGAGATATGCATCTCCTTCCCACACCAACTGTATCTTTAATTAGGATTTTTAAACCATGATTAAACATGCAGTTGGGTGGGGGAGGCAAGCATCGCCTTCTCCACCCACCCTTCCCAACTGAATGTTTAATAGGGTTTTAAACCCTAATTAGGGAATAGGGCTGGCCCCTGAATGGATTTGCACCTCAAATCCAGGACAATCCAAAGTGGTGGATTGGGCCCCAGACTGGATCGGGGTGAGGAGCTTGCACATCCCTAACAACTACACAGAGTAAATTCATTGAATGTACATTACTAACTTAAATTCATTAATTTCAGTGGGTCTACTCTGAGTGGAACCTACTTGAATGCCCAAACCATTTTTAAACTCCAAATACTATAGCACAAGCTCTCTTCTACTGTATATACCGATGGAGGGGGAAACTCATATTTTATTTAGATTAACAAATTACTCCTCCATGAATGCAATGATCTTGAGACTCTTAAATCATTCATATGTTCGACCATATGGATAAAACAAGACGGAAAATCTATCTCTGATTGTATAACCGTTAACAGAATTAATATAAAGATACACATGGAGCACCAATTTTGAATGAATAAGCAACATAAAGGGCTACAATTGAATTATTTCTAATGCCTCTTGGGTGATGAAGGAGGGTCACAACAAGAGCAGAACATTGTCTTCCCTCCCTCTGAGATTTAAAAATGAGAATACTCATCTCAGCAATCAGCCAACTCTGAAATCCTTCATTTATCATTTCCAAGACACACTGGAAACTAGTTTGAATTATTTCTTTCTAAAAAACTTTTAAAGCAATAATTTAAATATTTACATAGTTATATTGATATTAGTCCACTAAGCATTAAACCAAAATTTAATACATAAATACATACAGCTTCAGAGATGGCAGGATGGGAAACTTTTGTTCCATGAACTTCCTTAGGACCTTAGCCATTAAGTTTGCAATGATAGTGTAAAGTGAAATTTCCCAGAATCGTTATGTAGTTTATATACCGGTATCATATTGGAGCTACTACAGAAAAATCTGGAAAAACTGCAAAAGGATTAAAGAAAGTTTCCACAATAAAGAGGAAAATCTTCTAGACCGAGGGAGGAGGGCACAGAACCTCAGGCAGGGGGCAGGAATGTTGCCCCCAAGCCTCTCTATCTGGCCCTTGAGACTCTCCATGCAACACCCTTCCTCTTAGGATTCACTCGTTTCTGGTACTGCTTCATACCCTCCTTAGTCAGTTCCAGACAACTTATGTATTGAACATTAATCCTGATATATTTATTATTATTATTATTATTATTATTATTATTATTATTATTATTATTATTTTGTACCCCACCCATTTGACTGGGTTGCCCCAGCCACTTTGGGTGGCTTCCAGCATATATAAAAACATAGTAAAACATTAAACCTTTAAAAGCTTCTCTGTACAGGGTTGCCTTCAGATGTCTCCTAAAAGATATATAATTACTCATCTCCTGGCATCTGATAGGAGAGCATTCCACAGGGTGGGCGCCACTACCGAAAAGGCCCTCTGCCTGGTTCCTTGTAGCTTTACACGGAATACCACGCTAGCTCACACTGCTGTGTAAAAATCCACCAATGAGGAGTTTAGACAACATTACATCAAACAAACGTTACTCCACACTTCCTTTTACATTCCTTAAAGCAAAAAGTTGAGTTTTGGAGGGAAGCAAGTTTGTTGCATAGGAACTCCAAATCAACTTTAGTTGTACAACCTGAATTTGCTGGTATGTGACTGAATCCTGCTTGTATTTAAAAAATAAAATAGTAGTTTGGAAACACCCCTTGAGCATTTTTGCCTGGCTGGAACTCTGAGAATACTTCTCACTTGCTTGCTAGAGGACAGAGAAGAGTGTGTGCAGAAACTAGCCTATTGTAAAAAAAGATAACAATTGCATTTGTCCCACCCACTTTCACCCTTGACCCTGCTCACCACCAGCATGCAGCCCCTGGCAGATAGCCCAGATGGGAATGCGGCCTTTCAGCTGAAAAGGGTTCCCTGGCCCTGCTAGCCCTTGTTGTCATTAGCTGAACAGTAACATCACCTGTCCCTGCCAAACCTACACAGCCACGTGCTCCTGATTGCTCTGCCCAAGAATAAAAAGACCTTTATTTCTGGTGTTTTGTTATTCAAATGTAACTCAGATAAGGGTGCCAGGGACCACCCCACTGCCCCTGATATTTTCCTCCTCCGTGGATGCAGGATCCATGAAGATAACTATGGCTAACTATAACTATAACCATGGATAACTATGGCTATGAAGTTAACACCAAATACATTACTTCTGGTAAATGACTGACCATAGCTGCTAGAGGGCCATGAAAATTTGTGTCCCAGGCTTTTAAGACTCATCTACCTATGTACTATCTGGAACTAAAGGGGTGTACTGGTTGCCAGATGTGATTTCCCCCCCCCCCCGGCTCTCCTACCCCACTACTTCCTTTTTTCATACCTCACCCAAGATTACTTGAATTGAGCAATTTACATGGTACTACAGATGCCGTGCTAATGTCTAAATTGTACTATAAAAATATATACACAATGATAAATAAAAATACATATGTATATAAATATATCTTGGCTGTTAGTCCTGGGGGACCTGCTCCTTGCCTTGCAGGGCTTTTTCCACCTGGTCTGGGAGTGCAAGTCCCTGACTGACTCCAGCTACAAAAAGCAGAGGCTGTTGAAGAGGGTTGAGACTATCTTGGCAGTCTCTAAGTTCAGACCCAGGTCATTAAGCCTGAGCTTCCACAGCTGCTGCCTGCCATGAACCAGCATTGGCAGGACTAGCAGCAATAGCAGCAGAAATGTTATATTTGTATGATAACATTTTATATTTGACATCCTTTAGTAATGTTTTCTTTTGGAATGCTTAAGATAATTTTTTTGTTTTTGTTAACATTTCTGCGTTAAATGTGGATTCTGTAGTTGACTTCCTTTGTAATGTTTTATTTTGAAATCTTTAAGATAATATTTTAGTTTCCTTTTGATTATGCTGCTTTGAATGTGTAATTTGTACTTTACTTTCAAAAAAACGCCTGAGATACAGCATATTGCCTTGTAAGTCAGACAACAAGTGAATGGTCCAGCCAAGCACCACCACATCTCTACTGTGTACCCAAGTCCCAACCAGCAAATAGCAACATAGCTCTCCTACTACCGTGTGTTGTATTATAATTTGATGTTCTGGTCAATTTAAGTAGAACTTAAGAGACTGAGCAATAATGACCAAACTAGATGAATATTCACATGACTTCCTCACATGTCAATGTTCAGATCATCAAATCTGGGACTGAAAGGTTACTTTCGTGTAACTGCCCCATGCTTCCAAGGCACTTCTCCTTTTTCTATGCCACAGAGCCGAGTCATACACATTTATCTCCATCAATTCGCCTGCACATTTAACTACTCATGCTGGTCTACTTGCATAAGTAGTATTATATCAGACCACCTTTAATGAGGTAGGGATTCTACAATGGCCTTTCATGGCAGGAAGCCAGTGGTTTAGTCTTTGCTTGTTTGGCGCAAAACAAACCCCAAGCAATGGTTTGCATGTAACACTAAGTCATTGCTCTGGTTTGCTTCCTCCCAATGCAACAAAGGGATAAGAGAGCAGGTGCAATTTGAATACTATACACCAACACGGTATACCAACACAGTTGCTTGTTCCCAGTAAGCCATAGTGTGTTTAACTCTGTTTTATAGTTACATATCGACCAAGCCAATATGGAAATCACTGGTTATAAAAGAAAGTTCATGATCCCATCAGTTTCATCTTCTGAGATTACACCAATCATCTAAGCACACAACTTGCACAAGGAGTTAGATGCAGAAGAGAGAAGGCTGAAGAACAAGTATGAACTTTCAGATGAAGCAGCAATGACAATGATGAATAAGACAAAACTCATGCAAGTTGTCCCCTACTAATTTGCCTTGTCCACATCTATTTCCAAGCTTTCTTGCAGATTAGATTTAATTCTTTACACTGTATTATATTACAACAAGCCAGGTGACTCATAGTTCTACATAGAAATTCATTCTCTGCTCTGGTAATAATGTTTTGGATACTGTCCTGTGGGTGGAAGGAAGGAAGTATGTAGAGTTCAGAGCACAAATGCTAAACTTGTGGAGAGCTTTACAGCAGATCATAAGTGACTTTCTATTCTCCGTTAAATAGATACATGAGCTGCAGTCTTGGGAGCAGAGCAAATAGAACAAATCTACATCAACTCTCATCTATTCACAAGTATACAGGAACGATCAAGTCTGCAAAATAAATGAAGAAAAATGAACATATAAAAAGGCCTAGCACAACAGGTTACCTAGATAGAGAGCCATCATGATTTTCAGGGGTCCACAATTTTGCTTGGCTTTGCTGTACTGTACAAGATAAAAATTGTAGCCTCCAGCTCTAGGCCCCACCCCATGCCCTGCTATTCTCAAGGGAAAGGATGGGTGGGACTGTGTGCTGTTCAGCATTGCTGCCCAAAAGTCCACAGGGTGCCTTCAGGGTGTCTCCAAGTTGGAATGGAAGCTGGCTGCTCATCAGGCTTGCTAGCAGGTAGTACCACACTGCCATTGTGAGCGGACTTGCTGAAGCCTGGTGATTTTGAACTTCAAGTTTGCCAAAGGCCACGTCTAGTTAGGATTAAGTAGTGCAAGGTATTCCACAAGCCTCAATAGAGACATGGAACAGTAGCACTGAAGCTCTGCACTCCTCCACAAAACAAACAAACAAACAAACAAAAACAGCGAAGAACAATTACAAGATGCTATGTCAATGTGTTTAATGGTTAACCCAACAACCCTCCCACGATAGTTCCAGGAACTGCATTACATAGACACTTGCAGCAGCATTGTTGCAGTATAGTTATGCTGCATCAATTATGCAAGCAACAGATTAACTTGCATTTCTAAAGTGATATGGAAAATAGGAGTGAAAATAGGTGGGGGGGTAATAAAGCTTTCATACTTGAAGCCACTATGCAGAATTTTCCTCAACATTTGCCATTCATTATTTGGTTTTAAGCTGTTTTTTAAAAAGTAGTTTTTAATCAATGTTCTATATTTGTTGTTAGCCGCCCTGAGCACGGTTTTTAAATTGGGAAGGGCGGGGGATAAATAAAATTTATTATTGTTATTATTATTATTTAGTTATGACTAAATATGGCCCTCCAAATGTTGCTGAACCACAACTCCCATCATCCCTGACCATTGCCATGCTGGTGGGTGATGAGAGTTGCTGTCCAACTATAGCTAGACTTTAGCCATCCCTGGCTTATACACATGCACATATATTCAAAGCTATGTTGTTTCCCCACCCATGTCATGATAGGCAGAGAACACCACAGCTCAAGTGCTTCAAAACAACATTTTTTTCCTGGTATTTTAAAGCTGAATTTGTCAGATGCCTGCCCCAAGTAAAAGTAGCAACAGAAATTAAAATAACATTTGGAGATGCTAGCAAATGTAGTCAAATCTGTGACCAATAGGATTGTGTAGCAGTAATACATCTTAGAGCTTATATCCCAATATAAAAAGCTGACGCTAATAGATTGGAAACTACTGTGTAGAAAAAGGCAAATTTAACAAGGCTGCCCCAGATCCTGCACATTTTACAAGGATTAGAAGTGTCAACACTACTTCAACTACGTTTTATAGGTCTTTGCAGAAACAGAAACAATTTCTCTCTACTACATATATTGATTGGTAAACATTCTAATTGTGAATGCAATCCTCTGCACAGCAATACTCTTATTGTACTGTTTTGATTCCAACAGAATTTAAACAGCCTAAAACATAAGCAGTATTGCAGCCTGTATTAATATAATATACAAAACAGTGATTAGTCAAAGGAAGGCAAGTGGAATAACTTTTTGTTTAAATTAAATAAAATGACCATTAGATTTTACAACTAAAGACTTTAACTTGCAATACAGTATAATTAAATCTTAGCTGAAGCAAATTCTTGAGTGGTTCTTTTTTTTTAATCTATCACCCAGTTCACTCAGCTGGCTTGATTGTTCAGCACTGCCTTGCAGAAAGATCTAGTTCAATTTGTTGCCCCAGATGGGATTAGAAAGTGCTGCAGAGTTACCATGCTGACTCCTATGAAGGAATCAATGTTGCCTTACATCACTTAACGGCAACCCTCTGGCCAATCTAAAAGCATCACACATGAGCTCAAAGGGGAGTCCTATTCAGATTCCATTTTTCAAAAGACTGTGATGTACTGAGAGCCTCAAGAGTCGGGACACCTCCTGGTTCAGAAAGGGATGCAATGAACTGGTGGGAGGAAATATACTATAATTTTCATTTTCCAGACAAACATTCACATGCAGCCAAAAGCATTATTTTATTCACATATTTGCTATGTCACCAGAAGATCTAATATTATTGTTGCCCCATTAATGCCTAACAACATTCTATCTGGGAAACAAAAAAAGTGCATATGCAATGCAAACATTATTTCAAGACAGAACATCATTTGAGCAGAGAAATCTATTATGACCCCTTATATTTAATGATTCTATTGAAAAGCGTTTATAGCATAAAGAGTAAGTGAAGCTTGCAGCAAGATGTTGCAATGTTTGCTAACCTTCTAACAGGAATGCTCATGTTCAGAGTTTCAGCCAGCAAGCTATGTCCCCTCAGTTTTTTTTCTTTCCAGCTGACCTTCAACTTTCTGTGGCTACTGGTCCTCATTGTGCCATTGTTGCTGAGGCTGTTTTAGAGTTTGTTGTACTTCTGCAAATGGGGGGGGGGTTCCTCTTCTGCTTCTCAGTGCCCCCATCTTGACTCAACTTTTGTTGGAATTTTATCATTTCACAGGGAATGATATCCCAACCTATGGAAAGCATTTCCTTCGCTCATAGAGTTATCTGCAAGAAGCTCTCCTCATCCTCACTCACTTCAATAAAGATTCCTTGCTACCAGAACCAGAGTGCTATTAAACTATTTTATAGATTTCAATGCTAGGTTCACTGGGATAGCAAAAGTGGAGACAGGCAAGATGGTAGAAAAGGGAGAACATCTCCCTTGGGGTCCCTTCCAACTCTACAATTCTATAATTCTAATAAATTTTATACCTGCACCCACTCAAGTGAAATGTATTTGCGGCCAAAGAAGCCATCTTAAGCAGTTGGAATTTTTTTCAGCTCTTCCTTAATTCAAATCATTGTTCATAATACAGTACACGTACGAAACCTATCTATTGGAATCAGTAGCTCATGCCAAAGACAAGAGGGCACTATTTATCCTATATGCCAATCACAAAAAGTTGTTGGTTATAGAGAAGCTTCTCCTATCAGGCAAAATGAGTACATTTACAGTATCATGTCAAGTGTGTTCTGAAAACACTTTAAAAAGTCCCTCCACAAAAAAGCTAGTTAAGCATGAAACTGCGAGACAACCAAGTGCTGTCATGTCTCAGGGCCTTACCTGGTCTATCAATGACCTAAATTAGCAGTCTGTGTGGTACAACCACAACATCCTTTAGCTATGGGGTGGTTTTGTTTTTGACACTGAAAAGATGGTGTTGGATCCAGATGTAATCATGCTTCAAGTAGACCCTTTGAAATCAATAAAACTTAACATTAGTGATAACTAACTTAAGTTCCATTGCTGTCAATGAGTCTACTTAACGATTTAAGTCTTGATCCAATCCAGTTTTTGCTGTGCGCACCTCTAAAGAAATATAGAGCTGGCTTTTAAGTCTCTCTCACTCACACAAACACACACAAAACTTTACCTATTAAATGTATCTCAAACAAAGCAATGCCAGACTCAAACATCAGCAAATGCTGTGCTGGTACTGCCTAGTCTGGACTAGGTCAGGCTAAAAACAAGGAAACAAAATGGACCAGTTTTAACTTTTTGGAGGTTTTATATTTTTTTGAAAAGTAAATGTGTGAATGCTCATTTGCTTGATGGAGGCTAAGCAAAAGCCAACAGCAGCCTCTTGAAGGGGGATGGAGAACCTGTGGCTCTCTAGATGCTGTTGGACCAACTCTCATCATCTCCCAGCCATCATGGCCAACAGCGAGGGGTGATGCAAGTTGTAACTCAGTAACACCTGGAGGGCCACAGGTGCTCCATGTCTACTCTAGACAGGCTGAAAGGTTCCCACTGGTTTCATGAAACTTGGGCTAACAGTCTCAGGCTTTGGCTCCGAAAGTTCATATTTATTTTTCCTTGTTGTGGAAGTTTATGGATAGAGTTATTCCCAAGACCTTTCAACTGACATCCAGCACTTTTGATGAGACCCTCACCAGAAAAGGCATCAAAGCAGAACATGTACTTCACTGTCTCGTTATGATTCATGAGAGACTTTCACAGGGATGATACCAAATGACAGTGAAAGACAATGTTTCCACCCAACATTTCTGCCTGTCCTTTCAGCTTATACCACCCACTGGGGAAATATAACATCTTTAGCTCAAGCTGCCTGTGGCAAAAGATTAAGGTTAGTGTATGTGCGTGCACATATGCATGTGTGAGGGAGGGAGGAGGAAATTAAGCCCGCATTGTTGCTGTACACCAGTAAATGTGGTACATTTTACACTTATTGATGACATTCCCTCTCTCTCCATTTGTTTTTCGCAGGCTTTCTAATCTTCACCTAGCAATGTATTCCAGCAACGGGTGTGGGCACACCTCCGAATTTACAACATCCAGCAGCTTAAATAGAGAATACAAACACCCTTGCTTCAATGCCCCCTTCTTATAGTTGCAGTCTGTTAAAAATTAAGGTACATGGTACAGATAGAAGAGGACCATTTCCCAGAAACTTCCAAAAGAGACAGAAATGCAAGAACACAGCCCAAACACAAGCACCTTCCTCCCACTTTTTGTTTTTACCTACCCTAGATCTTTCAATAGAGACAGGAAAGCAGCAGAGACCGTTATCAGTCCTCCTAAAGCAAATGGGTTTCCTCCTGCCTGAGTGAGAGAGGCTTCTTCCCAAAGACAGCAAACATGCAAAGCAGGCAGGCAATCGGACCACCTCGTTTCTCTCAGGCGCGCATCTGGTTCGACTCCGGATTCCGAAAAAAACGGAGGGGTGGAATCCTTGGCTCCACTCCGAAACGGTCGGCCCGTTGCCAGAAGCGTTCAGTCAGTGGAAGGCGGAGTTTTTTGCGCCAACGTTACCACTATTATTACTACTATTGTTATTATTATTATTATTCTCCAGAACAGGCAAGGTCGTCCACGGCGCTGTTCCAAAAGCGCTCACACCTGGCCAGCAGGGTCGGGTGGGTGGGAGCTGAGGATAATGATCATAATATCACTTACCCGTTACCTACCTATCAGACACGCACACTTTCCTCTCCCGCCTAACGGTCTGATCTGAAGTTTGGCGAGGCGCTGTAAACGCCTGCCAAAAGAAGGAATCCGGATCAACGAAGGCGACGATGCGCCCAAACCGCCTGCCTTGGCTGCCCCCTTCCCCTCACGACAACCTACCTGAGAGGTTGCTCCGGAGGGTCTTCCCCCCCCCACACACACCTGGGGCTCGCTCCCCTTCTCCCTCCTGGAGGCCGAAGCGAATCGACTCCTTTCACACGCCGCGCCTCCCTTCGTTTTTCTCTCTCCCTCACAGCCCGAGGCAGGAGCCCGCCGAGCAGCCGCTCCCCGCGCGCTTCATCACCACAGCCGCGAAGAAAGTTTGCTCCTCTCTGGACGGGGCGGGCGGGCGGAGGGGCTGGCTTGGCGGCGCTTCAGCAGCAGGGGCAGCCGCCGGAGGAGGTGCCGCCGAAGCGGGACTGGGAGGCGCCTCGTGTCGGGCGGGGAGCGGCGGGCGCAGCCCCTCTCGCTCGGCCCCGGGGGGATCCGAGGCACTTCCTCTTCCTCCCCCCACCCCACCCCGCGAGAGAAAAATGGAGCAGAGGCGAAGCAGGGGGACGACGACGACGCCTTCCAAGCACGCCGGCAAGAAGTCAGGCTCCCAGAGCAGGGCTCCCCGCCCGGCCATTTCTCCCCGCCCAAAATCTGAGATTCCTCCCAGAGTTGCTACGGACGAGAAGCGCGCGGCCAATCCTAATCCTGCTCGTGGGGGATGAGCTCGCCTCCAGGGAAACACGCGCAGCTCTCTGCGCTTATCCTTTATATTTGTGGCCCTTTTGCTGCTGCACATGGGGGGCCGATTTCTTGCTGCCCCTGAGTTTGGTGGAAGATAAAATACGAGCTGGCCACATGTTACTGAAGCATGGGTGTAGCGGGGGGGGGACAATAAAAAGACGTAGCAAACTGAGGTTCTGCCCCCCCCATAAAAGGCCTGCCCCCCCAAAAAAAAAATCCTGGGTATGCTCATGTACACCTTGTATTTTATATTTCACGTGGCCTGCTTAGGTAGGCCTGTGTTGCCTGACACACCCTTCAGAGCCCCTTTAGAGTGAATGTCGCCCCTGAAGCGACTACCTGGGTCAAGGTGGGCAGGGGCTGCTTGGGTGTGGCACCTTTGCCCTGTAAACTGTTCAGCGGGCCCTCCCCAAATCGACAACTGTCTAGGCCCCTGAAGAGCCTGTCCTGAGAGCTCAGACGCTCTTGAGTCTGCTGCTTCAAACCATGACAGACGCAACACGGAGAGTTGGTGTGGTGCAGTGGTTAGAGCGCTGGATTCAGGCATGGGGAGACACATGCGCTGGGTGACCTTGGGACCGTCACTATCTCTCAGCCTAACCCGCCTCACAGGGTTGTTGTGAGGATAAAATGGGCGAGACGGAGAGTAATGCACGCCACCTTGAGCTCCATGGGCAAAGGTGGGATATGAGTGTAATAAATAAATAAATAAATAAATCCAACACGCTCCTTCACACCCTGTCTCCTAACCACCAACCCTTCTCTCCTTGCTTCTTTTCTCTTGTTAAGATCATAAGAAGAGCCCCATGGCCCATCTCGTCCAGTTTCCTGTCCTCACAATGGCCAACTGGATGCCTGTGGTAAACCCACAAGCAGGATCTGAGCATAAGAGCATTCCCTGATCCTGGGATTTCCAGCAGCTGGGATTCTGGTTCCTTTGGAATTGCAGCTCCTTCAGCACCCTGGTCTAGGGTCAGGAAACCTGTGGCCAGCGCCGGATTTAGGGTAGTGTGGGCGATTCTTCCACACAGGGCACCAAGCCTAAGAGCCGCTATTAGTAGTAGTAGTAGTTGTTGTTGTTGTTGTTGTTGTTGTAGTAAAAACACATATTTATACAGGTACCTACTCAAATGTACCAAAATGAATTATTGTGAAAATAATAAATATTAGGAGGGCATGCCAAGTATTGTCCTCCCTCAGGGGGCCATATTACCAAAGTCCACCAGTGCTGTGGCCTCAGACTACAACTGACTGCAATACAATTCTTACTACCTTGACCATGGCCTGAGGTTGATGGGAGCTGGAGTCTAGCATCAGGTTCCCAACCAGTGAGTAGCGACTAGGGCAGGGTAACCTGTGGTACTCTCAAGTGTTGTTGGACTCCAACTTCCATCAGCTGCAGCTAGCATGGCCAACGGCCTAAGAAGATAGGCAGCATTTGGAGGGCTACAGCTTAGCCATCCCTGATGTATAGAACTGCAGGCTAAAAATGCTTTTCAGGAGCATGAACAGGGAGCCTACAGCCAGTACTATTGCTTCCTGTAGTTACAATTAATTTCAACTCGCTTATTACTACCACTTGTCTTTTGCTTCAGATATAAGGAGGTAGGTGAAGGTGCAGAGTTAAGGCACAAAATCACATTGTCTCTGCAGGGAAAAGAGTATTAGTGAGCCTACTCTTTAGCATGGATGTAGCCAGGCTTTTTGTTAGAGGGGGCAGAGCCTCATATTTGTATTGATTTGGGAGGGGCAGCTGCCCCCCTGCCTCCCCTTGGCTATGCCCATGCTCTTTAGGCTTGTCATCTTACTAGCCTAGAAGTTAACAACTGAATTCAGCCTTCTTTCCATGAGATAAGTCCTAGTCCCTTACAAACTGCTTAGATACTCAAGTGTGTAGGAAACATGTTGCTTTCTATTCTGCCTATATGGAGGAAAGTGGGTCCTACCATTTGTAAGTGGGTTTTTTTCCCCCTCATATGGCACATGCTATGCTACCAAAACCACTTTATATTTATCACCTGAAGAGCACTATTTGAATTTTTCTGCTGCAGGTACCAACATGTCCTGGACCATGGCTGATACACAAAACAGAAAATTACAAATTCTGATTCAAAACAGGTTTACTCAGAAGCAAGTTCTGCTCAGACCCACAGCGCTTGTAAGTAAAATGTGTTTGGAACTAGCCTAAATGCAAGGCTGTAACTAGGATAGGATAGACTGTACGATACTCTCACTTTACATAATAATTACCATCTAATTAGCCTTTCTAACCTTGCTGTCATGTGCTATAAAAGACTAACTATATAGGGCACAGGCTCTTCTAAAGGTTTTTACTTGCTGCCACCTCACAATAGAAAGGAAGCTGCATTGAAGGCTTATTGAGGGATAACAGGTCTCATTTGCAAATAACAGATAATCTAAATTATGCTGCCATCTAGCACAAAATAGAAGGAAAAATAAAAAAGCTGCCTAAAGGGAACACATTTAGAAAGAAGAGCATAAAACAGGCTCATGTCCTTCATTATGAAAACACTGCCAGGGCGCATACATTTTCCAGTCATTTTACCATCTGACTTTTTATTCTTATTATCTATTTTCTTCTTTCTCCCCTTGAATTTTCCTTTTGTGTTTGCACTGTTTTCCTCTCTCACACTCTTCCTTTACCTCATCATTTTTCCCCACTCATTGACTTGTCTAGCTTTCTGCCTATGCGAGAAAGCAGCATGCACTCCCAACAGGGGGGCCATATAATTGCACAGGTTTTTGATAGTGGCGTTAAAGCATCTGAGGAAGAGCGAAAGTGCAGCCTTTTCAGTATATTATTACAAGAAGTCAGGTCAGCAGCACTTCCAGCTCCAATCTCATGGGCACTACACCAGTGGCTTCTAATATCACCCTGTGGATGGTTTTTAACATCAAAGGTGAAATTTGAGGACTATCTAGAGCATCAAAGCTATTAAAAGTTAAAACTTAAGAGATGTTTCCTAAAAATAAAGTGGATATATCATACCAAAATGAAGCTATTTATTGTGCACTTTATTTAATTCCTGGTATGAAGCACAATTTGGTCAAGCTTTATGTGATTCAAAAGACAATATAGTCCACGGATAATAATGTTATCAGCAGCTACATAAAGAAATCATGTGTCGTAATAGTTACAGACGGAACTGGGTCTGAAATCTGCAGCACTTTTAGCCCTCACACACTGTATTTTTTGTAGGAGAGATTCCAGCACATACCGGGGGACTTAGGTTTGCACAATTAAAATGGATTAAAGCGCTCCATCACCCTGGCAGAACAGATTCACTTTTAAAAAGAAGCAGATTTTTTGAGGTTAGGCAAGTGATGGAGAAATGCATTGGAAGTGTGGAATGTAAGAATCAGGGCCGGACCACCCATGAGGCAAGGTGAGGTTAGTGCCTCAGGTGGCAGGATCCACAGGGGCAGCAGATATGGTTTCCCAATGCATCCAATCCCAACAGAAACCAAGATTGTGGAGGGTGGGGGAATTTGATGCATCAGTTATGTGTACACATTTACTAATTTTTAATGTAGCGCCATGGCCAAGTTCAAGAGGGCAGGTCCCTACTCCAGAGAGCTTTCAGTTCAAAAACACACTGCACGGGGGAAGAGGGGAATGGAGGCAAGGGTAAAGAGAAATAATGTTCAGTTATAGGTTTTGTTACAGGCTCAGTTTTAATGGAGAACTTGGATTTTGAAGGGGAATTTCAAGGAAGGATTTGGGCAGTGGTTCTCTGCTTCTTGTAGCTCTCTGAATTTTAGCCTACATTAATAGTCCAGAAGAGCAACTCCTGTTTGTTTTTTTAATTCAAAATCAATAAAGTGGATTAGAATCCTTGCATCATCCATAAGCATACACTGAAATGTATAAACATTTATCCTTTTACCTGAGTGCAAAAGAATAGCTTAATAGGGCTAAGGAACAGATAATCTGCTCTCTTTTTATGTTATTTATTTATTTTTACTATTACCAGTATAGGATTTTGTTATTGCAGACTAGAGAGTAAGCTTAAAATTTTATTTCCATAAAACACTAATGCTTGTGTTGTTCCTTTCAAAAGGGGTCATAGTTTGCCCCTCTAATTTTACTGTCACTAAGTATCAGATCTTCTCTATTTCTAAATTATTTTTATATATAAGGCTTGTAAATACTCGCTTTCCTAGTGGCTTGTGCTCAATAAGAATCACTCCCAGTCAATATATACATCTGTTAATTCAAAGACAGCTCATCCTGCCCCTTCTTCAAATTATTGGTATGTACAAAGGTTTCAATATTTGGGGGTTTTCAGTTTAGAATGAGGGCAAGTCAAGAGAGCCGCCATGGCAGAGGGGTATGATGTGGAAAAAGTTGACAAGGGCAAGTCAAGAGAGCCGCCATGGCAGAGGGGTATGATGTGGAAAAAGTTGACAAGAGTAAGTTCTTCTCCCTATTGCATAATACTAAAACTCAAGGTCATCCAATGAAGCTGAATGTTAGAAGATTCAGGACAAGAAAAAAGGAAGTACTTCTTCACACATTGCATGACATAGTGAAACCATGGTACTTGCTATAATAATATGCATACCCTCCAAAATTAAAATAGGGATGTCATAATAATAATAATAATAATAATAATAATAATAATAATAATACCCTGCCAAGTGACTGGGTTGCCCCAGCCACTCTGGGCAGCTGCCAACATATATACCTGTATATAAAATTAAAACATTTAACTTCCCTATACTGGACTGTCTTCAGATGTTTTCTAAAGGTTGTATAGTTACGTATTTTCCTTGGCTTGGGGGGTCGCATAGTACAGTATGTAGCAATAGTCACCAACTTGAATGGCTTTATAAGGGAATTAGATTCAGGCTAGCAATGGTTACTTGCTGGTTACTTGCCACGATGGCCATACACTACCTGGAGGATCAGAGACACATGCCTCTCTATGCTGATTTGTTGTTAGGGAACAGCAACGGGAGAGGGCTATTGCCTTTGAGCCTTGTGCTCTTCCCAGAGGCATCTGGTAGGCCACTTTAGGCAACAGGATGCTGAACTAGATGGGCCTTTGGTTAGACCCTGCAGAGCTCTTCTTAGATTCTTACATGTATAGAGAGCATCAAGAGCAACTGGGTAAATATAAGTTTCTTTATTTTGAAAATCTGCAAATTGCACCTTCATCCAAAACATGGATTACAAGGCAGTGCCCGTAAAAAAAGACCCCTCAATACAATATTAAAACAATTTTTAATAATCAAAGCATAATAAAATCCAAGACAAAAACAAACAAAAACCCAACCAGCTAAGGTGACGCAGTAAATTTAAATAACACTCAGTGTTAATATACGTAATTACGCATTGTGTGCTTAACCCTCTGGAACAGATTTTAGAGGTGCATGAGGAGAGGACTGCAGGGGGAGGAGAGGAAGAAGCCCCAGTTAGGAAGGGGATGCACTGGATTTCACGCAGAGGGAGTTCTGACAATTCAGACTTTTCAGAGATGTTTTGCATGTGAAAGTTTTCTCATGCTTTGTGTAGAATGCTGGTTTAACATTTTTATTTTCCAAGTACTGGATAGCACATTTATATATAATTTTAAAAATGTTTCCTCACATCTCTTTATGACTACCGGTATGTACAAATTTATTAACTGCAATGGTCTAAATAAATTTCAGTGTGCTACTGCTCTGCAAACTTTCTCTTCTACATAGCTATTAAAAGTACACAATCCCTGATCTCCTTTGCATCTTGTATTCATCCAACAGCCAGGCTATTTATTTGCATTTTTCAGAGAGTTCAAATAAGACAGGTAGCTCTTTCTTACTACAAGTTATTTTCCATGTGGTTATGTACTGCATTTGTGTTTGCCTCAGCAATCAGGATGTGGTTTCTGTATTAGTTATCTTTCATTTTCACCTTGTTATCCCCCATATTTAAGCCCATGTGTGTATAGTCCTACCACCTTCCCAGAATTTACCTTGACAGGGTAAGCTGAGGCATAAAGAAGCTCATGTCAAAATAAACCAATGGGTCTCTAATGCACTGCAGGCAACTCTTTGTTGCTAGACTAAGTCATGACAGCACTTCTGAAATTTGTAGTAATACTTAAGCCTAACACCCCATCTGCTGGCCAGTGATTATGTTGCAGTGGAAGAACACTATTCTAGCCCATGCTCCAAGTCAAGAAAATATGCATCTATTCTGTCACTTCTTATATTACAATGTGCTATCATGCCAACCAGCAAGATTCCATTATGTTTGTGAGGACCTAGGCTAGATATATCTAAACCTATAAATCTACCAGAAAAGCAGTTACATTTTATCGTTGTTTGGCGATGCCCCACTCTGCTAATAAGCACATATATATTAAAATATTTGCATTCTGCCTTTTCACATGCATACGCATATACGTACTCCAGCACAGCTAGCAATGGTTAAAAGCAATGTACAGGCAAAAATATTAGATTACACAAAACAAGGCTGGCAAACCTTGGGTCCAGGGGCCAAAATGTGGCCCTCCATAACTTTGTATCAGAACTCTCCCTGAGTCACATCCCTCACTGGCCTTGCTTAGCAAGTGTTTGTGCCAACTGTAATGTGCCCTTAAACCCTAATAACCCATCCTGCTTGTCAGGATGGAAGGTAGAGAAGGGTGTGTGCAGAACCCTGCTTACTGTACAATATTTTTTTTCATTTGTTGCTTCACCCACTTTTGCCTCTGGCCCCACCCACCATTGGCAATGTGGCTCCCGAAAGGTTGCCCAGAATGAAATCTAGCTCCTGGCCTGAAATTTCACGAGCAACACACACACACACACACACACACACTGCCAACTTATAGAACACATTACAAGCAATGAAGGCGGCAGCAATCAACGGAGCCATGAAATGACGTAACCGCATTGTTACAGTGTCTGTTCTGGACACCCAAAAAGCTCTTTAAAACAGGATCACTTTGGCTGGGTTCCTAAAAAAAGAGGTGGGCCAAAGTGAAGCTCCCTGGGAAGCTCCTCAGTTTTGTTGCTCTGTGCTGCCCTCGTAAAACACAAGTTCATATGAGAAACAGCAGGCAGTAACGTATCCTAGACCTGAAGTGTAATACAGTAGTCTAATCTGGGTGTCATTAAGACGCGAATTACATCAACTAGGTTTTGTTTCTCAAGGAAGTGATGCAACTGGCAAAGATCTGGTAAAAAAAAAAAGCACTTCTGGTCATTATTTTTGCTTGCGAACTTTCAGATGCAGCCCTGGATCTGAAAGCACCCTAAGATGCAATCCTGAGTCTTGAGTCGGAGTGCAATTCTGTCTGGCACTGGATGTAAACCTCCCCTCAGATCAGATGTACTCCTAATCAACAGCATTTGTTTGGTTGGATCTATGTGCCCTGCAATCCTTGTGGCCACACTTTAACTGCTTTCTGAAGTAGCAGCCACATTACAATTTATTTAGTACAGGGGTGGCCAACTCCCAAGAGACTGTGATCTACTCACAGAGTTAAAAACTGGCAGTGATCTACCCCCTTTTTTGGGGTAGTTGTTGAGCTATTTTTAGGAAGAACCCCCATTTTGGGGGGGTTGGGTCAAAGTTATTGAGTTTTTTCAGGGAGGAGGTAAAATGTTTTTAGGGGAGCCACAGTTGTTCAGCTTCTTTGGGAGGAGCCAATAATCTACCAGTGATCTACCACAGACGTCCAGTGCTCTACTGGTAGATCACGATCTACCTGTTGGACATGCCTGATTTAGTAGAAGTTATCCATCCTATAATGGAACTGCTTGGCAACTGCTTTCCGCACAGGAAGCATTTATCATCTTAAGCTGTTACACATTATATTAGACAGATTTATGGATGCTCTTCAAGTTTGGGACATAGCAAGTTTTTTTTAAAAAAAACATTCTAAACTTTTGGGAGGCAGCCTTTAAAACTGCTATAATGGTGCATGTATAATAGCTTCACTGAAACCAAAGCAGTATATCAAAGTTTAAATTTTATCAAGGTTGATCACATTCCATAACCACAAGAGTTGCTGTGGGAACCAAATCTATGGCAGGATACTCTTGCTCTTCTAAAATATTTCCAGCTCAGTTACAGTATTCTTAGAATATATGTTCTCTTGCAAGTGTAAGTTATCTGAACCTAAAGTCCTGTATAAAAGGTAACGCTTTAAGTACACAAATAAGTTGTTTCTGGCACACAAGGGTTTATGTATAGCTGCTTCTGATCTATCAGCTCAGGACTGCGATGGGACAGCTGGCAAGTGAAATGTGTATTGTTAGATGAGTTGACCTCGGAAAGTACAGATTAGTTACTTGTCTGTATATTATTCTTGACATAACTACAAAGTTGGGAGCCCATGTAGATCCTTTTGTCTTGACACACTTGGACTGCTGCACCCCAGCCCCCTAGTATATTAGATGTTACATGTGGGTCTATGCATGGAGGCAAGTTCAGAGGTCTGCTTTTTGAGATTATAAATTCTTTCCCACCCAAGTGGAACAAATTATGCCTATTGTTGTCCTCTGTGCCTTGTTTGACTGACATCAAATGTACAAGCAGAGAACAGGACCAAAACATGTGGGGCAAATTGGGGATAACACTATCATAATTACTTCCTAATTGCTTTCTGGAGCAATGACTTCAGTTAGAAGCATGGGCGTAGCCAAGGGAGGGCCAGGGGGGGCAGCTGCCCCCCATCAAAAGGCCTGCCCCCTCAACAAAAATCCTGGCTACACCCATGGTTAGAGAAGAAATGTCTGAATTCTAAACAATTTTTAATCATTCTCATGTTTCACCCACACAGTAACTGTGTTAAGACAAAGTAAAAGCACTACTAACATGCTGTAGTTATCCCCTGGTTTTCAAGATTCATTGAAATTGATAGCCAATCACAAAATAAATCCACTTCAAAGAGTTTATTTTGTGGAATTCTTCTGATACAAAACTAAAGTCTACATAATTAAACAGTTTTACAAATTCTTTGATTTAAAGTTGGTGACCAGTTTTAAAAAGCACAAGATCACACTGTATAGTACTCATTCTTTCCACAATTTTAAGATATGGCTATTAGCCAAGATGGCTCAGTATAAAAAAAAAGTGCAACTCACCAAGTATAATTAATACCGTTAAGTTACATTCTTGAGTACACTTTTAATTATCAGTTCTCAAACTGATAAAACTAAGCAGCACACACAGTGAATGAAGTCCCCACTGATTGAATTCTTAAGGCAACACTGTACTTATGTACTTCTGGCACTAATTGAGTTGCAACTGGATGTCTTCACCTGATTCAAGTACAGTTCTAAAAATACCTCTGGCAAAAAAAACTTCGTTTTTTTAAGTGTGAGCTGGAAGTAAATAAAAAGTACTGAAGGTACAAGTTAAAATGTTAGAAGCAACTGCCAACATGCAGAAACATACATATTTTAAAGCTTAGGAATAAACACAACTTAACTCTTTTTTTTAAACTGAACTCACTAAGTTTTCTGGTTAGAAATTTAGAACAGTGAAACATCTAGACAAGGTAAAACAAACACTTCTGGAAATAGATAACACACAACATTCAAACATGTCTAGAAATAGATAACATATAATTCAAACAAACTCCAACTTGAAATAACTTTTGCCAATAAGGCTACATAATTGTCAAGTGCGTTTCTTTATATGTGTGTATGTAATCTCTCTCTTTTAAACGCAATAGATGAAGCACTTCAGGGCAGTGTCATTAAATCAAACAGATTTGAGTACAGCTCTGCTTCTTCTAAAATGATGTGCCCTTTTCTCCTACAAAGGTAGCAAGGGGGAGGGAGAAAGAGAAGAGAGAAATTAGAGCACAATTATACTTTTCATAAAGTTAAAAAATTAAGCTTTAGAGAACAATTCATGTTAATAAAGTATATAGAGAATGCCACTGTGAAAAGAGAAGAAATTGCACTGCTTTGACACTGCATCTTCTCATGAAGATAGCACTGCATCTTCTCATGAAGATAGCAAGTCTCCTCTTTATAACAGTATTTAAAATGTGGATGTGAAGTAACTTGCACCATCTCTAGTGTGGCTTCCTTGTGATGTGTGAAGCTGCTCTCAGATAACCATCTTCTTGTCTAAGGATGTGCTATAAATCACCATATCTACTGGTATTGAAATAACATCCTGATAAGTGTTTCAATAAGGCAATACACCAGTCAACGAGAAAGTTGGAGACTTAGCAGCTTCCCAGAGGATAGTTCAGCTGAACTTTACAGATAATTTGCAGTTATGGTATAGAGCTCAGCTAATTCTGCAGAGCCTGCTAACAATCCAGGAGGAATCTCCCATGCTAGACAATCAAAGATCCAGTGGCAGAGTAAACAAAGAACTGGAAAGTAGTTCTTTCTTCCCTCACACCCCCACCAGTGAAACAAAGAGGGGGAAGAATTTTTATTTTCTGGTGGCGTTTATGTTGTTGATTTCCCCTAAACAGCTTTCCTCCATATCAAAAAGGAAGCTTTTTTTATTTATTTAAAGGAGACTCTTTTTGCTTGCTTGCTTGCTAGCTAGCTAAATGGAGAAATTGGTGGGATGAGGGCTTGTGGGGGAGCTTCTGTGGGGGAGATGGAGGGGGGAGAAGATCTAGCTGGCTGCCTTATGCTGAAATGGGAGATTGGGTACTATGTGAGAAAGATGTGTAGGGCGTTTTTCAGTAAGCAGTGCAAGCAAATGCATGTCTACTTGCACAAGCAAGCCCTACTTAATTCAATGAGGCTTACTCCCAGAAAGTAGAAGAAAGTTCAGTTGAACTCAGGGGGCTTATGCATGCACAGAATCCATTTTAAGGCCCTCCACCACCGCCTCTCGCTGCTGCAGGGAAGCACGGCATACCCTCCTCCCCGCCACCACTGCGGGGAGTACAGTCGGGACTCTCTGCTGCTGGGGGAAGTGCAGTGCACCGTCTGCCGCTGCAGGGAGGTATGGCAGGACCCTCTGCTGCCATGGGGAAGCGTGGTGCACCCTCCACCACCATGGGGAGGTACAGTGGGACCCTCTGCCACCGCGAGGAAGCCCTCTGCTGCTGTGGTGAGGTGCAGTGCACCCTCCACAACCGCAGGCAGGTACGGTGGAACACTCTGCCACTGTGGGGAGCCCCAGCAAGGCTTTCTGCCGCCGCAGATATATATTGTGATATATCGAGATATTTACCTGGTGATATATTATGATGTTGAAAACCATTTATCGCCCATCCCTACCATCGCCTAAACATTTGTATTTAGTAAGAGCATTTCAATGCCAAATTAAAATATGACAATAAGGCTTATGAAGGCAGGTGCTTATTTGTAGTAGTCACTGTCAAATCTGCAGTCAGAACACACAATTATCCTGATTTCTTTAGGTCCCAAACAGGAGCAGCAGTAAGCTTTAAAGGTTGGCTTCAACTTACTTTTACTCAGAATAGCTCTATCAACATTAATTACCATGACCAATTTAGGTACATTAATTTAAATGGGTCTACTCTGAGTGCAAGTTAGTTGACCCAACGCTTCAACAAACTAATAAAATTCAAGTGGTTTAAGAGTTGCTTCCCTAATGATTTGATCTCTCCTAGTAGTCTGCAATCATATTCATACCTTAAGATAGTCCTCCTGAGTTACAATATTGTTCCTCAGTCTGCTGTCTGGATTACATAGACATGACACGACTGTCTGTATGCTTCGGTCCACAGATTTCTAAAGTAATTAAATTTTATTAGTTTATTTTCAATACAGTATGTAAAAAGGTAAAGGGACCCCTGACCATTAGGTCCAGTTGTGACCGACTCTGTGGTTGCGGCGTTCATCTCGCATTATTGACCGAGGGAGCCGGCATACAGCTTCCAGGTCATGTGGCCAGCATGACTAAGCCGCTTCTGGCTGTTATGATTTTCCCTGCCTGGGGTCAGTTCATCAAACTGCCCCAACAGCAAAGGCAATCACTGCAGCTCATCCCTGCTAAACAAGAGTCAGGAAGCTGCATTCATAAGTGATTGTTCCCAGAGCAGTGCACGGAAACCCCGTTTACCTTCCCGCTGCAGCGGTACCTATTTATCTACTTGCACTTTGACATGCTTTCGAACTGCTAGGTGGGCAGGAGCAGGGACCGAGCAACAGGAGCTCACCCCATCATGGGGATTCGAACCGCCGACCTTCTGATCGGCAAGCCCTAGGCTCTGTGGTTTAACCCACAGCGCCACCCGCATCCCCCTAATACCGTATGTACACCATAGGTTAAAAAAAAAGTTTTATGTACCAAGACCTTTGCTGCAAAGCTTGGTATCTCCAAAATCAGATCTTTATTATTTTCGTAACCTTTCTAGTAACCACTTTGGAAGACACCACAGCACTAACACAAGGTGAAAGTTTTATTAAAACCATTCCTTCTCTTTAAAAAAATACCCTTCATCTACAGTGAGTATTTCCTGGTGTTAAATTATGTCCCAAATAGCAGTCTTGAAAATAGTCTTGTTAGATTAGGTAGATCCTACCAACAATAAAGTTATCAAAATCAACTGTTGCTTGATTGCTGCATTCTAGAACTAGCAACTAGGGAAAGACAGAGAGGATAGAACAAGAAATAACTTACAACCCCAATGTATCATTTGCTTAGGGGTACAGGGGGTTTGGACAGAATGAACACAGTTTTTACTATGATTAAAAGTTACATAAATATAATGATCGATCTGGAATTCTATGGACAAAGTTCCAATACAACTCCAAATGCAGAGGTAACAAAATAGTAGTATACTGCCTGCCCATTTAAGGCATTTAATCATTTTGTGTAATAAGAAACAAGTAGATTCTGGTCTGGCCAAGGACCTCCAACAGCAAAAATACGAATCCCATGCTAACGAATTTAGGCCACATTGCTTTAATTATCATTGCCATGCTACTTTCTCCAGCAATGGGCTCATGCATAGGAAAATGCTAAAATGTAAAGGCCAAGCATAGGACAAGATGCTGAATGAAGCAAGACAGCAGCCTTTTCTCATTTAACTCGAGTATTTCTATACACCCTTGGCCACAAAATACTTCAGGAACAGAGAGAAGCAATGCACACACACCCCTTTTCCATACTCTGCATTTCCTTATCTCTCATGTTCCCCTTTGGGGATGTTGAAAGAAATCATGGGTACCTTTTGTGGACTGTTTCCACAGGACTGTGCAGTCTCGGCCATAGAACACTCTGCCTGTTCTGCGCCTACTTCCAAATCACCACCATAATTCATGGTATAAGCCTATGTAAAATACGAAGTATAAGAGTTAATATAAATTGACACTGTCTATTCCAGAAGAAATGGAAGTATTATATGCAAGCTATTATATGAAATTGTGACCTTTTGCTCCCACACCAGTTAAAAACTCAAAGGGTTGGATGGGCCATCCAGTAATTATAATACAACACACTGCTATGCACAGCACTCCTACCCTACCAGCCTCCACATCTCTTGGAACCCATCACCCCCCCCCCCCAAATCTACAGCTATCACTCACAGAGCCACTCTGGACTTTCCACCTCTACTTCTCTATGCTGCTTGTTGTAAATATTGAGGGTGGAGAGATAATTTATGAGGTGCTGGACTGTCACTTTATTATGCATCCTTAACACACCTCAAAATAAGCTCTCTCGTTAGTTAGAATAGGATAATTAAACAGGAATGTGGCAGCTATCAGAAAGGTCTGTCCTTATTCTTAAAATAGCTTTAACCTTAGGCTGGCATAGGAGCAGCTAGAGCCAGTAGTCACCATGCCAGTGAAGATAAACAACAAACCAATCCCACAGGTTTTGATAGCATAGTATTTATTCATTTTTATTTTTAAACTCTTTTAACATGGATTGAGCTGTATCTTTGTTTACACTGAAGCGTTATGACATGGAAGGATTACATAAAATTAAAATAAAACAATAAAACCTCAGATAAATGATTCTGAATATACAGTATTAACAAAGCTATGTTGAAGTATATATACAAAAATTATTACAGATATGAAATAATGTATAGTAATGGGTATTTGCATAGATTGGTGACCATAAGTAAAAAGTATTTTCATAGAACAATAATTGCTGAGTTGGAAGGGTCACCTAGTCCAACACCTGCAATACAGGAATTTCAGCTACAGCATCCATGACAGATGGCCATTCCAACCTCTACTTAAAAATCTCCAAGAGCAGGATAAAATAAGCTTGCTCCAACTTCCATGTGACAGCCCTTTATATATTTGAAGATGGCAATCTTATCTCCTCAGAGCCTCATCTTTTCCAAGCCAATCATACCCAACTCCCTCAACCATTCCTCTTAAGGCTTGGTTTCGTTCCTAAATTGTGGTGCCCAGAACTGGACACAGTACTCCAGGTGTGGTCTTACCAAGGCATAATAGAGCAGGAGTATTACACATACTCAGGAATTTATAGGAAGAGGGGAAGGAGGGAGTGGGGGAGGATAAAATTCAAATATGCATTTCATGCACACCTGACTGTGCTGTCCAGTCCATAGATTTTTGTGGCTTTCTTGAAATGTCTAGTGTAAAGGATGGGATCTAAAATTTAACTCTTAACCTTAACATGTGCCAGATGCACAACTTCAGCACTCTGCCGAAAAACAGACTGGGAACCTTTTTCGGCAGTCATTTCCACTGTAGAAAAATCCTTCCATTTTTATGAGACACTATTGTGGCAGTACTTCAGTATCTGAATTATTTTTTGTCAATTTAGTTGTTAGCAATCAAGCTTAAATACATGAAGTGTGACCCTCTTACCGGAGGCACAATATAGTTTCTGGGTTCTCCAGGTGGCCATTGTGGTGGAACCTTAAAAAATAAGTAAGATGTTTCAATATGTAGCAGCCTTTAGCAGTAGACAGTTCATTTATTTAAAAAAAATTTTTTTTACCTCAAAGTGTTTTTTTTCAATGTCAGTCCTAAGAGTCACAGTAATGCTATGTGTGAGCAGAAATCTGAATGTATTTTTACCAAGTTTATGAAGATCTGCAGGATTTGCAACAAGCTGGATACTATAAACAGAATACATGATCTCTTCAAAGGGGCGAGAGGAGGAGAGAGAAGAAGCAAGCCATCTCAGTGATGGAATTGGACAAGGAAAGGGCACCAAGGGTTGTATCCAACTAAGTAATCCCATTGGCGCAAGGACTTTTGCCTTTGTAGCATGACATGCCTCACTGTACAGGACATGCCTCACTGTAGCCAACATTTTTTTCTTTTTAATGTGAATACTGCCCTTTTATTGTTAAGTATTGTCAAAATTATTTACAACAGACTAAAAAAAGGTCCTATGCTTAAAACATCTCAGTGACCACAAAGGTAAATTCAATCAAATATCTATTCAGATATACTACCACCACAGCACTCAAGACTACTTTCATTTTGGTAACTTTTCTTATAGCAATTTATTAACAAATCTAAATCAATTTATAGCCATTTATTCACAAATCTAAATCAATTTGAACAATCTGCCAGACATATTTAAACTAAGTATTCATCTAAAATTAAAGAGATCAGGCTTAATCAAGCTTGGCTTTCACATTTTCAATAGTAGAATTGAAATGTATTTCAACACAAACCTGATAGTTGTAAGCAGGCTGAAACCCTACAGGTACCTGTTGCTGAATTAATAAAGCTGGTGACCCATAAGGATATGCCTGAAAGTTTAAAAACAAACAAACCCTATTGTTAGGCAAAAGTATATTCTTACAAGGCAAATATCATGGGCAAAGTGCCAGGTTAGCTAGTAAATGTATGGTCTGGTGTATACCCAATAGCAGATGATGGCTTGTTAACCATGGCACAGCCTCATGCATTCTCTTCACCTTCGTGCATAGAGGCAGGAGACAGTATACTTCTTAATACCGGTACCAGTTGTTGGGAATCATGAGTCATTTGAGTGCTATTGTCTTTGACCAGATCCAGCAGAGCTCTTCTTAAGTTAATTAAAACTTCCTATTTCTTGCTACATCCAAACTTGGCAAATATTTTCCTCAAATCACAAGTTCAACAACAACAACAACAAGAAGCCAGGAAGCTTTAAATCTCCTCCCCTCATATGTAAAGGGGAGGAGAATGTGAGCCTGAGGTTACTGCTGGTTCATTTATGTTTAAACCAATTACCGGTATGTCTCCACAGGTCTAAGATAAGTTTAGTTAAACCAGATCTGAAGTGGAAAGGACCTGCAAACATAACTGTATCTGAAGCTCTAATAGCAAGACATCACACAAAAAAGCTGCTGTCTTGAGCGAACTGATTAGTTAAGAGGAACATATGAGCTATGACAAATTCAAAGCTGCATTTAGTTTAGTAGAAAGCTTTGCTTCAAAAGGTAAAAAGGCTGTTGTTTTCTTTGACATCAGTTTGTGTCATATGGGAGGCACAAACTACATGAATGTTCTGTGTCAGGAGAATGAAGCATTTTATGTTTGCCAGTTCTCATGTAATTTTTCAGAAGTATTTTAATCAGGGCTTTTTCCAGGCTGAACTAACTTAAATTGAGTTCCGGCACCTCTTTAGCATTGCTGTTCCCCGCCACAGTGCTCGGTGCTGTGCTATAAAGGGACCATGGCACTTGGAGCTGCATTATGTAGGCAGCGGCAGTTTATGTTATTTTGCCATGGTGAGCGGGTGAAGAAGAGATGTCCTCCCACGTGAAAACTTTAGTTGGTTGCTTCCCCCCCCCCCAAAGGTTCCGGCACCTCTTTTTCTAGGGAAAAAGCCCTGATTTAAATATAGCTAATTGTAACCCATTCCAAGCCATTGCAATAGACAAGGAAGCAAGGAGTAATGGTTACAACATGCAACCCTGATTCTTGTAGTACTGCTTAAGTCACATTTGTCCACCATTTATGCAGAAAACATTAAATCTTTCAATTCATTTTTTTTAGTAATCCGAAATATAAAATAGCTGTGGAGTGCTGTTCATTTGTATTAAGGCCCTACTTTAGAAAATGTTACCTGAACATATTGTGTGACAGGACTCATCACAGCTGGAGGCTGCAAATATGCTTCCTGGTTGCTCCAAACGCTGTGGAACTGAGGTGTGGGCGAATTAATAAGCACTGGTCTCGGTGGCACATGATAGGCACCTTGGAAGACAAGGGAAGCATTGAGAACTTTCATATACAGTAAGCCCACAACTTATGTGGGGGTTACATTCTGGGCATAGCGCCTAAAGCCAAAATCACATATAGTGCCCACCCCCTTTTCAATTGTGTGTGTGTGTTTTTAATTGCCAAGCGTGTAAAGCTGAATGCGCACAAGTTAAATGTGCCGAAGTTGCAAGTGTATTGTATTTTAAAATACAAGTTTAGGCTCCTTTATCCTGAAGGAATTGTACAGCTGGTACTGTAATATTTTTCTAGTTCCACAGAAGTCATAGACAGTACTAGCAGATATGCCACTGAACTACATCATGCACAAGAGTTACTCTTGTGAATGCACATTCACCAAGTAGTAAATCTCACTGTTTTCAATGAGGCTTACTCCCTAGTTAGTGTGTTTAGGTTTTGCATCCACAAGAGGCAAACACACACCCTATGTGAACTGGGTGGGGCACTAAGATAGCATATAGCTGTCTCTCCACTGGACATTAAGAGAAAGGAACTGCCAGCTGAGGAGAGTTTTGCCGTGTTGGCAGTCCCTGCTTTGCCCAAACAGGAAGCTATTAGTGAAGGTTCTCCTGCTGGTGGAAAGCTCTGAAACAGTGTTTTAGGACAGGTCGCCAGTGGAGATCTTCTGGATTTAAAACTCCATGGATGCTTGGGCCTTTCAGCTATATCAACCTGAAGAGTCTAGCAATAAGTCAGAAAACATCCATGAACACCACATTCTGTCATGGCTAGCACAAGCAAGCAGAGCTTGGGACATCTCTGCAGGTCTTCCCTGCTGTTCCCTGGGAAGAATTACAAATGCTTTGTAAAAATATTTGGTTTTATCAGCAAAGGAACACACTATGGTACAAATCCGTATAGGTTATTTATGTTTAAATTCCATAATTATCGCTGAGATTTATACTTATAAATTATAGCAACAATATTAAGTTTGGTACTGCAAAATTTCACCTGATATAGTTGAACGTGTTTAATGATACTCACATAGGTTTGGGTGTTTTCTTATTGCAGGTCCTAGTTTGAGTTTCTTCCCATGAAAGTTGATTTGTGACTGAAAAAAGTTATGTGAGAGTTTGATCCCTACATTTTCTTAATTGGGTTAAACATTGCAGACTATAGAACATACAAACGCCACAAGCATCTGCAACTGCTTTCATGGTATGTCATTCTAATTAGTACTTTCTCTATTATAATTAATTTTTTCTAGAAGTGTTAACTGACAAATTGGAAGCAGCAAATATATTCTGTAAAATAAGCAAAAAGGCGGAACAGTACAAAAAAAAAGTTTTTTACCACACTGGTACTGGTAGTGTACTGATACACTAAACACAGATTTCCAAAGAAGAGTTTCTTTTTAAACTTATTCGGGGAAAGAACTTTGATGTACCTTGATCTGGTGAAGCAGCTACAGAAGCTTACTCATTTCTTCAAAGAATAAAGTCAGTTATTCAGGAGTGATGTACACTAATCAATAAATCATTATTTTTCAATAGCAGTTTAAAACTTGCATTGTTTGCAACCATTTCTACAGAGGCTAAGAACCTATGTGTAAACAAATTATAATCAGAAGTATTGCAGACTGAACACAACGCAAGAAGATACAGAGTTATCTGCTAGATGAACATTTGGAATGAGAAGAAGCAGTCTTTGGGTAGAAAGGAGACTATTGAAAACAGTCAATTTGCATCCCACCCGAAACCAAGATCACCACTCTAATCCAATGTTCTCTTTACAAGTTGAACCCCTCGCCGATCCCTTGACAAACCAGAACTGAACCCTTGGATATTGAAGATAATTCTCACATATAAGACATCGCAAATGACAACTTACTTCTACTATTTTCTGTACATCGACATTGTCCAAAAATGACACGAATCCATATCTGCAAAGGTAAGTCAAAATTAGCTACAGTAGTGTAACCTTTCAACATTAGTACCACCACTTAAACTGAACCTCATAGACTAGAAGAAAAATATCAAGGCAAGTACAATCCCAATGAGATGAAGAATGGATGACAGCAGTTATGTTCCTGAAAGTTGGGGGTGGAGAGACACTACTAATTTCTCAACCTTGATTGTCAGTTCCTTGTAATTCTCAAAGTCAAGGAAAAGTGGATTTATTGATAGCCACATTGCTTCTTAATAAATTCCATTTATTTTGAAGATTTATATCCCACCCTTTGGCTACAAGATCCCACAAAGTGGCTTACAATATTGATTAAACACATATGTATTATTTTATGTGTTGCATTTACACCCCACTCTTCATCAAATTGTCTGAGAGGGGGGGAATACTATAACAGATATAAAATACACAGCAGCATCAAATGTAAAACAAGAACAGTATTCTACAGGAGGTGACTACTTTAAATTCATACCTAATCTCATCCAAAGGCCTGCAAACATATTTAGCAGGACAAAATCAAAACACTATTACAATAAAATACAAAGACATGAGTTAAAAATCAGAGAGACACTAAATCATTTGCAGTGTTCATGACTGGAATTTACCAATTCACAGCTCACATAGATCTACGATGTACTGATACCTCTAATAGCAACTGATACTTCCTGTGCTTATCTTACCCCATCCACATTTACCCTAGCAGCTAATAGGCTAATTTGGTATGACTGACACCTTATTAATGGTAACATTTTTATCAAGGCAATCTACTCACCCCTTGGACACACCAGTTCTGTCGGTGATTATTTTCACTTCTTTAACAGTGCCATATCGTGCAAAGAAGCTCCGAATTTCTGTCTCATCCATCTAGAAGTACATTACACCATATGAACAAAGGCACAGTGAAAATCAAAGTATGACTTCAACATTGTTTTAAAAGTGTTTGCAGCAAAATAATTAACAATAATAAATTATTGTTGCTTAACGAAGTGCTAGAAGCTGAATGAAGCCAATATGCCTATTCTATGTGCTAGCAATATGCTGATTGACAGTGTTCGAAACTCCCATTGTTCTAGGTGCATTTTGCGACAGGAAATTTCATTCTCGGTTTCTAACACTGCTGACTGAGGATATCTTAAAACTTAAACAGGACTTAAAATAGCTAGTTTTAGTCAGTAGCATAAGAACAGAAGGTAATGGGGGAAAGGCTTGTATGAGTGAGAGAACTGGAATTATCCTTAGTATGATCGGTTTGAGCTGGGGGAGGTTGAGAAGTACTGAGTCTCAATGTAAGAAGGCAGCACACTGCCTAAAAGTTCTCAATGGGTTACTGGGGCTTACTGCATATATTTTCTTCAATGAATCCTGAGCACAAGATATTTCTCCGAGAAAATAAGATTGTAAAAATCATTTCTAAAGGCTGTGCAGTTTTTTGAACACCAAATTAGATATATTTTGACTAAAGTAGTAATGCTACTAGCTCTCCAGCTGCATTTGAAGATCTTGTGATTACAATGTGTCAAACATTTGCTCCTACTCTGGACACCCACTGGGTTTTTTTTGTGGCAAAATGAAAATTCTTAAGTCTGAGTACTGTAATGTATTTAAAAGCAGCACTAGTGATAATACCTCCACATAAAGCAACCAAATAGGGAACCTTAAGTAATATCTGAGCTAGAGTAGTTTTTCAGTGCAATCCTATGCATATCTAATTAGAATTAAGCCGCCTTAAGTTCAAAAAGACTTAAGTTCCCATAAAAGCTTATTGTGCCTTTATTGTGCATATACTCATCTGCCCCAAGTCCTCAAGACAGACCAATGCACCAATTTTAACAAATCTTAATAAGTTCAAAATAAAAATACATACCCGAATGTCAATTCCACCCACAAAAATGGTATTTGGCATGATTTTCCCTTCAGGCAGAACATAGCCTTGGCTTGTTGCAGGCAACTGAGCATTTTCTTCTCTGGTAATGTTTTGGGAGTCTTGATTTGCAGCAGACTATGAACAAATTTTATATACCATTTTATAAGAATTTTCACACTTGTTTATTAGACATTTTCTGCTCTATGTGGATAAAACTAACATGCAGAACAGAATACCAAGTGCATTTTTCTAGCTAACATCAGGATTCTTTTTACCTTCCCTTGAAGTTTGTCTGCAACATGACTGTTTTAGAATGTTGCATTGGAAAATTTTAAGTACTGTACCGCAAAGAGAAAAATATTGGTCCTATTGGAGATTCATTACAGTCTCCAGGCAACACATGCCTGTACAAAAAATATTTGAAACTCTTAAAATCTTAAGGCCTCGATTTAAGAATTAAACAGAACATTTGAGCGATTCTGTGGTGTCTTTACAAAATCAAAGGTACCTGTCCCTACCAGTTGCAGAGATGCAGTGTGGGTTGCTGGTGCAAGTGTTGCACCCCCTTGGTGGATTGGGCAGCTTGGGTGGAGGCACATACCGGGCAGCTGCCCTGCTCCTTCCTCCCCACCTTGTCCCACCCCACCCCGGAGGTGCCTCATGTCCAATGAATGGCGCTACTGCCTGGCCATTGAGAAGCAGCTGGAGCCCCTAGAGGGAGAGATGGTTAGGAGCCTTGCGGGCTGCTTGGGATCCTAAACCCTTGAAATAAAGTGCGAGCTCCCTACACCCTCCCCGCCCCCCCCCGATCTCGCATGGCAGCTTGCACCAAGGCTGCACAGATTGAAGAAGCCCCTTCTCGCAGCTTCCTCCACGCCACTACCTCCTAGTTGACAAGAGTTAAGTAACTACTAGACAGGTTTCATTCAAAAAAGAAACCAACCATACAATCCCGTGAACAGGTGCCCCGCACCCCGATGATATTACTGACAACCGATGCCCATTGTTAGACACACTTCACGTTAGCAGCGAACCCAAATTAGGACCGTTCTCTTCAGTCGCAAAGCGGCAGGGCGTCACGCGCGTGCGCACAAACGACGTATCGGCGGTGCCCGCCATTCCTGTGCGTTTGGAGCCGCTCGCTTCGCACTCCACACACACACAAAACACGCGTACTCAAATTCAGCGTTAGCTGATCCGTTGGAGAAGACTATTCTCCAGTTCCAGACACCCAACAAAAAACATTCGATGAGAGGGGGGAACCCCCATTTCTTCCGCCGTTTTGCGGGAGGGGCAGCGCCTTCAAATAAATTTTTTTAAAAATCGCCACGCGACAAAATGGTGCCCTTTCTCCTCACCGCCCCTCCGCCTTGCCTCCTCGCGCTCTACGGAGGCCTTTCCGACGGCTTTTCACGAAGCCTTTCGAGCCCGCTTCTCTTCCCGCCTCCCCCCCCCCCCCACGGCAGCCTCGACCCCTCAATAGGTGCGGAGGAGGAGCCGCCTTCGCCCAAGCCGCTATTTCGAGGCCGGGTCGAGCCGGCCTCTCCTCCCCTCACAAAAGCGCACCTTGGCACGCGCGCGCCACCAGATTCTGAAAGGGGCGAGGAATCGACCCCGTTCCCGCTTCCCTACATAGACGGTGGTGAGGGGGGGAAGCTCCCCCACCGGCCCCGGCTCCGGCCCCCGATTTAGCCCTCGTGGTTCTCTGAAAAGCCATTCTTTTGCCGACGAAGTAAAAACCGTGGCTGCCCCTGAAGAGCTTGGAACACCGCCTATTAACTTACCATATTAATATAGGGCAAACCTTTGAACTCGTTGAAATGTAAAACAAAGGCTTTCTCTCCCCCCCTTTAAATAATAAATAAATAAAAACACCCCCACCACAACAACCAAATCCACAAATTTCCCCTCCCCTCCCTTTAAAACATGTCAGCAGCTGCTCCAGAAAGCGCCCCTAGAGAGAGACCCCGCCCACGGCTCTTCGCCACACCCAAGGGGCCAAGGCGGGACTTGGTCCTAATACAGTAATTTGCTCACCTTCCCCCCCCCCTCAATTTTTAACGCTTATTGGGTTTGTTTTTTAACCCGAGAGAGTCTGCCATATAGTGCTGTCACGTAGGAAGACCGTTTCATATAGCCCCCCTCTATAAAAAAGACACACCACCTACCTTCCCCCGCGCTGAGGTAAAACTTTAAAAGGGATGGTGTTTTTTTTTTATTCGTTGGGGAATGGGCGCGTGTCGCCTACCCCCATTTTTCTTCACCGTTCAGGACCGTCCTGAATAAAATAAACAAATTTAAGAGACCTTCAATCGACTTTCACGTCAGCGGCTTTAAAGCGCCATTGTGAAAAGCGCTTTTTTAAACCGACACTGACCCTCGTGAGGTTAGAGGAAAGGGGATGGTTGCGCATCTGTTAATCTGGATCTGGATTAAAAACGTGTTTTCGTGTAAAAAAAAAAAGAAAATGCTTAGATAACCTACCTTTTCTTATGCATAGCAACTGCCCTTATGCATAGTCACTATGTACTTTGGTGCTCTCTCTCTCGCTCTCTCTTTTTGCAGTCTTAACACCTTAGTGGCCTTAAATTAAGTACCATATGTGGTAGAAGATATGTGGTAGAAGATACCTGGGCCTGCAGTCCTCCCAGGTTTAAAAAGTCGCATTGAATTCAGCGGGCCTTACTTCTAAGTAGACTTGCATAGGATTGTGCTGTTAGTTACTAGCAAAGAAGCCATTGGCTGGACTTGTGGGTTCTGTGAGAAACTTGTGGTGCAATATTGGGGCCTGGGTTTGTTTTGTTCTCTCTCGCCTCAATTCACCGGTTGGCCACACTCAAAAGTGCAGTGAAAGGCAGGAGGAAGGTGTTCAAAATGGCTGTCGCCTTATTAAAAATAAAAAATAGTTTGATCATACAGCAACCATTCATAATGCCCATTAATCATGTAATTTTGTGCACTACAATTTTGCACTAGGTTTAGATTAGTAAAAGGGTTGTTGAGAAGTGCAAAACTGGGATGGAACCGCACCTCCTTTTTTGAAGTACTGTATTTCTTTTTAAATAACACCTTAACTGTGTCCTCAATAAAAATTTGGCTAGAAAAATAACTCTTATTTTGGTCACCTGTAGCTTCTCTGCAGGGAAAGGATTTTTGTTGGTGGGTGGGTGCGAGGAGTAGTAGGAGCTGTCTCCGGAGAGTTGGGAGAGGAATATTCCCCCCCCCCCCCCTGAAGAGATTGCATTCATTGTAGTAAGTGAAGTTTGCTTTATTTTAAGCATTCCTGAAACAAATTGCATTGTAGATATGACTGAATAAAAATGTGTATTATAAGAATCATTATTTATTGATCTAAGAGTGGTACACATTGTGTTACAAATGATCAGCTCAGGATTGCAATAGATAAAAGTGGACAGAACAAAAGGCTTTCAGGACTGAATATTAGACATAATGTATATAATATGCCAAAATAAATTAAGAGAAAATCTCACAAATTATCTTAATGAATGTGTCCTAACCAGTATCAAAGAGCTGGCTACCTCCCTAGATCATGTGAATCCTGCAGCCAACACATGGTTGTCTTGATTCCTTTATAAACACTGATGGATATACCAGTATTACAGGAGCTGATATCAATATGCTACCAATAAGCAAGCTGGATCATAGAAGTCATGATATGAGACCTAGCACCAATCAATGGCAGCAGCACAGCCTTGTATCCACTTCTGCACAAGAAAACTGACAAAGTCACAATGCATTCCACCAATTTGGATGACTTTAAAGAGGATTAGAAACATGCATGGAGATTATTTATATTTATCAATAGATACTAACTATGATGGCTATGTTCCTCCGCTGTTGGAGGCAGTAAGCCTATGAATGTTAGTTGCTGGGAATTGCAACTAACACGTTAATTCAGAATAAAGTCCCACTGTGTTCAGTGGGGCATAGTTCCCTTAAATAGGAACAAAGCATGAAATGGCAACCTTTAAGAATTACACTGCCTTTCAATTGATTTCCAAACACAGTGATCTTTATTGTTCCTATTTTAATTTGTGGAATTTTGAAAGGACTGTTTCATATAGAAGTGAAGCAAGTCATATTACAAGTCATATTGCACCTCCAATGATTTTATTGCACAGGTAAGTTTCTTGCTCTTCACAGTCAGAAAATACTTTTCTCTTACTATTATTATTAAGAAAGGAATGGCACCGTATGGCCTGTAGAACAGATTGCTTGCATTTAGGATAAATGACAACATGGGGAGGTATGACTTTTCTGTGATGGTCTTCCTAAATGGAGTTATGAAAATTAAGAAAGTTGTTTCCTAAGTAACCTGGTAGAAAGAACTGCAGGTGCCTCAATGTTCTAAAGAAACATCTGGATTCAAGAGGAACAATTACCATTCTAGGACTGACATATGTCTGGATTTTCCCAGACATTACTGGGATTTCAAAGGCAGAATTGACACCTGGGGAGAATTTCTGAAAGGCGGCGCATTGTCCTGGATCTTAGGCAGTCAGTTGAAAAAATGCAGGTTTTTTTGCTTTTTTGTCTTTAAAAATCTCAACAACTTTCGGGGTGTCCTGGTTTTTACTTTTTGAAATATGGCAACTCTAAGTTAGGCTGTCAAGGAACAGTGACATATCCTTTGTGATATCATTAACATGGCTTAAAAGTCAGCTAGTCAGAGAGGTGTCAAGTGAGAACAGAGATGAAGAAAGTCAGTCTAGGTTTGGCTGCTGTTTTGGGGAGAAGGGGGAGGGCTCTTATGCTTCCATGGACAGCTCGCCCTTCTCATCTTCACCCCTTCCTGGAAGAGGTGCTTTGGTTCTTATGGAATTGTTAAAATGACTATTGATAATAGTATTAATTAATCTCCAAATAAGAAACAGAATATATTTTATATTTAAAAAGCAAGTCATGGTCAAGTGATAAATAATTAAGAATCTGAAGAGGTAAATAAGTAAAAGCTATACTTGTATTAAGGAATGAATGGTTTGTTTTCATAAACAGATAAAAATATTGGCTCATAATACTACTGTTTGGGGTTAATGGTTTATCTAAAGTTTGAGGAACTATCATTCAAAGTCACAAAAGTACTTTAAGTTTTGTTCATCACATAATGGTCAATAAATTTTGAATTAAGGAATGTGTAAGCACATTTCCTCAGATAAATTTCAGTCAAGCTCCCTGGATGTTCTACTTTTATTTACCACTATCCCCACCACCAACAAAACCTAATTACTTGTGGCTATTAAAAGAAAATCATGACGTCATTATCCTCACCAGTTTTTTTACTAAGAAGAAAATGGCTCCTGCCTTCCATCGTTTTGACCAATGAGAGCAAAGGCACTGGAAATAACAGGTAAGCACCAGGCATTTATTTTTAAGCTTTATTTGATAAATGTACTTTGATTAAGATTTAGTACAATTAAATAACTGCAAACAGATTAGGTTATCTAGGGTATCAAGGTCTTCTACATTGATTTACCTATGTCCCATGTATCCTTAAGCCTTCTCAACATAACATTTTTTGCTAAGAAGTGGGATAGATTTTCCCCACTTTGACAATGCATACTGTTAGGTTAATTGAGAGTCCTAATCCATGACAATGATTGTGAATTTGGAATCAGGGTAATGGTGTTGTTATTACAGATTAATAATCAGTGTGATGTGTATGTATGTTGTCTGATTACTGAACGATAAAATCTAGGTTACTTTTTTTTTTATTTAACAGGATTTGTATAGTGCTTAATCATCTAAGGTTATTATGATCAGAGGCAGTGTTTGTTTTCAATCCATCATATTTTAATTCTGCCCATGAGTTCAGCAGCATGCATCATGTGACCTCAAGTCAGTAAACTTTATTACTGAGCCAGGACTTGAATATTTTAAGATATTAGAAGGCATAAAGCAAGTGGTCTGCTGGCACTGCTGCTCTTTTTGTCCATAATTTATGTTAGTGATGTGTTAAGGGAATATTATTTTTCACCAAGCTGGGGATCCCATTCTGTGTTGAAAATACTCCTTATTGACAACAACTTGGTGCTATTATTTCAGCCCCAATTAGGTGTGCCTAGTTTTGTATCATACACAGTTGTTAAATCCTGAATTTCACTCAGGATATAATCGACAACCATTTTGCATGGGGGTTCTGTTCCTGCCCCCCATGTGTGTCAGCATAAGCGCTTAAGTGTGCCCCATTCCACCCTGCCTCCATTCTGCCCCACCTCCCACCCCTGTTCTGTCCTTTTAGTGACGTGTTTATTGACATCTTCGGTCACTTCTGGGTTCACCACTGCACACATGCATACAATCATGCGTCATTTAGACATGTGTTAATCGGTCGTTGCCTGTGTATCTAAGGCAGGAATGAGGACTAAAAGTGACCATCCAAGTTTCTCTGTTTGGCCCTTGAAACTTTCCCAAGGCCACACATCTTTACTAACTGTGCCGTATATCCTCATTGAGTGTGTCTGGCTGGCTTGAATGTGTCCTAAACTGTGATAATGCCTTTTGCTTGCCTGGATGGAGGTTAGAGAGTTGTGGGGTGGGGATATGTAAAAGATCTGACTTTTGCATGGCTGGAATGAAGTGTGTTGTACAAAGGTAAAAGTCACATCCGTTGCTTGGTCACTTTTGCTAGAAGGCTGCCCATATGAGACTGCAGCCCTTGGTCTGAAAAGGATACCTCACCAAAGGGCTAGCCAATTGTAAAGCTGCCGACAGCAGAAATTAATTGACTGCATAGCACCAGACTATAGTTTTCATCGCCAACAAGGTAGGGAGATAGAAAAGAGAACATATGTAGTAGTTGTATAGATGAGGGAATTTCAGCAAGTATAACTTGACAGAAAATGCCTATGTAATTGTAGGCACTTTGATACTATGCATTACATATATAGTTTTTACATATTCTTTCTTGAAAAACTCAGTTATATTTTATATCATAAAATATTATCATTAAGAAACCTGTACTATATATTCTGTCCCACTGAACAGCTTGGACTCAAATAATTTTAAAGTTGGAAGGCACCCCAAAAGTCATCTAGTCCAACCTCCTGCAATATAGGAATCTTACCCACTGCCATCCCTGGATGGGTTCGAACCACCAACCTTCTGGTTAACAGCCAGGTGCACTGACCACAGGTTAAATGTTACAGCCTACATGAGAATACATTGAATAAATTATGTAATATACATTATTTTGCTATGTCTATCGAATGCTCATATAAGTAACACAGCTTCTAAACACAACTAGGAAGGCTATAGAATTACCTTTTCTTTTTTTAAAATTAAGCCTGTTCTTTAATTTTCAGTGATTAGGCAATGGTGGGCATTCCATTTCATCCTATGCTTTGCTTCCTTCTTAGCATTTCAAACCCTTCCAAACAAGAAACAAGAGTTAGCCCAACAAGAAAATGTAAACACTACATAGAAACTATTTGTGATCATTCAGAACAGCAGTAATTAATGATAATGCAGTCATTCTGGCATGGGCAAATAAAATAAACATTTGTGTGGCAGAAAAATCATTGTCACTATTTGTACTCAAATGAATACAACCAAACTTCATTATTAGTTTGCAATTCAACTATTTCCCTTTGAAATTATTCTGTTGGAAAGACTTCCACTGTTCTATCTTTGGATCAGTATTGTCTATGTTGGCTGCTTCTCTCATGCTGTTCTTTGTTCAACCTACAGATTTGTAAATGGATTTTAACAAAAATACCATAAAGTATAGGGTGCTGTTCTCCAAAGTAAACTGAGTCTGCAAAGGCTGCTTATTATGCCACTGCTCTGGGATGTGGAGCAGCACAATAATATTAAATAACTGCTTGTGGAATGTGTAACTTCCAGAGGACTCCTAGCAATCTTTTTCCTTTTTTTGCACTTTGTGTAACAGGAATGTTCTAATGTCTACTATAGCTACAATCCTATTTAAGCATAATTACTTTAGAGGAAGTCCCATTGAACTCAGAAGATGAGGCTGCATGTCTGGTTTAAAGAGTATGACAGGGAGACAAAGAAATGCCTAGGTTCATGGACTTAACACAAATCCAGAAAAATGTCATTGAATATCAGTTCCACATAAAAAAAAAACATTTTTGAAACTCCCATCTATTTCAAAAGCAGCTTGCCATGCTGCACAAGGTCTGGTGATTTAAAAAAGCAGGAGAAGTATGAAAGATACTAAGGCTCATTAAATGAAATTCACAGGTTTTGGAGCCTGCCAATTGTTTGGTATTTCCATAACTCATAAAATAGACGAAAGACCTGCAAGGTGCAGGGAATGACAAAAGAGGACAAAACAATCAGGTATAAAAATGTGCAGCATAGGAAGTTAATAAGATGTTGAAAAAAGGAAGGAACTTGGTTATGTGTAATACAGTGGTACCTCGGGTTAAGTACGCTTCAGGTTAAGAACTCCGCTAAGAACAGAAATCATGCTCTGGCAGCACAGGGGCAGCAGGAGGTCCCATTAGCTAAAGTGGTGCTTCAGGTTAAGTACGCTTCAGGTTAAGAACGGACCTCCGGAACGAATTAAGTACTTAACCCGAGGTACCACTGTATTATTATCTTTTTTTGAAAAAGGAGGGATTTTAACAGTTGCCATTTCAGGAGATGATTGTTTTGGATTTATAGGCAGAATAATTGTTGCAGTATACAGGACAGGGCTAAGTAATAATATCATTATAATTTTTTCCCAATCCAAATACATGGGTTTACTGTATATTTATGATAACCTTTTAAAACTTTTATCCTTTAAAATCCTACGACATGAACATACAAACTTTAACAACATTTTAAATATATACGCTTTTGTTTGTGTTCTTACATTCCAGCCCAATAAAATTCTGCATTCTTACTCAGCTTTCTCTGATTCAGTGTTCTAAGCACACAGATAGACTCTGGAAGAAGCACACTTCCGCCACATGGAGCTGTTATGGGGAGAAACATTCAGTTCCTAGATCTTAGATTTCTCTTAGAGCCACATGTCCATGGCTGCCTCTCTAGGCATACTGCATGAATTTATTTATTAAGAGTACTTTTAGTCCACCTTTTATCATATGATGCCAGGGTGGGGTACAATATAGTTGAAACAACAAAAAAGTTTCTATACAGTTAAAAGACCAGGTAAAAACACAACAAAACTTTAACTCCCATACAATTAAAAAAACCAAAAACCTACTCATGGACTCCTTAATTGCAGCAGCATACTGACACTAGTATCTAACAGTAGCTCAGGCAAGGTAGGCCTCTGCTGAGTGTCAAAATGATCAGTGCCAGTCACACTTTCAAGCAGAGGCCATCCCATGATTTATTGTATGAAACACTTGGAGCATCTGAGAACTGGGGGGGGGGGGATTCTAAGAACCTTTGTATCTCCATAATTTTCTTCCTCTGTTGACAAGTGTCAAAGGCTGTGAAAGACAGCAGCAGCAGCAGCAGCCCAATGAGGGAAGCAGATGCTTGGGCCACCATTTCTTGGCTGGGATTATTTCCCAGGAGCGTATCTGAGGCCTGGGACAAGTATCTTCTTCTTATTATTTATTTTTAAAAAATTACCGCCCTTCAGGCCCATGCAGAGATTGACTGAGGCCTAGAGCAGGAGTCTTACTATAATAAAGTTGTAAACTCAACCAAAAGATCAGCTGGTCCCTGGCGGAGGCCCCCAGCCAATTTAGGCCTCCAAGACCCAGGGCAAGTGTACCCAACTGCCCCCCACCCGCAGGCCTGCCGCCTTTCCCCCAAAGATCCCAGGATGGTTCACATCTTGACACTTTTGCTTCACTAGCACTTTCTGCATCAGCCACCAACGCCAGACTCTCTAATGCAGGGGTGTCAAACTCCGGCCCTCCAGATGTTTTGGAACTACAATTCCCAGCAGCCCTAGCTAACAGGACCAGTGGTCAGGGATGATGGGAATTGTAGTCTCAAAACATCTGGAGGGCCGGAGTTTGACACCCCTGCTCTAATGAGTCATAAGCAACAACAAGAGCAGCCCAGCGAAGAAGCCTGTGGTCTGTGAGTTAATAACTTGCCTGCTTCCACAGACCAGGCGATTCAGCTACAGAGTGGCAGTTGGGACATCTGAGGCCTGGGGAGTACTTACATACACCTTTGCCCCACCGTAGTTAACTATTATGCTACAGTGGTACCTTGGTTCTCAAACTTAATCCGTTCCGGGAGTCCATTCGACTACCAAAACCATTTGAAAACCAAGGCGTGGCTTCCAATTGGCTGCAGGAGCTTCCTGCACTCAATTGGAAGCTGCATCGGACCTTTGACTTCCGAAAAACGTTTGCAAACTGGAACACTCACTTCCAGGTTTGCAGTGTTCGGGAGCTGATTTGTTCAGGAACCAAGACGTTCGACTACCAAGGTACCACTGTATTTTATTGTATTTTAATTATTTGGAAGTTCAGAAAGTAGAAAGGATATAAATATTCCAAAGTAACTGAATAAAAATAATACCTGTGTAATGTTTCCCACATAATGTAGATGCTCATGTGATCAAGTCACATGTTAAATCAATTATTTTGTTTAAACAGTATATCCAGGGGGGTTTTCAGCCGGAAATCACCAGAACTCAGTTCCAGCAACTCTCAGGTGGGTGCCATTGCTATTATAAGAAAACAAGGGAGGCGGTCATGGTGAGTTCCGGCATCTCTTTTTCTAGGAAAATAGTACTGAATATGTCACAATTTTGGAAATGCTTATTGCAGCAAGAGTTTAATTATAAAACACAATCTGGTTTAAACAGAGGAAGCTGCTTGGTACCATATACCACACTTTTGGTCCTTCCAACTCACTGTATAGCCTCATTGGGGGCAGCTCTCCAGGTTTTAGGCAGGTATTCCCCAGCGTAATTGAGATCCCAGGAATGGAACTGAGGACTTTCTTCTGCATGTACTCTACTACTGGACTCTCCCAAAGAAAGGAAGACCCACACCCTGAGCATATTAAATTTGAATTTAATGTTTAAACATATTTTTGGTAAAATATTTTGTCAATTCCAAGTAATGGCACACAACATAATTCACAATAATATCACAAACATAGTTAAATGCTCTCTAAAAAGAAAAAGAAAAAAGAGGAGGGTAGAATACCTGCCCTAAGTTTAAGAATTATAAAGAACACAATAAGTCATAGGCTTACACTGTGTTTAACATTGGATCCAGAGACTAGCACTTCAGTACAGGTACTAGGATCTAGGACAGAGATGAGGAACCTGTAACCCTACAGATGTTGCTGGACTACAACTCTCATCCTTGCTGGTGAGAGTTATAAGGTCACAGATTCCCCATCCCTGATAGGAGCTATTATTCCGTATCTCTCAAATATTCTTTTAGCCCCTGTGAGTGGTCTTCAACTTTTGTGTTCTCTCAGTTATGAATATTTTAAACAATATGGATGCTTAAATTCCATCTGACAGGGAAACACTATTTCCCTTATTAACTACTAGCCCTTGCTTCTGGAAAGTTTTGTACAGCCAGCCCTGTGCATGTTTAGCAGTAAATCCCATTTGATGTAATAGAAGTTCCTTTCAAATATGGGTATATGAGATTGATGGTTAATTAGTGGTTAATGATGACCAAACGTTTTCAGTTATGCTACCAGATTTTAAAAGGGCTCTTTTTCATTTTAAAATAGTATGTTTTGGTTGGTATTACAACAGGTTAGTTGTTGCTCAAGAGACAGATAAATTTTACCTGCTGCTTATATTTTGATACATTTTATTTCAATTTGTTTTTAACATTCTGCATATGAATTGGGTATAAACCAATTTAAGCTCAAATGTCCCTTAGGGCATTTTGTGTCTTCAACTCCTGTTCAGCTTTTCAAAATACGTGAATCTCTGCCAATTTGTAGGGCTTCTTTTTATATTATACTCATTTTGTATCTTACTGGAAACATTTTGTGGAAATCAATATCCTGAGAATATAATTGGTCCTGAGAATATAATTGGTGTTTTGGGACATTTAATTCAAATATGAGAAAACAGACACCTGAAGAATTGCATTTGCTTCGCTAGTAAGTTTATAACCTCAACGGAGTAGACTATGATTGGTTTTGACAAGTATGTTAGATTGCATTGTTGTTGTTGTTGTTGTTGTTGTTGTTGTTGTTGTTGTTGTTTTATTATTATTAGCAGAAACATACATACAAAACAAGCATAAACAAGAAAAAAAGAACATACACTAAAAAAAGGAGAAAGAAAGAAAAAGATAGAGTAATCTTACAATAATAATTCTTAGACTGATATAGCTCTTAATTTGTATATGGTAAAAAGTATTTAGAAATCTAAGATTTAAATACTGATATATAATACAATGCAATATCTGAAAAGAAAAAAGAGGGGGGAAGGAAGAAGAAACAACTAAGTCCAAATAACTTCATTAGACAATAAAAATACCTATCTTTTGATAAGTAATACTTAATATGTTTCAAACCCATGTTTTCTACATTATAACCTTTGTTTTCGGTTGAACCCCTTTTCAATTTATTGTATTGTTGACTTCCTTCTACCTCATTGCAGTTTCAGTGCGAATATTCCTATTTTTAATACTGTATTTGATTATTAATCCTCATTTTGAAATGAAGAGAAAATATTTAACTATCTGTAAAATTTATTCAAGTTAGATTGCATTGTTATATATGGAATATACTCTTCACAACTTATTTGTATGGGAAATAGCTAGAGCATGTTTGTTGGGGGGACAGAATCAAGTATTGAATTAAACACCTACAAGTTGACCAATTAACTGTTTTAATTTATGAAAAACTAAGGTATATCTCATTTCACCACAAGATGGTGTGTGATATCAGCATTGCTAGGATATGGATAAAAATATGTTACCTATCCAGCTGGTCTATGAAGACTTGTGTATTAAAAACGATATATTAACTGTTCTGTAATGCTCTCTCTCTCATTGGCCTGCCTAAATGAAGAGTCAAATCTCAGTTTCCCTATCATGTCAATAGGATATATTGTTAAAGGCTGCAATCTACATTTGAAAAGGACCAGATTTCTCTTGATAGCAGCCTCCTCCTAGATAAATAGGTACCGTTCCAGCGGGAAGGTAAATGGCGTTTCCGTGCGCTGCTCTGGTTTTGCCAGAAGCGGCTTAGTCATGCTGGCCACATGATCCGGAAAAACTGTCTGCGGAAGCAGAGCGCCGCAACCCCAGAGTCGTTCGCGACTGGACTTAACTGTCAGGGGTCCTTTACCTTTACCTTTTACCTCTCTTTACACTGCATGTATCTTCTTATTTGTGAATTCATCTCTAAATGAGACAACAAGAGTCAGTTTGGATAATACACAATAGATGACAAGCTGTGTGCAAACTTCAAGACTGGAGGGCCTGCTCCCTTTGCAAGGCCTTTACCATCTGGCCTAGGGGGCAGGGCCCGGACTCACTGGAACGAACTTTGGGGCATTGCTTGGTGGGTTCTGCTATTGTTTCCCTGCTCCAACTGTCTAATGTATTTTAAAAGGTGGTCAAGTAGCGTTTGGGTTGTTTTGTTTTGTTGGTTTGGGGTGGTTTTAATGTTTAAATGGGGTTGTGGGTTAGTTTAATTTGTGTGCCATTGTAAATTATGCTTCTTTTATTATTTTCTAGTAGGTTTATGGGTTTGTTTTGTTGTTTTTATAAGAAAACTTGTTGCTGCCCCGGGAGTGGGCCCTAACCAATAGGATGGCTGTGGCAGGTTCTACAGAGGGTGGGATGCATTGGGACACCCAATCTCAGTTATCACGAGCATGAGGAAGAGTTACGCTACGATCAGACCATGTCATTACCGAGGAGGCAGGTTTAGTTGTTGTTTGAAGACTATCCCTTCCTCCGGGTCTTGTCCTTATCAGAAGGATACTGGAATTAAAAAGGGTGACCCACATGATCTTAAGGTGCTGCTGCGCAATGCCAGGTCAATGATCCACAAGACCAATGCCATCCATGACTTGATCGTGGGTGGAGGAATTGACCTGACGTGTAACAGAAACTTGGTTGGACAGACATGGCAGATGGGCCTGTTCTTGATGCTGCTTGTCCGCCAGGTTTCTCTTACAGCAACCCAGGTCATGTGGGCGGAGGGGGGGGTGTTGCAGTGATTTTTAGGAAGTCATTAGCTTGCACCAGACGTCCTATTGGGAAGACCCAGTTTTCTGAGTGAATGTACTGGAAGTTGGGCAATAGGGGCAGTACAGGATTCCTACTGGTGTACCGACCTCCCCACAGCATCAAGGATTCCTTGTCTGAGCTGCTTCAGGTTGTGGCAGATGCTCTCCCTGGGGACATGCCTTAGACCTGGTGTTCACCTCTGTGGACGTGGGTGATCTGACACTAATTAAATGTGAAACAAAAGAAGTGCCATGGTCGGATCACTTCCTGGTGCAACTAGACTTCTCCATGACCATTCCACTCTGCAGGGAGGTGGGACTGATTGATTGTTGTTTAGTCGTTTAGTCATGTCCGACTCTTTGTGACCCCATGGACCAGAGCACGCCAGGCACTCCTGTCTTCCACTGCCTCCCGCAGTTTGGGCATAGGGACTGATTAATAGACTGTCACAAAGTTTCTGTGTTGCTGTTGTTGACTTCTCTTTTCTCCAAGCAGCCTCTAATATTTTGTTCCTTTTATGGACAGGGCTCTTCCTTTGGCATTTGAACTGAAAATTGTTGTCCTTCTAGCTGCATAAATGGCAATCTTGGATCCTCCTTTTCTCCTATGCCCTGCTAAGTTTCCAATAGTAATTTGTACAGCAGATGGCAGTAATTCTTTTCTCTCTCTCTCCAATGTAAAGTGTTTAAGGGCAAAATATGAATAAACAATAGACTCCATGCCAAACCTTTGTGAAAGAATGAGAGTGAAAAAAGGGAATTCATTGTTGCCGATGAACACATTGAAGTCCACATACACTGAATTGGCTAAGTGATTCAGGGATAGCCAACATTTTTTTTATATAATCTTTAAACTATGCATTATCAATATGTGCATGATTTGATCTCTGCCCGAATTAATAGTGTGTTCAAGAACTTGTGTTTTCAGTGACCTGGTTGATCTTGAAGCTAGAACTCCACCATTAATAATAATAAAAACTGTCTCTCTCGTTGGGCAATTAAAGGCAGATGCATTTAATTATAGTGGATGGTGCAAAAATGAATACAGAATACTCATTTCCTAGTCAACTTGAATTTAAATATACACATTTTTAAATACTACGTGGTTTTACTCAAAGATTGGTTATGAGGCACTGATGTATGTGTGGGAAGTTTCCAGTTGCCTTTTTCTTTAAACAGATGAGAAGTTATTCATTCTTCTTGCATTATTATTCTAGCATGGCAATGGTGCCCTATCTTTCCATTGGAAGATAAATTTTCAATTTCATTTTAAACTAAATGAAATTAAGTTTAGTTGTCCTCTTTATGTATGGATGGATTTTTTTTGCTACCAAACATAACTGCTTAAAATTTACTACGGTAAAAGCCTTGTGCCCATTGTCACTGGTTTATTTCCACTTAATTTCAGCAGCAGCGAAGCAAATGTAGCAACAGATCTTCAAAGCATTCTATAACATCTGATGGCCCAGAATGCATTTCTGGAGCAATGCAAGGAGGACAACCACATACTGCAGTTCCTCCTACACTGCTAAACCTCAGAAGTGGCCTTGGCTTTCATTGGAAGAGCAGGGGTGCTTCCAGATTACCTTTTGGAGCATTCCATTCTGATTTGTTGGAGGAGATCAGACAACATTGGCTGTTTACTGAGCATTAACACTGATTCATTTGCTGTGAAGGCAGGTTATGTTGCATAACTGCAAGCATTAACCTAAAATTTCCAGTGTATTTTCTTCTCACTTGCCTTACTGCAAAAAAGTCTGATCCTTTGGGGAAGCAGGTTTGTTGCACAAGATCTCCCAGTCAACTTAAATTACACAACCTGAACTTGCTGGTGTGTGCCCTGGGTGAAGCCTCCAGAGGGGTGCCATTGAGGCTCCCAGCCTCTGTGTGTATATACAAATGTGAAGGGTATGTGTGCCAAACTGGTTCTTTGACCCAGGTGAAACAAAGCCTGGTTTTGCCCCTGCAGCCTGGAAGCCCTCTAAGCTTTTATTTAGGAAAACTTCCAAAAATAATAGTTCCAAAATAATAGTTTTCATCAGCAGGAGCTAAAACATCTGGTGTGGAGCTTCACCCCTATCCATATCACTCTTCATTGGATAACAGGCTGCAATCCTAGACACACTTAGCTTGAAGGAAGCTCCATCAATTCAGGTTACTTCTGAATTAACATGCCTGGGCTTTGGACATACCTGGAAGTGCCACAAACATCCTCTTTCCATGCATCCTCTTTCCATGGTTATGAGTACAGTAATGTATGAAGTACTGCTTTTATATCTGCCCTCTAGAGAGATGTCCAAACTCTACTACATCCAACTCATAAATGTCTCACAGAAGAGATGTGAAAGTTGCTGTTCCCGATGTTGGGAGAGCACATGTTTTCCATGCAAAATGTTTCCAGGTTCAATCCCTGGTGCCTGCAGGTAGGCCATGGGAAAGACTCCTGCCTGAAACTCTGAGAAAGGCGCTACTAGTCAGTATCAACAATTCTGAGCTAGATGGAACAACGATCTGACTTGGTATAAGGCAGCTTCCTATGTTACTATGTTTCCTGTAAGTGTTAAAAGAGGCAGCACTTGTAGGTGACCAATTAAGCCACCTGGATTACTCAGTAGAACCTGCCCCACTTAGTCTGATAGCTGACCCTTTTATGTAATCTTTGAATTAAGGCATTTGTCAGGAGACAAGCAAAATAATACCATCCAGTAATGCAGTAATGTACATCTCTCTCTCTCTCTCTCTCTCTCTCTCTCTCTCTCTCTCTCTCTCTCCTGGATTAACTATAAGTGCCTGTCTCATGTGAAATATAAAATAGAGCATTCAGTAGTCAGTGCCTTGTAACCATCTAGGAAACATTTCTTTATTTAATTCATAGAGTCATGATATATATTACAGTAAACTGCTGCAGCAGTGTTCAGCAGGTAAAAAAAAAGAAAAAAGAAAACAATTTCTATGTTGTTTTTCAAAATATGCCATGTATGTTAAATACTGACATCTCCAAGAAAAAGACTTCAAAACACACTTTCAATAATTCCTTGAGGTTTAATAATCATTTGATTTTGAAGTGTAGCTATGTATCAGCATCGACAATAAACATACACTTGTGCTTTTTTAGATCAAAGAGAGCTTGTAAGACATGAGAATTGGAGGCAATTGCTGTCATCCTAATTTCAGGTATGTCTATGCTCACTTTTAAGTTAGAAGTTGTTAAAAGACAGTAGAAGCACAGCAAACTGTACACACAAGTCCTGTATCTGAACCAAGACCCAGACATAACCAGTTCCTCAAGAAGATACCGGTAGTATTCTAACTTTAGAAAGAATTGGTAGGATCCTAGACTCTGTGTTGTTGGCATCTGTCTCAGGAGGTAATAGATTGCGTCCCTGGGGGTGAAGTGAAATCACTAGAGAATCACAGCGCCTGCTGTGGCTGCAGAGACCAGTAACTCATAACTTCTGCCTCCAGCATTGTTTTTGCTGCATTACTAGCACTGAACTGACCTCTCCAGGGTACAAGCCTGGGTAGTGTGTGTATGGAGCTTCTAGGCTGCCCAAAGTCCAAGATCCCCCTCTCAGCCTCATTGATGTCCAAAGGAAAACAGAGCAATACATTTGGCACCAGCTTGGCTGCAGGAGTTGCTGGAAAGATGTGTACAAGATGCTATCCAAACACATTAGGGGCTCCGTTCCGGATTTGTATCGAGTTTACTCCTTAGCCTTTTCTTCACCTTGGGGTTTACTTCTTGCATATGAGTATAGCTGTAAGGCAGCTGGAGTTTAGAATCAGAGTTTACCTTCTTCTAGACAGGCTACCCTGATGAGCCCCACCTGTCCCTCATTTCCCTCTACAGCATGTGCAGTAACCACAGGGATGGACTTTGGCTTCTGCTAACTGCTTTCTTGGGGGACACGGGTGGTGCTGTGGGTTAAATCACAGAGCCTAGAGCTTGCCGATCAGAAGGTCGGCGGTTTGAATCCCCGCGACGGGGTGAGCTCCCGTTGCTTGGTCCCTGCTCCTGCCCACCTAGCAGTTTGAAAGCACGTCAAAGTGCAAGTAGATAAATAGGTACCGCTGCAGCGGGAAGGTAAACAGCGTTTCCGTGCGCTGCTCTGGTTTGCCAGAAGCGGCTTAGTCATGCTGGCCACATGACCTGGAAGCTGTACGCCGGCTCCCTCAGCCAATAAAGCGAGATGAGTGCCGCAACCCCAGAGTCGGTCACAACTGAACCTAATGGTCAGCGGCCCCTTTACCTTTAACTGCTTTCTTGACTATTTGACTAACCTATTGGTCTCGTCTGCTCAATCTGTTGGAGCCTATCTTAGCATGCAGAGGAAGTCCATAGCTCACCAAGGGCTTGAGACCCATTGGCTAACCTCACCAGGTTTAACCAGCCAGTCAAAGCAATTTCCTAGAGTGTGGCCACTGTCACATGCTGACAGCTTCTAGGAACTACAGTCATAGCTGAGTGCAGAGTAGGGACCAAAGGTGGACGAACTACCCCAGAAGAAGCACAATGTGTCCCCCACCAGATGTGTGCCCCATCAGAGATACTACTTCTCCCCAACACCCATACACCTTAGATTATGGACCACTTAATAATTCTATAATGTGTGATACAGGAGTAACTTTGATACTATAATGTTCAAATTTCTGGGAATGGATCATGCCCAGTTTTTGAGTACTATTTTTTGAATAATTGAAACATACACTAATAAACAACTTAAATTTTTCATAGTGCATTTATGAGCTCATACTTGCATTGTCAGCTTGAAAAAATGCCTTTTATATTTTAACCCACACACATTATTTTACAGGGTTGTAAAATTGTGTGTGTGGGCTAAAATATAAAAAGCATTTTTATATAAAAGATGCAATCCTATGCCAACTTATTATATGAAACACATGTCCTTTCCATGTGGGCTGCTTGTTCTGTGTCTTCTTATAGCATTAAACTGATGGTATGTTCAGAAGGTGCTGAGGTATGGTTACAAAGGCAACCAAACTGTTAGAATTGTTGGGAGTATTTGTGTTTCCTAGTGCACGTATACAACCTTGACAACTATTGTCTGAAGCAGAGAAAGGTGTGCACAGGAAAGATGTAATTTGGCATGATTGACAGATGCATTGTTTGGTATCTATTACCAAACTATGTAAAGTGCTCAGTAATTAAGACCTTTATCTCTGTCACTGAAAACTGAGTAGAAATATTTATTGCCATTACTTTTTAAGAACAGCTTTGCATAAACAATGGCCACTGCATAAAATACAGGAGGTCGTCAGGATCATTCCACTAGCTAGGATGTATACAGCTTTTAACACTGCATTACTTTGCTTCCTCTGTTGCATCCTCACAAGTGCCATCCAGCTGTGTCATCTAATCAACATATAGATTAAAAAGCCTAATGTGGCCAATGGCAAAACATTTATCCAGTTCTTCACTACCATTGTGCTATCTTATACAGTGTAAAGCATTGGAAGCCTTTCCGGTATTCAAAACATACAACCAAACACAAAGTACCACTGGCAGTTACACCCTACCTACTGGTTGAAATAAGATTTATTCTGGGCTGAACACATGTATTTGGTGAGAATTGCTACCGTATTTAAAATGTTATTCCAAAATTTACTCAGAATAAATTATGGAGATTTACTTTGAATTAATCCATGTACATACAATGGGACCTAAGCCTAAGGTGTTGTGCATAGGATGGCAACCTTATAGATCAATCCTAACCATGTCTGCTCATAAGTCTTACTGAATTTAATAGCGCTTACTCTCAGGTAAGTGGGAGTAACACTGCAGCCTTAGGTGTGATTGTTGAAGCATCCTCTGAGCATGCAAGCAGAGCAATAGACATGTTTGTGCACGTGCAGGTTTATAAAATTTACTGACTCTAGTGTCAAGCAGTAACTTATATGTGCAAGTCTGCCATCATGTATTAGTCACCATTGTCAAGTCAAATAATATTTTTCTATAGTTCATTGTTCACACATTGGCTGAGAGATAGCAAGTACTGTATATTCCTGCGTATAAGACTACTTTTTAACCCAGGAAAATCTTCTCAAAAGTCGGGGGCCGTCTTATACGCCGGGTCGTATTTCTTATACGGCGAGTATATCCCAAACTCTATATTTTAATTGGAAAAGTTGGGGGTCGTCTTATACGCCCAGTCGTCTTATACGCCGGAATATACGGTAATAAATATGTACAGTATGTATGAAAGAGCCTTGTGTCATAGTGAGCCACAGAACATATTCCCCATTGCATCTACCAAACACTAATACCAGGTTAAAATTTAATCTATCATTTTTTCTCATAATAGCCCCACCATCTGTTTGCTTGCAAACTAGTTCTCTTAGTATTTATCTTTGTATTGTTTTGCTACACACAGCACCACACTTTACTGAGTGAATACAAATATGATGATTAAAGATGATATTGAACAGAAATAGGAAAATATGTGTTTGTTTGATTGATATGAATATCTATTAATACTACACAATTATATCTCTCTATAATAAACATATAGGATTGCAAGTTATCCATATGTATAGCTGTATTTAACTTTGTATTGTTTTTATACAACAATACATTTTTTTAAATGATAGGGGCTGCCAGTATACAAATCTGTTTATTTGCAAGGACAGAGCACTGGAGACTCATGGCATTTTTATTTTGCTACAGTGGATTTCTTTTTATTTACAAACAGACATTGAGAATAGGGGAGCAGGCAAGCATTCAGACAGCTTGCAGTGGCCTGTAAAGCAGTATCAGTTCCCTCAAAAAACAAAGAAACACCCCCTTTGTGCTCCTCTTCCCCCATGTCTGGCTCATTCATCCAGATAGCTGTAAAACTCAGATTTCTCTCATTGGCTGCATCTCTGCTCCTCACCCCATCATATGACATGAGTCTTACTGGTTTAGTACCGGTAGCCCTCATTCATTATCAGTGCTTGGTAAATAAATGTTTTCTTGCCATCAAATTCCCATTGCATCTTACGCTAGCTCTTTTTTCCTTTTTGATTGTTAACTTTTGTTTCCACCATACCAGTCAGTATAAAAAGGTTTATTTTAGAAGCAAATTTGAATTTTCCACAGCTGGTGACTTATTGTTTGCTTTATAAAGGGCATGTACTCTTAATACTTTTCCTTGGGGCCATATATTCCTATTGTATGACTGTAAGTTAGGTTTTTTGTTTTATGAAAAAGGCAGTTCAACCAGTTTCCCATTGATGAGGTGAATTTCCCGTTGCATTTGAACTTTAGTTTTGAAAAGCAATTGAATGAGACAAATGTCATTAGGGTTGGAGTTCATCCTGCTCTTGCTCAAGATTTTCATTTTAATCATGTGTCCTCCCCCCCCCCAGGCAGTCATTTCCTCCCCCCTCAGCTCATGGAGTTTATAGAGTTTTAGGGTGGTGTTTTCTTTATAAAGGTGATCTCACTAATCCAACATCTGCCCTAGATAATTCAAGCTACCATATGGAGTTCACCTTGCTGAGAGGCACTCTTTCTTTCTACCTGGTTAACTAACCCCAGGTGCATCCATTTTTCTAGCCGAAAGCTCTGTGAGATCTGTTTTCTAATGCTGGGCTCCAGCTCAGCACAGTTTTCTTCCCAATTCCTGTTTTGGACTGTTCAAATCAACCAGAGGCCTCTTTCAGTTCCTTACTAGCTGCCCTGACCTTGGGCCCTGTAACACAGCCAGAGCCAGCAAACAGCAGACAGGCTTTTTTACTCCATCAAAAGAAATTCTCCTTGAAAAACTGCACAAGGAGTCACCCCCTTTTTTGAGCAGGTGCCCCTCTCAGGGGTTAGCAAGGGAAGAAATGAAGCAGTTGCTGCTGCTACTAGCATGATCTAAAACTCATTTAACCCCCAGCCCTGCTGCCTTCTCTTATATCAGTGTATTCCCCCACATGGAGTTTCAGATTACTGGGTTCCTCAAAATAGATTCATAAGCGGAAATAGTAACTAAAGAGCTAGACCGCCTCGTTGAAATGGTTTCTATTTTAAGGAGAATGTTAAGAGACTCCTTCCCCATAAACATGCCAGTCTTCAGCTACTGTGATGAAAACAAAAAACCATTTCCTGGAATTTAACTCTTCAGCTCCCCCACGACTGTTATTTAACATGTATTACTGATCCATTGCCAATAGCACACTGAGGGCTGCAAGATAAGGGGCTGAACTCATTGGACCAACTCAGCTTGCTGTTCTGTCCTATGCAACTGGCTCTGATGACAGAATAATTGGTCTCGAGAGGATCACTTCAGTGTCAGAATGATACAGTGGATGGTGTTGGGTATCTTTCAGGGCTCTTAACATTTTATCCTTTCTGCAGCTGGATGCATGAAGGAAAAAGGTCAGGGGATGGGGAAAATGAGTAATTGCCAGGCTGTTTCTGTAGTAAGTTCAAGGTTGTTATTTTAATTTGCTTTCATACCATCCATGTTTACAAGTTCGCCTGTTGTGTAGAGCAGGGATGTGTGGGAGAAAGTAGATTGAGATCTACTGGTGTAGCCATGAGTGATGTGCAGTAGATAGCAAGTGTTTCTGGCTCCTACTTACTTGATGGTAGTGACAACAAAATTTTCCTATCCAAATTGGGCAGCTGAAATGGAGAAAATTCATGAGAAGTGAACTTTAATGTGAAAATACTCTGTGTTCAATTCATTTATGGTACCAACAACAAATTCCTAGGCTCAGAGACACTGTATTCTTTAATTCTAACTGCATGTCTTTTGCCCATGGCTCTAGTAGATCTTGGCGTTATAGGGAAAAAAAACAAATTTGATCTGAAAAGCTTGAAGTCTTCCCTCTCCTGAAGTAATGCACAAATGATGTCATCCACCAGATTTGACAACTGTGTTTTCTTGATTCCTAAAAGTGACGCGGGTGGTGCTGTGGTCTAAACCACTGAGCCTCTTGGGGTTGCCGGTCGGAAGGTCAGTGGTTCGAATCCGTGTGATGGGGTGAGCTCCCGTTGCTCTGTCCCAGTTTCTACCAGCCTAGCAGTTCAAAGGTTTGTCACTGCAAGTAGATAAATAGGTACCGCTGTGGTGGGAAGGTAAATGATGTTTCTGTGTGCTCTGGTTTCCGTCACAGTGTTCTGTTGTGCCAGAAGTGGTTTAGTCATGCTGGCCACAAGACCCGGAAAGCTGTCTGTGGACAAACGCCGGCTCTCTCGGCCTAAAAGCGAGATGAGCACTGCACTGCATAGTCGCCTTTGACTGGACTTAACCGTCCAGGGGTCCTTTTATCTTTACTTTTACCTTCCTTGATTCCAAAAAAAAAAAAAGTAACAGACCTATGTAGTTAACATTATATAACATGCATGTGAGAAGTATAAAGTCTTAATACTTTAAACATTCAGATTAGGACAGATTTTATGTCACTTTAAGCAACAGGTTGCCGTTACCTCTGTGTGAATGTGCTTTCTTACTACAGTACAGTGCCTTATTTAGGCATGACATGTGTGTTCAGATTAGAGTGCATTGTGAGTGTGAGCGTGTTATTATGTTTATAGCATATTTGTAGCTCTGGAGTTGTTTTGTGATCTTTTATCACTTACGACATCATTTATGAGCTCATTACTTTGATCTCCAGCTAATTTAGAAGGTTTGCCACTGATCTTTATGACCTTTATTTTTGCAGTCATTCTGATTCCATTTGCCATAAAAGGTATGAACATAATCCAAAGGAGGCTGCTGAGGTTGCCTCCAGGTCACATAAGCAAGAGTTTTAGATACCACCATTGCAGATATGAGTAGAGCAGGACTGTGTCCATTACCTGAGCAGAACTGAGCAGTAAAGCATGTCTGTATTGGTTAACTCAGCCTTTGGATGAGGATGTTGAGAAAACAAAAATTAGCATCAGAGGAAGGAGTCCCTGTTCAAGAGGCTATCCCATGCAATTAAGTGCTTGATTTGGCCAGGAAGTGTGTCTGAAGTAGCAATTTAAGTGGACCATGTTGCAGGGCATCTGTAAGCTACACTCAGCACAGCACTTCTACATGAGGTAAAGGTATAGAAAAAGACATTGCAGGGTAGTTGTATACTACCCTCTCAGCCCAACCTACAATGGTGGGGATAAACACAGTAGATAATCCTGCAGGGTTGTTGTAAACCCAACCTCTCAACTTCAACCCAACGCCCCAACCTGCAATAAATAGGGTCCAATACCTCTGGACAACATGGCAGGGTTCTTGCAAGCCTTTATGAACTATACTGCAGGACCGTCATAAACTACTTCTAAGCAGCTTCCAAGTCTATTCAAGCAACAGCCAACCTGCTATTTGAGAAGAGTTAGCTGCATTGTCTGGAATTTGGATTGGCAAGATAGTTTTTATTTAGTATGATTTAAAACAAAAACTGAGTTAGAAAAAGTTGGAAGCCTCAGGGGGAGGGGGAGTTGGGCACAAGGGTGTCCACCTCCAGCTGCATTAAAATATTGGGTTTCTCCATTGATATGTGTGGGTGGCTCTCACTTCTGTCCCTTGGGATGTAGTTTTTCAGTATGAACCGGGAAGTGACATCCAGGCAATGGTTCTCCCTACAGTGTGCGTGCGTGCGTGCGTGCATGTGTGTATGTGTGCGCACCCTCCTGTTCCACCTTCTAAATTCTATCCTTCCCTCATATCCAGTTGTCAGTTTTCTCTTTCTCAGTGCTTCATACACACCATATATTTAAAGCACATTACTTACCCCAGAGAATCCTGGGAAATGTAGCTTACCCCTCACAGAGGTACGATTTCCAGTACACTTAACAAACTGCAATTCCAAGGATTCTTTGAGGGAAGCCATTTGATTCAGCACAAGTTGGTATGGGAGTTGGGGGTAGTTATTTTCCCCCAGTATATATTTTTTGTGTTCTTGGGGATTAACCGCAGTTTGCTGATTCCTCACTCTTATCCATGGGTCATTTTGGATACAGAAGCCTAGGGCTATCTTCAGGGAGGTGAATAAGCCTTGGACCCTGTTCTGTGGGGCACACTGTGGCTGGTGCTGGTGGCCATGGCTGTTGCCTCCCTCCCATTTGACAAGGCTCTCTCAAACCATCCCTTCCTAGAGTGAGCCTGGGAGGGAGGATGCGGAAATAGAGGGCCTCACCAGCAAGGTTGCTGCTAAAGCAATGAATAGTATGTGGGAAGGAACTGCCACCGCCACTACCATCGCCATGAAGAAAAGGAAGGACAGTGCAGATAGGAGGATGTGGGAGCAATGGAAGAGGGTACATAGTGTTATTTGCCCCAGCCCTGCACCCCCTAGAGACAGGGCTGTATAAGCATGAACATGGCAAGACTCTAACAAGTACTAAACAATTTGATTCACACAGGAAGCTGCCTTATACCTAATCGGACCATTGGTCCATCTAGCTCAGTATTGCCTACACTGACTGGCAGTTGCTCTTCAGGATTTCAGCCCCACCTAGAATCCCATGCATTAAAGCTGATATCTTCTGAATGCCAGGTTTGGAGCTGAGATTTTCTTCATGCAAAGCCAATGCACAACCACTGAGCTATGATCCTTCCCCAATAGCCTCTGCACTTTTAACCTCTATGGGATTTACTTGGGGTGGCTGACAGATTGTAGTTCTACTGTCCAATGATAAAAGAACCCGCTTGGAACACTAGATCAGCTTCATGAACAATTCCCATGCCCAATTTGCATATTTCAGCAGAAAACAAGCAAATTAAAGAGCTAGGCAAGCAAATTCCCATGATGAGGCTTATTTTTTAAAACCATAACTTGAGATAGGAATCTGCATTCCAGTTAATCTTACATCTCAAAATGTGGGCACTTGGTATGTTAGGTTTGTGTATGTCACTTCTCTGCTTTAAATAATAACTTAAGAGGGGTGCTGCAGAATAGTGAAACAAAGCTGTTTTTATCTAATCTTAAAGAATGCAGAAACATAGACTCCCCCTTCACATTGCACACTGCCCTCTGAAATTAGCAATTGTCTTTCTGTGGGATGTATCAAGTTAACATGGTGGCAACAGTGAGTGATGCACCTGATGTCTATCATTGGCTTGGTAATCAACATTTCCATTATGTTGAAACATGAGTTATTTACTGGATAGCTGTTACTATGTCCCCCATCTTCCAACAGTTCCTTGTCATGGCCCCAGATTCCTGATCAAGCCTAGAATTATGGTTTCTATGTGACCCTCATTTTGTCTAAAGAGGGATGTTCACGTTACCAGTGCAATGAATTTGCCCCCCTTTCACAGCTGACCCAACAACTGTTCACATCAGCAGCACATCAGTTCATTTCTGTTTGTATACACACCAGGGGTCATAGACAGGGATGTATTTAACCTATGCAAAGGTGATTCACACCTTGGCTAGACATGAATTAGGAAAGGCTTAAGGACTCTAATCAGTGGGAGGCTGGGTTGAGAAACAATGCATCAGACAGTAGTATATTGTAACACAGTACAGGTGGCATGTATTTTGGATAAGGTGAACACAGATTGTAAATGCATCACTGGGAACTGTGTGTGTTCAGTATACAGTAAACAGTATGCAGGTTGGTTGGTTGGTTGGTTGGTTGGTTGATTAAATAAATAAATAAATAATGTGGATTATTGTAACGTTGACCACGCAGATGTTGGAAACAATGTAGGCCTCCTGTACTGTGTTAGTTCAATTCTTGGTCAGCCAACCCCCTCTAGCCTTTCCTAAAGTCTGACATACTACTGACTCAAAACGTCAAGATTTTATAATCTGTGAGAAGAAAAATTAGGAAAAGCCATATTCTGTGAGTTCCAGTCCAGTGGCCTCATTTCCAACACAGTCAAGAGACAAAGCAATGCCTTGACACAGCCTTGGTAAAAGAAAAAGCAAGGTCCTGAAAGGCACTTGTTATCAACACTGTACACAACAGTGACCAATGTGGGTACAAAAACCATATTTCACTTGGTGAATTTATCTCCCCGTGGGCTCTCCCAATTAATTCTTGCATTCTCCCCTGTCCCTGCTATTACACTGAAATAATGTAAAGTGGCATTCATCAGTAAGCTAAGCTTCCCAGCCAAATGGAATGGGTGTGATTTGGCCAGAATCCTGCATGTGCTTTGCTTTATTTGCTCCTAATGTTTGTTTTTTCATTTTGATCGTACTGATTTTCTATAAATGAGTTTGCTGGGTCCAAAGGGCATAGAATGGAAGAAACAAATCATAAAATAAAGATGTAAAGACCCAGCAGCACCACGGGGCACAGCTGTTGATTGTGAAACATTATGTCCTTTTCACTCTCCCTCCATTGGTGGCAAAACAGCTGCTTCTTGCCCCTCCATTGGTGGTGCTGCAACATCCTCCTCTCTATCCAGAACATCATTTCAGATGTAAAGGGTTGCTTTATATACAGCTTGATGTTGGTTGGTGGTATTAGGTTGGCCGCACTGCTGTGGTCTTCAGAAGACTGCGCACACACACCCAGCTCCCCCATTAAAAGAAACTATAGTTGACAAAGCCCCCCCCCCATCTGAAAACTGTTGCCTGTCTAGCTCCAGTTCATAGGTGGGGCGAGTCAGGGCTCCTGCTCTGAGGATGCTCCCTAGGGGCACCAAATGCAAACTAGGATGAGATTTCCGTATCCCTAATAGACAGGTGGTGCTGTCTGCACTGGTTAAAAGTCCCTCTTCTGTGCAACTATCAACTCCTAGCCTGGCTGCAATATTGGGAGCCAGATTGGGAAGTAAAGGTCAGAGTGGCAAGGTAAGGTAGGGGAAGGTTCAGCTGCCTTCAGCCATGGGCACCTTTTGCTCGGAAATTTAGATTTCCCATATCTCTCATCTGCTATGTGAATGGTGCAGAAATGCTAGCTTCTTCAGGTGAACATCTCCAGCAAGGGGCCTTTTACATCTGTAGTAGATTTTTTAGAACTCTAGAAAATTTGGTGTTAAGCAGGTAGGCATGCTTTGGGGAAAGCAGCCTTGTGGGTCAAATGAAGAAGCCTGACATGTCAAATCTGGCCAATGGACCAGAGGTTCCCCACCTGTAATATTGAAAGAGCAAATAAGACATGCCCTGAAAACTTCCTAATTGCAGTAGAAAGGCTGGAGAAATTCTCTGCTTATGGCAGGTTCTAACTGGCTCTATGAATGAATTTCTACCCTGCCATGTATTCAGGTATTCCCAAGAGAGACAGACTACTCTTCCCTACCTTCTTACTATTTTCCATATCAAACCTTTTAGTGATCCTACTGGTGACTCATATAGTCAGTGGCTTTTATTAGAATGTACCTGAGAGCTTAATCCAGTGGATAGATAGCTGTAGGAGCTGCTTTTCTTGTAGTGATTCACCTAATTGATTTCAATTAGACTAATATGAGTAAAATAACTGGGGAAGTATTTACACACTTAAGGCTCCAAGATGCTGTGGTTTAGGCTGGCACTTTACTCTCCTCACCTTGCCTCATGGGTGGGTGGACCTGCAAATGTGGTTGTATATGTAGAAAACAAGAATTCCTGCCTGTGCTGAAATGTTCTGCTTAGGGGTTTACTCACATGAAGAAGTTAATATAATATTTCATTGCCTGATAGATATACAAACAACTTACATTGGAGCTCCTCTTGCGACTGGCTCTTTCGCTAGAGATAACCTCTAAATTAATGAAGTGTCTCTAAATGCCAACAATCACTGCATCTCCCTTTTCTTCCCAACTAGCGGTAGAAGCAACAACAAACACTCAAAAACATTAGCCCAACTGTCATTTATGATAAATGTTCTGAAGATTAGATGTTCCCAGCATATCACCCTAATGTGAGTCTTTACCATACAGTTCCTTGTCCTGTGGCAGTCTTTTCAGAAAGGTTCTGGGAGGACAACTCCCCTTTTCCAGGGGGGTGCATTGTGGGAGGAGTTCCGGGACCTCCCAGTGACCCAACGGTGGGCGGAGGGATGCTGCCCATGTCATTAGGACACCCAGCCGTGTCACGCCCCCAGCTGACCAATCGGGTTAGCTGGGGGAGCGTGGCCACTTGCCATTTAAACCGATGCTCGTCTGGGAGGGCGGCCTCTATTTGTCCCCTTCGTCAGATCTGGGCCGGTTCTCCTGCGGGCTTTGGCCTGGGCCTCACCACACAATCATTATGGAGCATTCACCTTCCTCCCTGAAGTTCAGAGCCTTTGTTCTTCCAGGGATCATCTCTATAATCCCATCCCTATCCCTTCCGTTTCCTGTAGGAATGTGTCTCTCAATTACAGCACTCACTACACTGTAAGTTTGCAGAGGGTAGCTGTCTTAATTTGTTGCAGCAAAAACAGTTATTCTGGCACCTTAAAGACACATTTATTGTAGCATGAGTTTTCAAGGTCTACAGTCCACTTCATCTGATGCACTATGTGTTTGTTAATTGTTACATTTTTATGCTGCCTTTCCTCCAAGGAGCTCAAGGTTGGCACACACAGTTCTCCCCTTCCCCATTTTTATCCTCACAACAACCATGTGAAGTTAAGCCAACAGAGCATGACTGGCCCAAGGTAACCTAGTGAGCTTCATGGCTGAGTGGGTATTTGAACCTGGGTCTCCCCAGTCCTAGTCCAGTACTCTAGCCACTATACTGTACTACACTACCCTGCCACAGTTATATAGTTCATGGAGGGGATTATAAATAGCAAGTTCACAGGGAAAGGGAACAAGCATAAATGCAGTGTGCAAGCTTTTGAGTTCTCCAGAATGCTTCATCAGGCTAGATGATAAACCAAGCAAATGGGGAGAGAAGGGGTGGGGGTGGGGGAGTTAGCTGGTGGCAAAGCCATGAGTCTGTATCTTGTAATAGTCTTAAGAAGGGGGAATGTAGCAGACATTCAGAGGATTTGCAGGTCTTTGGCTACACCAAAGCCTTTTGGGAAGGTGGAATACACAACTTTTCCCATCTCTGGAAATGGAAGAAGCTGCTGTTACCCAAGTCTCTCTCCAACCTTAGGTGAAACACACAAATCCCTTGGTAGGTAGAAAACAAGAATAAAGAAAAACTGCGTACTTTTTATATTAACAAAGGTGCAAGTTAGATTAGGTGGTTTGATAGGTAAATTTCCATAATTATGTGATTAACAGTGGTCATTCACAAAACAGCTATTGTTGCTAATGCAGATATACTGGGATTAGTAAGCCAATTAACACTGGTGGTGTAACAAAAACCCTTTTACCCTATTCAGTTCACAGATAACAGCAATGAACCTCTTAATGAATTGTAATTGAGCGCTTTCACAGTGCAGTCTCCCTTTGAAGTCCCTTTGCTCAAGTACAGACACTTTAAAGTCAGTAGCAGAATAAGCTGGGAAGTTGAAAACCCTACTAGTTTCTGAATATATTGCCATTTCTGCTGTCAGATCTGTGCCCATTCTTTTAGGTAGAGACTAAACTGTTTGCCCTATGCAGAATGCAGAAGCAATAAATACAGCCTTCAAACATTAGCCGTCCACCACCCAAATCTTTGCTTAGGAATAACAGCATTTCACAAGAGTATTTTTCATGACCTTATTGACTCAACTCTGCCATTAATGATTGTGTGAAGCCCAGCTGGAAATTCACAATAATATTTGATTGATGCCATCAAAAAATGGACCTGCAATCACATGCGCAGGGGTGGTCTACTCTACCAGACTGCTTCCTCATAATAATCTAAGCAGCTCTTCATTTGATTGCAGTTCACTTCTGTGTCTCAGTTTTGCTTGGTTAGCAGTGGTGATCAGAAAAATGTCTCACTTCAAGCATACATGGTCTCCTTTTGTGTATATATTTAGCTAGAACATCAGTGCCATGTGATTTTTTTAAAAAATTACAAGTCTAGAGTAAATGCTCTGCATAGTTAGGAAATCATCTCTAACTGTGGGGAGACTTAGACCACAGTCCATCTATTTCTACAATGCATTTCTCAAAGTCTATTTGAAAACCCCATCCTCTGCTGTTGTTCCCCACTATCTTGAGGTAAGAAGTATGCTTCCTTTGAATATTATGGTTCCAACTTCCTGCCCTTGAATTTTTCCTATAAAAGGGGGTGGGGGTGGGAATCATAGGGTCAGGGCACAATTTCATTTCTGACTCTCTTCTGCTTCCTAACTCTTAAATGGAAATAAGGGACAGAGTGGTTGCAAAAGAGTGAAAATGTATCTTCCAGCATCCAATGAAGCTGAATGTTGGAAGATTCCAGACAAATGAAAGGAAGTGCTTCTTGACACAGCACATACCGGTAGCTAAACTATGGAATTTGCTCCCACATGATGTAGTGAGGACCACTAACTAGAATGTTTTTAAAAAGAGGATTAGATAAATTCATGGAGGATAAAGCTATTATTAGTGGCTAAGTGAACAAAAGAACTTCAGTGGGAGGTTGCATTGTGAAACGGCTCAATTACAGTTCATCAACTGCTTCACTCAAAAACTGAACTAGGAGAAAGGATTTTTATCACAGTACATCTGTTAATTGATTTACCAATGTGACCATTGTTAATTAAGTAATTGTCGCTGTCTGCATTTTCTGCATTACAGCTCCCACTGTTTACAATCCCGCCTCCATCTGTAACTCAGGATAACACTTCATGCATCTGATGGAGTGGACTGTAATCCAGGAAAGCTGATGCCATAATATATTTCTTACTCATTAAGATGCAATAAACCTCTTTCTTGTTTTGTTAGGTAAATTGCTACTCTAGTCATTTTTTTAAAAAATGGATTAGGAAAAAGTATCCTGATAGCCAGACCTCTTTTGAGTGTTTTGAAGGAGACAACCATCAGAGTTTGAAGGTGAAACATACTTATCTACAAGAAGAGGGAAGGGGTGTGTGTGTGAGAGAGAGAGAGAGAGACAGAGACAGAGAGAGAGAGAGAGAGAGAGGTGTAGGGGAAAGAGAGATAAGTTCATCATTTTCAGAAGAGGTGGATCGATAGAGCCAACTTACAGCTGGGAATTTGGTATGGCATAGCAGATGTGATGCCTTGCTTCTTTTCATATCTTAGTGAATACTCTCTTTGTATATTTGTAAATAAAGGAAATATTACTACCATGTACTAAGTCTCCAGTGGTTTCACTTCCAAAGGAAACCATACTTGGGTAGTACTTCCCTGGGAACTTTTAATTGATTGAGGAAGTAGGCAATACACAAAAGAAACCTCAGGTGTTCTCAGGCCGTGGAATGAAAAGATCCCAGCTTCACCACTGGCATTTCCAGTGGGGGTGGAGGGAGCATAGCTTAGTGGTAGGATGTCTGCTTTGTAAACAAAGATCCCAGAAGATCCCTGGCATTTCCAGTTAAAAACTGATGGGGAAGACAACTGAGACTCTGGAGCCACGGCCAGCCAGAGTAGGCTGTACTAGGATAGAGGGACAAATAGTCAGATCTAGGATGGTACCTTGTGTCCCTTCTATTGAAATACACAAGATCTACAGTATGCCTGCCGTTTCTATGCAAAGATCTAGCATATGCAAGAGAAGTCAGGGACCATTGACCACAGTAATTTTCTGTTCTCCAAACAGTGGTTACTAGCCACAATGGCTACACTCTACCTTTACTGGTTGTATGCTTCTGAATACCAGTAGCTGGGAATTGCAGGTGAGGTGAGAAGAGCGCCATTGTGCCAAGGTCTAGCTTGCAGGTTTCCCATGTTTGGCCCATCTGGTTGGTCACTATGAGAACAGGATTCTGTGCTGGACTAGATGGATCACTGACCCAGCAGAGCTATTCTTAAATTCTACAAATTCTATAATTGGGAGATTATAGGACGATTGATCAGGATTGCAATAGCTATGTGGAATTTGGTTGCATGAATGTCATGTTTTTGGTGAGGTATAATTACGTTAATACACAATTTCCACACATGATACATTTTTGTGCTATCAGTGAAAACGTACACATGCTATGCCTTTACCAGGTTGTGAACCTCTACAAAAGATGATTTTTAAAGTATTTTCTCATTGGAAGATGCTTGCATCTTTGTTCTACAGCTCCAGTGTAGTAACACATTACTAGCAGAGGGACATAGGGGGAACGTTGCCTGTTGGTACATGATTCTCTATTACTTGAATTGACCCTTTTGTGTATTACTGCCAACTGCATGGTGTTGCAAGCAATATCACGTTTGGGTAAGGATCTGCAGTACCAGCCAGAATGTTAAGGTTGACACATTATTAGCTAAAAATACACAAGGAATCCTTGTGTAGAACTGTACTATGTTTGAGAATTGGAGAGTGGGATCTTAAGAGGTTTGAGATTTCATTTCACTTCCCCCCGCCATTAGTTTCCTGCTGCTGCCAGATTGAACTCTTTATTGTTATTATTAAGCCAAGGACCCAGGTTGGCCTGTGAAATACCATTAACAAAGCAAAGTATCCAGTTCATGAATGTAGCTTAGTGATGTGAGATGTGCTTTCCAAGTCTCAGCACAGCTTGGAAAGACACTTGCTTGAAAGACAATACAGTACTGCGTTGGAAAGATCATGGTCTGATTCAGTGTGGCCATTTCATAGATTCATATGAATAGAAAAATCAGATGCTGGATTAACTGTCTCCTGTTTATTTTAAATGTAATAATTTTTATTAATGGGAAAAGCCATTTGGCCTTAACAGTGGACTGTCAGATATATAGTCTACAAATACAGTACTGAGAGAGATTGCATAGGGTCAGAGCCTGTCAGAGCTGCAAACAGATCTTTCTGAATATAACCTAGCCCCTAGTGGAGAAGCCTGATAAATAAATTAAAAAGCCCTCATTCATTTCAATCTGTTAAGCCCTTGTTAAGTCAAAGGAGGGCACTGTAGCCATCCACTTTAACAGATTGGCTGTCTGGGATGGGGGTGGAAGAGGGAGAAATTTCATCACAGAGATGAAGTGATTTCTCAACTGTTGAGGAAAGGAGCAGAGGAACTTTGTGTGTGTGTGTGTGTGTGTGTGTGTGTGTGTGATGTCTCAGAATTCTTTATCACCACACTGTGAAATATAATCCTGATGTGTTGCAAGCCAACAAAAGACAAGTTTGCATTACAATTTTAATGTTTGCACTACAAATTATATGTCCACTGCAGATTCCAGTGTACAATACGAAATGTGGGTTTACATTTACTGTTGTAGAATTAGGGTTATAGAATTAGGGAATTCAGCCATTTGGGGGTGCTGAATACAGGGAGGGGCAGTTGGTTAGGGTCCCAAAGTTTTGCATGTGCAGGCACACACTCAAGTACACACATCCTTCCACCCCCACCCCCACAGAGACATGCACACAGCCACACACCTTTGCAGGCCCATGTGCAGTGGGCTGGGGGCCACTGGGATGCAGAAGTAGCAAAAATGACATGACACCAGCTTGGGATTTAAATGGCCACAATATTATTGATTACAGATGCAATGAGATGCGCTTTTGGAGCTGCAGCTACTCCTTGGGACAAACGCTAGCTCATCCACCTCCCCGAGCTCGGCACTGGCGGGAAATATAGGGACATTCTGGGATCAAATCAGAAGCCAGGATGACTTTCATAATTCCAGGACGGTCCCTGGAAAATAGGGACACTTGGAGGCAATGGGAAGATACCTTTGTAAAACATAGTAAATGCTCAGGCTAGTGTTTTGCACCTCGGCCATTAAAACAAATGGGATGCTTAGCTTAATCCTGTGCTTGCCTATTTGGAAGTAAATTCCACTGTGCTTAAGTTGGGCCTATTTCCAAACAAGCATGCATAGGGTTGCAGTCTTACAAATGCTCTAGCTTGGCTGGACTGGATGTTGCCTATTAGTATTTAAAAGGTTACCTCCCCAGATACAAAAGGTCGAGGAGAGAGTGTGCCCAGATCCAATAGAAACTAGGGTATCTGAATACCCTTTAATAGCTGTGTAGAAGAAGAAATTTAAGCAGGTGAGCGTTTGTCATGCAGTTAGAATAAGCAAAGAAATGTCCATGGAACATTCAATACAACAATGAAGGTTATATAACAGTAGGATTGTAATTTTAGGTGTTCCACAGTCTAAAAGTTCTGTGGCTTGGTTGGTGTGTATTTGGAAGCTTAAACTTTCTGAAACTTATTCATTAGGAGGTGAAACTTTGCCAGGATATTCCCCTGTTTTCCATCTAAGAAATCAAATAAAAATTATCACACAGTGTTCGTTATTGCTGGACATGCATGCACAGCCATATCATTTGGTTGCCTAGCAACCTGGGGGTGGGGAGAGGACTGGCAAGAGGCAGAAAGAGAAAGAGAAAGCTTAGCAGAAAACACTCTGAACAGAAGAAGAAAGGCAGTCTGACATTTCATTTAAGGTAGGTTTGGATTGGTTCTGGCACAGCACAGTGCCGTCCAGGTTATCAATGATGGTTCATAAAGGGGAACCTCACCTGTCTTGCGAAATGGCTAAGGTATCGTAGCAAAGCTTGCTATGTCAAACCCTGTGAGTTTCAAATCTCTCTTATTTAGAAACAGGGAGGAAAAGGTGAGGGCTTGTTTTTGTGGAAACAAATGGCATTCAGTCTGCAACAACACAATACTTGTGCTGTGGTCTTCGGTCAAGACAGTCTGTAAACATGAGAACTGTAAGTTGCTTTTGAAATATAATAGCTTCTGTGTAGAGGAGTGAGGGCATATTTTTCATCGCCACTATTGTTGAGTTGCAGAAATACTTTGTGATCAGAACATGATCTGCTCAGAGGGTAATAGAATGCCCTTTCTGAAAGCAAGAAATAAAATAGTATTACTCTTAGCAGCAGGAAGACTAATTTTTAATATTGTGTTTTGATTGTTGCAAGCCACTCTGGGACCTTGAGGGTAAAAGGTTGGCAATAAACGGTAATAATTATTTTTAAATTATTTTTGTCTTACTTGATGTGTATGTTACAAAGTATACCATTATTAGAGCAGCAGGAATAAGAAGAATCATTTTGATAAAATTGGAGGAGTGGTTAGAGTTCATGTTTTTCATGCAAAAGGTTCTGAGCTATGATCAATGGTCTGACATGCTAAAAGCCAACTTTGTGTTTCTGAGTATAAGATACAAACATGTGATTAATTAATTTTCCATTATTTGTTACTCCTCCATACTTTGAAACATCCTGGCAGAAGTAGGCAGCTATTTTCCTCCACTCTCAAAATGCAATAGGTTTTTCTGTCTGCCTCTGAAAAAAGCAAGAAGTTTGGGGATATTGAAAAATCCACAACTGTTGACACATTATATGACAACAATTTGACTAAGGAAGAACATTCAACTCAAATGGATTTGAGAAAGAAGTTTTAGTTGTTGAGTGGCCAATGCCATTTGAACCAGGCTTTCTGATATTTGATAACTAGCCATTCATTATTCCACAGGGACATTATAGATATTTAGACACTGTTCTAAAATTTTGATTAGCGACTAGGCAGATCCTATTGCACTTTTTGTTCTACAAACAAAGGGAAATATCAATCTTTCAAGATTCAATAATTAAATTCTATCTATGTCTTCTTCTTGTTGTTGTTACTCTCTCTAAGCACATCCACTTTGATTTTCTTCCATGGGATTACCAATTTGATTTCAGACAATCGGAACAGGAAGTTCCATGTGACAGCCCTTTAGATATTTGAAGATGGCTATCATAGCTCCTCTCAGTCTCCTGTTACCCAGGTTAACATACACAATTCCTTCAACTATTCCTCATAAGGCTTGGTTTCCAGATCCTTTATCATTGCCTTCCTCTGCATACCTCAAAACCTCCTAATGACAAGAAAGACTGCTGCCAAAATGATACACCACTTTGGCAGCAAACACCCTTGCTGTGTTGCACAAGGTAGCATTCTGGATGGAGGTGTAGCCCCATCATGGTCCTCTGAGTTACCTGTTGTCAGACTCTTCCCTCTGCCAACAGGCAAGCTTTCTGAGGACTGATTTTTTTCTAAACAAGAGAAGCCCATCATTTTATCATCAACTTCAGCTCTTTGCAAGGTAAGTGCTTGAAGTTGTGTAACTGGTAGCACTTAGTGCCCCTCATCCGACATTTAAGGTACTTTTTCTTCTCTTTAGATCTCTTAAGTTTAGATTACTTGAAAAGAAACCGCTCCCCCCCCCGCCCCCATTTCTGTTGTGGTTAATAATGAGAATAATTAAAAATGCCATTTAATTTACAGTAATTCTTAAGTGGCATTCTATTTGCATAACAACTAGAACACACTGGATAAACAGTTGCTAGGTAACTGGAAATTCTTCTTCACTCTTCTCCACTATTCCAAAGGAAGCTCCCACGCCCAGAACCTTTCACATCGTACAAGGTAAATACTTTGTCAGGAGGATATGGGAGGAAATGCTGAGGATCGGGCGTAAGACAACAACCCCTGGCTTCACGTTCCGTGTACCAGGGAATGTAGCACATTTTGCTCCAATATGCCATCATCGGTACGCTAAGAAATAATCTTAGCTACAGAGCATAGCTTGCTGAGAACCCACAGTGAATGTAGTTTATTTGCTCTCACTGGTAGTGGAGTGAAGCAGAACAGACCGAAAAGGAGCAATTAACAATGGTTTACCCTGATGCGCAGATAAGGCCAATATGATTGATGCTGGACTTTGCCGTTTCAGGAGACTGGTCTAACTAGTCTCCTTCCTATTGTGTGAGTGCCAGACTTCCCATTAGGCAGGAGATCTGGCTTTAGATCCTTGAATGCCTTTTCTAAAGCTTAAAAGCAGCTATTGCAGGGGTAGGCAACCTAAGGCCCATGGGCCGGATGCGGCCCAATCGCCTTCTAAATCTGGCCCGCGGATGGTCCGGAAATCAGCGTGTTTTTACATGAGTAGAATGTGCCCTTTTATTTAAAATGCATGGTCTGAGGGACGGTGGACCGGCCCATGGCTGAAAAAGGTTGCTGACCCCTGAGCTATTGAGTAGGGCTGTGAATTTATTGAGGATAGCAGCAGGGAAAGGGCATATTTAACCCTTTCCCCTTGTGACATGTTCATGACTGAAGTCCTCTTCCTTCACCCAAGCTGAAGGTATTAATATAACTGAGGGTGGGAAAACAGGACACTTACAGAAGCCTGAACTACTTTTTGTCACCATTTGCATTAGGCATAATTTTGTTCCCATTGGAAATTCTCAAAACAAGACTAAATGTTAACCCAGTAACACTTAATAAAAACGGTTATTTTAAGGATGTGGAGCCAGTGAGAAATTGAAGTAATTTAAGGGTAGCCAATCTAGTTGCCTCCAGATGTTGTGGACTAGAACTCCCATTCCTGACCATTCACCATGCTGGCTGGGGATGATAGGAGTTGTAGTCCACAACATCTGGAGGGCCCCTTGTTAGCTACTCCTGGTGTAATGTTTCGTTGTATAGAAGGGAAAAAATAGAGTAACCAATCTGATATCTAGGCAGCCAAGTACACTATGGTAACTAGTGCAGAGAAGGAACTAAGAGATGAACTACCCTATATACTCGAGTATAAGCCTAGTTTTTCAGCACATTTTTTGTGCTGAAAAAGCCGCCCTCGGCTTATACTCGAGTGAGGCAGGCAGTGGCTCCTATGAAGCTTTCCCGGGTTTTTTGTGGTGAAATTGGGTGCCTCAGCTTATATTCGGGTCGGCTTATACTCAAGTATATATGGTATGTGACAGATATTTAGGACATTTCTAGTCTGCCTTTCCTCTAAAAATAGTGCTCAAGGTGGCTGATAGAAATGAAAATCAACAGTGCAAATACCATCTAAAAAAAGCTGCCCAAAATCAATAAATTAGTAACAGCAGGAGTAAAACCACACAGTGTGAAAAGCACAGGTGAACAAGATATTAATGACGAAGTTAGGCAAAGTTATCTGGAGAGGGGATTCCAAACACAGCAAATTCCAAACACTCTCTCTAGAAGGCACCCTACAAATATCTACCGTAAGTATCAGGAGGACACAGAGAGGCCTCATTTTGAAGGACTTAATTTATGTTAAGTTTGTTAGGGAGTAGTGCCTTCAGGGATCATGGTCCCAATCCAGTTAGATCTTTAAAGGTTAAAATCAGCACTTTGGATTATGCTTGGAAGCAAAGCTGGCAGTCGGTGTTGAACTTTTTAAAGAATTGGTGACAGAAGATCACCCATATGCCTTTGTGGGTGATTACTCAGCAGAGCAAAGTAAGCAAATACTGTATAGGCAGAAGTGAGATTCTGCTGAATCCTGAGGAAACAGACTGAGGATGTCTCTTTAGAAGGAGCAATCCTGTGTCAGGTTCTGGGGAATATTAGCAGGTCTGGTTAGTCGTGCCTTCTGTTAAAGCAGGGGCGGGGAACCTTGTTGAACCTCAAGGCCGCATTCCTTCATGGGCAAACTTCCAAGGGCTGCAAGCTAGTGGTAGGTGGAGCAACAGATGTGACTCATGCCTTTCTACAGTGGGCTATATTCCAGCTACACAAAGCCGAAGATTTCTACACCTAGATCTCCATCCTCTGACCAGGTAAGCAAGAAACAAACATAATTGCAGTTTCAAGGACAAATTCCAGCCAGGCAAAAGCACTCAAGCAATATGTGGAGCAGGGCTAGTGGTGGATGTGGTCTGGGGTGAGTCCTTACAGACAGAGAGGCAAAGCCTGAGTTCCCCCACCCAAGGTTTCCTCCCTCCAGCTTTTGACCCATGCAGCTCTGAGAGAAGAGGCAACCTGTGGCCAAAATGTGGCTCCTTGGTCTTCAGCAGTGTTAAACTTCTGGTTAATGTGTGTACACACTAGAAGTTGATTGGGGACAAGTGCCACAGAGGCTTTTAATTTCACAACTTGCCATTGTGTGTTCATTGCATTCTGGTGTTGGATAATCCTATGGATGTGGTTTACAACAGTATGCAGCAGTAGTGCCTGCAGAGCCTTTCCCTTCCTCCATTTTGTTTTGTTTTGTTAATAACTTACTATTGAAAAGTGTATTGGTTTATACAGATAACATTTCCCAGCCCCTACTTCCACTTTACCTCTCTTTCTCCCTTTAAACCTGGGGCCATCTACATGTTTTGGTTTGCAACTCCCATCATCCCTGACTGTCATCCATACTAGAAGGGGATAATGGGAACTGGAGTCCACAATCTGGAGGACTCCAGTTTGGGGGAAGGCTGCTCTAAAGCATTAATTGCTATAAAGTCAATTATCCAAAGCTAACAATATTATTGGCAGCTAACTTTCACCATGGGTAGAGCACGTTGAGGAAAACACCATCAAGCTGCACATTGTGAGCCACATTTATAGGCATGGTGACTGCAGCAGTGTAGTAGATTGGGTGAGGACTGCGGAGACCTTTGGAAACAATATTGGTACCTGTGTGAGCTCTTGAAAGTGTCAGTCTCTGGGTTGGGGCATAGCAGTCCTACTTAAAACACAACTAGAGCTCTTTATTGTGCACATACAGTAAGCCTGCAACTTAGGCACAATTAACATTCAGCTTTATGCATTTGGCATAATAATAATAAATATATAATAAATAATATTTTTATATATTATATATGCACAATGGAGAGCTCTATATAATCAGAGTTACAAATCACCAGGGCAGGGAGTGGGATGGAGCCTCCACAAGTACAAGAGATTCCCTGCTTTAACCTAAGGACGGGGTAAAGACGGGGACCATGATATGCTGAGAAGAGGACTGGGGCTTGTCAGCATGGCTAAATAGGGCTATAGCCTTATGTAATTCCAATTCAGTCATACATAGCCATCTTGGCTGTGAGTCCTGGAAGACGTGCCCCTTGTCTTGCTGGTCTTTTTGACATCTGGCTTGGGAGGTCAGGGCTGACTGACTCTCACTACAAAAGTTGAAGTTGTTGAACAGATTATTGGGCTGGGGTATTGTTTAGGGCAGAACTTTCCAAACTTTTAATGTTGGTGATACACTTTTTAGACATGCATCATTTTGCGACACAGTAATTCAGTTTTGCCAGCAAACCAGAGATTAAACTAACCCCTTTCTGGCCCCGGGAGGAGCGTGGGAAGTGTTCACGTGACACACCTACACACTGCAGCCGACACAGTAATGTGTCGCGACACACAGTTTGGAAAGCACTGGTTTAGGGGGTTGTGTTGCTATTACTGATATTAATTTTTGTGATTATTTTTTAGATATTATTTATGTGGAAGTGGTTCAGTTTGGTTGTGTACTTTTTGATGTGTTCTATTATTTATGACTACTGTACTTTTGCTGTGTTTGTAATTATGTATTCATTTTCATGTTGTAAGCCACCATGAGCATGGTTTTAACTATAGAAAGGCGGCATAGAAATAAAATGATGATAAAAGAATTCTCCTCTCTTTCAATATTGACTCAACAAACATAGCTATGCTTAGGGTCTCCTCAAGTATTTGGGTTCTTGCATGGTCAGCACGTAATGGATTGATCTCAAGGATCAGAGATTAGGACAAGCAGTTACTACTACCGGTACTTGGCCAGGTGTAATCAAACAGAACATCTGAATAGTAGCGAGCCAAAGGGAAAGAACAGGAAAACAGGGAATTGAAGTGCCAGTAACAGCCCTAATGAGGATCTCTGAAAAGAACTAGATGGAAATTGATAGAAGAGCCCTCATATCCTACTGTGCTAAAGAAATAGCTGATGTTTCTTTTTGCTAAATTACAGAATTACATTACCAACAGACTCCGCTAGTACAAACAGTCTCTACTATAGTACAGCATAAGTGGGGAAATAATCATGGAAACATCTGAGCATAATGCACGTTCATATTTACATTGTGAACATCTGTATCATGCTAGATGCATGATTTTAAACAGATTCATGCCCCCAGTTGACCTGAGCCAATATTATTGCTCTTATTGTGTGTGACTTTTAGATTACCGTAAGTTCTTTGTTCGCCCAGTGATTCCTATTTTTAGTTTGAGCCTTAGCCTATAGGTTTGTTAGGTTGGTTTTGCAATTCCTTCACTTTCGTTTATACAAAGTTCACACTCTCTTGAAGCATTTGATGGAAAGACTAGAAACATCTGAGCACAGGCAACTTCTATCTGTGGCAAATCAACAGCGTTAAATACTACCAATCGATTTGATTACATTTTCTGTAACACCGAGAGCTGTTACACAGCATTTGACTTCTTACAAGCAATTTAAGAATAAATGTTTCTCGTCATCACACATGAAAAAAGCTCACCCATACAATGCGCTTCAGTACCTCCACAGTCAAGTAACATGCAAGATTATACTGGATTTTCTTTCCTTATCAGATTATCCACAAATCAGGAGAATCCTAATTTACCAGTGGGAAAGTGAGAACTGCCACTTGGATCAGGAGAATGTTATGTGGACACTGCAAAAACAAATACCTGTATTTAGTGATAGTAGCAGTTTCAAACCCACATTAAGCTCCACTGTAGATGAGCCCTATGAATCTTGGAACAGGCACATACAACACTGGCTGTAAACTATATTGAGGTGAAACTATATTGAAATATAGCTATTGGAAACCACAGGCTAGTTATACTGGGAGGCAGGAATTATTTGAACACTGATGATCTAGCCTGTGCTCCTGGCTGTCTCTCTGTTATTTTTGGCAGCATCATTCATGACTAATCTTCCTACTGGTGCTCCTGAATATTTTTCTAATGTGCAGAAGGAATGAGATTGTTGCAAGAGCATGAAAGAGACATCTTTAAAAAATAATGCAATATCTATTTTAGTATTGTTACGGAATGCAGCTCAGTTGTATCTTCTAAAATCTTCCTCACATTGTTCACGGAAGGCTTCCCAACATCTATGCTAGAGAGGATCTTGTGTGAGCTCCAGCAGAGGAGAAATTGCCGCGCACACACCCTGGATGATTGCCTGCATCTGTGCATTGATGCTCCCTTTCAAATAGTATATTAATAAACCAATGGTACAGTCATCTCTATTCAGAGAGTTTACCAAAGTAGCAATATTAGTACCTGTATAGTTCATTAGAGAGTATTTCCACAACCAATAACAATCATGGGTGCTATTTTCATATAACCACAGAAGAGTGCTTCTGCATGCTTACTACTTTACATAATTTCCAACATGGAAATGAATGGCTTTGAATGTGCTCAGCTGAGCAGCATGTGCACAAAGGGTGAGGGGGATGGGGGGCAAAAATAGAAGCCTATTCACAACCATAAATCTTGCATTTAAGAGTTGAGGGGGATCAATAAGATAATAGTGCTGAAAACGCAGATGTTTGTCATCCAAGTGCCTCTTGGCTGTATTGATGACCCTGCTTAAAATTGTGAGCAATGATACATTGCTGTTCTGCTGATTTTCATATATTTCCAGTGCACATTTCAGATAACACATTACAGATGCCTCAAATTAGCATTGGCCTGTGCAAAGAGCAAGTTGTTACATAAGCGGAAAAATGTTCTTTCTGATATAAATTTACTGTCATTTTTACCTCGATGGGGATAAAAAATACATTTTGTTTTTTTCTTTGTCTTGACTCCTTTAATCTTGGCAGCATAGAATGCCAATTCCTTGACTCCAAATAGCTGCTTCCAGAGTTTCCTCCAGAGAAAATATTAGCTGCATGAGATGCCTAGTGAACCACATCTGTATTCTGGGCAGTGGAATAAAATGAATAAAAAACAGAATAAAAGAAGCTGCTATTGTATACATATGTGTTGCAAGAGCATCATGCATAGCTCAGTGGTGCCTGCAAAAGGTTCCTGCTTCGGTCCCTGGCACTGTGACTGAAACCCTAGAGAACAGCCCTCAGTCAGACAAAATAAAAAAAATCCTTCCAGTAGCACCTTAGAAACCAACTAAGTTTGTTCTTGGTATACCAGGCTTTTGTGTGCATGCACACTTCTTCAGATTCACTGAAACAGAAGTCACCAGACCCTTATATATAGTGAGAGGGTGGGGAGGGGTATTACTCAGAAGGGTGGTGGGAATGGGTGATTAGCTGATAGGTGAGGTAAACAACCTGTTGACGACTGTTAACGACTGCAATTGGTCTTGCAGGAAAAAGCAAGGGGTGAGATGGCTAAAAAAAGCTTTGTCATGTATAATGAGATAAGAATCAGTATAGACAATATGACTAGATTAATCAACAGCCTGATTTAATAAAAAGCAGCTTCCTGCAATCATCACTCCCCTTTCCTTCTCTCAAACATATTCTGGAATCAGCTACCAGAGGAGCAAGAAGAGGTGTTGCTGGCAGACAATCTGCTAGACTCTCATATCCCTGGGGATTGTGGATAAAGCTGTGGGAAGGGAAGTGGGGATAGAGAAATGAGGCTGGAGGAACAAGCTGCTGGGCAGGAGCTCTTGCAGAGTGAAAAATACCATCATGGCTGCTGGAATAGGAAAAGTTTCAATGGTGGTGATGGCAAGGTTCAGGAAGGAGATGTTTGGTGTAGTTTTATCCATCTGTACTCAAAAGTAGTTTATTCCCGAGTTCAATGGGGTATACGTTGGATTGCAGCCTTAGTTGCATCTTGTGGCTCTTAAATGTGGGGACTTGAGATGTCATATAATCCCTTTTATCATTTTTTATTGTACAAAATGTAGTTGTGCTTGCACTGCAAAAGGACACAAGCCCCGCCAAACACAATTTTTATTAGCACTGAGGCTTGTAGGATGAACAGCAGACAATGTCTTCCTATTACTTAGCACATTTCACCCTCAAGTGGAATAGCTGTCCTTCCCTTTGTAATATGTTCAGATTTTGCTAGGCTGATGACTAAGGAGTACATATCACCTTGAAATCCTTCAATAATATTCCTTGGCTGAGGTAAGAGCAGAAAGACCGCATCAGAGCAAAAGGGGGAAAGCAGAGTAGCACAATGGCTTCTTTGAACATATCATATTTTAAAATATTGCTGTACATTTTGGGGGGGAGGGGGGAGGTTTTAGTCTGCATGATGCCTGGCTCCTGGATCCAGCAAGGGCTAAAATCTAATGGAGGATTCAGTTGTTGAACTAGCCAGGCTTCTTGGTGAGTTAATGGGCCTAAGCATGGCTTTGTGCCAGAGGGCAATGGGCAGGTCCTGCTTCCCTCACCTGACTGTTAGTTAGAAGGACAATGGCTAAAATTATGTGAGCTGGGCTAGAAGCAGGCAGAAAGCTAGAGAGTGAGAGCCATGCTTGATTTCTGCTTGAATCCAAGGCTGTGAGGATGGGAGAAGCAAGACCTTCTGGGGTATTAATTCTGTAAGTCCTCCCCCCCCCAATCATAGTCTCAGGTTATAAATATGTGCAAGTAAACCATATAGCATAATGACCACAATCTCCACTGTCCCTCATTCCAAGGAAACTGAATCCTGGGAAAGTGCCTGGAACACCTGGAATCTCACACTGCTCATAGATTGGGCAATTTGGATTAACCATTTTTTCTGCGCAAGGTGCACTCCAGGAGAGAAACAAATTCAAAACAAAATAGATGGCTACATACAACGTAGTTGTGTGCAGATCTTCATTACCATGCGTAGGAACACTGTCTTATACTGAGTGAGTCCCTTCGTCCATCTAGCTCAGTATTGTCCACACTGACTTGTAGCAGCTCCCCAGGATTTCAGATGGGGGACATTCCAAGCCCTACTTGGAGATGACAGAGATTCAACCAGGAACCTTCTGCATGCAAAGCAATATTCTACCATTGAGCTAGAGCCCTTCCATTGTAGTTTGAGAACTCCTGGTACCGCAAAAAAATAATAATCATAATAATTATGACTGATAGCAAAAGAATACCTGCACCCAGTGCTTTTATTTCTTGGGGGACACAGGGGTACACATACCTCTAAACATTTTGTGAATCTAAGTTTGGCCTCATTGAGGGGCAATATTTCAATATGTGTGGGAAAATGAGAGTACCCCTAAACATTTTTTAAGGAAAAAAAAGCACTGCTTGCACCTATGATTAGGGTTTCAGTGGTGACAAACAAAGGATTTATTTGGAGTTTGGTTATTTACCATTACAAGATATTTCTGTGTTTCTCTTTTTGAGTATTCCCAAGGATACTAATGCCCTTGATGAGGAACAAAAAATTCTTATCGACATTGAAAAGTTCTACTGCCTTGGTAAGCAGCATGCTTTCAGTCCCCTTCTGTTGTGTACTTGCTCCTTAGACAACAGATAAATGTGTGACTACTGTATACTGTTTACAGCAGGTTTAGGAATATTTACAAAATATAAACAGAAAGAACATCTTTCTGAAGCCTGAGCTTCTGATCCCAAGGACACTGAGCTTCACAGGAGGACACACCATCTGGCTAAAGCAAGCCCACAGAATTCATGTATTCAGTGTTCTCCTTCCTTGGCTTCTCTGTTTTGAGTGTCATTAGGAGTGTGCAGTGCTCTGTACTGTATATTGGGAAACGATTTTGTTGCACAGGAAACCTTTAGTCCTTGTGTCTAAATCTCTTCTGTTAATAGTAGATATTTTTCATTTCCTCTCTGTTCCTCTCTACATCTCATTGACTCATTATAGACATAATGTTTCTCAATCTAGAATCTGAATACTCCTCCTTCCCCCTCTGGCTTGTGTGCTGCTTCTAACCTCACTTGCTGAAATTCCGCCTTTCCCCTTTCAGTGCTAACTGTGGTGAGCATTACATATGCAATGAGTTGAAAACTCATGGTAAAGGTAAAGGGACCCCTAACCGTTAAGTCCAGTCGCGGACGACTCTGGGGTTGTGGTGCTCATCTTGCTCTACAGGCCGAGGGAGCCGGCGTTTGTCCGCAGACAGCTTCTGGGTCATGTAGCCAGCATGACGAAGCCGCTTCTGGCGAACCAGAGCAGTGCACGGAAATGCCGTTTACCTTCCCGCCAGAGCGGTACCTATTTATCTATTTGCACTTTGACGTGCTTTTGAACTGCTAGGTGGGCAGGATCTGGGACCGAACAACGGGAGCTCACCCCGTAGATAAATAGGTACCTCTCTGGCGGGAAGGAAAACGGCGTTTCCGTGCGCTGCTCTGGTTTCGCCAGAAGCAGCTTAGTCATGCTGGCCACATGACCCGGAAAAACTGTCTGCGGAAGCGGACAAACACTGGCTCCCTTGGCCTGTAAAGCGAGATGAGCGCTGCAACCCCAGAGTCATTCGTGACTGGACTTAATTGTCAGGGGTCCCTTTACCTTTACCTTTATAGAACTCAATGCAGGCTATTTAAAACAAAGCCGATTCACAAGGCAGCATTGCACAAGGCTGAAGGTCTCCCTGGTTCTAGCCCAAGTGGTTCCTGACACTCCCATTTTCGGTATAGGCCATAGTGGCAGAGCATCTAGTATCCATGACCAGCACCTGGTGTGGAGACTGGAGCCGAGCCAGGAAGAGTTGGAACAAACCACAGTGAGGGAGAGGGTTCCTGCACTCAGTTCCTGCTTGTGGGTTTCCCACAGACATCTGGTTGGCCACCATGAGAACAGGATGCTGAACTTGATGGGCCATTGGGTTGATCCACCAGGCTGTCCTTATGTTCTTACATTCTCTTGTAGAACTCCAGAAGATTGCTTTAATTTCCACGAATTTTCCCAAAACAGACATGGGGCCAACTAGCCTATATCTTTCTGCCCCCTCTCAATTACTTTTAATGCTAATACTGTAACATCAAGATCTGTCCTTAAGACGAAATCATCATGTATGTTTATGGTTGGGCAAAGGCAGGCATCTCAAAGTGTTTTATACTTGGTTTAATCAGTCCTGTCTCATTTTCTTTTCGGGAGGTATGTATCATATAATACTTCAGAAGCCATTAGACTAAAATAGAATTATGTAACTTGTATGCCACTTATCAGACTGATACTAATTCCTTTGTGATCCTTATCATTTACTCCCATTGGAGTATAGCGTGTCATCAGCTTTCAGACTGGCAAGATAATTGCTAACATCAGAATGGAGAAACTGTACAACTGAAATGAATATGTGTCAGATTTCCATCTTCCTTTAGGAGGCTGGGCAAGAATAAACATGGAGATATTTGCTATAGATTTATCCATGAATGAGGAATTATCAAAACAATTTTCTTTTCTAAGAACCACTGTGATGATTGTTTTAGATGATTGTTAACGTTTGACTGGAGCAGATCAACTTATATTCAAATAGTTACACTGTATCTCCTGACCAAATGAAAGTGGTATTTAAACCTGGGATGTAAGATATCAAGTTAGGACTCTTCCTTTGAACAATTTACAAATAGGTTCAGTGTTTTCAGACATGTAAACTATAATGGCGATAATTTGTTTCATAAGGTTGCAACTGCAGAAATAATGAAATTGGGTTCCTTAGCTGAAGAACATGAAATAGTCATACAATATTAGGATCTAGAGATCTAAACTCAGGCATAGGCAAACTCGGCACTTCAGATGTTTTGGGACTACGCCTCCCATCATCCCTGACCACTGGTCCTGTTAGCTAGGGATGATGGGAGTTGTGACTTAGATTTTAGTGACAACCATGCAAATAATGGTTTAAAGATGGAAGACCCATATGCAAAACAATGACTAGCCTATCAATGGTACTTTAATTCCTATAAAGGTTTAAGTATTGGAATATGTGTGTACTGGTAAGTCATGATGACTTCAGGTATCTTCCTGCAAATTACCCAGCACAACTCATATCACCCTGATCATGGGCCATGCTGGATGGGACTGATCCATCCCTGTTTCAAAAGAAGACAAACCCCTGATTTTGCCTTCAGGTTAGCGCTGTATGTTTGAAGTTTTAAAGCAAATCTAATTATTGCAGGGATCTATCTAATGACTTTATGAATGCTTGCCTTTGCGAAACTGCACTGTGTAACCTAGGCAATTGCTTAGATTTAATCTTCAGAGGGTCTGAAGATAGATTCTGGTATACAGCTTCAAAGTCTGATACATAACTTATAATTTATTAACATTTATGTGAAGAAGAAAATTGGTTTTTCTTTCTCTCAATTTCTCGCTCTCAACTGTAAGTATGTGTGTGCATATATGTATATGTATAAATATATATATATTCCTTGTGACTTTGCTGGTCTTAGAGATTTCAAATGGAATGAGACAAAAATCTGTATCTATTAATAAGTCAATCTAGAACAGATTTGTTATCCTCATCTTTTCAGGAAAACATATGTGTTTCAGTTTAAGTGCATATGACTCAGAGTTGATTCTTTGGGGTGTGGTTTTTTTTATTACTTCTGCTCAACAAAATAAGCAGGAAGTTAATTTATAACCACCACCATCATCACAAGTACAAATATGCAGAATCCTAACATTTGATGATGATTATGATAAGGCTGCGCCTGAACAATTGTTCCCCCTCTTATCAAAAACAGTACACAGACTGTATGGCAAATGCATCCTATTTATGATTGGATATTGTGGCCAGGGGTGGAGGAAGGGGGTGCGGTCCACCCCGGGTGTCACCACTGAGGTGACAAAATGCCGGGTGGCACTCACCACGGGGCCTGCAGTGCACCCGAGCCACACGTCTCTTCTGGGAGAGACGCAGTGGCTTGGGTGTGCAGGCTCCACGCTGCCCAAACGGCCTGCCCGCTGCCTCCCCCCCAGCTGTAGGGCGGCTGAGTGGGAGGAGGCAGGCAGACTCTGGAGGCCCCATGGTGTGCCCCACCCCTATGGGAGGCTCGCCCTGCCCCTGGGTGCACCGCCCCAGGTGCCCGAGCGGCTTCCTCCACCACTGATTGTGGCACTAGACAACCATTGTGGCACCTGAGTTCTGATGCTAGACACAAGACAAGGACTTCAAGATTTGGTTTGGACATCAATTCAGTGCCTTGAAAAACAACTCATCTCAGTCAGGAACACTTTGTAGGGCGAGTGATTTGCCTTAGGGTCTGCCCAAGTTTGCTTTGCTTCCCTTTTGACAAAAGTGGATGAAATCTGCAGGCATGCTACCCTTCTGGAATGAATAAAGCCTGCCAAATTACAGGCAAATAGGTTTAGTGTGTGTGTGTGCAGGGCATCTTCTAAAGTTCAAATTTTTTTCTTTTCCTAAAGGGGAATTTTTAGAACTTATTTTGGGGTGGAATTGGATGACATTTACAGGCCAGATTGAATTCTGTCAAATTTCAGAATGATAGCTGCAATGGTTTACCCACAAGGGCAACCTTCGTAGTTTTAGGGTGTTTTCCTCTATTGCTTGTGGGCAATTAGTCTAAAAATTGAATACTTCAGATATGTGCCCCCAGGGCAATAAGCCTGCCAAACTGTAGAGAAATAGTTCCAAAGGCTATCATTACCTTTAAAGTTGGTTGAAGAAAAGAATTAAAAGGATTTGCTTTCTGGGTAAACTCATTCCCTCTGATTATAACTTGTCAGCTCTCGCTTTGCCCTCTCCCTGTACTGATGTTTAATGTCCTTTCCCCCATCACCCTACTCTGGTGTTTTCCTTATATGATAAGATTAGAGACTCCCAGTTTCACTTTTAGCAGACACTTTGCAGCAGTTTTTTTGATGTTTGGATTGCTGAGGCACCACAAGGTACTCCAGGAGTCCCTGCGTTGGGTCATGCCCCCTCATACAGGTTCTGCTTTGTCTCTGAGAAGTCAAGAGTTCCTCTGAGGCAGTCCAGTATGGTTTGATAGTCTAGATTTGTGCAATCCCAGACAAAACTGGTTTAATAAACCAGCTCAATTGCAAATTGTAGTTTGGGAAGATTGCTTGTTTCAATGATCCATAGTCAAGATTAACCATACTGTAGTTTAGGGCCTGGAAGTAAAGCTAAGCTGCAGTTCATTGAAAAGGAAGTCAATGCTTCTGATCTCCTCAGTACAACTGTGCCAGAGGAGGGAGGGGAGGGGAGAAGCAGCATGAATACAAGGCTCAGGCATTAACACTAAATCTCATCACAATTACAACATGTCCTTGCTTCCCAAACTTATTTCATTGATGCTTGTTGGCATCACAGATTCATTAAGCATATATTCAGAGAGATTTATAGCCAGACATCTTTTGCCATGAACAACTCCTGCATAGGATAATCTCTTTATGGCCAGCATGCTTTAGGAGCATTCTGCCAAAGTATAATGTTAATGCTGCAGCTCTTACAATATCCGTTATCATGCTATACTGTACTGATGCAGAAGTCAAATTTTGTTATCAGTCTGATCATCAGTGGCAAGGAGATAGTTCTGTACTTGCATTTTAAGTGGCAAAATGACTGAAATCATTACTGCGCTGCTGGAGAGGCTACATGACAAAGAATTCTAATAACTTGGGGTTCCTGCAGCTTTTATTAAACAAGCTAAACTTGTGATGGAAAAAAGACACACCAGGTAAAATTACCCTCTCCATGAAACTCTTAAAAATACAAGGACACTCTCGGGGTCTTGTCTTGAAAACCTGAAAACCTTAAATGAGGCATTTAAGAGGGGAGATAGATTTTACAAACCTATTTTGAACCAATAAGCAAAATCCACCATGAAGCCAGGAAGGCAAGACTAGGATGGACCAGGATAACAGTAGCAAGGCTCTCTCTATGGGACAAGAGAAACCAGTATCATACCGGTAATTAAGGTGGCAACATCAGGTTTTACTTTGCCTGTTTCCTTTCCTCCCTCTGTTTTGCTGCTGTGGCAGACTAGCAAAGTGAGTCCTAACCCAAGCCAAGGACTTACCTCCCTTTCTGAACACAGCTCACAGAGACGCCATCAATAGTAGTCATGCTGCTGAATCTTATTCATGTTCCATCGGACGTCAAGCCAACTGAATTCATTGTAGACGTGCTTAAATTGAGGTGGATAGACTTGTAACCTTGGAACGTTAGTGTACACTGTAATGTATTGTGGAATGTGCCTAGTGACTATTTTAATACATTGGTATCCATCAACAAAGGATTTTTAATTGTACAGTGCTTTTCTAAATGGAGAAATAGGAAACAGAAACATACTGAATCAGAGGACTGACATGACTGAGCATCAATGCCATTAAGACAATATTTGTCTCCTCTTCCACTTGTCTTCTAACATTTCGTCTCCCTAGTTTCCACTCCTGATTCTCGCTGTCTCTCAGCAGTGGGTGCACAGCATGTTCTTTCTGTTCTTCAGTTATCTTGCCGATGTCCTCTATTCTATTCATCTAAAATGACTATTACTAAGTTTCCAGCTATCTTTCTTTCCAAACAAAATTCTATTTTCTATCCTATTCCTTGTCAACTTGTCTTCTGTCTTTTAAATGACTGATATTCCATCTCTTAGCTTCTTTTCACTGTACTGGGATATCTGCATTGGTCTAAGTTATGGGATTGGATATGGTGAAAACTGCACATTTGATAGCTACAGTACATGTACATAGCATAACTCAGCTTCATGCTGCTCTACAAGTCAATACAACCAACAAGCCCCATTTGAAGGTCAAGTGGAGGCTGTGCAGTTTGAATGAAAATTTGTTTAGTGGGAGGGGGAGGGCAAAGTACCTGCTTTTTCCAATAACACCCCTTGTGTTGCCAGTTGTAATCTCTGTGTTGTTGTTTTCTTCAACTGCTCAAAAAGTTAATGCATCAAAGTAGACTGACAAAAGCGCACAGCTATACAAAATTCCTTTTTTGAGAAGTGGTTTCCTTTCATTTCTCACATCAGTGAAGGTCTCTTGGGAGTTTTATCCTCCATCTCAATTATTATTTTTGAAAGATACTTGTCTTATAAAGCAAATTATAACATAATTACTGTAAGTAAGTCTTTGGGGCTATTATTTCATTTGTACAGTATTTATTATAGACTTACTTATCCATGTTTGTTTTTGTTATTTGTTTTGTCATGTTGCAATACATGTACTTGTACATCAGTGTTTTGTTTTGTTTTCTTAATGTCCTTTGAGAAGCCTTGCTTCTTCTTTCTGTTCTGCATTTTCTCTCCTATAGGCAATGACACAGCCCATCTCTTATACTGACCCCCTGTGGATTTCTGTGTCACTTTCAAACTAGTCTCTGTCTGTTCCAGACCTCTTTTCTTCACCCTGCTTTTATCCTTTCTTGCTTCTGCCTTGTTGTACATTCAGAAATGGTTATATGCTTGTTTAATCAGAAGGAAATTCATGAGTAATCTTATCCTATTACTCAGAAGGACATTCTACTGTATTCAGTGGGGTTTACACCCTAGTAAGTGTATTTAGGATGCAGTCCTTCTTTTCCTTCTTCAACTGTGCTAAAGCTTGTCTATCAAGTTATTCCATTCCTCTTTTAAACACTCCCACAATATCTGTTTTCTTTTGCAAAGTGTTTTCAGGGCCATGACAGATTATTTGGTTCTGCCATGTGCTGTTAATATTGCAGTTGCTTTATCAAACCATCTAAACTCTTTCAACTTTATCTTCCATGATGTCACTTAATGTATTTACTCAAATTCATTTAGCACAGTCTCATTTAATGCAGATTCATTCATTGCTCCTTAACCAACTTTGATATGCTTAGTGTAGATTATCAAGGCCAGTGGTTCCCAATTGGTGGTCCATGGACCCCAGGGGGTCTGCATAGCCCACTCAGGGGGTCTGTGGCACCATTCACATAACTAAAACTACCATAGGGATACCAAAGTTTTCAAAGGTCCGTGGCTTGGCTTTTGAAAAATAGGGGGTCCACAGTAGTTAGTCAATTGGGAACCAATGATCTAGGTAGCAAAAGAGAGTGAGTGAAGCGGAGGTGTTTCCTTCCTCAAACCCTTTCGGTGTGTGTTTCTGTTAAAGTTTGTGAGTAAACAGCAAGAGGGTAGGTAGTAGCTATAGCATATCAATTAAAACAAAAGTGAAAGAGTGAACTCTTGTGTGACCATTATGCTGCCTGTTTTCACAGGATCCCTTTTGCATTTTTGTACAGCATGCAGAAGGCTGGAAAAATAATTTATTATTAATATAATTATATAATTTACCTGAAATTCCAGTATGCTTGTATAAAGGCAGGCTTTGTGGTCATTAAGTGGCTTGTAGACTTCACATCAAGAATGTGCTCTGGGCTGTCATGATGTGGTTGGTGTATGGAAAGCATGTGTAAAAAACACATATATCCTTGCTTTTATATCAGCACACTTATTCTGTTGTTTTTGTTTTGTCTGTTCTCTGCCTCTTTTTGGAAGCGTCATCTATATGTCCTTGAGCATACGGCATGTACAAACATCCATTTCAATTTGATTTACACTTTGGAAGCCATTAATGGACAGGAAAAGGATTGATTGTCCAGGAATGTGACTCTAACCCAATCCAGATGGTCCGATGGGTTAACCACTGAAAGTCCTGAGGGCATTTTTACAAGTGAAGCCGAGAATGCATTTTAGTCTGGAATGTATCACTTCTGCGCATTATTAATGCAGGAGAGAGCCAGTTTTAAATGGAACGCATGTTCCAGCGCCAAATGAGGCTTTAGGTTCAATCACAGAAGCGGAAAATGAAAACAAAACAATTAAACACATTTGTGAAAGTGCCATGTCACACGCGGTTGTTCGCATCAAGGTAAAAAGTGCAGTTTTAAAAAGCAAAATAAAATGAGAGACCAAGGAAAATAGCCCTGGAAGAGGTCAGGAGGGGAAGGTGTGTTGAAAAGCAAAAAAAATGAAAGGAATATGAAGGAAGAGCACTTTAGGCTGACCTCCTTCGCCATTAAAACAACCCCAAGCAACTGGTTATGTGGGGGGGGGGAGGAAGGGGGGTCTGTGAAGGCAAAGCGCCAGGTTACCCCGAGTGGGCAACATTTGCCTGACAGATTGGCTTCTCCCTTCCTCCGCTCCACTGTAGTGTGTTGGGCTTGCCGGAGGGGGTGCTGGGCGGCTGCCCAATCTGAGCGGTGCTCGTCCGTCTGATTGACAACTGGGTCGGGCCCAGCCGGCACCGGTGCAAGATACACACAGGCAAATTAGGCGGAGGCGGGGGCTGTTTTCGCGGGGCTTTTCCCTGCCCTCCCACAGGCGGGGGCGCTCCGGCGTCACGCTCGCAGCTGCCCCTTTACCTCAGGCAGCCCAGGAGGGAAGCTGCGGCAGCCGCCGCCCGCCACCCTTTCTCCCAACGGGTGAGGCAAGAGACGGGGTGGGGGAAAGCGCACAGCCCAGCCACATGAATCAGTCTCTCGGCGCGTATCCGGCTTCAGGCAGAGGCGGCGACCATAGCGGGGAAGCGGGAAGGGAGGGGACGCCTGCTCTGACTGCGGCCACGCCGAGAGTAGCACCAGCGGCGGCGGCGACTCCTCTGTCACCTTGCCGCGGAGGTGTGCGCATTCTTTGGACGGGGAGGGAGAGCTGCTGGAAAGGTTGCTGGAGAGAAAGGGAGGCGAGGCGGGAAAAGTGACAGCTGGCCGAAACAGCGCCTGTGCGCGGGGAAGGGCAGTTTGGGGGACCCTGCGCGCGCGTGTGAGCGAGTGCGCGCGAGAGAGAGGTGCTGCCCTGGAGCCCAGAAACGGGGGAGGGGCGCGCGCGCTCTTGCTTGCTTGCCTGGTGGTGGGGAGGGGCAGGTTAAGAGTAGCGCGTAAAAATGCCGGGGGTGCGTAGGCGCCCCTGGGTGCTGGAGGAAGAGAGGCGTGTATACAGGTTTATGTGTGTGTACAAGGCTGCAAGGAAATCACGCTCTCTGCGTGTGCTGACTTTCGCGCGTGTGTCCGTGTCGGCACAGGTGAACGCTTCCGAGGCGCCACTGCAGTGCCCTCAGCTGCGTGTGCAGCCGGTAGGAGAGGACACAAAGAGGCGGGACGGTTCTCCGGCGAGGGAGGGAAGGAGGCGCTCCTTGGCCCCCCGCGCACGCGGGAATTATAACGGCGAGCGGGAGGAGGACGATACAGGCATCGATATTGTGAGGAAGTGACTGGCCGCGCGACTTCCTTTCAGAGGTTGCTCGCTCTCCTCCCCGCCTTCCAGATAATGCACAAATAATCTCCGCTGCTTTGAAGTCGCTGTTGGTTTAGTAGTGGCGGCGGCAGCAGCAGCAGCAGCTGCCGCCTTTTTTGCAAGGGTGCTGCGCCTCGCGCGCGCGCCCGTGCCTCTAGCTCCTTATGGGGGGGGGAGCTCTCTTGTCTCCTCCCCTCCCTCCTCCCTCGGGGAGAGCGCCTTTGTTGTTGTGTTTCGGGGAGGACTCCTATCCTTCACCTCTCCGTGCACGCCGCGTTGCGTGTGTGTGTGTGTGTGTGTGTGTGTGTGTAAGGCGGTGCATCGCCGCCCCACCGGATGCATGCAGTACGTCGTATTTTTTTACAAAGTATGTTATTGTTTCGTGCGCCTCATTTGAGAGCTGATTGTCACGTTTCATCCCCCCCTCTCTTCCCCCCCCCCCGCCTTCTCTCTCTTGTTTCCTCTCCCAGGTGCTGAAAAGCCACGGCTGGCGCTGGCGGAACCGGGATCTGGGCGATCGCTCAGGCGCTTTGCAACCTTTGCAGTTTGACCGACGGTCGGAGACGGGAGAGTTTTGCAACCCGCCTCTTTAGAGCCTTTGCATATATCGGGGAGGAGAAAGAAAGAAAGAAAAAGCGGAAGGAGAAGCCCAATCATCATCATCGCCGAGCTGCTGCAGCAGGAGGAGGAAGGAGAAGAAGAAGAAGAAGAGAAGGGTCAACGATATTGTTGCTCCTCTAGAACTGGCGAGGCTGATGGCGGAGTTTGGCAGCAGAGCGGGTGGCGCCAGCAGTGGGGGCAAAACCTCCTCCCCAAGCCCTGCACACGGGAAGGTGGCCTTCAAAGCAGGAGATGGGGAAGGTGGTGGTGGTGGAGGAGGTGGTGGGCTTGCAAGAACCCACTTGGACAGGGCCGGCAACGGGGTCTCCAATGGGGACTGTGCTCTGATGGGCACCAGAGAAGAGACAGAGTCTGGCAGCCCTGCCACAGAGAGAGGATGTCCCACCCTGCAGCCAGATGGCAAACCTGGTCACCCCAAGAAAACAAGCATCATCAAGGTAAGAGGATGATGAACCTGGGGTTCTCTGCTATTTGGGGGTGGGAAAGGGGATGATGGAACTGGACATGCACAAATGTTGAGATTCTATTCCCAGTGACGTGGCAGCAGCTACAAACTGGAATAGTATAACTATTGATTCTCACACAGTGGTGTGATAAAGTTTTGTTATGTCTACATTTCTGTGCTGAGCCTGCGCACTCAGATTGCTTTCACTTTCCTCCTTTCTCCTCTCTGCTTTGTACCGAGAAGGACGGCAGCAGGCATGGCTGCTGAGAATAAAAGTCTTTAGCCTAAAAGGCTGAGTGTGTTGTTTTCCATATGGGAACAATCACTTATGAATGCAGCTTCCTGACTCTTGTGTAGCAGGGATGAGCTGCAGTGATTGCCTTTGCTATTGGGGCAGTTGCAAGAACTTGCCCCAGGCAGGGTAAATCATAACAGTGGTAGCAGAGGAGGATGGTTCAGTTCGATTCATTGGACTCTGATGAATGATACCAGAGCAGATGACGGGCCAACTGCAGCAACATTCAGCCGGTGAGAAAAGCATCTGAAAACAGCATTCCACAGTTCCGGGGGAGGTCGAGCTGAAGATAGCGGCCGATTCCAGCCGAGAGGGAGAAGCTGTAAACCAGACTGTGAGTACACCGAGCAAGATTTACGAGGCAATTAAACCTCTGCTGCAAAACCTTGATCTCTGAGAACAGAGACAAGTTTATTTTTCACTATGGCTGGCAAAGATAAATCTATCGGCAGCTCCCTGTGTCCTCTATTGACGGACAATAATTATCAGACGTGGCGAGTTAAAATGGAGGCAGTGCTTACACGCCAAGGATTATTAGATGTCACTATTAATCCACCACCCGCGTTGCAAAGTGCCCGATGGACAAGTCAGGATGCTTTAGCAAAGGCCACATTAATTCTGCATTTAGACGATTCCCAGCTGATTCACGTTAGAGACGTAAATCATGCAAATGACTATTGGGTTGCTTTGGAACAAGAGCATCTGAGAATTCAGACAGCCAGCTCAATGCTGTATTTTCAGCGGCTAACAAACCTTCGCTTGAAGAAGGGAGAGAATTTACATTCTCATTTGAACCACATGAAGCAGCTACGCTCTGAACTGGTGCAGAGAAATGTACATTTGCCAGAAGATATATATTGTTTCATGATGTTAAATAGTCTTCATGATCAATACAAAACAGTTGCCAGTCAATTGGGGACCATCGACCCCCAGAATTTAAATGTTGCAAGGGTTGTTTCAACTTTGCTGAACGAGGAAGACAGATGTAATGCTCAACATGAGGCTAACAACAGGGGGAGCACAGAGGAAACCTATGTATCTCCATCTAGTGTTTCAACTGAGCAAGTGCATGCTGTTAAAGTTGTTTACTGTGCAAACTGTGGCTTCAAGGGGCACACAGCTGAAAAGTGCAGAAAGCCCAGAAAGGCTGCACGGAATCAACAGGCCAGTGGATCTGGAGGAAAGGGGCGTGCCAAACCTACAGTGACACGACCATTTGCATTGCTTACCCAAGGCATGCAGGATCCAGACATAGACTATTCTTTTGTCCTAGACTCAGCGGCCACAGACCACATGAGCTGTAACGAGCGTCTATTCAAGGACTTTAAAAGGCAAGAATGTACTATTTCGCAGGCCAATGGCACACATTTGAAATCAACCGGAATTGGGACGGTTTTTCTCACAAGTCTACAGCTGACTATAAATAATGTGTTGTATGTGCCTGACCTAAAATACAATTTGCTCAGCATACCAAAGATTACTGAACTGGACTTGGAACTTTTATTCCACAAAGATCATTGTGTGATTTCCAAGGATGGAGAAGAGGTCCTTAGAGCTCAGAAGAACAAAGATAGACTATTTCTATTATCTTTTGATCCTGATGATTGTTGTTATGATGTTGTTGATGACAAATCTTTTGCAGGTGCAGCTAAGTCAAAGAAGACTTCAAAACAGCCCAGCAAGGACAGCGTCACACATTGTTTCCAGCTTATTTGTGCTGATGTTTATGGCCCATTGCCACAATCACGTGGCAACGCCAAATATTATTTGTTATTGGTTGACAAATTTTCAAAGTTTGCATGGTGCTATGTGTTGCAAAGTCCGCAGCAAGTTTTAGCCAAATTCAAAGAATATTGTGCTAAGATGAAATTCATGCATGATGGTAAAATTGATTGTTTGTATACCAATGAATTACCAGTCTTTCTTTCACAGGAATTTCAGGATTTCCTAGACCAGCAGAGCATACAGCACAAAGTTGCTGTGAGCCAGTCATCATGGGATAATGACATTTGTATTAAGGTTAATGCTGAATTGAAAGCTGGAATGCAGGCACAATTGCTTTGTTCAAAATTGCCTGACAAGAATTGGGCTGAAAGCCTATACAGTTTCATTTATACATGGGTCAGAGAAGTTCCAAAAGGTATGGAACAAAGCCCATATGAGATACTGTTTGAGAAAAAACCTTATCTGAAGCATTTAAAGGTTTTTGGTTCTCAGATTTGGGTGGAGTCAATGGACAATACTCCTACCAAAGGCATTTTCTTAGGATATGAGAAAGGTCAATACAGAGTTCTGTTGCCTTCCTCAGACATAGTAATTCTAACTAATGAAGTAGAATATACTGTAAAGCAAGAGACACAAGTGCTCGAAAGCTTTCCTATTGATGCCGATACACATTCTGATACCAATAGCAGTGCTAGTTCCACAACAAGTAGTTCTGACACAGATGACACAGTCATCGAGAAAGGAACTCATGCAGTTCACAGACCATCAGATACATATGATGCAGATGATATGCTAGAATCCATAGAGCCACTGTTCACTATTGGTAAGAGTTCTCCCAAAAGTCCTGAAAGGGAGGCACACTCTAAAGAAGATTTGCACCTTATGCGCAGATCTGAAAGAGTCACAAAGGGACAAGCACCCAAAAGGTACTCTAGTGAGTTTGCAATCTCAGCGAAAGCCAATATAGCTGTTGCTCACACTCACACAAAATGTGCAGGCACACAGGCACCAATCACACAAGTGAACAAGCCAAAACAACAGGTTAACACTGTTTTTCCCAACACTAAAAGAGCAAATGCTCTAGTCCCCTGGAGAATTGGTAAACAAAGGCTCAATCTGGTAAATCCAGTCTCAGAGAGTTCCACAGGTGGAACACAGGCGACATATTTTGTATATGATAACTGTTTGTTTAATTCTCTTAATGATGCTTTAGCTTTTGCCACTCTCTCTTTGTCCAGAATCGGGGGAGGATGTTGAGATTCTATTCCCAGTGACGTGGCAGCAGCTACAAACTGGAATAGTATAACTATTGATTCTCACACAGTGGTGTGATAAAGTTTTGTTATGTCTACATTTCTGTGCTGAGCCTGCGCACTCAGATTGCTTTCACTTTCCTCCTTTCTCCTCTCTGCTTTGTACCGAGAAGGACGGCAGCAGGCATGGCTGCTGAGAATAAAAGTCTTTAGCCTAAAAGGCTGAGTGTGTTGTTTTCCATATGGGAACAATCACTTATGAATGCAGCTTCCTGACTCTTGTGTAGCAGGGATGAGCTGCAGTGATTGCCTTTGCTATTGGGGCAGTTGCAAGAACTTGCCCCAGGCAGGGTAAATCATAACAGGCTCCAGGTGAGCAAACTCAGTCATGTATGTAGCAGTAAATGTGTCTACTGACTTGTGAGGGTGAACGGGATGCACACAGCTTTAAAGCAGGGAGAGGACACAACCTGGCCATTGAATGTTGATTATATGAGTGTGGAGCTTTGGTGCGTGTGTCTATGTAAAGAGGTAAAGTTGGGGCATGGGGGGTGGGGAGAGAGAACTTGTGCTTCTGAAATGAAAGAAGGAAGGTACTGCTACCTAGAGTTAAGTACGGAATCAGCTTGCCATGCAGAGATTTCAGACTACGCAGGTTTTTGCTGATTCTGTGGGATGCTGGGTGCACCTGTGCAGAGCAATTTTGTACCCTGTTGACAGACGCACAGCAAGTGATGCGAAAACCAAGGATAAATGACGTGGGTGAGGGGGAAGAAAGATGAACGCCCTCCTAAAGGTGACAGCACATCCATCAAGAGATTGTTTATGGCAGCTTATGCCTATAGTCTTAGCCTTTCTTAATTACTTTCTAAATATTATTGACACATATCAAACAGGTACGGGGAGATAAGACAATGCTGGTAGGTGAATCATAGATTCACAAAATGAAGGATTCCTGGCTATAAGTCTTTATTAGTTTTAAAGAAAACAGTTGGTTTATTTTATTTTTTAAAATGTGACAGTAATTTATCTTTGATTGCTACAGGGCATAGGAATCATAATAGCTGAATGGCATATAACCCATACTGATAATTTTAAACACAGATGAGCTGCATTAAAAGTTACATAAAATTTGCAATATGTATGAATACAGCAAGTCCATAGCCAATGATATCTCCTTGTTGAGAAGAGGTATTTTCAGTAGCATGTTGTAAAGTGAAATGTTTCTATAATGAATACTCCATTAGCAGCAGATCTCAAGTTGTGCAGCAAGCTGCAGGATCTTGTTTTCAGAATCAAGGGGAGAACAAGGACAGTCAGCGGTAGAGTGCATTTGACAGTCTTGCACCCACCCATCCTGTCAGAGAGAGGTGGTGCAGGTTTGTTAACCACTTGCAGCAGTGTGCATGTGTGACAAACATCTGCAGCACAGTGGCAAACTTCTGTTGCTTCTTGTTTAGGTATAAATTCAATATTCATTTAGCCTGCCAAGATATCTTTTGAACCAAGCACAGAGTTAATTTATAACTCTGCAATTGTGTTCCCTGGTAGTCCAAACAACAATATAATTGCTGTATTACTGGAGTTTGTTAAATAGTGGTGTGTGTTTTTTTTAGTTTCTGTAGCAAGCTTGTGCTTCGAAAGGGTAGGAATAAAAGAAACATTTTTTCAAACCGTAGCTTGCTTTAAAGCTAGGATTGGGATTCAGAATTTGGTAACTTGAAAGTGGACTTTGCCTTCCACACATCTATGACTTATGTGGTTCATCTACCTAACCATGAGTTAAAACTGTAGATTTGTTTCCTAACGTTTTTAGGATGCCATTGCTTTACATTGCTGTAAACTGCTTTGGTATTATTCTTTTTATGATGAAGTGGTATATAAGTATTTTTAGAAATAAAGTTAGTTGCTTTCCTCACTATCTCTTTCGTATTATTACTCCCATTAGTGGTTCAACATGGTGTAATCTCCAAATATTACTTATTAACATGCCTTGGCTGATAATTATTTTGTATTGGAGTGTCAGCCATATTTACAGCTACGTCTGATCTGTGTTTACTTGGAAATTCCTGTTCAGTGGGAACAGGAATTTCAAATGAACTAAGGTTTGGAATTTATTCAGAATTTGTTTATTGTTCAAGGTCACCTTAATACATATGCAAAAAATTTAAAAGCCCTAGATGCGCAATTTTAAACATGCTATTGATCATGGATATCCATATTGAAGTTTATGCAAATACTTGCCCTATAGACATGCAGCATAAGCAAATAATACGAGTTTCATGTGTCAGTTGTTACTTTCCATTTAGTTGAATGCAACTATATTATCTATTTTACAGTTGGCATTCTTTTTGAAGTATATGGCTGCCAATACAAGAGTTTGGCAAAACACTTGTGTAAGGTAGTGGCACTAAAATAACTGCTTCCTATAGTATAATTTTAACATCATAAACACGGATTCCTGTTTATTGAAACTAATCTTTGTTTAATGGTGCTTCTACTTGCCAAGTACATCTGGAGCTCCTGAGTTATATACTAGAAACTGATGTTGAAATGTAAGCGCAAATATGATAATAAATGCCCGTTTATGCAAATAATATACTGTTGTTTAAGCAGTACCCACCATACCGGCATTCTGAGCCTCTTCCGCCAGTGTAGTTTAACATTTCTATGAACAGTAGCTAGGCTTGTTGAGAGCTGGAGTAAACAATTTTAATCTTACGAAAAGTATAGGCCTGCAAAATCTACAGTGCTGTGCTTTGGTAGCAGGCTTTAGGATTTGGCTATAGTGTCCCTGTTCCAGCAGAAGTTGCCGTTTTATCCATTGTGGAACCTGACCCTTGGTTCGTTGCTAGGCTTGGTTGCATATGTAAAATCATAAGAACTGTCACCACTTTTTAGGGACCCTGTGCTGTGCTTCGGATTTGTAGTAAGAGGATTTCTGCGTTTAAAGGACTGGCTTGTGTGCTACTTCTCTGTGGTAGACCGCTTCTGTGTTGCAATTTTACATGCCCCATCTGTAACCCTTAGAGTTGTTTTACCACGTGGGCACTCCTGATTGCAACAGGAGTTTTCAGTGCAGCACTTTATGAAACTAAATGGCAAATGGAACCTCATTTGGTCCTTCTTAGAATAGTGCTTTATCTGTGGTGGTGTGCATCTGGCTGAAGCTAACGCAACTATTTAGGAGTGGGATGTTGCACGACGAGCTTCAACTCTCTGTTCTGTATATTGAAAATTTATGCATATGTTACTGATAGTAATGATGTTATACAATATAGTTTTTTTTTTAATTTGGAGTCCCTACTTTTGCTGTATGCAAGTGCTCTGCTTACATTATCACTTTTTAAAAGCTGGACAGTAAGCCTGGCTTGATGAATGCTGTTAGCGAGCTGGAAAGTCTTTTGCTTTCTTAACCTGTTACTGGCTTAGCCCTCCCTTCCTCCCACTTCCAGATGATTTTGGCATGTAGGACAGCTTGCCTGCATAGCCTGCTAGATTGGGCAAGCACCACTTCTGCACAGATATCCTGTGCATGGCAAACAATATTTCTAGCTCTCCACGCATTTTGGAAAAGCAGCAGCAAGAATATTTTCTCTATTCATGCTTTTTCCTCCCCCCTACTTTAAGTTAGGGCATGTTCTCAATTTCTGCTGGAGATAAATGCCACAAAAGGCAATGCATTGGTAACATTTATAATGCAGTAACCTATTAAAGCTTCACTTTGTCATTGTAGCACTGTTCCTGCATGTTTTCATTCGGAGTGGTTTTTAAAACAAGCAGTTAGGAAGGAGATGTCTTTGCATTAAAAAATATAACACAAATATGTGTTATATCCTTCCCCTTCCTCCAAGTTGCTTGAGGTAGCAGATGTGGTTCTCCCCTCTTTTTCCTCATACAGCAACAATCCTGTAAGAAAGGTTAGGCTGAAAGGTAGTGACTCTTTCAAGGTAACTCAGTGAGCTTCACTGGGTGAGTTGGGATTCAGAGCAGGGTCTCCCCCAACCTTAGTCTGAAACTCTTAACAACTATACTGCATTAGCATTCTTGTTTTCACTCCAACCACGGAGTTAGAAATCATAGTTGAATTGACATTTTGATTGACTAATAGCACATCTGAATGTACATACCATTTACATGTGAGAATCCTAGAAGTGCAGAGTTCGAAGGGATCCCTAGGGTCATCTAGTCCAACCCCCTGCACTGCAGGAATCTTAATTAGATCATACATGACAGGTGGCCATCCAACCTCTGCTTAAAAACCTCCAAGGAAGGAGTGTCCACCACCACCTCTCATGGGAGTCTGCTCCGCTGATGGACAGTTAAAATAGAATTTGGTTATCTGAAAGGAACAATACTAAGGACACTAAAAGTAGAAACTTCTGAAATGGAATAATGACATCTTTTTTACAGATTATTTTATCATATCTCATATGTACTGGTATGTATGTATGTATGTTATGACTATAAAGCAGGAATAGGTTACCTGCCAGATGTTGTTGGACTACCAGATTCCTACATCTTTGACCATTGGGCATGCTCTCTAGGCCTGTTGAAAGCTGGAGTAAGCAACACCTGTAGGGGCACAGGTACCTCATCCCTGCTGTATGGTAACATGTGTTAGGATTGCTTTCCCCCTTTTGTTATATGTACAGTACTAAGACAGATAGACAAATTAGAAGTACCATTTTCTTTCTTTTCTTTCTTTAACCTAAAAAAACCCCATGATAGTAGCTTCTGTGGCCCAAGGCATAATGAACAGAGCACTCCAGAACTTGGGCTCCTTTTCCATATTGATCTGGGACTGGAGGTGGGGAGAAAGGAAAATGCCTGGAAGAAAATGACCAACAGTTTTTATTGCTAACAGTTGTTCTGTCCACTCTCAGCCCTAAATGCTTGTAATTACTAGAACAACTTCATCAGCTGTTTGATATATACTGTAAAGGAAGTGCAAATAATTTATTGCAATGTGTCAAACTGGCTTTGTTGTGACACTATGTTACAACAAAACCAGGAGTTCAATGACTCAACATAGTCTTCATTTGTTTTAAGAGGAATTGTTTAGTCTGTGCAAAAATATACATTACAGTATAATGCTATCACAAAGGACAGGAATTCATCAAGTTGGTTGTCAGCCTCTGTTTAGACTGGACCTAGCCCTCCAATAGGTCTTGCTGTTGTTACTTGGAGTCCTTCTTTGTTTATACAACAGCTACCTAAACCTCAGGAAACAGAAAAAATGTTTCCAAAAGTACATACTTTTGGAAGTAGTAAAAAAACAACACACCGAAAAAACCAAACCCAGATATAGAGCAAATATAGAGCCTTTTATGTTAGCATTGGTATCAGGTTCAGAAACAAAGTTAAATACTGTAAGACTGTCCTAAATGTACCGGTATATATGACATAAAATATTTCATTGCTGAAATACAACTTCAGACCAGTAAACAATATATACCGATACATGTGATGCATTTTATAGGTTTTTAGCAAGAATGTAAGGCAAAGGATTAGATCTGGTTAAAAAACTCAGTTGACATTTTAAGGTTGCAGTCCTGTACATGTTTAACCTTGGAGTAAGTTCCATGGAAGTCTGTGGGTCTAACTTTTGCACCCAAGATTTCCTAAAGCTTTTTTCAGATGATAACAGACAGATAAAATGACCAGGTAGGTTTGTTAGTGTGTTGTTACTAATTCGGATATAGTGGAACCCAATGTACAAGGAGGTGAGTCCTATTGTCTTATGAAAATGATATTTCAATAGGTCTTACAATGCTTTTCTTAAAATGGCTGGCCAGTCAGGTTTTGCTAGTGATAAAAAAGACTTGGATTTCCTAAGCTCAGTAATTTTGATTGAATTCTTTAGGAACTTGCTTCTGCTTAATCATGTCACACTGGTTTTCTATCTTGAATTTCTTAAACTACACACTGTTTTCTATCTTGAATTTCTTAAAATTATATTTAATTCTTAGGGTGGTTTATATTCTTTGTTCATTTCCTTTTTTCTCTTGACTGTTGCAGGTGATTCTGTGATGCTGTGCCCTTTTGACTTAAACATGCAATGTGTTGATGTGTATTGGTCGGTCTTGTGTTTTTGTGGGACAGGGTTGGAATGTGTTCTTATTCGTGTATGTGTGAAGATACCATCCCATTGCCAGGTGACAGACCAGAAAGGCATTCATGGCTATGTTGTGGTACTAGGAAATAGTAGGTGTTATTGCCTTACAGAGTCCAAAAGCTTGTTTGAACTGTTTAGTAGTAATATTCTATATTATGCTCCTGAAAAAAGATCATCTTGATTAGGAAATTTAGCTTTCAGCTACGGTTGGATAAATTCATTTGCATATGACCAAAATTGGTAGAAAAATGTTTCACAAGGCTGTCCTTGGTATTAATAGCAAAATAAAATGCTTTTACACTTTAGGGTTGTATTTTGCAGCTTGAATCACAAAAATAGAAATTACATTCATTCAAAGATATGACTGTTTCAAAGGCTCGATTGGCATTCTTCACTGTCTGTAATATTAGACAGGAGCCCAGCTGAATCTCCTTCCACTAACACACCAGCCCAACCCTCCCAAAAAAGAGATTTGTTAAAGATAGTGCCCGGGTCTTCCCAATCTAATTCTACTTAGCTGTTGACAAGATCACACTGCCTCTCAACTCTGCTGTAGAATGTTGACTTGAAAAACAAAACCTTGAGTTTCTGCTCTTCATAGTTGCAGAAGTCATGTTCAAAATATGAAAAATACTGTGAGCCATATCCAACCTTTCTCAAAAACAGTTGCGTGCTTCTAGACAGGTGCTGCTCATGCAAGTTTTCCATAGCATCCACATGACATCATTAGCATCAAAATGCCACCCTGTATTCTGCACACACCCTTTAAAATGATTTTTCTGCACAAAATCCTCTAAATTAAAAAACAAACAGTTGCTAACCAATTTGCAGTATTAAGCCCCTGTCTGGAAGCAGCTTCATTTTAGATATTCCTTATGCATAGGTCCATCAAAATTCTTCTCTCTCCCCTCAAATACTCTGCCAACTTTTTAAAGCTAGGTTTGAAGTATAACTGCAAAAGCTGTGCAGTAGCATTCACCAAAGAGTAGTTTGTGGAAAATTCTGGAATGGCATCGTTAACAAGGCATGTATTGGCTGACTTTATTCTGGGCTGAGTTTTCCTAACCTTCCCCCCCCCACTAAAACAGCCAGAGGAAGTTTCTTTTCAATGCTGTCACTTGCTTTTCCACATGGAAATCCTAGGGAAGTAGGCTTCTCTCCTTCATAGTACTCAAATTGCTCCTCCCTCAAAGCACATTGGTGTTTCAGGGTAATGCCCACTTGTGCATGCAATACCAAGATTGTAGTCATCACCTGAGGTCAGCACAAAATAGAAGCAATCATTGTGTAATATGAACAGCTACATACACATTCAGAGCGTGTGACTTTACTACCTTAATGTCTATTGGCTTTCGTCATGCATGCTAAATCTGCATTTAGTTTGCAGAGGAATACAGAAGCTTGTATCCATGTTCTGTGAGTAGCGGGTGGGTTTAACTGTATTCTGTGTTTGTTTGTTTTTTTACATTTTGATCTTACATATCTTCCAAGAAGCTCAAGGCAGCATATATGATTCTTTGCACTTCATTTGATCTTCACAACAACCTTGTGAAGTAGTTTAGGTATAGGCTGCGAGGTAATGACTGGACCAAACTCACCCAGGAAAATGTGTATCTACTTGCAGTACATATTTGCATTGTTCACATACCCAAACCTCCCAATGATGCGGGGTATAAATAAAAGTTTATTATTATTATTATTATTATTATTATTATTATTATTAAGAGACTTAAAAACTATTTTTCTTTCCTAAACACATTTCTTTCCTAAACACATTGTTGTTGTTGTTGTTGGGAACCCAACCAATGCCCTGTTTTTTCAGCTTTAAATAAATTAAAAAAGCTGTAGGGCCCAGCCTTCACTAACCTAGTGCCCTCCAGAAGATTTGAACTACTCATAGGCTGTAATATAGAGAAAATGCTGAAACAGGAGGGTATCTCATCATATAAGGATTGTGAATAGATGAACTTGCTGAATATTATTGTCCTTACTTTTTTGTTTTCATTTCCCTTTATGGAACAAAGAGGAAGAGAGAACCTATAATCCCTTCTTTCCTCCTGCTCTTTCATTGCCCTGGATTCTTTAAAATTGTACATTTTTAGTTTGTGGCTTGGCTTTCCTTCCTCTGAATCTGCTGGATTATTTTCTTCTACCTGTTGCTGTTATTTGTGGCACAATATGGTAGGTACTGTGTGCTTTGGTTGTGGGAGGTCTCATGTAGCCAGAGTTTGAACCAGGCATCTGTTTACAATGCCAGTTCCAGTTCACCCTGAGAACACTGAAGTGATGACTGGAGGAGCAGGAATACTTCTCTGAATGTGCAGGATTTTCTTGCTGAATTGATTTTGGGGGTTGAATAATGGCAGCTTATGTCCATTACCACAAAAGTGAAATACAGATGGGCCTGTTCAAACGTTGTTCCCACTCTCCGGATGGTCATCTGTTAGATACTAAGAGTGGGCCTTTAGGCTTGCATTCTTCCACCTTGACTGATCAGGAATAAATGAGTAGGTTATTACTAATATTCTGGCAAATTGTCATAATAGATTGCTATACAAAACAAAATATCCCAGCACTCTCTTTTACTTTAATTTGAAATAAATTACATAACAATTGAGGTGCTAGTCCTACATATTTTTATATAGACATGAATGAAATGTGACTATGTGTCCCTAAGCCTTTTTAGGATTAGGGATTTATGATATTAAAAATCTCTGTATTTAATGTTGTGGCAGATTATGGCTACATTGTGTCTAGATTCAATTTAACCAAATAATTCCTTGAATGAAATCAAATCTATACCTTGCGGCTTCTGACATAAAGACCAGTCAATCTTTTTTATCCATTATTCCAAAAATATTCACTTGGAAGTAAATCCTATGGATTATTTGAAAGTAAGCTCAGTTTTGATACACTTGATATCTCAGTCTAAGACAGCAGTTATTTTAAACAGTGTGTACTCCATATTTTAACGCATCACTGGAAAATATTATCTCTACATCTGGCTGTGCAAGCCGTACACATAAATGGAATGTGCATTAAATCCAGGAGAAAGAGGAGCTGTGATTTTTGTCACTGCTTCTCAGGCCAGCATGACTCTTTGCAGGGTTATCCCAATGGAATATATTGACTGCTCTTCATGAAGTTATTCCAAATGTCCCTCTCATGATGGAAGGCACTTTGACCCAACAAGGCTTCTCAGTGGAACCAGGGAGGGATGTAATTTTCACCTTTCCCCCCCTGCAGCCCCCAATCTGCTTTCAAGGGTTGGTGGGCCTTTTGCAACAGAATGGGAAGTCATGGAGGGGATAGAATGGGAAGTCATGGAACAGGTCAAAATCCTCTCCCTGTTCCTTTGGAAGACTCTACTGGATCAAGGGGCACTTGTCAGTAGAGGACAACCGTGGAGTATAATGTTTGATTGATTATTGTATTTTAATATTTTGTTGGGTGCCGCCCAAAGTGGCTGGGGAAGCCCAGCCAGATGGGCGGGGTATAAATAATAAATTATTATTATCATTATTATTATTAGCCTATAAGTTTAGTAAATAACCCAGTTCCAGCACAACTAAGTAGAAAGCTGTTCATTGTTGTTCTATTTATTATTTATTGAATTTATATACCGCCCTATACCTGGAGGTCTCGGGGTGGTTCACAGAATAAAATAAAAATATAAAACCACAGAATACACTATCAAAATAAAAACAACCCAGTAACCCCCTCCCCCCCAAAAAACCCACCCACATTTTAAAAGGGCATAGGATGTTAATCAAATCAACCAAAGGCCTGGTTAAAAAGGAACGTTTTTGCCTGGCGCCTAAAGGCATATAATGAAGGTGCCAGGCAAACTTCCCTGGGGGGAGAGCATTCCATAGACGGAGAGCCACTGCAGAGAAGCCCACCAGATCTCTCGAGGAGGAGGCACACAAAGGAAATGACCTCAGAAGATGATCTAGCAGGAACAGAAGTTTTCTTATCCAGAGAAGGCAAGGGTTGCTTAGTTGTGATCGTTGACTGAGGCAGAAGACCATAATACTTGGTTCTATAAGACAACAAAGGGTAAGTAAAGGAGATGTACCTGTGGTAGTCCTTAGTAAGTCACTTTTGAAGCAATATGGTAGACTTCATTGGGAAACCAACTGAGGCCCTGGGCTTCCTAACAATAGTGACTAAACTTGATTGCAGGAGATCAGGTTCCATTAATGGCAGGGCATCATAGAACTTAATATGGAACGTGAGTTCTGGGTGAGGTGCTTATGGGCTTCCCAGAGGCATTTGTGAGAACAGCATGCTGGACTAGATAGACCTTCATTCTGATCCTGCAGGGCTCATGTTCTTATGAGGTGGTTGTCATAACTTCTCAAGAAAGAGCATGATATTACTGTGTGATAGCTATTTATAGAAAGCTTTCTTTGTTAAATGTAGATAAGAAACTATTGGTGAAGGACATTTAATTTCAGTTACAGTATTTCACTTGGTATCCAGTCCTTTTTCTACAGAACTCAAGTTATCTCATTGTATCCTTGCAATAACTCAGTGAGGTGAGAGTTGCTGACATGCACTCAGTCAGGAATTCGAGCCCATGTATGCCTTGTCTAAGGCTAATACTTTATCCACTACATCACACTGTCAATAGAATTTACAACTTTATGTGCACTATTTCAAATAGCTTAAAAGTTATGTAAATGCTTATTGGTTAACATGATTCACACAAATAATAGCATGATATCATAAGCCACAGAAGTAGCTACAGTCAAATGTTTCTGTGATCCTTCAGAGGTGATTCCTAAAGTTATTTTTAAATAATGATGTAGTTAACCACATTTCTTAGTAACAGCCAACTAGGGTTGTCTTCTGCAGTGGCCATTCTAAGTATTTGCTTTTCTGTAAGCTACATAGCTAGCTAGCTAATCCACTTGACTCTTTACAAAAATAGACTGCCTCTACGTATTTTTTTAAAATGTCTTTGAAAAAAAAAATCATGTTACCCTATTTGGACAAATATTCAAATGTACCTTTATTCTAAATCCATTTTGAAAGCCTCTTGGCTGTAAAAATAACCATGTTAGAATGAGAAGCTTGCCAAAGAACAAAATGTGTTGTATATTCCTCAGCTGGTTACTTTGGTTTTGAGCTTTCTTCATGAAACCATACTTACAACATTTTAAAGGTATAGGTAAAGGTACCCCTGACCATTAGGTCCAGTCGCGGACGACTCTGGGGTTGCACGCTCATCTCGCTCTATAGGCCGAGGGAGCTGGCGTTTGTCCGCAGACAGGTTCTGGGTCATGTGGCCAGCATCACTAAGCCGCTTCTGGTGAACCAGAGCAGCTCACGGAAAGACCGTTTACTTTCCCGCCGGAGCGGTACCTATTTATCTACTTGCACTTTGATGTGCTTTTGAACTGCTAGGTGGGCAGGAGCTGGGACTGAGCAACGGGAGCTCACCCCGTCGTGGGGATTCGAACCGCCGACCTTCTGATCAGCAAGCCCTAGCTCTGTGGTTTAGACCACAGTGCCACCCGACGTCCCTACAACATTTTAGTTGGTTGTAAATGCAGATTGATACTAGAGATGGGTCTTTTCTCTGACATGATAGTGAGGCTATGTGCACCAATGAACTTCTTTTGTAGATATGGAAATAGTTTTCCAATAAATTGTCAGTTTTGCCTGCCTGACTAACCTGCTTAATGCTTATACATTGTGTTGTGCCATCTGTGTCGTGCAAAAAAGAAAAAGAAAAAAGCGCATTCTAAAATACCACAATTAATCTATGAAATTCTTTCAGTTTGTATTCTGGCTATGGGGGATTTAACATCTAATTCCCCGTCACTGCATCAATTATTTGCTGCTATATTTTTTGAAAGTTATTAACTTAGAGAAGCTTTATAATTGCTTGTAACATGTTACTGCTAATATAGTACTGAGGAGAGAAAAATGTTCGGTTAGGAAGCTATCCAAGTTAAATAAGAAAACTATGCACAGGTGTGTGACGAATAGGAGGCTGTACCATAATCAGGTGAGGCTGCGTCAGTGTCTGGCAGTTGTAATGGGGTGAATGAGGACCGATAAATTCAAGTTGGATCTCAACAAGATGGAGTTGCTGTGAGTGATTTAAATAGATGACCTGTCCTATTCAACAGTGGAACAGACTCCCTTGGGAGGTGGTGGACTCTCCTTCCTTGGAGGTTTTTAAGCAGAGGTGGGATGGTCATCTGTCATGTATGCTTTAGTTAAGATTCCTGTATTGCAGGGTGTTGGACTAGATGACCTTTGAGGCCTCTTCCAACTTTTACACTTCTTTGATTCTTGTTAACCTTTTAACTATACTATTATAATGCACTCTTTGAAGGGTGTCCTTGGAAGATGACCCAGAAGTTGCAGCTATTGTACAGTGGGTTGCAAGATTGAACAGCCAGTTGGAATAAACCTAACATTTATTCTGAAAGAACTATGGTGACTACCTGTTTGCTTCTGAGCAAGATTCAAGGTGCTGGTGATTACAGTATATAAAGCCCTTTGCCATTTGTGACCTAATTTTTTGAAAAAGTGCCTCTGGAGCGAGACAAACCATAACACTAAACCAAACCAAACCATGACTTGCATGGCAGCAGGAAGAGTGGGAGAGGAGCAGAGCAACCCCACTTTTTTGCTGTAAGTATCTGCATGCTTCCTCACACTTGGCCAATTTGTTTTACTACTGCCTGCAAACCAGGTCACTGAAAGTACCCCATTTTTATGATGTGCTCTAGGCGAGCTGTTGAATGATGGGTGGGGAATAACCATTCAGTCAAAAGGATATGAACTATATGTAGAATAACTGCTCTAGACTGAGCACTGCAGAAATGGATGCTGGGCACTTGCTGTTCACTGGAACTAGGGAAAGAGAGGTATGAATTGGGAAGGAGCTCCTCTTGAGCTCCTTTCGGAAGGAGTTAACTAAGAGGGAAATATCCTGTTGCATAGTCAGACACAACTCAGTGTCTACAAGTTTAGTTTACTACGGTACTGCGGAAGAAAGAGTTTTTGGGCAAAGGTATGGGAGATGATTCCTGTATCAACAGGTCTTTTGTCATTTTTACTCTTGTTATTGTGGATCCCTAGAAACCCTGCCTACCTAGAAAGGGGCTGAAGGAAGTGGAGTTACTTGGTTATGGGTTAAAAATCGGTTCTCAATGTGTCTAGTATGTTGGCTGACCAATGGCATACCAATGTGGGATAATAGAATCGTAGAATTATGGGGTTGGAAGGGACTATGAGTGTCATCTATTTCAACCCCCAGCAATGCAGACATCTACTGTGAACCTTTAAGGTGGAAAGAATTAAAACGTTAAAATTTATGTTTATAAATACATTAGGCCAGTTGAGTTAAATGGGTGGATTTATACTATTCATTTTTATATGTTCATTTGCTTGAGTGATGGTGGGACTACACATATGGGTATAAATGCAAATGAATTGGTTGCAGTTATTTCTGGTAATTCATCTGTGCATACAGGCACCAGCTCAAAGCAGCTGATTTTCTCCCCTAGAAATATCTCTTTAACTCCGGACAAGCTCTGTTGCAACATTTTGTGGTTGTTCCTTCCCCATCAGGAAATGGTGGCATAAAAAGAGATTATGTTGCCACCTTTCCTGAATGACATGTAGGCCTTGGCCTGTCGTAGGACAAGTTTCATTTAAAGGATGAATATTCTAGGCAGCTGAGAAAGATCCACTAGGATTTTTCATTCCATAGACCAAATGATATTTTAAATTCAGAAAATTGTAAATAACCATTTCCATGTTGGTTTTCCTATTTTGAGGTTCGTATTCATGTACAGCATGGTGTCTTATACTATAATGAGTGTGTCACAACCCTGCTCACTTAAGGTGGTGGATCATCTCCTCTTAAAGTTTCTTAGGAGTTTTTGCTAAGATCTTCTGGGATTCACCATTCATGGCCGCTGATGATGTATCCTGGGTGTAGGTATGACCTGCAGTCTCTCTGGATACAGGGTTACTATTTTAATAAGAACTCTCAGAAACTGTAAAAGGAGGGCTAGCAGCTGTATGACACACCCAGATTACTAGTAATATTACTTGAACATTTAGGACCATAGGGTTATCACTGAGTGTACAAAACTACCATTATATTTTGATTTTATTTAAAAACATTTATACCCTGCCCTTCATCAGTAAAGATACCAGATAGGATATAGAATATAAAGTGGAGCAGAACCAATGAAAACAACAAAACCATGGTCATAGCAGAAAAGCAGCTAGATATAGCAGAACAGGCAAAAAGGATTGTGGATCATTTATATATAGGGCTGGGGAGGTATTCTGGCTTTGCATTTATGGTAGTTTGTTGAGCTGGTGCTGAAGACTTTGACAATTATTAAGCTAATGACTGGCATCAACATGCTCAGAACTGATCACATTGATCAGTGACTGGTAATTTCTGAGTTCCCCTGCTGCACCTGTAAGCCCTGATCCTGCCCTCCCACAAGGATGCTTTTGGAGGTGAAATGTTGCTTTGGGCCTCTTGGCATGATGACTTTGGGTCACTTGCAGATTAGGAACCAGCCAGTGGTGATATGAGATCTGAAGGTAATCCTACTGGATGAATAGGCAAATGAGAATGAGGAGATTAACTGTCTTGTCAGGGTAGAAAAGTTCCTTAATGCTTACCACTAAGCTATGCACTTAACTATCTGCAAGCAAGTAGTTTGTGGCTGAAGAGATGGTGGAATCCCCAGAAGCAAACATTCTGCTCTTAGCCTAGGGAAGCCTTGGCTCATTTTTAGAAAGTCCTGTCTTCTAAGCATAACCCAAAAGGGTTTCTCCATCACTGTGCCACTCTGCAATGTGGCAAGGCTCTATGGGGATGGAGTATAATGCAGGGTTCAGGCTGTGCTCTGGAAAACACAGTTTATTGTGTTCCAGCAAGAAACCAGCTGAAATTGAGCCCTTTTATAGTAATAGCAGGTGCAGGATGTTGCTTGACATAAAGGGTCCCAGACTTCTCTACTCTCTTAATGTGAGGGAGCGGTGTGGGTGGGTGGGGAGGCTCAGGTGTTTTGGGTCTTGTACAGTGGAGTTGGAGGATGGCAGTACCGCATGTGTGTGTGGTTTTTTTGGTACAAGAATATTACTTTCTCTGTTGGTGAAGGAATCAGAACTTGTCCCTTCAAGGAGCCTATAGATGTTAAAAAAAGTAGTACCGGTATATAATTACATGTTTAATTCTTTTCCCTCGTTTGTAATTCAAACAGGTTTGGGTTTCAGTTATTTTACAAAATTAGATGTGGGTTTTGTTTAAATGTAAATAGTTGTAATATTGACCTGGTTGTTATTCAGAAGACTTGCTGATCAGCGGTGTAATGAAAAGCTCAAAGCTGCACAACAGAAATTATTCCCCCCTAAAATAATGCTTTTTTTCAGAGGCCTTATAAAACTTGTCCAGACTCATGTGGTGATAATAAGCGTTGGAAGCAAGTCTGATTTTCTGTATAACTGGCAAGGTTATTAAAATACAGTTTAAGTGAAATTTATTGCAGTTGGATCAAAATGCTTTTTCAAAATGTGGGGAGCAGACCACGCTTGGGAGACACAGCATGCCCAGAAGAGGCGTGTGTTGCTTTTTTTTTACTTTTGACCTTGATTTTTATCTTCCTACTTAAACTTTCGACTCTGACTGCTTTAGGCCTTAGCCCAGTTCAGCAACTTGTAGCCCATTTTGACTGAATTATCGACTTTGCTTGTTTGCTGCCATCCCCTTTGTCATTGCTAATTGCCTGCCAGCCTTAGAGCATCCATGTATCTTGATTCCGTGGATTGTATAGCTTTTCTCCTGCATCTTAATTTGTGTTAGACTATTCCCTGCATTTGGACGCTTGTGTACACAGTGTTCCTTGTAGGGTTTTCCAGATCATAAAATCTAGCCTGTATCTTGCAAAGATGGTAAGCCTCTTTTGTAGCTTATTCTGTGTGACTGTTGTCATGGCAGTGCTTATTCGGATGTAAAGGATGGAGAGGGGCAACTAACCCATGTATCAGGGTAAGCAATAGTATGGGTTGACCACTTCACTCTGCAAGGAATATCAAGGGAATTTGTCTTATTCACCTGGCATACTGTTCCAAAAGAAAAACAATCATAAAATTGTAGAACCCGTAGAGTTGGAAAGGGATCATGAAGACCATCTAGTCCAACCCTCTGCAATGCAGGAATCTTTTGTCCAACATGGGGCTTGAACCCATGACCCTGAGATTAAGAGCCTCATGCTCTACCAACTGAAGTTCCCCTCTTCTTTTCAAGAGGTGTTCACTGGTAATCAAACTATCATATCCATCAGCCATGTGATTAAGTAGGTGGATTCCAACTGGCAGAGGAATAAGATGGAGACTGGGGTGATTGCTACCAATTGCTAGAAACACTTCACAATTTCAAAAATAAAAAAGACTCTAGGACTGCATTGCCAAATATAGTTCTAAATGGAAATTGTATTCGTATATATCTGCAAACTTAATTTTATGTAAATATATGACACACCAACATGTCAGTTTCCAGTTTGGTGAAAATTGAATCCGTCAGCACCCACTGTCACCAGCCCCCAGCCATTTTAGCTGTCTGCTGTTTGGCAGCTCTGGGGTAAGAGATGGTCTCTTTATATAGATTGATTTCATCCAGCTGTAAGCAGAAGGCTGTGGCACTATTTTTTAAGAACAGGAATACAGCCTTCTTTGGTGTATTAGCATGGGTTGTTGTTGTTGCTGTTGTTGCCGTTATGGAAAATATGCATTTCACGTGACTTGGGTTTGGGAGAGAAAGGATAGGTAACATATATTCATATATTTACTAGGGAATTTTGTTAATGTAGGCAGGATATTTTAGGGATAACACTTTGTTAAGCTAGTGTGCAGTAATATGTTGCCAGTGGGCACAGCTGAAAAGTAACTGTTTTATGCTGCTGGCTTTTTGCTGTTTGCTTTTCTAGGGATTTGGAATCTTTCTTACTGGAAATACATCTGGGTTTTTCTTAACGCTGGTGCTCTGCCTAGCTTATAGCTATTCCCAGATATGTATGCATAGAAATGTGTCCTGATGCTCAGTGGTGCTCAGAATATCTGTTGACTGTAATGGGAAATGGCTATGTAGACATGTAAAAATTTGTCTCTATCCTCTTTGCACTTTAAGCTTTCGACAAACATCACATGTTCCAGAAATGAGTTCCCAGAAGGGGAGGCAACATGCTCTGTTTTCTCTCCCAAATCCCAGTGGGAAAACAAAAGGGGTTGCTGCTTTTCACCTTCTCTATAACATGAAGGGAAGACTCGCTGTGTCACTTTTTTCTGTTTTCCATTTCAAAACTAGCATTAGGTATTCTCTTAATAAGCACAGTACAAGATAATGAAAAATTGAGAGTGGGGGTGCAGAAGCTTAGGGTGGAGAAATACACCAAAGCTGTAAGCTAATGCAATTGCGGGGGGGGGGGCAAGAGTTAAATGCTAGAGGGTGGGTGCGGAGTCATTTTTTAAAAAACAAGCTTGGAAGAGGAACAGAGAGGGATTGCAAACTAGGTACCTAGATGGCAACTAATTTTTAACAAGGATCAAAAACAGCAACTTTGGCTACTTTTGTTGATTCCGTCCCATGAGAGCTGACACAGGCGAATTGCTCTCTGAATCTCAACATAGCCATGTGAACAGCCACAGGCCCTTGAAAGAGTTCCCTTGTGAAAATTATGAACTTTAGCTGTTGCATTATCTTTTGTTGTGGACAGGAGAGGGTGAAGGCAAATTTCCTAGGTCAGCACTGAAGAATAGCCGAGGTACATAATATTTGGAAGCCATGAGATGGGAAGCATTGTTGAGCTCCATATCAGACACCTCTGGGAAACGAAATAGTCCCTCAAAGGTGCTAGTTGCCAGTTCCTAGTATATGTGTTCCAGCTGTTAGGGGCAGATAAATAATTGGATTTTAATTAGATCAGCATGATGGAGAGACTCTGGGTCAGCTTTGTGGTGACCCGGCAACCAATCAGGAGGGACTGGTGAGTCAGAAAATTAGAACTTTTCAGTTAAATTGCCAGATGGGAATCAGGTATGGCTTGGGGAAAAAACCTAGATAGGGACCTGGGAAGTGGGGGACATGTTCTGATGGGGATTGGGGCAAGCTAAGCATGGCAACCCAGGCTAATTCCCTGAGGGTGAAGTAAATATTATTGAAGAGGCTGAGGGAGAGTTGTTGGTTTAGTAATGTTACTAGCCATTCTAGGTGGAAATACAGGCGGCAACCATTTTGTGTGTGTTTGATTGGTGTGTGACTGCTGACGCGCATGCCATTTTCGGCCCTGAAAGGGGGCAGATTGGGGTGGGCTGACACATGCTTCACTGATGCATGTGATGACCTGGAACACCATCTCCATCCAAACGGGGAGTTGCCTGTAGTCTATCCTGAGACAAGGTCTGAGAGTTTAAGTAGATTCTTGCCTGTCTCCGATATGCGCATGTGCCTGTAACCAAGTATTGTGCCGCACATGAGTAACCATCAGGCTTGAACCCTCATTGAGCGTAATTAAATAAAAAGTCTAGAAGAATGTTCTAGAAGTGCATCCTCTTTAAACTGAACCTCTGTGTGTGAGGCGGAAAAGTGTATACAGCACAGCCTTCACATGCTGTATTTATTCGAATCTAATGCTCACCTTTTTTTGGCCAAATTGCGTTGCGAAAATTAAGGTGCACATTAGAGTTGATGGCATGTTAGACTTGAGTAAATACGGTAATACAATACCTTGCTACCACAAACAGTTAACTCTGGACCTCTCTTGCGTTATTAACAGTGAGAGTTGAATCTTTTAAACCACCGATAAACACGATCGTGCTACCTAGATCCTGTCATTAGTGGGGGAGTCTGTTATTGTTAGATTTAATATTTTTACCCTGCTTTCCTATTTAAACTGGATTACAGTACAAAAGTGGCTCACGGTAAGTGGCTTACAGTACAAAAAAACAAAAAAGCCTACAACGAAAAGAATATTGTTTGAAGGCATATACAAAGCAATTTTAATGCTGAAGCTGTGTAGCCTGAATAGGAGAACACCTGGGAACCATATATAAGTTACACTGACATCTTTGTAGGAAGAGTAAATTTTGGTATAAGGAAACTAACGTTAAGAGCGCAGAAGAAGCATTTGCAGAAAAATATGGTACACATATAGCAACCCCACTAATAGCAAGTCCTGTTGGTAATTATTGATAGGAATGGGGCTACTGAGAAACAAAAGTTGCTACTGGCATGCTTGGGAAACCCCAGAGTTTGCAGAAGTTTATGTAAAAGTGACAAAACTGTAAACATAACACCCCCAAAAAACAGCCAAATGAAGACTAAGTATATTCGGTAGCTACAGAATATTGAGTTCAAATTGGAAAATAAAACTTTAAAACAGAAATGGGAGTCTGGAATGTAGTGGCCTGCTTGAGCGTCTTACAGCTTATATAATATAATAGAGGAGGCCATAGATGACTGGAATTTTGAGCCAGGGGCACTCATGTTTAGTAGGCAAGGATAAATTTGCAATATGGTATGGCCCCAGGACACAGTCTGAGGTCAGCACTTGGTTGAAACTGAGGAGCTCTGGGTCTGGTCAGTGCTTGGATGGGTGGCCTCCTGGGAACCATGGTAGAAGAAATGCAGGATATAAAAGTAAGTAAACAGGTCTTTCTTACAAAGGTAGAACGGTGACTGCCCATGGAAAGGATTGCACATAAGGGACAAGAGGATTGTACTAGATTTGAAAGTGGAATAGAGGCTAATTGGAGGATGAGATATTTAATGAGAAGTGCTCTGTCAAGTAGTGCTGGTGCAACTATATGGTCATAAATCAGTTGGGTGTTAAGTATAACTTTTTCTCAATATTGGCTTCTTCAAATGCAGTTTTGTGTAGAATTTACTGGTCTTGCATGTAGTTCCTACAGAATAGCAGGAGAGCTGCCAGAAGGTTTAGAACTGTCAATCTGGGAAAGCAGCCATGGGCAATTGTTACTGATGGAGGGAAAAAACACATTCTTGAGCTGGACAGCTGATCTCACAGCTGCCCAAGAGAACCCTTGAATGGTTCTTACTGAAACACACTGAAGGATAAAGGCCAAAAAGAAGTGATTGAAACTACCAACAGGCGGTGGCTTCATCAAGATGCATTGCACTGAATTTTATGTCCTGAAACATGCCCAGTTTTCCTTCATGCTACAATATTGTGCAAGGCAAAATGTGAGTTACAAATTGTGTTTCATTCAAGTCAGAAGTCGCATACAGAGAGGAAGGAACAAAATGTGAACTTTTGTTGTCACACAAGATTTGCTGAAAGCAAATTAGGAAACAAAGAGAGTCATCTCCTCTCCTGTGGGATTAAAACTGTGGTAGGTTTGTGCTTTTCTCATATTTGTATTCTTCAAGTAGAATCCCAAAATGACCAAAATCCGAGTCTTGGGTGCAATGGAAAATGAGGGGCATGGTGAGGAATAAATAGTGGTTGTTGGAAAAGCTGTATTTGTGTCCCGTCTCCTCATCAGTCCCAGTCACACTGGCTATTACTCCACTAGTTTCCTAGTTTCAGTCGGTGCTTATCAGTGTCCCAATCAAAGCAAAAGTTATGCATGATATAATCCTGAATCAGGCTGTCAGTCTGGTATGCATTACTGGAACCTGACTGAATGAGGCAGGGTTGCCTGTTTTGATCCAGACGTTGCCAGTTGAGTACACAAAAACAATAACATCCTTTCAGAGGGTAGGGAAGTGCAGCTGTTGTGAACTAGAAATATAATAAACCTTTGGTTAAGTATCCAATGGAACTAGTGTACTATCCACCACTCTTCCTGAGTTGACAGAGGCATTCTTTGATTTGCTGTTGAAGTCACCTAGAGGGACCTCCGTTTCCTTTCTAAGGTTGCATTGACAAAGGTATAGCTCAGGAATATATGATATAGGTTTATCTATTGGGCCCAGTAACATATATGGGATTTGTTCTTGGCTTGTGCTGGGAATTGCTATGGGCAGCTCATGACCTAGTTAGAGTTCAGGCTACCTCTGTAGAATTGGGAGACCAATTTGAATGGTCTGTCCCTGGATCAAGATGGATTCTGTTACAGTCAAGAAACCCCAGTGGATTTATCCCCTAGCATATTTAGCTCTTCTAGAGTCAATGTCGTAGATCTTTGGAATGCAGAAATGTCTGGACACTATTGCAGTTTTGGTACAATCTCCCATAGTCTGGAAGTCCAATGACTCCTTAGTTCAACGAGCTATTGTGAGAAAAGCTGGAGCATAGACAGCAGAAGGTGCAAATTGAGTTGCAGCTGAAGACAACATATAGCTTACTCGAAGGGCTGCTTTGTTGTGGTGATGGTTGCAACGAATGGTGGCTTTATGGTGTTGCTGCACTAAAACATTATTTCATTTAGTTATCTGTGGCTCATTAAAACCTTGGAAGAAACCCCATCACCAGTTACACCACTTCCATTTTGTGTAACTTAATTGTATGTTGTCACACAGCCTTTCCCAGCCTTGGATCCCCAGATGTTGTAAGACTACAACTCCTGTTATCCCTGACAATTGGCCATACTGGCTGGAGAATGATGGGAATTGTAGCCCAGCAACATCTGGGGGCCCGAGGCTGGGAAAGACTCCTGCTTCTTCTCTTCTTTGGTGATCACTTATAGCTGAGTAAGATTGTCTTCCATGAACAAGGTCTTAACAGTGAGTCCGTAAGTGGAGGCCAATTCTGGATCCACACATCCTTCGACATTGGGGATATAGGTTTCTAGGTGGGAGTAGATGACGGTGAGGATTTGCCAAACGTGCCTTCCTCTTAGCACATTTCTCCCTTTCGTCCTAAGTTCAAGCATCAAACTACTCTTGCCACCACTACTTGCCCCAATCAAGTAGTGGCGATGGGGAGCAATCCCTGGAGGAAGGAGCTGGAGCTCTCTCCCTCTGGGCCCCAGTGCAAGTCACTGGTGGGTCCAGAGGAAGAGAGCCCAGTTTTGTGGCAATAGCTGCAGTATCTGTATGAGGGAGTTCAAAGAGCTGCTTTGAATGTTGTTTGTAAACAGGTTTTGGACAAAAATCATTTGCATTTAACCTCCTTTGGGCACCACTGTCAACAAAGCACCCATGAGCTCATGTCACAATATGCATAGTTCTCTTAGAAGGAAGCTACCTTATAGTGAGCCAGACCATTGGTTCATGGAGTTCAGTATTGTCTCTATGCTGACTGGCGGTGGCTCTCCAGGGTTCAGACAGGAGTTATTCTAGGACCTGAATTCATACAGATGCTCTTTCACTGAGCAGTGACCCTTCCCAAGTACATCTGTTGTTTCTTCCCCCAGCAACAATTCTGCTCTTTGATCTTCATCTGAATAGCTGCCTGGTATCTTTTTCTAAAAAACACAGTTTATAAAGGTTATAAAATGAATCATAACTCTTTCAAAAACTTTTATTCTTGTTTACACATCCACGTTAAGTACATTTTCACTTAGGAAAAGATTCAGTTGATTTCAATGCAATTTGTTTGGAAGTAGTTGGAAAGCTGCTGGTCTGTGTATTGTGTGTGTGTGTGTGTGTGTGTGTGTGTGTGTGTGTGTGTGTTAGCATTAAGTGCAATAGCATGTTACCGAAAGAAAAGCAGAGGATTAGTGTTTGTCCCTTACAGAAAGGATACTACTTAAATTAAGACTGGGATGTAAGCAAATACAATTTGGGCAAAATCCTGAATCGCATTAGGAGTGTTATTTACAGATTTTTCGTTTATTATTTACAGATGTATTTATTTTTGGAAGAATCCAAAAGTTTGATACAGCTCTTTGCTGTCTTTGCATAATATATAGCTTTGCAAACAATAATGGCAGCTTGCACTTTCAGAGGATGATCTTGCAGCATTTTAATCTTTGCGGTGCGATGTTTATCTTCCTAGAAATTTACGTTGTTCAATCTTTGTAGAATCTCTTAAAAATGTAAGTCTTCAGTGTGTACCCACTCAGTGTAACATTTTGTTGAAACACGTAGAAAGGAGGACGTGTTTAACTTATGCTTGGAAGGTAACACAGAATGTAAAACAACTGTTGAGGTTCATAAACACCCTGCCTGAATGTAAATAAGCACTATATACGTTGTAAATCTCATTCCTATAAAACTAGCTTTTAAACCATAGCAGATGTTACAGGAGAACTGTTGTGGTTGAGAAGTGCTAAACGGATATTATAAATAAATAAGTAAAAAGCCCATGACCACAAAGCTTAAGGTTCTTGACAAAATACCATTCAAGAGATAAAAACATTTCATATTTTGTCAGCGTTGAGCAGTACTTACTTGGAAGTGGGCAGGGAGGGCATCTGTTCACTAGAAGGCCAGGGGGCACTTGCTGGCGAATGGATTTCTGGATGCCTCATCAGAAAAGCTGATGTGATAGGAATGTACAGCAAGGCGAGAGAAAACAGATTTGATAATACGGTGAAACAGCTTTCCATTAGAGAACAGTCTATTGGAAAGCAGTGTCATTCTTTCTCTTGACATATTGTTGAAGCCAGAATGGGTGCAGTGTGAAATAAAGACTTAATGGATAAGAATGCTGGTCTTTATTATATCTGTTTATTTATACTTGTTGATTAACAACATTTGTACACTGCCACACAATGTAAAGTTCTATGGCCTGCCAATAATAAAAATTTTTTAAAGTGCATTGATTACATAGCCTTCTAATGGTGCATGCTGTTAGTTTTAATCTGTGCATTGGGCAGTGGTAAGGAACAATGGGGCTGTAACTGCAGCTACAGCTGGTAGATGTATGGGAGCAACAGGAGGGCATGGATGGAAATCAGCAAGGGGACACCAGTTAGCAGGCACGTCAAAATCTCTAAGCCTACTTCATGGATTTCTGGCTCTGAAATCCAAATCAGCCCAATTCAGGATGATTGGGGGGGGGGGTCTTCCTTAACGCCACATTTCCACTTTCCAGCATCATTATAAGGTGTGGTGTATGTGTGCCAGTTTTTCCTATTTGTAGAGCAGTGTGAGCCTCCAAGAGGTTTTGCATTCCAAACATATGGCCCACAAGCTGAAGGGTTTTGATAAAGACATGAGAGGAGGGCCAGGAAGAAACAGCTGAGAAGTAGAGTCAACAAGAGGCAGAGGAAGAAGCCAGAACAGCAAGGACAGAGTTGAACCAGGATCAAGTGGAGCTTCAGCCATGCTGGGTATCCAGGGGAGCTGGGAACAGGAACTGACAAATGAGGAACAGTGCAAGGTTAGAGACAAGTCATGAGTGAAGAGCAGCTGAGGACAGTTTGAGCACCTCTCTGGGCAGAATATTGCTTAGGCAAAGACTTGCAGTGGACCTGGAAGGATTTATCTGCAGTAGGATCACTAATTAACTTAGCAATTCCAGTTTTCTTATCTTTCATTATGGCTAAAAAGGGGGGTAAAAGAGGTGAGGACTTAAATATTAAGGAAGAAGCCCATTCTCTTAGAATTCAGAAGCTGACACTTAATTTGATTACACTGTTATATCTCCACTGGGCCAAAGTTTCAGTTGAACAAGCTCTTATCAGCCTTTTTCTTCTGCGTATGATCAAAGCAGTCATTTTAATTATCATGATAATTTTGCTTTATTTATGTATTTTTTTTCTTACTTGGGTCTTAGCAGCTCCAGGCAATGCACTTTTATAATCAATAATAATATCATCGTGTGATAGTTAGATTTACTGTTTTAACTTATTGCAAATAAAATGCTTATTAAAAAGATAATTAAAACAGTTTTAAGGGTAGATATTGATCTGCCCGTTTATAGCAAGAAAGCTAAAGAGTTCTGTTAGATTTATGCATCTTAGGTTTAATGATATTCGATACCTCTTGACTTTTCATGAGACAGGGTAATCTCATCTCATATGCAGTCATTTTTCATTTTGGAATTTTTTATTTCCAGTGATAGCCAAATACTAGGCTATCTTAATACTAGAAAAACCCTCATTTAATGTTTTAATCTTTTTTAAAAAGAAAATTTGCATGGTTTTTAGAAATGTAGTTTATTGCAATGTTGGTTGTGCAAATAATACGAAAAAGGAAAGTACTTGAGTAGTTAAAACCAAGAAAAGAATGCAATGCTATATTAGAACAGTATTCAGTTCTTCATTTGATATGAGGAATAATTATGCAATAGGGTTTAGGTTATTTTCCAGTGAAGCACATATTGAACAATCCTCCTGACTTTATTTCGCAAAATTTGTTTGACTGTTATATGATGTTGATGTCAAGTGGCTGTTACCCTGCACTTTCCATTGTATTTTCCCACCACTTTCCTTACTGCAAAGAATCAATTTTTTAAACTCTCTTTGTTGTGTAGGAACATTATTTAGGCTTTGATTAATATCAGTGTATGGCCTTTCTTTTTGGTGGTTTATGAAGGGCACTCTTAACACACAAAGGACATATGCCAGCGTTTAACTGAATGTATGAGAGATCTGTGCAGGAGTGCCCATAGTCAGGAAAGAGAAGAGAATTGGGTCTTACTTCTGAGCAATGTACAATTACAGTGGTACCTTGGTTTAAGAACAGCTTAGTTTATGAACAACTTGAATTAAGAACGCTGCAAACCCGGAAGTAGGTGTTTTGGTTTGTGAACTTTGCTTTGGAATATGGAATAAGAACATGTTTTGCTTCCTGTTGAGTGTGTTCCATTTGTAAATTGAGTCCCCCGCTGCTATGGGAAAGCACGCCTTGGTTTAAGAACACTTTGGTTTAAGAACGGACTTCCAGAACGGATTAAGTTCGTAAACCAACATACCACTGTATTGTGGCATGAAACTATGATACTGGTAGTAATTGTGGCAGCAGGGACTACTTCTGAACCAAGACAGACACTGAGTTGCTAGGTCTTAGTAAAACTGCAGTATTTAACTGCCCATCCGTTCTTTATGAAGGAGGAGGATAGAGAGAATCAGAACAGATGGGAAAGAGCACAACTTTCCTCCCAGCTGTGTAACAATTGTGACAGCAAGGATCCCTTTTGAACCAGGATGTTGTTGCTAGCTAGTATTTCAGTTGAGCTCAGAATTGTTTACAGCATTTAGTGTTTAGTGATTATCATAGAATCATAGAATTGTATATGGAAGGGACCTCAAGGGTCATTTAGTCCAATCCCCTGCCACCCAGGAATCTCCAACCAAGTGTGGGGCTCAAACCCACAACCCTTGGGAATAAGATCCTCAAGCTTTCCAGACTGAGCTATGGTCAATCTATGTAGTAAGTACACTCTGGATATTTTGGAGTCAGGAAGAATAATTATTACATACAGTTTATGTGTGTATTAGTTGTTTTAAACCATTTTTTGAGAGTGGGTTTATAGTCAGATTGTGGTTCCCGAATCCTTCTACTTCATAATAAGATCCAGATTAATGTATGAGAGCATTTTATTCATTAAATTCATATCAGAACTATTTATTACCATATTTACTTTTTAGACCATGTAGATTTGGAACATTGTTTACTCTGGCTTCCACAAAACCTAATATTTGAATATTAGCCTATTGGGGCAATGCACAGGTGAACTGGAGAGAAGCGCTTTTCTGAATTGCATGAGAGTACGGTATCTTTTTCAGTAGTCTAAAATTAGTGGCTGTGATATGGGGCTCCTCAATAACTACAAAGCATACATGCATCTGCATGAGACTTGATCCTCAGTGTAGGGGAAAGTTCTGTTGTACATACAAAGGACTAACTGAGCAATTCTGATTATAATATTTTAATATTAATATATTTGTATGTATCAGTTTGTGTGTGTGTGTGTGTGTGTGTGTGTGTGTGTGTAGGTGTAGAGCAGCCTCTTGACAGCGTCTTCAGTTTGATATTTAGTTATCTTTTGGAGGAAAAGTGGAGTCTTGGTTTCAAATGAAATCTAGGTTGCTTTTTCTCTTTTTATAAATGACTTGCATTATTTATTTAATTTATATGCCACCTTTCCTGCAGGGAACTTTCTTATCAAATTCCAGTTTGAATTAATCATTAAGCTGGAATTTGATGATAAACTCTCTCACTGAAGGAATTTGATATTGTTTACCTGCAGGAACTTGCAGAGACTATTTGGTAAAATGAATGCTTTACTAGTGATCATTGTATTGATTATTTTGTATACAGTTTTAAACTTGCATTATTACATTGCATATACTATTTTTGGATATAACTCGGGCCTCTTTATTTGTTGGTTTTAACTAGAACTGAACATAGTTCACGTAGCCATTATCCTAAGTCAGCTCTCCCTACCTCAGTCAGAGTTGGTGGCGGGGGGACTTCCCTTATGTGGGTTTGTTTGTTTGTTTTTTAAAAAAATTAAAGTTTGAGTGACACTGAAAACTATTACCACAGTACTATATAACATATACCCCACATGCTTCATGGAAAGCTTTCTAATAAATTACGACACATTTTCATTTTGTATAGTGCATTATGGGTTGTTGTAAATGTGAAGCTTAATTTATTTTTAACATTCAAAACAAAGCCTTGCTTGCTGTTACATCAAATTTATGTCTGCTCTCCAAAAGCAACACTCTGTATAAATACAACTGTTAATTCATTGCTAATGCTTTCCTGCTAATTGTTTGGATAAAGAGAATTTTAATCCACTGGCCAACAACATCCTATTTCTTATATCGGGCAATTGTACATTGCAAATTTGGTGAAATAAAGTGTGTGTGTTTGTGTGTTTCTTTGATTTCTGAAACTGCAGTAAGCTATTGTAACATACATTTATACTCAGTGCTATTTTTCTAGAAAAAGCCATGCCGGAACTCACCCTAAACATCTCCCTTGTTCTCTTATAATGGCAATGGCACCCACCTGAGTGGTGCAGGAACTGAGTTCTGGCTGAAAAAAGCACTGCATTTACTATATGTACTATATAGAGCTGATATATAACTACATTGGTTATTGTTGGGTATTTTGATCCTTATGCAGCAATTAGACCATTACAAATTTTGAGTTACTCGTTAATGTACATGTGAATACTATGAGGCTCTCAGTTCTGCAAACTAAAGAGAATTTTCTGGTTATTAGCAAAACTTAACAACTCCTTATAACAAATGTTTTTGTAATATAAGATACAAGAGAGATTTGTGGTTATTAAAAATATATATGCAATGTATTTGAATTGAACTTGCGGGTTCCTTGTGAGAGTATTATTGCAGCCCACTTGGTATGAAAGTTGGGCCGCTCTGCTCCAGGGCCTGTTGACTTTTTCTCCCCTGGCTTCTAGCATAAGATAATATGTTCCTTTTGGCTGCCTGGAAATAATAAAGTAGAGGACAGGCTGGCAGTGGGAAAGGAGCATATGGAATAGTGGGGAATGTGCTTCGCTCCCACCTTTTAAAAACCAGCTCATTTCCATTTTTTAATTTCAGTTTTGTGCCAAGTGTGTTTCTGCCACCCTAGAATCTCACATGCTTGACTCTCCTCATAGCCCACATTTTGTTCTTCAATTCTATAGGACTTAACACCATTATTATGACAAAGTATAAACAGAAAAACTGTCCGCAATAGAACAAAAGGATTGGAGCACAAAGTCATCTGTATAAGTACTGTCTGATATTTTGTGCCATCATTTAAAATGTACCAGATGGTTGGCAAAGGACTATCCCAGAAGCACAAAGTAAATTACCTGGGGATAATTTAACATCTGCAGCACTGTTCTCATCAATTATATACAGTAAATGGCTTGTATACCACTTCCTAGCATCAAGTACATTTGTGTATAGCAGCCTTTATAGATTCATGGCTTTACAAACCTATCAGTACGATAATCTGGTCCATAGCTCCTTGGCATTTATTCCCCTGTAATTCCAGTGTAAACTAAACTCTCTATTTTTATAAGGCACGTTGTTTATCATATCACATGATTAATTATTGTGATTATTTTCTAATGGGTATTTGGAGTTGAAGAAAAGTGATATATACCTTTCTCGCCCTGATCTGGCCACAGTGATCCATGCGACGGTCACCTCCAGGCTTGATTATTGTAACTCGCTCTACACGGGGCTGCCCTTGAAGCTGACCCAGAAACTACAGCAGGTGCAGAATGCTCCTTACGGTGCAGGTGCAGAGGCTCCTTACGGGATCCTTGCCGCGGGACCACATTCATCCAGTGCTTTACCAGCTGCACTGGCTCCCAGTGGAGTACAGGATCAGGTTTAAGGTGCTGGTTTTGACCTTTAAAGCCCTATGCGGCCTAGGACCCTCATACCTACAGGACCACCTCTCCTGGTATGCCCCGCAGAGGAAAATAACAACATTTTGGAGGTCCCGAGCCACAAGGTTGTTAGACTGGTCTCAACTAGGGCCAGGGCCTTTTCAGTACTGGCCCCAACTTGGTGGAACGCTCTGTCACAAGAGACCAGGGCCCTACGGGATTTGACATCTTTCCGCAGGGCCTGCAAGACAGAGCTGTTCCGCCTGGCCTTCGGGTTGGACTCAGTCTGATGTTTCCTCCCCTTATGGTTTTGATTATGGGCGATAAATGAAGCTGCATTTAAATTTTAAATTGTATTTTAACCTGTATTTTAATTAATGCTTTTGCTTTCTTTTATATTTTATTGTAAATATATATATATTTATGTAAATATATATATATAACAACAACAACAACAACAACAACAACAACACACCATCTTCCATTTAAATTTATAGGCAGAAATTTATTCTGTACAGATGTGGATATTGTTGCAAGCACAACGGTTACTAGCACCCACCCATCTCTGCACTTTCTGCCAGCAGGAATCCCCACTCACATTTGGGATCACTTTTTAATCTTGTCTTAGATAAACTTAAGCAGACAGATCTTCTTAACTCTTCCTCTGATAAAGCAGATGTTCCAGTCCTCTAATTGTTCTGGGAGCTTTTTAAACAAACCTTTTACAGATGCATCTAATATGTATTAGATGAAGTCTGATCAGAGACTGCATTAACTGCTTAATGCATGGGTTAGTAGGCTAAAGATCTGGAAGGGTTGCCTGAAAAAGAAACCCAATAGATATAATTCACAGAAACATACAGCACCGCAGAGGCATGGTTTGCAGATAAAACACAGCCTCTACATAGAACATCACATTTTTACTAGTGCAAAGTTACTTGCACAGTTAAAATTGGTTTTTGTCAACCGGTATAGAATGGTGCATCCATGATTCTTGGGAAAAGTTGTGCTTGCACCCCAGATCAGAAACGAGAAGGGCCTCTCCTGATCTTAGGCGGTGAGCAGGGTAGTATAGCAGGAGGAGGTACCTCTTAGGTGTAAGTTGTTTAGGGTTTAAAATATTGTGAGTAGAATTCAAATAATGCAAAACAGTCATAATGTGAAAACAGGTAAATCTCAAAACAAATAAACTAAAGAGAATAGAGAAGGAGAGAACGAACTAACATGGGTAAATGCACAGTTTAAAAATAATTTGAAGTAAGGTTGAGGGAAGAGGAGGGGATGGGAGATCAAGAGGAGGATAATGCAGCAGTTTGAGCTCGTCACTGAATAGTCTTCCAGAAGCTTATCTGTGAAGATGGGAACAGTCCTCCTATGGAGGCATTGATGAAGGAGAGAAAGGAAAATGAGGAATCAAGTTGTGGCAAAAGCATTGGGTTTGGCACCATCCATAGCAAGCTGGATGGTGCAAATAAGTTTCTCAGACAATGCTACTGCGCCTATACTGGCCCTCAAGGGTAAAGTCTGAGAACATCTTCCATCCTTCCGCAATAGACATGCGGGCTGCTACAAGGAGAAATGTCCACCGATCCTTGTGTTTGAATTTAGGGCCAGTAAAGAGCAATAACAGAGCAAGTGCAGGGCACTTCAGAAGATGTTGGAAGATTCAGGACAGATAAAAGGACTGCACATAGTTAAACTATGGAATTCACTCCCACAGGAGGCAGTGATGGCCAGCAGCCTAGATGGCTTTCTAAGAGTTCGACAATTTCACGGAGGAGTGGTCTATTGATGGCTAGTAGATTCCACAGTTGGGGGCAGTAATGGTTTTGAATAACAGTTGCTGGAAGCCACAGGAGGGTAGAGTGATCTTACGTCTTTTACACAAATTCCTCCGCCCCAAAACCCGCCTCTGAATTAGTCGCAAGGTTCATCTTTTTAATAAATATATATACAAAAGACCCATTGCATGTCTCGATAATAATTGTTTCAATGAAATTTATTTGGAATTCTCCCAAATACACCATATTTCAATACAGCATATTTCGAACTTACATTGCACAAAAGAAAATATTTTTTAAATCCCCTAAGCATGTGATTGCGTAGTAGCTAGCAGTGTCCAGGGTGGGCCTTGATCTTGGTTCTAGCCACGCAAACAACCAGATCTGCACAGTGTTGAATTAGCAACTCTCAAGCTTTCATCACCACCTCACAACATCCTCCAGTGAGGGTGCTAGTTCTTCCTCTCCTCTTGCAGCTACGCTGGTAGCCTCCGGGGAACTTATCATGAACTGTTGCTAGATTTGGTTATGAAACTAGTATATTTTATTTTAGCCTTGCGCCACAGTTACATAGACTAAGATCTAAAGAGCCTGTTAGACAAATGCAAGGGGTGTGCACCAGCCCATTTGATTTTCTCTCTCTTTTTTTTTTTTTTTACTTATTCTACCCCCTTTAAACAGCTGGTTCAAAAACCATTTATAAAATGCTTTTAGAATGCTTCTTCCTCCCACCTCGGTCCCAAAACATTTGTTATGGAACTAAATTCCACAGGCTAGAATCCCAAGATTTACATTTGACGTGCTCCCAAATTTAGGTACATCCAGTGCCCCACCACCACCTTCTTGTTGAATTCCATTTCCAATTTCCAAAATTTCAATTTCGGAAGTGGTGTGCTATAAGGCATTGCTGGGAGGGGGAAGGTAACACAATTAGAGATAACACAATTCTTTGGATCCCAGCTGCAGAGCTTTGAATTCTGGCCATACAGAAAGTGGCTTGTCTCTTCAGTTGTGCCTTCATGAATTTTTAAAAATGTCTTTTGCTTATGCAGTTTTACTGTTGCTAGTGCAGACTAATCTTTGCACCCAACTTTGAACCAAGTGTACAAAGTCTGGAAGGCTCCAGCCAGTTTGTGCAGCTAAATGTTAAAGGAAAATATTTGATCAGGGCTTAGCTTCATGCCTCCTGTTATTTATGGATATATATATATATATTAGGGTGAGAGCTGCATTTATTTTTTGTGCTACTTTTCAAATAAACCAGTGCCCAAAGGGACTGAAATCCACCAGTTGTGCCACAATTAAAACCTAAACGTTAAACGTAAAGCTGCAACAGGGAAGAAAAATTTGAAGTAACATTATGACACATGTTAGCAGGAAATTGCAAGATACGGAGGGAAAGTGTACAAATTGATGTTTTAATGTAATGTATTTCAACTCGATCTAGCAAAGGAAGGGAGGGAGAAAAAGATGTCACATTTACAGGGTTTTTCTGCTTTAAAGCCCGTTGTCATAAAATGCAAAAGAAAACCCGGTGTTTAATTTTCCAAGACACTTTGATCAATTGTATTCATTTGTCTCAAGGAAGAATTAATAATTTTACCAGCAGTATAATGAAAATGTTTCAGCATTAATGCAGAATGAAGTACAGTGAATGGAGGTATTGAGTCAGTTTCACCCATTATCTGTTTATTATTAAGCCTTCCAAGACTAGTAACATTAGTGAAATATATATTTCTTTAACATTTATTTCAAAGTAGTGCAGCAGCAGCTTATTTGTTGGCTTCTCCATGATCATATTTTTAAAGCAGCAACTTAGTTTTTAATGCTACTTTTGTGCCTTTAGGAAAACATAGCTTGATTCCTCTGTTTTCTTCCTTGCATAATGATTGTCCTATTCAAATAGCAACATGGACTGTGATACCTCATTTACATCTTACTCAAGTATTTTCCTTTTACTTCTAAATTGTTCTAATTTAAGACAAAATAAAATGTTCAAGAGAATAATATATCCAAGGACTTCCTATAATACTCAGCTCCTATTCTGAGCTGCTAATCAGATGCCTTTGATTAAGCTGGTGAACGTAACATCTACACATATAGCAATTACTGGCCTCCAGAGACCATTTTTTCCCCATATAAACAGCTGTGCATAGTTCCATGCATTGGTACAATTGCATATGAAGATGGGAGAGCCAAATGAGATGGGTGAATTGTAGAGAATGATCTATTCTCTCTTAGAAACCCTAGCAGAGTTAACTTGTTTACTAAATGAGAAAGCCTGTTGTCGTTCTAGCTTTTCCCATCTTAGAAGATGCAAAAAACAAGGGGCCTTGAAAGAAGCTCATAGCTCAGTGGCTATACAAGATGCCCCAGGTTCAATCCCTGGCACTACCAGATGGGGCTAAAACCTGTTTGGCTGTTGCCAATCAGTGCAGATAATACTGGGCTGGGTAGACCATTGTCTCAACCACATAGATCATAGGTTTGTTTTTAAAGTGCAATTCTATACAATGTTCTTTTGTACATACCTTGCTTGCTTTTAATCTGCTGTCTTATCTCCCTGTGCTATCAGAAATGCATGCAGCGTTGCTTAATTTTTTAAGACATCATTGAGCCCTGGGGTCGAATAATAGCACACTAATTGAGGAAGATACATTAATTAAATCTGTACTGTACTGTACTGTACATACGCCTAAGCTGGCATGGTGGCACAGAATGTTCAGTTGCTCAGAGAACTAAATAATGTGGTGTCCATCTTCTGTAAGTGAAGGGAAATGTGTCAGTTTGGCTGGGTACAGAGTAGAGAATGAACCAAGATGGGGAGCGGAAGAATGGATATGTGGCTTAAGGAAAGGAATTGAGGGACAAGGAATTGAAGCTAGAGAAATAAATATGAATGGTTTTTGCATTGAAGGTCTGTGCATTGTGGTGGGGACAGAAATGAGATAGTACTGGTAGGCAAGCTGGTAGAGTGTTAGGTTAGCTGAAGGGAGTGCTTGCTAGGTTCATAGACCCTGGTCAGGGGAATTCTGCCTATTGTGGGTTCTCCTGTCTTTGCAGCACTGAGGATACAAAGAGGACTCAAGTATAGTAGTGATGGTCAGGGCACTAAACTCCACAGACTGATTTCAGGAAGCACCCAGTTCTTTGGCTGCAGATTCTATTAACCGTAGAAGGATATTGAAACATCACTGGAAAGTTGATAGTTGATATTAGCCAAGCTGGCCATTATGTGATTTGTTGCCATTCATAATGCAATTTTTGTGGTATGAAATTCTCTGAAGCGGATGGGACAGCTTTTCTCTGACATGGTTATATTCTCAAACAGGATTATCTGTTTACAATGTTTGAGTTATTAAAGCAGAGTAAAACGAACTGCTTTTAATGGAATATATCCAACACTTTCTACTTAAAAAACCCCCAAACTCTGAATCATTTGACCTTTCTCCTATTCCCCACCCGTATTCCTAGAGTTTTTTCCAATGTGATGTTAATTTGGATTGTAAAGTTTTCCCATGACTTCAGGCTGCATTGGAATAAGAGGAAATAAGTTTTAGCTTCCTACAGTTACAGAAAACATTGGGCAAGAGGGGAAAATATTTTCTCAGATTTAATAATAAGGCCCCACTCTTTCCCCATAGAAATCCCTTACATGCAGCTGATACGAGGTGCTGCTGTTCCGAACGGCCCATGGGTGCCGTGGTTAAACTTTTGGACGATGACCAAGGAGACCCAGCTTCAGATCCCTCTCTGCCATTAGACTCTCCGTGGGTGATGCTGGGCGAGTCACACACTTTCAGCCTCACCGTATTTCATAGGGTTGCTGTGCTAGACTCTAGAGAAATTAGGGAGAGGGAACCGTTTCTACTGCTTTGAGTTATTTGCAGTAAACGTGGCGTTGAAATGTAATAAATGAATATCACAACATGCTCATATACAAAATTATATAACACCAGCTATTCTAGAGGCACCACAGAAAAACATTGACTCTGGCATGATGGTAAATTACAAGTTCAGCCCTGTATGCAATTGCCCTACCCAAAAAGTGAAGACCCCTTTGTTGCATAGTTTGTTGCCAAAGGGGACTGGAGGGTCAGGTGTTTTAATTAATAACTGGCCCCCCAGTTCTCCACAGAGGGGCGCAAAAATGTTTATGGAACTTATCCCAGTGGTTCATCTCGGCACCAAATAGAGCAGGGGAGACCCTCTCATTCCTATTTGAAGTTGTTTTTGCCCTGCTCATGTGAAGTACACCTGTACACATGTAGCATGATAGCACTTGCACGATCGACTGCACTGCCTATTAAGGCATGCTGTTTAAATGTAATATGTGTCATTCAGCATTAGGGCATGCCTCAGTCTTTCAACAATCACCATTTTGGGCCATGCTGTGGTGTACTTTATTATTCTAGTGGAATATTTTGCTTAGGATTTCTGATGATTTTGCCGAATCATAACATTACCTTCAGAAGCTGAGAATTGCAGAGAAGAGAGAAAACACGTTGAGATTATTGGCAAAATTTTCCAGAGGCTTGAAGCCGATCTAGAAATGAAACAATATTCTTCATTTGCTTGTTAAACCCATGAAATTAAGGAAACCTTTATAACAAAATCATTCATGCAGCTGAAAGTCTGTGCATCTCATTTTAAAATTAGATTAATAGATAAATACAGTATGCAAGCCCTCCTATTACACAAACCCATAGCTGCCGTAAATACAGTTTGAGTGGTGGGGTGTGCGAGAGGATGGCACAGAATAAATGAAAGCTTTTCAGTAGAAAAATATTTGTTCCCTGTAGCGCAGCCCTAATGTTGAAAGACAGGGTCACCTGAAGCCATTTATGTTTTTGCCTTGATGTACTGGGGTCGTAGAAGGCAATGGGGATCTATTAATGAGGATATATAAAAGCAAAATAATTTATAACCACGTTATCACAGTATCATTTTTAATTGATCGTATTTGCCTTGATTTTTCAAGGCAACATGGTGCTTATGACCAGTAATGCACACTTCTGGGCTTGAGCGCCAGGTGTGAACATGAAGTATAGAACCGTGTAGCGAACATGCAAAACTGTAGCTCCAATATCTTGAGCTCCAAAATACCGGGTAGGTATTACATTACGCTATGTTTTTATTTTTTCTCCTTGCCCCTGTTTGAAAACAGATGCATGGATCAAGCACATGTTTGAACTATGTTATGTTTTCAATGTGAACTCTCAATCTTGAATCCATATATCACGCTGTGCTTTATTTTGCATCTTTCCCAGGCCTCCTTAAAACGGAATAGTTATGACCAAGCTATTATTCAGCCTTGAAACACAGAGTTGTGCCTTTATCATATGTGTTCTTTATATTTTTATCCTGCTGTTCCTGTAAAAAAACTCAAGGTAGTATGTACTTCTATTTCCCTATCCCCCCCTTTTATCATCACAACATCCCCACAGAGTAGGGAGAACGGGTTACTGGTCCAAGGTCACCCAGTAACATAGTGGGAATTTGACCCTAGGTGTTGCTGTGTAGTTTGTTTAAGGGATGCCAAGTATTGTAGCTCTGTGAGGGGATTCTCGCTATTCTTTGGGGGAAAGTCATGTGCTTTAAATGCCCTTGCCCAAGTCTGATACTCTAGCTACTACGGTAGATCACACAATGACCTTCTGCACTAAAGTTATTTCCAATATCTCAAGTTCATTGGAGCTATCTCATTTAAAGAAACTTCCAGGTGAGCAGAATGCAAATGCGGAAGTTTAAATCAGAGGCCTCCAATTATATATGTGAAATTTACTTTTTATAAGTGAACATAAGGAGACGCTGTATGGCCAGCTATCTAGAAAGAAAATTAGTAAACATTCCGCACACATACCAGTAAGGCAACTGCTTAAAAACATTGTCGTTTTCTTTTATAGGATTAAATGGCTTCACACCAGTATGTCTGGAATTAGAGGAGTTCATTCTGCTTATCTAAAGCTGACAGCATAATGTAGGATCTGTTTATCTTCATAAACAACTTTCTTCAACAGTTAATTTTTCAACCATGAGTCGGGAGCTCTCCTTTCATCTCATATGTAGTGTATGAGCCTTGTGTGAGTTTTACTGAAAATGAATGGATCTGTGCAGACTGTGCAGACTGGTTGGATCATGCCCTTAGTTGTCAGTGAAGTCATCAACATCCACACCATCCTTTATTTGGGCTGTGCAGCTGTATAACATAACGTAGAGATTTAGGAAACATAGAAAACTGTCTTATACCAGGTCAGTTTATTTGCACATATATTAATTTAAGGAAGTTACACCCTGCTTTTAACTATATGCCTTGAAGCCCAGTTTTTAACTATATGCCTTGAAGCCCAGTTTTGTCTACTGACTTCCAGGAACTTTCCATGATCTCTGGTAAGGATTTTCCCCAAATTCTATCCCCCCCCCAAGAGTATGAAATTCAAGTTGGATCTCTGAGCCCCTCCAAAGGTGCCAAGGAACTTTTTAGTACCATGTTCTGAGACTTGACCTAAAATGTGGGTAATTTTGAGTTTAAACAGCGCATATAACAGCATGAGTCACAATTAGCCTATTGAAGTTAACTGCAACAATAATCTCAGTTGTTCAGCCCTGGCTGCAATTACAGTCTAATCTCAAAAATTCAAATGCTGTGTTCAATTAATCACTGTTCAGTTTTCTGGCTGAAAAAATGACAGCCCCACTATCCATTTGGAGATCAGTTCACAGTGCAACTCTATTCAAGATCACTCTGAAGTAAGTTCCACTGAATTCTACGGTATAAGTCTTACACCCAAGTAAGTGTGCATTAGATTGCATTCTTTATATCTGAACTAGATACCTCCCCCTTTCTATTAAAAGAAATAATTCTGGAAATGGGAGGTCTGCATTAATAGTGCACCTTTTGTTGAAATATAAAGTGCCATATTTTCCCTTCAAAAAGAAAAAAAGTAAACCAACAGATTTTCCAGATTTGTGTTGGAAGATATGAAACCTTTTAAGTAGTAACAACTTATCAACAACTTTTGACTATAAAGAGGGACATTTTTAGCATAGTCTCTCCATCCCTTTAGGCAAGGAAAATGTTTGTATGTCAATGCAGAACTGTCTGTGTAATTTAATTATTTATAGACATCTGGACTAGCTGGCTTGCTGTTAACAAATCACAGGCACACATTGTACTTCCCACTTGAGACTTTAAAAAAGAATAGAAGGACACCAGGTCATAATTTCTTTTCATGTGTTTGGTGACCATAAGAAATTAATGTGTTTCCTTTTGCAGCATTTAGGTTTTTATGTTCCATTTCTTCCCTTGCAATGCATTTGTGTCTGAGGCTAAGCCAAGCAGTCTGATCTTAAGGAGCAATTTTAGCTATAAACAATGGTTTGTGCTGCTGTGTAAGCATCATTTAGTGGGGCAGAGCAGCAGCTTAACAGAAGTAACTGCAAAACATAAACAAGGTGGAATTTGATTCGAAAGCTAACCTTGAGATTTATTGAACTTTGAAACTGATTCAATTATGTGGTGGTCATTTGCCCCACAGAAGGATTGCCTTGATACGGAGCTGAGGTTCAGAAGGGGAATACGGTGAAACAAATGTGTAATTATCCACATAACAAGGTGTACTGAGCCAAATCCTTTACCAGAGTAACCTCATAAGCAGCAAGAAACTGAATAGGCTTCATTCGTACTGAAGGAGGCAGAGCTGAATGTCATAAACATGGACAAGGATCCTATGGGGATTTAGTCTTCTATCAGTATACCATACAGCAAACTACTTTTGAAATGAGGAGTTGGCAGTTGCAGTAGACTTTTGTGCTAATCACATGAGTTCAGCTGTTCAGAGGGGTAAAAGTACCATAAAAATCCACTTGGTTAGTTGTGCCAGCTATTTGCATAAGCTTGACCAGCTGTTTGAATCCCATCTATTGCCTGTGACATCCTGTAAATTTAATAAACTTTTGTCCTTATTACAAGGCACCTCTGAGCTTTGAGGGTGTAGTAGAACACCTTAGCTAATAATTCTGCAGTATTTCTGGCATGTTGTCGTTTGAATTATCTCTGAATTTCCCATCTCTGCACGGCCATTTGTTCCAGCGATAAATAAAGTGTAGGCAGTTGTTGCTGCCAAACAACAACTTTTCTAGTATTCTTTACTAAAAAGAATATTCTTGTTTTGAAGAGTTCACTTTTTAAAAAATAATACTTAATAATCTGTTCCCAAACTTAAGAAAGGTTGACAGCTTCAGTCCAATAAATAAATAAATAAAACCTGATAGATGTGTTTTGCTTTTTTGCCAAGAGGCCAATTAATGGAGCTCAAGCTCAGAGTGGCACTTCATTCACACTGTTATAGATTTATTCGTACAAATAAGAGTGCGGGCTTAAACCATATACACAAAATGTCATCGTAAACTGCTACCTGATGAATCTCAAAGTACGGTAGTTTTTGTTCCTTTCTCAAAGCTTTATTGCATGCTGGTTGGTATAATTTTAAGGTTCGTTTCAGATTGTACAACAGAAGTGTGAGAAGCAAATTGCTCACCATATTTAGCCTTAATTGTTAACATATTAAATCGGTTATGTTTGGGTGTCTTGCACATTTTTCTGGGCATGCCATTTTTCTGGGCTTTAGTGGAAGGCATATGGACTTAATTGCTTGAGTGCAACATTAGAAGCCATGTCATTATTTTGGCATTGCTGGGATGTTATGCTGACCAAGTATAGGTAACATACAAAACTATTTTGTGCTCCCTGTGCTTTGTGAACTTGCTGTCTCTGTTACTTATAGCCCACTGGACTCTTTATTGTGGTTTCTACATTAAGTAGCTGCCAGTGCCAGAACTTTAATTTTCTCGGCACAACCATTTTGTTTCATGCATTGTCAGTACGTTGCTGCTGTCTCAGTTTGGTACTAATCGAGATTGTTGCCAACAATCAGAATAGTGAACATTCTTGGATCCCAGTGAATTAAAGGATGAAAGCAAGTGGCTTGGTTTAGTGAAAAAGTGGCTTTTCCCTGTTTGTGAGATTGTAGAGGAGCCTCTGGGTCGTGGACTCCCTTCACCATGGGCAGGAATAAATGACCGAATCAGGGAGATTAGCCAGGAAATTGAATAGACGGAGAACACCGAGTGAAGATTTGCTCCTGATCTTGCCATGGTGTCCATACACAGATTAGGGAGTAATCGGTGTAGCTGTTAAAATAAACTATAATAGCTGCTATTTGTTTTTTCTGTCTAAGTATTAGACTAAACCTGCTGAAATTACATCCTGCTATAGTGCAGCGATGCAGTATTTATTTATTTTTAAACGTTGCTGGATATTCATGTATGTGGTTATACAAAGGGTCCTTCTAAGCCAGGGGTAGGCAACCTAAGACCCGGGGGCTGGATGCGGCCCAATCGCCTTCTCAATCCAGCCCGCAGACAGTCCAGGAATCAGCGTGTTTTTACATGAGTAGAATGTGTCCTTTTATTTAAAATGCATCTCTGGGTTATTTGTGGGGCATAGGAATTGGTTCATTCCCCCCCCCCCCCAAAAAAAATATAGTCTGGCCCACCACATGGGTCTGAGGGACGGTGGACCGGCCCACGGCTGAAAATGGTTGCTGACCCCTGTTCTAAGCACCCATAAAGGCACACCTTTTAAAAAGGGCTATATTCACAGTAGCATCAACCCAGAACCAAAAGCAGATCATTGTCTCTGTGTAAAGGAAGAGGTACTACACTTGGGAATAGCTTTACTCTTTTCCCCCCTGCTTGAAATGAGTAAATCAGTCACAGAGGACATCACTGGGTGAGTGTAGAGCTTTCAAAGTTAAATAACATTTTGCAAAGGAGCAGAATACCTATGAAGTGACATGGTTTTACTGTAAGGGAGATGAGGTAGCCTTGTTGGTGTTGGACAGTTTAGAAGAGAACTGTCTGGGTTTTCTTGTATTTGAATGATATGGGAGTTTGTGTACATGTTAAGAATTTTTTTTTTTTAAGTATGAGGGGAAGAAGCATTAAAATACTATGGTAAGGGAAATAGAGGAGCCTCCCTAATAGTGATGTCAGACTATATAGCTTTCAAGGGCTTCCACAGCCCTGTGAGTGATTTTGCGAATAGTTATTACATGCATTAATAATGATTAATCGATCGATCTGTTAAATCTCTTCATTTGATGAGGTAATTAATTCTCCTGAGCGAGAATTATGTTTGAGATACAGTTTCATTTGTAGATCAGAGTGGTAATTCATTGGCTTCCACCTAGCTTTGTTTCTTCCTGATTTGCAGTGATAGAAATCCATCAAGCTAAATGATTAATGTTCACTAGTGATATATTCTACAAATGATATATTACTGCATTGCAGGGGGCTGGACCAAATGACCCTTGAGGTCCCTTCCAGCTCTACAATTCTATGATTCTAAGCGCAGCTGAAATATTCTCTAGAATCCAGACAGCAGGAAGTATTACCATATATTAGAAAATATTTTCCTGAGTTATGAATTTTGCAGACAACAGGCCTTCTTCATCAGCAACTTTAGATTTTTTATGGTGTTCTCAGATTTATGAAGAAGTACAACTTAGTTCTCTTGTTTTGTAATGAGAAGTCATTTGAAGTGTACTGTTGTGACTCGTATCCTTTGCCTGGTTGTTTCTCTCGTATCCCCTGTACAGGTGTCAAAATAATATACTTTCGAAATATACTTAGGATTGTAGCCACAGAGATGTTTTAGTAAAGCAACTCGTTAAACTGATGCCGTTGTGTTTAATAAACGGGACTGATTTATTTGTATTTTTTAAAATGTTTTATAGTTTTAATGTAATTATTACAATACTTTGACAGAGCTTTGCACTGGAAATTCTTGATCTTTTGTATGTAGAAACAGAAGTTGCAAGGTGTACCGTAAACATGAATGCCATCATTGGCTTCATTAATTTCAGTTATGGAAGTAGATGACTATATATGCATATATTTATTTGCACATAGAAATGGCAAAGGCTCAGAGCTGCAATCACATGTCTCCATGTGAATATCAGAGCTGGGTGGACACTCTGGAGAATACATGGGGCTCTATAGAGCCTTTCAATTTCTGTATGCTATTAGTTTTTCTTAGCATGTTTGGTGGTTAGCCACCTTCCATTTCCTTGCAACTTTACAGCATGTCTACTGAACACTAGTTTCCCACATCTATTGCCATCATTAAGTGTTCCCTTATCATGTAACAGTTGCCATGTGGAGAGATATTAAAGTGAATTTTGTGTAGCAGCTATAAATGTGTAAACAGGCCCTTATATGTTAGATGTGACAGGTTTTGCTTTAGAATGAGCATTTTATCAGGTCTTTGCTTTGCTTTATTATTTTGATAATTTCAGAAATTTAACCTGGTGATTCACATCCATTGTGCTCAAATAGCATTACAGTAAGCCCACAACTTATGCTGTTTCAATGAACTTGGCCAAAAAAATTGAAAAAAAATTAAAGCGGGGGCAGACATCCAGGAAAAAAAGACTTTGGCAATCCCACCTGCCATTGTACCCAATGTGTTTTGACCATATACAGTTTTGGCTTAAGGTGTGATCCCTGGAACATAACCCCCTCTCCAGAGTTTTACTGTTGAGCTCTGCTTCCTATCAGCTTTGTGTCCTTGATTTTGCTGCAGAAATACTTGTGTAGATATCAATACTGTTGCTTTAATTTTGAATAACGTTGTGAAGTTACTAAGACCCATCAAATCTGATGTGTGCTGGTTTACATACATGTGTATGGGGGTGGGATACGGTTCTGGTTCTTTTCCCAACCCTTCTTGCCACTTCCAAATCCTTCTTTCTCTCCACCCACACTCCCACTGCTCCCCTCATACATGGATAGGTGTTGCCATGGGCAGTATAAGGGTTGAAACCAAACCTATCCCCTCATTCCTTCAAAAAGGTATGCAGCCTCAAGGACTAGGTATCTTTTCATCCTTCCCACCACCAAAGAAAAACAGCATGAGGAGGAAGCATAAATACCCCTTCTTTCACTAGTCTTCCTCTCAGTCTCCAAGCTTGCTGCAACTGCTGTGTGTTAAAAAGAAAAGTCTGGGGAAAGAATTATGAAGAGGATTTCATGGAGAATAAAATGACATTTTAAATTATAGGTCTTTCATGATTTTTTCCCCAATAAATAGGCCAACCTTAGTCCATTTCTAATGGGCAAGGTGACATGTAGATACTAATTGTTGATAGCCATTTGATCCCAAACACTAAATATGCAAAGACTAGGACAAGCCAGACTTGTTTGGCCCATTATCTTAAGAAACCGTTCCAAAAGCAGCTTATGCTCACCCCCCACCCCGCTTTTGTCAGTTTCGCTGTGCAGCCAAGAGCTTTGTTGTGCATCTTCAGTTGAAGTTGGCAGAAGCCAATGCTCCTGGATTCTGCACTGGGTCTTTTGCCAGGAGGACTTTTGAATTCTGACTTAAAACTACTGCTTTTTTCAGCCCTGTTCAGCAGCCCTGCAATGTGTAACTTAGCCTCCCACCATACCTGCTATAATGTAAACAAAGCTAGAATTCTACCTTTTCTAGGCAGTTTTTCAAGCTGTACCCATTTCCATGTTCATGCCCAGGAGCAGGATCTCAATTTAAAGCAGTCCTTTACTTCTTAGCAGACAGTAGTGCAGGGGTCCCCAAACTAAGGCCCAATCACCTTCTAAATCCGGCCCGCGGGCAGTCCGGGAATCAGCGTGTTTTTACACGAGTAGAATGTGTGCTTTTATTTAAAATACATCTCTGGGTTATTTGTGGGGCATAGGAATTCGTTCATATTTTTTTTCAAAATATAGTCCTGCCCTCCACAAGGTCTGAGGGACTGTGGACCGGCAGTAGTGGCTAGGGGAGTGTTTGAGGCCATGGCAACAGTAGCCACAGGTTCCTTCCTCCTTGGTTAGTTGCTAGGAAGACATTGCTAGGCTTCATATCACTCTGCTGTTTGCTCCTTAATTTGGCATCCCATATCCTTTACCCTCTCCCCCTGTCATGGGGCCCATTCTTCTGTCTTGCATTGCAGAGGTATCAGTACCCAACCCACACACAAAGTATATGCTTCCCTTCTTTCCAGGACTTGTAATAAAATTCTGGACATTTGTATCAATGTGTTAAGAATTGTGGCCTAGAATACGAACAGATATTAAAATATAGCTATGCCCACAAACACATTACATGTTTATAGAGAATGTACAGTAATCTGTGTACTGTTGAGGCATAGCTTCAGATGTCTGCTTGGTTTGATGGTCTTCATCAAGTCTCCTGATTGTGAGTGTAAAAAAAGAGAGAGGCAATAATATATACTATGTTGTATGGCTGTTGCAAAAATGCAGAAAAAGTGGCCACAAAACATCATTGACACCTAAGGATGCAATCCCTTGTACACTTACTTGGTAGTAAGTCGTACTGAGCTCAGTTGGACACAACAACATAAGGGTATATTGCATATCTGTTACCTTTTAGTGTCGCTTTTAATAGACACTACTGCATAGTAGTATTTAATACTGCATATATGTCAGTATTTGTGGATATATATGTTAGTCCTCAACAGATCTTTTAAGAATATTTTGTTTTTGTAACATGTGGCAAGTACCTTACCATCTTTCCCTTCCTCTACTTTTCAGGATGGTACGAAGCAAAAAAGAGAACGGAAAAAGACGGTGTCATTTAGCAGCATGCCAACTGAAAAGAAGATCAGTAGTGCAAGTGACTGTATTAACGCCATGGTTGAAGGCTCAGAACTCAGAAAGGTTCGCTCCAACTCTAGAGTTTACCACCGGTACTTCCTTCTAGATGCGGACATGCAGTCTCTACGTTGGGAGCCTTCAAAGAAGGATTCTGAGAAAGCAAAGATTGACGTTAAATCAATCAAAGAAGTGAGAACAGGGAAAAATACAGACATTTTTCGTAGCAATGGAATTTCGGAACAGATTTCAGAAGACTGCGCATTTTCTATTATTTATGGAGATAATTATGAGTCTCTAGATCTTGTTGCAAATTCTGCAGATGTTGCAAATATTTGGGTCACTGGACTGAGATACCTGATATCGTATGGAAAACACACACTGGATATGCTAGAAAGTAGCCAAGATAAAATGCGGACTTCATGGGTTTTACAAATGTTTAAAGAAACAGATATAGATAATTTGGGGCGCATATCCATGTGCAGAGCTGTACAGTTTATAAAAAATTTAAATCCTGGTTTAAAAACTAGTAAAATTGAATTGAAGTTCAAAGAGCTACACAGAGCAAAAGACAAACCTGGTACAGAAATCACAAAGGAAGAGTTTATTGAAGTCTTTCATGAGCTTTGCACTCGCCCTGAGATCTATTTCTTGTTAGTTCAATTTTCTAGCAATAAAGAATTCCTGGACACAAAGGACCTTATGATGTTTTTAGAAGCAGAACAGGGTATTGCACATGTCACCGAAGAGATCAGCCTTGATATTATTCACAAATATGAGCCATCTAAAGAGGGCCAGGAAAAGGGCTGGCTTTCCATAGATGGTTTTACAAATTATCTTACTTCTCCAGAATGCCATATATTTGACCCAGAGCATAAAAAAGTGTGCCAGGGCATGAACCACCCTCTATCTCATTATTTCATAAACTCATCTCATAACACGTACTTGATAGAGGATCAGTTCCGAGGCCCATCTGATATCACAGGATACATTCGTGCTTTGAAAATGGGGTGTCGATGTGTCGAGTTGGATGTGTGGGATGGTCCGGACAATGAGCCTGTAATTTACACAGGGCACACCATGACCTCGCAGATAGTCTTCCGCAGTGTAATCGACATTATAAACAAATATGCATTCGTTGCTTCGGAATACCCTCTTATTTTGTGCTTAGAAAACCATTGTTGTCTCAAGCAACAGAGGGTGATGGTTCAGCATATAAAGAAAATATTGGGAGACAAGGTCCACATGCAGTCTCCAAGCACAGAGGAATCTTATCTGCCTTCTCCTGAATCTCTTAGAGGGAAAATACTAATTAAAGCCAAGAAGCTGTCTCCTAATTGTTCTGGGCTAGAGGGAGATGTTACAGATGAAGACGAAGGCGCAGAAATGTCCCAGAGAATGGGAAAAGAGGGTGTGGAACAACAGAATATTATCACAGTAAAACGGTTTCAGCTCTGCAAAGAGCTTTCAGAACTGGTAAGCATGTGTAAGTCGGTTCAATTTAAAGATTTTCAGGTTTCATTTCAGCTTCAAAAATACTGGGAAGTTTGCTCCTTCAATGAAGTGCTTGCTACCAAATATGCCAATGAAAACCCTGGAGACTTTGTGAATTACAACAAACGTTTTCTTGCCAGGGTTTTCCCTAGCCCTATGAGGATTGATTCTAGCAATATGAACCCACAGGATTTTTGGAAGTGTGGCTGTCAGATAGTAGCAATGAACTTTCAGACACCTGGATTAATGATGGACCTCAACATTGGTTGGTTTCGACAAAACGGTAACTGTGGCTATGTTCTTCGACCTGCTATCATGCGGGAAGAAGTCTCTTACTTCAGTGCAAATACGAAGGACTCTGTGCCTGGAGTTTCACCTCAACTTCTTCATGTTAAGATTATTAGTGGACAGAACTTTCCTAAACCAAAAGGGTCAGGTGCCAAAGGTGATGTTGTAGACCCGTATGTCTATGTAGAAATCCACGGGATCCCTGCAGACTGTGCAGAGCAAAGGACAAAAACTGTGCACCAGAATGGGGACAACCCAATTTTTGATGAGAGTTTTGAATTTCAGATTAATCTACCTGAACTCGCCATGGTGCGCTTTGTAGTGCTGGACGATGATTATATCGGGGATGAATTTATTGGGCAGTACACAATTCCCTTTGAGTGTTTACAGACAGGTTATCGCCATGTCCCCCTTCAGTCTTTAACAGGAGAAGCTCTGGCACATGCTTTCTTATTTGTCCACGTTGCTATCACTAATAGAAGGGGTGGTGGAAAGCCACACAAACGGGGCCTATCTGTCAGGAAGAGCAAGAAATCCAGAGAATATGCCTGTATGAGGACTTTATGGATTAAAACCATTGATGAAGTATTCAAGAATGCTCTCCAGCCCATACGGGATGCCACAGATTTGAGGGAGAACATGCAGGTACCGTCTTTTATTTACTACCATTTATATGAGATTAGCATTTTACATACAGATATACTGGTGTAATTATATGTTTCCATAATAAATAATGTGACATAGTTAAGCGTAGTAAATCTGCTCAGAGGTTCAGTGACTTGCAGACAGTTAAAAGTAAGGATTAGAGTTATCAGTGCACTCAAGTGATGGCTGTAAGATACTCAGGCACGGATGCAACCCTAACTGGATTCAGTTTTTCTGCTGTAAGATATTTTCTGTTATCTGACTGTTCTTCTGAAGGATGACTGATTATAGATACGTTTTATAGCAAGGTTGGCTAACTGGTTTTATTTATTTACAGTTACAGGTAGGTAGCTGTGTTGGTCTGCTGTAGTCAAAATAAAAAATGTGTAGCTGAAGAAGTGTGCATGCACACGAAAGCTCATACCAAAAACAAACTTAGTTGGTCTCTAAGGTGCTACTGGAAGGAATTCTTTTATTTTTTATTTTGTTTTTATTTATTTACAGTTGTTCCTTGGATCCCGAACGCCTTGCAAGTCGAACATTTTGGCTCCCAAACGCTGCAAACCCGGAAGTGAGTGTTCCGGTGTGCAAACGTTCTTTGGAACCGAAACGTCTGACGCAGCTTACGCGGGTTCCGATTGGTTGCAGGAGCTTCCAGCAGCCAATCGGAAGCCGTGCCTTGATTTCCGAACATTTTGGAAGTCTAATGGACTTCTAGAACAGATTTAGTTCGGCTTCCGAGGTACCACTGTATTTTTATTTTTAGTGGTATTATTGACCTGCCCTTCACCCTAAGGTCCCAGGGCAAGTTATAATGATAAAACAGTCCAACAATATTAAAAAAACTGTTTGAAACAACTTATAATCACAAACTACCCCACTTTTCTTCCAAGGAGCTTGAGGTGGCATGGCACTTCTCCCTCTTCCCCATTTTATCCTCTCAGCAACTATGTGAGGTAAATTAGGCACACACACACAGAGAGAGAGAGAGAGAGAGAGAGAGAGAGAGAGAGAGAGAGAGACCTGGTCCAAGGTCACCCAGTGAACTTCATGGCTGAGTCAGATTTGAACCTGGGTCTCCCCAGTCCTAGTTCAACACTAACTACTACACCACACTGACTCTTATTATTTATTTTGGTAATATATAGCCTGATCTTCATTAAAATCTGTTCAAGAATAGAATTTTAATCTCAAAGCTGAATTACATGCTCACTAATCTGGGGGCTACATCCCAATGGTGCCTGAGATCAAAGCACTAGTGGGTTCTGATGCCCCACCCCACCTTTGCCCCTTCTTTCTCATGGCACATATACTCACAGTACACATACAGCATACACCATCTCACCCCACACATGGCTTGCAGAAAGCCCCCATTCCTTCTTCACAACACCTTTTTACCCATGGCAGATAAAAAAGAGGTTCAGAGCTCAAGCGTGCCAAGAAGGAGCCCAGCATTCGACTTGATGGAACAATGGTATGCTGCAGCATCCTAGGTGGACTTCTTTTTTAGTGCTATGTGAAGGATGGGAAGAAAAAAATGCTCCCTCTGTAGCTGTAGTGTTCTAGCAGGGAGGGGGAAGTGGGGAGGGAAACTTCCCCCACCGCTCTGCCAGGGAGAAGGCAGTCTTCCTCCCCTGTGTCCCTTGTGAGCGTTGAATGAATTGCCTTTCCTTTCTTTCTATCCACTGCCACTGAACAGATTGGAGCTCTCTGGAAACCGGAGGGAGTACTCTACTCTGCTCTGATGTTTCCCAAGCACTCCCAGCTAGGGGTGTCAGACAGTTCAGACAAAAACAGAAAAGAAATCAGAAATTGCTGCAGTTGGCATATTCATGTGTGGTCAGGAATGGTAAACAAATGTGACTGGTCATCGTTCAATGTTGTTCTTGTTTAGTTCTATGAACAGTAAGTAATTAATGACCTTTCTACAGTGTTTTGACATTTCCTTTACACTGAAAGGGATGTTAAGATACATAAGTAGTTATGCAAGTTATGTTAAATTGTGGGCAGCAAGATAATAACGTAGTACTTTGTAGAAGCCAGACTGCAGCAGAATGGATACGCTGTTGATTGTGGTGAATACAGATCAGAACAGAAAGTTGCTGCCTTATTTTAATACTCCCAGTGCTCAGGTTTCCAGTGCTCTGATCTGCTCTGTGGTCGTGGATAAATTAGAGGAGAGGCACTTTATTCAGTGGCACTTCCACTTAATTATATCAGGGTCTGATAGGTTGCCAGAAAAGGCTTGGTGGGTTGGATGAGGCTTGCAAACCTGGGGTTCAGCATACTTGTTTCGCAGAAAATAGTTGTGTTTGTTTGTGTTTATGGTGTGTGATCTAAGATGGCTCATTCATATATGCAAGCCATCACTTGATTCTGCAGCCATCAAGGGATGAAAAGGCATGCATTAACTAGTGTCAGAGAAGCGGATAAACTTAAAAAGATGTAAGTTTCCAAATCCCTATATTAAATTGTTGCCGAGGCAAGACCTTCCATATCCTCAGCATTTCTGTTTTGTTTCATGCACTGTCATGTCAAGTAGGTTGCTGTTATCACAGTTTGGTACTAATCAAGTACTAATATTAGGTATTTTGTTTAATATTAAGTTATTCTATCTAGGGTAATAATTCCTGCCTGGGTTTTGTTTTACCTTGTTAAAGGATGAATCAAAGATTAAAGTGAATTGAAATTGATTCACTAACACTGGGCAGGATCCACAGATTTGACCTGCATCAAAGACATAATAATACAGCACGGGGTGGGGGTGGGGGTGGAACTCTGAAGAGTAATGTAAATGACCCATGATCACTTAACTCCTAGAGAGAAAAAGTTTGCATGACAATATTGATGATTGAAAGATTTTCAAGTAAAGAGCATGGCCTGGAAGTCACAGTGACATGTTGACTGTTTCTCTGCAGGAAGGAGAAATTATTATTGTCAACTGCAGCTGAAAAGTGGGGTTACTTTAGAATGTAGAAGCATTCTAAAGCATATCTGCATAATTTTAATTCTGGATAACTACCGCAAGCCTTGTTGGTACCTTAATTACTTTAGAAAGTTGATGTTTCTGCAGAACATGGCTACAGATTTAGGGTGTTTTATTTTGGTAGTTATTGTTGTTTAGTCGTCTTAGGTGTGATCGACTCTCCGTGGCCCCATGAACCAGAGCATGCCTTGGAAACTCACACTTTCTTCTAAAAGCTTCTCCTTTTTTATTTCCATGGAGTTTTCTTGGCAAAATACTGGAGTGGGTTGCCAGTTCCTTCTCCATTGGTAGCTATTAGGATTGTACAATGAGGTTGAAATATCTTAAACTAAAGATAACTGAGATTCAAATTGTGTATAAGTGAAATATAACTGTTTCCATCCTTTTCAACAGAATGCAGTGGTTTTATTCAAAGAGCTGTGTGGCCTCTCTCCTGTGGCAAACCTCATGCAATGCATTCTGGCAGTATCTACACGCTTGGTGAGATCTGATAACACACCCTTGGTCGTAATGAATCTCAGTGAACAGTATCCCGTTATGGAATTGCAAGGAATCATTCCAGAAGTTTTGAGAAAAATTGTAACAGCATATGAAACAGTGAGTAGCCTTTAATAAACACCTTTTTAACAATATATTACTTTCAAAATATTAGTCTAACCTTCTCCCCCACCCTGCCAAATCACGTGGATGGAAGATCATTTGCATGAATGCAGAGGGTATAACAATGTTTTCGTATGGAACTGTAGAGATAATAACACACGAGATGTGGCCTGTGCAAGTCATTGTTACCAAAAAGAACATTTGCTTGATGTGTATCTGATGCTATGCGCGCGCTGTCTCTGTGTGTGTGTGTGTGTGTGTGTGTGTGTGTGTGCGTGTGTGATACTGCTGTGTAATTTTATATATATGACCAAGCTGTAGCCTTGTTTTTAGTCTGAGGGGGAAAAGAAAATGGTTGTGTTTTAAGGATTTAGTTTTATTACAAAAATGTGAATCGCATTAGTTTCAATACCTGGTTCAGTTCAATTTTTAGAAACTTCTTTACAAGCTTTTTAAAAATATATATTTTTATTTGTTTTTTCTGTTTTAGCATATCATCAACGCATACTGTGTTACAGTCATACACAGGATAATAAGAAAGAAAATACATAAATATAAGGCACATATATATCTATATATCTATATCTATCTATATCTATATCTATATATATATATATATATATATATATATAATGTATGTATATCAATGATAACATTTCCCCACTTTATTTGACTCTTATAAACCTTAACTTTTACTCCCCTTCCACTCTTTCCTTGGTTTCCTAACTGCTATCTTTTCAACTGTGTTATCTTACTCTACTAAGTTGTTTTCATTACCTTATATATCCCATGTTGTAACCTCTGCTGCTGAGTATTTTTGTCAGCCTGTTATGATTATTTTCTTGTTATATTTTTCCATATAATCTATATATAATGTCCAGTCTTTTAAATGTTTATCATCTTTATTTCTTATTCTATTTGTCATGCTGACAAGTTCTATATATTCTAGTATTTTAAGGTGCCATTCCTCTTGTGATGGTACTTCGTCTGTTCTCCACCACAGCTGTGGTCACTTAAAAACAACAACCAAGCTTTAACACCTTGTATATGTTTCAGAAAATGTGTTTTAAAGCTAGATGTATCCTGAAATTCATAAAAAATGTGAATATTTTAATGCTTAGGCTACCTAGCAAATACAATTATATCTATTAAATTATACAGCCTCTGGCACATGAAAAAGCGAAACACTCGAGAACTGTTACTTAGCAAGCTAAAATGAAACATCTCCCATTATATTTCCCCAAACTTGGTTCCCTTTTCAGTGAGTTCTGTCATTACTGAACAAATGGACTTTGAGAGTAGCTCATTCCATTTTCACATTAAGACTATACGAAGAGCTTATAGTCTTCTTGTAGAACCATCTGCTCTGTTCCAGGGGCATGGGGGAACCTGCAGAGCAGATGGGGTGACGATGGTTGCAGAAGCTGTGGGGTAGAGGGGGAGTTGGCAAAACTGGCTTCCCTCCCCCATTCTGCTAACCATTTCCTTTTGTTGGTGGATAGACTTGCAATTACCACCATTACTTTTACCATGAGCTGATGACGGGGCTCAGATAGGGATGAGGATATATTTGCAGTATGCAAACAATCAGTTTTATCTTTGCCCTTAGAACATTAATTTTTCTAAGCATTTTTGTTGAGACTAGAAACTATAATATACTAGGTGCACATTTGCCTAGCTTTTAGGAGCAAAGTTCAGTTTCAGACAATGTCATAGGAAACTTAGTACAAAAGCTATTTCAAAACTTAGCAGCGAAGGGCCGCCACATTGAAAGTGAAACGTTGCTGCTATAAAACTATACTTGTAGTTTTTCGTATGTAACAGGAAGCATTGCAGTGGTACCTCGGGTTACAGACTCCATGGAACCCAGAAATATTACCTCGGGTTAAGAACTTTGCTTCAGGATGAGAACAGAAATCGTGCTCCAGCGGCACAGCGGCAGCGGGAGGCCCCATTAGCTAAAGTGGTGTTTCAGGTTAAGAACGGACCTCCAGAACGAATTAAGTTCTTAACCCGAGGTACCACTGTATATCATTAGGAATTGGTCAAGAGAACGTGATTTGGTAGGATATGTATATATGTAAGGGGCAAGGAAAGCCTCTATTGACAAGCAATGCTGCAAATGTAGAGGTATTGCATGTAAATCATAGTGACGTTTATGGCAGAGTTATATCGAACTCTTCTTAAATTAAATAAGAATAGAAACCCTTTTACTTTTGTGCTGCATAGCTAGTTTATAACTTGTGTTTTAGCATGCTGCAGCCTTTGCTCTGCAATAGAGTGAAAACATGGGCATTTCCTTATGGAATGTTTTAAAAACAAACCTTGGTTTCCATGGTGAGTGCATGGGCTATCTCTGATTTACATTGTTTTCTTCATTCTCAGTATGCTTCGTGGTTATCATGGATGTTTCTGAAAGTACAACAGTTCCTGGGTCAATCCATCTCAGATAAATATACTAATTTAATATTTAACATTTCTTTGTCAGAAATACCTCCCTTACCATAAAAATTAGAGCAAACATTTACACTGGTAACTGAAGCAATCCTCTCTCTAGTTTAGTATTTTAAATTTATTTTTGCACAATGAGTAACTAGAGAGCTCAATATATTTGTACAAAAGGGTGTAAGCTCTCTCCAGTAAAAATACTAGCCAATATCAGAGTAATTTAAAATGACAAAATACTACAGGGAATTTAGGCATTATAGAATGAAAATGTGTTCTGTGTTAAAGGAGAAACTTATAATTATTAAAGAACTAGTGTCAAGTGAGCAAGCATTTTCAGTTAATTAAGATGTCCCTGGATAGTTGTTAGATTATACATTTTCCTCATAAAAATATAAAGCACGATACATTTTTTTTCAAATTCAGTATACTGGTACATTGTTGCATGTAAACGGTTGGGTTTGCATTTGGGAATTCCCCCCAGGCTATTCTGCTGTGGACTAATTGAGAAGTTGCTAATTATTTCAGTTGAGAGTTGAGCCTGAACCCACATTTGGATGTATTTATAGTATTTATGTATTTATAGTAAGTGGAGAGATGCTAGAACCATAAGTTACAGAACAGGAACATTGCTATATCTAGTTGAATGGGTAACATTCTTGAAACAAGCATGAGGACCGCTGATTAATATACAGTGGCACCTCGGTTTACAAACAGTCTGGTTTAAGAACCATTTGGTTTACAAACTCTGCAAAACTGGAAATAGTGTCCCAGTTTGAGAACTTTACCTTGGTCTAAGAACGGAATCTGAATGGTGGAAGGGCACTGGCGGTGGGAGGCCTCATTAGGGAAAGCGCGCCTCAGTTTAAGAACAGTTTCGGTTTAAGAATGGACTTCCGGAACGGATTAAGTTTGTAAACCGAGGTACCACTGTACTCTTTTTTGGGCAACTCAATTGAACGACTGAAGGATTTGGCACACCAAATCTGGGAATCAAGAAGACTGTAACCAACCTGGAATTAAGAACATAGCTCCACCCCAAAACTAGATTAAACATACATGGTTCTATGTTCAGTTCCTACTGTAGGTTCATTATGGCAACTGGTAAGTTGCAATGAGACAAAATTGTTATACAATATTGGTTTCTCCCTCTCACCACAGGACTAGTAACCCCCACTGTCCTGCATTTCCTTGAAACCCTAAGAAGAAAATGCTTCCCTTTAGCTAAAAGTTCTGATAAAATGGGCAATGTAATTATGAGGTATAAGGGGATAATACAAAAACATGCTTATTACACTTTTGATGCAAGGAAATGAGACACCCCCCAAGGTTAGATTACATTGTGAAATACAGTGGTACCTTGGGTTACAGACGCTTCAGGTTACAGATGCTTCAGGTTACAGACTCTGCTAGCACAGAAATAGTACCTCGGGTTAAGAACATTAGCTAAAGTGGTACCTCAGGTTAAGAACAGTTTCAGGTTAAGAATGGACCTCCAGAACGAATTAAGTACTTAACCCGAGGTACCACTGTACATGGAGAGATATTTTGTGACGGATCCAAAGAGTTCTTAGGAATTGTGAATAGGACTGGACAGCTGGGATCCAAAAGGGGGATATGAGAGAGGAATCCACATGTGCAGACAGAGTTTTGCTTTGTTTTTGATGTAACCATTCCAAATATCAAGTACATTTGCTGCTTATAAAAACTGTGCAGTGGTTTCCCAGTTTGGCTGTGGGAATTCTGTAGCAAAAAAAAAAATGCAGGCAAAACTTTCTTCGAATTCCCGTTCCCTCCTGCTGGTGAAAGCAAAAGTGGCTCCAGTACCATAGTGGTTTGGGATTGAAAGGAATAGAACAGAACAGAAAGGATTGTGTGACTGCTCTAATCCCCTGTTCATTTTGGTTGTCCTTTTCTGAAAGTTCTACTAAAAAGTATATTACAGAGCTGGAAAAATCAGAAGAGGGCAACCAAAATGGTTGTGGGACATGAGCAATTTCCTTATGAGGGAAGGGTGCAATTGGAGTGTTGTAATGTTTTTTAAAGTCTGTTGGGGGCCACCCAGAGTGGGTGGGGCAACCCAGTTAGTTAGATGGATGGCATACAAATAATAATAAAATTATTAGTAGTGGTAGTTTTATATATTATTTATTGATTTGTCACTTTCCGCACACAGAAGAGTGTCCCAAAGCAACTTATAGTTTAGGGGGAAGACATTGAGTAAGGGAGAGCATGTTAGATGTGTATAAAATGTATGCATCAGGTGTAGAAAATGAGTATAGGTTTTTCTCCTTCAAAATGCTAGAACTTGTAAGAACAAGATGCTGTATTAGATAGTTCTTTCTCCAGCATGGCTTTTTTTTTTAAAGTAGTTAAAGTAGGAAAACGCTTTTAGGCTGTTCTAGAGAGGTCAACAATGTTCTTTTCAAGCTTTGTCTACTTGTCTCGTAGATTAATAGCACCATGCAGTCCACAACGTACAAATATGATTTCTGTATTTGCGTTGTAGTGAGAATTAAATACATGGTTTTCAGACCAATTGGGAACACCAGACAAATTCTATTTCTTAAACCTTGTCCAAGCAGTCTTATATGGATGACAAGTACTTTATTGTAAACACAAGTAACACCCAGAAGATTTGTTTTCTTACAGTGGCAATTTTGGACAGCACTTAAAGCAGTAGAAAGATCAATTACACTTCATTATAAATTGACTCTGATTGTCTGGGCCTAACCACAGCTGGTCGGTAATGAGGTTACTATTGATTGCCGTCTTGTTTGCCAGTTCTTTTCCTGATGTGCTGTCACAGAGGTTGACGTAAAAAGCTGCTCTTAAGTGAAGGTCTGTACTTCTCCAATCCCAGAAGTTGTTATCATTGAAATTATAAGGTATACGAAGAAAGTAAAGTTTTAGAAAACATTTTGATAGGCAATAGCTATTAAGTTTGTTTAATACATGCTATGTGTTATTGCCAACATAATTGTAGAGGTTATGAAATGCTACACATTTGCCAGAGCGGTAGGTATAATATCAGTGACCTTCTCCCAGGTAGTACTATTTCTGTAGTAACAACTTGTGAGCCTGCTCCTCTGGAAAAGCATTTAATGAAGGCTACTGACAAATCTTGGTTAGGTTGGTGAGTCAGAAATGAAGCCCTACGACTGTAAAATGTTGAATAAACTAAGAGCATTGCAGTCGTTTGCACACACTCATATATTGATCTACAGCGAGAGCAGGTAACTTGCAGCTCTTCAGATGTTGTTGGACTACAAACAGCCATGTAAGATCTTAATAAACGGCCTCGGTCCAGTATACCTGAAGGAGTGTCTCCACCCCCATCGTTCTGCCCGGACACTGAGGTCCAGTGCCAAGGGCCTTCTGGCGGTTCCCTCACTGCGAGAAGCCAAGTTACAGGGAACCAGGCAGAGGGCCTTCTCGGTAGTGGCACCCGCCCTGTGGAACGCCCTCCCACCAGATGTCAAAGACAAAAACAACTACCAGATTTTAAAGACATCTGAAGGCAGCCCTGTTTAGGGAAGCTTTTAATGTTTAATAGACTATTGTATTTTAATATTTTGTTGGAAGCCGCCCAGAGTGGCTGGGGAAACCCAGCCAGATGGGCGGGGTATAAATAATTTATTATTATTATTATTATTATTATTATTATTATTATTATTATTAATTAGTATCTGTTTTCAAGTGAACTGACAAGTGTCACTATCTTATAAATAGTATTTTAAATCTTCTCTCCATACCGGTAGCTGAATCGTTGCCTTGTTTGGTGGGTTAGTGTAATTCCCTTACTGGATGTGCTGGAACCATCACAATTTGATATATGTACAGTGGTACCTCAGGTTAAGAACTTAATTTGTTCTGGAGGTCCGTTCTTAACCTGAAACTATTCTTAACCTGAGGTTTCACTTAAGCTAATGGGGCCTTCCACTGCTGCACGATTTCTGTTCTCATCCTGAAGCAAAGTTCTTAACCCGAGGTACTATTTCTGGGTTAGCGGAGTCTGCAACCTGAAGCGTCTGTAACCTGAAGCATCTGTAACCCGAGGTACCACTGTATAGATCCTGAGGCCCGGTTAACACTTACTACGTTCTTAACTTCTTGAGACATTGCAAATCTGTACATAATTTCTAGTTCTGCAGTCTCGTCATTAGGATAGAGGTTAAAGGATTGCCTTCATATTAGTAAAGTTGCGTAACTGCTCATGCCTAACTATCCATCTCAGTTCCTGATGGACAAATTCTTACTTGAGCTGCCTAATTCCCAGGTCCTGATGAAGCTCTCATACCTAGATGTGACTCCAAGCCAGTTAATGTATTTCAGAAAGGCTGTGCCCATATTTCCACAGAATATGGACTGCGTATTTTCTCAAAATGTTCAATGTGTTGGGTAACATTTGAAATGCAGCTCCATGTATACACCACTCAAGGGGCTCTAGAAGTAGACAGTGGGAACTCAAGGACTCGCAGTTCTCTTTATTTTGAGTTCTTACCACAGTTCCATGAAAAATGGAAATAAATAAACCCTGTATTTCTAATGCCAAAGGAATTCTAAAGGACAAAGAGTGATAAAAAAGACCTGATAGACACTAAGAAATGGCTGGATAACTGTTTCTTACATCCATACTGAGTGTTAAGTTAGCGCTATTTAAAAGTTGCTTTTAAACCACTTAGCATGACCTACTTTGCTAATTCAACTTTTAGTATAACAGTGTATTGGGTGAAAGAAATTCCTAAAGTAAAATCAAACCCTAAGGCAAGTAGCTTTCGCCCTACAAGACTGAACTACACAATTTTGTATTCATCCTTAGTGACCTGTCTTTCGTTTTAACTTCTTCTGCATGTCCCTTTAAAAAACCCCAAAACCCTCCTTACTAAGCTTGTATCTTGATTGCCATTATATTACCCCTAAAAGCTTTTCGTGCAATCACATTTTAAGATGTGTCCCATTTCACTTTCTTATTGGAATTGTTTATGGTTGGACCTTCTTGGGCTCCTTTCCATACCTTGCAATGGACTCCTGCAGGGGTCAGCAAAGTTTTTGTGGCTTGGGCCGGTTCACGGTCCCGCAGACGCCGTGGTGGGCCGGAGTGCACGCATGCATGCGCAAATGCTATTTCCAGTGCAGAGGAGGTTTGCGCAGCTTCCCATTGGCTGCAGGAGCTTCCTGCAGCCAATGGGAAGCCCGCCAGCATTGTGGAAGGCGGTCCTCGCTCTGCTCCACGCTGGTTTAGCACGGCGCACGGGAACCAACCAAGTGGGCGGGGGGGCATGGGCTGGTTAAACGACCATGGGTCGCTTATGGGCCTTAGGTTGCCGACCCCTGGTTTAAATCCTGGCTTGTTTGGAAGCTACTAACCAGTTTCCAGTTCACAGGAAACTATGGTTAACTGTGGCTCCATGACTTGTTTCTGCCCTTTCCCCAAGGGAGGAACAAAGGGGCTGCGTATCCTGGCTTATTTAGTCATTATTTGATTGGGCCAATTGGACAATTTGGTCTGGAGCAGGGTGAAGCAGGAAAATATGGCATGACAGAAGAAGGCAACAAACTAGAATAAAGCTAAAGTAAATAAACTCCACTGAGGGGAGGTAATGAAAAACAGGTTTTTGAATGTGCTCCAACAACCCTGAAAGTGAGACACTGAAATAATGAGTAAATGATAATCTGAAAACAAAAAGAGGACTACAAATGATTTCTTTCTGCTATTGGATTTTCTGTATTTTGGAGATCGATCACATTAACTTGACAACCAGCTGAATATATTGCTATAAGGTCTTGCTTATTGCTATATATTGAAGACTTATTGCTGTATTGAATCTTCAGAAAATCAGTAACAGAACGCTGGGATTGGCTTCAGAGTTTGTCATGCTTAGAGTAAACCAACTGAAATCAATGGGATGTAATGGGTTTACTGAAAGCATTTCAAAGCCCTTTATCGTTAAACTCGTGACTTTATGAGCCAAATTTTTAAATCTGTTGGTGGGCTCAGGATATACAATCTAGCACAGGGCATGGTACAATTTCCCCCCTGCTTATTTGATGTTACTGCCTTCATTAAATGTTTCTTGAGGAGTTTTAAAATAATTTAAAGATAATTTGCCTTTCTGTGCATTATTTATAAAATGTATGGGTTGCATGATCTTTTGCCCCTTATTTATAAGAGAGAAACTGAGACCGGGCTATCTTTTGGGAGTATGGAGACTATGAAACTATACGAAGTTGACCTCACCTGGCTTGGAGATCTTTCTGCAGTGTTGTGGCAGTTCCCCTCTTTAGTGAAAACTGTTTCAACTCATCAGTGCCGTGCCATGGTAGTGACATTTCCCTGGCCTCCTTGCTGTATGCTAGGCAGTGGATAGGTGAGGAAATATTTGACAGATCTCAGGCCCTGTTTGACTGCATTTTGTTCCGACAAGCAGTACCTTGGCAAGATTCAGGATTGTGGACTTTTATGTATCCACCCTGGGCTAATTTAAACTCTAGCCGTGAAATCAATGTTCAGCATTGCTTCTGGGATTTGTGGGTTGAAATATATATACAGCATGTTCTCATGGAAGTATTCTAAAAGGAGCAAGCTATGCCTTTTATTGCAAAACTATACCTGTAAATCTGTAGAATCCACAAACTCACACACACAATTAACATGGTAAATTCTGACACTTTGAAATGCCTGTTAGTAAAGTAGGATTACTTGGCATATTAGCAAATAAATAAGTGAGTACAAATAACAGCCCTGTGAATATGGTTTCCTTAGGGAGGCAATTATTATAGAAACTTGTACATTCACATATGATTGAATTCCTAGAACATATGTGAACTTTTCAAAGGTACTTTGAGTCTCTGAGAAAAGTGGGGTATAAATCTGAATAAACAGCTTTTTAAAAAAGTAATGCAGTAGTGTCCATAGGCTCCAACTCATAGGGCTGAGGTGTCTTCAGCCCCCCAAGTCTGTTGGGATGGGACTGAGCCCCCCCCCCAATCTTGAGAGGTCGGGCCTCACAACACCAGGCCTCGCCAGGCCTCATGGCGTGTGTTGCACATGTGACTGGCCCCCCAAAGTTGGACAGAACTTGACACTTCTGGTAGTATCACCAGCAGTGTTGTAATCTGAGAATGTTACAATACAAAGTTTAGAGAGGAGCCACAGCTCTGTAGCAGAGTTTATCCTTTGCAAGTGGAAGGCCACAATTGTCCTGTTTTAATCTCTAGCAACTTCAATTAAGAAAAGAGCTCGGGTAGGGAAATACGTTCTGCTGCCTGAGAAACGGCCAGTTCATGCAGGCTGTGGGTCTGGATTGGCCAGTGCTCTGACTTCTAGTTTTCATTGCTCGTTTTCTCATTGCTCAAGTTATTCTCTTGTTACAGATGATTCAGACTATCAAGACTCTGATAGAAAATGCAGATAACGTATATGAAAAAATAGTCCAGTGCCAAAAAGCAGGTAAGGACACAACTCTGTTTTTATTCAGCATTCTGCAATGGGTTAACATATTCTACTAAAAGTGTAAAAGTAGTCGCACATCAATATATTATATAACCAGCATGATTCAACAGATGAATTTAAATTACTTACTATTCAGTTTTTGTGTTAAAGATTTTAGGAGTTATGTGAGAGTTATGTTTCTTTGATACACGGAACATTGCAGCTGATTATTCTGTTCTTTCATTTCAATTTACAGCGAGTAAAAAACTTACTTTTTGGCTGAGTGAAACGTTTTGGCAAGTGATTTGCCAAAGGTCTCACATTAGCCTTAACTTGGAAAAGAATCAAGATTTGCCTCAGTCTGCCAATGCCAAAATCTAAAAGCGTTAACTGGAACAAGAATTAAATGAGCAGCTTCCACCTGACAGGGAAGTTTAATAGCATTTAAAATCACATATAATATTTATAATACATAGTATACAGCTTCCCTGTCTCAATTATTTCCATCTTTTATTTGACAATGAAATAGTGAAAATATAGTGTGCTGGCAGGATTTCTCTAAGGATGGATTTATGCCATTTGGAAGCAATTTATATACAGTGGAGAGAGTTGCGAGCCAGGGGATCTCACAGTTGTAGGTCATTTAATTTCTACCTATTTTTTTGTTTGTTTGTAAAGCAGAAAGTAATACATGTCTTGCATGTGTATTTACATTTCTTAGGACCAGATAGGAATGCATTTTTTGCAGTTGAGTTGAACAGATGAAGATTTAATTACCGTATCAAAGTGCTGGAGATTAATGTGCAATTGATATCATTACATTTATCACAAAGAAAACAAAGATGTTTTCGTTGGTCTAAACAGCATAAGAAGCTTTTTAGTTGGAACTCTTTCTTCCAGGCTGATGAATTGTCTAGGAAGGTTGTGGTCTTTAACCTTTACCTGTGAGTAAGCCCATTGGGTGGTATTCAGTACTAGTCCTACTCAGAGTAGATCCATTGAAGTTAATGGACATAAAGGTAGGTTCATTAATTTAAGTGGTTCTACTCTGAGTAGGAACCCATTGAACATAGCAGAGTAGGCAGGCACAGGATTGCACTGCTAAAAGTATCAGTGGAATTACTTGTTCAGTCTGATTAGCACATGCATTTTGGAGGTGTTGTTCTGCCTTCATGGGACCATTTCTTTGTGTCAATGTGAAGAATGTTGTGGTCCTTATACACTGAAGCTCCTAGGGACTGCTTCATAAGACGGCTGTGATTTACGATGTTTCTGCAACATGTTCTAGTGCATTAGTCTTGTATTAGTTTGTTTTGCGATGCTTTCCCAAGAGGGATTATAGCTTTTGTTAACAAATGTACAACGAAAATAAACCATTTCAGAGATTCATAGAGTTGGAAGGGACCATGAGAGTCATCTAGTCCAACTCCCTGTGATGCAAGAACCTTTTACCCAACGTGGGGCTCAAAACTCATGACCCTGAGATTAAGACCGACTGAGCTATTATTTGTGGTATAAAAAGTTACAGGATTCCACCAGGCTGTTACGGGATGTGCACTGATTGGAGGTGAAGCAAAAATTTTGCATGCGCAATAGAAAGGATGTCTGATCCTACTAATAATGTAGACTGTTTCCATTCCCAGGCATTTTCAGTAAGACGTGTGGTAAACTGTTGATTCAAGTAGTTACGGCATGGAGCCCCACTATGCACAAAAGCCTTCAGTGCCGAAGTTGAGTTGGGGAAGTGGTGGATGCAATTGTTGAACTGGGTGTGCGTGTGAAGTCTGACTTGCTCCATGGCTCAGGTTCTGATTTAGCAAGCCACTGTATATGGTTCAATATTAACCTATCAAATATTTGTATTAATAAGTAACCTTGGTCTGGCTGATAAACCTCCAGTGTTTAGTTATCCTTATGTTTGTTTTGTGCAAAAAAAAAAAATGTTGCTGGATATTTAATTATGGCCAAGTCATCTTTTATGAAGGCGTAAAGAGAAATGGTAGATGAATATTTTTGACATAGCATCCTGATTTTGCAAATTCTGTCAGGAAGCAATAACCTTGACTTGCATTTTCAGTCCCACAAACACATGGGGGTTTGCAGTGGAATTGTCCCATGGGCTGTGTTTAGGATTAAAAATCCTTCTGTGTATCTTTGTCTATGCAGACGCATGAGTCTACATAGATCTCTACTATTTTTTTTAGGTAAAAGGTACAATAGTTTTATCTTTGCTCTAGGGGTTTGTGTGTGTTTGTGTTGTCTCACCTCAGACTTCAGAAGCAATTCCACATAAAAAAACTAGGTCAGGTAGAACAATTATAATCTAGTCATCTTCCTGACAAGTTAATACTTTTTATACATAGTATTTAAAAAAGTGATTTCTCAGTGTCTTAAAGTGGTATCCTCAGCTCATCAACCAGGTAAAGCCATCTGCATAGAGCTATTATTCTGTTTCTTTGCATCAGAAAGATACTCTCCTTGTTAAGACTTCATTTCTTTTTCATATAGGCTGTTTTATCAACAGTATTCATTCCAGCAGTAACTCTCTTTAGCCAAATGGCAGCCTTCCAGTGTGTTTCCTGAGGCAATTTATCATTCATGCCGTTTGACTATTTTGCCTTTTAGAACCTTTCTAGACACTGCATTGAAACTTTCAAGAATACAGTTCTAAAGGGGAAAATATTTTAGTCATCTATAAGGGCCCTGAGATTGCAATTTCAAAAGAGGAAAGCAAATAAAGAAAGGTCAAAGAAGATTTGTAAGTCACTGTGTTTCAGAATTAATGAGCTGTCATCATTAACTGACACCTTGTTTGGTTGGTAGAAACCAAGCGTATCAGATCCAGTATGTATTAATGCAAAAATAGTTAATGCACTATCGTGTTGTATTGCTTAGCAGAGGCACTGATAGAGAAGAGAGGCAGCACCAGGTGAACCCTACCTAGACCCTTGTGAAAATGAGATATACTCAGCTGTGATCCCTGTTATTTTGTGTGCTCTTTCACACATTAATTTAGAACAAATTAATCATTGTGCTCCAGCAAATCTTACATGACTTAATATATAGTTGGCAGAGATTTCTTGTATAAGGTATTGCTTCATTTTCTTCATATTCTCTTAGGTCAGTTTTGTTTTGTTTTTCCTTCCCCCAGCGATGGAGTTCCATGAGAACTTACAAAGTATAGGAACCAAGGAAGGTTTAAAGGAGAGAAAGCTACAAAAAGCAGTGGAGAGCTTTACCTGGAATATTACAATCCTAAAGGTATGTCTTTTTAAAACATAAACCACCATGCTTAGGAGAGCTTTACCTGGAATATTACAATCCTAAAGGTATGTCTTTTTAAAACATAAACCACCATGCTTAGGCCATTACAAAAAATATGATAATTAACATTACACTATACCAAGTGTGGTTCTACTGAATACAAAGTTTGATTATACTTAAAATGGAAATGCCGTCCTTTTGTTGAATTTACAGAAACATTTGTGTCTTGGATATGAACAGTATAGCATCACCTTTTATTAATTAGATGCAACTAGAATACTTGTCTAGTTTTAGCCATCAAAGACATAGGAATAAAAACTGCACAGATGATAAAGGGTGGAGAACATCTGGCTCTCCAGATGTTGCTGGACTACCAGCTTCCATCATCCCGTCATCACTGGCCTTGATATCTGGGGCTGACAGGAGTTGGAGTCCAACAGCAACAGATTCCGTGACAGGCAGCAACTCTCCAGGGTCTCAAGCAGAGGTCTTTCACATTGATGTGTTTAGCTGACCTTCTTAGCTGGAGATTATGCAAATGGAAAAGTGACGAAATGAATGCAATGCAGTGAAAATCAGTGTGGGCAGAGGCCCTATTAGGGACAGGGGCTCCTAGGTGTCAGGTGCACTTGTGAAGTAGAACTAATATGCAAGGATGAAGAACTACAGATAATCTTCAGGGTTTTCTGAGCAAGCAATTCTGAGCAAGTCTCCTTTGCATTCAGGGCACAACCTTAGTACCAACCCTCAACGTAACTCTTCTTTAACCGCTTCAGCTGCCTTGTGCACAAAGGCTGCTACTTCCCAACACCTGTAAAAGATCACGTGTCTAAAATAAGGGCCACTGGCACATGGAATCAATGGCCCGGGGGATATATGTTGTGTCATATTTAGACCCTGCCCTTTGACACATGGAACTTGTGCAAATAAAATGAGGTCCTCAACAGCGATGTGAAGTAAATTACACCTAGAGACCATTATGGCCATGGCCAAACCATTAAGCTTCATGCTTGAACCTCTGATTGCTATATCCACACCTCAGTAACCTCAAGACGCTATAAAACATAATGTTATGCACCCCGTTGAATAAGCATGGTGGTTTACTAGTTGATTTAGACCTTTGCATAGCCATATTTGAGATGGGGAAATGATAGACATCAAAGATCATTGCACTTTTTGTTTCTTTAAAACAGTTATTGAAAAGAACATTTGCCAATGTTGGTGTTCCTGTTTCAATGTTTTCTTTTTTAAAAAAACGATAGCAGAATCCCCCGTTGTCAGACTATAAACTTGGCATCATTAAAACCGATTTTTATGTGAAGTGGCTAGGGCTCTAAAGAGGCTCCGTGAAGCTATTAGAAATCTGTTTACTTCTTTGAAAGGAAGCAGCTGAATTAACATTAATGCAGTTAGGAAGAGAAAATTAAATACTTTGCCGCTCTTTTGAAAAGTATCAATGGTACTTAATGAGGTACACAGGAGAGAAAGTGTATTGACATCTTTTCTTTTTTAGGAACTGCATATGCTTTCTTCACACTTCTTCTCTAGGCTTAACGCCATCTTAAAATTTTTGCTTTACATTTTGCATGAATTTAAAATCATATAATAAACAAAGCTTTTTTCATATGGAAGTATACAATTAAAATGCAGAGTCGTTTCCATTTGTTATGAGCAATGTTTTCCATTCAGCAAAATGGAAGAAGTGGCAAAGTTAGTGCAGCTGCCTGCCTGTATTTCATTCCCCGTACAGATAAAGGTTCCATTTGCCCACTGAGTAACTCATCTCTGCACTAAACTCTGGAATCTATTTTAACGACATCACATTTCATGGCATTCTCTCTCTCCCACACACTTTTGAAAGCTTTCTTTCAGTTTTTCAAAAATACAGTTTCATCTCACCTCCTCTCAGCTTCATTCTTCCCACTCACTAACTTGTCATAGAATTCTATTGTAGAAACACATCCAACATACAAATGTAAACCTCGTCTTAATTCCCTCCCACACACCTCAGCAAAGCAGCCCAGCTTTCCTGGCTTCTAGCGCTGCACTTAGGAAGTGAACAAGTCATTTTAAGAAAACTGTCTTGCTGTTTTCCCTCCTAAGATACAAAAACTAGCAAATGCAGGACCCTAAAAAAACAATTCATTTACTAGTAATATTTCAGAAAGCAACATTTTATTTATCAATTTATCTCTTGGAAGCCATTTTGGCATATACCGGTAAGTCATTTTCAACTATAAAATCAAGCCATAATTAAAATACACAATAATGTTAAAACATCCTTAATTAAAATGTACGTAAAGCAAAATGAACAATTAAAAAAGTTTAAAAACAAACAAACCACAAGTTCAATTCAGGGAAATGTTTGCCTAAACAAGCACATTTTTAGGGAGCTGGCGAAATGTTGACATTTTTACGGACTCTTGTATTTCAGTAGGGAGAGTGTTCCACAAGCACTGGTGTTACCAGTAAAAAAGTCTGCTCTGTGTTACCACAAGCCAATAATCATTCCATTATCTGATCACAGTGCCCTTATAGGGCAGTGAATATGCCATTTGTGGAAATTATTTCCCATTAAAATTAACTTGCTCACCTTTAGGAACAGGCCTTGGAACTCACTCAGTAGCAACTGTTCTCTGGAAGCCATGTATCAGCCTTAAGCTTCTTAAATAATCTGCTTTACATTTGTGATCAAAGACTTATTTTGGAGTTTTGATAGATGTAGCTATGCCCTTTTTGCAGAGAAAAATTGCCAAGTGTTGAGTTTTGCTTGGGGTTCCTCTGCAGTTGCTAGCAGCTTCTGAATTTCCTGTCAGTTATAGCTCACTTTTATTTACAAGTAACAGATAAGCAGACAAGGCAGCTGAAAACTGCTGCAGTTGGATTCTAAGCACTCTGAAAATTGCACCCAGCATTTAATTCACTCAGTTTATTTTAGCAAGAGTCAGCTTAGATTAGTTTAGATTTAAACAAACCAAAGTGAAAACAACATGAACTAAATAAATGATTCTGTGCTGAAGTTCATAGAAACATTTGTGATAATGTACATATGATTCATCTGCTCTGCCATATAATGTTTCCTTTTTCATGGGCATTTTAAAAGGATACCAGTTTTGTTTTGACAGATTAAATAATGCCACTGAAGCCAGAGTTCAATGAATAGGTGTTCTTCCCTACAGAAAAAACTCAACATTGCTATATGAATGTTCCAGGGGTTTTGGCCTTTCTGTTTTATTATTTATGTAATATTAGATAGCAATGCAAATAATTAGAATCATAGAATTGTAGAGTTGGAAGGGACCACAAGTCCCTCTTGCAATGCTGGAATATTTTTGCCCAATGTGGGGCTCAAACCCACAACCCTGAGATTGTAAGTCTCATGCTCTGCCGACTGAGCTATTCAGCTAGTGGTGTCTTTCCCAGTTCTATAAGATTTGCTCTGTATTCTTAGACCATGATTTTATGGTCCAAGCTGCTTTTCTTAGAAGAATGCAGTTTCTGCCTTATCCTCAAGGTCTGGAACCTTGCCAGACTTGTGGTTTTCTGCTCTGCAAAGCATTCCACCCTCCAGAGAAAGTCGAATGAATTGTCCTAGAAGCAGTTTTCCTTATGCTTGTGAGAGGACTATGCTGCCATCCCACCAACAGCTCCACTAATGAAGCAGTTGCTAATGAAAAAATGTGTTTGTTATCAGAGTATCACCCAACCCTTCCTATATGCTCATTTTCTTTACATACAAGCACTACTCCTATCCCATAAGCCATTCAGCCCATGCCAAAACAGCTTACTTATTGGAACTCCTGTTCGGAACAGGGCTCTCCTGCCTATGCCTGGAGCACTGGTCAACGAAACTGAAAATAACCTGAAGCCTGTGGACATGCACACACATGCAGCTTTCTTTTTTGAAAGGTAGCTGCTGTCCCGGGGCACTTGGTTCCTAACTCTGAATGTTACAAAGAAGCTCAATATAAAGGTACTGCAGTTGCTGGATCACAAGGAATAATAAACTCCTGATGGCTCTTGGATTCCATCCACAACAATAAAACTCTTAGCAAAAGTTATTTGCCAAGAATTGTTTGGTGGGAAATATTCTTTTAAATGTATTCAACCTCAAAGTAATCTGGTTTTCATCTTCATGAACTAGGCTGTGGTACAATAAATCAAGTCTAGAAAATGGTCTCATTATTGATAGTTGTGACTGCTTTTGTTCTTAACAGGGGCAGGCTGATCTTCTCAAAGATGCTAAGAACAAAGCCCTGGAGAACCTAAAGCAAATCCACTATGCTACCGTTTCGTGTGGACTGAATAAGTCAGGATCAGAAACAGCCGAGGGTTCAAAGCCCCGTCGAAGCCTGGAGGCTATACCTGAAAAGGCGGGTGAAGAAAATGGAGAATGAAAGAACATTCTCATTATTTTGGAGTTTATAACTCTGCAACCATTGTAGCTGCACAAGACATTTTGCTTTGCACTTACTACTAGTGGGAGGGGAAATCCTGGAATTTTAAAAGCACAACTGGAGAAGCTAATTACAATCCATGAAAACTGTGAATGTACATAGCAATTCTGTGTGCAGAGGCAACTGAATTGTTCTAATATGGAAATAATATTGCTGGCTAAAACACACTGTATATGTGTAAAAGATGTCATGATTCAATAACCTTGTGCAGAAAAATAACATTGTCATTCAACAGAAAAGCAAATTGGTTTTCCTGACTGGAAATACATTATAATGGCAAGGGAAGGAGCTTTTGTCATTGCTCAGAAAAGTGCCTTGATTTTTGGGGGAAATCTAGGTGTGCAGTGATTCCTTGATTTAGGAGCAGTGCAGTTCTATAATAGTTGTGTTAGGCCTGTTGTTGCACATCTAACTTAAAAATCAGGGCTGAAAATGTAAGCAAATGCACAGATTAAGCAAAATTCTATGATGAAGATACTTGGCAGTGTTCAGCTTTGAAAGTGCTACTCTTTTGGGTTTCTTTTTTGTTGTTGAGCCATAAATAAAAAGGGGAATGTAAATACAAAGTGCTTACTCCTGGCACAGTGCACTGTGGGAGAGCCGTTGCATAGAAGGAACATGTGCAATCAGTCAGCCATTAAATGCCTGAGTAAGGTGCATATACCTATTTCCACCTAAGAACATCTGCAGATGTCTACAGCTAATGTAAAAGTGACCAAACTGCAAACAAAATACTGTAAATAGTTTTATCATTTCGTGGAAGTGAAGAAGTAATTCACATTAAAATGTTTTATGATACAATTCCCATGTTATTGGCCTAAAACTGAAGTTCAATTTTTGTTTTGTTTCAGGTTTTTAAATAGCCTTTTTAAGCTTCCAGATCCATCGATCTTCCCATTACGTGGTTTTAACATGGATTTGTTTTTCGAAATTTCATACTCACTGTAAGCTGAATATACAAACCAAGATCTGCCTCCTAATGTTTCTGCTAAAAATAATAAAATGGGGTACGACATCACAAGGTGCAATAAATTTGAAGCAAATGAAGTCAGTTTTAAGAGATTTAAATTGTCTTTTTGTTGAGTGCCAGCGTCAACCCCGATTTTGTTAGAGACAAGATAATCAAGTGAGTGCTCACCATGCTCAGCTGATAAGACAAGCTTGATTCAAAATGCCCCAGAGTTCTGTGCACCTCAGAAATGCCATTCCCTTCCAGAAAAGCCTTCTCAATAAAAGATGCACCATTTAAGCAACACTGTTAGAATTCCTTACTCAAATGATTTCAGTTCAAGCAGTGCTTTTTTTCTGGGAAAATATTCTGTTCTTTTATCATGGCAATGGTGCCCACCTGAGAGGTGCTGGAACTGAGTTCCGCTGAGTTCCAGCTGAAAAAAAAGCCCTAGGTTCAAGTATAAATAGCTGCAATGTTGTATGCTGAAGCTTTAAGGACTGAATCAGGACTACCACCTGAACAGTGGATCAGCCAGTGACAATACTAGAGGCAGTCCTACAGTGAAAGGCTATACATAGTAGATTGCATTATACTGAACTTTGCATCTGCAGAATCGGTTCACCAATCTTGTTGCCACCAAGAGATGTTTCCCCTGGACACTTTGCCAGTTTTCTTTGCCAGTTCTCTGCTGAATGGGTGGAGACAGGGGCACAGCCTGGGTGTGGCCAGATAAGAGGTGCAACCAGCAGAACAGCTCACTTCCCTTTTCAAGAGAGGGGTGGGGGTAGGGATGGCTTTTAAATAGGCCTCTAGCCTCTGAACTGTGGGTCGCCGCTTAAGCAAAGACTACAGTTGTGTTAGTCCTGTGGTCATGTGCAAATTTACCACCCCTTTCAAGTCCAGTGGATGAAATGGTATCGAGTTGTGGAACTAAAGAAGGGCTATCTGTGTTCTGCTTATCTTAAACTACGCTGGGATAGAGGATACCTTCTTGCTCAGTGAACTAGCAGCCTTATCATTGCATGTTGCTGTCCTCCAGTTGCCTTCCAAACACCTTTAAAGATCTAGATAAGCCTACCAGTGCAATATCAAGCCGTCAAAACACACCTAAAATCACCGGGAAGTTCTGCTTCCTGCCTGTGCCTCATCTGGTTTTGTTTTCTTCACGAAAAGAAACCTCTTCCTTAAAACTTAGGCACAGCAAGAGTAAAGTGCAATGGTTTCCTTTATTGTTGCAATCCCATTTGTGGTGTCCCTTCCTCTGCACTGCACTGCCTCCCAGAGCAAAAACATAACTGGCACGACATCCTCTTTTTGCAGTTTGTGCTGGTGACTTGGCTCACTGGCTCAGCTGCCTGAGCCCATGGAAATATGACAGAGTCACGTCTATTGGCATTTGCTGATAGCATGGCACTGGGTGCACCAACCAAGGAAAGGACAGTCTGTAACAAGACTAAACAGGAATGGCAGAGGGAGGAATAGCTTTCTGGTTGAGAACAGGGAATTATGGGCCTCTCTGCTCAAGAACCAGAGACCAAATCATGGCTCCTTCAGTCAAGTTTAGTTATCCAAACTTATGCCCTATCCTACCATTCTTACCTGCCACAATGTGCATGAGGACCAATGTTACAGGAGCTCCAGTTTTATTCCAGTGGCTCCCTGCACCTGCCTTATTAATAAGCCAAGAAAAAAAAATATGGAGAAATGTCTGATGGACATTTCCAACCGATGTCAGAAAGACTTGTTCACAGTGCCCCCCAAAAGGCCCCAAAGTTGTGCAGGCAGCTGTGCAGGCAACAGCATGATTTGTCCCTTAACCTCTGCATAGGGGACAAATAATTCACCCTTGCTTGAAGGAAGATAGAAAGTCTCCAAAGTGAGATATCATGTGGAAAACGAGACAGCTGGCAACCCTTGTTCAAGACAAGGCTTGCTGTGAAGTGCTCTTAATGTTGCTTAAGGAACAATTCATTGTCATTATGGGATGGACAAGGGAGCAGCTGCACCTGGAGCAATTTGCTGGATCAGGGAGCATGATATTAGAAGCCGTTTATTTTGCAAAAAACTTAAAAGGGCATTTGCAGCTACATGGGAATTTGCACGATACATTGGTCTGGGTTTATTTCATATGTCCATGCTGCATAGGGTGACCCGATGCATTGGCAACTATTAATATTCGTGTAGAAAAGGGAATTCAACAGGAAGTGCATTTTGTTGTTCTTAATGCTGGTGTGACTGACAATGTGAACCTGCTCATATATTCCATATTCCAGACAATGATGAAAGTGACAAAAATGGCTAGGGTGCCCTAGCATTGTATGAGTCAAATTTACTTCTATGGCTCCCGCTATTGAACTGTCAACCTGATACACCCTGGGTTAAAGATGTGGAGCTTCCCCCCACCCCACTTTGAAGCAGTTAAAAAAAATATCCTTACATTGGAAGTGAAACACTTATCAATACTCTATCCGATTAAAGTGGAATCCAATTTTCTCTGGTGAAGTGAGGTGGTACTTATGACACGCTCTGGGTTTCACTTGATAAACTTGTCTCCACCAGCGGGTATCACATGATTACAAGGCTCTCTGTAAGAGCTGATCTGAGATAACCACTCCACACCAGCATGCTATCATATAACCATATAAGTTATCTGATGGTGAAGCACAGACATTTGAATTACCTTGGGCTGTTCTTGCAACACTGCGCAATGTATCCTGATTTCTGCAAAGAGTATAATACACCAGATACTTATATCAGTATAGTGGCCCTCAGCAACAGCTTTCTGCTGAATCATTTAAACTCAATTTATGTGGTTTTTAAAAGGCAAGTGCCCATTTTCTTTCACACAGTCTTACTCATTTAATTGAAACACTTCAAATAGATATTGGGTTGGGAAAAGTTACATTACGTGAAAACAAAATCATCCTCAGCAGTTGTGCTGAGCTATTTCGCCTAATGATGACAATCATTCTATGATAAGTCAGTCAAAACTTGCTCTCACAACTAAACAAACCAGTATTGGCCAAATAAAATTTAACATGTTGAGCCCGACTCAGGATACCACTGCTAAATGGTACATGACACTTTTCATTTGGCTAAATGGCATGAGGCGCTCACAACTGGATGGAATTTTGGGGCTTCAGGTCAATACTTTGCACATAGGAGACCTCAGGTTCAACCCCTGGCTTTTCAAGGTATGGCTGCATCAAGAGGTCTGTCCGAAACCATCTCTGTAAAAAAATACTGAGGTAGATGGACCAAATAAATCTGTATAAGGCATTAGAACTTTTCAGCACATAATTGCTGTGTTCCAATTTGGCTGAAAACCATAGTGCTGTTCATCATTTATAGAATGGTAATGAATCATAGTGCAGAGATTTGTCCCTGTTCAAAACACAGGCCTAGATACTTCGGAAACTAGGACTAATTCTTAATTATGGGCAATATTCAACATTTGTCATACTCCAAGCAGTCACATTGAAATAAATGGACTTACATTAAGTAACTGTTTATTTCAGTGTGTCTGCTCTGAGTATGGCTAATGCTGAATATCATTATCCCCCTATTATTATTTACTATTTAATAATAATAATTTGGCACGCCATTGCACCCTCCTCGGATAGAACTATTGTACTTGGAAACTTTTTAAAGAACTACAAGATACCCTATTGTTTTTGTGGTCACTTGGACAACACAAGGCTAGTAAATGATTTCCTGACAAACAACGGTACCAGCTTAGATGTGTTAATACGAAGAACTTCAGTTAGTGATTAGATGCCACTTTATGCAGAATAAACCACATTTTTATCAGGCCGCTCACCAGCTGTGTGTGTACATTAAAGACCTAGTTGGTTGCTTTTCTTTCAATTGTTGTATGTAGACCATCAACAAGTCTGAACAACTAAATGCCACTAACGCAACAAACACACTAAATCAGAAGGCTTGTCTGCTGATAAAACTCAACAGCAACTCAATGTATCTACCACAGGGCTGCAGGCCTACAGAAGTTGTTTGACTACAATTCCCTTCACCTTTTCGCATTGGCCATGCTGGCTGGGGCTGATGGGAATTGTAGTCCAGTGACATTCAGAGGGCCACAGGTTCCCCATCCCTAATCGACTGGATGTGGGTAAAGCCCTGAGCAGCCTCTGAGTGATTTCCACCACCAGAAAGGTCTTGGCTTTCAGATGGGTGTTTTCAGTCGAACTGCTCAGCCTCATTTACAATGACATCATTGGAAATACAGTCTGTGTCCTCTAAATCACTCCGACGCACGCATTCGCTTTCTCTCGGCTGAGCACGATTTGCCTCAGTGTTAAAGGGTTTTGTACTGGAAGGGGGGGGGACACATTTCATAGTAAGACATTTAAATGCCATAGATGTCACAACATTAGACGGTTGAGAGGGGTGTGTGTGTGTGTGTGTGTGTGTGTGTGTGTGTGTGTGAGAGAGAGAGAGAGAGAGAGAGAGAGAGAGAGAGCGAGAGAGAGCTAGCTTATCAGGGAAATGACATGCAGTTAGTGACACTTTACATATGGTGCCTCTATGTGCTGGTTCTGTGCAGTATTTTTTTTAAAAAATGTCATCTAACTGAATAAATTCCATTCAGATGCAGCCGTTATTATGAGAGCATCAATAACAGGAAAATCTAATTAGGGGATAAAAGGCTTGCAAGGGATGGAGCCCTTTTTCATATTGAAATGGTAATGAATTAAGCACAAGCCATGAAGGATATTGTTTTTTATGACTAGTGACAAGTACAAAGGCTCACAAACCCTGCTTTGTGATTAAGTGAAATGTCTTTCTCATTTTCACACCCGGCCCTTTCTGTTCTCAGTCAAGCAGCACATGCCTTTCGAAATCTGCACGTATGCGCTAAATATGCTTGTGAATGCATTAATGCTGTAAAGACTCTGGTAGCGGGTAAACTATGTAAACATGCCATGCACCTCGCCACATATACGTTCATTCACCATGCAGAAAGCCCAACCACATGCAGAGGCTGGAAGCAAGAAAGTTCATGGTTGGAAGCCTAGGTTTAAACACAAATGGACACAACCCACATGACGAATGTGTTTGCACACGATGTGGAGTGCACAAAATGTTTATCCGTAGCACCAGACAGGGTCATCCCATGTCTGGGATTTTGCTGTCTGAGGCAGGACACCAAATTCCCCTCAACCCCACATCATGTATCCAAGGCAGGCACTGGAAGCAGAAGTCCCACAAGCAGCTCTTTCCCTTCCCTGGCAGAGAAACAATACAACAATATCTACAGGTAACAATTTTCTGCCTTTCTTGACGCCCACAATCAGCTGCCTGAGGCAGCTGCTTCACAATGGTAGGGCCGGTGCTGCCCGCTTATGTACCTTTAAATAGTGAAAACTGTCTCAGCTGTTCTTTTACTTTAGGCACAACAAATTAAAATAGGAAACTACTTTATACCAGGTCAGACTGCCACTGAGCTGTGGCCCTTTTCCAAGAGCAGCATTTGCAATGCATGCAAAAGATGGCTGATGAACTAGTCATGCCAGCTGCCTCATCTAGCAAGTTACCAGCAGGTAGGAAAGAATCAAATGCCATGATCAGCACTACAGAATCTTCTGAGCAGGAATCTAGCAGGCAACATTTCCCTGTCTCAGTCCTTCCTACGTTAAGTGAGACCACTATGCCCCTTGGGCTACTGTAATGAGAATGACTGTGGAGAGGCACTGTCAATCCAAATCACAGAATAAATGAGCAAATGAGACTTGGCAGTAAGAAAATGGGGATAAGTACAGTAGAGCAACCAATTACCGAGAAAGGGTCTTATTTTGTCTCCCTGCTCTGCAAAAAGTGACAGTGCTGAGGCTGCTATCTGATTCTGACATATTTCGTGATGTGCCTATTTTAGCTATGATGAGATACACACTCCTGGAACACCAAACACTTTTCAGTGGGGGCCTTCTGCATTTTTGCGGCTAAGCAGCACCCACAAATTAAAGGTTCATTATATCTATACCTATATTCTTATTTTTCTTACACCTGGTGAACTCATAGCTGATAAGAACACAGAGATAACCAGCTAATCAAAACCAGGAAAACAATCACACCGTACATTTAAAGAACTATGATACCACGTTAAACAGTCATGGATTCTCCCAAATAATTCTGGGAGTTGTAGTTTGTTAAGGGTGTTGAGAGTTGTTAGAAAACCCCTATTCTGCTCACAGAACTATGATTCCTGGAGTTTCCTGAAAGAGGGATTGAGTGTTAAGCTACTCTAAGTAATGCAGCTCTGTGAGGAACAGGGGCATTAGTACCCTTAAAAAAACTACAGCTCCCAAAATGTTAGTAGTGTGCACGATTCTTTAGACTGAAGCAGCATACCTCAGGGTAATTTTGCAGCCTTCTTCAGTGTAATACACTATTTCTAAAAAGTTGAAGAATGCAGTTGACGTAGTTGGCAACTAATTTCAGTCTGAATTAAATTAGTGACCATTTAGCTTTAGGGCAATGTGAAATACAACTGGACAGAGGCAAGACCTGCTAGATGTTTACATTTATCTACCATGCTTAATGGTGTTTACGTTGTGTAATGATGTTGTTCAGCTAATAAATCAGTTTCAAGTATAGTACAGGATGACTTTTTAGTGCTCAGAAGCCATCAGTGCTCAGAAGCCATCACAAAGCACAGCACAATTACAACCCACTTAAACATAAATAAATCCTAAAAGAACACAGTTAAATCGGTATGCCAGGAAATATGAACAAACTAAACCCTTTAATTTCAGTAACACAGTAGAGTTTGCGTCAATTAGGTACTGTTTGGTCAAGTTGCAAGAGGCTAAAATTCTTTACTAAAAGGTGTGCAAACTTTTGTTCTAATTTCTCAATTCATTTTCATTTTAAAAATTCATCTGAATTACATTCATTTCATTTCTTATTCATTTTAATTGTATATGTCTAGGTCTTCCCAATACATTTTATTTTTAACATAAATATCACTGAAAGATCAGGTCAGTCTCCAACTTCTTCCATATGGCACAAAATTTCCAGGTATTCTATTACTTTCCTACAATTTTTTAGACTGGATGAAGGATTTGCATTTAGCATCTGTCATAGTTTGCTATCTCTTCCTCCTTCCCTGCAAACATTTATCTGATCTGTATAGACAGATTTTAATCATTCCTACTGCTATGAAAAATTGAAACAATTCAATGTGTGTACTAAATCTCCCTTGTTTCATAAAATATACAATTAAAAACTACTTATATTGTGCTGCATCACCTTGTATTATTTCCAGAAACAACAAGAAAGCACGACATTATGAAGATATGCAGGATGATAGTCAAATATGAATTTAGCTTTTTTTGGTTAATGGATATATGCCCCACTTTCCCCATCTACCAAGAAGTTGCTCAAAGAGGCGTACAAATATAAAAGCAAACATAAGAGCAAAAATAACCCAACCATTAAAACACAAATTAACAAAACCACAAACAGCAGCACCATACACCAGATGCATTAAACAGGAACAGAATCAAATGCTCATGGGGAAAAAGAAAGTTTTCAAACAAAGAGGAAGATAACCCAACATTCCACACATACAGGGTGCAATGATGTTTTTGCCAAATGCAACAGCTTTTCTTTTTTTTGATTCAGGGACATCACATTGCTTTCATTAAATAGCAGGCTTAAACACAGCACAACAAACACAGCAAAACAGACTTCAAGCAAACTAACATAGCATGAACAAGATAAAACACTTCCCCGTTCAGTTATCCTGAGCTCCAGTGATCAGTAACAGGAAGATTCCAGCTGACCTCTTTGTTGCACCCTTTCACAGAATCAGAGTTGGAAAGGGTCCAAGCCCTTGCAAGGCAGGAATCTTTCACCCAACATGGGACTTGAACCCATAACCCTGAGATTAAGAGCCTCATTCTCTACCACAGGGGTCAGCAAACTTTTTCAGCAGGGGACCGGTCCACTGTCCCTCAGACCTTGTGGGGGGGCCGAACTATATTTTGAAAAAAATAATAATGAATTGCTATGCCCCACAAATAACCCAGAGGTGCATTTTAAATAAAAGGACACATTCTACTTATGTAAAAACATGCTGATTCCTGGACTGTCCGCGGGCCGGATTGAGAAGGCGATTGGGCCGGATCCAGCCCCCGGGCCTTACTCTGCCTACCCATGCTCTACCAGCTGAGCTATGTCAGGCCCTACAATGAACCTCCAGGGGTCAGACCCCACCTGAGAAATTTATATACTCTTCTACAGTGCTATTTTTCAAGAGAAAGAGGTGTCAGGACTCACCATGAACGCCTCCCTCGTTCTCTTAGAATGGCAATGGCGCCCACTGGAGAGGTGCTGGAACTGAAAAAAGCTCTGCTCTTCTAAACTCTTGGCCTAATACCCAAATTCAACCCACCTGTCAAACTAGGCCAATATACAGGGACCAGCACAGTTAATCAACTCTGCAGCTGCATTCCTGCTGGCAGGTACTCAGCCTGCACCTGGCCCACCAGCAGGTCTTCCCACATCCTGCTGCTACTTATGCCTGGGTAAAAGCAAACAATGAAGCAAACCCCAAACCCTTGCCAGTTGCCAAGGTGCTACTAAGCAGAGAGGAAGAATCTTACAGACCAATCACTATCTCCTTGAAATACAAAAGTCTTTCACAGTAGGTTTCTCCTGCAAATTGCACATGCGAGAGGGTCAGAACATCCGTTCTTAAAGGATGGGCAGATTGTCAAAAGAGATATTTCAAGCAGCTTGGTTGCATGGGCTTTATAAGCTATAACCAGTATCTTTATGCTAGCTTTTGCACTCCATTTAGCACCTGTTCAACCTGCACATTTGTAAACAGATTACAGATCACTCCCAACTTACATGCATTTAAACTTGTACAATTTCAACTTTACATACTTGGTGGCTGGCCAATTGAAATTGCACAAATTAAATGCAATGACGGTGGTGAGCTTAAAAGCTATTTCCATGCTGGGAAAACCTTGCACAAAAATAGCTTTTGAGCTCTGGGAGGCTCTCGTGAGATCTTGCCAGAGCTTCCCAGAGTCCATGTGAGAGCCTCCATTGGAATTGCTACATCACTGGAAGAAACTCTACGAATTAAGGCTGCCCTTGCAACTCAGGGCAATGGGAGAGTGAAAGTTACATCAGAGAGGAGTGCTTCTGCTTTCCAGTTAGCAGCTCTTATCTTTTCTCAGTAAATAATAAAATCACATGGCTACAATAAGAGGAAACCCTTTGTTTGTTATGGTGCCTGCGGTGAAGACTCATCGATACAAACCCCATATAATTAAGTGATAATATTTATAGACTTCAGCTTCCTGCTTTCCTTTTGGTGTCCTGCTGATGGACTAACAGCAAACAAAAGCTCATGTTCTTAATGTTAGAGGCACAACATTCATGCTGCTGGAGAAACGGAAGCAGAAAGCCAGTCTTCAAAAGGGAGCTGCTTACATTCCTTCTCTCTTGTCCCAGGAGAGCAGCTATAAGATTCTTGCTACCGGTATATGGTACATTCTTTCCCCTGCATTCCACACTCCCTCCAAAAGACAACTGGAGTCAAGTGCATTTACCTCCCTGCTCACAGTTCAAAAATCAGCCTGAGGGCAATTTGGTGCTAAAAAAAAAAAAAAAAAAGTACCTCAACTTTTCCTAATAGCCAGCTTAGGACCTATTCTAACTACAGCTGCCCCACGTTTCCCCCCAGAAAGCCACACTTGAAAAAAACGCTATACTAAAACAAACACACACCACCTCTAGGACTCCAGTGTAACTTTATACCTCTGCAATCCATGCAATGGTAAACACTCTTTGCTTCCCCTTGTGGTATGAAGGGTCAGTGCAGCCTTTCGCAGAATCCATGGGATACGGGACACTATCCATTTAAAGCACTCTCATGTCACTTTGCAGTTATTACTTTCCCAAAGGATCTTGGGAACTGTAGTTTGTTAATGGTGCTGAGAGTTGTTAGGAGACTCTTATGCCGCTCACAGAATTGTAATTCCTGGAGTTCCCTGGGAAGAAGGATTATTAAACCACTCTGGGAATTGAATCCCCTTGTGAAGAATAGGGGAGGCTCTTCTAATCCAGCAAGGGAGCCGGGTTTCAGCACACATCAGGTGATGCACAGGAAGATGCACACCTTGTAGAAAGGTGGCACAGTGAGTTGGTGTGTCTGGCTGTTAACCAGAAGGTTGGTGGTTTGAGTCCACCAAATGGTGGCTGTGGGCAGCATTCCTGCATTGCAGGGGGTTGGACTAGATGACCCTCGCGGTCCCTTCCAGCTCTATGATGCCATGATCAATTGAACTCATTTGATGCTGATGTTTGTCTCCACCCGGGTCCAAGGCTTTTTACAGATGACATGCTTCTTGTCAGCACTGGTTCAGGGTCGCGGAATTTTTTTTTACCCATAATATAGGTTGAGCAGAAGGTGAGCAAGCAGGTACCCACACCAGCTATATTAGGCTTGGAGTTTCTTCCTCCCTCTGCAAATCTGATTTTTCTCTAACCAGCAGCAAAAGGGTGTGCTGTGACTTTTATGGGAAGCCCTAAACCCACCCCTATTTCCCTCACTTGCCATGAATACACCTGGACAGAATGTGGGCCTCAGCCCTTACCTTGGCCACTAGGCACCACCTTCCATTGCTAACTAACCACGACTGCCAATTAAATTTATTGTTAGAGGCCAAGCCAATGAGCAAGGCCACAAGTAGCTCGCAATAATACGCAGGCTCCTTTTCAGGGGGAAAAAAAGCCTTCTCTAGACTTTTTTATTACTCATGTGGCTTTGTTCTGAATTAACTTGTTACCAGGACTTCCGGTTGGCGTGCCGGAGATGGCGGTCGGGGGGACATGTCGCTCTTGACATTCCCCCGCCAGACCGGGCAAAGGGGTGCTCGCGCCAGCGCCGCGACCCCCAAAACCCCCGGGAAGGGCGTCCCGGGGTCTGGAGGACCCGCAAGAGCTCGGACGCCGATCCCGGTCCCAGGGAGCTCTTAGCGGAGCTCCCGGACGATCGGGCGGCGGAGCTCCAGGGTCCGTTTACAGCCCCGTCTGGCGAAGCTGCAAGATCGCCGCAGCCGAGCGCGCCGATTCCTCCCAATTCTTCAATTAGGAACTGTAAGTAATCTGCAAGAAAAAGCTTTAATTTTGAACCAATTCGGACTGGCTTGAGGGCGAAAATACGGAGGTCCGTCCCTTGCCATTGTGTAACAACGACAGGGCATTGTTGCACAGCTTGAGAAGCTTGAGAAGTAATGCTTGGAATTTGACACTTTGTTTCGGAGATTTAACCCCTGCGTCTCCCCCGGTCCTAGGGGCAGATGAAGTCAATTTAATTTGTGTGAGCAAGAGGATTATTTTGGAATTTTGGAACTTTTATAAAGTTTGAAAAAGTTTGGAAAAGTTAGTAAAAAACTGTTTGCTAAAAATGGCGGTGAAACAGGATGTGGATTTGTCAACATTGTTGGAGAAACTGAAAGAACTCAGAAAGGATTACAATGCTGGAGTGAAAGAACTGAGAGCTGAACTGGCAGCTGCTGGGAACAGCTTTGTGACAGAGATAAAGCAAAGCATAAACAATGGTCTGATTGGCCAGGATTTGCAATCAAACCCTGTGAACAGTGTACTTGTTGAGCATAAACAGAAAAAGTCTACTCAGAAGAGAATCAGCTGCAAAAGAATTATCCACCATAAGTCAAGAGCTGTCGTCATCATTAGGAAAAAGAGAAACATTAAGAGAATAGTCAACAAACTACAGCTCAACGTCAACGTCAAGCAGCAGAGAGGAAGTCGAGACAATCTGGACCAAGCATGGAATGAAAGATCGAAGACATCAATGGTTATCGTTTTGGATGCTACTCTGCAGCAAAGACAATGGGTTCCAAAGTTGGATCCTGCAGGAATAGGATGAACATTTATATGAAGTAACTGTTTCGTGGCCTACTGGTTTTTGAACTTGGATATGGCAGGAAATGATTACAGTATGATTTTTGGAAAATAATGATATAAGATTGATAGATATTATAAATGATAAGCAATTTTGATAATGAAATAGTCTGCACCGGGGACTGGGGAGGGGAATAGGGATCTGATTAAAGTAAAAGATAAGAATGTTAAAGATGTGAGTGGTTGGTAAACGATTTGAAATTAAGAAATTATGGAAATGTTAATGATGTGGAATTAGAAACCTGGAAAGAATGTATATTATGATAAATGAAAACAATGAGGGGGGGCGTGAGGAAGTCATCAGAGATTGTATAAATTGTATGTGATCTGGCCTGAATCAGGGCTGGACAAAATTTGGAAAACCTAATAAAAATTATTTAAAAAAAAAAAAAAATGAATTAACTTGTTACCTCTGGGAAATCTGTCTAATTCGTTTATGGCGTTTCTTACAAGGGCTTAGTCATGGCTACTTGCTTAGATGGCTTTAAAAGGGAATTAGATAGATTCATGGAGAGCAATGCCTACTCTTCATAAAGGCAATGCAGAACCTTATGCACACTCATTTCACTGAATGCCAGGCTCTGGGGAGCAACCGCAGGAGAAGGCTGCTGCCTTTGTGTCCTAATTCTGAGCTCCCAGAGGCATTTGACCAGCCACTGTAGGGAAAAGGATGTTGGAGCAGGAGGACCTTTGGTCTGATCCAGCAGGGCTCTGCATGCATTCCTATGTCTCGTCGCAGAAGTGCATGACGAAGACTTGGTTTCTTTAAAAAGAGCAGACATGAAAGGAACATTCCTCACTTAGGAGTGTTAATATACAAATGGCTAAAAGACTCCACCTGTTCTACTGAGGATTTTTCTGTCCAAATTAATTAATATCATGGTGTTTCTTTTAAAGGGAAGGGGGAAAAAGTATCTCACTTGTACGAGAGACTCGTAGAGGTACAAATGCTTAAATGCTGGATCGTGCTTGTCGGAATCTGCAAAGGAACATCCCCCTCTATTTTCTCTAACAAACGGTCTGTGTAAAACACCCCATGACAATATCTCCTATGGAGGCATTTTCAGCAGACAACAAAGGCTGGAGCACTGGAAAGAAATGTTTTCTTCTTTTGTAGGGTGGTAATGATGTGATCAAACAAGGACATAATGGCAGCTTGGCTTATTATCGTGGTCCCTGGACAAAACACCAGCCAGTTTGAAATAGGTGCTCCTGTAGGCATGAAAGGAAGCCATCAGATTGAGACAGCGTGCGTAAATGTGTATTTCCATGCTTGGGTGTTTGAACGGCTTCCAGAATTTGGTTATGGGGGAGATGGTAGTAGTGAACTGAGACTCTGCCATCTATAGGCTTGAAATCCTACACGCATGTTTCTCTAGGGAGACAAATGAGATGCTGCCACACATTGGCCCTTTCAAAACTGGGCTTCTATTAATACTGCTGAAGCGTGGCTCTTCCACGCTGAGCTTGAACCAGAATTGAAAGCGTGCTTCCAGCCTCAGCTGCTGTGCCAGCTCCAGCCTTTACTTGGGAAAACAGTCGTACCTCGGAAGTGGAACGGAATCCGTTCCGGAAGTCCGTTCAACTTCCAAAACGTTCAGAAACCAAGGCGCAGCTTCCGATTGGCTGCAGGAAGCTCTTACAGCCAATCAGAACCTGCGGAACCCGCGTCGGATGTTCGGGTTCCAAAGAACGTTTGCAAACCGGAACACTCACTTCCAGGTTTGTGGCATTCAGGAGCCAAAACATTCGTCTCGCAAGGCATTCGACTTCTGAGGTACTACTGTATTAATTTTGCTAGTTACCCAGCACCCTGGACTTCCAGATTAAAATACTATCATATTGTTGCACGCCACCCCTAAGGAAACAAAGGGAACAGCTCTATGCTTGATGGGAAGAAATGGGTGGGTCCCCCTTCCTCAGCTGGTCGGTGGTTATAATAATAATACAGTGGTACCTCGGTTTACGAACTTAATCCGTTCCGGAAGTCCGTTCTTAAACCAAAACCGTTCTTAAACCTAGGCGTGCTTTCCCTAATGAGGCCTCTCGCCGCCGGTGCCTTTCCACCGTTTGGATTCCGTTCTTAGACCGAGGTAAAGTTCTCAAACCAATACACTCTTTCCAGTTTTGCGGAGTTTGTAAACCAAATCGTTCTTAAACCGGACTGTTCTTAAACCGAGATACCACTGTAATAATAAATAATAATAATAATAATAATAGTAATAATAATTTATTTATACCCCACCCATCTGGCTGGGTTTCCCCAGCCACTCTGGGCGGCTTCCAACAAAATATTAAATACAATAATTCATCAAATATTCAAAGCTTCCCTAAACATAAAGACAAAGGCTGGAGTTGAGAGTTATGTGAGCCTGAAGCTGGCAGCAAAGCAGCAGGCTGGGAAGCCAGAGAATCAGAGCCATGCCTGATTTCTGCTTGAGTCCAAGGTAGCAGCTATGGGGGAAGCAAGGTCCTCCATAGCACAGAACCGCTCCCTTTGTTTCCTTAATGGCCTATTGCTTTATCAGGAAGCTAGCCAGGAATTAGAAGGTTCTCAGCATACAGCCTACTCCCCCGCCAAAAACTTAGAACACTACCTGGGGTCGTCCTCGAAAATGTCTGGAAATGTCAATTGGTGCAATGTGCATTGGTGAGGCTGCTGATGATAACCCAGTTTATTCAGCCATATTACAAAACACTGGTATTAGATCAGTGACATTGGTTCTGAATTTGTTTGCTGGTGAAATTCAAGATGCTGACCCTGACTTCCGGTCGGCGCGCCGGAGCAGATTTGCAAATCCGGGGACGGAATTTGTCTGGGGACAGATTTGCAAATCCGGGGACTGTCTCCAGAGACCAGGGACATCTGGTAACCCTAGTTCAGATGGCAAGTTAACCCTGTTTCAATGGAATATTTTAAGAAATTACCCACTACTCTTCTGGGATTCTCCCAACTGCTACGTGGCGCTGAATAGTGCTTTATAAACTGCTCTGGGGACCTAACAGGAATGAAAGCATAATATGTAAGTAATTAGGAAAATGAATATAGTTGGAATTTCAAAGAATTAAAAAATGGGCAGGGGCGGAACAGGCTGGGGACAGGCAGATAAGTAGAATCAACATTGTCAAGATAAAAACAGCAGTAAAGATACCTACTTGTTTTGATATCTTCAGGTTATTTCAGGTCACCCTGCTACCATTTCCTTCTGTTTTCCTTTAGCTAGACTCTTTTTTTGAGCCTGTGAACCAGGTGACTGTGAAGTACATTTCACTGCATTTGGCCCTAACAGCGCCTTAATAATATTCATGTCTCTCGCTGTCTCTTTCTTCTTAAAGTGTGACTCTTCCATCCCCACCATCATTCACATTTTCTACACTTGTGTCCGTCTTTTAGCTAAGAAAATAGAAAGAAGCAAGCACTTGTTTGACAGGCAAATACAAACAATGATGCAGAACACTGCGAGGATTTATTTATTTTTTTGTAAGCCTCAAGAGTTCTCCAAAGGTTTTGTGCTATTTTGGCTCTTACAGAAGTTGAGCAATTCCCTACGGATTTCTTAAAGGAAGTTCACCTTCTTCAGGATGTGGAAATGCCTATACAAAAGAAAACACTGATTATGGTTTGTGAGTATCTCTGACTATTCACACAAGTCCTGATCCAGGAAAAAAGCACATTTGGTAGCAAGGCAGCCATGGGAAGGGCCACAGCTCAGTGGCAGAGGTCACAGGTTTCATCTCTGGTATCTCCAGGTAGGATGGGGGAGGGGGAACCCTGCCTGAAAAACCTGGAGAGCTGCTGCCAGTCAGTGTGGACAATACTGAGCTACATGGACCAATGTAGATGGACAGCTGAAACGGCGAGGCTTTATCAGTATCAGTTGTTTGTTAAGGGAGGCAGAGAGTCCGGGTTCATTCCTGTTCCCTGTACCACACAACACAGAGCCCCAGATGCTCTCACCATATGAGTAATCTACGCAGCATATATGGTAGCACTGAGAAAAAGGGGTAAACAAAACATACTTGTACAGTATGACTCAAAAGGCAAAAATGAATTAACTGGATACAGCATATCTGACATCTGCTATTCACACTGCAAGAGATCCCTGCTACTCCAATTGGCAAACCAGGGACTAGCAAGGGGAGTCTAAACAATGCAGCCCAGAAGGGTCATTGCAAAGGCTCACCTTAGATGCAGAGAAAGAGAAATCTGTTTTGCGCCGATATTATTCCAAGCTGTTTCTGCAGTTGGCTAGGTTTGTAGAATTCTCAGGTTTTTCAAGCTCTTGAGAGAGGAGTCTTTGGACTCCCAAACAGGTCGAGTAAAAAATTTCTTGAACTAGTGAGCCCCTGAATAACCCCTCCCTCCTTTTTGCCTGCTTGGCCCATTTTTGGAGCTCTTTTCTCCACCCTTTGTGCATCACTCAAGAAAAGAGAGAATTACACAAAAACTGAAGCCATACACACTTGTTATTTACATGTAGAACATACCTGAATGCAGACTGGAGAGGAGCCACTCTTTTCACCCTGTCCCAACAATGGATCTTCCTTTCATAGCAACTGCATGTGGTTGTCTGCATACAAAAGCCAAGTCAAGCCAAGCCAAGGTGCTTGCTCCTCCTCACATGTAGGGGATGCTGCCCAATTAGAGCAATTGGTTGCGTGAGTGTGCCAATGGCACACAACCCCCGCGTGCAAGGAGGGGCTGGTACTTTAGCCATTGTATTTGGAAAAGAAAACCCAGACAATGGGGCCGGGGCTAAAAGTGCAGCCCTGCTACAGCCTGCCCTTTGTGCAATAAAGGAGTGCAGAGGGTTTATTCACTGTCTCAGCCCAACACTGTAACAACAACAACAACAATTTATACCCCACCCATCTGGCTAAGTTTCCTCAGCCACTCTGAGCGGCTTCCAACAGAATGATAATAATAACAATAAAAAGCCAATAAAACATCAGACATAAAAAACTTCCCTAAACAGGGGAAGCTTACCTGACACCAATACCGATTGCTGTTACTGTCTTATTTATTAATTTATATACCACTTAATGCCAGAATAAGCTTCCAAGCGGTTTGCAAGTATAAAAACCAATTGTGCAGGCATTAAAATATAAAAACCCAGAATTGAAATGCATGATAAAAATCCAATCAAAATATAAAAATTACAGCTAGGATAGCTCAGCTGGTAGAACATGGGGTTCTTAATCTCAGGGTTGTGGGTTCAAGTCCCACTTTTGGCAAAAGATGCCTGCATTGCATGAAATTGGGACGATGACTTGTGGTCCATTCCAGCTCTATGTCTATGATTCTATATAAATCACCATAGTTAAAATAGACAATAACACAATTTCATCAAAACAACTCAGAAGACTGAAGAGATGAAGTGAATGCTAAAGCAAACAGGTGTACAGTATCTTTAAAAGCCAGTAGAATGACAACACTGTTTTATTTCAGAGAGAGTGTATTTCACAGCACTGGTGCCACCAGAGAAAAAGCCCAGCTCTGCATCACGAGCGGATAATCCTTAGGGTGTGGCAAGATTCACTTGGTTTACATCAGGCACTTGAAGACATGTAGGGAAATGTAATCAGACCCAGTTGCTATTGCTGCTGCGGCCAGTTAAGTCAATGGGCAGGGGAACTGGTTGGCAGAATGGCCAAATAGGTATCGGCATCAGCACCAGTGGGACCCTCCCAGGACACCTGGATCTCAGCAGTTGGTCAAGGGAGCTACAGCACCCAACAAACTACAGGAGAAGCTGCTGTCTGGACAAGCCTTTGCAGCAATGACAGCTATTTTCTGCTTTGAATGTTTATGACCCAGGAAGAAACGAGGGCTTGGCTTGCATTTGTTCCCCAAACAGAAGAACTTTTCATTCCGAGTTCTGCAAAGGCTCTTGATAATTACCCCGATTATGCCTGCCACTAAACAGCAAGTGCCATTTATAAATACTCCGAACAATTCTGAGTGCCAGCATGCTTATTACTACCTCTGTTTGTTTTCATTAACTAAAGATTTAACTGCCTTGGTAACCAGCAATTCTGGCTATATTTGTAGTCTGACTGAGGTCAGGACAACATGTGAATGTTTCTTTTCAGGGCTGAAAGTCTGTGATTTGTGTCAAGGTATTAATTCATTATTATGCCTCGTCTGTTGCCGTTTTGCAAAAAAACCAACAACAACCAGCCAGTAGGTGCCTTTTGAAAAAAAAAAAAGGAGAGAGAGACAAGGAAGAATAGAAAATTTAATACACAACTATGATTGAGCTAAATTAAGAGGAGGAGGGGAAGGAAAATTTAAAAAGGAAAAGATGCTGGGCAGAGTAATCCTAACTTGGGGATGATCAGAGTAGCAGAGAAGGGTGGTGTTTTCCCCCCTCGCTTCTCCAACGAAGCATAGCAGAGGCATGGTCTGGGTCAGCCTAGGATACAGCAGATCCTGCGACAGACTTGCTCCTCCACTCCACACCATTTTGCTACTGCCAGCAGAAACACCACCACCACCAGCTCCCATGGCACCCACACCTTCAGTGGGCACAGCAGGTGCTTCTGTGGAGCTGGATGAGCTTGGGGTGGGGGTACTGTGGGGGGGGGGAGAAACATCTTTGCCAAATTCAAACCCGCCCACCCTGCCATCCTGGAGCAGGAGTTAGGAGAGCTCCCTAAGTGGAACAGACATATCAAAAAAATTAATCCTATATACCAATAGCAAACTCAAGATTTTGAGTATGGAGTCAACATGGGCCATCCATGCACACACACTAAGACTTGCAGAAACACAATGATCTTTAGAAATAAATTCTATGTGGGATTTCCTCCTCCCCATCCCTGCTAATTGAAAACTGGGTGGGATCAGTAGCCATGAAACGCTGACTACTGGGTGGGTGAGCATGGGGAGAGGAGGAATGGAATATCCTGGGAAAGGGTACCTGGCTGACATTCCGAACAGGAGCAGTCCACGCTGCAACATTTTTGTTGTTGCAGATCTCAGTGCATTGCTTTAAGAAAGCAAGCTTGAATGATTGATTGAGTAGGTAGAAAACATTTCCATTTCTCATTCGGGCTTTAAAAAAGAGCCCCACAAGTTTCATTCTTTTATTACAGTGATTGAATACAATGGTTCACAGCTGTGTCTGTAACTATGCAACTGTAACGATACTTCTTGAAAATGTGATAAAAACATTAATGGGTAAAAAAGAAAACCACATCAATACTTAAAAAAGAAAGAAAGAAGAGATGCTCAAGCCACAGAGAAAACATAAAATTACAATGCATGTAAAAGCCTTGGGGAACAAAAATATATTTACCACTTGATATGCAACAAAAAGGGGTCAGTCTAACTTCCTTGTTGCGCAGTTGGGGTGCTCCTGCTGATAAGGCTCTGCCCCAGGTCCCTACCGATTACAGGACACAGAACAGAGCCCCCAGTGACAAACATGATTGAAAGACAGGCAAGTTCATGTAGGAGGAGCCAAATCTATATAGCACTCAGCTTCTTCTGGTGGTTCAGCTGCTGAACACAGTTGTATCTGAAGTGCCATCTATTTTAGTTGGATGACATGGAAAATACAGCTGACCACATTTTGCCCAGCAGTAGTGATGGTGGGGATAAAGTTTTAACTTATTGATTTGTGCCTGTTGCATAGAAATGTGCTTAACGGGCTTCATTATAAAACCATGGGTGTCAACCCAAGTTCCTTTGAGCAGATCTTTTTCTGAGTTGGCCCAGCTCAAGATAAATGTTAACAGTAAGCCTTAACCTTCAAATAGTGGGAACTTAAATTTCAAAATGTCATTAATAACTGTTAATGCGTGCACCCACATCTGAGCTCAGCAGGTAGGGCTCTCTTGGGCTGACTTCCAAGCTGGCTGTTTTTAGAAACCATCAATTGTTTTGTCTCAGTTTAAGCTGCTTCCTAATCTTCATAGCAGGAATCCAAGATCAAATATGGCCTTCCAGGGACACCATGTATCACTCCTAATCTTTCCAGAAGAAATGAAAAAAAGAGGTAAATGGTGGGTGAAAGGGGCAAATGTACATACGTTCAAGCCATGCATGAGTAAGGTCAGACTAGGGATGTGGCCAATTTCAGTTCTCTTGTTGAAGGAGACTCCAGTAGAGTCTCAAAATAAATGAGAAACCACCAGCTCAGCATGGGTCAATAGCTCTGCTTGAGTCATGGACTGCTTTGCTTTGGGCATGCTGAGGAATTAGCCCTGATCATGATGAAAACTAATTTGTTCAGGGGAGTGTAAACAGCTCATTCTCTCATGGGCAATTTGGGAGGCGCTAAACTGTCAAGACTTTGGTACACCAAACATTGACTGCTCCAAGAAGATAATGAAATCAAGCAAATGGCCTGATGCTTGGGGTAAGCTAAGGCAATGTATTTGCTTCTTAGCAAGCAGATCCATTGAGCAGGTCACGTGAAACACAGAACGGTTCAAGGACTACACAAACAGTAAACTGAAACATCAGCAATGTCTTTAAGCAGAACACTCTCCACTCCTGAAGCTCAACGTATTTATCTACACACACACATATACATCCCACATTTTTCTCCAATAGGTTTAGTGGCTTCCATAGTTCTCTCTTTCCTCTTTTGATCCTTACAACAACCCTCTGAGGTAGGTTAGGTTGCGAGGTAGTGATGAGCCCAAAATCACCCAGTGAGCTTCATGGCTGAGTGGGGATTTGAACTCTGGTCTCCCAGGTCCTAGTCTGACACTCCTACACCACACTTGCTTTCACTTTCCCTTATTTTAAATACTTTCGAATACATCTCTTGGTTTTTCTCCATAATTTCATACATTTGTTGCACGTGGATGACAATAATTTGGTTTTTAACCCATTTCTGGATATTTTTTTCTTCCTCTCAAGAGTGGCCTGATTCAATTTGCAAGCCCAAGGAATCTTGTCATCAGTTAAAACTTTGCAGTGTGTTCAGCTTATAAACTGAACTGATTTCTCAATAATGATGTTATCCACAACAGAGCCTAACTCTGTCAGATAACAAAGGCGCCAAGTCTGGACGCACATGCAAATTAAATTTACAGCTACAGCAAAATGCACCCAATGTGTTTGCTGTCATGCTGGCATTATTAAATCTCTACCCATGTGTTTTGCCAAGATTTGCAATACAATAAATCTGCCACATGGTATGCAGAGATGATATGAAGAGCTCCTGGGAGCCGTGGGGATGGTTGTCAGACAAAACTCAAAAGAAAGAGCATGATTTGCAGTGCTACAGGAAGTGGGAGAAAATTAATTTCCTGGGCCATCATTTATCTTTTGTGAAAACAGCCCCCCTTCTTGCCCAGCAAAAGGGTATGGGAAGTGCTCGCACTATTTTGAATGTCTGCATGTGGATTTGGGCTTGATGTAACATTATTACCAACAACTGAGCATTTTGTTTATCTAGTCAGTGGCATTGCTAAGACCGGAAATCAAACACCAGTGATCCAGGCTGCCACCTTCCGTTCTCTAGCGTCTTTCTGGACATGGCCCAAAGCAGGGTGGTCCAACTTTTCATACAAAGTGGGCTGCTAGTGTGGAACCCACTGCCTTGTGGTGTGCAGGCGCCTGTGAGTGGGAGTGGGAGTGAAGCCTAAATTTATCACAAACACACCAGCCCTTGCACTGCCATCCCAAAGCTGGGTAAGTGAGGTGCTGGGCTTTGGGAAGGAGGTGTGAGGGCACTGGCAGTGTCCTAGAGCTGTCCCACCTCCTTCTCAAAAGGTGGGCAAGAGTTTACTAGGTTTGGGGAAAGTGGGACTCTGGAAAGCTTCTGCCAGTCAGGGTTGACAATAGTGGATGAGACTGATAGCCTTACCTGGTATACGGCAGATTCCTCCAAGGAATCACTGTCAGGCCTAGTGGTCATTCCACCCACTCCCATGATCATGGGTGGAACATAGACTGTAAGAAAAGATTGCAAGCCTTTTGCACCGTTGTGTTTCAGTTGCAGTGCCAGCAGCACTGGCTCTAGGATATATACTTCACAACCCAACAATGTGTTTTACATTAAGGTATCAAGTAACAAAATCACTAGCAGTGAATTTCCACAAAACTCAACTTGCGATTTGGAGGTGTAAGCAATAGAGAGAATCTGGTGCCAGTCCACCGTGCCACCTGCTGGCAGGGCACTGCCATTCCAGAGTAGGCTGCCATACCTGAGGAGCAGAACATGTACATTTCTAATTCAGCCACTGCCCTAGATAAGCTGAAGCAGGTGGTGTCCCTGTCCTCCTTGCAGCGGGATCAAGTGTTATTGGGACCATCTATCATGTTACATGTTGGTGCCACTAGAATTTATTGTAGACATCACGCAATTCAATAGGCACTTCCTACTCAGAGACTTCCACTTGCCTCAAAGGACCAGGCTACATGTTACACAGGAGATTTGTGTCTGGGTATCCCAACCTCTTTTCCACTGGAGTGCACCCACAGTGGGGTAGTGCTGGTTTCTTTGGAACAGTGGTGTGGAAAGGTGTTTAATTTTTTCCTTCTGCTTCTGCTGTTTTTCCAGACCAGAGCACCCCTCCAGTTGCTGTTTGCTCAGAAAAGCAGGCAAGGGATTTTGAAGAGGAGAACCCTGAAGGAGATGAGCAAAGGGCTAACTGCCCCTGACTTGCTGTTGCTAACACATACACCCCACAAGAAACCCAGGCAGGCTTCCATTGCTGCATTTTAGTAGGGAGGGGGGAGGAAGGGGGGGAGGAAGAAAGGAAGAAAGGAAAGGAAGAAAGGAAAGGAAGAAAGGAAGAAAAGGTGATCCAGTCATTGATCTCCTGCATAATGTGTAGTTTGGCCCTAATTTTAGCTAGCAAGTACAATGAGAGAGTTAACAGCCCTGATGATTGTCCTCCAGAGAACAGCATACTGCGGTAGGCAGGATGATTACTATCCTGCACGGAGGCAGGTTTGGTTTCCGAAATTACACCTTTCATGTTTAATCACTGTCATAAGTATACACTTGAGAGCCCCGCACAGAAGAACAGTAAAAGTAGTCTTTAAAAAACTCTGACATTCAAAAGCCAGGAAGCTGACCAATGTGGCTGTGCCACCATTTAAGCAGCCCATTGTTTTCAGAGGAGCACTGAAACCAACAGTTGTTACTGCATTGCACCAGGCCTACATTAGAAGGAAGCTATGAGAAGTCTTTAATTTAGAGCTCAGATGGTTTGCAAAGTGCAACACAAGGGACTCTGCACCGTGCCCTAGTATTCTGGATTAATCAATCTGAGAAAACAATAATCTATTTTTTATTTATTCATACCTTCAAAGCATTTATCTGCCCCTTTTCAGGCAGAAAAAACTCCCAGGGCGGCTAATAGATCAACAGAAATAACACAGTCCCTGCCTCCAAGCTTACAATTTTAAAAAGGCAAGACACAAAAGGAAAAAGGAAGAAGAAAACCAATAAATTCAGGCAGCAAAATCTTTACACGGATTGCTCAGTTCAGAAAACAGGCCTGAGAAATAGTTTGGCGACCCAATCTTCCTGAAATAGGCTTATTTGGATTCTTGTCCTTCCCATTGCAGAAGGCAGAGTCATGGGACCCAGGTGGTGACATCACACCCAGGAGCAAATTGTCTTTAACAATTATTAGAACATGCTTTTCACTCGGATGTGTATATAGAAGAGGGTAGAAAATGCACACACCATCTGTGTTACACATTACTCAGTATGATCCCTTATGAAGCCAGGCTGGATGGCATGGTCTCAGTCTCCTAAACTTGGTTGTTGGGAATGTACTGTGAGATCCTGTGTTCCTTCCTGCTGCCTGAGTTCCATGAGGTTCTTTCCAAAGAGTACTTTGCCCATGGTGGTAATATTACTTTTACACTGCACTAATTATATTTCTTCTGTTAACCATAATTTGAAACCACGTTTATAACCGGGTTTGTAAAGTTTGAATAATAATTTAACATAAATTACCTGGGAAGGTGGTAGATTCTCCTTCACTGGAGGTTTTTAAACAAGAGGTTAGATGACCATCCGTCGGGGATTCTTCAGCTGTGATTCCTGCATTGCAGAGGGGTTAGACTAGATGATCCCTTCCAACCCTACAGTTCTTTGAATTGGGAAGAGAGTGGTCAATGGTGCTTCTTCGCATCTACCCAACGGCAAAGCTGCTATAGTTGAGTTGCTCTGCCAACTGCTGGCTTCAACAACTTGTATCTTAAGATATACTGGATGAGATCCAATGTAGAGGAAGTCTGCTTCTTTCCTCTCTTGCACATCCATGAAGTCTACACTACAGGGCTCAGGGAATCCCCTGGAACAAATGGGTAGGGGTTGCAAAGGGTTGGAGAAGAGAAACTAGAAGTTCCATTGTCACCCAGTTTTACACCATTTACTGTAACTCAAAGACGTTAGGTTTCTGTTCCAAATGTGTCTTTGTTTTCTATCTAGTTTATTGCCCTTATGTTCTTGCTCTTCAACACGATACAATGAGGATTTGTCTGGAGATGGGCCAGAATGGATTGTTCTTTCCATACTTTTGTGTACAGTAACATTCCTTTAACTTTCTCTTTTGCATACATATATTTGTACAAATTGCTGACACACAGGAGGACACGAGGCAGTGCCTTCCGGGGGGCACAATAACTTGACGGTACTTGATCAAATTTAATTTTCCTACCTTTTGAGCAGATTGAACTCCAAGGAGGTAGGTGGGAACTGCTTTTTTTTTTTTTTAAGGGAGAGGATGTAGGCTAATTGTCACTTTTGCAAGAAAAACTCAAGGGCAAACACAAAGAGTCTGCATGTTAGTTCTTTCTTTAATAAAGTACGTCAGACATTCTTCTAGAGGAAAGATACAAATTTCCACAGCTAAAAATGAACATCCAGTCACTATATGGTCATAACCATTCTGCAGTAATGTGGACATTACATGCAACAGACTTGAAAGAGCCATGTGGCGAAGATGTGATAAGAATCAGACGAGACTCTAAGAGGCTGAAAAAAATTTTTTAGAGTTCCACGTATTAGTACTAAGCAGCCATTTATACTGCATATTATTTTCTATTAGATTACTGATACCCATGAACAAGATGAGTAGGTTAATTTTAGAAGACATAATAAACTGGTACTTTAAAGTGGAAAGTACCATCTAGGAATCCAAATGTAAGGCAATATTGGATTATTATGACCTAATATTATGGTAGTCATTCTGGATCGACATGCATACAAAGCCAAGCACTTCCAGAATTATCAAAAAAGCAAATTCCAGTATAGCATTGAGATAGACTGTGTCATAGGGTTATCAATTTTGACTCCTCTAATGGAGTTACTTAGGTTTCATTGCTGTCCTTCCGTAAAGCACTGTTTATTTTCTGAAACCAGAGATAATTACAGGCATTGAGGAAGTAAAGTTACACTAACTATAGCAAACATGTTTTTTTTAAAAAAAAATTCCCAGCAAGATAATAGCAAAAAATAAAATAAATTGCATTGTTTCATGGCACTAAGAGAGCTCTGACAAGAAAAATAATATGATCCCTGAATTATCTGTAGACAGCAAGGGTCAGTCATAACAAAATTACAAAACCCTCCATGAACTCCCCCACCCCCACATGATGAAAGATGATATACCATACTCTAGTTTCTCTCTTACTTGGTTTCCCACTTTTAAATAGCAGTTTGCTCCAAATGGCACTTTCCCCTGTTTTATAACAGAAACAAATCTAAACAGAAAGGTTAGTCACATTTAAAGGATCAAAATTAATCACCAGCTATGTAATCCTTTTTTGTCATCCTTACAAATTCAAAGGAAATTATATTTTTAAAAAGCCTGCACAGGCCATAAAGGCTGAATCCTGAGGTGGTTTACTGTGTAAGTTTAAATGAGAAGGAGTGCTAGATTTAAGCTGGCACAGAAACTTTGCATAACCACAGTATGTTTTAGGTCTTGCATGCAGAAGAACAGCAATGTGACCTCACAAACTGTATTTGTTATTAAGCTCTTTACACAACCTCTCAGTATTACTCCCACTTTTACAAGGCACAAGGGCATCATCTTGTGAAGAATTACTTGACAGTGTCTGAATATGTAAATGGAACCTGCCACTGTTCAATAGCTATTACCTGTTAATTTGGATCATCTGCCCAGAACATTCATGGATACAAAACTAGGGGAAAGTACCACTGTATTGCTAGCTCAACTGACTTCTGGGAGAGCAAACTCACCCAACAATCTTATTCCATTCACTTCAGGGCAAAATATGATCTAATAATTTCCCACCGCTCGCATCTCCCAACCCAACAATCCCCTGTACAAAATGACAGGGGCAATATTCTCAGGAGAGCTATCCGTTATGTAACACTTATGCTTTGGGGTCAGGTTGCAATTTGGTTTAGCATGACTCATGCTGCAGACGGAGGGGTAGAAGTATTCTTAATGTAAGTTATAACTGCAATTAATCACCATTGACATCTTCATGCCCTATCACTTACCATGCAACTGCATTACATGACGGTGGTTATACTCTGTGTGTGTGTCTGGAAAAGAAAACTAAAGCATACAAGCAAAGTGTCTTACTTTGAGATAAATCTCTGAAAATATCTTTCACCAGCATCTTTCTACAGAACAGGCTTTTTGGGAGGGGGGGAAATACACTGCATTAATATTAGCAACTTTTGTTTGTTTGTTACCTCCAAGGGTCCTAGAGATAATTATATATAATGAAGCACAACACCCTTCGTAAAAACTCCTTCCCTAATGGGTTACACATTTCACGGCTAAGAGGTTTCATTTCCAAATGCAGTTAAAGAGAGAGAGACCAGATTAGTGGGCTAATTAGGTGTTTTTGGAGGCTGACATCATTGAACCATTGCCTCTCTCTTGATGAGAGCTGGAGAAACCCTGTCAGGCATATTTGCATACAGAAATGCATGGGTGGGCATATCTGGACACCCAAGCACCCACCCATCCCTTGAGTTTCATCGTATTCAACCTGCAAGTCAGAAGCTTTCTGAATTTCAGTCTGTTCAACACCAATGTATTGCTAAGGTGAAAGATCCCCAACAGGTTAGACACTTGGGGCTATTAATCTCAATAAACCCAAATTCTCCCCCTGGCTTAGTGACATTAGTCAGTGTAATCTAGAGCAATGCTGCATATACTGTTAGTACTGGCTGCCTGGGAAAGGAAGAAGCCTTTTGAGAACAGACTATGTCTCTGGGCTTATGCATACTTCCTATTGTCCTGCTGCTTTTTCCTGGGGAAAACCACTCTTTAGTGGTCAACTGGAGAAAACAGCAATTGGGTTTTCCATTGATTGCTGTTTGTTCTGATTTAGAGCTAAAGGGTGGGTTTTCCCTGGGAAAGGAGCAGGTCCATAGTAAAATCGCCCAGACCTGTGCTTCCCTGATTTTTAGCTCTTCTCTTCAGTTACCATCTGGTTATACTCAAATTGGCCATGCTGGGTGTGAGATTCAGAGGAAGAGCTACTTTGAGAACTTACACTCTTAAAAGCTAGAAAGGAACATAGCCACTACTCCATCAGCATTATTTACTATGCACTACTTATGGACACTGACATATCAGTTGATCCCAAGGCCAGAATCAGCCTTGGGAAATATTTTAGCCTACTCTTAAGATTGTGAGAGAAATTTGCGCTAGAGTGAAACATGACATCCTTGGTATAAAAAAGCAGGAGAAATCTTGTTGCCATTTGTGGGAACCATGTGGTGATGTATACATAATCATGTGCACTCATATTAAATTAAATTTAAAAAATGAGTACTAGGGAACTGTTTCTACATGGCTAAGGAACACTGCTGCATTATGACTCTACAATGAGCCTTGGTCCTGGGCCTGAGGGGATTGTGGATGTCCTGAAATAGCTATAAAAATATGTTCCAGGCTATAATATACAACAATACAATTTATTCACTGGGAGACAAGTTTATATCTAGTGGAGACTAAAGTCTAAATGTTTCAAAGCAACTAATGTGCACCTAATTTGTATTACTTTACGAGGAAATTTTTGCATGATAGGAACAGCAGTTAGTGGTTTCTGCTGTATGTTAATTCAACATGTTATTTTTCTTTCAGGAAATGGTTCAGGAGGCCAGCCAATTGTCTTAGTGCCTGAGATGCAATTCTGAAACCTTTACTTTTCAGATTTTCTAGCTGCCATGTTTTGAGGAAGAGTACTCCCGCTCTCTCCTGAGACCAAATCAATCTGCCAGGATCCAAGCTGATGCTCATTTGCTTTCCCCACATTTGGAAAAGATGCTCACCTGTCTACCCACAATATTATATACTTCATGTTATTCTACATGATGAGTGACTATGAGCTACTACTTCAATATTCCAAGAAGTTGCTAACAAAGTAAACCTACGAGTACCTTTAGTATACATTAGATCTTGAGATTCACATGTGCATGTTTTAAAGGCAATCATTACATAATTGTTGTCTTGATTTCCTTGCTGAAAAAGGACTGCCTTTACCACATCTGTGCTCTGGTTTTATGAGTTTCCCAGTCCCATTAAGTGTCAGATGCACATGCCAATGTGCCACAGCTGACCTCACATGCTGACTTAAATTTCCAAGGGGCTAACAATGGTGAAATCAGAATCCTTGCTGTTGCTGCTGCTGTCGTCATCAGGGCTGGAACTGAGGTTACTAGAAGAGGCAGATATGGACCCCATCAATGGATCAGAAAAGGCTAAAGAAGAGTGACATGGGACCTCACTCTTGGTGGTCACATCCTTGCAGGTTGGCACAGTCTGCACATGCTCCGGAGCAGGACAAACATTCCCTCCCTCCTCTTTGGAAAGTAGAATATAGTCATCCGTGTGCCTGTTGGCAGAGTTTCCACTCGAATCGCCCACAGCCTATGAAACAAAAGAATTTTGAACAGGCAAGCATGTCAGAAAATCCATTTTTAAATACTATGCCTATTGCATCCATCATCACAGCTAGCACATACCTTTACAGGCGTGGCTGCCGTTGCCTCCACCATCGTTCCCGTGTAAAGGTACACACCAGTAAAGGCACATATAAAGGGGGTCCTAGTTGGGAACTCTTTAAGCAGGGTCTCTCCTACAGATTATAAAGGATGAGTGGGTTTATAGGGTCAAGGTGTCCCCTATCATACGCATGCACAGGACTGAAGCCATTCAGAGCATATGCAATTCTCCCTCCCGCCAAAGTTGTGCTGTCGGTTTCCTGACACATTAGCAACCGCACATTCTTTACAATGATCTTGTACATTTCAATTATCTCTGTGCAGAAAAAATGTCACATGAGAAGCGGCTCTTGGTGACTCGCAAAGTGCAAACCATTAATAAGTCTTGACTCTTAACTACAGCATTGCAAAAAATATATCTTAAAATAACTCCGTTACACATTTTAAAACGAAATCTCTAAATTTATATGTAATTAGTTTCTCAAGCCATATATAGATATATCTCCCTGCAGCATCCTTTGCAACATGCTAGCTTTTTTTCTGACGCTGCTATTTTCAGAGGTGAAATCTCTCCCCACTCCTTCCTCTGCCAGTTTCGGTTTAGGAAAACTCATAGTGATATGAAGCATGTTTTCTCCCATCTGCTGCTGCTACTGAATAAATGGAATATGACAGAATTATACTTCCAGTAGCTTTGAAAGTTAACAACCTTACACCCAGTGCCATATGGCTTCTTGGAACATTTTTTCCTGATGAGTATCTTCTAGTAGGATGAAAGTTATTTCCATCATGCACTAAAGTAAGCAAACCCTCCTGATACTATGTTTTAAACAGGTCTACAAGCTTTATGGGTTCATGCGTGTGCCTCCCTTTAGCTATTCATTGGAGGGGGGGAGGATAATGTCATGTGTAAGAATCATAAAATGAATTTCTGCTATCTTTTGTTGATTGAATGATTGCATTTCTATCCTACTTTTTCCTCCAAGGAGCTCAAGCTGGCATACATGGTTCTCCCCCTCCACATTTAATCCCCACAACAACCTTGAGAAGTATGTAAGGTCGAGAGGCAGTGACTGGCCCAAGGTCACCCAGTGAGCTTCATGGCTGAGTGGGGCTTGAACCCTGGTCACTCTAACCACCACACCAGCTCTCTGCGTTTGCAGGGCAGGTGATGAAAGACTGAAATTGGTGTGGCTGATGGGAAGTAGTAAAGTAGTGAGCAGTGAAAGAAGGGGTGTCTGGAACCAAATCATGGAACAGAGATAAATCAGCTGTCCTTCCCTTCATTTCAACAGCAGTTTTAGAATAAGCAAACTCTCCCTTTCCATTCCACCCTATAAGGCACCAGAGCCCTCTCCCTTAAAATTTGCAAATGAGAGAATGCCAGCAGGCGCAGCTTTTGTGACAACTACACTACCAAGAGAGGAAAAACAACATCCTGCTGAAACTTCCCCTACCCAACATCTATACTGATGCAACATGCAAAGAATATGCAAATCCCTCTAAATTTAAATCCAGCAAGTAAAACATTTGAGGCTGATTTCTCCCTTGCGTGTTGCCAGCCCTAATTGTAAATATTACAGTGGCTCTGAATTTTTACCGTTCCCTGGTCTCGTATAAAGAAAACATAATGCGTTGATCATATAAATAATTGGCCTTTTGTAAAATTCTCAATTAATTCACCCCTTTCCCCTGCCCTATTGTAAAGCTATCTCTCTGCAAATCACAATTGGACATACACAATTGCTTTTGTTTATTATGAGATGACAACTGGCATCTCCAATAGACTTATAGAGAAAGGTCAAGTCCCAATCTTCCTATCAAGCATTCAACTGTCCTAGCTCCAATAAAGTCTATAATGACTGAGGCAGCAGAAAAAAGAGGAAAGGCTGTTTAGCCCCCCCACTTTCTGGAACTTTCAACCTCACTAATCTTATTGGGAAAGAGTTAAGCATCTGTTTAACTCTGCCACTGAAATCTATGGGACTTAAAAATGCTGGATTATTTTTAATCTACATGTTGGATTACTGGCTATTTCAACACGGTTGCATCTGTATGGAAATTATTGTGTGCAGGTAATCATGGCAAAATAAACTTTATGCATGAATGAGCCCAAGGTTAAAAAGAAAAAGCTGAAATGTGAGCAGCCACAACCTAATTGCAATACAGTGGAGCAGAGGTTGCCTTGAAGCTGCCTCACACATACTACTACAGAGGGGTAGAAAAAGCAATACAATTAGTTATTTTGGTGCTAATACATAAAAAGCTCAATCCAAAGCATGCCTGCTCAAAGAGACTCAAAGTTTAGAACTACTGCTTTTGATAGGATAGATACTGATGCATTAAAATGTTCCAATTAATTCATGGCAATTTTTAAAAGCTTATGTTGCACTCATAAAATTCTTCCAGCCTGACCTAAAGACATCGCAATACCACACCGTGCCTCATTAAAACTGAAAGTTGGATCTGGTGTCCTTTCTGTATAGTCCATTGAACACAGCACTTATTTAACTTCTGAAAATTCATTACAAAACTTTTAATTCTTTAAATGCTTCTGATTAAGGTTAAAGCTAAGCAGAACAAAGGAACACATGAAATAGAGGTATTAATGTTTTCCTTTCCTCTCATTTTTTGAAATAAAAAACATAGTAAGCATTACATGTTACATACAGGTGAAACTCGAAAAATTAGAATATAGTGGAAAAGTCCATTTATGTAAGCAACTGTTTTCATTAGCTACTGGAGTTTAATATATGAGATAGACTCATGACATGCAAAGCGAGATATGTCAAGCCTTTGTTTGTTATAATTGTGATGATTATGGCGTACAGCTGATGAAAACCCCAAAGTTGAAATTGTTAAGTTGGGGTTCTCATCAGCTGTACGCCATAATAATCACAATTATAACAAACAAAGGCTTGACATATCTCGCTTGGCATGTCATGAGTGTATCTCGTATATTAGTTTCACCTTTTAAGTTGAATTACTGAAAGAAATGACCCTTTCCATGATATTTTAATTTTTCGAGTTTCACCTGTATATTGGAACCGATCTACATTCTTTTTGTCTAAAGTAAGATTGTTCTTTTATAAATCCCATAAGGAGAAGGAAAAAGGAAGAAAAAGAAGAGGACAAACAACTATCTAGCACCCCAGGGTTTGTTTGTTTTTTTAAAAAATCAGGATACCCAGGGCCCAATTTCAGGCAGCATTCCTACTGGGATGGGCCAAGCAAGATATATAATTTGGCCTCCCCCCCCCAATAGTAATGAGCTTGCAACACCATACTTTGGTCCTAGTGTCTGCCTGCTCTTATGGGAAGCTGCATATTCTTGGCAATGGCTGCTCACCGCCTTCCTGGGGTGGGGTGACATTTGTGGTCCCTCGTGCTCCAACCTCAATTCCCTCTGCTTGACCGTTGCACGAAATTCCCCATAGCCTGGGGATCTAGGGGCGGATTCCTGCCAAAAATACCCATTCAAACAGCCCAATCAGTGACCTTGCCAATAGGGCAGAACCTTGCTGACTGGCCAGGCAGCAACGCTTAAAAGGGCCACTTGTGCTGTGTGACCCTTGGGCGGTCGGCCCCAGGAGCGGAAAGTTCCATACTCTTGGCAATGAATAGATACAGTGATCTAGATTTGTGGGAAGTGGCATTGTGAACACCAGCTGACAAGCTCACAGAATGGAGAAACCTATGTGCAATGCTCACCATCTTACACTTGTTCCATGAAAGTACACAAAAGCAACAAAACCACCACCCTTCTCAGGGCTCTCTAGCTTCACTTTCTAGTGGAGCACATTCCACCCAAACATCTGACAGCTTGCCAGAGTCAGATCTCGTTGTCTTTACCTATTTGAACAAGCATTTGCCCAGTTGTAAAGATAGTGGCTCTATATAAATCTGCACAACAGCATGATGACCCTACCTCCATGAAATTCAAAAGGGCTAATTTAATCTATTTCAGTGAATGAGGGTTTCATACTAAGCATTGGTATTCTGTTCCAATGTTGTCTCTAAAATGTTTAGCAGTGCTTTCAGCAGACTGAAAAGCAAGTATAATTGTTTAGTAAACACCTAAACCCATTGGATATTATTTGCAAAGTAAGTAATAGAAGGGCTATCATATTTAGCTTAAATGTAAAAAAAAAAATGCAGAAACCGTCTATCCTAACATTCATAAACAGAAAATCCTATTAAGCCACACCCGCCTGAATTGCTCAAGAAAACAGCTACGCTACGGGTTTTCCAAATATTCCATCTTATCATTTTATCTGTTTTTGATTACCGTAGTTGAAACTCTTATATTTTAATTTATAGTTTTATATTATTGTGCCCTGCCCTGAGATCACTCTATGATGAAGAGTGGATTAAAAATAAATGAATGTTATTGCTGGTGCTTGGCTTGTATATGATCGTCTACTCTGAAATGGATGTATCAGCCTATGTATAAGACAGAAAAGTCTAATGCAACCGCTTGCTACATGGAAGGCAGATAGAGCTATTTCCCTTCATAACTTGAACGAGCGTTTACAAGAGAGAAAGCTACCATACAGATTTGAAGGAAAAGCCCAAACAGCTGAAAGAGGAGAGTGGTTCAAAACGGTTGACGATAGACATAGTGCAGCAATGTAGCTGGTCAAATATTATTGCATGATAGTCTAGAAGACAGAGATAGCAAGAAGAGTCAAGCAATGCCCCCAAAATGCTCATCTTCTGTTGTGAAATCCCTAGTTTCTATAGTCAGATTCTGCATCTTTTAGCATATAACAGCTTATCTTCATATATACAAGAAAACAGGGAAGCAACAGAGACAATCACTTTATCTGAAAGTCAGTAATTTCAATTAGAATAGGACATCTCAAAGATATTTACCCCAAAGGGGGAACATAATAGCCTTGCTGAATCAGACTAAAGGCCCATCGAGTCCAGCCCTTGTATCCCAAGTGGGAACCCCAGAAGCAGGATACAAAGACAATTGCTTTCTCATTTTGTGCTTGTCGGCAACAGGTTTTCAGAGGGGTGCTTTCTCTGATCCTAGAAGCAGTACAGTCGTACCTTTGAAGCTGAACACCTTGGCTCCCAAACAAATCAGCTCCCAAACAATAGAAACCTGGAAGTGAGTGTTCCAGTTTCCGAATGATTTTCGGAAGCCAAACGTGCAGTGCGGCTTCCAATTGGCTGCAGGACGCTCCTGCAGTCAATTGGAAGCCGCACTTTGGTTTTTGAACGGTTCAGAACGCATTCTGTTGGAAAACCAATATACCACTGTATACAGCCACCATGACTAGTAGCCATTAATAGTCTTATGGTCCATGAACATGTCACACCTAAAAGCCATTCATGTTGGTGGACATCAGAAAGTTTAAAAGATAAATTCAGATTCTTATCAAAAAAGGTTCAAATGGAGTTGGAAGCTACTATTGCTACTTACTTATTTTGAAAGTGACTTAATTGTTAATATTATTATTTTTAAATTCTAAGCCTGCAATCCATTGGGACTTGAATTCAATGGGGCTTGCTTGCCTTGGATTAGGCCTTTATCTTTCCTGTCTGCTTTTTTTAAGGCTTTAAAAAGTACCCCAGACCTTGCTTTTCTGAAACGCATGCACTTTACCTGCTTCCTTAGAGGCAGGGGCTCCTTTGGAACTGAAGGCTCTTCTACGGCTTCATTTGTCTCCTTGGTCTGATTGTTGGAACAGTAGTGATCATCTTCTATTGTGATTTGTTCATTCTCCTCGGCCTCCAACTGGCTCTGATTGAAACGTAAGGAACCTTTCAAAATATCCTTTATCTGTTTATCAAAGGGGAGGGAAAAGTAATTTAGTTGCATTGCAACATCTGCCAGTTAAAGCTAGGCCCTCTTCAGAATCAACCTTCTTATGCATTGATTGCCTGAATTGTTGAAGACATTTATAAAAATGACAACTGTGTTTCTGAGTAAAAGCATTAGGGTGCTACTGAATCTTCTAGCAAGAATGATGAGATAAAGGAAATGCATTTAAAAGGACACCAGTTCGCCTGGATGCCATTAAAACATTGAAACGTACCATAGTGTATCGACCTGAGCCCTTTCTGGACCCAGCCTACAATTCCACAAAGTATTGAAAAATTGCAAGAGAGAACAGACATATATTAAAACTGATCTAACTGAAAGCATCCATAGTGCATGATCTTACAACTGCAATGATATTAGAATATGAAGAACAAAGACTGGGCACCATTAAGAGGTCCCCCACCGTTCACCCCTCAGTGGTAATGTGTGTGGTAAGAAAGTGGGTTACTGTTGCATGGGGCAGGGAGGGGCCAAGTTGCCAAATTCCCTTAGAAATTTGCAAGGTTTGGAGTTCTTGGCCTCACAAGATTTCTGGGAAATTATAGTAATGCTTGAGATACTGTGGGATCTTGCAAGGTGAGGCTATGTAAACTGAAGGCAAACCAAAACTGTAACACTGAGATGAGTCAGACATTTCATCTAGCCACTCACCCTGTTGGAACATCATGGGCTTAAAAAATTCTCTTTACTGGGCACTAGAATGTAATCTTTACTGGCTGTGTATTTTTGGTCTTCTATGGAACTCCAAAGGGCACAATTGGTCAAATTAGGGTTACTGTTCTTGCTGACCTGAAGTTTTAAGGTCATTTCATTGGTTCAATTGCTTATAGTCTTACTTGTCATAACTGAGGCAGTAAAGAATGAGATTTTTAATCTCAGGGTTGTGGGTTTGAGCCCCACATTGGGCAAAAGATCTCTGCATTACAGGTGGTTGGACTCTTGTGGTCCCTTCCAACTATACAATTCTATGATTCTAACTTTGATGACAAGAGAATACAGAATCAACAGGGTTCCTGGTGTTTCACTGGGGATCCTGTTAGTAAAGGAATTCATTATTAAAATGGTTTGGCCCATCATGGATATGCCCTGGAGGACTGAACTGGGGTTGGCTAGATTCCCTCTGAAATGGCCTTGGGTAATTTGAGTTTGGTTGCCATGTTGCTTGATAAAGTTGTGGCCTATTACTCTGGCTACTGTTTCTTTAGCTCACAGCAGCAAGAAGAAACTGAAAGTCAGAACTGTCTACCAGCATTATTATTTCAGTAAGTTCCACAGACTCTTCTTTTGCTCACTATCATAATAAATGTCAACAAACTATTAAAGTTCAGCAATTATAATCCTAAATAATGCAAAGTTCAGATAAAAAGAATATAAATTATAGAAGTGCCATTCAAATTTTTTTATACATATTATACCGGTACATAGAATCTTCATTTTGACAAATGCTGTACCTGCTTCAATCCAGCCAAGGACACTAGAATTTCATCTTCCTTCTCCAAGTGTTCCTGAAGAATGACTTCTTGAATATTTCCTGCAATGCCAAAAACAATTATTTTGCAAGAAAGCAACAAGATTATGTGCCTCAAGATTACTTTCAACCCAACGGCCATGAAGATTAATGTATACTTTGAAATATACCAAAAAAAATATGGAGTCTGGATAAGAAACCTTAAAAAAAATCATTTGCAGTTACAGTTCAACTGAAACACTGGCTGATGAAGCTGGCTTGTTTTAACAAGCCATAATCAAAATTAAGCACAGTTTAGGGTTCAGGTGTAAGGCTCAACTATGGCTATATAAAAACGAGAGCAATTTTTTCTAATCTCCTCTGAGGAGGGGAGTGGGTGATACCAAGGCTTGCTTAGGCTATTTTTCATATGGCAGGAAACCAGTATTTATTGTTTCATATGAATGCTGCATTTGACTACAATTTATAGTCTATTGTGAGGTCAAGAGTGAAAGGGGCCATGTTTTCTATTTGAAGGCTGCATTGACTCTCCATCAGACTACTGATCTTCATTGTCTTATACTCCCCAATTCAAGAGGAAATATCTGGGTAACATTGCCAATTAAGAATGAATACATCCAAGTTAGGTTATTGCATTTGCAGTCAGGCTCCCTTAGCACCTGAGTTAACAGAGCAAATTAAACAGAGCAAATGACTAAAAGGCAAGTACCAAGTTTGCCCAATTAAGTCATGTAGGCAGGAAAAAAACTGAACACCTGGAATAACAACAGATGGGATATTTAAATTCAGGAAAGTAGGCAAGAATTTTATAGTTCTGCCCCAGTCTGAGTCTATGTTTGTATTGATAAGCTTGTACTGCATATATGACAAGATGCCCATCTGGAAACATTTTTGCTTTGAAATATTCTTCCTATCTGATGTTGCTGTTATTCAAATTGTAAAACTTGAAATCTCTCTCTTAAAATAAAAAAAGGTTCATGAGCTGCATCTTTTATGGAACAATGAGCACTGATACCACACAAATGAATTATGAGACTTATAAATTATTTGCAAGGCAAACAAAATCTGTTTCTGTGTCACAAATGGCTTCCTTGAGTTATGTCTCATGTTGTTTAAAAGCAGATGAAAGCCACAATTCTGCTTCAGGAAATCAGCAGTAAATATACACACTTCAGAACTTGTCTACTCTTGACAAAAGATTGCTTTGTTTCCAGACTGCTGATATATTTCAGCAATTTTTCATATATAAGTTAGGATTAAATCACAGGCACTAGCTGTAAAGATGAATGACATCAACAACTCAACAAGCAATTCGAGGGGAAAAATGTAATCTGCAGCCCACACTACTCAGCCATGAATAATGCTATGTACCTCATTCAAAACTTGAGGTTTAAATGCCAGAGGATGCAGAATTATATAAACTCTGTTATGTAACAGAGAAAGGGTGATATGTAATTGTACCCACCCCTAACGGAACAGATTTCTGTTCATGCAATAGAATTTGTTCTTCCTTCCCTCTTCCCTGCAGTGCCTCATGGTCCTGCCAAATCTGTTTTAGAGGGTTGGGGGACTCTGGAACAGATTTGTTGGGGTGAGGGGCAGGGGTGGTACAGGAACAGAGAGGAAGGAAGCAACCTGCACAAGAAGAAAGTGGAAAAGGGGCTACAGTGGAAAAAATGTAAAAGACCAAGGGCCATTACAAAGGTGCGGATAGTTAGTACTATCTGCATAAACATGATAGAGATAGTAAACCAGAGGAAGATGAGCTAGAAATCAAAAGTTTTCTCTGATAAACAAATGCAGTGTATGGAGCACCTCCAGATCAACTAAAATAACTGCAGAATTAAAATCACCCATTTTGCACATGCATTCATCTACTGTACTTTACTAGATGAATGTAAAGTATTTCTTTAGAGATATTCCAAAATTTGTAACTTATCCCAAAACAACATGTTAAGAGAATGGGTTGGATCCAGACTCTGCCTATGATATGCTTCACTTAAGGGGAAGAGACAGCTAAATATTTGTGGACGAACCTGATTTCTAGTGTTATGAGTGAGACAGAAAAACCCCTACGTTTCAATCAAAGTGTGACAGCTAGTCTTATGATTCATTAGATCTGCTCAACAGGTACCGAAGTGATGTTCTGCTGAAACATTAATAAGTAAGAAAGTTTCTCCAATATTATGCTGAAGGAATGTGTTCTCAAAGCTCTTTGCACGTAACAAAATGGACTAACTACAAAATCTGAAGCCTTTCCCCCATTTATCAGTTTTCACCGCAAGAACCAATTTATCATTCTTACACATGCTATACTTATGTTATTCAAGACACCACATTTATTTCCATAGTAACATAGAGGCAGGGTCCCAAATATATAATTATGTTGTCATTGTGTGGTGCAGCAAAAGAAGTGGATGAACATTTAATGAGAAAGCTTTTGTATAAACACACAAACAAAAATTACCGCTCTAACTCATCTTTTCCTCCTTCACATTCCAGGGAATACAATTATAATCTTGGCAGCCTCAGGATCAAACCCATGGTAACAAAAAGGTATGTCTGAGTAGAAGTACGATGATGCCATCATACAGATATGGAAATTTGAACATTTTTAACAATCCCATATCTAATTGTAGTATGTTGTATAAGAGAAAAGTCACCTGGTTAATTATCATAAAGCTAATGAACTTGAGAAGTTGCTTGAACAAGTGGTTTGTGCCACATCTGTGATTTAAAAGATATTCTGCCTCAATAACTAACAGTAGGTGTAACTTAGCCTTCATATTGACAAATCATTTCAAAATTAGTTCCAAAAGAAGTCATACAATTTATTTATTATTATTATATCCTATCTATTTTCAGTAGAACTCCGGGCATTGTACACTAGATTACCAAGGGGTTTCCGGCACAGGGACTGATCAGATCTGCTTAGCTTTAGCATTAAGGTTGCTGATACTGGTCCACCTGTAGATGGTTGTGGTACTTGCACTCACGCATCATTTTAATATTTTTCCTTCCATCCACTTTATGTGATGCAATGACATAACACAGTTGGTCAGAAAGATGAGAAGCTACATATGATTCTCCAGGCCTTGCATAACACAGTTTCTAAACTCTGCTACAGATCACCAAAATATCACCCCATACTTTCTAGTTACCTCCCCAGATATTTAGCTAAGAGCCGAAGAGCAAGCTTGCATGAAAAAGCCATTAGAAATACTCAGATATATAGTGTAAACTAGTATATTGACCCAAAGTCTAGGAGCTGATAAAAGCTCTAACACCAAATAATCAGCATATGGCTGACATAGTTTCAACTACCTTCTGGGTGCAGAACTGTCATATTTTTTAGAGTTGGAATATTTCTAAGTGCACTGGATGCTAAGACAAAAAATTACCAAATCATACTGTGTTTTCAAGCATGAATTTTTATTTTTTATTTATTAATACTCTGATCCTTTCAATGGACAGAAAATAGCTGATGCCTAGAATATGGAACTGATGTATTTATATGAGTTATGAACTTCTATGCCTGGAACATATTTCAATCTTAAATAATGTAATGATGTGTTTATATGAGTGGGGATTAATTCAGTAATAAACATCCTTCTACCTTTTATTTCCTGGTGTGGTCACTGCAATGTCAGATATGCAGGCCTGGTTTGATTGTGTGTGTGTGTGTGTGTGTGTGTGTGTGTGTGTGTGCTTTGCTATCCTTAAAATCTCAAGTGAACCTGTGCACAAGAAGTGCTCTTTCTACAAAAAGAAAAATGAAAACAAGTGAAAGTCCCTTTCTTGATGTTCAAAACAGCATGTTTTCAGTACTTCATTCTGAGCAGCAAGAAAAGGCCTTTCACTGACTGGCTGAAGAAGGAAGAAAATTTAGCTGCTTTCTGCCTGGCTGGGAATTTTCACTTTGCTCTCTAGTGAAACTGACAAGGTAGGAGAAATCTTACTAGTTTTTTTCTTTCTCTTTTCTAAAAAAAAGAAGAAAAAGATTACTATCAAAAGCATTCCTAAATAGGTCATTAGTGGTCTTCTTTCCTACATGCAGAAAGCCACCTGTAGGTTTCTTAGTCAGTTTCATGCTGCAAGTCCCTTGCACATACATACCTTCTGAAGGATAAGAGAAAACTATCATGGGCTTAGGGAGAATTTAGTGCACCTCTCTCAATGTATTAAAAACAATGAAATCTGCAAATTGAACTCAAAATCTGTTCCTTTTAAATAGATCTCAAAGGAACATTCTGAGGCTGATGTGGATAAACACCTTACTAGGTAAGAAAAGAAAGCTCACACAAATGGAAAGACATGCAAACCTGGGGCAAAAGTAAGTTGCCCATGCATCAGTTCTCAAAATTAATTATAAAAGTTCTCTATATGCAAACAGAAAACAGAATTATTGGCACAAGCAATCCACTGAAGACTTACAGAAAGGAATGGAGAAAACCCACCTCCTCGTTTCTGATGACCTTTCTATTGTGTAAAACAATCATAGCACAACAGTTATCATAGCATAAGGTTAAGTGAAGATTTATGCAGAGGTTTGGCAGACTATCTGAAGGTCAGACACACTTTGCATTTCATTTGTCTGGTCAAGAGAGGAAAGTAATATGAGCCTCAATCATGTCAACATAATCTGGCAATGTGCCCATTGCACAGTTGAATTTTCAAAGGGTTGTAAAATTGTTCTATACACAAAACTTTAGACTTAGTGATAGGTTTCCTAAATTTGGGAGACAATACCCAGAAGGTGTACACATTGTGTTTAACGGCTGCCTCTGAAGATGGTTCAGAAACCTCAGCTAGTGTAGAATTTGGCAGCCAGGTTGCTCACTGGGGCAAGACTTTGAGCATGTTACACCAATCCTGGCCCAACTGCACTGGCTGCCAATTAGTTTCTGGGCCCAATTCAAAGTGCTGGTTTTGACCAACAAAGTCTTAAACAGCTCAGGACTATGATACCTCAAGAACTGCTTCTCTCCACATGAAACTACACAGACCCTGCAATCACCATCTGAGGCCCTTCTTTGTGTGCTTCCTCCACGAGAGATCCTGAGGGTGGCAACATGAGAATGGGCCTTTTCTGCAGTGGCTCCCCATTAGTGGAAAGTTCTCCCTAGGAAGGTTTGGCTGGCTCCTTATACACCTTTAGGTGCCAGGCAAAAACATTCCTCTTTAACCAAGCCCTTGGGCTGATTAACATCTAATAGATACCCTCCTAAATCTGTGGAGGGGGGATTTTTGGTTTTGTTTTGTTCCTATTTTTATTCTGTATTTTTTATAATGTATTTTCATGTTGTGAAACACCCTGACATCTATGGATGAAAGGCAATATACAAATTTAATAAACAACAACATTAATGGAGCAGCATCTTCTTACCCAGATGTGTATTCATCATCTTTGCACAGTATTTGCACATGGCCTCCAACTCATTCAATTGCCCCTGGAGAAATGAAATCTGGGCTTCCAGTTCTTCTTCCTATAGTTAAAATTTTAATGAATTAGTTAATAATAAGTATACTGATAACATATTTTATTCATGATCTATCTAAATTACATTTCTATCAAACCCTTTCTCAAAGGATCTCAGGGTGGCATACTTGCCCCCCTCCTCCATGTATCCTGCCTACATTCTAACTTAAGCAGAAGTAGTCCAACAACTCTTAACTCATGTTCCCCTTATTCATTTAGCACAAGCCAGATCCTTATAGTTTCAACATACTTTTTCGTTACAGACTCTGCTTTCCAGAATACCACCTTGCATGTCTTCAGTCAAAACATGTACCTAGACAAATGATTTGTCTTCTTTAGGGTAGGTAAGTTCAAGGACTTTTATCAGATCTCAAGGCTGCCTATGGTCCTTTGTAGACAACAGTGATGTTCCAGCTTCTTTAACCCAACACCTCTCAAGGGCTGACACAGCACTTGGGTCAGATCCAGAGGAAGTTGGTTTCCCATTGAAATGATCATAGACCTGAAGAGTTGGAAGGGACCATGAGGGACATCTACTCCAATGATTGAGGAAAGGTAAAAGTTTAACTTAAATCCACAGGTCTTGCAGTAGAGGCAATGCAATAGCCCTGCTTAGCTAGCTCTCTCTGTGGTGCAGCCTCATATAAAAATACTCTGTGACTGTCAAAAGAGGGGGCATAATTTTGAAACTGGCTTTACCATTAGGCAGGGTGGGGCAACCTTTTTATCAGTTATGTAGTTATTTGCAGCAGAGTCCTAACCATGCCTACTCAGAAGTAAATCCTATTGAATTCAATGGGGCTTTCACCTAGGTAAGCGGGTTAGGATTATTATTATCACTACTGGGAGCATCATTTCTCTCTCTGCCAAAGTGGTCTGGGCTATGGGTCATCTCTAACGGTCTGCATTTATTTTATTCTACAAATTATAAAGGCATCACATGTTTCATGCTACCGGTAATTATGAGTGTAATCTTCTTTTCCAGATTAATCAAACAATGCAATTCTACTTTGTTACAACAGACATATGGGCAGGATTGCAAATTGTGTTATATTTGTAGTCATGAGTCAGTAGCATTAAATTAACTGCAGATTTCTTAGCTATTAACAGATGTAAGTTTACTAGAGGGCCCTACATAACTCTAATGCTTTTCAAATGCCCTCACAAAATTCTTTTGTGTGGAAATAGGGCTGAAGAGTATCTGTGGTGCTATTCAGACACACTTGCAGAGCCAGACTTTTAGAAGAGCAAAACAACAGAATTTCACACGGGTTCCTGTGGCATTCTAAATTTAGACAGGACCAAGTAAATGAAGAGTCTAAATTCGGACCCCAGTCCAGAGAAATGGCAGGTAAGATGTATGTGTAAAGGTTTGCTATGTTGGAAACTGTTTTTGAAAGTAGCTAAGTCAGTCCTTAAACCCATGTTTGGGAGAAACGCTTTCTGATACGTTAACCAATTGCTTGTAGGACCATTCTATTATGATCTCAACAGACTGGCAGTCTAAAAGCGATTCTAGATTCTAGATTAAAAGGCACTTGCTGTAGCTAAAGGTAGCTTCTAACAGTTGCACCTTATCAGATGCTGACAATCTTTTCTGGAGACCAGGGATTTGGCAACCATCGCTTGGCAAATGATTTCATAAATGTTACATTATGAAGACAAATATTTATGTCAGCCAAGCATTATGGGGAATTATTCAACTAGTGAAAACCTCTACAAAATGAAATAGTCTATGAGGTATTTGCTTAAAACAGATTCAATATTACTTAAGCAAACCTGTTAAGTTTCCATCTTAACAGACACAACAGAGCAATTGCTATATTGCCACTTAGAATTTTTAAAAAACATGGTGCTTAAAACTTTTAACTTCTTAAAGATCACCTACTCTCACAGCTAATAATTTCAGGGTTGACATGAACATGTCAGCAGTAATGCTAGTAGAAGCAAGGAATGCAACAATAGTGATGTTGAGTAAGTTGTTCCACTGTGAAAACAACTAAGAAGGAGAAAATTCAACCCATATGATTGTTCTGCTGAGGGGAAGAAAACTGTCACCAGTTCTGGGAAGTTCATTTCTAGGAAACTGCAGCAAGTACTTCCCACACATTTATACCTCTAGACCAGTGTTTCCCAACCTAATCTAGGCAACGGCACACTTGAATCAATGAAAAAATCTCGCGGCACACCGCTCCTCCCCCACCCGGCTGCGCCGGGTCTCCTGACCCAGAGTTACCTCTGGGATCAACTGTAGCGCGGCGCGCGCGAGGCTTCCGGTCAGGATTCTCGCGCGAGGCTGCTGTTGCTGCTGCTGTAGCAGCCAAGGGAGCAGCGCCGCCCTGGCTTCCGCTTCGCCGCCGGGCTCCAGCAGCGCCGCCGCCACGGTCCTGTGCAGCCCTGGGCTGCAGGTCCCTTTTTCCGCGGCACATCAGCCGGTGTCTCGCGGCACTCTAGTGTGCCACGGCACACCGGTTGGGAAACGCTGCTCTAGACCACTGTAATCTAAAGATACTCAGCAACCACTTCAATTAAACCCAAAAGTGAGCTGGATGCTTTACTTGCAAGCCAGTAATATATTCAACTAGGTCACCACTTTCACAACGTAATTTAAGATGTGTTTCTGTTCATTACAGACTATACTACTTGATGTTTGTACGAAAACCACATAGCATGTTACATACAACCAAACCTTTAGTAAACATTTTGAAAACAGGTTTACTTCCTTACACATGAGACTGTCACACATACACCCAGTGGTTTTTTTTTCTGGGGGGGGGGGTGCAGGAGTACACATACCCCTAAACATTTTTTGAATCTTTGTACTTATGTCCATTTACTGTATTTATTTTTCCCAATTTGAACTATAAAATGGTGATTTTCTTGAGTCAAAATGAAGAGTACCCCTAAACATTTTTTAAAGAAAAAAAGCACTGCATACACCTATATTTATTTAAGAGAGAGTTTCTTCTGTATGGTGGGCCCACAAGTCTGGGATTCCTTTCCATCAGACCTGCGTCAAGCTGCCATGGGGAAGGGTTTTCAAAAAGCCTTCAAGACCTCTCTTTTTCAATTGGCCTTCCAGGAGCAACCTTTTATTGGTTGGATGATATTTCTGTTGAATTCAGCTTTCTCTCTTTCTTTTAATGAGGTTTTACTGAGTAGTTTTTTAAAATGCATTTTTCCTTGTTCTTTTATGCTGTTTTATTGGGTGCACATGGCCTAAAAAAGCACCCTAAAATATTTTAAAATAAATAAATAAATACAAATGTTGTTTACTTTGTTAATGTCACATTTTAATCCAGCTAAAACACTGAACAAGTAGAACCTCTGCTTGTGCAATGGAACAACCCAAAATATGTTTCAGGGAACTTGGGGAAACCCCAGAGCAGGTTTTGGGGGTGGGGAAGGTACCTGGCGGGGGGTGGGGAGAGAAGAGGAAGTTCTATTGCACAAGTGGAAGTTATTCCTCTATATACCCATTGATTGTGGGTAATCAATGCAAGGAATGCAGTTTTTTCCATGAGCTGACTAAATTGTGCTCCCAATCACATAGAAGAGCCTCCACGAGTACATGTGGTACCCTCTTTAGACTTTTGTCCTATATGTAGATACCAGTTTTTGGAACCAGGCAGGCATGTGACATTAAGGGTGGAGTCAGGAGCCAATCCCCACCCTTCCTTTCCCCCTGCACTAGTCATACAGATGGTAATAACTGAAAGGGGCTCAGGAAATCCCCAAATCAAATTTCATCTCAGCCGTTAACAGACTAGCTGGCCTTCTGATTCCTCCAGTTCAATACTAATAGTGGCATGTTTTACCAGCTGTTGTAAAGCTCACAAGATGGATACCTGTGACATGCTTTAAACTTTTGAAGGATGTCATAAAAATGCTAAATATGATGATTATGAAACAGAAGAGAGGACATTTGCTTCACACACATTGGAAGAATGAAATGAAAACTGCAACAATCGTATTCTAATTGCACAAATCCTGTTTAAACTAGAAACCATGTTTCTTACCAACATCTTGGGAAAATAAATAGTGCTGTCATATTAATTGAATTTATTCCCCCTATAACCAGGGGGGAAAGGCACAGAGAGGTGCCTTCACAAAGCACATACAACGTACACCGTCTTGTGATTAGCATCAAGTACAGCCTATTACTATTGTAAGTGGCCAAATGGATGGCAGAATGAATTTTCCTTCTCGCGTCATTCACCCAAGGTTATTATGGCTACGAAAATATCATCTAATGTTTCCATTCTTTTGCAACAGTCTGCTTTCGGGCACTAATACATAAATGTTAGCTCATGATAATGTTCAAGTGACATTTAACGAATTGTTGTACTGGCTGCAATCTACTTTCTGAATTAAAATCTGGCAGTGATCAGCTCAGAGTTGTTGAGCTGTTGAGCTTCTGTGGGGGGAGCCAGTGATCTACCACAGACGTCCAGTGATCTACCGGTAGATCACGATCTACAGGTGATACTCAAAAAATTAGAATATCGTGGAAAAGTTCATTTATTTCAGGAATTCAACTTAAAAGGTGAAACTAACATATGAAATAGACTCATGACATGCAAAGCGAGAGATGTCAAGCCTTTATTTGTCATAATTGTGATGACTGTGGCGTACAGCTGATGAAAACCCCAAATTCACAATTTCAGAAAATTAGAATGTTGTGAAAAGGTGCAGCAGCTACTCAATCCATAACACCTGCAAAGGGTTCCTGAGCCTTTAAATGGTCTCCCAGTCTGGTTCAGTAGGAATCACAATCATGGGGAAGGCTGCTGACCTGACAACTGTGCAGAAAACCATCATTGAGACCCTCCATAAGGAGGGAAAGCCTCAAAAGGTAATTGCGGAAGAAGTTGGATGTTCCCAAAGTGCTGTATCAAAGCACATTAATGGAACGTTATGCGGAATGGGAAAATGTGGAAGAAAAAGGTGCACAAGCAGCAGGGATGACCGCAGCCTGGATTGTCAGGAAAGGACCACTCAAACGTGTTGGGGACTTTCACAAGGAGTGGACTGAGGCTGGAGTTATGCATCCAGAGCCACCACACACAGACGGATCCTGGAGATGGGCTTTAGATGTCGTATTCCTCTTGTCAAGCCGCTCCTGAACAAGAAACAACGTCAGAAGCGTCTTATCTGGGCTACAGAAAAAAAGAACTGGTCTGTTGCTCAGTGGTCTCAAGTCCTCTTTTCTGATGAGAGCAACTTTTGCATCTCATTTGGAAACCAAGGACCCAGAGTCTGGAGGAAGAATGGGGAGGCACACAATGCCAGATGCTTGAAGTCCAGTGTGAAGTTTCCACAGTCTGTGTTGATTTGGGGAGCCATGTCATCTGCTGGTGTTGGTCCACTGTGCTTTATTAAGTCCAGGGTCAACGCAGCCGTCTACCAGGAGATTTTGGAGCATTTCATGCTTCCTTCTGCAGATGAGCTTTATGGGGATGCTGACTTCATTTTCCAGTAGGACTTGGCACCCGCCCACACTGCCAAAAGTACCAAAACCTGGTTCAATGCCCATGGGATTACTGTGCTTGATTGGCCAGCAAACTCGCCTGACCTGAACCCCATAGAGAATCTATGGGGCATTGTCAAGAGAAAGATGAGAGACATGAGACCGAGCAATGCTGAAGAGCTGAAGGCCGCTACTGAAGCATCCTGGTCTTCTGTAACACCTCAGCAGTGCCACAGCCTGATAGCATCCATGCCACGCCGCATTGAGGCAGTAATTGATGCAAAAGGGGCCCAAACCAAGTACTGAGTACATATGCATGCTTCTACTTTTCAGAGGTCCAATATTGTTCTATTTGTAATGCTTGTTTTGTTGATTTCATTTAATATTCTAATTTTCTGAGATTGTGAATTTGGGGTTTTCATCAGCTGTACGCCACAGTCATCACAATTATGACAAATAAAGGCTTGACATCTCTCGCTTTGCATGTCATGAGTCTATCTCATATGTTAGTTTCACCTTTTAAGTTGAATTCCTGAAATAAATGAACTTTTCCACGATATTCTAATTTTTTGAGTATCACCTGTACCTGTTGGACATGCCTGGTCTATGCAAACAGATTAGATCCACTAATGCCAAAATATTAACATACAAACAAATCTCTCAAAACTTAGCAGGCATAGTATTTAGCAGTGTCTGTTCCTAATTTTGAGAATCATTTAGGGCAGATGCCCTGAGTGCTCTCTCCCTCCGTGAGCCCACCTCCTTGCACACATAATCACTGCTCATTCACCTGCTTGCTCCCTCCGGCTCAATCTACACTCTTGTCCAGGAGAGGTCAATGTATTGTGGATGATGCTCTTTTCATGCTCACACACAAGCCTAGAGGGGGCAGGTGACCACGTAGCAACAGCAAGGAGCAGAAGGGGGAAGGGTCTCTGGAGGTCAAAAGTGGGCCCTCTGCTGGAGTATGGGCCTTGGTAGGTGTCCAGCAATGCTAGCCCCTGGCTTTAAGTGCACCAACACATCCTGTCAAAATATGCATGTAGGCACTCGATCATATACATTCTTTATAAGTTAACTCAAAATGTATAGGTACTGGGGGGGGGAATGGAAATGTATGGTTTCACTTTAGTAGTATTCATTGCTACTATGCACCTCAGACAAATTGCACACCTGTTTAATTCTGGATGCGTCTACACATTTATTTGTTTACAGAGTCTGATTCATGACATGTTCTCTTGTCTTTCTGGATTCAATTAGTGCTACTTATCACTCCATTTGTGGGACTTTTGCATACTGGTACATATTTTTTCAGTTGAGCATTGCTTCTTTTCATCCAGCCCAGGCAATGTCTGGAAGCTTAGAATCCTATGGGCATGACATGACCATGACATGGCCAAGATGGAGCACTGCATGAACCAGTCCTGATAATGTTATCTTGAAGTCCACAGAAGTTGCAGAAGGAAAGATGAGATGAAGATATCGCCTAGCTGAAACTTGGAGTTGTTGATGCCTAAAACTTACTGAAGCTTGTTTTAAAGTTACAGCTCCAGCTTATCTTGAATAGTACTAAATATGTGGATTCTGTCCAATATTGGTTTCCGGCCTTGCTTAACCGGATAGATGAACTGTGGCTGTGAGATGGGCAGGAGGAGTATTGCCTGTTGATTCTCCTGGTCCTCTGAGTGACTTTTCATTATACTGTACTGACCATCAGAATTAACAATGACCTTCTGGGTCAGCTAGCTGGGATCAGTTACACCACCTCAAAATCATTAAGAGTCTTCACAGAATATAGTAGACTAGTTGAAGTTAGCCCGTTCAATAACGGGCGCTAGAGGAGGAGGAGGCAGGAGGAGGCAGAATAGCGGCCGCTGGGGGGTGGAGAGGGGCTCCCTCCCCCTTCTTCGTTTTCCCCGGGGGCGGCTGTAGCGGCGGCGAGGATGGGGCGGCCCTCTGCGTCCGTGCGAGGCAGCGGCGCTGGCGCAACTGACAACGCGCATGCGCCGCCGCTGCCTCGCGGACATGCCCCCCTCTCCGCCCGCTCCAATCCCTGCGTCCGTGTGGGACACGGACATGCGCAGTAGCGCAATTCCGTGACACACGGACTGGACGCAGGGACACAGCAACTTTATTATATAGGATACTTGCTCATAGCAAGTTTTGCTTATGTTTCTACATGGCTGAACTCTGGAAATACACAGAATTGCTTACCACATAACTAACCATGGGGTGCCACTTCAGAAAAACTGCAAAAAGTATTTATGAAGTACTGCAAAAAGTATTTATGAACAAGGTATTCATTAATAACAGATTTCTACTGGCCATAGGATGGCAGCACTGTCGGCAAGACTAGATGAGCTATGTTAATAAAAGAGTCACAGGAGAAAGCAAACCTCTTCAGAACCACAGCATTCACTTTTACTCAGCATCTTCAGATTTGTAGGTTATGACATTTCCACAGTAATATGATGTCATGTAGGTATGGGATTGCAATTTCACATTTTGGTTTCTTTACAGCTCTGATGACTATGTTCGGAAGTTAGGAGTAATACAGGCATAATAATTAAGTGTAGGCAAATGTTTACAAATAAAAACACTGGCACCAAAATGCTTATTAAAAAAGTACTCTTTCATTTGCTTGTGAGGAAGCACTAGATGCCTGAAACTATAGAAATGGAAACAGGCTTAATTTCATCAAGACACGGCATGATTAAAATTTAAAAACATTCTATTTATACAATCTTCATGAGTTTTCTTAGAGCTTAATTATCTTTCATAGCACATATATGCTATACAAATAAAATAATGTATCTTGACATACACATTCATCCCTTGTCTCAGCTCTTCAGAGATGTGGAAATTCTTCCTTCTCCCTTCCTCTCTACTACTGTCCTTTCTGTCAACTTCTTTCTCCTTTGTTGCGTTAAAAGCTTTGTTGCTCTCTTCAAACCAGTCTCCATTTGGACTACCATTCTGAGGTTTTGTTCCTATATTTATCTCCTCTTTATGCTCCAAGGGATGGGATGTAACAATTCTACACCAAAACTAGAATTGAATGAGTCTTAATACTGCCTTTAAAGCATGCTGTGGCCTTATGGTCCTGTTCCATGCTTTTTTCTTTTTTTAAAAAAATGTTTTGCCTTATCCTCTAAGGCCAAGGAGAAGTGGGACTAACATCCAGTTTATCTTTATTTTTGCTATGGTTACATTTGAGGAGTCTTGATGTTTCATTACTACATAAGAATGCCTTGCATTTGGTCTGAAGAGAGGTTCCATTTATTGCTCAACTCTTAGCTGTATTGGGCTGAGGGCTTGGGTTAGTTGTGTTTCCTTTCAAAGTTTAAAGATGGTGAACAAAGTACCTAATGAAGCTTTGCTGCATGCAATATATGTGTCATAAAATGTTAAAGTAAGCTTTCCTCATTTTACTTATTGTGTATTTAACAGTATTGAGAACATCTGCTTTGTCACATGATACTGTCATATGATACTGATGAAACTTGTTTGCCTGCTTTCGTGTTAACATAACCACAACTCTGTCATTTAAAGTAATGGGAAAATACAGTTATATGTCGTTCTCGTATGTCCCTGCCCCCACTATGTTTACAAGTGCTCTGATTACTTAGTTCACGTGTTTTATATGTCAATGTGAGTGTGAGCTCTAGGAAGACAAGGATTAATCATATAGAGGAAATTGTATGAACCAATCCTGTCTTACTGATTTCATTGGGTATTGAGAACATATAACTTGATTACAACGTAGCTTCTGTCACTTGAAAATGATGCAATGAACTACTCCAAAGACAATTTTGATCCTCATTTTGATACTGATAACAAAGAATCAGAAGAAAATTCTTTTACAACCAATGTTACAAGCTGAAAGAAGCATTAGACTTAAATTCTGGCTATAGTAAGGAGATTATGGATCATATCTGAGTAAAAGTAGGCAAAGCAGTTGGCTCTTAAAGAGTTGAGCAATAAAAGGTTAAACTAATTCAAAATGTATTAGTTTCTATTGGTGTATTTAAATTCTTAAAGGATGAATTTTCTATACTTTAGATACTTTCTTCAATTAAGCAAAATACTCTTGCTATTTTGGAGAGTTGTAACAGATATAGTCCAAACCATTTCCCCCCGCCTTAGCTGGTAGAACATCTAAAGGCCTCCACTGTGTGTGTATGTTTTTAAATGTGTGTTTCCTTTTATTTCTGAGGTTTTTGTTTTAATGGCTGCCTTGGAACTTATTGTAGTTTAGGGTCTTTATGTCAACACTTATGATTAAGGAATGGGAACTGGGATATATTGTGTGATGTATGGATTTGTTAGCCACCTTGAATTTATTTTTGAGAATTTGGCAGGTTATAATATTTTACAAAAACAAATAACTAAACACACATTCCAATGTCTCCAATGGGAAAGTGACGCTGTTCGCATTGATTGCCACTGATGGAAGGTGCAACCTGGCAAAAACTTATACCTTTTCAGTTGCCATGTCCTCTTTGCCTGCGCTAGAAAATGATGATACTTTCTGTGTGCTCACTTGCATCACACACAAGGGATCAATTTTGGAATGCGCATAGAGATGGTGCATTCCTACTTTTCAGTAAAGATATCAAAAGATGCATTACAAAGTTGATTCACAGTGTGATTTGTAGCACAATGGCAACAGACCAGGAGCCAAGATCTCAGCACCTTTCCTATTGTTTGATGGGGAAAGGCTGCATTGCACCTTACACTGAGGCATGAGAAACCATTACTTCCCTATTGTACTGGCACTGAAGAGATATGTGTGGAGCTATTTTGGGGGCAGTGGCAATGACTGTGGCTCAGCACTTGCTCTTGCATGAGCAGAAAAGGCTGCATTTAAGGAGAACCTGAGGAGGCGTCAGAGAGAATTGGGACACATCTTTCCTATTCCGTCTCCCCTGCCCTCACAACTTTATCAGTGCCATATAAGCTTCTCTGGCAACACAGCAGCTAAAGCAGAGAAAAGGAATGTGCTGCCTAGAAGACTGGCATAAAGTCTGAGGGAGCATTTGTCAAAGTGGTCCTCAGTGAGTCCTTGGCAACCAATTTTCTGGTGGCAGCAATGGGCGACTGTGAGCCACCATTTAACATTCCTAAATGCCCCATTGCAATGCTAAACATGGGAGACATTGTGAGAAATTTAAAACACAGTCAACTAGTGCCAGGATTGGGTGTGTGTGTGTGTGCATATCAGGTGTCAGAGCCAGTAGGCTTTGCAAGTGTTCTGGGACCTCATCAGCTGAAGCCTGTCAGATCTAGTGCTGAAGTGGGAACAGGGTGCCTTCTTATTTAGAGGACACCATGGCTGTTCATGAGTTAAGGAAGACACACACAAAAACAGAAAGTAAGGGAAATAATCCTCCACAAAACTTCGGAACAGATATTTCCTGTGTCACAAGGTATGTGCCTGCCTGTGTACATAGGTCCCTGAATAAAAAAACAGACCAGTGCAAATAAGGGAGACAATATGAGATCAATAAGCAGTAGGGACTTACAGACTCTTTTTTGCTCATACTTCTGCTGTGCGAACGAGAATGGGAAATAGTACTGAAAAAGGACTCTTTCTTGGTTGCAGACAAAGGTGGAGACCCTGTGTATTCACGTCCCCCAGACAAACTTTCAATGCTTGGAGAAGCGCTGACATTTTTTGAACCCTGCCCTGTAAAGCAAACAGAGGGAAACAAAAAATGATCAGTTGGAAAACATTGCCATCAAAGAGCTCCCTATCTGAAGTGTCACTCAGTAACCTTCGTAAACAGATGAACACAGAGTGAGATTTTGTGACATCAAAGCACATTTGTCCACACACAGAGGGACTTGCCACTGTGAGACAGGCAGGTCTGCATAGTGCCATGCCTTCAACGCACACTCTCCACAAGACAAATACAAGTCCAACACATAAAACAAATCCTGTGCAAGAAACATGGGCAGTGCCCTATGAAAGGCCTGCATTCAGTACTCAATCTATGCACAGCAGTGTAAAAAAAAAATCCTCAAACAATTTATCTCTCTCTCTCCTTTCCAAATACAGAGTTTTTAATATTTGCTAGACATGGAATTTGGAGGCAAGCAGTAAAGTGGTAGCTTGACAGAGGAGGCATTGGTAAGGATAAAATAGATGTGTGTAGTGCAGTGGAATCCTATGTACCAACTCAATTCTCCAAGCTGATCCTTGCATAACCAAAACAGCATGATTCATAGATATGAGAAATATGTGAGCAAGTTTAGGGGAACCCCAAGGTTTGTGTAAGAACAAAAGATCTTTAGAAAATAATTCTTAAGGGGCCAGAAAACCCCAAAAATAGCAAAAAGAGGGCTGAGCATCTTCAGTTGGCATGGAATGCTGGCAATCTGCTGGAGAGAAAGGAAAAACAAGAACATATGTGCCTGGCTGACTGGAACAGTCCACACTGCAATGTTTTGTTGCAGGTTTCATTGGTGTGACCCTAATCCCAAAATCAGTTGCATGTTCTTCCTGTTCATTAGGTGCAACAGTTAGGAACATGGGCTTAAAAAAAAGAAGGCAACAGCTCAGATCCTGTAATATATATGTGACCACTGCATAAATCAATGTTCACTTGCATGTGTGATGTTTGGAGCTTAAGACAAACAAAGCATGATATGAGAATAGCTTCAAGACATTTAGCAGGTACAGTGTGCTTATTTATCAACAACAACAATAATTCCCTTACAAGCACTCAAGGGAGCAAATACATTTAATATAAAAAACTAAAATGTAACCATAAAGTAAGAATATAAACAATTTCAAGAGACATATGATTACAGAAGCTAAGGAGCCAGGGAGATGAGAAGCCAGTCAACAACTCAGCAGGTAAAACAACCCCTGGAACAGAAAGGCCTTCACACAGTGACAGAAGAGGCAAAACAAGGGAGGCAAATTCCAAAGCCTGAGCACAGCCAGAGGAGAGGAGAGGAAAGGCTCTCTCTCTCTCTCTCTCTCTCTCTCTCTCTCTCTCTCTCTCATTTCAACCAGATATAGATGGGCTATAAAAGAGAGCCTCTCCAGCAGATCTTAATGAGAACACAGGTTTATATAGGAAAAGGCTAACCATTAGGAATCATGGTCCCAAGCCATTTAGAGGTTTAAAGGGCAAAATCAGCACTCTGAATTACTCTTGCAAATCACCCAGAAGAGTAGAAATTAAGATGCTGAGCTCAGCCATGAACACACTTGGTGGCCTTTGATGTCTCTCACCCACAGAACAGCCTCAATTCTTTTTACTAAGATGATGCTGAGCCTGTTCAGGCTGAAAGAGAGTAGGGGCTGTGCATGACCGCCTCCTCAACAATATCCCAGACTCTGCTGGCTGCAACCACAAGTCCTTTGTGCATTGGGCGGAAGATCTGAATGTGCACAGAATCCTCCCAACAATTGAGAACCTCGATTATGCATGATTCCCAATCACAGGGAGGCCTCTGGGTGTTTCTTGAACACCCAAATGGGGCTATAGTTAGATTGGAATTGAGCTAGAGGGACCAATGATTTGACTCAGTACAAGGCAGCTTCCTATGTTCCTAGCATCTATTCCCTGCCAAACTTCAGTGATGACAATAAGGAGATCCTAATCTGATTGAGATAGAAGTAATGTTGACAGGCCTTGCCAGACACCTCTGCTGGCTGCTTCCATCAAGACAAAGAAATACTGCTAAGATACATGCTTAGAGAGGAAGTGCAAGCCAAAGAGGGAAGGAACTCTCATATTTCTTTAGGTCCCACCAGCTTTGGTTCACTCTTTTACTATGCATTGCACCAGTTGGCAGTTAGTCTCCTACCAGATCCTCAGCAGCTATTTCATCACAGGTGCCATGCTTCCAATAAAATGGAAGAGTGCATACATACTAAGCCATGGGTAGGCAACCTAAGGCCCAGGGGCCGGATGCGGCCCAATTGCCTTCTCAATCCGGCCCGCAGACGGTCTGGGAATCAGCGTGTTTTTACATGAGTAGAATGTGTCCTTTTATTTAAAATGCATCTCTGGGTTATTTGTGGGGCCTGCCTGGTGTTTTTACATGAGTAGAATGTGTGCTTTTATTTAAAATGCATCTCTGGGTTATTTGTGGGGCATAGGAATTCATTCATTTTTATTTTTTTTCCAAAATATAGTCCGGCCCCCCACAAGGTCTGAGGGACAGTGGACTGGCCCCCTGCTGAAAAAGTTTGCTGACCCCTGTACTAAGCACTAACTGTAATTAGGCGTTCTACTTAATTGGGGGGGGGAATTTCCCCCATCCCGTTCTTTACAGTTCTGTGGAGTAGTATTTGTGAATGCTCTCTTTTGATAAATTCCTATCCTTCACTCTTGTGTCCACTGTTAAATATAACAAGAGGATCATGGCGAAGAGATGTATACTTGAATCTATATTTATACTTGAGTTCAAGTCCCCAGCTGCTTATGGAAGTCAATAGGTTGTCAGAGGTAGACTGCTTTAAGTGTAAATGGTGCTCATGGAAAACCCATGTATGAGCTCCTTGATGGGCAGGATAAAAATGGTATTTAAAAAAATATACATATTAAGAAAAAAATTGTCTGCTAGCTGTAATTGTATATACACTAACATCACCCTAAGTGTTGGTTTCAAATCCCTATCGTATAACTCTATTTTAGCATGAATTCTACCTAACTAAAAAGTGTTTTTAGATATTTGAAACATGTTTTCAGACCTGAGGTTAGAAAGAAAGTGTACTTTGCAAGTGGTAAGCCACAGAACAAACCTTAGCTACAAATCATGGTTTTTCTAAAGTGAGATAAACCATGAGCCCATGTGCTGATGTAATGCTAAGCCAAACCATGGCTTTGCTCACAGCAGGAGGACCAGAGGAGAAGCAAAATGTCCAGAATCTTCTCACCAGGAGCCCATGTATTTTCAGTACGTTGTGGCATGGCTTTGAGTTATTTGTGAAGTGGATCAATATGTACTTGCAGGTCAAAAGTGTAAACTTCATAAAGCAGCTTTTTAACTTTGGGATAAATCAACAATTAGAAGATTTGCTGCATTGTTTAGATTGTCAGATGGGAAAGTCTGCTAAAAAGTTGCAGAAGCAGGATAAATTATATGACCTCTGTGTAAGATATATTGAAGACTCTACCTTTGGAAGCTGTATCTATTCTATTTTATAGAACTTACTTTTTTTGGGGGGGGGGGGATTTAATAGTGCCAAGGCCAATGAACAATACAAATCTATCCATCAACAAAACAAGTAGCAAAGTCTGATATCAATCTTTTTTCCCCCTGAAAGCAGGAGACAGGCAGAGAGAAGAAACACAAAATCTGAAAAACAATTTAGAATAATTCTGAATTGCTTAAGCAACTTTGCTTTTAAAATAGAGGGAATTAAAAAGAAGAAGAATTTGTTTTACTTTTACAGTCATAAGTGACAACCATTTTGTGTGGGAGTTCCATTCCTGGCCCCCATGTGCCCCACCCCATTATGCCCCACCCGTTCTGCCTTCTTCCAGGTCCAAAAGGATATGTACATCAGCGATTGCGCATCAATTGGATGTGCCTAAAATGGCCGCTGCCTGAACTCTGGTTTCAGCATGGAAATTAAGGAGCTGAGCTATGTGGATGTATCTACCCTGTTTCCCCTTTTTTAATACGTAGTCATAAAGTAAGCCATGGCAGGGTTTTTTTACCTTTGTGAGAAGTAAGACGTACCCCAAAAGTAAGCCATGGTGCCGCCATTGTTCCTGTCGCTTCCTCAGCCCCTCCTGCGTGTGCAGGGAGTCAGCGAACCAGTGAGAGGCACGGGGGAAAAACGCGCCTCTTGCGGAGTTCTGCCCCTCCTGCTTAGTGCGCAGGGAGAGGCGCGGGGGGGGGGGGAGACGCCTCTTCCTGCCCCACCTGTTCCCTGTGCGCAGGGAGCCAGCGAACCAGCGAGAGGCACGGGGGGAAACGCGCCTCTTGCGGAGTTCTGCCCCGCCTACTCAGCGTTCATGGGGAGGCTGTACCATACCATACTGACGTAATAAAAATAAGACATCCCCTGAAAATAAGCCACCCTGTGTTTTTTTGAGGAAAAAAAATTATAAGACGGTGTCTTAAAAAGGGGGAAAGATGGTAACACTCAGAGCAGAATAACTGAATTAATGGACATGACAAACAGTCCATGAATTTCAATTAGACTACTATGAGTATAATTTAATTGGATACACTCCTATGGTTTCAGCAAAATCACAAAATAATCCCCTTCCACATAATACTGTCAAATGTTGGAAAAAGATTCCACCTTTGCTTCGTATAAATACTAGCTTTCTAAATGAAGGGAACCTTTTACTTCGTTAGATTTACAATGCACTACTTCAGATTAATTGAAGATTTTTTAAAAAGCACTGTAGGCTAAGAAGATATTCTTTCCAAAAGTCCTAAATCAAAATTCCTACAGTGTGCCTGAATAGCATGATACTATATGAAAGAAAATGGTTTTTAAAAAATAAATTAGCAGAGAGCAAAGCTGATACATAAAGTAAAGGTAACACACTTAAGGTATCTCATATGGTGATTAAATAAAGGAAATTTCTTTTTTCTAAACAACAGCACCACTTAGTGGAAATACGATGTATGATACACACTGGAAATGATAACACCACAAATGAAACAGGCGTGGGTCTGGCTTTCCAATAAAAATGTGACAGACAAACATACCATGGGTTGCTGTAGCAACTATCCCTTGAAAGGCACTTAGATTCTGGACAGGAACCGACACTTGAGCATCACTGCCTGTAGTATCTCCTAGTAAATAAAGTAAAAAAAAACTTTACCGTAACAGAAATATAAGTATTTCATTTTTTGTATAACTACGAATGGGAAATGACCCCTTTCTCTTACAAATACAATATTTGACATCTGATCTACTTTCCCTGAGATATATACCTAACTGTCATCTGATTCTTCCATTTCATTTCCCTTTAATGCCAACATTCCCTACATTTACAAATCTACTACTCCACAGAGTATGCATTTATTTGAACAATTTGTAAAATCATAAAAATAAGAACACACACTTTTTTTTGAATCTTGTAAAACTTGATAAATAAAGACCACCACAGATTCTTCATGTACAAAGATTTAGGATAACGATTCTGTCTAACTTCACATTACATCTCTCAAATATATGTCAAACATGAGATCTAAAAGGATTCTTGAAGTCAATTCTTGATAAGAAAATGGGAATAGTTAACTTATTACAGTATTAAGAAGTATTAAAGCAAAGTTCTTTATCTTAAGAATAAGTTAACAGTTATAAGAAGTGTATTCTATTGATTTTCAAATATAACAAGAGATATCTTTGAAAAGAAGAAGACTGTATTCTTCAGTCCCTGGATACCTTTGTTTAATATTACAAACCAACTGGAGTTTTTTCATTAGCTATTGCTTTTACGATCAATTTACAGCATTTCCACAGCAGAAACTCAAAATAACACACAAAGTTTCCAATGAGAAAAGGTATAACTAATTGGTAATTAACAGTGCAACCCTATACATGTCTACTCAGAAGTAAGTCCCACTGAACTCCTTGAGGCTCAATCCCAGGCAAGTGGGTATAAAGTTACCGCCGAAGTTATTTATTGGTAATAATCCCCTAAACATTAATCAGAATTATATATCATTAGGGTTTAATACGATAGTCAGATCAACCAAGCATTTCTGTTCCTACTACAGCATGAATTGCCCAAGAGGTAATGCCAGTATAATGAACCACTAACACTAGAACAAGAAGAAAACAGTCTAGCTTCACTTTTAGATTTTAATAAGTATTCTGAATATTTGTTTTTTACGATAATGAGACATGCATGGTTTTTAGTCTGACATTTAGAGCACCATTACTGATTAACAGAAGAGGACCAATAAAGAAACAATGTGCACTTGGGGGCTGGTAGTCTGAGCTGGAAAGGTGATGAAGATACGAAATCTAACATTGCACTTTTCCTTCAGTTTTTTGTTTTGTTTTGCAGATCTAAGTAACAGGAGCAAGGCAAACAGTCAACCTCCTACATGCTGAAATAAATACACCCTCATAAGTATCTGCAAGATTTGTGGCTTGTTCTGTGGTTGTTATGTAATCATATTGCTTCTCTTTGTAACAAACAGAAGGTAAATCAAATCCTAAACACTGTTATGAGTTTGATGGTGCCAGACTCCTATAATCCCTGGATTAAGAAAAAGTCAGAATTTAATCAGACCTTGGGGGGGTTAAAATGGGTGCCAGATGACTATAATCCCTGGCTCTAGTAAGTGTTAAAAGCTAATTAAGTCAGGCTAGCTCTGGTCCATGGCGTGCTCTGGTCCATGGGGTCATGACTCGGACACGTGTCGGACAGAGTCATACACGACTAAACAACAACAGCTTCCTCTTGAGGTGACAAACCCTGGGCCGTTAAGAGAACAAATGATCAAAGGGGCTTGCTGCAGACAGCAAAGGGGTAGTGCCCCCTCCCTAAACAGATTAAGCCAGAGTCTAGAGAAGAAGAGTGATGTCACTGAAGAAAAGCAGCAAGCTAGAGAGAGAGATGGAGAGCAATGTTACGAGAGCAATGTCTGATGTCTGTTTGAATCTAAGGATGCAACTATGGAAGAAGCAAGACCCTCTTGGGGTGCTGAAGCTGTGAACCCCTACATTGCAGGCTCAGGTTGTAAATACCGGTATGTATAAATAAACAACATATCGTAAGTACACACCACAGTCTTTGCTGCACCTCAATTCCAAAAGGAAACACAAACCCTGTGTAAATTCCTGGAACCTCTGGAATCCTCCACTACTTGGAGATTAGGGTGGTGTGCAACAATACCAATTTGGTAATTGACTAAATTTACAAGAGTGCCTAGCATGAATCAGGCCTAAAATGGTCATGATTTCTAGCCAACTTCCACAATACAAAAAACAAACAAACAAACAAACAAACAAAAAACAACCCTACTTTGGGGCCTGCAGGCTAAAAAAATCCAGTTACAAGAAGTTATATATTTTTTATGTTCCATTTCCTTCTATGAAATCATGTTCGCTAGTTACAACCACACATATTTGCTTTTTTCTTTGTTGATTCTGCTTGTCTGTCCTCCTTTCATGGAATTCCAGCATTTGAAGTGCTAAAACCTTTGTTGTTAGGCTGATGTTCCCCACTTTGTTGGGGGGTGGGGGGTGCCAGCCTTGATTGGTTTTTAACAAGCCTTGCCTATTGCTCTTTTGCACACTGTTGGTTGGTCATTCTCTCTCTTATCCTGACAGCTTTTCCCTAAAGGATGGGACCCCACAGATTCAAAACCGATTTGCAGATTGTATTTTCAGTTGCAGTTTTCTTACTGTTGAGTAAATATGCTTGTTTCTGTTCCATTAACTTAGAACTAATGGAGGCAAGTGGCAAACCTTCAATGACCTGCTATGGTTTTGGAAAATGGACTTGTAACTCTTAGAAGTTTCTAACTGTGCAAATATAAACTTTAGGTTTTTTTGTTCACCCGCTCAGGACAATGAAATTCTGCTTTTTCGGCTGATCTTGAAATACCTCCCTTCCTGTATGTGTGAATGCCATGCGAATTGAGATGTCCCAAGCACCTCACAAAATTGTAATGGTGATGCCTGGTGACTAGAAGGTTTTGTGATCCTTTGAATTTTTATAGGAATAGGCTAAAGATGTTCCTAAATAAATAAGTATTGATTAGCTCTTCTCTTTACATAGTGAACAGCCAGTTTGGGGATTACTATTAAGTTAACAGCAATACTTCAGAGGAGTTTAGCAAACCTAACAGTGGTCTTTCAAATCCATATGTGGGTAGCCTGTCCTCAGAACACTTTTAACAAACTTTAATGGTGGCCTGGTTATCTGGGATTGCCTTTACATGCTCAGTGGCTCTTTAAACAAATAAAAGGAAGTCCTAACCCATATAGAAATAGTTACAGGTAGGTAGCCATGTTGGTCTGCCGTAGTCGAAACAAAATTAAAAAATTCCTTCCAGTAGCACCTTAGAGACCAACTACCGTCTTTCCCCCTTTTTAAGACACCGTCTTATAATTTTTTTCCCTCAAAAAAACACAGGGTGGCTTATTTTCAGGGGATGTCTTATTTTTATTACGTCAGTATGGTACGGTACAGCCTCCCCCTGCACGCTGAGCAGGCGGGGCAGAACTCCGCAAGAGGTGCGTTCCCCCCCGTGCCTCTCGCTGGTTCGCTGGCTCCCTGCGTACGCAGGAGGGGCTGAGGAGGCGACGGGAACAATGGCGGCACCATGGCTTACTTTTGGGGTACGTCTTACTTCTCACAAAGGTAAAAAAAAACCTGCCATGGCTTACTTTATGACTACGTATTAAAAAAGGGGAAACAGGGTAAGTTTGTTCTTGGTATGAGCTTTCGTGTGCATCCACACTTCTTCATATAGAAATATTAGTCATAGTTTTAAGACATCATCATGAATGTAAGGCATTTACAGTGAATGCAAAAAGCTTTTTGCTTAAAAGCAGAAATATTTGTTGTTGTTTTTAAATAGTATGAATGTTTATTGGCAGCAGCAGTACTACTAGTTAAAACAACAATGGATGCAAGGCACTTTGGTAGCACAGATTCATGTTTGGTCACAACACGGTTCAATATCTTATTAAAAACAGGGGAGGGAATGTTACAGTCAAACCTCGGCTCCCGAATGCCTCCGTTACCGTACGTTTTGGCTCCCAAAAAGTGTAAGTGTTCTGGTTTTCGAACGTTTTTCGGAAGCTGAACATCCAACGCAGTGCCCGCTTAAGTGCAGGAAGCTCCTGCAGCCAATCGGAAGCCGTGCCTTGGTTGTCAAACATTTTGGAAGCCGAACGGACTTCTGGAACGGATTAAGTTCGACAACCGAGGTTTGACTGTACAAGGATATTTATAAATAACTTCTTGATCACTTCTGCTGTACTAAATACAGAACTCCAAGTTAAGGGGGGGAAATACCAAAATCCAGAAACCAACAAACTTCAAGTTCACTAAAAAGAGTATATTTTACAGACATTTGTCAAATCTTATGTAGCTGATCATGAAGACAAACTGATGTGTCAGCAGAAACAATAAGAGTGTTTCTGGCATGTCAGGGTTAGGTAGTCTGTCCTAATTGCAAGATAACCTTTACATGGAGTGGTGGCTCCTTCATGGTCATCACCTCTCCAAGGAAGCAGAAGAGGAAGTGTGAGGAAACACTGTGACCAAGGCTCTGGCAGAGCATTTAGTGTGCGTAAGTGTGGTGGGGTGAGATACACATCTGATCATCTGGTTGAGCTACTTCCTTAGAATGAGAATTTTAGGAGTAACAGGGACTTTATTGCCACAAATAGAAAAGAGAACATTTATAAATCATGAATGGAGCTTAAACTCAAAATGACATATGAATAGTCATGCTCTGGTCACAAAATACAGCAACATTTCTTCAGAGCTAAATCAGAACAAGTGATTCAACAACTTGTTGAATTTAGTAGTTTCCCCACAAGTGTTATAAATGATCAAAATATACCAATATATATTCACAGTATCTTCAAAACAGGCCAAAATTTGAAAAAAAAGACAAAGTTGTAATAGTGTTTATCAGTAAAAGGGCAAACAAATGATTTATCAGTAAAAGGGCAAACAAATATACTTAAAATACCCATTTGCAATACCATATGAGAATCTATATTGCAAAGCACTGAAGAATGGTGTGGTGATGACTGATTGAACTTTCTCTCACAGAAGTAGATTTCGGCAGGACAGGCAAACAGACATACATACATACATATATACATAGGGAAAGGGTACGGAATCAGGTCAAGGAAGGCTCTAGGAGATAGGGACTAGAGAAGGTAGCAGTCAGCAGCAGCAAGCAAAGGGGTTAGGTAAAGAGGGTTAGCAGATGCAATAACATGGAAAGAAGAGTGGCAGGGAAACGAGAAAGGGTTTTAGTTTAGAAGAGAGGTAAACATGATCAGGAGCTGAGGAAGGCTGAAGGTTACTTGTAGACCTGATAAAACTGCCCAAATACTGGGCTAAAAGCCTTTAAGCTTGGCTTATTACAGGATTCAGTCTCAAAACCAAGTAATATCATATATTTACCTTTGCTTAGTTGAACTGGTACACTTTCAGATTTCATAATTCTCTGTTGTTGCGGCTGCTGTTGCTGTTGCTGCTGTTGAGGGAGCTCCACGGAGCTCCTAATGGGCACTGCAACAGAAGAAAAGCTGCCACTGCTACCTACAACTAGCCCAGTGGCACCACCTGATGTCATGGCTGGGGAAATCAGCTTTCGGCCAAAATTCAGTAAGCTACTAGAAACTTTATTGATGTTCAGCGGAGCAACCTTGGCACTGACACTGTAAGACAAGAGGAAACACAGCACTGCTACAATAGTGTTGTATGTGGTATTGTTAAAAACTTTCACACACACACACACACACACACACACACACCAAATAGGACAAGCACTATTTTTCAGAGTTCTGTTTTAATGAAAGAAGAGCCATTAGCCTATAAGGAATGAATCTTACTGGCAATTTCAGGGACTCAGGAAATAGTTTCCTCCTTGTCTGAACCACCTGAAAACCACACTGAATTTTCTCCCACAGAAGCAACTGTTTAGCATTTATTCAAACAAGGGGGGGGGGTGTGAGTTCTCTCACAAATATTTTTCAAATGGAAGCAACATTTTTCCTTCACTTGTGACTATAATGTTGACCTCAGTGTCAAGTGTAGGTGGCAGTTTTTGTCTTCCACACCGACGATGCCCCAAAAGCCGTGCCATAGACATGAATCTGATAGTCCATTCATTTCAAAATCACAAGCTGAGTCGGTGAGGTTAGGTGAGAAATCCCCTCCCACATACAGACATGAACACCAAGGCTCAACCTCTGTCACTGCTGAGAAGGAAATGCGGAGCTTCCTTTCTACTCCTTAGACGTTATGATTTTAATTTACAATCCACTTTCCTTTTACTGAAGTACACAAGACAGCTTACAAAGAAACCAAGATACTGTGAGGCTAAATAAGGTAAGGCACCACATAAAATCCCAGCAAAGACAAAGCAATTTAAAACAGGAGCAGCATACATAACATCAGAATCCTATAGAAGTCTACTTAAGCAAAACTTCACTGCACACCTAAAAGCAGACATATGCCCCCTTCTTTCCCACCTATGCTTAAGAGGTAATGGAATAGCTCAGTCACTGCTGCTGTTGAGAGGAAGATGCTGAGGTGGAGAGACTTGGGTCCTTTTAATGGACTAGCTGTGCACCAGCTGCGATCCTGTACAGTGTTCTTAGGAATTCTCCTTTCCCAAACAAGAATTCTGATGCTCCATCTGCTTGTTTATCCCCCGCCCCCCCTTGCTATGTCCTTGATATAGCAGTGACTTTCCAAAGCAGCAGTTTAAGCAAACAAGGATTGGGACAGGAAGTTATAGATAGAAGACATTTGACAAATTAAGTGCTCTCTCTCTTTTATCTCCGCATCCTTTGAATGTTTCGATATAAGGATGTAAGAGATGGTTACAGCCACCAAACAAGGATCCATATCTATGGTTTAACCATCAAGATGCACAAAAAGTACACAACAATCACCAGAAAAATGGGAATCGATTATGTTACACAGTCATTAAGAAATACATTTAAAAGCTAGGTATTACTTTAAAAACATGAATGTCAAGAAGATGTGAATCCAGACTCTGGAGAAGATGATTTTGTTTCAGCACAATAAGCATAATTGACCTTGGATATCAAAGGATATTTTTAAAACAAGCTGTGTTTTGCTCAGATGAAAATGCTTTGTTTAAGAAAGCTGATTCAAATATGTTCCCATTATGTAGCCACTGGGAAACTTGCTATAAATACAACACAATTGTGTGGTTTTTAATTCTGCATTTTTAATATATATTTTTTGCAAAGCATATACATTAATTAAAATTTGAACCACAATGGTGAAATCTACTATATATTTTCGAAAGTGGTTTGTCTGTCTGTCTGTCCATTTGTTTGTCCTCAATACATTTGGATACCTGTTGAGATAACATTGCCAAACTTGGCATGAGGATTCCCAATGTAGGGGGTTGCTTTTCACTGACATTTAGATGCCAGCCACCATATTGAATCAAGATGGCAGACCAAAACATCACTTTGGTGTGATTTGCCCTTTTTTTCTTTTCTCTTTTTGCATAGTTTGGGCCACCTCTCAATATATCATCACTAAACTCGGAATGAGGCTTTCTGAGGTGCGGTGGCAGACACTACCACTGTTTTAAATCAAAACTGTGTGACATCTCCCAGTTTTTGACATAGTTTTGGCCACCTTTTGAGATAACACCAACAAACTCAGCACATGGGTCGCTGAGGTGGAGATGGGGGGCCTAATAAGGTGCTAAGTCGTATTTTGAATCAAGATGGGGGACTAAAATGTGACCTGTGGCATGACTTTGCCCATTTTTTGGCATATGTTTGGCCATCTCTAGAGACACCATCACCAAACTCAGCACAAAGGTTTCAGATATGGAGGTCACAGACTTCATTTCCATTGCTATGCTGGATGCCATTTTGAAGCAAGATGGAGGTCCAAAATGTGACTTTGGCATGACTTCACCCGTTTTTTGATACATGTTTGGCTGCCTCTCAAGATACTGTGGCCAAACTCAGCACAAGAGTTTCTGAGTTGGGGTTGGCAGTCTTTGCCACTGTTTGGATGCCAGGCCTAATTGTGAATCAAGATGGTGGATTGAAACATGACTTTGGTATGACCTCACCCAATTTTTGATATAATGGGTCCAAACTCAAAAATTAAACTATCAATTTAAAACCACAATATTTTTGGTTTTCTAAAAAACCCTGGAGAGCACTTAGGGCTTCCAGCTAGCATGTAATGCTATGTTTGTTCCTCCCTCTCTTCAATTTCTGCTTTTATAATCCTTCCCTATAGCAAGGCTATCCACATGCTCCCCCCTTGCAGAACCCTAAACTCGCTTTCCTAACTGACATTTAACTGTTAGTATTTTACACCCTGTGTCCTTTTCCTCACCTTGAGATTAATCCATTTTGCTTCACACAGGCATGCTGCTATGCTGAAATTGCACATACTTGATTCAAAGAATTCAACCTAGAAATGCTGTAGCTAGCTATAACACTGGAAAAATGGTATCCTCTTGTGTACTGTGGGGACAAATTTTGCCCTAGGTCTTAACTAAAGGCTTAATTAATTAATGCAACAATTAAATTAACAAACTGCAGCTCTTATTTGAAAAAGTACAATTATTTAATGCCTGAGCCAAGTCTGTGTATCCCACTCATATATACAGATATCCTTATTTAAAGGGGTGGAGTGCCAAAATGCCCTTTAACCACGTGTCTGCCCACAACTGACATTGTCAATCAGATTGTCCACCACTTGGTAAACTTGGGTTCCTGACTAAATCTTATTTTTATTTAATGCTCTTACTAGAAGGTGTGCCAACTGTCATGAGGAATTACTGAGACCAGGAGCCTGCCAGGTCTGAGAAGGTCTTGGACAAAGTGTCCTCTGGGGTGCTTCTGGGGCCCTTTTTGTCTGGTCCCTTCACACAATGCCACATTCTCCCCCTCCCCGCTGTGGCTCTACTGCTTTCTCTGCAGTTTTCTTCCTTCTGCTGCTATTTTTCTGCTAACCCTAACCCTTAACTCTTAACCCTAACCCTGCTACCCTGATTGATCTGCTCACCAAGCAGCAGTGGGAATCAGGAAGTGGTCATTTTTTTTCTTTTTTAACATTTGGGGAAGTGGGTGGGATTTTAATATGGGTCTCCCTGCTGCTAGTCCATTTATCAAACCACTACCCTGTTTCCCCTATTTTAAGACGTAGTCATAAAATAAGCCATAGCAGGATTTTTTCGCATTTGCGAAATATAAGCCATACCCCGAAAATAAGCCATAGTGATAGGCGCAGTTCTGGAGGGCGCCAAGGAAAACGTGGGGCTGGGCTTACATAATAAAAATAAGATATCCCCTCAAAATAAGCCATAGTGCGTTTTCTTGAGGGAAAAATATATAAGACGGTGTCTTAAAATAGGGGAAACACGGTACACCATGCTGCATCTATGGTGTGAAGTCGAGTAAGGATCTACTTATTTAACGGTCAGAGAAAGGTCTCTGAAATATAACATAGGGCCGCCATCACCTTTACCTATTTTGACATTTGCTAAAAAGATCAACACATTCTTCTTAGACTAGATAAAGGACTCTGGGTGAGCAGGAGTTGCCCACTTTATGTTGTCAGGGTCAATGAGTGCTCCCTGTGAACACAGCTTCATATCTATGAAATCTCCAAATTTAATGGCAGTATACCACCAAACATTTATTTACTTAATATATTAGGCACCTGCTGGGAGCAACACTACAAATGACAATTGCCCTCATGTCTTGCTTCCCATAATCATCTGGTTGGCCACTGTGATAAAGAGGACATTGGGTTACATGGACCGTTGGTTTGATCCAGGCTGGGGTTTTCTTACTTTTTCTCATTTGTAAAAACCAAGTTCAATGATCAGTTTTACTTGTTACCTAATTTAAAAACAGAAACAAATCAAAACAAAACAAAACAAACCCTATGCAATTATACTCAAGAGCAGGCCTCTGATGTACATGGAACTTAGTCCCAAATGAATATAGGATTATTAACCTGTATAAGTTTTTTCTAAACACATTTTATTTTGGCAAAATATGATAAGTGCTTACCGAGTTTTATTCATCAAGTCTGCTCCACGTGCTTTGTAGTAATCCAAATTTTGTTGAAACTGGTAAGTCACAGGTCTTGGATTTCTCTAAAAATATAGAATTATCATACTGTATAAGTAAAAGTGTGGATAGCAAATTGTCATTATATTGTAACATAATACTATTCATCTCATTTGTCCCTGCTAAAAGTAGTAGGGAAAATTATGGCTATGTTTCAGGTTACTATTCCTTTTGTGACTAAATCTAGCATAGCCACTAGATGGTGCATACAACCTTCTCTCCCACTATTACAAACAAATGCAGGATAGAATGTTAGCCCACAATGGGAAGCTACATATTTTGTACAGAATATTGAAATAGCTGTCTTATTTTTCCTTCAATTATATTTTTAATTTAAATTAAACTTTGCTTTAAGTAAATTGATCTGGATTAATTATCTATTTTTATAAAAGAACACACATTATTTGATAGTACCTTTAAGGAACATAAACAGATAACACAACAAACAAGCAAAACTGTGGTGAGATTTATTTATTTTTTAAAAAACCTAATCATAATTGAAGAAGTTTCTATGATTTGGTTCTGTGCTTCAAAATGTAGAGAAGATTGGTTTTAAACTGTTTTTTGAAGTAACATTAACAATAATGGGAGACTTGGTATGGTAGCATGCTATAACCTCTATGTCAGGGATGAGGAAACTGTGGCCTACAGATGGTCTTGTACTACAGCTCTTCCCCATCCCTAGTTTTAAGCCTCAAGGGATTTCTGCCTGGATATTTTTCATTCAGGTTGCTAAAATTCTATATTCATTGCTGTCTAGAAACACTAAAACGTCTATTCTATCTTGAAGCCTTCCTAGCTAGAAATCAATAAAAAGCAACACTATTTTGAGCTCATGAACTGTAATAGGAATTAGCAGGAAAGTTTTCAGATCTGCAGTTGCAAGTTTTCTGAAGCTATATCAACATTTTTATGCACATCAATGTCAATTCAATAACTTAAGGGGAAGAAACGTTCCCCCCAATCTTTTTTTACCTTGATTGTACATTTACAAAGCTTTCTATTTTAATGTCTAACTAGAGATAAAACAACTTTTTTGGTATATTTCTATTCCAGAAATTAACAGGATCTAGAAACTGGACTACAAAATAAAACTCATGTTTCTTGAGTGCTAGGTGTTTATAAACTTCAGGTTCTGCTTATTCATTTTGGAGTGTGTGTGTGTGTGTGTGTGTGTGTGTGTGTAAAACAGCTGCAGCTGTTAGAAAGGAATTGAAGTTGAGAAGTGCTCTCTAAGCCAGGCATAGGCAACCGTTGGCCCTCCAGATGTTTTGGCCTACAACTCCCATGATCCCTAGCTAACAGGACCAGTGGTCAGGGATGATGGGAATTGTAGTCCAAAACATCTGAACGGCCGAAGGTTGCCTATGCCTGAACTAAGCACTACTATTCCCAAGTATGCCATGAGATGGCAGATGGGGGCAAAGGCAAGGAGCTGGAAGGCAGAGCTGTGTGTGGCATGAGTCCTTCCCTATGTCCCCTAAGTTAGCCTGCTGCCTTAAGCTATGGTGGAACAGGCTGCCGCATCATCAGTGTTGAAGTAAAACTAAACCGTTAGTCTGGTCTTCTGCACATGGAATGGGTACGTGTGTGTGGCCACTTTGTCCAAATCAGGCAGCAAGGTGTCTTGGGCTGTCCCTTGATTTTATTATGAAAAACCAAGCTTGTAAACAGGGCCATTTGCAAGGGTGACCTGAAACACATGTGCCATGTTTTGTCTTCTTGCCTGAGAATGTGCAAAACCACACCTGCGGCAAGTGCAAGCTGGTGGCCTTGCTGGAAGAGAAGGTACAGCAACTTGAGGCCTGCCTATCCACACTTTGAGCTACTGGGCAAGATGAGGAATTTCTTGATAGAGCAGAGTGGACTGTTCTGCAACAGTGATGCGGGGGTGGGGGTGGGGATGCCCCTAGGGAGGAGATTGCCCACTGCAATAGATAAGCCCCTGGAGGAATGTGACACGCTGGAGTCTGGAGTCATGCTGGAGTTGCAAAATTGATTCTATGCCCTCAGAGAATCATAATTCAAAATGACCTTAACAGATTGGAGAACTGGGCGCAGGTGCAAGCTAACAAAATGAATTTCAATAGGAACAAATATCAGGTTCTGGACTTAGGCATGAAGAACCAGTTGCACAAATATAAGATGGGGGACACCTGACTTGCCAGCAGCACATGTGAAAAGGATCTAGGGGTCTTAGTAGATCACAAGCTTAACATGAGCCAACAGTGTGATGCATCAGCAGCAGCAGCAGCAAAATAACGGTAGTAATAATAATAATAATAATAATAATAATAATAATAATAATAATAATCTAATGCCATTCTAGGTTGCATCAACAGAACTATAGTGTCCCAATCAAAAGAAGTAATAGTACCACTCTATTCTGCCGTTGTCAGAGTACTGTGTCCAATTCTGGGCAAATTTAAGAAGGCCATTGACAAGTAAGAATGTGTGCGGAGGATGGTGACCAAGATGATCAAAGGTCTGGAAATCAAGACTTATGAGGAACAGTTGAGGGAGTTGGGTATGTATAGCTTTGAAAAGAGGAGACTGAGAGGAGGTACAAAAGCCAACTTCAAATATCTAATTCTATTTATACTCTTTTTATATTAAACTACAAGCAATGTATGGGCTATTCTTTCACTATTTCAGTCAAATTTCTCCTTGCAAGTACCTATATGATGGATTTTGTTGTAACAAAACATTGCTTTGATTGAAAAATTCAATAGAGTTCTGGTGGGCGTAGGGAATAACCTCCCATTGATACCTATGATGGAGATGGAGCCACGTACTTGTGGATCTGCTGCTTATTGCTGTCATGCGTTTATAGATTCTTACTCACTGGTAGGGTTGACATATGTCTGGAATTTCTCAGACAAAGCTGGGATTAGGCTGTCGGAAACAGCGTTCAGGTAGAAATCCAGGCGTATGGCAACCCATGTCGGGAGTGAAGATTTTGGCGAATTTCCTTAAAAAGAGTTCAACAACTTTGGAGAAAACTTAAAAAAGCTGAACAACCTTGGCAAAAAAAACACCCCAACAACTTTTGTGTCTGGATTTTCACTTTTTGAAATATGGCAATCCTACTCACTGGATCAGAATGAACACCTGTACATACAAAATCATGATCCTGCATTATTAGTCTAAGAGAAAACTAGTACTGTCTGGACCCATACTTAGAGATAACGCAGAGGTAACACTCCCAACGTCTTAAAGAATTGGAATACTAGAACTATAGAGTTGGAAGGGACCACGAAGGTCATCTAGTCCAATCCCCTCCAATGCAGGAATCTTTTGCCCAACGTGGGGCTCGAACCACGACCTTGATATTCAGTGCCTCATTAGGCGAAACAAAATAAAAAAATCCTTCCAGTAGCACCTTAGAGACCAACTAAGTTTGTTCTTGGTATGAGTTTTTGTGCGCATGCACACTTCTTCAGGCCTCATTAGGGTCACTTAGCTTCAAACCATGGGTCAGGATCGCGAGAATTCTGTGCACTTCTATGCACATAAGAATATTTTGCTGATTTGCTTCTGATTACTCCCACTTGTTCTTTGCTAGCTGCCACTACAGAGGTTTAAGTGGTCTTTTGTGTGTGGGACCCCTCCCCCCACGTAACATTCTGGTGCCACATGGAAGACTGGCACAATTCTTTAGTTCCAAATCCTTCTTCACTGAAAATCTACCCCAAATCTATTGGTTTAGAATAATCTAAAGCAATTTAAACTTTTAGCACTTCTTTATGATAATACCATATATTGTTTCTGGGTATCAATGCTAAACAGCCTTATTTCAAGACCCCTTCAGCTACACCACCGTTACTGATAGGAGGTTCGTAAAAGTTTTTTTGGCAGACATACTTGGGACAACTACTGTAAGTACTCAAACAAAATATAGTTGGCAACTTCTTTGTACATCATCTAAAATGGTAATGTTCTATATAACAGTTTAGCTTCATAATAAGTCATAGTGATAAGGTTAGCGCAACCACATACACCCAAAGATGAAAATTACTTTGCTTATGTTGCTGTATTAGAATTTTATTTGCTATAGGGTAAAACAGATTTGCAAAATTCACAGTTAACTTAAAACAATAGTTTAAAACCTTTTATTCCTAGGCTTGACTGCCTTCAGGAAGAAAAGAACATCTGGTTATTTAAGGAACACAATATGTTCACATTTTCTATGACTTTTGTTTCTAATTGAGTTTTTAATTTTTCTTTATTTGAACAACTCTAGTTAGAACTGTTTTTTAATCGCTTTATATTTTTGTGATTGCCATTCCTATGTATCTATTTTCCATCTGAAAGCGTCTGCTTTGAAAATTAACGGCACTTCTCATTGGTGGTGGTGCAGGAAAAAAAAGGAAACTGCCGGATAGTAAAAATACAGCAAACACCTACTCTAGGTGCTTTGGGCAAAATAATTGGTTTTGCACTCAGTATACTGTCCTTTTCACATCAGGGTAATACTTTGCTTCTGAAAAACAGTGGAGTGCATACATTTGAAATTTCTATTAAGAAAATGAAAATTTGGAGACTGCTCTCCATAGCAGTTTTATATTAAAGACATGGAGGTTAGCATTGTTTTAAGAAATCTCAACATGGTCCTTCTAGTATATAAACTAACCACTTCTGAAATGTTGCAAATGAAAAGAAAGGGTTTATCACAGCACATTTTGTAAGAATGGCTGCCAATTATCTACTGAGCTTAATTCAAGCTGCTGATACTGGTGTATGAAGCCCTACACAGCTTAAGAGCAAGGTATCTAAAAGATTGTCACATCACCTATACACCAAATTAATCACTGTGCTCTGCAGGAGAGGTTATCCTGCAGATCTTATCGGAAGGTCTGTTCTGCACAATGTAATAATCAGGCCTTTAGCATAGCAGCACTGGCCTCCCATCACAAGTGCCATTTTTCAGGTGCTTGCTGAAGATTATCCTCTTTCAAAAAGTATTTTAAGTGGAGATTCCAGCTGCTATCTGTATTCGAACTGAACTTTATTAGGTTTTAAAATTGTTTTATATGCAATTTTTGAAAACATTGTTTTTATGTATGCACATGTTTTTAATTTTGTTTATATATATATATATATATATATATATATATAATTGTTTAAATATGCTTTTATTGTAAAATCGCTTCAAGATGCCTCATTGGAAGCAATTCATAAATGAAATAAATTCTAATAATATCAAAAAGAAAGACAAACTGTAAAAAGGAGCTTTCTCAATGATTATTAGATTGTCAGGAAATAAATTTAAAACAATCAAATCAGGCATTTTACATCTATTGTACCTAAATAGCTCAAAAACTGCATGCATGCAAATATTTACATAATTACACTTCGCATAAAGTTGACAATGCTAGAGGCTTTATTCAGAATCTGATATTTTATTTTATTTTGCAGAATTTGAGATCTCTTTTTCCATTCTAGGGCTCAAAGTTTGTTCATATCACTTATAATCATGAATACCCCAAGATCGACCAATCAGAGCCAGGTGCAAAAGAAACAGGGTTACGAGAAAATGATGCCTCTGAACTCATTCTAAACCGAGGAATTTGTTTTCAGTTCCAGAACTGAGCTAAGCTCACGGTCCTTTCACAAAAAAGTCAATTTCTGGCTATCCCAAGCTTTCTTCATGTCAGTAGCCTGAAAAGGCATTTGTTGCTGCTTTTGTTAACAACAATTGGACGCCAAAAAAACCTCTGGAAAGAAGAAAGGAATATGATGGTCACTTACAGGAGAAGCAGATGTGTAAAGGCAGAAAATAAGGTTTGGCAGCAGCAGTATTATAGCAGGAATTTTGCTTAGTAAAACGTGTGTAAAAAAGGTAAAGGACCCCTGACAGTTAAGTCCAGTCGCGAACAACTCTGGGGTTGCGGCGCTCATCTCACTTTACTGGCCAAGGGAGCCAACGTTTGTCCGCAGACAGTTTTTCCGGGTCATATGGCCAGCATAACTAAGCTGCTTCTGGCGAAACCAGAGCAGCACATAGAAACACCATTTACCTTCCCACTGGAGCGGTACCTATTTATCTACTTGCACTTGTTGTGCTTGCAAACTGCTAGGTTGGCAGAAGCAGGGACCAAGCAACGGGAGCTCACCCCGTCGCGGGGATTTGAACCGCCAACCTTCCAATCGGCAAGCCCTAGGCTCTGTGGTTTAGACCACAGCACCACAAACTTCTAATTTCCATGTTGAAGTGAGAAAAATATTATGTTGCATTGCTGGGCTAGTTGGATCCTGGGTTGCACTGTAGGCTCCTTTCTGGTGGAATGAATATGTTTTCTTAGAGACTGCTCTCTGCCAGAGTCCGTAAAGATACTACAAGGAATATGTAGAAGCTGGGATATTTAGTTCTTTGCATCCCTATGAGAAGATGTCTGAGACTAAACTAGGACTGCAATTCTATACACCTACCTTAGAGTAAGTCCCACTAAACGCACTGCATGTTCCTAGACATAGGATTGCACCATAAAACTATTTTCCCCCTTGGAAGTATAGTTTTGGCTCAGCTGTAATCACTACAGTAATGTCAAAATTCACTGACTATTTCCCAAATAACTACTGGTTTTTGATAAAACAATTTCTTCACATATGAAACAGTATCTATTTTTCACCAATAAAATGAAACCAGCATCCACTACAACTGGAGGATGGTGTGATGGTACAGAGCTGGTCTCTTGACCTCCCAAGCAGCTGAGTCACTGCTGCTTAACAGGAGGAAGAGGGTAAGAGGGATGTTGACATAGCGAAATGCAGAGCCAATCTAGTGCTCTTGCTGGTGTGCTTGCACCATGCTGGTTTCCCCAGCACCTTTCCCCTCTCCTTCCTGGTAAGCAGCAGTAAGTCAGCTACTGGGAAGTCATTTGAGCTCCATCATGCTGTCCACTAATGCCCACTACCCTGTACTGTTTTAAGAGTTGGTCTCTCTTGTTCTTGCTTCAATTATAGGTGCCAATCCATGAAAATGTCTGCAACACCTGCATTTAACACTGAGTGAATAGTAAAAAAAAAATCTATTTCTGAGACCAACTGGGTGGAACTTATCAGACAAGACCTTGGTCATAGGGCCCATACAAGGAACATAGTATAATAAACACTTATTCCCCAGAATGTAGAGACATAAAACCAATGAACAATTTTTTTTTTGCTGTGAAGAGTGGCATCCTGTTTTTAAAGTGTATCATTTTAAACATTTTCTGCTTTAGTGCCTATGTGTGCAGAATGTTCAGATTTTTAAAAGATCAAAATGCTTTCAAGTATCATGGAGATGATGGATTTTGCTTTTCGTCAGAAAGGAAATTTTATGCACAATAAAGAGTAGTGTATGCAAGCAGTTCGATGCAAAACCAGAATTAGAAATGATGCTTTAAAAAAATCTACATGTTTAATGTGACAATTCTTGTAGAAAATAATCAGTAACCAAGAAGTGTATAAAATTCCGATCCTGCTTTTATTAGTATAAATTCCCTGAATTACTTTTATATGCTTTTATGCTACTTTTGTGTTGAATTTCTGTTTTAATAATATTTTTAACAGCTTTTACATTGTACACAGCTTAGAGATCCTTAAAATGTTAAGCAGTTTATAAATGCTTTAAATAAATGAATGAATATCAATCAATGGGCGATCCATGTAGTAGATCAATGTGGACATCTGGCTGGCCAGCTCAGATCCACTTGCAGGCGGAAAGAGGCTCTGAAGCCAGTTCATACAGGGGCACAGAATCAAAACTAGCTCAAAAGGAATTTTAGGAGAAAAGCACTTTGGTGGTTTAGGTGCTCATGGTGTTTTAGGACTGATGCTGATGTGACTCTATATGTGCTTGTTTTTGAGACCCTAAGACCTTGCCAGACTGAATTTTGTACATATCCAGATACAATAGAGGTACTGTGTGAGCTCCTGTGAAGTGAGCAGATGACCTGTTCTGGACAGGGTCACTCTCCTCCGGAGTGATCAAGTTGGAAGTATTCCTTGATCCTGGCTCGCCATTTGAAACTCACATGCCTTCAGCTGCTAGGAGCACCCATGGCTAGCTCCAATCAGTTTGCCAGCTACAGCCTTCCTGGACAGATATAGCTTTGCCACAGTGACCCATCCTCTCATAACCTCCAGACTAGACTTCTGTAACTGGGGCTGCCCTCAAGGATGGTTCAGAAGCTGCAATTGTTGAAGAATGCAGCACCCAGGATGCTGACGAGAACTTCTGCCTGGCCACATAATTACACCAAGCACTTGTTCCCTGTTTGCTGGTAGCTCCACAATGCCCTGTAAAGAATGTGCATGAGAGGGCCTTTTCTGTGGTGGCCCCCAGGTTGTGGAATGCCCTTCCCTCTCATGTGCACATGGCACAATCATTGTATAAGTTTTGTTTTACATTTGCCTTTGGGGGTAGAGCACGATCTCAGAGTTATCACTCCCTCTGCAGCACTGTTGCTTGTTTTGCTTGCTGTTTGATATGGGCTAATTTAGTGCTGTTATGCAGCACTTACTCTGTGCTTTAAGCTGTATGAAACCCACCATGAGACTGCATGATGAAGAGTGGGCCATAATAGCATATAAACAAACTAGCTAACTATTGCTGGGGGCAAGCACTTGAATGTTAGCTCACAGGCAGTCAGAGATGGTAAAAGATTGCAAGCCTCCACAATCCTTGGCTGCTTTTGACAGCTTTGTTCATTCCGGAAAATCGCAACGAGGCTTCTCCTGGCTGTTGGAGGCAAATATTCAGAACTGCAGGTAATGGAATATTTGAATATCACATCTCAGGCCAAAAAGGCTTCCAACCAGGAGATATTCCAGAATGACCTTCTGAGAAGATGAATTTGAGACTTTGCATTGCCTCCTCCTTCTTTGAGACAACCCACCAAAGCTTGTATCTGGGCCCAGGTCTGACAACCTTTGCTGGGATGTTGTTGTTGTTGTTGTTGTTGTTGTTGTTGTTGTTGTTGTTGTTGTTGTTGTTGTTGTTGTTATAATTTATATACTGCTTAAAAAGGAATGTTTTTGCCTGGCACTTAGAGGTGTATAATGAAGGTGTCAGGTGAACTTCCCTGGGGAGAGCATTCCACAGATGGGGAGCCACTGCAGAGAAGGCCTGTTCTCGTGTTGCCACCCTCTGGACCTCTTTATTAACATTAGAACACAACACCTACAATGAAAATACTAAAACCAGTTTGGGACCTTAAATAAGCTGGGTTGGATCCAAAGGGTGCCCCTCTGATATATCCCCGTCAAATGTAATGAAAGAGGGGATTTGCTCCCCTGTTTTCTGGGCATTCATTCTGGGCATTCATTTTGAATGGCCCTTAGTGAGCAATTCAGAGCTATCACTTTGCCATCCAAGCTAGAAGCTGACAACAAGGGCCTAGGTCAAAACAATGCAAGTTATCTATGGGTATGAGCCTAGATACTTCTTTTTGAAATGACAGTTTCCCCCCATTATTAACTCTTCCCTCTCCTCATGCATTAAACAAGGACTGTAACGATGTTTTAAAAGCAGTTGGGATGTGCCTCGACTACGAAGATTTCCAAGTGACTTACCTTTGGATCTCTGAGAAAAAGAGCTCTCAAGATCAATGAGTGGACATCTCCAATTGGAGGATAATGCATCAGAAGTCCCAAGCAGGTCTGATAATTACTTGATATCACTAAAAGTAATAAGAAATATGATAAGATATTTTTTCTCAGTTTAACATAAAAGTAATCATTCTAAGCACAATTTGTAGGGTTCTGGAAAAAAATATCACCACCAAATAGTACATAGCTCCTTTCTCCCTTTAGTTAAACATAGCCTCAAATGGTTGAGGGCTGATTTACAACTTTTGCTTTGTTTCTCAAACATGTTAATCCTAAAAATAGCTTAGAGAACCACTTATTGGCCCCTCTTAAAAGCTTGCTACATATTTTAAAAGGATGTATTAAATTTCCATTATCTAACCTCCTTCTAGTTATCATACAACTGTCCCTTTCTGGGTATGTGATGAACTTAATTATGGGTGAAATTAAATAAATCTTTTCTGCCAAGACTATGTAAACTACTTCATTTCTTTAGCACCATCTAAATCTTGGCAATCCATCTACTAGAGCTGTCAAAGGAGTGCCAATTATTTTTGAATTGTTCGCCTAAATTGCTAATAATAATAAATATCTTTTAGATAGTGCAACTTTACAGTTTTGAGAACTTCAGTTTTAGAAATAATATCATTTTTATTAATTAAAAGCCTTTGTGAAAAATGTTCTTGCAACACAAGGCAAAAATCATTGATAAAAAAAGAAATCCAAAATATATTGACTGCTTTATGGCCTTAGAGACTTACTAAACTGCTTCCCTGCACCCGCTTCCATGTGAGTCAATCTCATATCCTTTGGTACCTTCCCATCTCTCCCTGAAGAGGTTTATGAGGAAAAGATTCAGGACTGGGCAAAATGAATAATTATAATCTGTGTAGGGAGCCACTTTATCATCTTCATTTCCGTTGCTGATCCGACAGCTTGTAATTTTATACATCTGCTTTCATTTGTAAAGCACTCACTTATCCTACTCATTTTTTATCTGTTCTGCCTGTTTCTTTTTCTTTCCTTTTGTTTTTCTTGTTCATGTTCAGATACCTGCTTTTTTCTCTTCTCTTTGAAGTTAGCATAATGAATGCAATACAATGGGCTCAGTCAAGAGTTCTTTCTGCCGAGTATAATAGATGGGACCACGCATTATATAGAACCAATCAAATCAAACGTAACACAGTATAAGGCAGTTGTGATAAGGATTCTTTATACTTTCTTAAAATAAATAAGAATGCTGGAAGTAGTTTGTCCTAAATGGATTTTGTAAGACAACATCTGATGTATTTTCTTCAAACATACCTTTTAACACTCTAACTGAAGCCAGATTTTAGACTTTTTTATTTGTTTCTTTTTTTGGAAAAAAAAAGACTAAGTGTGATTTGATTCAATAATGAACATTAAAATATTGATCGTAGGTATTTGTAATTATAAATTATAGGTAAATGCAACAAACAGAAGAAATAAAACTCCTCTATTATGTGACCAAAAACAACCTATTATCTTAAACGGGGTGGCAAACGGGAGGCGAAAACTTTTTGGGGTCTTTTTTGTTTTGAGTGATAGCTACTTTCCTTACATGTGTAAGGCAAAAACAGGCATATCTTTATATAATACTTTGTTCTAGTTCTATCTCATCTTCAAGGTTGAAAAAAAATAAACCCTTATGAATTCAAATTGGCGGAAACAGTATGTTGCAACATCAGTGGAGAGAAGCTGACACATTTGGATACCAGAATCATTTCTCATTTATATCAGTTCTTTGAAAGATATAGGCAAATACCTGAAAATATAGCTTTTTGAAAAAAATAATATTTCTACTACAAAGTTCTTTTTGAAAAAGAAAGACACCTAGCTCATAAGCTAGCAATTATATGTCTAGAAGGCTTAAAACATCTTAAGAAAAGTAGTATTGGTGAGGAGCAAAATTAAAAATACAAACTTCTAACTCTAGATTAACTAATCTGGGAAGACTATGGTTTTAGAAACATGGCATATAGACATCATTTGCAATCTCCACTCCCTATATAATTTTTTTTCAATATTCAGATTAAGAGAATAATTAAATCACTTATAACTTACGTGCCAAAAGCATTAACAGTTTAAATTAAGGCACGCTTGGCTAACTCCTGCACCATAGCACACACTCTACAACAGAGGTAGCCAATGTGGGGCCCTCCAGATACTGTGGTCTATGGCTCTCATAATCCTTGACCACTGGCCATGCTAGCTAGGGATAATGGGAGTTGTAGTCCACAACAACTGGAAGGCTCCACCATGGCTAGTCCCATTTTACAGTTTCACCCATAGTACTCGCTTACAAATTAGCCTCCATACACCCCACACTTCCATTTGGTCTTTTAGTCATAATCCTTTTCCTCTGCAAGTTGACAGGCACTATAGTGCAGGACTCTATGAGGCAGTGGCTATCTAGCTGCACACTGCTTTCCTTATATGCTTTCACATTTGGGAGGGGGGGGGGGAGAGAGAGAGAGAGAGAGAGAGAGAGAGAGAGAGAGAGAGAGATATGCAAGATTGGAACCAGACGGGCATTGGTGCAAGTGTCTGTTTCATCATAAGGTGGCCCAAGCAAACAAGTGAAAGGAGAAAGCAGGTCCTACATTTATTTATTAATTATTTATTATTAATACTTTTTATACTGTCTCTCACATCAGTCCAGAGGTGGTGTATTAGATATATAAAAAAACCCACATCAATAAAAACTTAATACAGTATAATAAATAAAAACAGGTGGCTAAACTGTTTCAGAAAAAAATACCTTAGAAAGACATATATTTTATTCACATGGTAATATAAACTTGATATTCTTTTTCATTCATTAGGATTTGAAGAGGTGCTTAGGCTATAGGAAGGAGCTTGTGGAAGGTCATCTTGCCTTACAGGACACTAGTAAAACAAATCTAAAAAGCTTTGTTGGGTTCACAGAATGACTTTTATGATACTTTGGACCATGGGCTCTACTTACAGCCGGCTTGACCATTTAGTCCCATGAAAGACTGCCGTAGTATATATATATATATATTAACCATTCCATTTATTCCATAGTTCTGGCAGTTTATAAAAGCCACTTCCTATATTAGCTATTGCAAGTGATGTAAAAGAATATTTAAGGGAATAACCCTCTTCACAAGGAACAGCTCAGTGAGGACTAATCAAGCTCAGTAGCTATGGAACATTAACTGATAATTGGAAAATAAAACCTGAAAGTGGTGGCAGTGGGACGGAATGGAGTATCCTGAAGGTGGGGATGGCTGGAACCCTGAACAGCTTCAGTACTGTTAGAAGGTGAAGATACACAGCAACATTTTGTTGCAGGTTCCTCTTAGATGGGATGTATTGTTTTTGTACCAGTGGTACTATATTGAATGCTGATGTTTATATATTTACACAATTCTTCTGAACTGCTTTGAGGTTCCTTACAGAGAATCAGATTGTAAATTCCAAAGTAATAAGGGACTGGTCCAGCCTTTTGGGGGGTCCTTTATCTACGTATGGAAGGAACTTCATAGGACACAGACACAAAAAGGCCAAAAAGTCCCTTGCAGATTTCAACTGCCTCACTTAGGGGTCTTTCTACAGTCGCTGCCATATGCTACCCCGATGGAAGGGAGGAGGGAAGAGTCCACCTGTAATTTCCCCTTTAGAACAGTGCTAAGGCCTTGTGCAGAAAAGCCTAGGGATGAACTGGAAAAGAGGAGAAAAGAAAGAACACTTGATAGTTTCAAAATTCTGGTGGTTGTAGAAAAATGGATTAGCATCAATTCAATGTCCTCTACATAAAAAAGAAAGAACAAAAAACAAACAAACTGGAAAAAGCCCATTTTTAAATGGTTTCAGGAATTTCAGTCCAAATGCTTTTTTTTATTTTTTTTTTATTTTTTTGAGCCAACCTCAAGATCTTAGATCATTGGGAATGGAGCATTTGAGGCAACAGAGTCTATCAAAGAATCAAGTGTGAATAATTGTTTGCAAGATTTGGCTCTCAGGTAGTACCCGCAGGTGTGCTGGAGACTTCTGCATGATTCCTGCAAGTCAGCTAATGCACACAAAATCTTTATAGGCTTATTCACAAAGACTTCACAGACTTTTGCAGTTGGAATGTTACCAGATGCATACAAATTTGCCCTGGAAAGGTGGGCTGACTTTAAAATACAATCTACTGGAAGGCCTGGTTATTGATAACCATAATTTGCTTAATTTGTACCTTTTTGTGGTTTTGCACATGTCTCTCAACTAATTAGGATAAATTGGTGGTTTTATTACAAATTTATTTCATTTACTTTTTTACCTTCCCAAGTATTCTCTACTTCCCACTTGCTTAATAGAGATTTTGCTTTAGAGTAAATCTCCACATAGTTATCTATATTAAAATCAAAGTTTTGTCCTAAACATTCCCCTGAACTTGTGTGTTAATTAAGTTTATGGGACTCTAATACACATCAAAAATAATTTAAGTGCTCATGTGACGTAGTTAAAGGCAAAATAAAATAAAATAAATAAAATAAAATACAGAGAATAATTTTTGTAAAAAATAAATTTGCTTTTAATACATTTTCCCCGTATTTTAGAAATCCATAAAATATGTCAGTAGTGAATGTATAGTTTTACTCAATACACTACATGTGACAGAAGGTGGAGCTCTATACTTACCTTGGCCACTTTGTTTTATGCAATGCAATCTACACTTCTGTGTTTAAAAAGAGGCATAGCAGGAAGAAGAACATCCCAAAAACCAAAATGTGCTTTTAAGTTGTTGTTTTCTTATATATTATAAACAACTTCAAACAACTTCCAATCAAAATGATTTTTTAAATTTTTAAGTTCAATTAGAAATATATTGCATTAAAAATATATATAGGCTATACAGTGATCCCTCGACTTACGAGTGACCCGACTTCTGTATTTTTCGAGTTACGAGGGATCAAAGCAGCCGCGCGGCTACGATTTTTTTCGACTTCCGAAAGGAAGCCGCGGCCGTTTTAGATAAGGTTTCCTCGACTTCCGAAGTTTAGATGGGTTTTTTTTCGACCTACGAATTTTTTTCGCCCAACACATTCCTATGGGGACTTGACTTACGATTTTTTCGACATCCGACGGTCCCGTCGGAACGGATTACCTTCGTAAGTCGAGGGTCCACTGTATGTATAATGTAATGCATACTCACAGGCATCTCTGATGTATAGCAACATGGCTAAGAAAACATAGTCAACTAGATTGAGAGTGATGCTGTCAGCAAATAAAGCATCCCAGATGACAAGAAGGTCCTGGAGGGGAAATTCTCGTCCAAATAGAAGCCTTACCCATCGCCTGCAAATAAAGTCAACAAAACATATCAAAAGTTGAACCAAAAAGATCAGGAATTAATAGTTTACAGGGAAATCCAACACACAGTAACTTATGATTAAAATTAATATAGATATGTTGACGATGTTCTACATTATATCTTAACCTGGTTATAGAAGGAAGTGTGTGAAAGACTTAAAAAACTCTAGCTCTCTAATGTTGTTTAGTAGATAGGCTTTATTAGAAAAGCTTTGTCCCAGTTTACTTATCATTTCAGCTTTATAAGCAAATGAAAGAAGCAGCTGCAAGAACTCCAAAAAAGTCCGCGGATGAGGTCAGCCGTAACAGGTTTCAGTGGAATTGATCAGACTTCAATGGAGAGGACCTTCCTTCTGATTTAAAAGAACTTAAAACGTCTGAACTGAACCCATAATCTTAAAATGGCATTAAGAGAAACCACTGGGCACTTAAGATTATAAATTTTACTTTAAGGATTTAGTTGTAACTGCCATTTGGTTAAACAACACTAGGTGCAAGATGGAGTAACTTTCAACGAGGGTTTATTTTGTTGTGGGCATATTAGGAGTAATAAACACTTCATGAAGAATACAGAAAAAAGACAATAATGTGTACCGGTAATTTTAAACATATCTCATGGTAGCTTTCCTTTGGCTCCCTATGAATATCTACTTCTGAAATGTGAAGAGGTGCTACAATAGGGGAAGCAAGGGAAACATGGAGCAAAGCTAATTTTGCACAATTAATTCTAACAACATTATGTGCAAGGTGTTTTACCCAATAGTGGGAAATTACCCCTCAGTGACAAGCCTACAGGAAACTATTACCTTTCAGTGTCGCAAACATTACTCAGACTCTGCAGGAAGCCTATCACTTTAAGTAGCACTTGCTCCTTCCCTTAACCCACCCACCTTTCACATTTCACAAACTGTTAGGAGTCATAACTCAGCAATGCTTGAAGCATTTGAGCTGACATTATTCACAAACGACCTCATGCAATTCAGGACAGAGGATGGATAAAACTAATACACTTAAAGGCGAAAAATACACCATGGCATAATGGGATTTGTTATTAGTCTTTTATCAGAAATCTCATTTTCTTCATTACCACTTCATTATGCAGTGTTAATCGTTTGTAAATGTAGGATTCTACTGCTCAAACCAAAATCAGCTTCCCCGCTTTCTTCTTCTATTCTGCTTTTAGAAATTCTCTTGGGAATATTAAGTCTTAGTCCCCAGAGGTATTCTGTTTTCACAGATGTAGACAGCTGATGAACTGGACTGCTTTAGTAACCATTATGCTGCCATTAATGATCTGAACCTCTATGTCTCAATGGGTATAAGCAATTCACACAACTGAAAATGGATGTATACTAACTGCTATCTGTTCTTTTCCAGCAACATTTCCCTTGTAGCGGCCATAAACCAAGGACCCTATTGTCTCTGAACTATGTTACCATATGGCTTGACTTCAGCAAGTTTGCCTTCATAAAAAGGGATGCTTTAAGGAATTAAGTTCTAGGTTGGAGTGTTTTCTTACTAATTAACACTCTTATTGTTCTTTCAAATATTTAGAGACAATCTAAGTTTCTCTTAATGATACTGTTGGACAAGAGGAGCCCCTTTCTTTTCAGATGGCTGTCTATAGTTTAATTATAGCCCTGTCCTGTTAATTCCAGCCTCACATCTGCTACACCTGCAGACTACTATGCTCACAACGGTGTACCCTTTTATCACATTTGGTAACACAATAATCTGTATTTTACCACACCGACATAGCAATTGCAACCAACTGCAAATACAGAAGGGAGTTTTTAAAGCAATAATAAATATAAGAGTTACCACAATCTCCTTGCTGAAATGCATAACCCCATGTTCTACACATGATTTCTATGTAATTAAACCATAATCCCCAAACAATCTGTAATTACTACCCACAGACAGTGGTTTAATAATGACCTGCAACACAGAGAAACAAATGCTCTGGAAACTTTAAACTACAAGAGTGACATATTTTTAAAATCAAATTTAAACTTTAAAAGGAAATAATTTTTATTAAGAGTTACTGGGAACATCTTCCTGGAACCTCAGAGAGATGCTTCCCATCAGGGTAGACAGACAATACTGGACTCAAAGGACCAATGATTTGACTCAGTATAAGGAACCTCTGCATAGGTTATTTTTTGGTGGTGGTGGACCTAATGAGTTATGCATTGCCTTATCTGCAGAAACTATTTCTATTGTGACTGAGAATAACAAGCATTTCAAATACAGCTTGCTGTTTTCTGTACTACATCCATAATCTTTTTCAAGAACGGTCCCACAAAAAGCTGAAGCCGGTTTCAAAGGCAGAGACGACTGTCCTTTATGGCATGTCTGGGACATGCCTGGGAAATCAAGTGGTGTTGATTAAGTGATGCTACTATCTTGACATGAGATTCAAGGTATTCTGAACCTGCTCTTAACATGCCTTTCTCCCACAATACATTTGTCTCCCTTGTTCCCTTAAACATTTTAAGCAAATCTTGTTAAGCCAATTATAACCCCTTCCACATTACTCAATTCACTTTCCTTTGCAAATTTAATAGACTCTGCAAGGTAAGAACACATTGCTAACACAGGCAGTAGTAGCAAATAGTGAAGAGATTCTGCATAACAAGTTTCCACCATCAGCTTCCATATGCTATTCACAAGCACAGACTCTACACCAATTGTTGATCTATTTGCATCTGAAAAAGTCTACTACCAATATAGGTGAGGTCTTCCATTCTAGTGACACCAGATACCTGCTAAACGCAATTTCATTTTTTTGTGGGGAGAGCAGGAAACAAGCCTTTATCTAAAATGTTCTTCCAATTTGGACTGGGCTCCTGTGCTGTTTTTCTTCTGAAAATGCCCGTGCTTTGCTTGCCTCCCCACAAGGTAAATAACACTTGGGGAGTGGGGAAAAGCAGCCAGCAGCCAGGAGGGAGAATACACATTCATTCAAATGCACTTTAGTCTTCAGTGGAACCAGGCATACAATGTTCTTGTTTTTGTGATGCCCAACACGTGGCTCGTTTCCATATTCTTCATTTATGTATGATCTAATCTATTTTTAACATTGACTTCCCCCCAACTCATCCCACATGCACTTGTTACAGTTCGAAGTATCTATTCCAAAACCTGTAAATAATAATAATATTCTGTAAAAAACATCACCAGAAAAATAAAAATAGCACGCAATAGAGAAACCGTCACTTCCAACGCTTACACAAAATAAATACATGAAATTACAAAGAACTCAAATTCTATTACGGAAAACTAGCTCACAAGTACCAAGATAGATTAGAGGAGGATAGGTCTAACAATAGGTAATTAGACATGCTAGTTAAATGGAACCCCTTTCTTTGGGAGCAGTCTGCACTTAAATGCCAGTTGATGGGGGGGAGAAGAATGGGGAGAGTGGGCTTACTAAAAAAAAGTGTAATTGGCCACTATGGAAAACAGGGTGGTGAGTGAGAGGTTTTATTTATTTATAATAAAATAAAAATGTGTATCCCACTCTTCCTCCCAAAGGAGCCCAGGACAGCAAACACATCAGTGATAAAACAATGCAATTCTTGGCCTGATCTAGCCGAGCTCTTATGTATATCACGTAAATAGTACAGATGGTTTATACTGCCTACAATTTAGGCTTCATGCACCCATATTTTGCCTTTCTCCCTCTCTTTTTCTCTCCAGTCCTCTTCCACTGCATTTGAACTGGTGTCATTGTTATATAAATGTTTAATAAGAATTTGTTTACAAGTTGAAATTAATGACCCAGAATGCCCAATGGAAGGAACAGATTCATCAGCGATGCCAATTTGGAAATAAATTCTACTGCCATTCGCAGATCCCACTAACTAGCTTTGAAAGAATACAATGAAGCCGTATCTGTGGAATGTGGAGTGTGGGTAGAGGATGTCATGTGAAAGGTTGGTGCTGGGGAGAGTTTATGGAATGGATGAAATAACAGGGAGGAGTCTCCAGTGATTGGCACAGAAACAAGGAACTGTGTGAAATGATAGGATACGTGGAATGCCAATTGTTTTGTGGGAGAAAAATGTTTTTGAGAGGAGGAATAAGAAACCATGGGAAGCACAATTATTTCACCCATAGCTGACACCCTACGTTTAACTCATAGAATCATAGAGTTGGAAGAGACCACAAGGGCCATCCAGTCCAACCCCCTGCCAAGCAGGAACACCATCAAAGCATTCTTGACAGATGGCTGTCAAGCCTCTGCTTAAAGACCTCCAAAGAAGGAGACTCCACTACACTCCTTGGCAGCAAATTCCACTGTCGAACAGCTCTTACTGTCAGGAAGTTCTTTCTAATGTTTAGGTGGAATCTTCTTTCTTGTAGTTTGAATCCATTGCTCCGTGTCCGCTTCTCTGGAGCAGCAGAAAACAACCTTTCTCCCTCCTCTATATGACATCCTTTTATATATTTGAACATGGCTATCATATCACCCCTTAACCTTCTCTTCTCCAGGCTAAACATACCCAGCTTCCAATATTGCTTCCTGTTACTGTCCTCAGCTATATATGTATAATATAGCCCTCCCACCCCGGCTGAGCTTCGTCCAACCTGACATATGGTTCTACCTTACCAACACACATCCAACTCTCACTCCCCAAGCAACAGCATATACATACATACATTTTTGGCCATGCATATCCTCTAAAACTTGCTGATGAGTATGCAACACTTACCTCTCAGTTTTGCTACTGAATTTTTTAGTATGTTTTAGCTTTACTCTGATAGTCATTTTACTGTGATGGTGGTTGAAATTTGTATATTGTCCATCTGAATATCCCAGGGTGGTTCACAACATTTATACATTTATACTGTGCTTTTCATTATACAATAAATTCAAAGTGACTTACATACAAATTTAAGACAAAGTTCCAAAGCCCAACACCTAAGAAACAAAACTGCACAAAGCATAAGTAATAAAACCATATTTTTTGGGGGGGGGGAGAGTTCATATAACTAGTTTTAATTTATGGTTTGTTTTAGTATTACTATAAAGCACTTTTAGAGGTCACCTGGACCCCACCCGAGAATCAACATCTGTGTGTGTGTGTTTCAAATATACTCTCCACACCTACCTGCCTTGCATTCTTTAACTCCAACTGTTTATTTTGTAGCTGAAAATACAGCATGCACCTATGCTGTCCCCCAGTATAACCCCCCAGCAGCTATGTTCAAAATACATGACCCCCCCCAAAAAAATCTTTGATTACTGCAGTGCTGTCCATTAACACACATCACACATTTTCAGTCTTCTTCTCCAAGAACAGCCCCACACTGTATGGCCGTGTACCATAATACACTTCCTAAAATGTCTGGTTGATGCCTACTCCCCTCCCTCAACCTTTATTTATCAGCTTTGTGATATCATAACTAACCATTTCCATGCTTTTGGGGGTCTTAACTCCTCTCATCAACCCCAGTTTTTCCAATAACAATTTCCTATAAGCAGCACCAATTTCCACAGGTCCTTTTTTCAATCCATTGTGTACCAATTCCAAAATCTGGTTTTCATTACACCTGAGAACACACTCTTAAGAATTCTCTAGCTGCAAATGTCCTGCTCTCACTCAAATAATTAAAACACACAATCTTACCTTGATACTGTAGTAGGTATGCAGAACAGATACATTAAAAAAGCTGCAACTGTCTTGTTTTGGTAACCAAGCTTTTTTTCTAGTCTCCCACTCTAAACCCAATGTGCCTTTTCTTGATTCTCTCTTTTTAGTTTCCTTGTCCCATGTTTGCTATTATTTTCAACAGAAGCACCAAGAAGGGTGAATTTAGTGGAGAGGAAAAACAAACCTTTCTATCACTCTTTCTTCAAGCTCTTCATGGGAATGGGTGTACTCCTCACCTAACCAGATTTAGCAGTGATTTGGGAAAGGGTCATAGCTTAGTGGTACAACATCTGCTTTACAGTACAAACAGAAAGTCCCAATTTCAATCAATGGTATCTCAAGGCAGGGCTAGGAGAGACTCCCATCTGAAATCCTAGAGAGCCACTGCTGACAATTCATGGACCAATAGTTTAACTCAGTATAAGTCAGCTTCTTATGCACCTAAATCAGCTAAGTTTGATAAGGAAAATTGTATTGAATAGTTATGGTTTTAAAAGAGCACGTAAGATGTTTCAGCTATAGATTTGCCTCTGCAGATCATTATATCCTAATCAAGGATGGAGCCTGCTTCTCAATTGTTGGGAGAAGGGGGAAAATTTATCTGCCACCCCAATATTTTACCTGAGTTTCTCTCTTCATTTTCTATCATACAAATTAATGCCTGCCATTCACTTCAACAGGGAAAAGTAAAACAGCTAGCACCTGAGTACATCGCTATAGTGGGGTCACAACCTGTTCATTAACTATTAAGTGCCCAAACCAGGTTTTCACAGCTGGAGCAATGTTTTTCCTTCCTTTTGTGAAGGCAGAATGCAGGAGCTAGTAATAAGTTTCCAAAAACCTATTTCCAAAACCCTGCAGGAGTCATGTTTGGAAAAGGAGTGGAAATGGAAGTTAGCTTTTCAGTCTTGGAGGGATCAATCCTGCAAATCTTGCCTGGTCTGGAGGAACAGGGCCCAGCCCAGAAAAGCTCTTGCCCTTTTTCCAGGAAGGTGTAAACCACTCTTCTGCTTGGTGTTGATGCCTATTGCAAAGAGTTCTGTGCCTATAGGGTCTGGACCAAGAGGGCTGGTCTTGACAGCTCCACTGCTTGGGGAATAGACACAGAAAATGAAGGAAGCTACATAAAGGACCAGTATTCTTGATGTTCTGCGTTGTTCTCACATTCCCAGCTATACATGATGGGCCTTTCCTGTGGAGCCACAACATTCACTGTGAGTAGGATTATTTCCAGTCCAGCACAACTATTTTATTAAGCTCCAGTTGAGCCCTGTAGATGAACAGCTGATGAACTTCTATCAAAACCAGGTTATGACTTGGGTAGTTCAGGCCACTTTGTAATGAAGCACAGAACATTTCAAAAGGTATTTGTTCTGCAAATTCACAACTGAGGAAAAGCTAACATTTCAGAAAGAAGAAATAGGAGAGATTTATGTCATCACAGTATTTCATCTTATGCCTATGGTAAGCTCTAAAACTAAATTAAGCTGCCCTTCAAAGGCCATAGACAGCAGTCCATTTCAATCCATTAGTTTGGCTAAATGCCTTCATACATTCATGAAGAGAGTCATTATCATCAATCTTCCAGTTATACCGACCAGTTGACTAATTGTTTATGCATGTACCCAGGAAATACTGGGTGTTTTCTCATTGCTAACACAGTTCCAGAGAGAGCTCAGTAAACAGGTAGTCCAGTTTGAAATGTACAAAGATGATGATTTAAATACTCTGTTAAGCAAAAAGTGCTAAATTGCAGCTTTATTTACTTCCCTAGGTCAGAGGTAAAGAATAATTTTGGGCTTCTTGAAATCTCATAGTACACCTTTTTGAGATATAGTTTTTGGCGGCGCTAAAAATAGGTTGGGTGAGGATTTTAAACATGTTAGGAATAAATTAGAGAACCTTAAAACAGTCTTTTATATAGACGATATTACAATGTGCTAATTTAACTACACAATTTTGTGCATTTGAAGTTATTCCTATTACTTTTTTAACAGGGCAAAGGAGGATTGTACTAGAAGTACTTTTATTTTTTACATAGAAACACAGTTTACACACTTACCTACTTACACACACACACACACTTTCTAACTTTTTAAAAGTAGATTGCCTATAGCTAGCAGAGATTGGGGGTGCACCTTAGTTGGGCATTTAACATTTTTGGGCAGGAAAATATGGTATCATTTAGTCATTTAGTTACTTACATATTCCTATAGAAACCCTGTTGGCACTAAAGAGTTTGGATGATAAACAGCTAATTCATTAACTACAGTATTTGCTGGAAAATATGCATTAAATAATGCAGTACAGAAATTGTGGTTCTTCTAAGTCCCTGTCTGGAGAGGGAAAGTGGGGAGAGAGAGAGAGACATGCAGAGGCAAGCAATGTCTATGCTGCTTCTAATTATTCCAATTATCACGGCACACTATGAAAACTTGATTAATAACACTGAAGATATTGTTGTGGCAATTAGCCATATGGTTGTGGGACTTTATTCTGTCACGATTTAGCCATTAGCATCTACTTATGTTTGTCAGAACAGTGCATCCGTGACAAGTTGAAGTTCCGCTCACCTTGCTGATTCCCTTGTGAGCAACACTAGAGAACTGTTTATTCCTGGGAGCCCTTTACCAGAGTAAATTTTTCATGTGGCATCAGGTCTGACTGGGGACAAATGTCAAGTAGCTTATGCGACGACCCATCAAGCCTGGCTCTTTCTGCAAAGGTACTTACTAAATTGCTTGTCAAGGCAGACTTCTTTCAAAAAATGATTTGACCAGGAAAATTAGTGTCAAGTGACTTGTACTGAATGTTTTGAATGGTTAGTAATTCAAACAATATGCACTTTTCATTATTTAGATGTAATGAAATGTTCCATTGTGATTTTATAGAACTATGTACAGTACATTACAGTACACGTGAAATGCATACCTACAAGCCCTGGGACTGAGGGCCAAGGCCACCATCACTTCTGACCAGCACAAGTTGGCACACATGTAGTCTCTCTCTCTCTCTCTCTCTCTCTCTCTCTCTCTCTCTCTCTCTCTCTGTGTGTGTGTGTGTGTGTGTGTGAGAGAGAGAGAGAGAGAGAGAGAGAGAGAGGGAGAGATGAATCCATGTGGATAGCCGACCTTCAGGAAGTTTAGGTGAGTCAAGCAGATATTCTGCTGACCTATATGAATCCACTGGTGCAATAATATCGGAAGCATTATGTGAGTAGGTTTGTGGAAATGGTCAGGAAGAAAAGACACATAAGTTATTAAGGGAGAGGATGAGTTAGGAATGCCAGGATTTAAACTGTAGAAATTTCAAATAACTTTTAAGTTCAATAGCTGACTAGCATCTAAGAAAAGAACCACCTGGCTATTTGTTAGTTAGGGTACATCTTAGGAATTAGCCCCAACTTCCCTGTTTGCTTGACTGAAATTTTATATTCTGTATGGTCTTATTAACAAACTGACTTCTTTGGTTGAAATAATCTGGTGTATCCTGATGGATAGATCCTGAACTGCTGCATTTAACCACACCTGGTTGCCCTGGGGATTTTAGCCAGGGTACTGCACAGGTGTACATTAACCCTGGGGAACTGGTTGGGAAATGGTAGAGGGGTGACTTAAGATTCCACTTAAGTTTCTCCCCCAACCAGATACTACTATGAGTCAGAGAATCATAGAATTGTAGAGTTGGAAGGGACCCTGAGGATCATCTAGTCCAACCCCTTCAATGCAGGAATATGCAACTGTCACATAGGGGGGACTCCCTGGAGCATAAATGACTCTTCTGGGAATCCCAGAGATGTCACAGACTGTGAAAGCAGTGGTTCCAGCTGAGGTTGCCTGTCCCGCCCCAAAGTGCTGTTACAGAACAACTTTAGAAACATTTTGACCTGAGAGGAGGTGAGAAGACAGAACAGCTGACGGCTTCCAAGGAAACTGTCAGGAACAGTAAAACCCACAGTATGGTCAGAATTCAGCAAGTAGTACATGGCAGAATTTATCGTCCCTGATCTCTTACCACTCCCAGCTTGCCTGTTGTGCTGTTACTAATTGTTATTCCATTGGATGCTCTGCTCTATGCAACAGCCATTTCTGTTGCAGGATAGGCCATTTTACACCTTGCAAAAAACGACGCATGAAGTGGAACTAATAAAAAAATGTATTTCCACTTTTGCAGGAGTTTCTGCAATAGTGAGAGCTACTACAGTGCCTGCCCATTACAGCACTAAACAAACTCACATGCAAGTATTTGCAGAACAGCACTAGCATCTATTTTCCCCACTCACAATTATTTGGATCTAATCAATTGTTTTCAGGTAGTAACTTTTTTTTATTTTATTTTACATTAACCCAGTATTTTAGAATTCAAAGGAAATAAAAGGGGAAATATATGCCTTGCAAATTTAATTGCTCAGATATTTTAGAGCTTGGGTCAACTTCAGATAAAGTCTGGGAAGATTTCAACTAAAAAGGAAAAACATTTGTAAGTTTCAAGGAGTCATGGAAAACATACTTCCTGATGTCTGAGACTCTGGTACATATGCTTTTGACAGCTTACATTGCTGTACCTGCTCATTATGTGGTCATGTTACTACTGCCAGATAATTTTTGTCAAACAGGAGGAGGCTGGAGGTCTTCAGATCCCATTACACTACTAGAGGTATTATGTTGACTTGTAAAGCCTTATACAGCTCTCCCCAGAGAGGCTTGCCTGGCACCATCACTACATGTCTTCAGGCACCAGGCAAAAACATTCCTCTTAATCCAGGCCTATGGCTATTAAATAATCTGGCCTGTGAAAGTGTGGGGGGGGGGGAGATGACTGTTATTATGAAGGTTATTTTATTGTCAGGTTGTCTGCCAGTTTGTTTTTTATTATGTTTTTATCACTGATGTTCTGTAATGTGTTTTAATGTTGTACACCACCCTGTGATCTTCTGATAAAGGACAGTATGTAAATTGAATAAATAAATAATATTCAAACGTGCAACACTGCCACAGTATCAGAATGCTTTGGAAAAACAGATTAATATTCTTTCTATTTTAAGTCGCACATTTCTAGAAATAAAGAAAAAACACTGGAAAGGTAAAATGAAAGTTAGCCTCCACAAGGTCTCATGTGGCATCTCCATAACCCAATGAATCAACTTACTATCTCCTAAATATAATTTTAAATAAATATGATTTTATTACTATTAGTGTTTACATTTATATGCTGCTTCTGAACTAGACAATTCCCAAAGCAACATATAATAAAATTAAAAAGCAATTATAACAACATGGATGTCGGAAGCCGAACATCCAGCGCTGCTTCCAATTGGCTTCAGGAGCTTCCTTCAGCCAATGAGAAGCTATGCTTTGGTTTTCGAATGTTTTAGAAGTTGAACGAGCTTCCGGAACGGATTCCGTTCTACTCCAAGGCATGACTGTATAGGGTGCTGTGCTCCGGCACACGCTTGGTGGCTTCAGTAAACAGGAGATGCCAGATACCCTGTTTCCCCTTTTTTAATACGTAGTCATAAAGTAAGCCATGGCAGGTTTTTTTTACCTTTGTGAGAAGTAAGACGTACCCCAAAAGTAAGCCATGGTGCCGCCATTGTTCCCGTCGCCTCCTCAGCCCCTCCTGCGTGCGCAGGGAGCCAGTGAACCAGTGAGAGGCACGGGGGGGAAACGCGCCTCTTGCGGAGTTTTGCCCCACCTGCTTAGTGCGCAGGGAGAGGCGCAGGGGGGGGAGACGCCTCTTCCTGCCCCGCCTGTTCCCCGTGCGCAGGGAGCCAGCGAACTAGCAAGAGGCACGGGGGGGACGCACCTCTTGCAGAGTTCTGCCCCGCCTGCTCAGCGCACAGGGGGAGGCTGTACCGTACCATACTGGCGTAATAAAAATAAGGCATCCCCCGAAAATAAGCCACCCTGTGTTTTTTTGAGGGGAAAAAATTATAAGACGGTGTCTTAAAAAGGGGGAAAGACGGTAGATTCTCATGTATGTCAACACTTGACCTGAATTCTCAGATTTTCAAGCAAAATGAGTGATGGAAGAGCCTCCAGGAATATATCTAATGTTCCTGACCGGAGACTCTGTCATGATTCCCTCCTGTACTTCAGCAGAATGCTGAGTATGCCTCCAGAGAGATGTTCCTATTTTTATATCTGTTTGCAGAATGTTCCTGATTGTTTAGCCACAGTTAGACAAATTTGGGATTAGGACACATGCTCCCTCCCTTCTTTTATGAAGCTAAAATCCCTTCCACCCATCTTGGTTGAGTACTAAGTTTTGCCAGTCTTAGCTATAGCTAACTATGTTGCTGGTTTAACCCTTAACAATGAAGTAGGTTCCTAGGATAAGTGGAAACTATATGCCAGAAGAAAGGTGTGGGTAAGAGTATACACAACCCCATAGCTCACTTCTAGTTCCTTACAACAAATCCTTTTGCATGCTCGTGGTCAGAGAACAGCATACTTACCACTTTTGAGCACTTCTCTGGGTTCCTGGAAGGTAACCCATTTTATTCATATTCCTAGTGTCTAGACACCCATTCTAGTCAGCTAGATACTTGCTAATTGCGGAGGGCACCTTGGGTGGGTGGGTGGGAATAATTTGTGCTCCAGAGAGGAAGCCCAATTGTGAATTTAGGCTGTTGTGATATGGTTAGAGCCCTACCAGTGTGTAATAGTGTACAAAGAGCAGTGTGTGATCTCAGAAGCACCCATGACAGTCTGGAAGAGTATATGAAACTTGGATGAAGCCTCCATTCCTAGAATGGCTGCCTTCACAGCACATGAGGCAGCCACTAGGACAGGCATAGGCGAACTCGGCCCTCCAGATGTTTTGGGACTACAACTCCCATCATCCCTGACCACTGATCCTGTTAACTAGGGATGATGGGAGTTGTGGTCCCAAAACATCTGGAGGGCCAAGTTTGCCTGAACTAGGACATCATGACTGCTGCCTCCAAGGACTTGAGACTGAATCATAGTAGTATGATTCACCTTTGACAGGCAGGAATCACCTTCCTTCTGGTAAAGACAAGATTTCTTTGGGAAAGCCATAAAACTTAATGTGCTAGGCTTGAACAACAAGTCTCCCTTACCCTGCATTGATGTAATTAGTATTAAATGCTGCAGGATCTTTTCTTAGCTTGGCTCTAATAAGGAAAAACATTCTCAGTTCTGGATTTTTTTAGGGAGATTGAATTTTCCTGCTGTGGAAAATGGAACACAGTAGCTTCCCCAGTGCTTCCTGGGGCAAAAACTGAAACCGACACTGGTTCAGAGCCTTGAACTCTCCTTCCACAGAACTGCAGAAAGGAAAGGCTTTTGCCTGCACCTTCTAGAGCCCTTGAGACTTGTTCTCACATTTCTTCTTTGTGGCTGACTTTTGAGGAAGAGAACTGTTTCCTCTCTTTCCTATTTGGCTTATGATTTTCATGTCGACAAGACTAAAGAGGCCAGAAAGAAATAGCAAGCTGAGAAATGTTCCATAATGAAAATAATTACTTTGTCCTTTCCAGAAATTTCTTAATGCCTTCAGCTGCAGAATGCTGATCCCTGGCATTTCCCGGGTTCTCTTGTGAGGTTCATTGTGACTTTATGAGTTAATCACGTCAGGAATAGTCATTTTAGCTCTCATGCCTTTAGGAGTAATTACACATTTAAATGATTAAACAAATCAGGAAAAAATATCTACCGCCTAACGAAAGCAGTTAACGCTAAAATCCTTTTTTATATATTAGTATCACAAGTCGTTTGTAAATAACATGTTCATTTTAGAGATGTAAAGAGTTCTGTCATGCCCTATGAAATAAATTATATTTTATTGGTGCCCGGGTGTTTCATAATTTCTATTTATTTGCTGCAAGAGTGGAGAATTAAGATAGAGTAGTTTATTTCACCAAAAGACTGACAAATGGCTCATTAGATACTTATGGAGCTGAAGCTAATTGTATGATTTTTGGGGGGTATTAATTGTCACTGCCTGCTTAACTAACTAATGCTGGTCACAATTATACTGCCCTTACCCTGCACTCTCATTCAGGTTAAAACACTTTGCATGTTAAAAGAAAAGGGACAATATTTTTTGCTAATGTAAACCAAAACATCACTATTTGGATTGGAAGAGCATGTAGGAGGAGTAACAGAGGATTAATGGTTCCCATTGGAGACACCAATGACAGTCATATCCAAATTGCAGTCACCTCACATCAAATAACAGCTTGAATCACAAATATTCCAAGATTCTACTTTCCCCCCACCCCCAGCTACAAATTAAATATAATTTACATTACTTAGTTTTTTTTTATTTCATCGGAGACATAAGGTCAGAATTGATTGAATATGTACTACCTGCATATAATGATTTCCAGTTTTTTACAATCATGTGCTAATGCTCTACAGTAATGGCCTATGGATGAAGAGACAGATGTACTACCAGTCATTCGCTACACATTTGCATTAACAAATCATCATTTAATTGAAGCCCATCCAACAAGTTTATGCTACTTAAATAAAGTTCCTTTCAATAAAAGATGCCACAATGACACATGGTTGCTAGCTGCAATGAAAGTTTGGTGGGAGGGTGATTTATTTTCAGTTCATAGATTTAGGTGTATATCGAAGATGCATTTATTAATTTGTATTTTGCTGAGAGATAAACCACCTGACAACTAACACAGTGTTCCAAGCTAGTTCCAGTCTGAAATGAGATCATTTACTCTTTGAAATAATTATTTTGTAACACTACAATTTCATGCCTTGCAGGTTTTATCTCCCACACAAATATATAATAGACCACGAATTGTGTGTTAATATTTTTAGGCAAGCTCTAATAATGAGTCTCATATCCTGCTGTTACCAACCTGGATTAATTCTTTTTTCCCTTTAGATGTCTCGTTGCAGACTACAAACTTTGGCACTATGGTTAGAAATCAAGTTGTTTTTCTATATTCTATATATATATTGATATTATTGTTGTTGTTTTAAAAAACAACAATCAGTCTGGGGAACAATTCTGGTAATTTGCACGTGACGACAAATTTCAGGTGCAGAAGAATACTTTTAATTCTATCATGGATCACAAAAGAGTAAAATTTGAAGACTAATGCTGCAATCCTAGGCACATTTATTTGGGAGTAACCCTCACTGTATCCAGTGGGATTTACTTCTGAGTCAACAAGTTTAGTATTGCAAGGTGAAGTGTTCATCTTGTAAAGATGGTCTTACAGTAGTCTAAATGTATCTTTTTTGTTAGCTGCTTTATGCATCTGAAAGTGAGATAATTTTTTGATGATCTCTCTGTCAAATACAACATAGTCACCTGTTTTTACCTGTTCCTGTTTTTATAATGCTGTTTTACTGTTTTTATGGTAAGACGTTGCGAATGTTATGTTATTTTTGTATAATGCTTAGTTTTTTATATTAAGAAATTTAGAAAAAGCTCTATAAATAAATCACAAGAGGAGCTGTATTTTAAATTAATATTTGATTCCATCTACACAAAGTAAAGATGAACAAAGGATGCTGGCTGAAATATTGCATTGCTGACTAATCTCAGTGACTTCAATGATATCTGATTAGTCCACATACAAGATTGCAGTGTCACAGTCTATAGAAAGCATATTAATGAGTTTGATATCTTGTTCAGACTAATATATACTGAAATCCTACACTATTGCTGTGTCCTTTTAAACATAAAAACAATGAATATGCTGCTATTTAAGTCATGTGAAAAGAACAATGAAATGTTTAAAATGAAGACTATTCTGAAGAACAACTTTACAAAATTACCATGAATGGCATGAAGCAAATGAGGGTGTTTAAAGGCACCTTGTATATAAAATGTATTTTGACCTTCCTTTGAACTAATTTAGAATTCTCAAGTTTGAGTTTTATACTTGTTGATTCAAGGTAAAATGTCATCGTTCAGCGGAATTACGCTCGTGTATTTTGCAATTCCAAAATTCACAATACATATGCTCATCTTGACGTTTAAATGATAGTAAAACAAGATCCCCACACTCATTTTTTTTAAAAAAAACCCAGCATAGAAATATAACACAATACCAAATAAACACACATACAAAATATCCTACTGTGTCTTGTCTGTATGTTCTCAATGATCTTTTTATATGCTAACTCTGAATAGTAATTACAGATCTTGTAAGTTGGCTTCTGTTTTTCAGAACTATGAGTTGTACATAAAACATGCATTTTCATCACAACAATTACCATTAATCAAAACACTGAGAGCTAATACCACTCAAGTCCAACCTACCGCTGTGCCTAGCAATATATCAAACTGTCTGTTGTCAAACACTCTATACAAACTTAAACAGCCTATCACTGCAAATAACAAAAATATGCTTGCTAAGTATTTTTTTTTAGTCAAACTGCAATCTTGGTAGTCCATTCTTCAACTGGATTCAGTATTAAGTATATCATCCTAGACAATGATACATTTTCTGGTTTGTGACAGCATTCACACAGTGAAAATTCCCACACATTTACTAGATTTAACACAAATATTGATAATCTTTATAAATTTATCGGTTTGATTATACAGTATCAGTTCAGAAATTATTTCCACGACTGAATGACATATATGGAGTAGCTATATAGTTCTGTTATCAGAAATGCCTCTTTTATTACTAATAGTACAGTCTGTCATCAAGGTATGTAAAAGCCAGTTTAAATTAATCCTGGGATACTGCTACGCTCTCATTAGGGAATGGATATTATCAGAAATCTGCATATATGCAAACAGAAATGAATTCAAAGATAAAAAGACTTTACCCACATAAGATCTGCACTAAATCTAAGAATTCATTTGATGTAGCACATAGGGTGAAACTTATACTTCCAAAAGTTTGCTTAGATACCTTGCTTTTCCCAACTAGCAGAATCATCCCGTTTTCCTCATACAGAAACACAACTTCTATTTCTAACACTGGAAAAGTACTCTGTGCTAGACTTAATCAGTCCGTTTTGCAACCAGCACTCAATAAGAAAACTCATGAAGGAAGGATGAGGTACAAGTTAGGCTAGGCACAGTGGAATTTAACAAACAGATCAGGCCTTTATTACCAGCAAGCTCCATTATGGATTTGTGAGCTTTGTAAGCCAAGCTCCCCCAAGTATAATTAAAATTTTATTTATGTGTTTGTGACTGTTAACTTCATGTTGCCTCTGCTTGTCCCCCCGCTACCCACACACCCCAATGCGAAATGGCATGCGGAGTTTACAGCTGCAGAGTGCACAATGTGAAATTTATATCTAGACTAAAATATAAGAAAATGTTGAAAAGAAAATAAAGAAAACGTTGCCTATATTTTCAGTCAGCCTCTGCACACAACTAAGACAAGCTGTAAGATTGAAAAAGAGGTATATCGTAGTCAAAAGGGCAAAACATATTAAAATGGCATATTTTTCACTAGCAAGAATACTATTTATTACATGCTTATACTGTGAACCAGAAAAAGATTCAGTAACTGAGAAAGATGTAGCTTTTCTATATATACTTTGTGCTTCTTTTGAAATCTATTATTAATACAAATGTAGCAGGAAATGGTTTGCACCTTCAAACAAAGCTGTGTTAAAAAAAATCAATTTCTGTAAAAAAAACAAGCATCTATACATAACTTCCACCATTTTTATTGTCCGCATTAACCCTTCCTAAGCTCAGTGAGGTAACCTTAATATACCCAACACTTTTTCATAAAACCTTAATCTAAGTAACCGTAGGGGGATCTCTTCTCCCCTTGAAAAACTGCAAATAAAGATGTCAGCTATTGAGTATATTTGTGGCGTCTCCAGCAGCTGCTGTTAAATACCAGCTGGTCTAGCTGATTAAAATTACCTCCGAGTTGGTATTATAAAGATGCCTGGGCAGCATTGCTGTATTAATGGATTATTGAGTGAGCGATGAAAACCTTGGCCAGCTGATGCGTTTTATTACAGATAGGCTTTATGATGTGTAATCACTGCAATTTTTACAACTGGAGAAAATAGGAGGGGGGGCAATGAAAAAAACCTCACAGAAACCAGTTTGACTGAGTATTTTTGCTATTCTGCTACCTAGCCGTCGGATCATTATTTCCTCTTTGAAAACTAAATCTGTATATTTGTGAATTGAGCACACATGAATGAATTCAGTGAATAGGAATCCCGTATATCATTCCTGATGCACATGAAAAAGACCGAGACTAACTTAACTGTGCGTGGATTTCAATCTTGCATTACCAGAGTCCAACTGGCTGCTTTTCAGTCACGTGGTAACTGAATTTCCTTGTATTATTCACGAGGTGGGATGCACACAAATACACCCCTTATTCAACAAAGTAGGCTGTATTTTTTGAGCCAATATATATAGCTTCTTCTCTCTGTCCTTCCCATAATCATCACATGGTTTGTCTGTGATGATAATCATGCACTAGGAAAAAAACCTGTTGACCTTTGCAGTGTATGAACATGAGTGCTAAATGGTGTAGTAAAATGTAGCTTACCCTGGGCACAGTGTGTTAGCCAAGAGCCCGTGAGAAAAATCAGTCTTACAAATGTCAGCTTGCTCTGAATAGCTACAAAAGACAGACATAGCTCTTGATCCAAAAGAGTTGCTGATGTACATGGAAGGGAACCATGCACGTAGACAGGGATTTCTTGACTAGTTTTGCCAATCTGGAATGTTTGAGGAAACTGATCTTTGCACATTCCTACACAAAATGACCTGATCTACACCTGTCAAATGAATGCAAGTTTTGGAACATAGCCATTTGCAGGATTTCACACTTTCCCAACTGTTGCCACATAATTCTCAGCAGTTTGAAATGTACCAAAATGCACATATTTTGAGAGAAAACATACATTAAAATATTTTAAAATTAGCTATTAACATACACTATATATATATATATATATATATATATATATATATATATATATGTATGTATGAGTTTTTTTGCTAAAATTGCAGATTAATATGAAAACAGAACAAAACAGAATTATGAATAAAAACACGCAGAAGTGACATGGACTTGAAACAGGAACTGATTTGGCCACTCTTAATGCCAATAATGCAAGTTACTTAAAAATATAATTAGTGGTAATTCTACAGACTTTTTATTTCCCTAAAAAAGAAAAGCAGCAGAATTGAATGTACAAGAATATACTGTATACAGAACAAACAGAGACTTTTTGGCATTTGAGTAATCTGTTCTGATACCTACCTATAATTAAGCCTACTAGTTTAAATAATCATTTCTAGCAGTATAGCCTTTACAGACAGTGAAACAGAAATAAAAGCAAATAGGGTAGGAACACAGTATTTTCAATGGTAAACCATTTTGAGCATGGTGCAACACAGCTGCACCTTTTGCTCACTGTACAACAGAGCAAGGTTCTGGAAACTACCTGTAAAGTACTTAGTGCTTTTTTAAAATAAACAAAAAGCTTTAGTTGTGAATACAAATGTGGGTTTGCATTATACAGGGGGCCTGAAATGTTTAGGTAACCTCTGCTTAAAGGATTGGCATTTATGCTTACTATGCAGTTGTGCAATTAATTAATCCAAAACAGTATTTGCTAAATGGGCCTTTATTAAAAGTCAACATGCTTTGTATTTCTCTGCTAGGGAGCTTGCTCACACATTAGAGGAAAGCCATGTCACAGATGCTAGTTGACATTAATTTCATATTCCTTGACACTAGCAACTCGTATCGTCTTATGAATGACAAACTGTCAATGGGTGGGGAGGATTGCTCATTATAGTGCAGTCTTAACTACCTTTTTACAGGCTATGAAGAAAGACACCTGCCAGTTTGCCTTAGTGTCTTCCTGGGGCATGAGAACAGTGTTTTTACAGTAGCAGTTAGGACCTAAGTGCATTATAACCATGGGAAATAATCTTGACGTGTCATAGATTTTTAGCTAATGTAAATATGAACTGATAATGTCACATACCCAGAAAGCTACCACCCACATTTGGGACACCAAAACATCTAGGAGCATCTTCCTTGGCTTCCAGGCTCAGACACCAGCTTAAGCTTCAGGATCAGTACATCCCAGAATACTTTATAGATTGCTCATGTGTGCTGCACATATCCAGCAGTGCTCCTGGGTTGCTGCACATTCAGCCTCTGGGCTCTTTCAGTAAGTCTCCATGCCTAGCATACTTCTTTGTAGCTTTCCGCTCTACTTCATGTTCCCTCAAAGCCTCTGATAGAACAGTTTCCGTAAATCCTTCTATACACAACCTCCTGCCTTCTTAGCCCTGACTGTTGGTTCCCATATAGCTCAGTTGGTAGAGCATGAAGCTCTTAATCTCAAGGTTGTGGGTGTTGGACTAAATGACCCTCATAATCCCTTCCAACTCTACAATTCTTTAATATCCATTTGAAAGCTCTACTCTGTTTTTTACGTTGATGTTTCATTCATTTTCTTGCAGTAGGAGCTTAATGCTGAGCTTGTATATTAGCAGTGCTCATGGCTTTGAACACTAGCAGAAACCAAGTTGGGTCTGATGGTCCCCTGTAACATATCTAATGTGTTTACACATATTATACATACGTTGTATAATGCATACTATGCTATCACTGAGAAGAAAAGGGCAGAGATTTGAACCATTACATTCAGAGATGACAAAGAATCTAAAAGCCCGTGTTAGCATCAAAAGGATTGGCAATGTCACAAATACCTATGCTATATTTTATAGTGCATTAAATGCATGGTTTTAAAACAACATTCAGTAACAATTTACAATTAAAACGTATTGGAAAACTGGGAATACTGCCATTTGTTTTTGTTTCTTCTGATGTGGATAGCCCCCGTTCCTCAAATAGTATGGCTGTTACCTAGGAAACTGCCTGGAAGCAATATAATTGGATGAATTTTCAAAGTGATTGTCAGAATTGTGGGCAGAGTTTCAGGTGGAAGATCCATGGTGCTATCATGGCCTAAGTTCAAATTTGTCCTGTAAAAAAATTACAATATCAAAAACTCTTTCTAAGCAGCTCAGATGAGAAATTCTGCAATCATCATCTGAAAAAATACTAAGCAGGCAGAAATGTGTATTTATGTACTGTAGTAGAAGGTTACTAAAAGATCCAGTAAGGAAAAAAAAACCTGCCTTGCAGATGTGTATAAAATGAACCATTTGCGGTTAAAAGGAAGTGCCAAATTAATTGCATGCAACTCATTTGTTACTTCACCATTTCATTTGCCTTGATACCAAAATATTTAATTTTCTATTATTTTCTTTCTCAAGTTGCTTTCCATTTTTCATACTTTTTTTTAATGGTGGTGTTTGCATATTTAGACCCACAACAAGATCATATAAATTCATTTATATTTCTATAGGGCATAATCTAGAAATTATATAGGATCTCATCTCTTGTAGCAATGTGAAAACAAAGCAGGAGCCAGCTAAAAGGAAAGGGGGAAAAAGAAAAATCTGTAATGAACCTGCATCTAAAAAGGCATAATTCAGCTATGTCAAAGTATTCTCCTCTTCAATAACACTGCTTAGTTTTATTTTTAGAACCTGAAGTAAAAAACAAAAGAACAATCAAATCAGATTTCAAGGCTACTATAAGTTTGCCAGCAAATATATGTGCCTATAAATTACTTTTAAATAAATCAATGTTGTGATTCAATAATTAACAGGTAGATTTAATATTTCCAAAGAGGAGTTTCCCCTCTTCATTGCTTAATTAGCATCCAACAAGGGGTATCTCTGATTCACTATTTCATGGCCATGCAAAGCTGTGATGTTACTTGGGTCACCAAGGCAACCATTATCTTCAAGAAAAGAGTAGGGAGAGGAGGTCCATCCAAAGGAGACGGCTTTATATTGGAAATGGTGGGGTCCTATGGCAAACTGGAGGTATTTGTGGCAGCTTGGGTTGAAAAGAATGAGGAGGTATATACCCTGTAGGTTGATGAATGTAAGTCTTTGGTGTGGAGGGATTTCTTGGCTGAATAAAGGGAATTCGTCTTGAATCCCTTTTTTGAAGACCACCTGTTAATTGAGTTATTTGAGATCCAGGACCAGAAGTGTTGGTCCTTGTTTGGCATGATGAAGAATATAGAGTGGATGTCAAAGCAGAACTCTACTGGAAATACCTGTTCTATGGCTCCCATGTTGAGAAGGTATCGTATGCAATCCCACGCAATGCAATGTTGTCTGGGGCAATTGACACTGGTGATGATCCTGTAGCCCTGTGATATAATGTTGAGAACTCAGTGGTCTGCCAGGCAGTGATGAATGTCTGGAGCCTACCCACACCTGTCTGATACTTGTGCCATTGTTTCCGTTTACTGGTGTACCAGGTGAGTGGGGTTTGGAGGACCCAAACTTGTTTCCCTGTCATCATCTGGGTGAGGGGTGGTGCTTGTTCCAGGATGGCTTAGACTTGTAGTTGTGGTGCCTGCCGTCTGAGTGGTACTTCCAAAAGAACTAATTCGCCTGATAAGATGTATAACATGTAGAGTAGCACCTCACAGCTTGTTGGGTGACCAGGACCTTCATCTACAGAGGTGCTCCAGGGCCTTTTCACCAGTTTCCACCTACAAAGTGTGCTGTGGAGAAACTGATCTTGTATGTTTTGTCTGCTTCCCAGTGTTTCAGTCACTGCGACCTGCAAGTTACCACACCTGCTGCCATTGAGCACACTGTGAATTGGGTGAAGTCCAAGGTGGCATCTGCCACAAATGCCCCTGACCTGGATATTTTGAATAGTGTCTTGTAGACACAGTCAGGATCCTGATTCGGGTTTGCAATGTGATCTTCAAGAGGTCAATGATCTCAATATCCAGGATTTAATAATTGTCGGTTAGTTAGATCAACTTTTTGTATTGTGTGGGAGTATCCCATCCTGTTTTAGAGATTTTCTTGAATAGGCCTGTCGCTGGTACAAATTTAGAAGGTTGGGTCTCAGGAAACACCACTGCCCCCTTGGAAGGAGCGGGGGTAGGTTCAGATGACTTAGCATTAAGGTCTAGTGCTGCTCCTGAGTGACAAAGGTGTGGCATATTATGAGTGTCTTGAAATAAGCAATGAGATACCTTTTGGTCCACCACAGAACTACCATTCCATTCCCTTTCTTCCACATCCTGAAAGGTAAAGAGGTCAGACCCTATGGAGGATATTGCCCAAGAACGGTCAGGTTCCCCAGTATTAGTAGATTGCAATGTGAAAGGATTAGGCGGGGAGACGACGACAGGATCCTGTTCTAGGCTGAAGCATGCAGCATGGACTAGGCAAGGAGGGGAGTGGGGGATCTGCCTACTTCCAATAATATGCAGCCAAGCATGGCTTGTGTATGTTCTTTATGAGTTGGAAGCCACTGGTGTTGTGCCAGGAGTGGGTGTGGTGAAGGCCTGGATCCCTGTTTGAGGAGACAATGGAGAGGAAGCTAGAGTATCTTCAAAGTCCATAATTTGTCCTCAGAGGAGGGCAGCAGAGTGGGTAGGCTGTAGTTGAGCTGGGTCTACAATGCACAAGTGGGTTTTTTTTTCATATTTGATGTGCCAACCCTTCAATCACTTGCTGGTTGAGATTGTTTCACAACTGGCCTTGCAATGCCGAAACAAACATCCTGTTTGACTGACAATTGGAGTATGGATTTTACTGGCCATCCAGGCTGAACCCACAGGGTATTGGAAGAGATTTCATGCCTGAGTCAGTCACTGCACTCTGTGAGGTAGGAGGGAGAGGCAGCTATGACTTTACCTATTCTCCAAGGTGGTGAGCTCTCCTGGCCTCGTCCTGCTGCTAGGCTGCTTTGTCTTTTTGGTGGCCTTGTGGACTGCTGTGGAGCCAGTGTCACTGGTAGAGGCTGGTCTGAAACATCTTTGTTTGATAAGCGGTTGGAGGGGTGACTGTGTTGGAACGGCCATACGCAACCTTCAAGAGGAAGTGGCGGGTCCCTAGGTCTCAGCTGAGCCTGCTTCAGTGTGTTGTACCTGTCTAGCTCACAATCTAGAATCTACATTTGCCCTGTGACCGGGATAACAGAGCCATGAAGACGTGGAGAGGCCACAGCGACAGTCTTCTTCTCTGATTGGGCCGAAATCCCAACACTTTGGGGTCAAGGTGCATGTCCAGGAGCAAATCAGCGAGGCTTCAAAGGTGCCAAGGCAGCAACCCCACCAGAAAGATTTTTGGGGTCTTTTTTTCTTGTTTGAGGGGAAGAAAAGGAATTAGGAAAGGATGTGGTTAAAATAGCAAATGGTGGGAGGTAGTCTGTCTCTTTAGAGAAGGGAAGATTATATGGAAAGAAGAGTACAAAAGCAATAGGTACAGGAGAAAAGTAAAAAATATATAGTTTAAAGGAGAAGCAGAATAAACAATCCTAAAGATGAAGAAAAGTGTGGTAACAAAGGGCGATGTGACTGGATCACTGGAAGGCAAGAGCAAAAACTGAATGGGAGTCACCTACTTCCCAGGAAGTTCTTCTCCTGCCTTCATCCACCAGGTGGAGCCAAACCCCCTATGATGTCAATAGGAAAACTTTATTAAATGTATAAGGATGAGCCCAAGAAACACTTCTATGAAATGGCTGCATTGGCTTCATGGTGCAATTCTGTACATGTCTATGCAATAGTAAGCTGCACTGAATTCAGTGGGGCTTGCTTACTTACTTGAGAGAATGAGTGTAGAATTGACTTAATTTGCCAGAATAGGCTATACACAGAGGATTTCATATAATTCTTCAAGTTTTTTTTCCAGCTGGCATCTACTCTGCTTTCATAGAAAGCAATATCATTGCAGGTAAAATTCAAAACATTTGAAAATTAAGGGAAAAGATAACTAGTAAATATCAGTCCACAAATACTCACTTCAGCTCGTGTTTTTAAAATAGCTTTAGAGCCATCATTTTTGTGTTTAATGCATGGGTTGTACACATAATATAGTAAGAATCTTTACCACAGGGAGCAATAACAGTAATTTTAACAAATTATTCCTTTTCATTACAATATGGTATTTTAACTGTTTGTATTAAGTAAGTTTCTCTGCATCTTTCAATCAATCAGTTATACTGTATTTCCATAGAAACGTCTCAAACTCATGTAAGTAAATATTTTCGTACATACTGTTAAATTATTAGCACATTGTATGCATCAAAGCTGAAAGATAATACAGAGTTAAGTTTTGCAAAGTTTATTTATTGATCTGTAAGAACAATCCCAGTTAAATTACCATAAACCTCAACATCACAACAACTGCTAATCCAGCTAATAGGAATTAAGGGACATAGAAGATACATAATAAGCATCTGGGGGATATAGAATTTATCCCATGAGTGCAGTAAAGGAATCATAATTTAAGAGTGCTGAAGCCCTTGTGCATCATGAAGGTCCTTCCTCACAAGTGACATTAATTGCATAGCCCACAGATGCTTATTATGCATTCTAGATCACTGCAAAGAAAAATATTCATTTAAAATGTAAAGGTTTAATGCTATTTTAAGTATAATGCAACACAGCTGCTTGGTGATGTCACAGGCAAGGCTGAATAACATAATTCTGAAGCACCATTTAGAAGCTCACCACTGGCACAAAAGGTATATAAAAGCACACCTTGAATGTTTAGCAAGGATGACACACACTTGTTTTTAACATATGAAAGATGTGACTGCAGGATGTCTCAACAGTGATTGCAGGAGGCCTCACCAGAACATACTGCAGTTTATATTTATAATGACCCTGTACATTAAGCACACTGAATAGGCAACATGGTTGTGCAGACCTGAAAAACTGGTCTTATGCCTCCTGGCACCCTGATCATATTCCACTGTCACCTGAATGTGTTGTAAGATATCTTTTTAGAAAAGAACAAGTTATTCTTATTAATAAGCTTCTGAGGGCATATTTTAGCAAAACAAATTAAGTTCTCTAACATATTGTTTTAACCATACTAATACAAGTATGTAGCTGGGTTGTCTAGTGAAGATTTCCTGCAGGCAGTAAGCAGGTTCTTTTATGTAGTGAGGGTTGAGGGTCACATCCTGCAGCAGTCTTCCTCGACCTAGTGCTTTCTGGATATTTTGGAACACAACTCCTATAATTCCCAGCCGCTATGTCAATGGGCCAGGCATGATGGGAGTGGTAGTCCAAAATATCTCAAGAGCCCAATGTTGTCTACATAATGATTTTCTCTACTTGGAGTGATCCCACAGGTCATTGAAACACACTTACACACGTCACTACATAACCATGGCAATAACAAATGTCAGAAGGTGGTGCCAATGTCGGGAAGGTTGTGCTAAGCCTCTTCAGAGTTTTTGGCATATCTGTATCTGATTCCCATAGATACAGATCCTTCCCATACACAATCTTTGTTGAGATAATTTTTTGATGCCGATTTAAAATCTTCTCCCTGCCACTCATGATGCTAGCTCAACTGTGCAGTCTGTAAGTTTACTCTAGGATAACTGAGTAGTGTTGGGCTGGTATTTTCAACCAACAACAGCCACACACACACACACACACACACACACACACACACACACACACAAAAAGCCAAGATGAGTCATTAGTAAGCACAGTTAGCACGTGCTGGCTGTCAATTAGTGTGGAAATATCCCTAATTACCCCCAAACTGATCCAAACTAATTTGCAGGCAAAAGCTGTGTACCCTTAGAGATGGTTTTAAGTTTGTCAACACTTGGGAAACACAACTTACAATCCATACAATATACTTCCATCAGGTTATCCCTTCCCTTAGTTGCAAACACAATTCTGTATTGTTCTGCTCCTTGAATGTGGCGGCAGATACTCTTAAGCGGTACTGAGATTCCTAGTCAGTGCAGTATTGGTCTTAAGAAAGTTTTACTGTAGCGCAGAACAGATACTGAAGGTTTAAATACTTTAGCTCTCAGTTTGACTAAAGCAGGCTCCTCATTAAAGTTTCTATCCTGACAGATGTGGAAAAGGGAAATTTGCTCCTCCCCCCAAGATTAATGAAAACCATTGTGTGACTCACCCATTCTAAATGGTAGCACAATTTACGATACTGCTTTCACAGAGCAGGATTCCCCCCCCCCACATTACATATGCTCTTTGTTTACACTGACGTGTGATTATTCAAACCCAACAATACATGCTGCAAAAAAATGAACTGACGACAATCGTACAGATCTCCATTCCTAGTTCTATAAAAGGACTGGAATATATTTCTCAGTCTATAAATGTTAAAAATTATTATCATAATAATTTACTGTATAAAAGCAAAATTAAATAAGATTAAACATATTCACATAATACCAATGCTTTAGTAACACACATTTTTAATAGGCAATTCAGATTTAAAACAGAAAGTTACTGTTTTGAAAAGCTTACTCTTAAATTACAAATTTGCAGTATTTCTCCTAGGAGATTTACTGGTCCTAATATGTTCAGGAAAGATTTTATTGACTATCTTAACTTTATAAAGTAATTCTGGATGCAAATCTACATCCTGTAGACGATAGTGGTGAAACTCTTAAGCGATTTCTAGGGTAAGTCTCTCTCCCTCTCCCCCCACCCCCAATATGATCCTTTCCATTTATGGGATTGTGAAGAGAAATGTGTGAACTGGAATGAACAACATACAGCACCCAGTAGTCATTTCCAAGAAAATGCCTGAAAACGTGCCTTTTTTCTCCTCCTATCACATTGAAGTTTATCCACACAATCTCATACATGGAGGGGGGGGGGGAAACAAGTAATCAGTCTGCACATACAAATCTTCACTGTATTATTTTTAAGTCTAAACCTGAAGGGCTGTAGTGATCCTATTTCCAGGGTGCTAAATGGATTGCCATATAATTCCCAACAACTCTTCCACTTTATTTCATTTATATTTGCACAAGCCAAAATAGTGTCAACCCTGTATTTTCTTCATTCTGCAAAGATCCACCCAACTCATTTATGCTTCTGATTCTTTGTAGGAAAAAAACATTTATCAGAATATCCTTTTTGAATACAGAGCTAGACTGATCTTCATTTTAGGTTGGGTTGGAGGAAAAGAAATGAATGAATGGACCTTGCTTACCTATAACAGCAGTTCTGCTGAGGTCCATTTAGTTCAGCATCCTGTTTTCCTATAATGACCAACAATATGCAGTTCTTCTAAATACACATGCAAGGCTGCATCCTTATACATTGACTTGTTGCTCATCTTAGCCCAAAGTAGTCACTTAGATTGAGCTATTTGTTACCCAACATACTGCTTGTTTATCACTAGCTAAGCATAGCTACATTAGGAATTATTTAAAGCAGTCTTAGGATATAGGAAGTATTTATATATGTTGTTAAAGGACGCGGATGGCGCTGTGGTCTAAACCACAGAGCCTAGGGCTTGCCGATCAGAAGGTTGGGGGTTCGAATCCCCGCGATGGGATGAGCTCCCGTTGCTCGGTCCCTGCTCCTGCCAACCTAGCAGTTCGAAAGCACATCAAAGTGACAGTAGATAAATAGGTACCGCTCCGGCAGGAAGGTAAACGGCGTTTCCGTGCGCTGCTCTGGTTCGCCAGAAGCGGCTTAGTCATGCTGGCCACATGACCCAGAAACTGTACGCCAGCTCCCTCAGCCAGTAAAGTGAGATGAACGGCGCAACCCCAGAGTCATCTGCGACTGGAACTAACGGTCAGGGGTCTCTTTACCTTTATATATGTTGTTAAAAATCATTCTACAGCCGCAAGAGTGAAGTTTCTAAAAGTTCTAACTCCTACTATGGTTTGGAAAAAACTGAGGTCAAAACTGTGAATTATCCTTTTATAGTATGCTTCCCTAGCATTAACATTGTGTGTGAATGGAAGAGACATTCATTCTAGCAGCCTCTAACCAGCTTTCACCCCATGCACTGTGATGCACGAAGCTCCTAAAATAAAATGTTAATATGCTGGTGGCAAACATCATCTGTTTCTTAATTTCTTTTTTCACACTAGCAGTCATATAACATCATTCCTGGGTAGCTTAGTAGAAGGATCCATTCTTGTGGCGATCGGTACTGTGAGATTACTATGCTACCTTGTGCAGTCACATCAAAGATAACAATTCAAAGAGTGGCAAAAACAGTCTTCCAAATATCCTGGAATATATTTCTGGAATATTCATAATAAAAACTCACATGGCCAAAGGTCTTCATCTAGCCCAGATTTTTACTTTAATTTCCAGTGCTTAGCAATGTTAAAAGTTGGCAGTCTTTTCAACCCCAGGACATTTTGACAAGAGGTGCTATGAAAGTTTACTTGCCAGACATCTATTCCGACTATACGTTACTTTCAGCACTTGAGACTGAAGGCACATCACCTGCATCTAGGAGTAACATGACAAATCTGTATTCTATCCTCACAGCTACTCAGTTCTATTCATTAACATCTCAGCATATAATTAAGTGGCAAGAGAATAGAACTCAAATGGATACTTCCCATTTCTCAACCCATCTTTCATCCTACTTATATACCAATCACTTTTGACACCATATGCAGGAAAGCAAATTACTGAACAAAGTCTAAATCCATATTTAAGCTAAAGTGGATCAAGAATATCAATTACATTATCTCTTTTCATCTGACACACACGAGCCCTCCGCTGCACAAAAGGCTAAAGGAAGCATACCTGATAGAATTTAGAATACATACAGATTCTGTGACTAAATTATAACAACCTATAAAGGCAATATAAATATTCTGAGTAATTTGTGGGTTTGCTTAGCTTTACTAACAATTAGTTACGACAGCTAACCGGAAACTCCATATGCAGAGGCAGTGTATCTTTGAATGCCAGTTGCTGGGGATAGAATTTGCAAGCTTCCTAGAATGACTAACTAGACACTGCTGGAAACAGAATACCGGCAACTCCCCATTTATGTGCATTCTGTTTGTGTGAGACCGAGCACACGTGCAGTGCCAGGTTAGAGATCCACTGAGGAGCATACTTTATACTTCTCATGTGTTTATTTTGTAGCACAGAAACAGTGCAACACTTTGGTTTCAAAATACTGCCTTCACTTTTTGAAGTAAATAACATATTTTTCTGCGTATAAGACTAGGGTATTTTTTTAACCAAAAATTTAGGTTTAAAATTGGGTCTCGTCTTATACATGGGTAGTGCTGAGGGGTGTTTTCTTAATTTGGAGTCCCCCAAAATAGGGGGCGTCTTATACATGGGGGCGTCTTATACACGGAAAAATATGGTAATAATAATCATTCAAAATATACAATAGCATGGGGTAAAGCAGCACAGACTGATTCACTTAACAGCTCCCTTCAAACTTCTCCTGTAACTGTGTACAACACCTGCCCTCGTGTTTGTACTACAAGTGCTAGCAACAGTACAAGGCACAAAGTGGCTTGCAATAATTACTTTGCACTATAACTTATTAGATTTAAGGGTCAGAGAAATTAACATTTAAATACCATTTAATCTAGGACATTAATCATTGTTAGCTCATATAACTGTACAATTACACTGAATATTCAATCTGTCAGCATTTTATAGGATCTAATCCTTTCATTGACTTTTATTTCATCTGGAAGTAAGACATCTATACATTTTTATAAGCAGATCATTTTATAAACACAAAGGAGCAAAATGGCATGTAAAAAGATGGTCTTACAAATATTGCAGATATGGTTGTTTGGGCCCCTGATATATATGTACATCTTTTGATAAATTAAGGCCTTTGACTGAGGCTCTGCTCTGCAAACCCTCAGCATCTTAAAGTACGCACATGGGGTTGTGGGAAATGACGTTTTCAGTCATTGTGCCCAGGCTTTTGTACCCTCTTCACAGAGATGTCCACCTGCCTCCTCTCTCCTTACCTTCTGGCACTGTCTAAATATTTTTCGTTTGTTTGCAGACACAACAGCTATTATGCCCTTTGCTTGTTCTACTGGCTTTATCTTCATCTGTTTTTAAAATTGTTTTTATTACATTTCATTGGTTTTTAGGCGCATTTTGGTATTTATTTTTGTTGGCTGCTCTGAATGCTTCCGAAGCAGGAAAATGGGATATAATTGTTTTTTAAAAAGGATGAATCGCTGCACTTATGCCAAGCGTAAGGCCCAACTAGCTCTTTCAAGTAAAGTGGGTGGCTAAAGCCAAACTCTTCCTCGCAATTTGACTTTGCATACACAAACCTTGGCATGGTGCAGGAGGCTCAGATACTGTACTAACCTATGTTTCCAACCATCCCATCTCACTCTCTTTTGTATTCCCTCACTGTTGATCATGCTCCTTTGCTCACTTGATAGTTCTGCAAGGATGCCTACGCTTATCTTGATGATAAGCAGCAGAACTCCCATACAGGTTCCAGCCAAAATAAACGATGTAGAAGTGAAAGGGCTGACGGCACTGATCTCCACAGGCCAGTGTCCCATTTATGTGTATATGCCTTTCTTTAGGATAAGTAAAGGTAATAGGTAAAGGATCCCTGGGCAGTTAAGTCCAGTCAAAAGCAACTATGGGGTTGCGGCGCACATCTTGCTTTCAGGCCGAGGGAGCTGGCGTTTGTCCACAGACAGTTTTCCGGGTCATGTGGCCAGCAGGACTTAACCACTTCTGGTGCACAGAGGACTGACATGGAAACCAGAGCGCACGGAAACACCGTTTACCTTCCCGCTGCAGCAGTACCTATTTATCTACTTGCACTGGTGTGCTTTCGAACTGCTATGTTGGCAGGAGCTGAGCCAGAGCAAAGGGGGGATTCGAACTGCCGACCTTCTGATTGGCAACTTACCTAGGGTAAGTAAGTGTGCTAGGTTGAAGGAAGGCAGGCAAACAAACAAACAAACAAACAAACAAACAAACAGGTGTTCTCTTCCTTAATATGCCCTTTGCATAGCACTATTGTTTTCATCATACTATATTTTTATCATACTATATTGTAATAGCAATAAAAGCAGTATTCAGGCCATATGGAGTTTATAAGGAGACACACATCTGTCAACATTGTTAATTTAAATCCAGCCTAAATGGATAGAGGCTACACAAGTGATTCATTGAGCTTTTATAAGCCTGTAACATAATGAATGGATGGCTTCATTTCACTTTTGTATTCGACCTACTACTACATTTGTTAACTATTTTTTGGTGATTTGATAGGGAAGGGATAGCAAAAACCTTCTCAATGTTAGAAGTCCTGTGTTTTGTGACAGCACTTGGGATAACAAAGACATCTAGTCAAATCTAACCCTGAGTGGCAAACACCACAGAAACTCATTAGTATATATTAAGGAAGGAAGGAAAGAGGAGGAGAGGCTTCATTCAGATTAGTTAAGTGTGCAGATTGAAGAATGTCTGTCTCACCCTGATATTACAAAAACCATGAAGGACTACAGCCATTTGGGCATATAAGCAATACATAAAAAACAACAATGCCTGAATAACCTAAGATTGGTCAATAAGCAACAATTTCCCATTGCTCAGCAAAGACACATAATCAAACACATGTTTCAGCATCATGATTTAGTAAGTTTTTGCTGTTTTTTAAACTGTGTTTCTTGTTTATGGTTTGATTAGAAGGTACTGTTTTTTATTTATGCTAGCCTCTTTTGGCTCTTAATCTTTGTAAGTCGGTCAGATACTTTTCTGCAGCAAGCAGTGAATAAATCAAATAAATAAATAAACAGTAACAATGTGGAATTCCAGCTTCCCATGATGCAATTTTGCAGAGAAAAATCCAGAGGTTATGTACGATCAGAATACAAATCAACAGGTAGGTGCATTAATACAAGTGAACCATTTTTTTTTGGGGGGGGGTATTAATCACATCATATCCAAGACCCTAGAAGCAGTAATTTTCTTCTTGGCACCATTGGTTTAGACACCTCTTAGAATAGCAGTCTCAGATCTGGGTGCTACAGTTGGGTGCATGGTGAAAGACTTTAGAAAATTAATATAAACATTTATCCCATATTAAGTCAAGCTGAAGGAATATTGGCTGTACCCTCAGGAATTATTTGTCAAGGACGGAGCTACATTTTTCAAGCAGTTTGATGAATGACAGAAAGAGGCTGATGACAACTATTCACCTCATCTACTAAGAGAAAGCATAAATGTAAATTTGGTATATTAGGGAAAAACCTATTTCAATCATCAGCCATAAATGGCTTTGGGTGTTCCCTGTGAGGTGAGTTAGATTAGATCATCATTGCATTTGAGTCCTTCCCAACTCTTAAGAATTGTTCTGATTCCATATCCTTTCCTGTGATTCACAACTTTCTCTTATGTTGCCATTGAATATACAAGCATGAAACATTTCACAATATCTCTTTCCTCTTCCATCCTGTTGGGTAGTAAATAGTTTTCTTTATACCAAATCAAATAATAGTATCTCTCTACACTAACAAAATTAAGGAGACCACTCAACTTAGTATTGGAAATTATTTGTAAAAAAAAAAAAGGTCTGACATCACTAGAGACAAAAATAATTACAGTATGCTGATGTTTTATACCCTTTTCACTTTTCAACTAGCACACAGTTATTAGAAAGAGAAAAGACCCAGGTGATTTTTCTCACTGCCAATATAGTGGGAACTGACATATCACTATGATATAAGTCTAACTGTTTTGACAGTACTACTGGTAAATTATTCCACAAGTTAAGATTCCAAATGACATTTTGTTACAGTGGTAGTCTACAGCAGATTCCAATGGACTGTGCACTAATCTGCACACAAAGCTCTGGTTGGGAAATAATTGCTTTAGTAATCATAATTGATAATATTTCTTCTTTTAATTTTTTTCACATTAGAAGAAGAAGAAGAGAAGAGTTTGGATTTGATATCCCGCTTTATCACTACCCGAAGGAGTCTCAAAGCGGCTAACATTCTCCTTTCTCTTCTTCCCCCACAACAAACACTCTGTGAGGCGAGTGGGGCTGAGAGACTTCAAAGAAGTGTGACTAGCCCAAGGTCACCCAGCAGCTGCAAGTGGAGGAGCGAAGACGCGAACCCGGTTCCCCAGATCTCAAGTCTACCGCTCTTAACCACTACACCACACTGGCTCTCATTATGCTATTTATGGTAACTTGCAACCCATAGGCATAAGTTAGATTACCACTATCTATCCCAATGCCCAATGTCATCTTCCCACATTGATCTGAATGTCTCCTTTACATTCTGCAGTTCTATTTCCCCTACTTCAGCACTGACCTCTTATGTGTATGCTTCCATATTACTAATGCATTATCAAAAAGTGACGGCAATAATTGTAAACCACTCATCAAACTGTGGTATACAATCATGATTTGCAAGACAAGCAAATACCATAGTGTAATAATGCAGACATAGAGGCAAACTATATTTTGCTATAAGCAAGAAAGGGAGCAGCTTGTGAATAGAGGAGGAAGCATATGAGGACCTGAAGTTTGGTCAAGGTTCATTCACGTAACGTGAAAACATGCTTTGGCATTACAGAGGAACCAAGCATTTGTCTTGTGCCAGTTTGTCAGTGGTAGTGTTAAACTACTACACATTTTATATTTTAGCATTTTTGATCTGCCATAAATTGCATCCACTGCAGTACATTTCTATTCCTTTTTGTGATCGTTGAAGCATTACTTGTTTCTTGCTTATACATAGTTTCTGTAAAGTCTGATTAAGGTAGGTTCTAATATTGTCCATGATGCATCTTATTCAATGCTGTCTAGCCTGGGTTTCCAAAAGAGTGACATTTTGCTCTTGTGCCTTATTCTTAATGAAATGCTCCGAATGCAAAAAAGCTGGTAAATCTACAGTATTTATAATACCACATTTTTAAGTTTAAATAATGCAATGAAAGCAATGTTTTTGAGAAAAATACATTATTTTATACTAAACAAGATAAACATTACTAGATATTAAGCATTCATAAGGGATGTAATCTATGTTCATTTATATTTTTTAGGGTGCTTTATTTGCAAAATTTGGAATATGAACAGTATCTATTAGTTAATGTAGCCATCTGTAGTCCTTTGCCGGAGGATAGGCAATGAGCAAGGTGAATTTATATGCTTCAAAAGAACACAGCTGGCTGATGCTAGAATTTCTTTCCTACACACTATGAAGATGTTTTTTGCTAAGTAATAACAGAAGAAGGACATCCTAATGTTTCCTTAAGATTAATAAATCTCCCCCAGTTTTGTAGAGTCTAGTGTATGTTGCCTAATTCAAAACTATATTTTAAAAAGATATGAAAATATCAAGAACTTGTTGAATACCTATATCTACTATAGTCTCCTAATTATGTATTACCACTATCATACTACTGAGAATGTCACTGGCCACAGTTCAAACGTCACTAGTTCCTATAATGAAACAGAAAAGCTGAAGCATTAACAATTTAGCTTCTTTTCCTGCTTTTGTTGTAGTGTTTCTGAAGTGGCAGCTAGTAGTCCCTGGACCCAGTAGGGAGGTCAAGGAGACAGGGCCAATAAGGTCACATGGGTGGAACCAAGGAGGCTACACCAGTGAGGCCAAGTTGTTCTGGTTTTCCTCCCATCCTCTCTTGCAAAAGTCTGGACATAAAAGTATTGGAGTTGGATAAGTTTGTAGTGCCCCCCCAAACTGAAAAATGTCTAGCCTTGGGATGAGAAGGGGTCCCTGCTGTCACACTTTCTAGCGTAGGTTAATGCCACAATAACTATACATTACTCAGAAATCAGCTCCACTAAATTCCACGTCCACTACATAAAGTAAAATAAATGGAAAAAAGACTTACAGTCCATAAATCTGGGGAGCAATCTCTAGCCTGTTCAAATGCATGTAGAGTTCGATATCGTGTTTCTTTAGCAAATGATCTTGAATCTGATTTACTTTCGCTACTATAGCAATTGATGGGCCTAGATCTTGTGGTCTAGCAAACGGAACAGGTGTCATCATTGCATCTTTCTCCTAATGAAAGAACAACAACAAAGTGAAATGTAAAATGAAATATATTATTAGAGCACATTCGAATACAAAATTTTAGTAAAGGCCCAGTTCGTATGTAACCTGAAACCACAGTTAAAAATAAACTACGGTTTAATGAGAAAAGGTATGAGGCCCACTTCGCTCCTCTGACATTCCAGTCTTTGATATGCTAGGAGGAAAACAAACCTGAGGCTGGCTTAGCATTGCATTCGAACCAGTGCTCATGTTTTTTTCTCCAAATAAACCAGGAGCAAAAGTCAAGGTTTATTTAGCTTACCAATCATACTTTATTTTGGGGAAACAAACACAAGTGCAAGTTCACACATAGCATAAATCCAGTCTTTGCTTCCTGCCCCGCCCCCTTCCAGCACAGTAAAGAGAGGAGAGGGGGAACAAACTGGGCATGTAATGAGCAGAATGCACCTACACTTATTCTTGTTAAATCATAGTTTATTTTTAATTATTGTTTAATGTGACTGGTAAACCAGACAAATATCCAATTGTTGGAATGCAGATATTACCGGCATATTATCTCCAGCAACTGAGGGGTATTTTTTCAAAACATTCCAGACCAGAATGCCATTGGTGGGTTGGTGTATAAATTTACTCTATGAAGATTGACATCAAAATACACCAAAACAAAGACCATGAAGTGGGGGGGGGGGGGGAGAGACAAACAAAAATAACAGCAAAACTGCTAACATTTCTTATTTTGCGATGACAGTTGGGAGGTTCCATAAAATCCAATTACACATTCATCTAATGAATAGAAGAAGGTAGGCAGAATTGTACAGTCCACTTATCACTTAACCACAGTTAAAGAGATCCTGCAGCACTACATTTGCTAAGGGGGCTGAAGGTTTGGGGAGGCTCTCAGACAAGATACCTCAGGAAAAAACACTTCAAAGGTTTTGTTTCAACATATTTTAGAAATGTTAACTCCTGTCTTATTTCCTATTATACCACTGTTATTTAATAATCATATTCTACAAGTTCAAAAGGGACGCGGGTGGTGTTGTGGATTAAACCACAGAGCCTAGGGCTTGCTGATCAGAAGGTTGGCGGTTCGAATCCCCGTGACGGGGTGAGCTCCCATTGCTCGGTCCCAGCTCCTGCCCACCTAGCAGTTCAAAAGCATGTCAAAGTACAAGTAGATAAATAGGTACCGCTCTGGCGGGAAGGTAAACACCATTTCCATGTGCTGCTCTGGTTCGCCAGAAGCGGCTTTGTCATACTGGCCACATGACCCGGAAGCTCTCTCGGCCAATAACGTGAGATGAGCGCCGCAACCCCAGAGTCGGACACGACTGGACCTAATGGTCTGGGGCCCCTTTAACTTTACCTTTACAAGTTCAAAAAGTATTTGATTTTTATCAGCATGTACCTTTTGACTGTCGTGCTCATAGGTAGAAAACCAGTGTTCTGCTGTTTTCATAAGATGGATGAACATAGCACTAAAGACAAAAGTTTTTTTATAAGTACTATGATTAACAATAATAATAATACAAATATAATAGAAATGTAACAGAAACATGAAATTATTGAAACTTACTAGGCATCATGCTCCAGGTATTCAGGGTTCAAAAGAGCTTTCATTTCCTCACTGCTTAAAATAACAAAAACATGTAAACGTTTATTTCTGGAAGATTTTAAGCTAAGTTATAGAGGAACTACAAGTAAGTACAACTAGCCTTTGTAATTAAAAAAGTAACTCCACTGAAGACAAATGAAGTCCTTACTCTCTCTAAAGATCAAAAACAAATTAGCTGCCTTGTCTGCACTACAATGTAGTAACCATCTAATTATTCCAAATAACAAATTACTGGGTGCCACAATGTATTATTTGAATATGCTTGATCCAGAATAATTGATCACTCCACAATCTATCACTGTTCGTTGAAAACAAAAAATATTGTTACTGGTCAAATACACAATTATCAAAGCAGTAATTTATTTTAATAGAATCTATTTTTATCACATTTTAGCAGCAATTAATCAGTGGCGACACCTCTTATCCATTTTCTTCTCTGGCTACAGCTCTAGAAGGAAATAAGCGGCGGTAATATGCACAAAACATGGTTACTTTGAAAAACCTTGACACTTTCTTCCTGCATACATTGGCCAGGATTCAAAACGCTATGTGTAGAACACCACATGCGCTGGCAAATGTCCCATCCTACTTCTTGCTGCAGCCCCTTGTGCATGCTTAAGTGCTTGCATAAGGGGTTGTCTGGACCCTGGCAATGATAAAACACTCTAATGACCCATATGTTATTTCATGCAACAGCACTTTGCATATCCTATGCTGTATGAGAAGATCTTCCCCTCTTACCCTGAGGAACAAATGTCTGTTGATATGGGTAACGATCCTCTGCTGGGAGGGTAACTTGCTTAGAAGGTTGTTGTTGTTTTTTATAATCAAGCAGTATATTGATTTATTTTTGTTAAATTTGTTAAATAAATAAATAAAACAAAACAGGATGCTGGACTAGATGGGCCTTTGGCTGGGCTCTTTCTTATCTCTTTACTACGTAGCCTTTTTCCACCAATAGAATTTCCTACCTTGGGGATACAGAGGACTAAAAGGCCTCTGGACCAGGTTAACAGACCTCTCTTTAAAGGGTAGTACTGATATGTCTTTTACCTGTTGTCATGTCATTGTTGAAACATGGCTTTTGACTATTTACATTTGCAGCAGTCGCCACATTGCAAACTGCATGTGGTACTTGTTGATCCACATACTGCTTGAGATCAATACCCTAATAATTTGTTTTGCATGGAGAAATGCAAGGTACCCACCTTGGTTGTGCAGCTTCGCTTGCATGTAGATAAGCTTGGTGGTCACAATGCAGAATAAAGACAATTGGTGCTAGGAGTTCATGCATTCCCTACAGGAAAACAAAAATCAAGACTTTATTTCACATGCCTGAGATTTCTACATCAGCACCAATTAAGCCAGAAAAAGTTGTCTTAGCATAAAAATGATGGCTATCTAATAGTTTTATTGTAAACGAAACTAATACTAATTGTTTATTCTCCTATATAGACAGGAACACCATCTGATTTTTTTAATGGAACAAAAAGTCAGTAGACCACAATTCATTACTTAGTAGTTACATCAATATCTATGTGAATAATTATTTTACTTAAACATCGGGCAGTTAGGAGCTATCTTGTGAAGACACACATATAGGATAACTGAGAACGGCATCAAAAATTGTTTCCCAAAATTGGAACATCAATGATTGCTATAAAGTACAGAATTATTTACATACTCTTAGAAAATGGGATTAGAAGGAACCTAAGAGAAATACATTTCAATTCACTCAGCGAAGATGAAAATTCCATATCCGCATAGCTTAAAACTAGTGATAATGGATAATGTCACATAAGATGGGGCCCAATTCCTTCTTAACCCTGTTAAGCAGATCAGCTAGGCCTATTGGCTAAATTTGCTCCAAAGAAAATTATTCATTTTATACAGGTAAACCAACACAGTATCACAACTTTGGTTATGAGCATCTAAAATCCTTCAGAAGAAATGGCAAGACATTGGGGTACTTGGCTGATGGTCATTTCTTTAATGTTACAGACAGAAATAATTTTCCTTCCATGTGTATGTTTAAATGTAAATATTAAAAGCAGAAGGTACTACTATGAAAGGTTGGAAAGAGATAATATAAAACCTGTCATTTTTTAAAAAAAAATGTTTAGAATAAAAAGAGTGCAAAGAGTAAATTTGTATATCGGGTAGGCTGAGCACATATTTTTATTCAGTTTTAAATTGTCACTAGTTCATAATATTAAATGCACTCTTTTGAATACAAAAGAGAAGTTTAAACCTTCTCTAAATTTTGCTCATTTCAGTAACTTGCATACTCAGTCATATAAATATCTTGAGGTCATATTGGAAATACTGCTTATGAACAGATATGCTAGGATAAGGCTTCCAAAGGAAAAAGAAATCAATAATGACTGGGCATCTAGCTCCTATAATACCTTTGAGAATCCCAGCATTGTTAATAAAAATAAAAGCTTGGCTCAGCAGAAGCTGGTGGGGCATCGTTCACAACTGAACAGGTCAAACAACTTCAAGGTACAATGGAAGACTTAGTTTTGATTAGCGCTATTCAGACATACTCTTTCACTATTACTTAGCCACATAGAATCATAGAATTGTAGAGTTGGAAGGGACCTCAAGGGTAAATTAGTCCACCCCACTGCAACGCAGAAATCTCAGCTAGATCATACATGACAAATGGCCATCCAACCTCTGCTTAAAAACCAGCCCAAGAGGAATGTGGGGTTGGGGGACAAAGGAAGGCACCCCCAAGGGCTCCAAAGCAAACACAACTGACTTCCCACGGGAACCTTCCAAGGGTCTCTTCCAAGGGTTTTTGCCAGGCAGGCCACAAAATTCAATGGAGAGACGCTTCTCGTGGGAAACCAGCAGCGGGCAGCAGTATGCGGGCGGCAGCAAGCTGTGCCGCCTCTCTGGATCCAGCTGTCTGAGGCGGCTGCTTCACTCCACCTCACTGTTAGGTCGGTGCTTCCATGATCTGACTTTGTGGTTCAAGCCTCAGTCAACACCAGGACTTCCTAGGGACCAGAGGAGGCCCATCCAACCCACTGGAGCCCTCCCCTGGATCGTCAGACTCTAGCTCTTCAAGCTTCTGTCACCTGTTGTCCTGATCCAACTGGCCCCTTTAGGATGTCTCCACGGGGCTTATGGCAGTTATATGTGCTCAGTTCATGTGCAGAAAATGCTCCGCTATGCTGCCACAGCATACCTTGATTAGCCTTACCCTAGCATTCTGCTATAAAGTTTTCAAACTCGGGTCTCCAGCAACAAGGGTCAAGTGCCAAGCTACCTACATCACCAGGGTAGCTCTCAGGAAGAGGGAATTTCTATTTTGTTATCTGCTGCACTACAGAGCCACCACCAGAATGGGTTTGCCATTCAGCCTGACAGTTAAAAAGATAATCTGGAACATGAAAATAGATAAAATAATGTGGGTATCAACCACATTGTGCGAAGGGGTCAAGGTGAAGGCAGAAATGCAAAAAGAGAGAAAGAGACAGAAAGAGACAACTGTGCGGGTGGCAAAATTACAATTTTTGTTCCTTCTTTGTAACATTTCTGGCATAATAAACATATCTTTATGTTTTGAGAGAGGAGCTTTCAAAGTTATATGTTGCAATGATACACCAGTTAGGTCTACATCTCATGAATTTAAATATGGCATGTAATTTCTTAGAATACAATGACCACAATGTATTTTTAAATCAAATCAAAAGCAATTTGATATACAGTGACATTTCTATGTGCAGTATGCTGTGATGTGTGTTTTCCAGAATATTTTGAATCAGAACTTTTTTTGGGGGGGTCCTATGCAAATTAGGATAATTCGCACAGGATAATTTGCATTAGAAGAAATTCAGTTGCATCAGAATTTTTAGTGATGCCTAGAGTTTAATTTAATTTAACATTTTTATTTTACTTGTATTCAGTAAAGAAAACAAAATATTTGAAACTGACACGCTTGCCTTATAATGTGTTTGAAGTTGTCATCCATCCATTGTTACTAATGAATGTATGAAAAGGAAAAATTTCCGTGGAAGAATATGGCACTGCTATATCACTGGCAGTATATACATTTTTGGTCACAATATATTATGCTGTTCAAATATACAATATTATATTTACTCAGATGTAAGTTACGCTGGGTTCAGAATTGCTTACCCCTAGGAAAGTGTGCTTAGGACTGCACCCTAAGAAGTTTAATGAACACATGGGATACAATTAACATGAGTAACTTAACACAATAGGTTCAGGTGATTGCAACAAATATTGATTTAGGAACATTTTGATATAATTCTATTCAAAACTTGATTTTCCTTGTGTGTTCATAAATCTTATCTCTTACTTGGAGAAGATAAGAAGAAAGGAAGGAATCTGCCTGTCCTAGAAACAGTTATTGCACAGCAATTCTATGCATGTTTATTCAGTAGTAAGTGTGATCAATGGGGCTTACTCCCAGAAATGTGTGCATAGGATTGCAGCCTAAAATGTTCTGAGAAAAGACACAAATCAGATGGATTTGAAGTAAATAGCCCTTCAATCGCTTTTGCAACGGGTCTGCTATGTAAAAATGGCAACAATGTATTTGTTGCCAAATAATATACCGACTGAATGGAAATTAAGTTAGCCTTGTGTTGTTTTCAAAGTTTACAGGAACCATTAGCAGCTTTCTGGCAAAGAGCAGCATTTAACCCTTTTGCTGCTGGGTCGTGGCATCTCTCCATCAGTCTCTGCTAGAAAATTGTTGTTTGCATTGCAGTGAGAGAGAGGGGAGTGTGAAGCGTTAAAAATAGTAATTTTTCTAAAAATAGTGCAACCCAAACAAACAGCAGGCTGGCTCTTTCACGGAACCTCCTCTCCTCATCGGATATCATCCTCATTCATTAAAAGCATTGTAAATCCCATTGAGGGCTGATTGCACCCCAGCTTTTCTATTTAAAAACAACAGGGGCACCACCCATGCCATCTCTAACACACACACACACACACACACACACACACACACACAATTTTCTCTCTTTCAGCATCTCAAGGGCTTTCCCCGCTCCTATACTCCAATGTAGTCCCATTTTCTTCTCCAAAATTCCTTCTGACAAGTCAGCCAACATGCACTAAGCCAGTGTTTCCCAACCAGTGTGCCTCCAGATGTTTTGGGACTACAATTCCCATCATCCCTGACCACTGGTATTGCTAGCGAGGGATGATGGGAGTTGTAGTCCCAAAACATCTGGAGGCACACTGGTTGGGAAACACTGCACTAAGCTTCAGTAAAAACCACCACATCATCAAAACCTTTCCATCAGCCATGCAAAGGTGCCGTGAATGGATGCAATTCTAACTACTCTAGCAGTTCTAACTACTATTACAGTACTATTACAATTATTAATTAATATACTGTTCACAGACAAATTAGGTTTTTAATCTGTATAAACGATCAGTGCACAATAAAACAAACCCAATTAAAATAGTGGTCAGAACAGGAGACCCAGGTAAAGAGACTGCCTTGCATGAACTGTCATTAAGAATCACTGGTAACGGTGCCAAAATGCTGAATAAGAAGCAAAAATGCTGCTCCATTTGACTTTTTGCAGGATTCAGGCACAAGGTTGGAGTGCATAGGTTTGCAAATTGAGCATAAAGAAGCATTCCGCAGGCCTGATGCCATCAGTGCCATACATCTTGAGTGTAGGGAATTATTTGAAGCAGTGGCATTAAGGTATAGCTTAATGAGCTATCCCAGTGGTGAGCTATACATTAATTAATAATCAATTAAGTAATAATTAATTTATATATAGCTCACTGCTGGGATAGCTGAGTTGCTAGAGCATGCAGCTCTTAATTCAGGGTCATGGGTTCACAAGCCCCACGCTGGGCAAAAGATTCCTGCATTGCAGGGGGTTGGACTAGATGATCCTCAGGGTACCTTCCAATTCTACAATTCTATGGCTCTATGATATTATTAGATTGACTTAAGACAGTCAACCTATCCAGTAGAATAATCAAGGCCAATGAAGTCAAAGCAGGAAGTGGTACTGAAATTAATAAAAGTAAAAAACACCTTCACATTTATAGAGCACCACTCTTCACTGTTGTAGTTAAAATCTGTTAGTTTTTAAGTGCAGTTATTAATTTATTCAGTACAAGTATTCAGCGCAGATATATTTAGTGTTTTATCCAGTCCCTTTAGCCCTAGATCAGCCATCTTCTAAAATCACTGCAATGTGGAAATGACACTCTTCAAAAACAGAGGTGAAAAAGTTTTCTTTGTTAACAGCCTGTAGGCTCACGAAATTGAACCTGTTCTTTTATCTGCCGATGTTCATTTAGCCCACCAAGCAGTCTTTATTAAAGCAGAGGCACAAGGCAGTCAAAGTTCATTAATACCATTTATATAATCTCTGCAGTTTCAATTAACTCAGCAAGACATTCTACAACATGATAACAGTCTCATTAATTCAATAAAATCCCATAACTATTAACAATATGGTCTATGTTAAACGGGGTGTCACCTAGAACAAAATAATAGCTTTAACAGCTTGTGAGGAAACTCAAAGTTTTTTTTAAAAAAAAACTGACTTGACTAAATACTCAAGCCTTATGCAGTAAGGTATTATTTTTTTTGTAAAGGATCTATACGATTTTTCAGCACAAGAAGAGGACAGTTAAGTTGTACCAAGCTGTATTTGCCTGTTAATTTACTCAGAGTGTGATTCTTGTGCTACTCTCTCTTTCAGTAGAAATTGGTTATATTCCCTGAAAATAAGCAAGTTGGGTTCATCTCTTTAAGGAATGCCCCACATCACAGCTCCTCAAGGCAATTTTCAATTATTCATGTGACTAATGGGTTGGATCAAATAAGTCCGCTTCAGATAATATTTACATAGACAATATTTTACCTAATATTTTTCTCATGCTTCACCAAGTTATAATGTTCCAAGTACACCATTTTTTCATATACTCAGCCAACATTTTATATGGTTGGATAGCAGAGTGAAACCAGGCTGGGTTTATTTCTTAATCCCACTGACAATCTGCACGGGAGGTTATTGTGTGGCATACCCAGTGTGATATAGAGGTTACAGAGCTGGACTAGGACCTGGGAGACCAGGGTTTAAAATCTCACCTCAGCCATGAAGCTCATTGGGTGACCCTGGGCCAGTCACCATCTCTCACCTCAACCTAACCCACAGGGTAGTTGTGAGGACAAGATGAGGAGGGGGAGAGAAGAACCTGATGGACCATCTAGTTCAGCAGTCTGTTCTCACAGTGGACAAACAGATGCCTATGGGAAACCTGCAAGCAGGACGTGAGCACAAGAGCACTCTCTCTTCCTATGGCTGCCAGAAACTGGTACTCAGAAGCATTACTGCATCCAATCAATAGCTGTCAATAGCCTTCTTCTCCGTGAATTTGTCAAACTCCATTTTAAAGCAATCTCGGAAAATACCATTAACATTGAGGACTGTGGACCCTGTATTTCAATGATTTTGTCCCTACCAAGAGGACCTATTTCAGAAGACAGTGCTGGGAAATGCTCAGCTTTACAGCATTTGTGCTGCAGACACTTTAGCAGCTGTATGAATCTACTCAGGCATCCCTGGATTTGGTCTAAGGTGATATCAGTTAGCAGATGAAATCAACCTCTATTTTTCTTTTACATTTAATTCAAGTAAAATGGCAGCATTGCTTAACCCGTGTCTGGGATGAGTAGTAGACTAGATGAAGGTCAATAACACTAAGTTAACTCTAAACAGCTAGACAAAACCAGATTTTTAAACACTAGGAATGAGTTATTGTGGCTTTCCCCAACCCAATGCCCTCCAGATATTGCTGGACTCCAGTACCCATAGGAACCAGCCAGTATGGCCAATGGTCTGGGATGGTGGGAGTTGTAATCCAACAACATTTGGAGGGCACCTTCCAATATACCTGATTCAGAGGGTAGAAATCTACAGGACTAAAATGATGAAGATATTATGTGTTGCAGACAAGCTGGGAACAGATATGCTTCACTGTATGCATTTAAAGTTAAACTAGCTTTGTTGATAAACAACTTCTACTCAACTATACAACTTAGCCTTGGGCTGCAAACATTATTTTTCTTTTAAAAAAACGTTGCCAGATAAATTCACATTCAGACTTTTCAAGCAACTTACTCCAGAAGAATCATCTTAAGATTGTTAAAATTCTTCCGAAGTGCATGCTCAGCTTGAAAGCTTTTATATTTTCAACAACATGACATACACTAATTAAGAAGATCAACTGAATTTACAAATGAATTCATTTGTATCATTTCTGCAGGCCTAACATGAACACTGCTGAAAAGTCTTTTTCTCACTAGTAAACTGTTTCAAACTTTTTTTCTGCAAGTCTGCGGCACTTGTACACTATTGGTAAATATATCTTAAATCACTTGCATCATATTCCATGGTATTCTCTTGTTCCATGGACAGACAAAATGCCATTCATTTGTTTTTTTACTTGGCTACTTGATTGCTAAAGTTGAAGTAAACAAGTCCATACTTTGGGTTGGATTCAGACAAAGTTACTTACACTTAGCTCTCACTGAAATCAATATGAGTGCAATTAGGTCATGACTAACTTATCCTATTAATTTCAGTGAGACTCAAGATAAACTTATCCAGTTCACCTGGGAGTAAGGTTTACTAAATTTAATGAGATTTACTTCTGAATTGACATCTATAGGAATCTGTTGTTAGTCTTGATCTAATCCATTTGCAGAAGATAAACAATTGTCCCTTTGGTACATATTTTTAATTTATGAAGAGCAGCAGAGAAAGCTTTCATTAGTTAATAAGTAACAAAAAGTTTTTAACCTTTAAAAAGTTGGAAGTAGGATTTAACAGCATTGAAGAAAACAATCTGAGGGAATGTCTTATCTTGAGTAGGGAGCATATGTGTTTGCTTTCTTTACCACACAGCTAACAAGCAGTTCTTTGATTGCCTGAGCCATCACACACAACTTTGGAGATAATAAAACCTATATTATTGTTCAATCAATTGTCAAGCGTGTAGCAGGGGGAAAATGTTGAGGCAATGGATACCACCTGTACGATAGTTTCATTACCTGTTTGTAAAGTAACTGCTCATTTTCCCGAGCATAACAGAAAAGAACATCTGTAAGAATCTTTCTCACATTCTCTTCTTGAAAATACTGCATTTCAGGAAACCTGAAAAAGAAAAAAGAAAAATACATCACTTATACATACACCACAAAGCTTACTAATATGTCTTTGGTTTCCTGATTCCCAGTCTTTTAAAAAGCAGTCTTACCATCTTTTATCTTTCTTCCACTCCACTAAGCTCTTACAGATATCATATTTATCTTTTAAATAGTGTTATAAATGACACGTTATTAACTATATTACTTAGAATATTCCACTGCTTTACACAGGTGGATTTCTGAGAGTGATATCAGCTGTGAGCAAAACTGCATCAACATGTGATTTGTGTGAGATACAAGTGAAAGAACAGCAATAAAGAATAAAAGTATCAGTTACATAAGGACACAGAATGATGGCAGCCTGTTCACATTTACATGGAAGCAAGTTCAACAGAAATAAATTGTGTTTGCTTCCAAGTAAACGTCTGGTCAGAATCAGGGAACAGGGCAAGTAGAAGATTCAGAAAGAAAATCTCCCCCTCTCTCCCCATGAGTAAAATGAATTCTAGGTAAGAAGCAACTTTGTGAGTTCCTTCAGTTAGTTCACGCAAACTAACCAGTATTCTAGACCTAGTAAATAGTAAACTGAATTTTATGTCAAAGTGAGTGTAACATACTTTTTACAATGCCTTCATTAACTAGCACAACTATCCAAACTTTAATTCCCCCAATTATAACTTAGATAGTTATATAATCTTAAACATCCTGAACTATTCCCATTTAAAAACAAAAAATACCATCTGTGAAAATTAACATGAAAGCATACTTAGATTTTAATTATACATCTAACAGCATAAATGCATTTGAAAATACTGCTTTGGCACTGTCATACAAAATAAAGCAATAAGGGTTGTCAATATTTTCTGCGCATTGTTTTATTTTTTGCCTACCAATTCTATAAATGGAAAAGGTATCAAAATGAATTTTGCATTGTAAAACTCATGCAAACTATTTTCTCATTTCAAATAACAGTAAAGAGTGATGCTACAACTGGAAAAGTAACATGCCATATAATATGTAATTGAGATGAATTGGAGCTACTCAGTGCAATCATTGTTCTAATTCTGACAAAATATTTTACGGAACTGAGTTCTAGCTTTGATAAGTTCCTTAACAGGAATGACCTAAGGGCTAAAGAGATGAAAGAATAATTACAATGGTAATAAGGAACATTTTTAAAAAGCATCTCCGACAGTAGCAAAGTAATACACAAAAATAGAAATGCTAAATTCCTCTAGATGAATGACATTTCTCACTAATTACACATCACTTTTTATTGATTAAGTGTTAAGAATTACAGAAAATCATCTGTTCAATCTTGTATTATAAACATAATTTAGTCACAAGATCTGTCAGTTCCTCTCATTCTTTTTTCTTTCTCACTGAAACCATTAAAAAAAATTAATGCAATACCTCGTAATATTAATTTACAATAAACCCACTTCAATATCTCCAAGATGTCTCTTTGGGATTCAAAACCTAGAGAGACAATATTCCCTTATTGATCTAGATTATTTTGAATACTGTATTTTTCTTTAAGTGCCTGTCATTCTCTTGCGCAACCATCATGTCCATATTGTATCCTCCAAAGAACTGCTCTAAATTCTTATGAAGACCAGATTTTACCCAAAAAGTGATTTAGAACTTTGAAAAACTATTTAAATAAATGTATGGTCCTGCGTGCTGTATCTGGGCCACTACCGCCTTTTACTGAACTCATAAGCTCTGCCAACAAGTACCAGCATATCTGTCAGATTTTATTTTGGGAGGTGAAAAAGGGAAGCAAAAGCTGATAACCATCTAGTTCCAGGTGTTCTAGCTGAGGTGGCCATACCCTTCCTTACCCTTCACCAAAGGGCTACCTAAATATCCTTTTGTCCTGAGGGAAGGAGAGAATGAGATTCAACACCACCTTGCCCTAGCTTTCAAAAAGGCTTTCCCCTTGTAAATGTCTTTGAACCATAGAATGGTGGAGTTGGAGGGCACCACAAGGGCCATCTCGTCCAACTCCCTGCAATGCAGGAATCTTTTCGTCCAGCATGGGGCTTGAACCCACGACCCTGAGATTAGAAATCTCATGCTCTACCAACTGAGCTATCCCAAGCTCTTGATAGTACAGTCATACCTCAGCTTGCGTTCGCTGCGGGTTGCGTTTGCTACGGGATACGAATGCGCCGAACCCAGAAGTACCAGAACGGGTTACTTCCGGGTTCAGCACTTGGCGCATGTGCAGACACAACGAATCGCAACCCGCGCGTGCGCAGACGCAGCGCTGCGGGTTGCGAACGCGCCTCCCGCAAGGATCGCGTTCGCAACCCGAGCATCCACTGTACAGCATTATAATTAACTGCTGCTGATTGTTTTAACATTTTTATGTAAACTGTTTTCTGAGGTCCACCTGAAAAGCAGTATATAAATAAATATAGAATGATAAATAATACTGTGTAGGTGAGCTGGATGTTGCCTTACGGCCAAAGGTTGTCTATCTACAGCAATGAAATTGTATTAATGTTTCACAACACTTACGTTCTTGTCACATCTTGTTCAATCATTCCTCGAAGTTCTTTATCTTGGAAAAATTTGTTCCAAAGACTCTGCAAAAGGGCAGACATTCACATGAAACATGGGATAATGGTCTATGTAAAGTTTGTACAAATTGGAAACATGTTGCATTTGGACTGCTTGAAAGAAGGCAATATTAGTGAATATCAGACTTTGGGAGTTTTTCTCCTTTTGATCAAGCTGCAATTTTTAAAAAGCCACACACAATTGGCTTTTTTCTATCATAGAATCATAGAGTTGGAAGAGGTCCCTGAAGGTCCTCTAGTCCAACCCCCAGCAATGCAGGAAGCCCATATGGGGATCAAACCCACAACCCTGGTGTTATCAGCACCACACTCTAGCCAACTGAGCTAAATGCCATGGAACCTAATATTATCATAGGTTCCCCCCCAACTTTATTTTTAGTTTGCATAAATACATAAAAACATTAGAAGTTGTAATGCTAAACATTTCTGGTGTGTTTTCTGCATCACTAAATGGTGACTTTTACATGCACATATATTTTACAGATTTTTTTTGTGGGGAAAAGGAAAGTTGCAATGCAATGGTGTCACATCACAAACTTTGTATCCCTAGACCAGAGGTGGCTAATCTGTGGACCTCCAGAATTAGCTGGATTCCATCTCCAATCATCCCTGACCACAGGTCATGTTGGTCAGGGTTGTTGGGATTTAAGAGTCCAATAATAGCTGGAGGGCCACTGCTACTGCCCTTGACATTACTAGGGAAAAGAAGAAGACGACGAGATGCAAGGCTTCTTTCTTTGGTGACAGCCAAATGTCTCCTGCCATGTTTAAATCGACGTGATGGTGAATCTACAACAAAACATTTACAGAGCCGCTCGATAACTGTATTGTCCAATTAAGGCCAACAGCCATTCTTGAGATATTTTTACAATTCCACAGCTGCAAACATTTGCAGAAGGCCCTGATCAGTATTCATGCAAAGCTTAAATAAAATGGCTTAGTTCACTAGAAACTAACAGAAAGCGAGAAGTTTCCCAAAATGCCTGTGGGTATGTGGTCACTGGAGAGTCCAATATCACCCTCGAAGCACTGTATGTTGCTTTAAAAATAATATGACATGCTAGTTCAACATGCAATGTATCAACATTATTGGTTCCACTTGATATTCACTGGAAGAATTAATCATGGTATATTCAGCTGTTTTTAAAATTGCAGAAATGTTTAAATAAAAGAGCTGATGACTAACATTTATTTTAAATGAATAAGAACAGGTGGCAACTCTCGGAGAGAATGAAACAAAGTCCCAGCTCTGATCTCTTGCTCATCAAGACATCATCAGCTGAAAGTGATGAATACTCAGCATGCTCCACTTTTGGAGAAGAGCATCTTCAGCTCCCTTTTCGTCTGTTTAGAGATGGTATATCAAGTGCCATAGGATTGCTTCACTTGGCTACTTGAATAGTGGACCTAAAGGTGAATTTGAATAGAGGCTGAACAAAAAAAATTCACTAGATGCAAATGGGAAAAAGAACATCTATAGCTTGCATAAAACTGTGTATTTATATTGGGAGTGATAAGGGAGTGAGTTCACACAATGCTGCTTGCTGGATGATGCAGATACTGTAACAGGCTTGAAGGATTAAACAGCCCATTGCTTAATGGTTGTCAACCTGACATTAGATGCTTGGGCCAAGTAGGCCCTCAAAAAATCCACTTAGGAATCTTTTGAAATTGGACCCTGGTCTATGTTAAACTTTTGGATGTTGAATTTCTTACTGATGCTGACTCTGAATATACGCTGCCATTTGATTTTTCTTTCTTTCTAGCTAATCATATTATAGTTCAGCGGTAGCCAATGTAGCATCTTCCATATGTTGTTGAACTCTCATAAACTCGGATCATTGGCAATTATCCCTTATAGTAGTCATGACTAACTTGTCCCAAATCCTCACCATGATCAACTCCAACCCGGAAACCTATGTCCCCACTGTGGAAGGATGTGTGAATCCATAATTGGCCTCCACAGTAACCTATGGACACACTTTTAAGACCATATTCATGGAAGACAATCTTACTCAGCTACGAGTGATCACCAAAGAAGAAGAAAGCATGACTAATTTAATCTGATCCAACCCTATGATTTCTATATTTTTTCTGGTTTTAAGTGTTTTTATTTCCTTTCCCCCCTTTTAGATCTTATTTCCTATTTTGATGCTAGGAGTTAAGTTTGAAAGGTTGGCTGATAGAATATTATTTTTTTACATGATGAACATACAGATCCTTTCCTACTGAAATTCCAGATTCAGTCACATCCTTGAGCTACTATCCACTTCAGGCAACTATGGGAACAAACAATAACTCTGTGTTTGTCACACCACCATATATTGTCACAAGTAATGTGAACTATGATGGTAGTCCATGATACATTTAAGATGTATATTGTGTTATCTAGTGCTATTTTTCTTGAAAAAGAGGTGCCAGAAATCATGATGATTGCCTCCCTAGTTCTCTTTAGAATGGCAATGGCACCCACCTGAAAGGTGTCAGAACTGAGTTCTGTTGAATTCCAGGTGACAAAAAGCCCTGGTGTTATCTCCTTTCCTTTGGATCAGGAGAACACATGTTAACCACCCAAACTGACACTATCTCCTTTGACAGTGACATCTCAGCTAGCTGTACAATGCACACACTTTACCCTATAATGTAGTACAAAGCAGTATTACTGAGTTCACCATGAGAGCAGGAATTTTGCTCCTCAAGACGAAAACAACCCACAAGCTGACATGACCTGGGTTGCAGCATTTTCAGAAAAAGAACTGTTAGTGTCTAAGGTACTAAAAGACACTGCTGTTCCAGCATTTTCAGTGTCAAGGCACACCAAGCTGCAACCTCATTTCATTTCTTTTGGATTAGCTGTCCATATCAAAGATTCTTCTACTCTTTACTTGATGAAGAGCATTGAAGGTTTTATTGCAGGCTCCGGATATAATATAAAATAAGTTATAATTACCCCTTCATCCTGTGAAAGTGGGTTGTTGATCATCAAGTCTTGTTGTCCAGCTTTTCGAGGATTTGTAATATGCTGTGAATAGGAATTAAGACCTTTAGATTCTCTATTAGACATGCGGAAAATATTGAAGCAGAGGGAAGGAAATATGTCTGGATTCAACTTACTATTTCTTTAATCTTGTTATACAGTGTTCTTAATTTTGTTGTTTTACTGATCCATTGATTTCTGTCAGAGGGGAGAACATTCAGAAACAGCTGCAGATCAATGAAACATTGGTTGGTTAGAAAGACAAGCGAATTATATTGACGTAGTGACACTTTCTAAACAGAATCATATTTGTAATTTGGAGCTTTGGTATTTCGTGGTAGGATATAGTACTGGTAAATTGAAATAACCGTGGTATACATGTTCAAAGGATTCAATGAAAGGCATCTGCCAAAGATGTTAAGCCATCAAACAGGATCCTCTTTAATACTTCTCACTTGTGCAGTATCTTTGGTATATTTTGCATCATATTGTGCTATCTAATGTGGTATTGTAAATAAGCTGCTCCAACAGGTTAATCATATATCCTGACAGACCGTACCTGCTTCACTCGTCAGCTCCACAGACTCCTTGTCTGTTGGCAATTAACCTGAGCAGCCTCTCCTACTTTGCTTAGCCCAATCCTATAGGAAGGTTGCTTAGAGTTCTTATAGTCTCATCCCATAAAAAGAAAAGGATATACGGAACTATTTTAAAAGCAGGGATGACTGATAAATCCTGACTAAAGATCTTAAAGATTAGTTGCGCTTTCAGTGAAAAAAATACGACTTTGATAAAAAATTTCACAATGAAGCATGCCCAAGTGAAATATAATTGACATAAATCCTTCAATATGAACAGCAATTTAGTTGTAAGGTATTTCAAATCATTAATTGTTCTGTGAATTATAAAAATCAACAGAAGAACACTGGGGTGGAATCTTTCAAAATTCAGTTGACCCTTTACATCAGCAATCTTCAAGTGCATCAGGTAATACGTTGGTACATTACAACTACAAGCTGTAAATAAATATTTTCTTCTTACCTTCCAACAAACACTACGGAACCTGCTGCTTCTCAGCTGCCCATTAATCCCCTTCAGCCGTATTGTTGCCAAGTAATTGTTGTTTACAAATAATTCTTCCCATTCTTTGCTACATGGAATGAACAGGGGGGAAAAGAACTTTTAAAAATTATTATTAAAGACTTAGCTGACTGTGAAGCAATATAACATGAAGTAATTTTGGGTAAACAAAAGGAAAGGAAGTTTTAAATGTATATATTTAGCAGTGTGCTATTTCTAAACGCATGGTTGTCTTTTTGGACACATTTCTTCCCTGGATTTAATGAATATGTAGATCACTATAATTATGCCAGCTACTGAAATTCATAATGTCTGTGGAGGCTATTCCATTTCCTCTAAAATGTTGGTACTGCAGTTCAGTGAATAAACAAGAAACATGAATATTAATATAAGCACATTTGGGTTTCAACCATAGATAAAGCAGTACCTATTTGAAATAATACCTAATTTCAAAATATGGTACAAGGAAGTATAGTGTTGACTATTACTTCTGCACATGACACAAATTTGCCTAAATGAAGCCTCTTTTCTACATAACGTCAAGCTGGGCAGTTAAGCATAATAGAAGATGACTTCCGTTAACTTTTAGTGCTGTTTACTATTGCAGTTTCTTCCACTTCTTTCTACATGATCAGTCTTAAAAATTTAACAGGTGCTAGCAATTTTTTAAAAAATAAATTTTAAAAAACCCCTCACTGTATAAACTGTTAAAGGCAAGCTTGAGTACCTTGCAGTACCTACGGCTGACTAGATAAACAACCTAAATATGCCTCCTAGGCACAAAGACACCAGGGGCCTAACACCTGTGCTTCATTAATGTACAAGTAAATCTACTCTACTGGGAAACAATTGGAAATTAATTGTCCCAAACCATTTAGTGAATTTGAATACAAGAATTAAACTATATTTTCTCTATTTTCCACTGAACTGAATCTCTAGAACAATACCACCCACCTGAGGATCTAAAGTGAAATAGCCCAAAGACTTCCTTGAGTCACTGAATTAACAAATATAATTTGAGTAAAACAAAAACAAAGACAAAGACAAACTAAAACTTCTTCTCACCAGGTATTTACATAAGCAAAATCAGAGATTCCTTGGTTTGTGGGAGAAGGTAAAGGTTTGTGAGAAGGTAAAGGTAGGTCATGAAGTAAAAGCAGGCTATGCCTCAGTTGCCGCATTTGGTGAAAGTTAAAGGTTTATGGTTTTTCTTCCTCAGACAAAAGTATGAATGGTAATTCAGACCAAACATTGGTTACAGTTCTTGATTTGTTTGGAGCAAGACAAACCATGAGCCTGGGTTCAAACACAATGCTAACTAAAGCTTGGCTCAAAGTGGTGCCTCAGTAGTGGAAGCTACTATCGCCTTTGCTCCTGACCTGCCCATATGCTCATTCGTGCAAATGGTTTTCCTCGGTGTTCCACAAGAACCAGGTCACTTCTAGGATTCCAAACTGGGCAATGTACTTGTTGGACAAAGTAATGTGCAACTCCTAGAAAAACTTTTGCAGGCTAAGCTTTGTTCTGATCAAGCAAATACAATAGAATAAAGAATCCAGACATAAGTTTAAAAGAATTGGGGCATACATCAACATACTTTACAAAACTATTCTGATCTGATAAACGACATAAAAGAAGAAAATGCGGAAAGCAGAAACCACTGTTGCCAGCTATTTGTTCTGTGGAAGGAACAAACACACCTAATAAAAATGTGTGTTTTACCAAGTCTTCTATCTAGAAAAAAATGGTTTTTGCACAGCATAGTGTCTGAAACTTTTATGGGAAATTTAGCAGAAATGTAAGACTTGCAGATTAGTAATGCCAGCCAGAGACGTTAAAGCCTGGCCTCAGAAACAGGAAGAGCTTCAGCATTAGGACTGCAGGTGCCAAGATCAACCAGATAAACACTGTTATCTATAATTACTTCATTTTTAGCTTAAATCACAGGTAATGAGGGAACTCATTCTCGAAAAGGCAATTAAGAACTGTACACAGTCTTTCTGCTTTTTGTACAAAGAAAAATATTTTAGAAATTGTTCAAAGATTCATCCATTTTAATTCTCCTATATATATTTTAAAAATAACATCCAAATAATTACTAGTAGTACAAAGGCAAACAGTTTAAAAGAGTGTAGGACATATTTGTTACTGACATTGGATAAAATAATGAACCACAAAGCCAAACAACCATCTAGCATAATTAAAAATTATCCAATATATCATTTAAGTATCCCTGGTATTTTTATTATGTGATCATTTCATAATTTTCATAAAACTTTATATACAAATAGTCTATGTGTGTACATTTAGCAACAAGAAACAAGTTATTCCCCATATACAAAAACAATCTGACAAGTTAAAATAATCTCATGCTCTGTGAAAAGGCAGGTGAGGGGCCATAGAATCGAGAAGAACCACTCCATGGTAGAGATGGGGGTCTGCCGGCAGAATGGCACATCTCCAGGACAGCAGTGAAAAGCTTCATTGATGCCGCTGTCGCACTAGCAATGTCCTGTGGGTGGTGGGGGTCAAAACAGGACATTCTGAAGGTGTGTCAGAGGAGACGACAGCTTTGCAGGATCCTAAGCCCCTTCACTCTCCCAAAAGGCTCCACAAGAGGCCTCAAAACCATGTCAGTTCTGGAGCTGGCATAATTTATTCCCACCCATTGCAATCAATGGGAGGGAGTGGGGAGAGAAATGGAACAGGGGAGGCCACTCACATCTCCCACCCTGACCACCATGAGTCATCAGGGATTTGAATAAGGCAGTTGCTTCCTATAGAATCTGTGCCCCCTGCTCCCCTGCAATAGATCACTCAGCTAGTCTCTCTGGTTCTCCAGTGCTTAGAAGTCTTGAATTTTTGGCAGAGGAATTTAATAAACAGCAAAGAGTGAAATGGCTTTTAAGTATCAGTGTTCAGCATATGGTTGTCAAGGGTTGAGTGTTGAGGTGATGAAGCATCTATTTTTTTTCTTAAATTGACATTTCTCATCTGATTGACAGAGATGGGCATTTCAGTCCAACTTTAATTCAGATACTGGGTACAAATATCCAGAACAGGGAAAGCCAACACGCTGCCCTTGAAATATTTTGGGCTACGACTCCCATCATACCTGGCCATTGGCCATGTGGCTGGGTCTCATGGGAGCTGTAGTCCAATATAAATCTGAAGACTACCACATTGTCAGCTTCCACCTTTCTATATCAATGGTAGCCAAAGAGCCAAACATGAATCAAACTGGAACTACTTTTGCCCCATTGTCACAAACGTAGGGCATGGGAACAGAATTGAATCTGATGATGTGACCTAAACACACTAGGGAGCAAGCAATACTGAACACAATATAATCTACTTCTGAGTAAACATACACAGGATTGCACTGTAAGACACTAAAACTTTATACGTTCATAAATCAACAAGATGCAGTCCCCAAACCATTTAAAGTGCTGGATGCTAACAACAGACAATGGGTTGCCAACATTTTTGGACAAGTGAGCAACAATTCTGAATTTTGAGGGTTAAGCCAGAGTCAGTCACAGAATGGCTGCCATGGAAGCATCACATAACACAATATTAAGAGAGAGAGATTGCTGCTTCTTTGACCCCACACCCCTGGCCCAACAACCTCATGCTTACCATGAGAAGTCAGCAATGTCCTGCTAGCCCTGACTGTGAAGGTACAACTGTTAAGGCTCAAGAACCTTTTTTCTCATTGTCAATCCTGTACAAACTTACATGGGATCAAGTCTCATTAAACACAAAGCGACTTCCTTCTGAATAGGCACGTATAGCATTAAGATAATGCTTTATTATTAATAAGTGCTTGGCTTTAAGTCCTGCACAGCATGAGGCATGCATCAGCCTTTAAGCAAAGTTTTCACATTTGTATTTGCTATTGGAGGGAGGAGGGTTAACATCCACACAACTTGGTTTAGCTGTATTTGTGCAGCAAATAACTTCTAGGGACTACCTGTTCTCAGATGAACCCACCACAGGAAATATGGATCCTGGTTACTGGGAAAAACGGAAGAATGAACTACGGAGAGACAAAGGACTTATTTCAAAGGAATAAGATGAAGCAGGAGAAGTTCACTAAATGAAAAATGAAAGCTGCAGGTATTTAGGACCTGAGGGATTCCTACTTCCTGCTGTCTAAACTACTCATTTATGGATCATAGCTTTCCTTTGAAGTCAGGTACTTGAAGACCAGGACTCAGGCTGCTTTCACATCTCTGTGTTAATGTGAATGTGGGTTGCACAGATCTGATTTTCCATGTGCCCTTTTGTGCATATTAGTGCACACATGGGAACTTTCAACTGAATTCTATTTTAATGTTTCTCATTTAAACTAGTGGGCTGCACTTGATGAGATGTAACGGCACTGTGTGTTGCACCCCAATCCCCTCTCCCCTCAAGAACTACTTCCCAACTCTCCCTAAATTCCAGATTGTTGAGATCCATTGTGGGCATATGCACATATATTTGTTTACCTGTGCATGTGGCATTTTTATTTTTCAGATACAAATTTTCTGATATATCAGATTTGCACAGAAAGTGAGTTTAAAAAGTGCACAAATGTGTGTGTTGTGGCCAGACATACCAAAGAATGTCACACCAACAGAAAGGGTGTGTGTGATAGATGGCACAGATAAACACCACCACATATGTAAAGCAAAAGAGATAGGCGAAATAGACAAATTGTTTGAATAGTGTCATGTGCTGCAATAGTTGCAAACACTATTCTCTGATAAAAAGAAAAATAACTTTAAAATCTATCAACCGCAGTTACTGAAACATTCTGGCACCTTTGTCTGCTACAGGATACTTGAAACTAAAATTCTAGTATTTGCAATCATCTGCAGACTCCCGAACTACTAAACTTGGCCAACAACTTGCTTGTGGTTCTGCAGCAGATGTTCTTGCTTTTAGGTCACTAAAAACCTTATGGACTAGTTTCACTCTCCAAGGAGGAAGTGCCAGCATGATTAAGATCTGAAAAAGCACAACTCAACACCACCAGAAGCATGGTGCCATTTATCTGTCAATTTCAGTCACACTGGCACAAAGTTGATTTGAGCTTGGAGTTTAAATGAATCCTGATAGCATTATTGCAGTGCATTACTTAGGCCCACTGTGCTTAAGAACTTTTAATAAATATTTTAATTCACACTCACTTTAGTAATGAACAATGGCCATCTGTGTGTGTGAGATGGTTCTTGTTAAACTTTAAAAACCCATGACAAAGACATTAACATAAAGCACATAAGATATTAAAGGAATGGTGGGATTTATCAGAATAAATGGAGCTGTTTTGAAATTATAGCTACAGAAGAGAAATGACTCCAAGACACAAATTATTATTTTTTCTTTATACTTTTTTTTTTTTTTTTTTTACTATTTTTTGCTTGTTGGAAAAACTTCCATGAATGCTTCCACTAAAGTGGTTTGTAGAAATAAGAGATGAAGAGGCAACTGCTCCAGTTTTCTGGTTCTTTCCCTCTGTTGACAATATTAAAGGTCAAAGGCAAGAAGCAGCTCTTTAGCTCTCTCCATGCAGAGGTGTTGCATGTAGGAACTGGTTCCTGCCATCTCTGATTGTCCTAGAAGGAGGAGATTCTTAAGCACCAAGGTAATCTATGGCAGTGATGGCTCCCTGCATGTCCTGGTCATAGAAACCAAGTCTCTCCTGGGTTTATTCCGTACTCTGGTTCTAAGCAAGGGAGCAACAACTATGTGATCGACCACAATAGCAGAGAGCTAACATATGGTATCACAAGGTGGGCTGCTCATACTGTCTTCTGTCTCTGACCTTTGTTTCATCCACTAATATCCCTTTAAGGCAGGAGACAGAGTCAATCATACTGCACACGTGAATGGCTGTATTTCCAGGTCTGCCATTTCTCACATGTCTGTGACTGAAGTTATTAGAACCCAGTAGAATTATAAGAAGGCATTATAAGAGAAGTCCTCTTGTTTGAATGGGGTAAGTAACAGGAAGCAGAGATTAGGAATAAATGGACAGGGTTTTTTCCAATGGAGGAATGAAGAAAGTGCTGATGATACTAAATTGTTCAGGGTCATTAAAACAGAAATGGATTGTGAAGAGCTCCAAAAGGACCTCTTCAAACCCAGTGAATGGGCGGGGGAAAGGCAAATGTGATTCAGTGTAAACTAGCGTAAAGTGATGACTGTCAGAGCAAAAACAAAAGAAAAAAACAACTTAATTTCACATATACGCTTGTGAGGTCTAAACTGGCAGTGATTGACCATGAACGAGACCTTGGGGTTGCAGTGAAGATGTTGACTGAGTGTGCAGCAGGTGTGGAAAACGCAAATTCCATGCTGGGGTCATTAGGAAAGGAATTGAAAATAAAACTGCCAATATTGTAATGTCGTTAATACAAATCTATGTTATGGCCACATTTGGAATACTGTGTACAGTTCTGGCTGCCTCACCTCACCTATTGTAGAGTTGGAAAAGGTTCAGAAAAGGGCAGCCAAAATGATCAAGCAGAAACTTCCCGATGAGGAAAGGTTGCAGCACTAGGGGCTTTTTGGTTTTGATAAGAGACCAGTAGAAGGTGACATGATAGAAATATATAAAATTATGCATGGCGTGGAGAAAGTGGTTCAAGAAAAGGTTTTCATCCTCTTTCACAACACTAGAACTTTGGGACATCCAATGAAGCTGAATTTTGGAGTACAGACAAAATAAAGTACTTCTCCACATAGCATATAGTCAAACTATGGCATTCACTCCCACAGGAGACAGGGATGGCTACCAACTTGGATGGCTTTAAAAGAGGATTACAGAAATTCAAGGAAGTCAAGGCTACCAGTAGCCGCTAGCCACAATGGCTATGCTCTGCCTCCACAGTCAGGGGCAGTATGCTTCTGAATACCAGCTGCTAGAAACCGCAGAAGGAGAGAATGCTCTTGTGCATGCGTCCTGCTTGCAGGCTTCCCATAGGCACCTGGTTAGCCACTGTAAGAACAGGATGCTGGACTACATGGGTCACTGGCCTGATCCAGTAGTCTCTTCTTTATGTTCTTAACCCTTTCCAAAGGCTGCTTTTTTGTTAGAGCTCTTATTTGTGCTAACATTATTATCTAATTTTATTGCAATATGCTGAACAGGTGTTTCATAAAACAGAATCATTCTCTGATGCACCTGGAGATAATTCGGAATTGTAGACTAAATCTGTCCATTTAATTGGGAGGGAAATACTGCAATAATTTAATAAATATGGACAAGGGAGAGACAGAAAGAGTAATTCCTCCAACAAACATGCCAAAACTCAAGCACTTCTCTCTTCAGCTTGAAATTTGTGTTTATACTGTGACATGGATGATGTAGCATACAGTCCTCTCCCTAATTATACAGCCAGCATAGATCTCTCTCCTCCACTCTGTGGACCACAGCTTTTAAGAAGCAAGCAAAAGTGGAAATCTGTGGTCCACGAAGTGGAGGGGAGTGACCTATGCTGGCAATAATCCCTGCCCAGTCCAATGTGGATGGTTGTGACAATGTACAACAAGCAGAGCAAAATTCTCCATGGGAACTTGCTGTAAGGAAGTGACAAACCTAGATCTACAGAAAAACTTAATGACCCCTTAGTCACCCAGCATAAAAGCTTATGTGGAACAGGGAAACATAAAACAGGTAGAGAGGAGAAACATCTATTGGCTTTGCCCCGGCCTAAGCTGTAGCACTCTGAAACAAACAGCACCCTAAAATGGAAGGGTTCTACTACTCCTGCCCCCTAAAAATGAACATGGCTGTGATCATTGCACCAGGAGCAGGGTTGAAGGGAAAGCAAAAGGAGCCATATACAATTTTTAATGGCTCATTTCCCTTCAAAATAAAGACCACAATATTTCCAGGAACACTTCCACTTTTAAGAAAATAGAGGAAAACACCATATTGCTTTCAGTCTGGTTTGCAAACCAAGTGGATCTACTCAGCAAGGATATACATAATTATGAATACAGTTCCATTCACATGTGATAGCATTCAGTTGCATAAGTGATCCTTGATTGAAAAGCACTGAGACCCATTGTTGAGACATTCAAGAAGCAGGTCCTCTCTTACATTTTTTCTTGTCTCATGCTGGCATGAAACTCATGTAACACTAAGACAAACCATGATGCTGAAGTGTGAATGAGCAAGCAGAAAGAAAAGAAAAGCAACTAAGCCATAGTTTGGCTGAGTGTTGCATTCAAACTCAGGCTTATGGTTTGTCTCACTCAAACTGTAGCTGGGGCTTGTTCTTGGCTCAAAACTTGTGGCTTACTTGGAGCAAGGACAAACCACAAAACTGAGTTTACATGTAGTACGAAACCAAGCTAGTCTAAGTTCTAGGTAGCATGGAAGTAACAAGACTAGGTGAGGAGCAAAGCAGTCATGATTTTTCCTCTGACTGCCTGTGCGCTTGCTCATTCACACTTAGCCATGGTTTGACTTAAGAGTTCTGTGTGAACTGGTTATGAGGTGGACTTGGAAAATAATGCTTAAGAGGTATCAGAAAGAACTTCTAAAAAATCATCCTTACAGTGCTAGAACAAAAGTGAAACAATCAACCCCCAACTAGAAGCAAGTAGAGAGCCTGCTGCACCATTCAGTCACCAATTCCTGCCTTGATCTACCCCTCCCACCTTATATACACATTATTTGCCTGATACTAGAAAGACCACCTTAAGAAGATCCATATAAGCTTGAGCATACTACATTACAAGTCTTTCTTACAGAGTTCTGCAAAGCACTATTAACTTGGATGATACGGGCACAATTTAAATGAGCAACATTAAGCTAGTAAACTATTTTCAATGAAATAGGAAGAAAAATAATTTGGAAACAAAATTATATTAAGTAAAGCATGAGGTGTCAATATTTAGTAGACTATTATGCAAAACAATGCATCGAAATCATAACTCAGTAAAACAAGAGATATTAATGTTAATACTTATACGTGTTACACGTGAAATATAATTAATAGTAGTTAGAAAATCATTAAAAGAAAGTTATTTTGTCCTCAAAATTAGATTATACAGAGTAAAAAACAAAAGCCTAATTGCCCCTCTCCCCAATCAGTTATTCATTAGTATATATTTTTGGGGAAAGCTGTTAAATAAAAGAAGTTAAAAATGCTCACCTTCAATTTTATTTCATAGGTCACTGTTATATCATCTAATAAGATAATTAAAAACATGCAAGCAGCTGGTACTGCGGCTAAACAGATTAATGTAATAGTCTGTAGTCATATGTGCTGGCAAGAGGTTCAACTCTTTGGCGAGGAGAAGGTCAGCTGCCCTTGGGAAGGAGAGAAAGACAGTATTTCTACTTTCTAGTGGCACTGTATTGCCAACATTAAGGATGGAGCCCACAGTTTGCTGACTAAGAGAATTACCATTCTCAGGAAGTATCAAGGGCAAAAATCGTCATTAAAAAGGATAGTTCATTTCCCCAAATTATTAACTGTGCTTTGTATTTAGAGGTTCTAGCAATCATACACCCATAGCAAATGTAATACTTTCAATTACATTATTAGCAATCCGCCTCTTCCACCAGCAGTTTGCCAACTCTCAATATATTCCTGAGAGGGTTTTCTTTAGGTCCCCTTCCTTCAGAGGTTGCTGTCTGTGCGTGAACACCCACAAGATGGATTTTTCAGTGTTGGCTTCCAACAAGAACTTGGTTGACTCGGCAGAGTTTGATGTATTTCTGCTCACAGGCAAAGACCTTTTTTATTTCCCCAGGCCATTTAGCTGCTATGTGTGGTTTTCTTTTTTCTTTTCTTTTTTAATACAGGTGTTCCTTGCTTTTGTTTTGTTAAAAACCCTGTACAGGGTTGCATGTTCATAAATTCCACTGAAATCAATGAGATTTACACATATATAAATGACTGTAGCTATTGCTTCTTCCTAGTTCGACTTTATTATATATCAAATTGAAAACAAACATTTTCAATATATTTTCCATCGTTGCTGTGGTGACACTGTTATGGATTATTGGTCAATTCCTTTTTTCTAAACCATTACATTTTCCCACAACTCTATTTTAGTTTAACACTCACACATTTTTGCTCATGAAGTTCTTGTCTGTTCTTTGCAATGTAATTTAGAACTTAGAGCCAAACAATTTGCAGCTAGCCTCATTATATGTTTGGAGCTACTTCTTACTGAGAATAAAATATTCATTTCACACCTTAAATACTGTAACGCTACTTAATAGCAGTGTCGGGTCTGCCAACTATTAAAAGCCAAGGCTTTCTTCCTCTTCTTTAATATACCATATGACCTAGCTCTATCATTTTCGCTTTCTAATTGTACCAATAAATTAATACTGTGCTGCAATAATGGCCGGCTCTGATTTATGATAAAAATGGTTTAGTATTATTTTAGCAAAGTCGTTCTTTATCACTTACTTTCAAAGCACAATTATTGTTCAGCGATCTTATAACCAAGAAGCCTTGGGGCTATGGCACCTGACTATGTGGCAATCAGCAGAATTTAGATGGGGGGAGGCTAAGTCTCTATATTCTGATTATCCAGAAAGTTGGACCCAATTTGACATTAATTATACATATCAAGTGCTATGAGACCTAATGTTAAACTAACAAAATTCAATGTGTGCTGTTGTATCCTGTCACTCATCTGTCTATCAAATAACCTCTACATCTCTATTTAAGAGTCCTACGGTCACTTATATTTTGGAGTTTCTACTTCTTGACAAAATAGTAATTGGTTGAAGATGGCAAGACCATAACTCTTGTTTTCTCCTTTGGAAGCTAATACAGAAAATATTAATTTTTTTTAAAAAAAACAGTCAAGGAAGTCAAGGAAGCTATTCAGTTTGTGAAGTTCTGTTCTCACAGAAACATTGTTCTTGTAAAAGACAAAACTTTTCTCAGAGGTCAACTAACATATGCTACAAATCTGTTGGATGTTCAACAGATGTTCAATGTTCACGGATTCTTCTAGTGTTTCTGTCCAGATACTTCAAAACAGATTTATTCAACCAGGACTTATGATACTCCAGCAGAAAACACCAAACGTCAGCATGGGCAATGTTCAATGAGTAACCCATGGCTTTATTGGATTGCAGTTTAGGTTCATACGATAGGCAGAGCTGGCATCAGGACCTGTCACGGGTCCCCAATAACTTGAGAAGGTACTGACAATCCAATCAGCACCAGGCAATTGGATCTACCTACAATGCTCCTGATCCAGCACTGCTTTAATTGTGGGAAATTAAATTACTTCCTAGACTCAGCAACCCAGCAGTATTTGGAGTGGTGCTACTGTAGCCAGGAAAGCCTTCATGTGCCATGGACAGGATAGGGGACCTGTTAGAGGACATTATGCTCTCAAACCTGGAGCCAATCCTGATCACAGATCTAAAAATTATTTGTATTGAGTTAATACGGATTTTTTTTTTTTAAGTAGAAGTAAACTAAGTAGCTCTAGGCAGACAAGTACAAATAAAAGCTGATCCTAATTTCTGTGACTAGCCATTGAAGAAGAAGAATTTGCCAGGAAATGCTGATAATTCCAGAGTGAGCATTCTAGGAAAGACAAAAAGGCTTTAACCCAAAAATGGAGTGGGAGAGAGAGAGAGCTTCCTTCAAATGAAAAAACCACACACCATGAAATCTGTTCCAATCACTGTGTGACTTCAGCATACAGTATTTCCTGAAATGTCCTCCAGTCTCTGCAGTCACACCAGAGACAGGCACAGGGCTTTTTGCAAAAGTAAGTTAAAGGAAGAAATTCAAATTAAATGCTGACAAAAATGATTTCATATGTTGTTGCACTGGAATTTTAGTTCTCAAAAGCCAGAAAGCATGAGAAACTCTCACCTATATGAAAGAAATGTTCCATCAGAATCCGAAGTATGATGCAGTCTTCCATTCTCATTTGACATATCTAGGAAGATAAATGGAGGTTTTTAGCAGGTTAAAGGAGAGTGGCATGAATGTACAGAAGTACCAGCTCTTTGCACAGTAAGATAGGGCCACTGAGAGTAGAATCAACCCTGATGCAATCTGTCTCTCAAAATGTATGGATTAAGTTCATCAATGTGAAGGGGGAAAATACAGAGGAGATGCACTGGTTGAGCCCCAACTATGAAGGGTCTAGCAGCTGGTTTACACATGCACGGACATCACTTAATGACTAGGCAAGAAGTGATCATCAAAGATCAAAGAAACAAAATTTTGACACAAATTCAACTATAAGACACCAAGACGTGTGTGTGAACCATCCATAAATTTCTTAGGCATCCAAGGAAAGGCATGAGTGCAATCCAAGGAGTGCAATTTATACAAAATCCAAGATATAAAATTAGACCCCAAAGTATGGTTGTGGTGCCATGCAGTACAATCCCATATATGCCCCCATTGACAGAATATCTATCATACCACTTTAAACAGCTATGGCTTCCCCTAAAGAATTCTGGGAAATTTAGTTTGCTAAGGGTACTGGAAGTTGTTAGGAGAACCCTATTCTACTCATAGAGCTACAATTTCCAGAGTTCCACGGGAAGAGGGGTTGATTGTTAAACCATGCTGCAAACTGTAGCTCTTGGAGGGGAATAGGGGTCACCTAACCATTCCCAGCCTCTTAGTAAACTACAGTTCCAAGGGTTCTTGGGGGAAAGCCATGACAGAAGGAGCCCGGGTCTACCCAGAAATAAGCCCCACTGAGTGAAATGGGACTTATTCCTATAGGTTCACACTCTATTTCCCAATAAACTGAGTTTTATACTCTTGATCAGCTCTCTATCTGATAAGCACAGTCGTACCTTGGTTATCGAGCAGCTTAGTTCTCAAACATTTTGGCTCCCGAACGCTGCAAACCAGGAAGTGACTGTTCCGATTTGCAAACTATTTTTGGAAGCCAAATGTCCGATGGGGCTTCCGATTGGCTGCAGGAGCTTCCTGCAGCCAATCTGAAGCCACGCTTTGGTTTTGGAAGTTGAATGGACTTCTGGAATGGATTCCGTTCAACTTCCAAGGTACGACTGTATCTAATTGATTATCTTCTGCCAAAAATACATGGGCTGCTTGATGCTGGCATGAGCAGTGAAATCTTGTGGGCACAAGATATAATGGTACAGGGATTAGAGTAGTCACTATTATATGTTTCTGGTCTGCCAACACCAGTACCTTGTTATGAGATTGCCATGCATGTTCTTCTGAATGCCAATTAATATATTGTGGCATGTAATTCTAGCCATGGGATACAGAATCACATACAGAAATGTGCAATGTTTTATGATACATATGTTAAGATTGAAGTGATTTCCGCAGTCATAGCTGCAGTTGCTTAGAAGTGCTGCAATCATGTAAATTACCATATGGTGAAAGCGTGTAGCGCACACACTTATCCACATACTTTGGTGCTTAAATATGGGATAATGCAGAGAAAGAAATGATATTCATTTATTTAAGCTAAGATTAGATTTGACCACTCTTTCGGCTAAGACTAGATATGACCGCACTTTGTAACCCTATACGGTGGCTGGCTGACAATATTTGTACAAATGGAAAATATGAGAAAAGGGATTTTGCTTTGAATGACAAAATGTTTTGTAGTTCAAATTTCTATCTTCCCAGCCTATAAATAAAATGATGCATTACTGCTAAGAAACTAGAACTGCATTAAATCATGTTTTCATGGTTAATGCTTGGTAATAATCACCCCCAGTTTCTGCTCTAAAGACGAAATCATATGCATATATATATTTAAAAGTGCATAATTTGTGATCTCTGAGAAGAAAAAAGTAATAGAGAAGAATTTGCTTACATTATGAAGTTACAAATTGCAGTAGCATATTTTTAAAATACCACATACTTTTATTTTAGCATATTTAAAGCTTAATAATTTAATGATTTATTCAGCTTTAATTTATACCTTCAAAACACTCTGAGATGCCACTGGAGATCATAACAGTGGTCCTGGTTAAGTCAAATAATAATTAGAGCTTTCACTTTAAAGATGAGATTATTTTTTAATTATTGAGTGAAGTACTTGAGGTACCATACTTATATAATTACACTACTCATTAAATGGTTATTGAAAGCTGAAATGTAATTTTAATGACAGCTACCTATTTTTCTTTGCACACTTTGTAGATGACAGATCAGTCAAGAATACTGGTTTGCTCAAAATTTCTTGCAGCTGCAGTAGAGCTTTCAGGTGTAGAACAATTAGGCTGTGCTTATTTTAAAACTTTTTTTTATAAAAAATGCTCTCTCAATTAAGCGGTATTTTTATAAAGTGCAGAAATAGTGAGGAAAATAAATTGCCATCAAAGATGGTAAAGAAGATTCTGGTAAGTGGATATTTTTTCCCTCTCTGTAGCAACAGTAAACATAATATTCAAATGTGGTTGCTAATATGTAGCCTACTGCTTTTGAATCATGGCCTTTGGAAGAAAATTGCTGAGGTCACAAGGTAGGGTATAAATTCAATTAACAAAAACCTGGAGGCCAGAATACACATATTATTAGAATACAGCACATTTACTCATTAAAAAAATCAGCAATACCAATAACAGATATTTCCCTCAAAATATATTACCCACCAAAAAATAAAAAAAATAAGATAGTGGTGCCAAATATAAAAAGCTTCAATATACAACACTGTTCCATATACTGTAATATGTCCCATGATGTTTACCTCTTTATATAATACTACTAACATAGTAGTATGGAGACCCTTTATGTAACAGAGTTTGATTTTTTAAAAAATATTTATCTAAGATAAATAATGTCACTGTTTACAGAATGCTTTCCCACCATTTCAAAGATAAGAATACAATGCAAAATTAATGTTTTCTTTTTCATTGTAAAAAAACAAACAGAGAAGTAAATTTATTTCATTAACAGTATTAAAGAAAATATTTCTGGGTTTGCTGTATGGGAAAAAGGCATTTAAGTTTAGAGAAAGGAGCAACTGCTTTGTTCCTCCAATCCCCCTGTTGAAATTAATTATAGCAAATGTTTATGAAAACATCTGTTCCATACAGTTATAAATTCTTAATTTTAGTACAGACAATTTCAGGTTCTTCCTGTTTTGAAGCAGTACAGTGACAATTTCAGGGTATACAGAAAACAGACAATTTTTACTTCGGAAGCTCATATATATGAAATCTGCAGAATTTGAGCATCTCTTTAAAAGAAACCCCACACAAAACAGAGTGAGTCTTTTTTAAAGGCTACAACAAATCAAAATATCGCCATTTGATGAACGAAGTAAGATAGAAAATAAAGCTTGATTTAGTTAAAAAATGTAACTTTTGCTAAATGATGCAAACGACAAAGTACATATTTGAAAGATCTGCGTCAAACATACTTTGATAAATTTGATGGCTATCCGGTTGTTAAAAGATAATACACTTGATATTGCTTGTACATGACAACAGAGGGTGCTAGAGAGTTTAAGATCAATAAGATCCTGTGCCATAAGCGCTCCTTTTGGACTTTTTACATAAGACCCTTGCAACTACAGTGTTAAATTCAATTTACACCAACTAAGCTTTTAAAATGATTAAATGGAGCAAGCTCGAAGCAGTGTACAGAAACTGAATATAATGCCTTCAGCTAAAGAATTAAGTGCACTGCACTTCTGATATTTATAAAATAATTATTAGGCTGCAAAAAATTGAAGTACATTACACTCCAAGGGAGTTGCTGAAGTTTCCCAAAGTGAAAATGCAAAATATATTTCAGAATTTTAAAAGGGAAAAAAATCATTTAAGTGATTACTGTATTGTAATCTGTAAAGACAAGAGTTTGCTGCTGTTGGAAGTTTAAATCTTATCTTATTTGCTAATGGGAAAAACACAAGCTATTAATAATCGGGACCCTTTAAGTCATCAACCTATGACATCATGCAAAGGTTGTAATTCTTCATGAAAACAAACACAGATATAATCAAGTACTAAAGTTTAAGGCAGGTTTTCAGTAACATAGCATTAAATTCATAGAAGACAGCACTGTATTTGAATACTGCAAAGTTTGAAAGTTACAAGCAAGGCAACTGAAGTGAGATAAATATATGGGCAGTCAATAATTAACTTCCCAAGTTCAGAAGTTTCATGTTCGTTACAAATCCAAAATCACTCTACAGTGCATGTCTGGCACCTAATGGACTTGGCACTAGGCCCTTACCAGTCCCAGCTACAGATGGCCATTTCTCTTCCAGTTCAAATATACTGGGCAGCGGCAGCAGAGAAGAATGGCTTGGAGGCCTCCATAATGCAAAGAGGAAGACCTTTCAGTGGGATTGAGTTCTTATTAAGGACCCTCAATAACTACATTCCCCAGGGACCTGATGCCTGAGGTTCTGATGCAGCGTTCTAAGGTAAAGGGACCCCTGACCATTAGGTCCAGTCGCGGACGACTCTGGGGTTGCGGCGCTCATCTCGCTTTACTGGCTGAGGGAGCCGGCGTACAGCTTCCGGGTCATGTGGCCAGCATGACTAAACCGCTTCTGGTGAAACCAGAGCAGCGCACGGAAACGCCATTTACCTTCCCGCCGGAGCGGTACCTATTTATCTACTTGCACTTTCACGTGTTTTCGAACTGCTAGGTTGACAGGAGCAGGGACTGAGCAACGGGAGCTCACCCCGTCGTGGGGATTCGAACCGCCGACCTTCTGATCGGCAAGCCCTAGGCTCTGTGGTTTAACCCACAGAGCAACCCGCGTCCCATTCTAGGGTGTAATAAAAGCTCTGGCTCCAGCCGTCTTTATTGCCTTCTTAAATTTGAGGGGTTTGTGAAGGAGGTTGCATGTTTTCACGGTCCACAGAGGGGTATGGCAGGTTTAGGTTGTGCTGCAAACGAAGACATTGGGAGTATGGCTGGAGATGAACTTGGTGATTTTGCGGAGCAAATAATTCAGTTTAACTAAGCTCATTGTGAACGAAGATTTGGAGGGGGGGAGCTGCCCATCAATATAAGTACTATGGATTGGGGGGAACACTTCCTTCTCAAAAGCTAATACTAAACTACTCTTTGAGCCACCCAAAAGCCCAAACAGCAATAAAGGTATTTTACAGTTTAAAACAGTGCTGAAGTGAAATGCTGCTTGTGGGAGGCGGTGAGGCTGCCTGAAACAAAAAGCGGGTGAAAATATTTGCACCTTCATGCTTTAGTGCAGCAACACTTGCTTCTCGATCTATAGACGCCTTGTCATAGTGGTTGGTTCCTGAAATAGGTTTTTTTTTGGGGGGGGGGAATCAAAACTAACAAACGTACAACCAACTGTAAAAACATACCAAATGGCTGAAGTTCACCTCTTGAAATATACCGTAGTCTGCTTTTCATAATGAAAAGGTAGGAGAGAAGTTCAACTTCTAGCTTACTCTATGAATCAAAATTGGTCTTAAAGGTGCTGAATGGTTCTCAAAGTTAAGACAGTTAATATCTTCGTTTGCACAATTTTAAGTAAAAGATGTTTTCATCAAGCACTACTGTAACACACACTGTGAAGCTGAAAAACCTGGAGCATTACGGTAATTGTGTCAAGCAAAACTATGGCTGCAATTCTATACACACTTACCTGGAAGTAAGCCTAAGTGAATTCAATGGTGCTTACTTCTATTGTAGACATACCTAGGGTCACACTGTAAGCATGTAAACTAGGAGTTGCCATTGTAAAAAACAAAAAAAAATATTCTTTGTAAGGAGCTGCTATTAGTGCAGTGCAAATTAGAGTAAACAAGGGTGCACAGCAGTTTGTGGAAATTTTCCTTTGAAAAATACATAAAATTGGAGGAGACTGATAACCAACAAATAGTGAAGTGTTTACATAGAAGCTGGGGTCTGATTTGAAAACAACAACTTTTCTGGCAGAGTACTGTGTAATATTGTAATAACAATAAATCAAAGTTAAATATGAAATAAATGCTCAAAGTGTATAAATGCCACTACAGTGGTACCTCCAGTTACGAACTTAATTCGTTCTGGAGGTCCATTCTTAACCTGAAACTGTTCTTAACCTAAGGCGCGCTTTCGCTAATGGGGCCTCTTGCCGCTGTGCCGCTGGCACACGATTTCCGTTCTCATCCTGGGGCAAAGTTCTCAACTCGAGGTAACTCTTCCAGGTTAGCAGAGTTTGTAACCTGAAGTGTTTGTAACCTGAGGCGTTTGTGACTCAAGGCACCACTGTACTCCTCTGACTGTTATCATGCCCCATTTCCCAAAGGATTTTTAAAAAAAAATCAATTTTGGGAGAGGGAGTAAAAGATGCCAGAGGGTCACCTGTCCAGCTGGAAATGCTACACAGATTGTCAGTTCCTACTGAGGAATAAAGGGGCTTGGAGTCTGGGTCCATAGTTCCCTAGGAGGAACAAACACATTGAGTGTTATTTGCCATCGTATGGGCAGCCTACCACAGCCCACCAATCTTCATTGGAGCTCTTCAGTACTCCCAAGTTGAGGTATTTTTGCTCCTGGAGATGGGGTCAAGGGGTCATGATAGCAGCTGGTCAAGAGCTGGGTGTTAAAGCAAAATGGAAGCAGTAAACTTGCATGAGATGTGCTACTCTCACCTCAATTATACTTGCAACCATTTGAGCAGGAGTGTCCTTATAACCTGAGCACTGCTGCCTTTAGTTCTCACCCGATCTTTAATTTTATTGAATTCATGAAAATGAAAATAAATGTTATACAGATATGAATAATTCCCTTGTTAAAATTGCCAAATGCATTTTGACAGTATGCATTCATACTGCAGCTTAATTCATACTGCAGCATTCTTCAGCAGCTTAATTGATCTTGAATGTCAACTTCAGACCACACAGTCAGGCGTTTCTATATCATAAATTCAAATTTGTAATATCAAATTTAAAAAAGCATCTCTTTTTAACAGGTTCTATTTTAACACACTACAGATAAAGACTCTCAGCATACATTAGTATGTATATATAAAACATGCCTTTACCTAAGATTTCTTCAGACTTGTAAAAAATAAAATAAAATTACATCATTTAGCTGCTTATACCGGTACAACAGACCCGCTGCTTGACAGGGTCTTCTTCCCTGCCATAGGTTCACATGGACTGTATTCAATTCAATTTCAGCTTGGAAATCCAGAATAGTTCAAGCTAACCCAAGTCAGAGGCTCTTGGAACTAATTCACGTAATGCTAAACTATAGTTTAGTTTACATCCTTAAGTCTTTATTCCTTTGGTGCAGTACCTGCCATTCCATACTCTTATAAAGAATTAATGACAAACTGCTTTGGGCTCAATTTGAAACAGGCATTGCCAAATCAAGCTATTCTCCATTGATCCTACCCTGCCACTAAGTAGTGGTAGCAATAGGGAAGGAAGGGAAAGCTGGAGGCTGTGAATTGCAAAACTAAGTATGACCAGACACAAATCTAAAGCACTTTGAGCTCACCTAATACTGGGATGACACTTACTGAACTCCCCCAGTTCCAAATTGCCTGCCAATGCTATACAAACTACCTGACCAGCTGTATTAGGCAGTTGGTCCCCTACCTCTCTCGCCCTGACCTGGCCACAGTGATCCATGCGACGGTCACCTCCAGACTAGATTATTGTAACTCGCTCTATGCAGGGCTGCCCTTGAGGCTGACCCAGAAACTCCAGCGGGTGCAGAATGCCGCGGCGAGGCTCCTTACGGGGGCCTTGCCGCGAGATCACATTCATCCAGTGCTTTATCAGCTGCACTGGCTCCCGGTGGAGTACAGGATCAGGTTTAAGGTGCTGGTCTTAACCTTTAAAGCCCTACGCGGCCTAGGGCCCTCGTACTTAAGGGACCGTCTCTCCTGGTATGCCCCAGCTAGGACCTTGAGGTCATCAAATAATAACTTTCTGGAGATCCCAGGTCATAAGGAGGTCAGGTTGGCAGCCACCAGGGCCAGGGCTTTTTCGGTTCTGGCCCCGATATGGTGGAATGATCTGCCACAAGAAACGAGGGCCCTGCAAGAGTTAGCACCCTTTCGCAGGGCTTGTAAAACGGAGCTGTTCCGTTTGGCTTTTGGGGTAATTTGAGTGTAACTTTTAAAATTCAAAATTTTTAAGTTTTAAAGTGTATTTTATATCTGTATTTTTAATATGTGTTTTATATTTGTATTTGATTGTTAGCCGCCCTGAGCCCGGTTTTGGCGGGGAAGGGCGGGATATAAATAAAAGTTTTTTATTATTATTATTATTATTATTATTATTATTATTATTCCTTCTGAAAAAATATTCAATTATCTTATTTTACCTTCACAACTTGGCTACTTTAAAATACGGAACATATTTCTTTAAAAATACAAAACTTGCTAATGCCAAAATAACACAGGTACTCATAAAAGCAAGTGACATAAAATAAACAATAACATATTAAGCTAACAATAGCAAGTTAATACAGAACTTACAATAAAAAGCAGATAAGGTAGAACACCATTTTAAATTACCAGAATTAATTATGTTTCGATAGCTTTGTTATAATCATAGATATGATTTGAATTTTAGATGTAATATTCACAACAATGTTTACTTCACATATCAAGTGAAGTTTTGAATTTTATTCTAATGATATGATATTGTAAAACTTACACATAAGTGTTCTATTATCAATTTTGGGGAAATATTTTACCCTAACTTCTAGGCAACTGTTGTTTTCTTTTAAATCAATTCTTCTGCCAAATCCGCATACTGTTTTTTAAATGCGGAGGGTTTTAAATAGTCATTTATAGACATTGAAAGGGCAGCTTTTGCAAGGGAAACTCAAAATAAAATTGGGTGTGCATGCAGACGGTAGCCTGTGCCCCTCTGGATCTCAGCCTAAATCTGCAGCAGCTGAAGCTAGAATTGTTAAGTGGGAAAGCAAAATTGACATATAGATGTGCAAAATGACAGCTTGTTTGACGGGAGGAAAAATCTAACACAGAGAAGCTGCTGAGACTTCACACGGCTAAAGGAGAAAACATACTACAAGGGCAGAGTGACACAACTTTCTACAAACATTCAGTAAGGAGTGTTCTAACATACTTACCCAAAATCTATTATTATTTCTGGATTAATAATTTGCTATTTTAGCAGAAATATCCTTTTGTTGTTGTTCTAATAGCTTCCTATGCATTTTTCCCCTTCAGAATACAAGACCAGCAAGGCAACCTAATGCATGATAACCTAGAACCACCACACTTCTGTGGGTTAGATGCAGGCTAACAGTACAATCTTATACATGTCTACTCAAAACTAAGACAAATTTAGTCAAATGGGGCTTAATCCCAGGTAAGCAGTTACAGAAGAGCCTGCAGGATCAGGCAAATGGCTCATCTTGTCTTACATCCTGTTTTCACAGTAGCCAATTGGTTGCCTGTGGAATGCCTGCAAACAGGACCTGACAACAAGAGCACTTTCCCTTTTTGTGGGTTCTTGCAGCTAGTATTCAGAGGTTTACTGGCAATGGAGGTAGAGCACAACCTTATCCTCCAATAATTTGTCTAATCCTCTTTTAAAGCCATCTCAATTGTGGGTAGGTATGATCTTAATGGGGCAGATTTCTGAGATTAAATTTATAGGAATGTATTATAAGTTAAAAGGTAAAGGGATCCCTGACCATTAGGTCCAGTCGTGACAGACTCTGGGGTTGCGACGCTCATCTCGCATTATTGGCCGAGGGAGCCGGTATACAGCTTCCAGGTCATGTGGCCAGCATGACTTAGCCGCTTCTGGCGAAACCAGAGCAGCGCACGGAAACGCTGTTTACCTTCCCGCTGCATATAATATAACTATTTATCTACTTGCACTCTGACGTACTTTCGAACTGCTAGGTTGGCAGGAGCAGGGACCAAGCAACGGGAGCTCACCCCGTCACGGGGATTCGAACCGCCGACCTTCTGATCGGCAAGCCCTAGGCTCTGTGGTTTAACCCACAGCGCCACCCACGTCCCTTATTATAAGTTAGTTGCGCTTAAATTCCATTGAAATTAGTCGCACAAATAATGAACAACTCTTCCTACTGATTTCAACAGAACCGTAGTATAGGGGTCACCAACCTATTTCATATGGAAACTCAGAACTGGGCAGAGGACTGTGAGATGGTGCCAAACTTGTCAGAAATTACACACCAGCAGATACTCTTCTCGCCAGTGCCAGCTTTTTGGCTTTTGTAGGATCTAGGCAACACAGGGCTGGGACCTCTATTTTGCAATATACCCACAATCTATGCATACATATTACACTTGGTTAAACTGGTATAATAATAATAAACATTTGTTTAGCTGGCTTACATTTTTAAAGGATGCTACCACTATACCAGGGACGCGGGTGGCGCTGTGGGTTAAATCACAGAGCCCAGGGCTTGCCGATCAGAAGCTCGGCGGTTCGAATCTGCGCGACGGGGTTAGCTCCCGTTGCTTGGTCCCTGCTCCTGCCAACCTAGCAGAAGTGTGCCATGGTATATGCTATCAAAAGCCACGAAGAGATAAAGCAGGAGCCATAGGGTCATACTCCCCTTTTCCTTTTCCTTTTCCTTCTCCAGAAACCAGACCCTAGTAACCTCTAGGTTAGATTACTCTAACTTGCTATCTAAAAAGCCTCACAGGGTCTGCTGCTTGCTTCTTTTATTCGGGAACATCTGAAGATGAACATACAAAATGCCTTTAAAGTAGGGTTAAAATATAACATTTATTAATTTGTCAGGTTAAAAAATTAAAATATTTTAATAGTCTGAAATAGTACCTCCAGTTAATTGGGCAGCAAGTTAATTTTTAAAATTATTTTTAATATGCTTACCAAAATTATGGATGGTGAGGAACATCTTTCAAAAGCTTTCCCTCATTCAATATACATCATGTAATGTTGAAACAAAGTTTGTTGTTTTCTTTAAAATTACTATTTTTCATGTGCAAATTTAACCAATTAACAGATTAACTGACTAAAACTCGTATAATTAATCAACTAAGATTTATTTAATTAAGTGGCAGCTCTACTTTTTAATTTTGTTGATTTTTTTCCCTTGCTGTATGTTAATATTTTAATTTACAACATTAATAAATGTGGTTGCCTTGTGGTTTAAAGCTATTATTTGTTATTTTTAACAAGTTACCTTAAGAACTAAATTCAGTTCAAAGACTGCTAAGAAAATTAATAAATAAACTTTGGCTCTGTCAAATTAATTAGGCTAGAATCAATCCTAGTGTTTGGTCTGCTGTAGACAATGTGTGCATGATAGAAATGATATGCTCATCATCAAACCTACACAAATGTTGCCCAACCTAATGAATCATCTGAGTAAGCAAGACAGTTAAACATTTCAAAAATTCATCTGGGACCCGAACTGATCTGCCATTCTGATAATTGGTGGTTAGCTAGGAAGGAAACATGAGGTGTGTGTATTACTGCATGGTTTGTAACTCTAACATAAAGTGTTTTTGTACACATTTATTCTGATTCAGCAGTTCCCTGCCACAAAGCCGTGTCACTCCCAAGGTCTTCCCCATGAACTGCAAGAAACGGGGGGGGGGGGGTACAAAACTGCCTGTCATTTAAATTAATCAGGATGCCAACTCACGCTGAAAATTTGTTTGCAAAGATTCCCTTGTCCTCACTGCTCCATTGTTCAATATATAGCTCTCAAAAACAGACTGATCTGTCAATTTCACTTCTCTCTGTTTTTCTTTTTCCCAATCTTAAATTAAATTCTCCACATTTTGCAGCTACCGTATTTGTGATTTAAAAAAAAATCCTTAGGAAAATTCATCAGCGTTTTAGTGTGATTTTCCTCAAATAAGCACTTTATATGCAATTTTGACCAATGTACACATTTTGCTATTTTCACTACTATTACTTTCATGTAACAACAACAACAACAACAACAACAACTTTATTATTTATATGTTGCCCATCTGACTGATTTCCAGACCTCTGGTAGTGGCATGAGACCAGACCAAACTGGAAGCAGTTCGTATGTCAAAGAGATATGCTTGGATCCTATAGTAACAGGAGATTTGAATGGGGGAAAATAGTACAGTGGTAGAGCATCTGCTTTACCCGCAGAAAGTCCCAGGTTCAATCCTCAGCATCTCCAGGTACAGACACCTGTTTGAAATCAGGAGAGCTGCTGCCAGTCAGTATAAACAATATTGAGCTAGATAGATCAGTGTTCTGCTTCAGTACAATCACATCTAAACAGAAGTGAGTGGGAATAGTATGCTATATTCCCGCCACACCTTTAAAGGCAAATGATGTCAGCTGAGCTTTAAAGATAAAAGGAGGACAAATCATAGAGAGCAGGAAGAGGGACATCAGTATATTTTATCCATAGGAATAAAGAGATTCTAGCCACCATGGACATTTGCACTGAGAATAAGAAAGAACTTCCTAACTAAAGGAACAGCAGCACAAAAACTGCTAGGGAAATTTTCACATTTCCTTTCCTGCAGCAGATGTTGGCCAGACATCTGTCAGGTAGGTTTTAGACCACTAAGCCTCTTAGGCTTGCTGATCAGAAGGTTGGCAGTTCGAATCCGCGTGACGGGGTGAGCTCCCGTTGCTCTGTCCCAGCTTCTGCCAACCTAGCAGTTCGAAAGCACACCAGTGCGAGTAGGTAAATAGGTACCACAGCGGTGGGAAGGTAAACAGCGTTTCTGTGCGCTCTGGCATTCGTCACGGTGTCCTGTTGCGCCAGAAGTGGTTTAGTCACACTGGCCACATGACCTGGAAAGCTGTCTGTGGACAAACACCAGCTCCCTACGCCTGAAAAGCAAGATGAGTGCCGCACCCCATAGTCGCCTTTGACTGGACTTAACTGTCCAGGGGTCTTTTACCTTTTACCTTTAAGATATGTCTGAGCAATGAGACTTACAACATGTTCCACTGGGTCTTTTCCATTATAATGATTCGGTGAAGAGATCTATGTATGGAAGTGATGTAGAGAAGATTTCTGTCACTAAGAAAGTAATTTAGCAATTTGGCCAGTAAAATCTAATAGTGTTAAATGAGGCAACCTTGGAAATTCAGGTTAAGTATATATATATTTTGCTGTTCCAAGACACAGCCAGAAACAGAACAAGAGTATGATGAAACCAACATATTACTTCTTGCGTAAAGGGCTTAAATACAACCCAGCTATAAATAGAGTGTTCATACTGCAATACCATGCATGAGCCCTGAGACAATTTCAATATTTACTTACAAAGGTCTGCCTCAGGATCTCTAGCTATATTTTACATGGTACCTATGCATCAGTACAGTGATCATTTTGCAGAGACAAAATCAATTTCCTAACAGAAATATTTATCCTAATGATAGAATGTCTATATGCCACCCAGCTATACTTTACATAGAACTGAGCTCCCTCAGGCATTCTTCCGTGCCAATGCTAATTTTTTATCTGTTAGAAAGTTCCCTTAAGCTTATTTTAACATCTAGTGGACATGGCTTCATAAAATTTAATGCTGTTCATTAACCCCAAGCACTTAACTTTGCACAGTAATGTCAGGCATCTGACTTTTCAGTGCATGAAAAATCCCACTGGGAATTGTTTGAGAGATATAAATTACAAATTATCTATTTAGCGTAAAATACAGCAAAAGAATCAATTGGTAAATCAAGATTATTTTAGGGGTGGGGAAACAAGAATTCTGACATTCAATCTAATCAAATATTTTCACACAAAATTGTGATGAATTTACATTAATTAGAATAAAAATTACAGTTACAATCAAATCCCCTACTCTACCTAGATGGTCCATGTAGCACATGCCATTTAAATCTTTTAATGTTCTTAAAATATATTGAGTTCTGATACTTTTTATGAAGAATTAGAAATACTGCAATTTGATAAACATTTTATTAAAAAGATGTTTTGTAAGGGGCAATAAGGAGGTTTGTTTTAGTGAAAATCAGTTCTCTTGGTGGTGTTGTGCAAGTCATGTTAGGCATTCTGAAGACAAAAAGCTATTAAATTTTGATGTTTTACTCTAGCATGAGCTGACCTCTGGTAGCACTTCCTCTTTAGTGAAAACAAGTCGAGATGTGAGATCATACGTGGAAAGAAAGCATTCACTATTTCCTCCAGCTGCCAATAATCTTAATTTAATCTTGAAGCTGCTGGAATTGTTGTTGTTGTTGTTGTTGTTGTTGTTGTTGTTGTTGTTGTTGTTGTTGTTGTCATCTATCCTGTACCTCTCAAGCTGTTTTAAAATCGCTTTAAAACAGTTCAAAACAACACAGAAAGCTAGTTTTTACTAAGTCGCATCATTGATATAGCTAGCTCAGTATTGTCTATGCTGACTGGCAGCTACATTCTAGGGTTTAAACAGCTTTTCCTAGCCATATCTGAAATTGTTGGGGATTGAACCTGGAATATTCTGCATAGAAAGCATGTGAAGTAACACTGAGCTACACAAACTTCCTATTAACCAGATCTTAGTCACTGCTGTTTTATTTATTTAAAGTATTTATAGCCTGCTGTTCATTACCAAAAAGAAAAAGAAAAAAGCATCCTAGGGCAGGTTACAAAATTTAATCCTTCAAACATAATAAAGCAAAAAATGAAATAAAACAAAACAAACAGCAATAAAACAGTAAAAAATTTATCAGGGCAAATTAGCAATTTGTGTACTATCTACTTATAAAGATGGACAGATGCTGCTATATTCTTGTTACAAAAGCGTTTCAGAAAACTGTTACAGAACACTGTCACCTGAAGAATTTAATACTACCCATTACCTCACCAATTGAAAAGTTCTGGGGAAAGCCTTAACAACTCATACACATTAAGATAAAACTATATGATCATAAGGGCAAAATATGTTTACACATCATTTCAACACAGAATCCTAGAATTGAACGGGACCGCGAGGGTCATCTAGTCCAATCTTTTGCCCAACATGGGGCTGGAACCCACGACCCTGAGATTAAGAGTCTCAACCTCTACCAACTGAGCTACGATTCAGGGCTATGTAAAAACAATCTTCCTACAAAGATGGCTCTACACTTGTGCTCCAGGAGGAGGCCATCTTCCCTACAGACAGTTCAATTCATCTTACAAGTGACAGTCACACACGCACACAGATGTGAAGTAAAGATTTACAAAGTTATTGAAACTTTTTAACAAGTAAAGTGCATCTTTACTTAGCTACACCAGAATGAGGAATAAAGGGGTTTACATATGTTCCAATTCTAAACCTATCAATCAAACCCATGTTATTCCTTTGGGAGCTTATTTACATGCATATTTATCAGCCTCACATGCTAATTCCCTGCTGTTTTATGCCTGCGAGGCATGTTTATGAGTCATAATTGTTGATCTCATTTGATGTATTTCACTGAAGTAAGACATTATTCAGTTATGTGGCCTAATGTCAATGAATTACGATGACCTGATCTTCCAAATGCAACTTGCTCTTTAATTTTTATTAGAGCATAACTTATGCAGATGAAAAAATACATTAAAATAGAAGATCAAATGAACCTGCAGTTGTGTTAGTTCACTATCCTGTCCTGATGCAATTCTTCCTTCAGTCTCTGTCCAAATGGACAGGCTATCACCCTTAAAACCTCCCTTTGGAATAATGCTAATTTTATTTTATTTTATTTATTTTAAAATCTGACGTAAATGTGTGTGAGAGAGAGAACACACACATACCTTAACTCTAGTGTTTTCTGAAGACTTCATTTTACATGAAGCATATTTTTAGAACCTTCGCCATGAGTTTTGAACATATGATGGCACAGTAGTGGCACAGTGGCACAGTGGCACAGTACTTTTTCTCCTTTTCCATGTCATACTCACCAAAAATGCCATTCCAGGCAATTGTCTGGGAGCCAAGCATGGGTTCTTAAATTACTTTAGCTGCACAGGAGTTGCTGCAATGCTTCTTCTTGCAATGCACAGGTAATATAAAAACCCCAAACCATGTGAAATGACAGCCTTAACAGAGCCTGGCTAAGCTAGAAATTTGGTATTGAAAACAGAGGGGCAAGATGACAGTTGAGGGGCAGGGAAGTTGTGGAATGATGACAGACTGCCCCAAGTGGGGAGGTGGAGAAGTAAAAGTCTGCACGTTACGAATCAGTAATTGTGGATTTAAATAAAAGAAAGTGCATGCGAAAATACTTTGCATAATCAAGTTAAATCTCAAAATGATTTACTGGAATGGGCCACGATCCAGAGATACCTATGCCCAGAGCCCCATTCAACAGATGGCTAGCATTTTCAGCTTTGACTACACCAATCACTTGCTGGAAGGAGGTCTAGTCCCACCATCTTTCCACCTTTCCAAATAGGTGATCAGCACCATCTGTTCACTACTGACCACAAGTCTTTGATCCAGCAGCAAAAATGGTGTATGCAGCCCCCCCCCATGCCCAATTGGCATGCTACATGCCCAATTGGAGTACTACATATATATTTTTATTAGCAATGTTTATAAAATAAAGTGAAGTCATAATTAATACACCACCTATGCAGAACATATTACACATCAATCTAGCAATAAAAGGAAAATAGGCAAAGAAAAAGTAAATGCAGTTTTGGAATTAATTAAAACATTACCAGTTCTGCGTAATTCAGCGCACAGGAATACTGAGATATAAGCAAGAAAATGGTTTGTGTGTATAGAGTCTGTAAACTCCAAAGGAAGTTAAACTTTTCTCTATTTTTACTAATACTGCTTTTTTCTAATTGTTTAATTGTTGTCTTAAACTGAATGATTATGGAAAAATATGTGTTTGCCACTTCATTTCTTTTATAAAGGTCCTATAGTTATTTCTGTTTACTTTTTAATTCAAAAATTTAAGAGGTTTGTTAAGAAGGGGGAGGAATCATAAATCTGTCCATTAGTAGGCATTTCTACCTTGCGCTCAGATGAATTCTCATCAAATTTGATTTGCTGACTGGTGGCCAGAACAGATGTTATCTTAATGGAAGAGAGAAGAAAATTAAGTGTGTTGAGCCACTGAGCCACTTCTGAATTTCTATGGCTCAGTTTGTAGTCCTTCTAAGTTGGAAAATATTAGCATGTTCTTTTCACAATGATCTATTAAGTCCACACCTAAGACTGTATGAATGACATTTTATTTTTCTTTTATTTAGTATATGGCGTATGGTATTGAAAACTGAATGGCAGTGTACTTAAGAGTCGAACAATATGCAATTGTGTTTTATAATAGAGGTTACCGTCAAACAAGTATTAAAATGAGGAGCAGAGAGCAACTTCCGTGCAGAGAAGAACAGGCGTAAGGGGGCTGCTGATCCCTTCTACAATTTCCCTCTCCCTTGGCTGCACCCTGATACTGGATGCTAGTCCTCCTGGGAGAAATTCAGTTCTGATGTGCACATTTTTGTGGGGGTTCAGGCACAGCAAGCACTCTGGCCTCATACATTTGGACCCTCCTGCATTTTCTAAACTTAAAAATGGTCTCCACTCTGTCATACACTTGTTTGGCATGAACATATTCTAACATGTGGGATTGTGTTGCCATCATATCTCATTAGACTTTTGAGCTTCTAATTTTCCCATCAAATAGGCACCACCACCCAGTCCAGCACTTCTGATTTGTACACAGTGATTGTACATCTTGCTGTGTATCTTGCTGATACATTTCAACACAGAAGATTCTGCTCATGGCATGAAGTCTTCCTGGTCACTCATATGGACTGGAAACTAGCTACTCCTGCAGACATTCATGTGCAGACTGTAGCCCCAGAGAACTTCAGGCTGGGTTTATCATCTTTCTCCTGCCAAAACTAAACTAGGGACTTCAACAACATAGCACATTTAAAAGAGTAGAGCTCTTTATAGAAAAATACAGAACTGCAGTCAAAATTCAAACAACCAAAATTTTTCTGTAAACAAGAATCTGATCTACCAGTTTTTATCTTGTGATGCTTTGATATGTATTTTGTGAGTGTGTGTATGCGTGGGGGAGAGAGAGAGAGAGAGAGAGAGAGAGAGAGAGAGAGAGAGAGAGAGAGAGAGAGAGATTGAGAGGGGGGGCACAATTGTAAGCCCACCTTGAAAGTGTGAATAAATTCTTAGATTAATAAACATGAATGATAAAACTATGGAAGATTTAATCTTGTAAGAACAACACCTAAAGACCAATGTTTGGGTTACCAAATGGTTCTCGTCTTTCCTTTCCAACTGTTGTTTGTCCTTGTGCATGTTAAGGAAGTCTTAAAAGTTCCACAAATCTTAACAGAAAAAAATATACTATTATCTTGCTAGCCACATATTTCACACACAGAGAGATTTACTTTTCTCCTCCTTATTTTAATTGTATAGATTTCTAGATGGAAGAAGCAAAACCATCATGAAGTAGAATGGGAACAGTAATTAGGTAAACTGAAGTAATCCAACCCTTCATCCCCTGCCCTTTGTCTTACATGAAATGTAACTGTTAGAAATTCTTCCATTTCCCAATTAATTGTACAGAAATTTCTTTATAGCCATTAGCTCAGATAACAAACTAGCCCAAGATCTGCTCTGGGAGTCACTGAAAAACATAATGATATGCAGTCAAGTAACAGTTCCATTATGACTTAACAGAGGGGTCCTCACCCTTTGGGGGCCATGGCTGTGGGTACCACAAAATGCTCATGTCACAGAAGAAAACTGGCACGGTTCAGACATTCTACAGCTGTCCCAATAATAAAACACAGAAAAGAAAGCACTCCTCCCCCAAAAAGCAACTCTCACCCTCCAAAAAACAAAAATCCAAACCTCCCTTAAAAAAAAAAAGTTAAAAATTGGGATGGGTAGGGAATCTTGGAAGGCGCCAATAGGGGTGTCTGAAAGGATCCTGTTTGGGAACCCAGTCTTAACATAGTAGGTTTCTTTGTTTCCTTGATAACGCAGTGCCTCAGTAAGCTTCTTGGGGTAGGACTTTAGTTAGTTTGCTTTGATGGTTACTTTTTATATACTTCTGTTGTAGCTACATAAAACAACAACTTCTATCGCAGTGCCTAATGATAAATAAGTATCAGTGGCATAAGCCTATGGGATGATTACCTGTATCTGTGTCAGTCCGCTTGTGGAACTGACCTCCGCAAGCAGAACAGGATTTCCTTTCTATTGCAGCCCCCACCCCCCAAAAGGTTGGGGTTGGGAGAACCTCTAAAATAATTTGGAGGGCACTAGGAACATCAGTGACAGAGGGATAAGGGAAATCCCTATCATATGCCCTTCTGCAACAATGGCTATTGCCCACAGTTTCCATTTTAATACTTTATTATCATCTTGCTTGGAAAAAACGAAAGTAGAGAATGCTTTACATTGGGGTATTTTACACTAAAATTATACCCAATTATTTGCTTATTTTCCCCTGTACCCAATTATTTGCAACCTGGAGAATATGTGGGGCCTGTGAGCAAGTCCTGTTTGCTAGCCTGAAAGTTTCAACTTAAGAACCTGGTATAAAACATTTATAACAAACTGCCATGATAAAACATCTGCCCAGGCCTCACCCTGCTGCAATTTATTCTTCAAGACTGAAACAACATCTTATTAAATACATTTGATGACCATTTCACATGGGAGTTCTGTACTACAAACAGAAAAGCGGATGCACATGTGCTACATGAATTGCTCAGGGTAAAAACCAAAACCCTCTTTGAATCTGAAAATTTGATTGCAATATTGGCATGGGAATCTGCTGTTCAAAAGAAACACACACACTTCATAAATCCCACTGGACAAACTAGTGTCTAAGAATGAACTGTGTGCTGGGAAAGTCCCACATCAAATCTCATCACAGATATAAGGACTTATTGGACTTTAGGCACCTTCCCCGCCCTCTGCACAATATATGATGATGTTGATGATGATGATGATGATGATAATGATAATAATAATAATACCGGTAATAATAATGTAGTTATCAATAAAGTGTTCTATAAATACTAAATATGCCAAGTAGTCAACATTGTTCTTTCCCAGCCTTAACTTTTTAAAAGTGCCAATTCAATGCTTCCCAGCAGAGCATACTGCTATATTTAATAAAACTCTTACTGTCTTTGACTTAATCACTCACAGCTCAAAAACTATGTTGACATACAAACTTAAATTGACACATTTACACATCACTTTGAACCACAGTTAAAATAAACTTAATGTTAGTGCACAACCTGCTTGTGAAATCGTGGTTGCTTTGCTTCTTCCCTGCTCCCTATCACTGTGCTGGAAAACAAGCCTTGGTCTGGCTTAGTGTTACATGTGAATCTGGGCTTCTGATTTGTTTCTCCACAAACCAGGAAGAGTAACCCAAGAACAAACATTGGTTACTAGTGGTTTCTTTGGAAAGAAATAAACCACGACCCCAGGCCTTGGACATAGTGCTAAGCTGGACAAGTTTTATCTTCTGGCAGTGTGGAAGGAGCAGGGAGGGAGTAAAGCGACCATAATGACAGCAGTGTGTATAAGCATGCTGCCCATTCTCATTAAACCAAAGTTTATTTAAACTGTGGTTCCAAGTGGTGTGTGAACCAAGCTAATGTTAACATATCTGAAGAGCAACTTATTTATTTTTGTGAAAGTTTTCAGTATGAAAATACATTTGATGGAAATACAGTTCCATCATTTCCATGGTGCACAAGAGGAATGCAGAAGGACATTTAAAACAAATATTGGCACACATGATAAAATTAGTCATGTTTGAAAATGCATTGCTTTAAATGGCCATTTTACTGCTTTTAGTAGAAACTTTGCAATTGTTCTGAATGGGTTTGTGGTTTTGCCTCATATAGAATGATGGCAAAGAAGATAATCAGATAAGATAATCAGAAATTACTTTCATAGCATTATATCACAGGGTGTCCCTGGTCAACAACTTCGGATGATGCTCCCCCGAAAAAAGCTCAACAACTTAGATGGGTAGATCACTGCCAGATTTTTTTTTATAGTGGGAGTAGATCGCAGTCTCTTGGAAGTTGAACGTGCCTGCATTATATGAATTAAATGCTGTAGATATTTATTTTTTTAAAAAAGGAAATCAAGGCAACTCACAATGTATTCGTTCTACATTTCATATAAATGTTGTAAAAGAGCAAAACAAAAATGCTGGAGATTCTTTATTAATGTATTCCAGACTAAACAGCTGAATTGTTGTCATTTAAAAAGAACTCTTATGAATGGAGAGCCACATTCAACTATTTAAACAAGGTAACCAAGATTCAACTTTTGAGTCCAGAATTTTAAACAGTTCTAGGTTCACACCATGTTATCCCTTTACCCTCAAGTTTGTAAACATCAGGTAATTGGCTTTTGTTAAACATGGGTATTTCTTTTTAGGGAGATGAAAGATTCTATTAGAACAGTACAAACCCAAGTAGAGGTGAAAACTATTCAGTGTGGCTATTTCACTTCATTACCAGCTATGTTGTTTAAATTGATACAAATGGTCTCCTTCTGTTTCTGACTGTCGGCTTGTCTGATTAGTCCAACTAATTGTTCGGGCTCGGGAAGATCTCCTATATCTAAATAGAAGATGTGCAGTTTGTAACCTGCTTAATTCGCCTTATGTCCTGCATGGCCCTCAGTATGGTGTTCATTAAAGTATCAGCTGTTTTGTTTGTAGAAATGGCAGTGTAAGCACAGGCATATTTTTCTTTGTTAAAAAGGCCAGATTGTCCATAAATAATACACACCGTGTTGAAAAAGGCAAAAAAAAAATCATCAGGTACATATAAAGGTATTTTTATGTCTCCAAGTAACACCTCCTCCTACAGCTGGCTATACCGAAGACAACACAGCAATGATATATGTATTAGATGACAGAGGTCTAGGACAGAATGAGGCCAACTGGTCCAAAGCCTACATGTTGACATTTGTACTGCAACTTAACATTTAAATGACAAATCTAGAAAGCCTGAGTGTACACACACATTAGGCTTTCTGCTTAGTTCTCCACCCCTCTCCAAACTGGCTGCTGTACTGAAGTGGATTAGCAATTCACCAGTATGTTATTAATGGGTAAACAAAGAAGAAAGATATGTTTTCTCAATATTTCTCTCCATCCAACATCTCTTCATTCCAGCATTACAGTGGTTATTTTTCTGTACCTGGATATTTTGTACCAGCTCCTGCCAACACAGCAGTTTGAAAGCATACCAGCGCGAGTAGATAAATAGGTACTGCTGCGGTGGGAAGGTAAATGGTGTTCCAATACGCTCTGGCACGCATCATGGTGTCCCGTGCACCAGAAGCGGTTTAGTCACGCTGGCCACATGACCCAGAAAATCTGTCTGCGGATAAATGTTGGCTCCCTCGGCCTGAAAGCAAAGATGAGTGCCGCATCCCATAGTTGAATTCGACTGCACTTAACCATCCAGGGGTCCTTTACGTTCACCTTACTTGAGTTATTTATTTATTTTTTAAAAAAATTATAGAAGAATAAACGACCTAACAAAATCTAACAATAAAAAGCCAAATCAATAAAATGACAGTAAAACAACACAATTACAATAGCAGGGGAAGCCAGAAGCCTTTATTAGCAGCCAACAAAAGCTTGGATGAAGAAGGATATTTTAAATTGCTGGTGTAGGAACCCAATAGTCAGTGCCTGCCTGATCTCCAGGGGAGATCATTCCACAAGGTATGTACCACTGTGTGGTGGACAACTGTAGGCTGTGGTACAGTGAACAGGTCCTCCACAAATCGCTGTGGCTGGTCTGGTCAATACAGGAGAAGATATTCTCTCAGACAACATGGTTCTGAGCTGTTTGGGGCCTCATAGCTCAGTATTAAAACCTTATAGTTGGCTTGATAGTTAACTGACAGCCACTGCAGTTCTTTCAGAACAGCTTTTATACTGAATGCATTTAGGAACGTAGCTGCCACTTTCTGCACCAACCTTAAGGGTAGCTCCACAAATGGATTTTTAAAAAACTAGTTTTTAGTATATGCACAGATCATTAGCTAATTGCTAGAGTGGACCATAAAAAGCAGAATATTCAAAGTTGGTCTTAAGCTCCTTATCAGAGATCTTTGAGGCACTGTCAAAGTAGTCTCAAGGTCCAGGTAATACTGGGACACAGATTGCTTAAATTGGCTTACATATATCTTTATTTGTATTATGTGAATTATGGTGTAATTCTTGAAAAAAATAACAGTGATGCTCACTGTGTTTAATGCTCTATCCAAAAAGAACACTGTATATGGAAATATTTAAGTGATTACAAGACAAGAGGACAACACTGATTAAGAAGCAAGTGACAGGGACAATTATTACAAGACATAAGTGGAAAAGTGATATGCCAATGGCCTTTGTCACTACAGATCTGTAGCTGTTCAAGTAAAAGCAAACTACACAGAAGCTATTATTAATAAATGACTATTAAAAGCTTGCTAAGTAAGCATCTGGTGTTTGAAGCAGCAGAAGAAAGCTTTGCTGCTATTTAGAGGGAATAAAATATGGCAGACTGGGTAAGTTTCAGCAGTGAATGTTCTACACAGCCTGAATTGTTCATCACCATTAGCATCCTATTCCAGATAATATTTTTGAATGATATCCTAAACACCTGCCAAAGCATTCTAATTTCCTGTTTTGCTCAGCATCTATCTACATAGTTGGCTACAACACTTAAGTTATTTCTAACCTCTGGTTAAGTACTTAATTCGTTCCGGAGGTCAGTTCTTAACCTGAAAACGTTAACATGAAGCACCACTTTAGCTAATGGGGCCTCCCGCTGCCGCTGCGTTGCCAGAGCACAATTTCTGTTCTTATCCTGAAGCAAAGTTCTTAACCTGAAGCATTATTTCTGGGTTAGCGGAGTTTTTAACCTGAAGCGTATGTAACCTGAAGCATATGTAACCTGAGGTACCACTGTAGTTGGGACAGCCAATATGGTGCCCTCCACATCAATTGTGGCACTGGTAAGAGGTGCTTCCCTTTGAAGGGATGCCAGCCTTGTGCCCCCTTGTCACATGATGTGAGATTTTGCAGTGGAGTCGTCAGTGCGTATCAACACGTGGAATTGTGTTGAAGTTGTGCAAAGTGGACAAAAGCCAAACTGGCTGCCTACAACTTGAGCCAATTGATGGATCGCCTTTTTTCGGTTGCTGTCCAAACCCCTTGCACATATTGACCTTGACAATGCCCCCCCCCCAATCCGGAGGAATCTATAGGGTATGGTCATCAGGGGATGTGGAGGAAGGTAAGGGCTGTTCAATCATGGAATGGACTCTCTTTCAGAGGTTGGATGGCCATCTGTCATAGATGCTTTGCAGAGTGTTGAACTAGATGGCCCTCAGGATCCCTTCCAGCTCTACAATTCTATGATTATATGCTGATGACACCCAACACTATTTCATCTTGTCAACTGAGCTAAGTGAGGTTGTACCAGTCCTGAATAGTCCTTGGATGCAGTGGTGGGCTGGATGAAGGTCAATAAACTGAGAATGATTCCAGTCTGTAGGTGCTTCTCGTGCTCAGATATTAGACATACAGCCTGCAGGTTTATTGTTTTATTGTGGGTTATAGTTTTAACTGTCTCCTGAGAAATTTCTATGTGGGACAAGAAGCTACAGTTAGAACTGGATATGGAACAATTGATTGGTTCAAAATTGGGAAAGGAGTACGACAAGGCTGTATATTGTCTCCCTGATTACAGGTGAAACTCGAAAAATTAGAATATTGTGGAAAAGTCTATTTATGTAAGCAACTGTTTTCATTAGCTACTGGAGTTTAATATATGAGATAGACTCATGGCATGCCAAGCGAGATATGCCAAGCCTTTATTTGTTATAATTGTGATGATTATGGTGTGCAGCTGATGAGCACCCCAAAGTTGAAATTGTTACTTTGGGGTTCTCATCAGCTATACTCCATAATCATCACAATTATAACAAATAAAGGCTTGACATATCTCGCTTGGCATGTCATGAGTCTATCTCATATATTCGTTTCACCTAAGTTGAATTACTGAAAGTAAATGAATCTTTCCACGATATTCTAATTTTTCGAGTTTCACCTGTATTTAACTTATATGCAGAATTCATCATGCAAAAGGCTGGACTGGATGAATCCCAAGCCAGAATTAAGATTGCTGGAAGAAATATCAACAACCTCAGATATGCTGATGACACAACCTTGATGGCAGAAAGTGAGGAGGAATTAAAGAACCTTTTAATGAGGGTGAAAGAGGAGAGCACAAAATATGGTCTGAAGCTCAACATCAAAAAAACTAAGATCATGGCCACTAGTCCCATCACCTCCAGGCAAATAGAAGGGGAAGAAATGGAGGCAGTGAGAGATTTTACTTTCTTGGGCTCCATGATCATTGCAGATGGTGACAGCAGTCACGAAATTAAAAGACGCCTCCATCTTGGGAGAAAAGCAATGACAAACCTAGACAGCATCTTAAAAAGCAGAGACATCACCTTGCCGGCAAAGGTCCATATAGTTAAAGCTATGGTTTTCCCAATAGTGATGTATGGAAGTGAGAGCTGGACCATAAAGAAGGCTGATCGCCAAAGAATTGATGCTTTTGGTGCTGGAGGAGACTCTTGAGAGTCCCATGGACTGCAAGAAGATCAAACCTATCCATTCTGAAGGAAATCAGCCCTGAGTGCTCACTGGAAGGACAGATCCTGAAGCTGAGGCTCCAATACTTTGGCCACCTCATGAAAAGAGAAGAATCCTTGGAAAAGACCCCGATGTTGGGAAAGATTGAGGACACAAGGAGAAGGGGACGACAGAGGACGAGATGGTTGGACAGTGTTCTCGAAGCTACCAACGTAAGTCTGACTAAACTGCAGGAGGCAGTGGAAGACAGGAGTGCCTGGCGTGCTCTGGTCCATGGGGTCACAAAGAGTCGGACACGACTAAACAACTAAACAACAACAACATAGTTTTAATAATCATATATGTGTTAACCACCCTGAGATTAGTTATGTTAAAGGGTAGCATAGAAATGTACTGAATAAATGAATGATATTCTGGGGATGCTCCGAGATCCAACAGTGTCATTGGAGGCAGCTATAGTTGTTCCTGAATAGGGACAGTCTTGATACCATGATTCATTAATTCCTATAATGCAATGATCTCTTAGTTACAGAGCACATCCTGCCCCTTGGTATTGAATTCATGAGTTGCAACATTTGGGCTAGGAAAATTACATAAAGTCCACTCCACCCCTAATATCTGCTGCATACCTTATTTTAAATAATAGCATAAAACTGAGATGATGAATCTTGGATGCATATGGCACTAAATTAAAATGCAGTCTGTGTTTCACTGTAAAAAAGCCATGAAGATGAAATGGATGCTTTATATAAAATATTTACATATAGAACGTAAAAATGTACTATGGTTGGTAACCTTTATGACTTTGGGGAACCATGTATTTACATATCTCTATCTTCGCATGTGCGTATCTGTGTGTTGTGTATATATTTTTAACAGTTGACAGCTGTTTTAGAGCATACAGAGAAGCCAAGCTGAATGAGGGCCTTGATTACTTCAAGATTAGCTATCTTAAGTTTCTATTCATTTTAAGTGTTGTTAGTGCGAAGAGTCATTAGTCACTTCCTTGTCTCATAGAACATCAGCATACATTTACATTGTTAATGAACATTTGGGGTAAATGAATTAATGGGACTTTTAAACATCAATTCAATACTAATAACTTTGTATGTTGCAGCAATGTTAAGGTTCAGATAAAAACTATAAAGTCTTCTGTGTGTAGGTAACTAATTGCTCAAGGCAGGCACAGGCACACACACACACACACACACACAGTACAACTGATTAAAAATACTTCCCAAAGATGTTAAAAATCATGGTTAATAACTTTTTATTCTATACTATTAATTGATGATTTATGTAGGCTAAAAAAACACAAGCAATCGTGAACTTAAAAATGTTTCATTAAAATAGCTTCCTAGTATGTCCAAACTTTTAAATATGAATGATACATTCTGTTGGACTAGTGTAATGTAAAATATTTGGATAACCAAATATTTGAGTAACTGTGAACATAATTTACATAAAAGCACATTAATTTTTGAAGACACATTGAATTATTAAGATCACTGATTTTTGATAAGCCAGATATGAACAACAAGGTATGAACAACAAGGCATTTGATTATCATAACATTTCCCCTATTTTTGTGCCCTCGGGGAAGGAACCAGTGGGATAATTGTATCATAATTCCAAAATGTACTTACAGCGGTAGTGCGCTTGTATGGTGGGACCGAGCCACTCTCCTGACACCAGCATAACTGCTGTTTTCCTGGGCAGAGCTGGGGCAATGGTGAGATCAGGACTTTGAGGGTGTACTGGAGGAGCCAGTGCTGCCAATCTGGCACTCCCACTGGGGCATCTGTGCAGCCCCAACCTCAGCTATGCCTCAGAGCTATGAGCAACAGTGATGGGTGAATGGAAGGCCAGCTCTGTGGCTCTGCTCCCCTGCATAAGCTGCTGAGCGATAGCCACAATTGTTAAGACCCACATTTGTCTACATTCAGCAACAGAGGCTGAGATCCAACGTAGCATAAGTGGGCATCCACTCACACAATGGGGCTTCTCCTTCATTTCCTTCTCCCTGAAGCAAATTTTGAGTGCACACAGGGGGTTGGAGGGGGAGAAGAGAATTAAAAGTCCTATTACACAAGTAGCCTTTGTATGTTGTGCAGAGTATCTGAAAAGGATGCCTATGCACATTTAGCTATACATGCATGGACACCCCTTTCCAATACTTCACAGTAATGTGCTGAGGTCAGGGCCAGGGGGCCAGCCACACTGAGATTCGGGCTAGGGGTGTGTGGTCCTGCTTACCCCTCTAAGTATTGTATATGTGTGGGCAGAGTATCTGAAGAACCAAATAGTAGTCAGTAATAGCAGATAAGTACGGTAGGAAGTTCAACTAACAAATTTGCATCATTCAAGGTACTATGTTTTCATTGCACTTCTGTTACATTTCACCTTCAATTCTGAAACTCTGTGGCCTGAAAATAAATAGTATGCCAATATATCATCACAAATCTAGGTGTGTGGCCACATCAACCTGCCCAACTACAGTGGTACCTCGGGTTAAGTACACTTCAGGTTAAGTACGCTTCAGGTCAAGAACTCCGCTAAGAACAGAAATCGTGCTCTGGCGGCGCAGCAGCAGCAGGAGGTCCCATTAGCTAAAGTGGTGCTTCAGGTTAAGTACGCTTCAGGTTAAGAACGGACCTCTGGAATGAATTAAGTACTTAACCCGAGGTACCACTGTATTATGATCCTTATGGTTCCACTTTCAGGAATGAGGGGAGTAAGAGTGAGAGCCTTTTCAGCTGCAGCTTACTATCTCCATGTCCTTGCTGGATTCATCTCTGTTGAACTTAAGAGATTGAGAACACTCCCTTTTTCTTTAGTGTTTTTCCCCCTGCCCCTCTACATCTTACAGTGTGTTTTACTACTGCAAGCATTTTAACTGTTTTTGTTTTTATTCTTTCACTGTGCTTTTACTTTGTTGGCGATTCCTGAGTAAGTGTTTTTAAGATGCAGTATACAGTATTGCTTAGCTTGAGAAACAAATGAACATCACACACAATATATTAGGACAGGAGTGTCAAAGTTGACAGCTTTGATTAACAATTAAAGGTACAAGGAGATTGGAAAGTTCTGCTTGGATTGTGTTAACAATGCCAAATTCAAATTTAATAGGAAATTACTAAATCTTCTTTTACCGAATGAATTACAAAAGCAAAGAAAACCAAATGAAATAATAGGAAACATAAAATAACAACCAGGTTTTTGTAATAAGAAATCTAAGAAGGGGGGGTAGTTAAAGAACTCATATTTACATGATTCCTATAGTGGATTTCAATATCACTGTTTTGTTTATGATAAGAAAAGATAACAGGGAATTAAACATTTGACTAGTGTTTCAGTATGAAAATAGTTGAATGTTTTTGGTTTTTGTTAGGGCCAGAATGATCAACACACACAGCAAAATGTTTCTTAAAACATTTCTGTTCAGTTATGTTTTGTTTGGGGCAGGAGGGATGGAAGACATCATAAACACATAGCCATTCAAAAATTCTCATACATTTTCTAAAATGTTAAGTGTAAAAATAATCAACTCACCTTCATCAGGCTTGTTCACATAACTTTGCAGGGGATCAATGCCTATTTCCTGCTCTTCAGCTTGTAAAGGATGGCTAGTTTCAGTGATGGAATGGTACATATTGACACTTGGCACTTTCAATAAGTAGTAATTACCTGGGTGAATAAACAAAAACTAAAGATTAATCAAAACAGCCTCCTAATTCTATACTGCAATAAGGTAGCAAAGATCTCAGAAAACTCAATATTGTTTAGCATGTCATCTAAGCATACTATTTTCACTAGTTTAGCAGAAAGGGGGAAGAATATTGTATTATATGCATTTTTATATTTTTCTTCATGATATAAAAGGTTCTCTTAATATGTAAACTTTTTCCACTATTGTTACAAATCCGGTGCTCTTTTCTGTTATTATAACAATGCATGTGACAATGTTTTAACGAATGGGGAAAATATATTGGATACAAAACACTGTTGCACTCCATACATTTTTCAGGCATGATAGGAAGCATGTGCTAAAGTTGTATTGTTTTACTTTTAATAAGTTGTTAATTTCCATTTGAACAGCGTTCTTAAAGTAAGCTACTTTGTGAGAAAAATTGCCACTTTTCCTAATAGTGAACTTATCATGCAGAGTATATTAAGATTTAATATTACCTCATTTGCAATAACTGTTTATAAAAAGATTGCTATAGCAAAGTATGGTGCCCTACAGCAGTTATTGGAATCAACTCCCATTATTCTGGAACATTAACCCATGCTGGTTGGAGCTCTGATTGGAGCTGATGGGAACTGTAGTCTAATAACATTTGGAGGTTACCATGTTGGCTACTATATAGGATGACAAATGGCTACCCCAATGTCAAAATAAAGAAGAAAAATAATTGCCAAAGTCCTCTCTTAAAATCATTATTACAGAAATACATGCAAAAGGAACAGACAAGATTAAAGTTCCATCCAAAGTAGCAACAAAAAACCAAAAAAGGCTACTGGAAAATTATTTTTACATCAGAATTAAAAAACAAAACAAAAACAATGATGAATACCTATTAGCCTAACTACTCTGAATACCAAGGAATCCCTGTGATAATTTTAGTGTTTTAATTTTTAAACAGCAAAGAAAATTAAACCATTATGGTGACTCATGGGACATTTCTTAGAAAATGAGTGATTATTTTTACTGGTTTATAATGGCCTGCAAAATATTTTTCTACTTTTATGTAAAGCAATTAAACAAAATCATTACATAATACTAAAATGGATATTGATATGTGATTTAGGAGCTACTATTCATTCAAAAATACATTCCTAAATAAATTAACTAGGGAATAAACCCTATTGAGCACAAATGGGTAAGCACGGACACATGTAAACATGTGCAGTGAGTTATAAGACCTGTTGTTCCACCTTCTCTAGACAAATAAATAAAAATGTACAACTTTATTGTAGCTGTAAAAATGTGGGTGGGGGGAAGCAACTCAGGGTTCCTCAGTTATCTGTGCAGGATGGGAGTCACAGAAGCACAGTTCCTTCCTCCATCGTTGGGATTTTATTTCTTTATTGTATTTATTAAGTCAGACCACAACTGGGGCCTTTACTCAAAGCAACAAATGAATAATATTGCATGAACTGACACCCAGTTGGAGCTTGCCAAAATTTGGACTGGCATCCTTATTTGTTGCAAAAATCCACTGCTCCAGATTGGGAAAGGCTAGCCTTTAGGGATGTACAACCACATCACCTATATTGGTACTAGAATTCTTCTTCTTCTCTAGCCTAAATATTTCTGTGAGTGTAGGCAATCTGTTGGAGCTAATGATGAAGACTAAGATTCTTTTCAACAGGATTTCTGAAAAAGTCTGTATTTAATGCCTTTCTTAAGAAAGATTAAGGTACAGTGTATGTTATATAACTCTTTCAATAAGGTAATTTAGCTCTGACCCTAGAATTATAGGCTGTAAAAGATCAAGGTGATTTACTGCAGCAATTTAGATCACCAAGGAAAAAAGGCCAATTTAAATCAATGATTTAAAGCAAAAAAATTCGAATTATTATTTAGATACTTCCTAAATAAAAGTGCATACTAATTGGCTGCTGTTACCATAAAAACACATTAATGGAAAACTGAATAGAGCCTTTATGCCATCTCAGAGGATACATTATAAATTTCTATTCTTAGATAATGTAATGATCATGATCATGTCAAGCTGCATTAGAATTACAGTAACAGTACTGTACAAATGTCTAGATATAATTTCCAGGTGAAAGACCAATGGAAACATTAGTTTGGATCCATCTTTCCTCTTTCTAAGTAAAATACCCTTCTGTTTACAAGCAGATACTACCATTTCGTCCACAGCTGAAGAGCTCTGTGTTTCCTCAAAAACTCTATCAGAGAAGTGAGGAACTTTCCAGAATGTAATCAATGCATCATGGGGGACCGCAACCATGAAAGGCAAAGGATGTGTGAATGGAAATACTTTCTATTTATATAAACAATCATATTGGTTTTTTGTTTGTTTAGTCGTGTCCGACTCTTCGTGACCCTATGGACCAGAGCACGCCAGGCACTCCTGTCTTCCACTGCCTCCCGCAGTTTGGTCAGACTCATGTTGATAGCTTCGAGAACACTGTCCAACCATCTTGTCCTCTGTCGTCTCCTTCTCCTTGTGCCCTCCATATTACATGGATCTATTTGTCATTTTCCTGACAAGCATCTCTGTCTACCTTCAGAACTTGCATACTTATAGTATTGTTCCAGAGTAAGAGCTATTTTTTTGCTAGCCTAAAGCAAACAACAACCACAAAAAGATGGAATTTGTGGGCCAATGCCCAGCAGTGGGGGGGGGGGGGGAGCGAGCGGAAATGCCACAACACCAGCTTTGGATCGAAATGCTTACAACTTTATTGATTACAGGTGTAAGTTGGCTTTGACATAGGCATTTGGTATGTATCCTGAATCAGCCAAGCCTGTTGCTGGCTGATAACTCCATCGGGGTCGATCCTGGGATTAAGGACTCCCCCCCATGATGCAAATCAAATAGGACAATCCCACAAGGTCACAATTTGGGGGTACAGTAGTACCTTCGTTGTCAAACTTAACCCGTTCCGAGAGTCCGTTCGACTCCCGGAACAGTTCGAAAACCAAGGCGCAACTTCCGATTGGCTGCAGGAGTTTCCTGCACTCAATCAGAAGCTGCAGAAGCCATGTTCAGCTTCTGTAAAATGTTCGTAAACCAGAACACTCACTTCTGGGTTTGCGGCGTTTGGGAGCCAATTTGTTCGGGAGCAAAGCCGTTCAACAACCAAGGTACCACTGTATTCTATGGCTCGTTAGCCCCATCTGGGCTTTTGGACAGAACCCTACCCTTGGACCCCTTTACCGGGGTACCCAGAATTTGATACTAGATCAGAGGGTGGGGCACAGTGCACCCAACCCCTTAGCTTAGACTAAGTATCCAACCCAATGCCTTTTTTTTCACCAAAAGTTTTTACACTTACTGTGAGGAAGGCAAAAAACCCAGACAGGGCCAATTTATCTGCAGGCAAATTCCTCCATGGCCCAAAATATTAATTTCACAGCATTAATTAATGCTGACTTATTAATTCCACAGCAAGGACATACATGTGCTATGCCCGCTTACCTCCAGATAGAGCCAATAACATACAAGGTGGAAGGGTGGGGTGTCCAATTCTGACTGTGTCTCATGCTTGCAGTGCAGCCAGCTTTTATGCTGTGGTGGTGGACCTGAAAGAAGACTGGCCCCCACAGGTCCATTGCCAGGCCATTGTCCACCCAAGGGCCATAATTGGCCCATTTGAATTTAAAGATTTGACGGGCAACCAGCCAGCCCCCCAACCGGATGTGTTCAACAGTGACATCAGCTGGTTATGCAGACAAGACTTTTCTCCCCTGCCGCCTGTAAGTGGTCTTTTATTACACTCAACCTGCAGGACACTTAGACCTTAGCTGAAAAGAGCCTGATATCCTTACAGAAACATATTCCTTAATATGTTTTTCCCACTAAAATTGAAGCCCAGCAAATTTCTTTCTTAGTGGACATATAAAGGTAATAAATGCTTCCTGTTTCACAAAGGGATGCTTAGAGCATGATGTGTTCAATAGTATCACACAAATATTAAATATAGAAAACAAATACATTTTGTTTTATTCATTCAATATATTTACAGTTCACTTTTCTACCACTAAAAAGCATATATAATACAATTGCAGTACTACAGTAGACTTACTGCAAATTTGTTTTTATTCTTATAAATATTGCAAGGTAATTGCAATTAGATATTTCACTAATCTACATATCATTTGAAAACTTATCTGTAACATGTTTTTCATAGTAATTAGTTCTATGGGTTTGACTAAGCATTTGTATTATTTGTATTTAAAAATATATTATTAAAATTGTTGACAATTTGCCTTTCCTCTCAAAATCTCAGCAAACAAGGCATATTAAAAGTAATATAAACTCATTAAACAATTGAAAGCACCCAATAAATGCCAATTAGCAACACAGATCATAGTAACAGAAACAAGAAGGCCACCTAATCAGGACCGACTGAAAGATCTTTGGATGAATGCCAACTGTGGCTGATGTTGAAAAACCAAAAAAGGAGGGTGACAAACCTTTCTAAGGATGAGATTCAACATTCTCAAAGGTGTAGAAGAGGTGGCTCTGCCTTCACGCCATCCTTTGTACTCTAAGGACTACAATTCCTATTATCCATAGTGACTGGTCATACTGGCTGGGTCAAAATCACATAGAGGGCTTTACATTGGCTATTTCTGTATAGTGGCAGAATTTCTGAATGAATTTCTGGACACTTTCCAAAAGCAGGCCCAAATATTACAACAGTCTAATCTAGATGCAACTTGGGCAAGAATCACCACAGCCAAGCCATTTTTATTATTGGTAATAGTTCTGAACCAAAATATAAAAAAAATCTGATTATTCAAGACAATGTATCTAAATACACTTTTACTAATTTGGAAAAATAATTGTTCTGCAGATGCCTATAACGAAAACATCTGGTGCTGAGTACAGAGAAAGACTTGCTTTTGACTGAATGTACATTAAAACCGTCACCTTACCATTAAGATCAAACAGATCACAGCAGTCTGAAATTCAGTGTGTGTGTGTGTGTGTGTGTGTGTGTGTGTGTGTGTGTGTGTTTACACACACACACACACACACACACACACACACACACACACACCGGTATATAAACCCACCACCACACCAAAGGAAGGAAGGAAGGAAGGAAGGAAGGAAGGAAGGAAGGAAGGAAGGAAGGAAGGAAGGAAGGAGAGGGGGGAAGCATCTCCCTCCCTCCCTCCTTGTGCTCTCCAGGGGCGGGGGAGGAACGGACATCCCGAAAGCGCTGCTTTTGTGCTGTCTGTTCCTCTCCTGCCCCGCCGGGAGCCATGGCTCCGGTGGCAGAGGCATCCCTCTGCTTATGACTGCAGTTGCAGCCGAGGGATCCCGCTGCCGGCCAGTGCCTTTGCTCCATAACGCGCACAGACTTTCCCTCTTCCTTTTTAGGAGGAAAAAAGTGTGCATTATGGAGCGAAAAATACGGTAAATAAGTAATAAATACTGTAAAAACAGCTGTTACTGAGCAGGTTAGCTGGAACTCTGAACATGCCCTGGAACCGTGTGTTTATTTTGGCTCTGCTTTGTGTAATCAGTGCAGTACAACTGCACAGGCAATAGCATTTTAAGCCAAATAAATATCTTCCCACAGTAGCAGCCATGTATGGAAATGAATCATTGCATGGGCCACAACGTAAATGCATGTAATCATTGCCATATCTGTTGCAATGATACTTCTCTGGCTCTCGCCGCTTGAGGCAATGAATGTAAAAAAACCAAATATGAGTAAAAATTGGGCCACCTATGAACAATTAGTATTAGAGATGGTGAACCATTGGAAGCTAAAGCCATATGAAGATGTAAAATGTATGGTGAATGATTGGTTGCATTATCGTCAAGTTAATGAAAGAAGATAAAAACAAAGATGGATTTGAATATACAAACTCAAGATTTGAATTGGAGTTATTAAATAACAGAGTTAAAATATTATCTAAAATGTATAAATTACTATTGAAATGGCATTTGAAAGATGAGGAAGTTAAATTGGCTATGATTCATTGGGCCAAAGATATTGGTCATAATATACAAATAGAGGATTGGGGAAAATTATGGAAAGAGGGAATAAAATTTACTGCTTGCAGTGTATTAAAAGAAAACCTTATGAAAATGATGTACAGGTGGTATATAACACCAGTGAAGTTAGCTAAAATGTACAAAACAGATAACAAATGTTGGAAAAGTGAATAAAAGGAGGGTACTTTTTACCATATGTGGTGGGAATGTAAGAAAGTAAAGGACTTATGGGAAATGATTTATAATGAATTGGGAAAAAATGTTGAAATATACATTTGTTAAAAAACCAGAAGCCTTTCTACTGGGTACTGTGGGTACAGAAATTCATATGAATGATAAAAATTGTTTTTATATGCAATAACTGCAGCAAGGATATTGTTAGCCCAAAGATGGAAGCAAGAAGAAATGCCAACTAAAGAAGAGTGGCAAGAGAAATTGATGAACTATGCTGAGATGGCAAGATTAACTGGGAAAATTCAGAACCAGCAGGACCAGACTTTCCTAAAGGAATGGAAGAAGCTTTTGATGTATTTGGAAAGCAACTGTAACCAATTGACATCGCTTGTAGGGTTAAAAGAAGTTTTGTAAGGAGTAATATATAAATTATTCTGAAAAGAATTAAGAATAGGTATTAAGATTTGAATTTATAGCAATAACTGTAGTAACAAAACGCATAATTAGAAAGGATTTTAGAAAACCATCAGTTGAGGTTGAAGGAAGTCTTAGGCTGTGATAGCCAAAGACTTTGAAATGATGTTTAAAAGGATGATATGCTGGAAAATATGTGTAAAAACCAATAAAAATTATTTATATATATAAAAAAGCAATGATACTTCTCATACATCTTATAGATTCCCTAATTGATCAGCATTGTGGGTTTAATGCTTGCTAGACTGTTCTGTGTCTCTTCAAGATCTGACCCCTGTTCTAACTTCAGGGATGCCTAAACAAAAAAAAAAAAAAAAAAATTCCTTCCAGTAGCACCTTAGAGACCAACTAAGTTTGTTCTTGGTATGAGCTTTCGTGTGCATGCACACTTCTACAGATACACTGAAACAGAAGTCACCAGACCCTGATATATAGTGAGAGGGTGGGGAGGGGTATTACTCAGAGGGGTGGTGGAAATGGGTGAAAGGTTGATAGTTGTGGTAAACCTGTTGACGACTGTTAACGGCTGCAATTAACAGTCTTAAATGCAGTCTTAAGACTAATTGCAGCCGTTAACAGTCGTCAACAGGTTTACCACAGCTATCAACCTTTCACCCATTTCCACCACCCCTCTGAGTAATACCCCTCCCCACCCTCTCACTATATATCAGGGTCTGGTGACTTCTGTTTCAGTGTATCTGAAGAAGTGTGCATGCACACGAAAGCTCATACCAAGAACAAACTTAGTTGGTCTCTAAGGTGCTACTGGAAGGAATTTTTTTTTATTTTATTTTGTTTTGACTATGACAGACCAACACGGCTATCTACCTTTCAGGGATGCCTGTGAGAGCAAGACTTCTTCAGCTTAACTAGAAATTTCTCCTTGGCATGGCTAAAGGGTTGGCTTGTGAGCGATGCATTCTCACCTGGGCCGGTTGGGTACCCATTCAGAAAAGCTAATTGTATCTGCAAACTGTAAAGGGCTGTCGTGTCCCCAATGGTGACTGTAGCTAGCTGTCAAGAACGCACGCCACTCCGAGAAGTCAGCGGAAGTTGTCTTGAAATTTATTGTACAGCACACAGAGAAACGTGGAAAGTCCGTGAGGATTCTGAGGAGGCCACCTCAGAATCCCCCTTATGTACACCTTGCTGGGTGACTCCCAATTCCCCCCTCCCTTCTGCCCTAAAGGTCCGGGGGTAATCCTCTTCCCCACCCGGGGTGGCTTGGACAAAAGAGTTAACTGCTCTGGTCTACCTGCACCATTCATGGGTGCTTTTTGCATTGTTATTGCGATGCTGCCGGTTCCACCACGCCCGCTGCTGATGGCTCGTTAGCGGTCGTTATCGCCCATTCTGGGGTTGTTTACCCCGCGGGGCATGCCTGGGCGAGGTCGGGCCTTGCTGCGCTCGGTTTAACCCCTGCGCGCCTGGCTCCGCTGTCGCCCCCTTCTCTGGCCCGCTGCATGGTTCCCCTTCCTGGCGCCCGCATGGCGCGACCCTGGCGGACCCCGGTCTATCAGTGTCTAGTCGGGTCGCGACATCCTGCCCCCCCGAAACTGACTCCCCCCTCCCCTGGGGAGCGTTCTGAGTCCCGGGGCCCCCCGGCCGGTTTGGCCACTGTTGGTGGAATCTCTTGACCAGCTGTGGGGCCAAAACGTCCGACGCCCACACCCATTCTCGGTCCCCCATAGCAAAGTCCTTCCACTCCACCAGGTACTGCAAACGCCCTCTGTAGAGTCTGGAGTCCAAAATGTCCTTGACCTCATGGTGCTCCCCTCCCGCCAGGATCAACGGGGTGGGTGGCGCCGCCACGGGGTGCCAACCGTCGTCCTCCGGGGACTTCTTCAGCAAGCTGAAGTGGAACACTGGGTGTATCTGTTGCAAGTTCTTTGGGAGTTCCAGCTTCGCAGATACTCCGTTGATTACCTCTAGCACTTTAAACGGGCCCAAGTACCGGGGCCCGAGTTTCTTGCTGGGGAGGCCCAGCTTCAAGTGCCGCGTGGACAGGTAGACCCGGCACCCCGCTTTGATGTCCCCCGCCGGTCTTCTTCGCTGGTCCGCCGTCCTCTTCTGCGCCGCCTTGACCTCCAGCAGTTGTTCCCGAAGGGACTCCCAGCACCTGGCCGTCCTCTCTCTCCACTTTCCAAGCTCCTCCGGCTCCCGGGCGGTGGGCTCCCCCAAGTCCGGCAGGTGCCTCAGGTCGGTCCCGTAGACCACGGCGAAGGGGGACATCTCCGTGCTGCTATGTACGGAGTTATTGTAAGCGAACTCCGCCAACGGAAGCAGCTGTGACCAGTCGTCCTGCTGGTAGCAGCCAAAACACCGCAGGTACTGCTCCAGCACCTGGTTGACACGTTCCGTCTGTCCGTCAGTCTGGGGGTGGTAGGCCGAGCTGAGTCCCTGTTCGATCCCCAGCAGTCCCAGGAACGCCTTCCAAAATCGGGACACAAACTGGGAGCCGCGATCGGAAATGACCTTGTCTGGAACCCCATGGAGCCGGAAGATGTGCTCCATGAACAGTTTTGCCACCTGGGTGGCGGTAGGCAGTGAGGCGCAGGGCACGAAATGGGCTTGCTTGGAGAACAGGTCCACCACGACCCATATTGCTGTCTTGCCTCGGCTGGGTGGCAGATCCGTAATAAAGTCCATGGAGATCACCGACCAAGGTCGAGGTGGGACCTCCAGAGGCTGTAGGAGGCCCTGCGGCTTGCCCACTGCCGGCTTGCAGGTGAGGCAGATGGGGCAGCCCGCAACGTAGTCCTTGACATCTTTGCGGAGCGTGGGCCACCAGAAGCTCCGCCGAACCAGCTTCCACGTCTTGACGAAGCCGAAGTGCCCAGCCGCTTTGGCGTCGTGGCATGCCTCCAGGGCGGCCCTCCGGAGGGGTTCCGGGACGTACGCGGCGCTCCCCCTTCTCCAGATGTCCCCTTCCAGTGTCAAGGAGTCCCGCAGGTTCTGTAGTTCCGCGTCTGTTGGATACGCTGCCACTAGTCTGTCGCGGAGCGCTGCAGAAGGCTGGCTGCGCTCCCGGGGGGGTGTCCCATCTTGACCCCCTGTCTGTCCTTCTTTCCTCCTAGCCTGGTTACGGGTGGTGACGGCTCGGGCTAGGTGTTTGTCCTCAAATAGTGGACGCATCTCTGTGCGGACATCCGCCTCGTACTGGGGCAGGCGAGACAGGGCGTCCGCGAGGAAGTTGTCCTTCCCGGGGATGTGGCTTAGCTGGAAATCGTACCGGGAGAAGAACTCTGCCCACCGCATGTGCTTGGCAGTCAGCTTCCGTGGCTGTCGGAGGGCCTCGAGGTTGCGGTGGTCTGTCCAGACCTCAAACGGTTCCCTTGCCCCCTCCAGCCAGTGCCTCCACTCCTCAAGCGCCATGCGGATGGCCGCTGCCTCCTTCTCCCAGGTAGACCAATTCCTTTCCGCCTTCCCAAACTTCCGGGACAGGTACGCTCCGGGCCTGAGACGGCCCTCCCCGTCCCTCTGCAGGAGTACCGCTCCCATGGCCACATCACTAGCGTCTACCTGTACCACCATGGGCCGGGCTGGATCCACATGGATCAGCGTAGGCTCGGCCGCGAACGCCCCTTTGAGCCCCTGGAAAGCCTCCTCCGCCCGGGACCCCCAATCCAGAGCCGCCCCGGGACGCTTGGCCCCCTTTCCTTTCCCCTTGGTGCCTAGGAGATCGGTGAGGGGGGTCACCAAGGCCGAATAGTTGGGCAAAAAGCCCCTGCAGAAATTTGCGAACCCTAGCAAGCTCTGGAGTTGGCGCCGTGTCCGCGGCCGCTCCCACCCCAGGACTGCCTCCACCTTCTGGGGATCCATGGCCACCCCCGCCGCCGAGATCCTATACCCCAGGTAGTCTAAGGAGGGGCGGTGGAACTCGCACTTGGGCAACTTGACGTATAGGTGGTTGTCCAGGAGTCTCTGCAAGACCTCCCGGACCAACCGGACGTGTTCCTGGGGGTCCTGACTGTACACCAGCACATCGTCCAGGTAGACCACCACCCCTTTGTACAGGAGGTCGTGGAGTACCTCGTTGATGAGGCTCATGAACACCCCCGGGGCCCCGCTCAAACCGAACGGCATTACCAGGAACTCGAACTGTCCAAACTGGCAGTTAAAAGCCGTCTTCCATTCGTCCCCCTCCCGGACCCGCACCCGGTAGTATGCCTCCCTCAAGTCTAGCTTCGTGAAGATCGTGCCGGTACCCAACTGGTCCAGCAGATCCGGGATGAGGGGAAGCGGGTACGCGTTCCCTGCCGCTATGGCGTTCAACCCTCTGTAGTCCTGACACAACCTCCGGGTGCCATCCTTCTTGCCCACGAAGATGACCGGAGCCCCCATGGGGCTCTTGGCGGGGCGGATGAACCCTCTGGCCAGATTCTTGTCCAGGAACTCCCTGAGGTCCTGGAGTTCCTCCCCGGACATCTTGTAGATGCGTCCCTTGGGGAGGACCGCATCCTCTGGGATGTCGATGGCGCAATCTGTGCGGCGGTGGGGGGGCAGCTCGTCTGCCTCGGTTTCCCCGAACACCGCCGCCAGATCCCGGTACTCCGGGGGTATCTCCGGCGCCACCACATCCAGCTTGCCCTCGTCCCCGTGGACCCCTTTGGCCTCCCCCTTCCCGGGGCACTGGGGGTCCGATTCGACCCTGTGCTGCCCACACCTATCCAGGTCGAACGTCAGGCGCCCTGAGCGCCAGTCTACTATGGGGTTATGTTCCATCAGCCAGTCCAACCCCAGCACTACCTGGTACCCATCCGTGGGGACCCTAACTAGCATCCTGGACTCCCGGTGGTCCCCCACCCACAAGGAGACCGGCCCCACTTCCACCCCGAACGGACCCCCCTTTATGGGACTGCCGTCCATCTGGACGAAAACTAAGGGGGTGCTCCGAACCTGGGTGGGCAAGTCCAGTTCCTTGGCCACTTCGGGGTGCAGCATACTGTGGTCGCAGCCCGAGTCCAGCAGCGCATCGCCCGTCCATTGCTTGCCGCCGTCCGGGTTTTCCAGCCTCACCCGGACCAGGTTGGGTGGTCTTCCCGCCCGTTTCTTGGGGTCCGTTGACCCTGGCGGGACCTGCAGCCGGGCGTCCTTCACTGCAGGTCCAGGTCGTTTCCCGACTCCGAGCCCTCGGAGTCGGACTGGCGCTTTCCCCTTGGCTCCGACGCGACAGCCGCCCGGCTCCCGGTCTTGGGTGTCCTACTGGTTCCCGACGTCGCTTGGGACCCTGCTGGGGTCCGAACCTCTCCCGGGGGTCGCTTGGGGCACGCCACCGCATAGTGTCCTGCCCCTCCGCACCTCATGCAGAGTCCCTCCCGGCGTCTCCTCTCCCGTTCCGGGTCGGGGGTGCGCTTGGGCCGGGGGACCCCCGCGCCATTGGCGGGACGGGGGGTCCCTGAGTTCTCTGCGGGCCTTCGGTCCTTGCCCGCCCTGGGTTCTAACTCCAGCATCCCCAGGTCTGCTTCCAACTGAGCCACCGTGCGGCACCAGCCGTCCAGCGTCGACAGCTCCCGAGGGGTCCCCTTCACTACGGCCCACTTGCGGAGCTCAGGATGGAGGCCCTCCTTGAAATAGTGGACGAGGACCTCCTCGTTCCAAGAGGAGATTCGGGCGGCCTCCCCCCTGAACATGTCTACATAGTCCTGTACTGGGAGACCCCCTTGCCTGGCCTTCTGGACCCGTCGCTTCGCCTTCTCCTCCGCCTGCGGGTCTTGGAAGCGCTCTCGAAGGGCCGCCAAGAAGTCCTCCAGGGTGGCCAGAGCCGGGTCCCTGCGGTCGACCAGGAGCATGGCCCACTGGCCGGCCTTCCCCTGCAGGGAGGAGATGACCGCCGCTACCAAGTCCTCTGGGTCGCAGTCGCCTCCCCCGTACCTTCTGGCGTGGTTCCTTGCGTGGAAGATGAAGGTGGAGAGTTCCGCCGGGTCCCCCTCGTAAGTGGCCCTCAGCTCCGGGGGCGGCCTGCGCCGCGCCGTCGCCCTCCGGCGGACGTGCCTCCCGCGGGCCCCCGGGGTCGCTGCCGCGCGCTCGTCCTCACTGCTGTCACCCGTGGAACTCCCCGCCACTGCGTCGTCCTCCAGCCGGCTGCTGCGACGTCTTGGCAGGGGAAGCACCTGCCCCCTCGGGGCCGTCCCGTCCAACCACGTCAGCCGCTGAGTCACTCCGGGCTCCTGACCTGAGCCCTCCCCTGGGGTCTGCCGACTGCAGACCCCCGATCCCGCGTGGCCTTGGCTCCCGCCGCCGCTACGACTTGTCCGGGGCACCGCGCCCCCACAGGCCTGGTCCAACAACCGGCCCGACTCCTCGCCAACCCGCAGCCGCTCCCAGATGAGGCGGTTCAGCTGCTCCTGGAGTCGCCGTAGCTCGCCCAGGCTCCCGCTGTCTGGTCCGGCCGAGGAAAGGCTCCGTTGATTCGAGGTGAACAGATCCGCCGGCCGCTCGAGTAGGGTGCTCGAGGTAACGGGGGTCTGAAAACGTGCCGCTCCGCGCCATGGGGTCGCCATCTCGGTAGCTGCCGGTAAGCGATCCCAACACGATACGGACGTTGAAGTTTTGGAGAATCCTCACTATGTCGTGTCCCCAATGGTGACTGTAGCTAGCTGTCAAGAACGCACGCCACTCCGAGAAGTCAGCGGAAGTTGTCTTGAAATTTATTGTACAGCACACAGAGAAACGTGGAAAGTCCGTGAGGATTCTGAGGAGGCCACCTCAGAATCCCCCTTATGTACACCTTGCTGGGTGACTCCCAATTCCCCCCTCCCTTCTGCCCTAAAGGTCCGGGGGTAATCCTCTTCCCCACCCGGGGTGGCTTGGACAAAAGAGTTAACTGCTCTGGTCTACCTGCACCATTCATGGGTGCTTTTTGCATTGTTATTGCGATGCTGCCGGTTCCACCACGCCCGCTGCTGATGGCTCGTTAGCGGTCGTTATCGCCCATTCTGGGGTTGTTTACCCCGCGGGGCATGCCTGGGCGAGGTCGGGCCTTGCTGCGCTCGGTTTAACCCCTGCGCGCCTGGCTCCGCTGTCGCCCCCTTCTCTGGCCCGCTGCATGGTTCCCCTTCCTGGCGCCCGCATGGCGCGACCCTGGCGGACCCCGGTCTATCAGTGTCTAGTCGGGTCGCGACAAGGGCTCCCCACTTGATTTCCGAATCACTGCACAAACAATCTGGTATTGGCAATGTCTGTGATCCTGCAGGCCTAGTGAAACACAGCTCTCTCTACCTCGTGACAGGTGGTCTCTCTTTTCCTTTTGCTACCTTTCTCATTTTCCTAATTTTGGTCTCTTGTATTATCCAAACCCCAGTCATTTGCATTTGTACTTTTCGTTTGGTGCATATAGGCTTAAACTACAACTCTGCTAAGAGCTCATCCACACTCTGTTAATAGGCTCTCTCTCTGCTCCATCTATTTCTAGTCTGTGTAGTTGTATATGGTCCAAGCAGGATTAGTTTGGAAAACCTGTGTAACTTGCTATTTTGTTTTGTATACTGGCACTTCAAGCCATCAAGCCATTTTATTCACTATCTGCCATTTTGTGTTAATATTTTAATTATAGTAACATTTGTGGTTCTTGCTAATTCCCACAGGGAAGCAAGACAGTATTGGTGGTTTTAAATTGGCTGATTTAAAATGGCAATAACCTAGAGCAGTTGCTATTGTGGCAAACAATTAAATCCAGAGCAAAAGATCCTCAAAGTGTTACTTTCATGAGCATACGTGTACGCTTTGGGTTTACATGTAAGCAGTGATTTTTTGGGGGGGGCGCAGGGGACGCACACCCCTAAACATTTTGTGAATCTAAGTTTGGCCTCATTGAGGGGCAGTATTTCAATATGAGTAGGAAAATGAGAGTGCCCCTAAACATTTGTTTAGAAAAAAGCACTGCTTTTAAGTGTGAATAGAGAGATATGCAGATCAGTTAACAGAGCCAACAACATCACAATTTCAGACATCTGAAACAGAGTGCCTATATTTCTCATGCATCAACCTTTTAAACTATTACATATTTCTTTTAAACAAACGTTTCTGAAGCCCTACTCAAAAAGTGCCGTTTCTCAAGCCTGACATTTCTCAGAGACCTCTTTTTGAGTTGTCTGGGGACTGGCTTGTAGGGAAGGGATCAAGTCCCCTCTTCTCTCACCTCTCCCCATGTTCCCCATGTTCCACTGCTTAAAGACATTATTCCAAAGCCTGACTTTGAGACCAGCTGAGCTGAGCTGCGGAGGGAGATAATGCAGGGAAGAGTTTCATTCCCCTATCCCACATACTCTGTTTAGTGTGAAATGCTAAGTCTATTCTTTATAGCTGAGCCGGCAAGCTTGTACTTAGTAAACATGCATGATCCTAATCAGCACTTCATTGCTAGGGAAAGAAAAATGCTAATTACCATAGCAGAAACACATTCCTCTATATGGCTCAGTATTGCCTACACTGATTGCAGTCTCTCTCCAGGTTTTCAGACAGCAGCCTTTCCCAGCCCAACCTGGAGATGTCAAACATTGGAACCCAAGGCCTTTTGCACACAGAGCATGTGCTCAGCTACAGCTCTTCCTGCGCAGGCTGTTCATATGTACTTTCCTATATTATACAGAACACCTTCCTATATGATTGGAGCTATAAAATTACACCAGGAAAAGAGATGGCAGAAAATGATAAATTTCATATACAGGAGGAGGCTGAAGAGAGAATTTATAGGAATCACTGAATAATCAGCACCTGCAAAACCTTCTGAAGTCATTTTACAAAGAAGAGAAAAGAAAGAAAGAGAAGGGAAGGGGGGGACCCTCAATGTGAATATTCTTTTGAAGTGTTTGACTGTATCCTCTAAACAAGTAAGTTCTTATGCAGGGCAAACAAAAGAATGCACACAGGCCTGGATGTTCTATGTATCATAGCTTTTAGATTTGCAAGTGAACAATCCCTACTCGAAAAGTGTCTTGTTTTTAGCAATCTCCACATGGATATGATGGGCATTAACTCCCTTAGTCTTCACTACATACAGCAAGAAAAGTCATCAAGGACTGTGCTTCTTTCTTATTCACCTACCAAGCTTCTTTCATAATTCACTACCAGCCATCTGTCATTGAGGAAGTGTTTCTTTTAGATATAGAAAAAAATGCACAATTTGACACATTTTAGATAGTGCAAAGCAAGCATGTTTTCTTTCATAAACTGTATCAGATTATAGATCATTAAAATGGAATGATGCAAATAAAAAAAAATACTGCCTAATGCTATGAAGTTGATCAGCTGGATTCCAAAGTGATGTGCATGAGCTCGTCACCAAATGACTTGTCGCTAGTTACTAGCAAATCTAGTGATTATGAAGTGCCGTTAATTTTCATTCCATTTACTAAAAATTCTAGTCTTTTGAATACTCTAAGTCTGATCTTTAATACAAAATAGAGTCACATTGGGCTTTAAATAAGTTAATTAAGTATTAAAAATCAATCATGTGGAAGTCTTAATATTTAATATTGTTAGATTGTGTATCAAAGTGGTTTTATTATTTATTTACTCAAAACCTTTCCAGAATACTTCATTTTGCATCAGGGGGTCTGTATCTCACAAGATAAATGCATTTACAATGCCAAATAAATTATATATAAAACCATTTGTCTTAATACATGTCATTCAATATTAAATATCACCCATTGGTACCACCCTGAAACCTTAATCCATTTTTACCAACCACACATTTGTATTATTCAAATGTTGTCTATTAAATAGTTGTCTCTGGAGCTATAGAACAGAAGTGCATACCCTAAGAACTATCATCATAGGAGTTTTAAAACACTGCCTGCAGATTTAACTCTGCGTTCTTTTGTGTCTTACCAGCACTTAACACAAAGCATATAAACTTTGTGGTGAATTAAAATGTCAGGCATGAAAGATAAAATGAGTAGCTTTGAATAATCGGGGAGGGGGGGCATAACTATAGAAGCCCTGGTATGGATTTTAAAATTTTGGAATTACAATTAAAAGGAGGGAATCGAGATAAAATAATCCTGAAACTTTTATAGCACATCAGCTTCTGAAGGCCTCCTGACCACCCGGCATTTTCAGCATATCCTCATTGTAAAAATATGTACTAGCGCTCCTCTTTCAGTATGCATTATGGATCAAAGAGCCATGCCATCCATCATCCCACAGTAAATGGGGAAGTGGATGTTGCTGGTTCACTTGTGACGTGCTTGTCTCTCCTGCTAAACATATCACAATATTAAAAATATTGAGAAAGAGTAAACTTCTGTCTCAATCTTATGTTTATATATTCCAGAATCCCTCTTCTCTGGAGACTCCAGCTCTGAATCAATCTTTCAAGAAAGACTACTCCACTTGCTGCCTCCAATAGAGGGTTTTGCCTGCCACAATTCCTGTGACAGAAGGACCAGAGGCACCCAGGAATGCTCTTCAAGTCCCAGGAAAGAAAGCACCCCAAAATTCTGTGAGTGGAAATCTTTATTAACTAGAGTGACATGAGCAGGACCTTAACTGGATAATTCCCTTCCACACAACCACAACTACCAAAAGCATTCAAACTTATCATGAAAAATTGTAATACTTCTCTTTCTGAAAAAGAGAATGTACCCAGCACAAACTCATCGGTATCCTTCCAAGCAGTGGAAGCCAACTCTAAATTTGAGGGCCTGATCTAGTCCCCAAGTGAAATTTTCTAGCCTATTTAAACATTGACCAAATCCAGACTTGCTTAGATTCAGCAAGGTGGCGTTGAATGTACCTTCAGATCACACCCTGATAAACCTGATTAAAAATAACTATGTTTAGCCTGTCTGGTATGATACGCCACCTACCAATATTGAGCTTCCTGAAATGCAAAACAGAAAGTATACCTTTAACTCCCATGTCTCTCATCTCTCCCATTCCTTTCACACTTTGTTGTCTTCCTACTACAATCAAACTATCTAAATTTAGACTTAAGGTTCATGAGGGCATGACCTGTTCATTTATGGTGCTCTGTAAAACACCATGTAGTTTGTTTTGAAAAAACAACAATATTATAATTTCCAGAATTCTTTTTAATTTTTACTTTGGGTAACAAGTACCATGCAGTGATTTGCAAAACAATTTTATAATATTTTATTATTTACTATCCTCTTGATTTACTCTACAGTTGTATTTTCTCTTCTCATAATTGTAGGAAGATGTAAATCTACATAAAATCATGATTTAAAAACCTGCTTGAATTTATGTGGATTTTAAATTTTTGCTAGAGTAGCAGAAAGTCACCAGGCATTGTACATTTTTGTTTGGAAAAAGCTTTGGTGGCCACTTGATATCTCAGAGAGAGAACTTTTAAAGCTTGTGCATTTCTAAAGAGCAAATAGATCTGCGAACCCACAATGCAGAGCAAACAAGCACATCTTGTCTTCTCCAGCTTAGACAGCAAACTCTCTATAACTTCTAATGCAGACAGGCAGTTTGTTCTTCAGTACTGATTTTCATGGAATCTTTGCTTTGTTGTTATTTGTGCACAACAAATACAAGACAGTAATTTCATTTTTTCCCCACTGAACATTAAGAAGAGTTTAAGAAGAACATCTGGCTTTTTATTTTATATAAATCTTGTAGCACCTTGTGACTAATCTTTTAAGCCCATTTTATTAAAAAAAATACAAGAGATGTAAACAAGTGATAGTCGTAAATCTCCTTGGTTTATTTTTTCTTTTGTTTTTAGGAAAGCTGTTGAAGTTTGCTTTTTCATTTCAATTTTACTACCATTCTCATTCTCAGAACTACTACCAGGCCATCAAAAAGTGAGGTTTCTTAATTTTATCTACACAGGCCACTCCAGTCTGTGGCTCTATGTTCAATCAATGTGCAAAAGTTACATTTTGCCCAGGAAAGAACAATATGATTTATGAGTTGTGATTGGTGCATTCTTTATGTCCCTTAACATTTACAACCCTCAAGACAAAAGGAATCAGGAAACAGAGGCTAAACCTATTCATGAAGGCAATGTAGTAGCAACTACAGTAGTAGTAACTACAGTAGTAACTACTAGCATGATGTTAGGCACACATTACTAAGTATGTATGTTAAATCCATATCGTCTCCCTTTTAAAAAATTGACTGTGGGTGTTATGTGATCTTGAATGTACACCAATTATAGAGATTCCTGCCTTTTAACAAAATTAAGATGTTGAAAATCATGGCTGGAGCCAAAAGCATTTGGGTGGCCTTCAGCCTGATGCAGCATGGCTCTTTTTTTGAGCTTGTTTCACCGTCTCTCTGCTCTCTGCCCCTTAGTGAAGATGTATGGGGAGGGTTCCTTTGGCCCTTGTAACCAGCCAGCGGGCCGGTGGCAACAGCAGAAAAATTAGCATGGTCCTTACTACCCTTTCTACTTTTTTCTGGTATTGCCAAACAACGTCCCTTCTTCTCCGCCTCCCCAAACCTATCTTTTGAGTTGCAAGTCTGAAGGTGCTTTGTTTGTGTAGATATATATATGTCTTCTAATTAGTGTAGATGCCATAGAAAATCGCAATTGTGACAGGTGGAAGGTCTCACTCCCAGTCCCCAGTTTGGGGAGTTTGGAAGTCTTCACAAACACCTTTGTTAAACAACTTTCATTTACTATGTTTTTATATATGCTGTGAGCTGCTCAGAGTGGCTGGGAAAACCCAGCCAGAGGGGCGGAGAATTAATGATGATGATGATTAATGAGCGAAAGCAGTTCCACCAGGGAAAGAAAGCAATACAGCCTCATGCATTTAAGGGCAGCAGCCAGCCAGTGAATACCTGGAAACGGTTACAGGTGAGGGAAGCCTCTTGGGTGCAGCAAAGACCAACAATGACAGAACCCAATTCTACTGGCATGTTTAGCATGCGAGTATAAAAGACAGGAGCCAATACAGTACATCTAATTTCCTCACTAAAACCTTCTACCTCCAGCTAAGTCCTGCAGCAGGTAAGGATCAGAACAGGGTTCGTCACAGGGGTCTTCAGCCCAGGAGGTCATTTCGGTGCTGCTAATGCAGCAAAAACAATATGGGCGGCAGCACTTATGGGTTACTGGTCTCTGCAGTCACAGCAATTCTCCAGTGGTTTGTCTTTACCGCTGGAGGTGCACTCCACTGTCTTCCGAGACAGATGGATGCCAACCCGCCGCCCCAACCACATTTATTTATTTATTTAACCTAAGAACCTCGTGCTAACGTACTGTCCTTATGTGAAATTCCAACTACACATGATCACGACTTACTGGGAGTTTGAATACCAACGAAGTCTGCCTCCTTGGCTTGGTTTATACATCTTGAGTAGAAAAGTCTTTCTAAATGTCAACCCGCAACGTTATAAAATTATACAGAAGGAGAAGGAAACAGGGTTTACAGTGCATATAAATATGATAGTGTATTAGCCTGCATTTAATTACCAGTTCAAACAACAACCTGATCTAACCTTTGACAAGTAAAATAAATGTTCTGAATAATTTAACCAAAGCAAACATTTGCTGTTAATGCTGGCTAATTATAGTAAGAGTTGGAGGGAGAAGGAAGGAAGGAAAATGAGTGAAATGATAATTTATACACTTGTACTGCAGTTGCCACAACTACTTCTTGAAGCCTTTGAATTTTTTTTCCTTGTGATGTTTGTATTAAGCAACAATTTAGAGATATACTTTCCTTCCTTTCCTGTACAAAGTACAAGAATATCCTCTTGAATTGCATAAATAGATGAGAACCAAGAAAGTAGGTTAAGTATGCATTATTGCTTCCTAGAAAGCTTATTTTCTTTGGTAATTAAGGAATCAACTCCAGCTCTCATTTCACTGTGTTTTATTCAGTAAAAGACTCTGTAGTTGATAGTTTTTTCCTCAAATAATGTATGGAATACTTCTTCAATAACTTATGAAACTAAAGATGCCCTCATCTCCAATTTTCATTGCTTAATACAATTTATTTGCTGAAAAGGATTGTGCCCTCTTACCCTAGAACGCTGATGTAGCCAAAACTATTAATTAATTTCAAACCATGTGGATATATGCAGTTGCCTTATGGAACCAGACCATGCTTCTATCCACAGGAAGTTGTGGCAAAAAAACAATGATGGGGGGGGGGTGATATTTATTATTCCAATCCATTTCAGACCCTACTGGCCTTTCTTCAGGGAAATTCAGAGAAATAAAGATTCAACATTTAAGGTGTTCTCTCTTCTTCTCTTATGCTATTTAACCAGCCCAGTCTATACAATGTCTAACACTGGGTTCTCAAGTAGAGGATTTTCCCAGCATCAATTACTCAAGATACTTTAAGAGCTGTTGGAACCTAGGAGTTCACAAATACAAAGCAGAACTTTACCACTGAATTATGACTTTTCCCTTCTTTTCTGTATCATCCTCTTTATAATAATGGCTATGTACTAAGATACAGAATTCAGCATCCTATGTATCTCAGCTTTCATTTTTTAAAGTGTTTCAACCTATAAGCTAAGGTAGACTTGACTTGAAAATGCATGAGAAGCCTTTATCAATGACAGTAAAGTATTTCTGAACATAATACCATTTGCCATCTACACAGAAACTGTGACCAGTACTAGCCTGTTACGATTGGCTGCCAACTGATTTAAAATGCACCCTTTCAAGTAAAATGGAAGGATAAGGGTCTAGACTATCAGAAAATAGAAGACAAGCTATAAAATAATGTGCAGTTTCTAGACCAATATTCTTAGAGTATTTGTTGTGTGTATTTCATAATAAAACATATTTTATATAACAACAACCATGACAACAACAAGAGAACAATGTTAACTTGGAAAGCAGACTGCAACATATTAAAGACATTTTCTGAGTACTCTTCAAAGAAGGAATCTGTCCAGATATCATGCAAGCTAGTTTCAATACTCTAACATTAATTTATGTACATATATATTAATGAAGAGGACATGTTAATCCCCTAGTGTCTATATCTGTGAGGCATCTTAGCTCTTACTTCCTTCACTGTCACTCTTGTGTAAGTAACATACTGTGGCAACATATGAATAGTTCATAGTTCCAGCAATGAATGAATGAATGATGGCTTAAACCCTAAGTAGCAATTAAGGGTTCTGTTTCTTTACTGATCAGCTGCTGCATAGTTAGAGCAAACAAGTGTGTTTCCTGATATGCACAGTTGTCAGTTAGCGTGTGTGTGAGAGTGGGGAATCATCAGCCAAAGATATTTCCAGTTATATCTACAAGCTTCTTGTGGGTGATTATTCTAGTGGAGAAACACATTACAAGCCAAAGGCATGGAAGAGATGAGAAAGGATGTAGGGAGAGAGGGATGTATCACAGGCAAATAATGTTCTATATAGAGACTCAAAACATTTCCAGCTCCACTTCTTCAAAACCGAGGCACTAACATATGGAAACACCTTGAGGCACACTAGCAGGTTGATTTTGCTTCCTATGACTTGGTTGAATGTAGACTGGCCTCTGGGTAAATTATGATGAAACCCTCAGATGAGTAAACATTTCTTTTTCTCATATACTTTTCAAGCTTTTCATAGATTTATCTTACATAAAAATGAAAACACTGTGTGTTTCCCCCCCAAAATGATCTAGGATAGACTTCAGTGAAACTATTATAAGCAGTTCTAGATTTAGGACCAGAATAATTGTAGGTATTAATTAATGAATATATATATGTGTGTGTGTGTGTGTGTGTGTGTGTGTGCCAGAATTAGAAAAAAATTCAAGTACCTGATTTCTTAGGTTCCTGAAACTCATTGTGCTCTTGGTAAATGATTTTTCTAGCCTTGGTCATATTAAGAATGGACTGAAACTTAGTTTCAGCCAAATTTTAAAGAGAATAAATTTTACCACAATTATTCTCAGAATGATACCATATGAAAATATACCATTGCTCAAAGGGCATTGTGAGCGAAATAAACTGGTGACAACCAAAAACAAGATTTTGCTTATAAATGAAAGCAGAACTCTACACATTCAATATGGAAGAAGAAGAAGAAGAAGAAGAAGAAGAAGAAGAAGAAGAAGAAGAAGAAGAAGAAGAAGAAGAGGAGGAGGAGTTTGGATTTGATATCCCGCTTTATCACTACCCGAAGGAGTCTCAAAGCGGCTAACATTCTCCTTTCCCTTCCTCCTCCACAACAAACACTCTGTGAGGTGAGTGGGGCTGAGAGACTTCAGAGAAGTGTGACTAGACCAAGGTCACCCAGCAGCTGCATGTGGAGGAGCAGGGACACAAACCTGGTTCACCAGATTACAAGTCCACTGCTCTTAACCACTACACCACACTGGCTCGAAAAGACATAAGGTTCTTTTTTTAGAAATAATATCTTCAATAAAATATATGTTCTTTTTCTATCCCCCTCCAATTTAACTTCATACAATTTCAAGTTGGACCAATTAGATTAGAATTCTATCAATTTAGATAAAAGCAGATACTACTCAGTAAAACTGCAAATGAGAGACAACTGAACATATTCAAAATCACTTTCATTTCAATTAGCACTTTATGTACAGAAGATTAAATAAATATTATAAAAATAATAAAGATTAGAGTTAACCAAATTAATGATTATAAATCAACAAGATAATGCTGTTTTTACAGTAATCTTTTTCCTTACACTTATTATACAAATAAAATAATGTACATAATTTATTGGTGGGATCTAGAAGATATTAAATAAGCAGCAGACAATTCTACTCTTTTGTGAGAACATAAGAGCCTGCTAGTGACCCATTTAGTCCAGCATACTGTTCTCAAAGTGGCCGACCAGATGCCTGAATGCAACACCACTCTCCTCTCCAGCTGCTTCCAGCCACTGGTATTTAGAATAATACTGCCTCCAATAGTGGAGGAATAGACAATGAACTGGTCAGTTTGACTGATCATGCCAAAATGTTGGACTCACATAGTCCATTTCCTCCTCCTCTTCATGCTCCCTTGTTAGCACAATGAATAGTTGGCATCCAAACTGGTAACCTATGGATTAGCTTGCTCTCCAAACCAGATTTAGAAATGACTCCCCCGCCCCCAATTCTTATTTGAAGGGCAAACAAGGAATCGCTGACAACAACTCAAATGTAAGAGAGGAGGAAAAGAGAGTTTACACGCATGGCCATGGTTGGGTAAACTACATATTGCTACTGCCCTGTCCTGCCTAGCATCTCTTCCGTCATCGGTGTCATGGGACTCTGTATTCTAAATGAAGAAACTTGTCTACAAAAAATAAAATATGCAGTAAAAAACTATATTTTGCTTCACCTACAGAATAGTTCAAAGAACTACTCACAAAATACTATAAAGTTATTTTAAGATCAGGGCTAGTTTCATCATTTCCAGCACTGTTTTCTAAATGTGTAGCATGCACAGATTTGCAAACCTTAATAAGTATCACTTCATTATTCCTACACATGATACTAAGTTTTTCAAACACTTCAAGATGCTGTTAGAACAACATGTCTGATTTACAACACCTTAAGATTCCTTGGAGTATTTAACTAAGGTAAACTAAAATGAGGGGGGAGGGAGCATCATTAGAAAAATTAAAGTGATTTCATTAGTAAGAAGCTACATTATTTTCTTTTAAATGAAACCATACTGTGTTTATTAAGTGATGAGGATAGCCAAGCCCCCACAGCAAAATCACAAACAGCCAACATCACTAAGATATCACAGATATTCTACAAAAAGACAGTAATAGTTTCACATACATGGTCCAGCTAACAGGCAGGAGTGCCCTCTCTCAATTAAATCCTGGGTAAATAGATTCATTTATTGGATTGGAATTTTTCCAGAATGCTGGAAAACTAATCCAGATTAGGTCTAGGTTAAATTTCTAGACTCTGGTGTTCAGTAATGGCATAGTAGCTGTATGGCAAAGTCATAAAGCCATGCCATGGTTTTTATTACAAAACTCTCCAAGCCTTCCCTCACCCATCACCATACATCATGAGAAACATGAAGTGTGAAGATGACTGAGAGGGTCCCAATCTCACTCAGATTCACGGACAGGCTAGATCCAGTCCAAAAAGTACTGTGGAGGTAAAAAAAACAACAACAACCACCACCACCAATTTTAAAGACTAGTTTCTTGAATTTCATTGGCTGCAACAGAATGACAACACAGTTTTCCTCTTCAAAGAGCAATACGGAAACAGTTTGGGGTTAATTCTTTTCAACTTTTGGCTCAGGATCAGAGTCGGTGCCATTTTTAAATGAAGCACTGGGCAAGTTGCACTTTACTCCCACCAAACCATCTTTCTAAGCTTTCCAAGAGAGGGGGGGCAACAGTGGGGATGGGCATCCTCTTTTCTTGTTAAAACTTTTATAAAAAATAGTAGGATGACAGGCCAGTGGGCTGGTTAAGCCCAACACTGTGTAAAGCACCAGACAAGGCAGCAGCCAGCCACCCTCTTTGTTTCTCCAGTATTTCTGTACTCCACAATAATGGGGCATAAAGACATGACAGAAGGCTGCAGAATTGCCTGGTGCTTCATAGTGCTGGACTGGGTGCAACCAGTATCCTGACAGTATGTATTCCACCATGCCATTGCTCAGACTTCTTTAATCCAATGCAGGATTACTGTGCTGCCCTGACCCATATAGCCGCAGACATTAAGCAGTACAAAGGTTTTCCTTACACCATTCAGGCTTCCAAATGCTAAACCACTGTTTCCAAATACCACTTTGTTTTGCAAACAAAGAATAGAGTAATGATGAAACATAGAAGAGCAAAGACTGAAAACCTCACATTATATTCTAGGTACTGAATCATTTCCTCTAGCTGAACAAATTCTTTGCTTTTAATTTTTTAAATTTACTATTAAGAAAGGGGAATCCAGTACAGTACATTAACAGTACAATGCAATTAATGCAAACACTTTATAAGAAATAGATTCCTGTCAAGCTTTGTGCATCCACAATTCATGTTCCAATAATCAATAAACACCCTTTTTTGCAGTAGTAGTTGCTACAGGTGTGCCATTTTTTCTATGCACAGCATCTGTTAGGTTATCCATCTCAAGCATCTAAGCAAGTTAAAACAGAATTCCCTTTTACTAATTCCCTGTGTAAAACTGGATAATACATTCGTTTTAATCTGTTCCTCTAACTCTGCATTTTTAGAATTTCAATCACAAGGATGCTAGAGGAGACTGAACACTTATCTATATATGTGTCACTTTCCCTACAGGATTCTTTAACACCAATCGCAAATGTAAAAATCTACCCAAGATGCAAAACATCTCATGTGTGTGTTTTCTTTTGCAACTGTCTCCCTTTTAGTATTTCCTTTCAACTATATGCAATAGCAGTCTGTAGTTAAAGGGGGGGGGGGGATATTGCACCTGACTTGCCACATTAAGCTTGAAAGCACTAGATTCACACCTACAAAAATATAGAGGCAATGAGAATTTTCATGGACATTTTACACATTTATTAATATCATCAGTTCCATCATGTCCCAGGGAAAACATCTTATTAGTGCTACAATTAAATGATTCAGCAACCATCCACACTATCTTTGCCTTTTAACAGTTCCAATCAGTAGCAGATCTAGGTGTAATCAACAGCAGCAGGGGGCTTTAAGAAGCAAAACAAAACAAAAACAGTAGGGTTCTCTACTAGTATACTCTAAGTGATAACAAGGAGACATATTTTATTCTACCTTATTCCCAAACAGAACTTTGCAAGTCTTGTAAAACAATTCTCAGCAGCAAGACAAAAATATCAAGTATTAAAATGCCCATAGAAACAACAACACAACACTGTAAAAGAGCTCCTTCCTGTTATTTATGTAGACTTTTACATGGAATTGTCCACATTTCAGAAGAAAACGGAGAGTTGCGCTACCCTCAAATGACAATGAGACTTGTGAGCATGTGGATAATGAAGGCCAGTTAGTGGTGACAGATTTAATATGGAATATTTAATGTAGAATATTTTCTACATTTAATGTAGAATATTTTCCGCTTCTGCTTGAACATGTAAACAAATCTAAGGCTGTGTGCAGTGTGGGTGCAGCTGTTGTGGATGTGGGGCAAGTCCTGCTTTCCGGTAGCTTTGCTCCTGTAATGACTCACAGATGGATCCAGTGCTGCCCCTTTATCCCCCACACAAAGACTTTTGCTTTCCAGCATGTTTTAGTACTCAAACACTTACTTGTTCTGCACTTTCAGGATTTTATATCAAGAAAGAAGGGAAGCAGCTTTATTCCTGAGACAAGGGTGAGTCAATTGGTCCTGTGCATGGCTCTACTCTCAAGCAGGGCTATAGCTACGGGGGTTGGGGCTATCCAGTTTTTTGCCCTGGGTGAAGTCTCCAGAGGGGCGCAATTGAGGCTCCCTGCCTGTGCATGTGTGTCTGCAAATGCAAGTAGGGGGTGCCAAACTGGGTTTGTGACCCAGGTGAAATAAAGCCTAGTTTCGCCCTGTCTTAAGAACACAGGATGTAGCTTTGCAACTGACATATGAGGTGGCCAGTCAGTGGTGTTAACACTTGACCAGCAGGCTCCCCCTAATCTCAGTATGAAGGGGGAAGTGGTATGCGTGCTCTCAAACTGCAGTAAATGTGCTTTAATAAGAGACTAAAATTATGTACTCTTGTGATGATCTGAACAAGGTACAACTTAATTCTATGTCATTGTGCACATCTATTTGTGTGCCAGTGACAGCTAATTCCATAGTATTACCTTTTTTGAAAGCAGGCACAAACACTGGTTCCAAAAGCTTGACCAAATCAAGAATCTGGTGAGAAGACCTTTCTGCCCTACCACTTTTGCAAATAGACTCGTATTTATTTCTGTTTCATCAAAAATAACAATTGTATCAATATGATATGTCTAGCGATTTCTTACATGTACCAGTTAAGGTTGAAATCTTAGTATATACGCTTACCTATGAGTAAGTCTTGGTGAATACAATGGGACTTGCTTCTGAGCAGACATGCAAAGGAATGTGCTTTAAGAGTTTTTTGGCTCCCTTTCCAAAATTCATCCCACATAACCCTCTTTAAATTAAAAGACGTTGCCAGTACTTGGTATTGCGTCCCATATATTTATGTGTTTAAATGGTTCCATAAATCTTTTTTGCCCTTCTTCATATACCCAGTTGCTTACAAACAAGTTACCACAGCCTAGTATGCTACAGGCCACAGTAGCTACAACACTGATGCTTCAGAGTTACATTGAGCAATCTTATATTCTTCTTGTCACTTTTACGATTAGCTTATGAAAATAATGTAAAAGTATCCAATTCTCTTTAAATATGCACACATTAAATACATCCTTGTCTTATCTTTCAAACATTTCCAAAGTAAGACTGTAATGGCAGTGCTGAACTTTTAAGGTACTTGAGCAATTTCAACTTCATTTCCTATACTAACAAATGAGGATTAAATACAACAGAAAGGAAGAGACATGCCCACGCACACACGCACAATACCTACAAAAGATTTCCTCCCCTGGCTATACCATTGCTTTGCAGACAACAAGCTAATTTGGGTTCCTATCATGCATCTGATCGGTCATACAGCAATACAAAACAGAAATAAGTAAAGACGACCATCTGCTTGTTAGCTGAAACTATAAAAGTACATCTTTTTAATAAACAATAAAATTAGTTTGACAGGGCAGAGACCACCTGAATAGAAAATCAAATATTTCATGTTATTTAAGGTGTATGTCTGCTGGCTATTAAAATACTCCTCTTTAATTTATTACAGCAACACACACAATACTCATGTCATCCTCATTTTCTAAATCAATAATCAGCACAGCATGCTTCATTAACAGTGACCAATCACGAATGAGCTGGGGATCTCATTTTACAACATGAGCATTCCTAAGACATAAACCATCTGCTACTTGTAGTAACAGAAAAATCAAATTAATCCATTCTTATCATGCATTCAGATTTTAAAGCAATTAAAGATGCTCTTAGTGTAATCGCAGCCACAGAAGTAGTTCTGTAATGAGGAAAGCAAACTCTTCACTGAACTTTCTGTCATTCTCAATACATTTGAAAACTTTACAAGCTTCCTGCACTCCAGTGGGCCATTGTTCTCTGAACACAGATGCTGAAAACAACAAGCAATTTTTATTAAACATTTAATCTTTGCACATTTGAAGGAGTTTAAATACTGAACAGTGATCAAACATGGAACATAACACAAAATTCTTTTCCAGTAAAATAAGGCAGAATATAACTTAAATCTATTATGCTAGAATAGCAATAAAATGTATTTTTCAGCATCTCTTTTATTCTGCTGAAACATATGGTACATAATCTTCCATACCTGATTACAGATTTCTTAGATTTTTATATTTATTGACCCATATATTAATCTTTCTTGCCAGGTTAGCCTTCAATAAACATATCCAATGTGCAGCAGTAAACCTAATGTCTTCTGTGCATGGAAAAGGTATAAATAGGGCAATCTCCATTACCAATGCCAGCAAACTAAAGCCAGACCCAGATAGATATTCTGTGGGTGAATAATTCAGGACATGTTACAGCAAGGACAACAATAGTGACAGCAGTAGAATATTGTGTTAAACAGACTGGCAGCTTAGATGACTCCAAGTAGTCCGGCATGCTTTGGAAGTGGCACTAACATAAGTGGAGAGTGGGCAAGAAAAAAAGCCAGTTGAAAATTACCAATAGTCTGTTGTTAAACCAAGTTCTTCAAAAGAAAAGCTTGGTGGTTTACATTCTATATGCACTTGAGACCTAGTTCCTTACATAATGTTCTACTTGGTACTGGGGCAACCTATCTGGAGTCCTTTTATAGTTTATTTATTTAAAAGACTGTATTCTTTATTTTTTAATAAACAACCTCAAGGTGGCTTACAAAAAATACAATCAAAGGCTGGAACATCAAAACCATTCAAATCACAGCAATCAAGAATAAAAGGTGGAATCAAGTCAAAACGGAAATAGATTTCAACAAAGTCATCAGTCTCTCCCAAAGCCTTCCTTTAAATGCAAAGTGTTCTTGAGAAACCAAAAAGAACGCAATGAAGCCATGCAGACTTTCTAGGAAGGGCATTCCATGGTGCCCAAACTCAAAAGAGGTACAAAAGGAAATGCCCTTTGTATCATCTCCCAAACGTCTAACAGCAGGAGACCATGGAATAGGACCTAAGTCCTAACACATCGATTAATTTATGTAAGGAGGCACATATAGGAGATGGTAGTCCTTTGGGTACAAAAAAAAGTTTAAAGCTTTAAAGGTAAAAGCTAGCACTTGAAGAGGCCCTGGAAATGAAACCCTGGAGATGAAAAGACACAGAGAGGAGTACCATTATCTGTCCAGCCAGGCACAAACAAATGTGTGGCAGTGACATTTTAAACCAACTGAAATTTCTGGAGGATATTTGTAGATAGTTTGGCAACAGTGCCACACATCTTAGTTACACCCTGTTTACATTACTACGACACTCTCTACGACACCTTTGAAAAGTACTGACCGGGGCTGGTTATAGGAAGCATACAACTCCCTTATTAGAACAGCTGTTCTGGCTACCAGTCTGTTTCCAGGCATAATTCAAAGTGCTGGTTATGACCTATAACACCCTACATGGATTAGGTCCAAGCTATCTGAAAGTCCATATTCCTCCTACGAACCTGCCTGGGTTTCAAGAACTTCAGGGGATACCCTTGTCTCAGTCCTGCCAACCTCAAAGCCACACTTGGTGGGGACGTGGAAAAGGGCCTTCTCAGTGGCTGCTCCCAGACTCTAGAACTCCCTCCCTGGATAAGCTAGACTGGCTCCCTTCTTGTTGTCCTTTCGCTGGCAGGTGAAGACCTTCTTGTTCCAACAGGCTTTTGGGAACTAACTGCTTTTAAAGAAAGTGCTGGTGCTGCACTGTTTTTACTGTAATTACTTTTATGTTTTAAACAGATTTTTTTATATGTAAATAGTTTTAATTCTATTAACTTTTCAAATGATTAATTTTCTGTTTTTAGCAATTCTTGTTTTTATTCTGTAAGCTGCCTTGAGTCCCATTAGAGAGAAAGATGGGGTATAAATAAATATATAATAACAATTATAATCTAATAATCCTACATAAAGGTAAAGGGATCCCTGACCGTTAGGTCCAGTCGCGGACAACTCTGGGGTGGTGGCGCTCATCTCTCTTTACTGGCCGAGGGAGCTGGCGTACAGCTTCCGGGTCATGTGGCCAGCATGACTTAAGCCGCTTCTGGCAAACCAGAGCAGCACATGGAAATGCCGTTTACCTTCCTGCTGGAGCCTATTTATCTACTTGCACTTCGTGCTTTCAAACTGCTAGGTTGGCAGGAGCAGGGACTGAGCAATGGGAGCTCACCCCGTCGCAGGGATTATAACCCACAGCGCCACCCGCGTCCCAATAATCCTACATACATCTTATTAAAACAGTCCAGTCTTGTGGTTACTAATGCATTAATGAATATGGCTAGATCAGACTTCTCTAGGATAGTATTCTCTAGTACAGGTAGTCTAGGTTGGGAAAAAGCAGTTCTAGCCGTATTTTTTGAGGTGCTGTACACACAATGGCATCCTCAAGTCATTCAGGTCCACAATATTCATTAGTTTGAAGTGCAGTGTGCTGCAACGGCTATAATACATTATGTGCTGAGAATGCACTTCTCAAGTGCTTGCTGTGTACATGTGTGCACAGAGAGTGCTTACTCAGGTCACCTCATACTGACGATGCAGGGCTGTGCCATGCCCCTCACCATCCATTTTTAACTTGTCTATCAATGAAAACAGGCAAAATATGAAGTGACACAGTACTTAGTTGCCTCTGTATCCTGATATCTTCTGTATATCAGTATATCAACACACCTCTTTCCAGCCGCTCTCTTCCAAACATACTCACCTTTGTGCACAGACGATATGGATATGGATATGGACGATGTTTTAGATGATGTTATCATGTGAATTTCAAGCACACCGAACAGTTACATCACTCTGTGAGCCACAACTCATTCTTCATCTTAACAAAGTATCTATAATCTGAATGATACCCATGGTGTGATGTTGGTATAAAACAGTCATTATCAACATAAAATAATTGTTATGATTGGAGTTTGAGTCGTCTAGCACCTGATACAGGTCATAATCTTACACTATTACTCTATCTGTAGCATCAGACTAAAACATAGATTCTAAAAGTCGAAATCATCTTCCTAAGAGCCAACTTAAAAAACAAAAAAACAGAACTGCAAAAATTCGTGATTTTTCTGTTAGTAGGAATCTTAATTAGTAAGTAATGTACGGAATTGAGAGCTGGACCATCAAGAAGGCTGATTGCCGAAGAATTGATGCTTTTGAATTATGGTGCTGGAGGAGACTCTTGAGAGTCCCATGGACGGCAAGAAGATCAAACCTATCCATTCTTAAAGAAATCAGCCCTGAGTGCTCACTAGAAGGACAGATCCTGAAGTTGAGGCTCCAGTACTTTGGCCACCTCATGAGAAGAGAAGACTCCCTAGAAAAGACCCTGATGTTGGGAAAGGAGAAGGGGACGACAGAGGATGAGATGGTTGGACAGTGTTCTCGAAGCTACTAACATGAGTTTGGCCAAACTGAGAGAGGCAGTGAAGGATAGGCGTGCCTGGCGTGCTCTGGTCCATGGGGTCACGAAGAGTCGGACACGACTGAACGACTGAACAACAACAACAAAGGAATCTTAAATATAAGAAATTAATTACAAGTCTACATTCATAGACAACTCTACAAATAGCTATGTAGTAAACATGAGAAAAAGTAATAATATTTTCTGCCAAGATTAAATCTACAGTCAAAATTTATCTGAGTATCTGGAAGTCCCAAGATTAGGATTATTAAATTATAATGATAACCGATAGCCTAAACAGCAACTGTAAATTATCAATTATTTTTGCTCTGGTTTATTATGAGTGAGTCGGTGTTGCATTTGAAGGAACTGATAGATGCTTGCAGAATCATTCTCAAGTGTGTTCATGCACTCCTGTTAGAGGAGACCCACAGCATGGCAATAACAACAAAGATAAAATAAAAGACTGACCTTTAGTTCACTATCATATAGATTTCCACACATGCATTAAAAGATAGCTAGAGCTTCAAAAATAGGAACTGCTGTTAGATGAGTGCTTACATACACAGTGCATGTAAAGTTATATCTATCAAATCAGGTTTTATTAGTTCATGTAATGAAAGAAATTTGTGTATTTTTTAAGATCACAAATGTCAACAGTGTCCATGCCATTCATGCCAACTGAATTAATACTAAAAATTTCGAGCTGATAAAATGTCAGCATTCTCTTCACTGGGAAGTTCTACTTTTTCTCAAAAGTAAGAGAGCTGGTATATCTTCAGTATGATGTCGATGAACAGGAACTCCTTATGGGAAGGTACTCCTGTTCAAAAGGCATTTTCCTTGAAACACCCCTACAGGAAAATAGGGGATTACCTTATACTGAGTCAGATAAGTTCCATCTAGCTAAATATTGTTCACACCTACTGAGGTGCTCCATGATTTCAGCTGTGGCTCTAGTCTTTTCCAGTCCTCCCAGGAGATGCTGGGAAGTGAACCTGGGGCTTTCTGCATGGAAAGCAGATGTTCTGCCACTAAACTCTTCTCTCTTATATTCAGAAATATATATAAAACTTCTGGCTTTTCTTTGCGTGAATGCAACGAACCATCACCCATTGTTAAACTGCTTTGTGATCTTTAAGACAAATCGATTAATTAAGGCAAATAAATAAATAAATGTGCAACCAGACTCAGTATTCCATCACTGAAGTGTCAAAGAAGAAGGAAGGAAGGAAGGAAGGTTTAAATAACTTGTGAAAACCCATAAGAAAAAGCTTAAAGACCAACATTTGAGCTACTTGCTGTAATTAAAATAATAATTAAAATGAGCGACACAGACAGTGATTGATTGAGTTACAGTGGTGTCTCAAGAAATTGTGATGGCTGATAAAATGCCAACATAAATTACCCAGAACAGAATGGGCTGTGCTGTGGATGGTAAAGCTTATGCTCCAGTAAACCAGATTTTGTTCTACCACAGGTATCTCATATTCATGAGAAAAATCTGCCCCCCCCCCAGTGATGCCCCCTCACCCAAGTCAATTCAGGAAGTAAATTGGAATAAAGGATGCAGTTATTCCCCAAGCCATATTCAGTCATTTCTCACATGAAGGGGTAAACCAAATACAAAGGAACTGAGGGGACAAGGCGCCTGTTGCTGGGACACATGTTTTCCAGAATGGCCATTATGTGGCATAAACCCTCAACTTCTAAACAGAGGCATACATAGGGTCCCTTGTGCCCTTAGCAAGGAGTTGTATCGGCAACACCCCAACTTTTACTGTGGTGCGAAAAGAACAGGAAGCTTCTCCCGCATTTGATCTCGCCACGACAGTGGTGTGTCACCACACACATATACATCATACATTCCAGAGTCTGATTTTTGCCCACACCCCTGGGCCTGGGCCCCCAGGAGGCCAGTTTCATCAACCCCTAATTATGTGTCTGCTACTAAATGAGACTGTGCATGTTAGCATATTGTGTATCCTTATAGAATTTGGCTTGCCTTCAACTGCCTACTTTTGTTTTCTGAAATTACTGCTATGCATACTCCCCCCCCCCCCGGCCTTAATTGTGTTGTGCCCATCTCACAATTCACCATTACCTGTCAGGTCATTTCCCTGTATCTGTCTCCATAGCTGTCAGATGCCACACCTGACCCTACCCATATATTGGGTACAAGACTGTATTTGTTTTGATATCTGATACGATAGAGGCAGCACTATCAGAATTCTGAACATCTGTAATCTTGAGTGGGTAAATGGTGCATTCATGTGTCAGTGGTGTGTGAGGTATATATGAATGATGCAAATCTCTGGCGTGTGTGAAAATAACGCAAGAGAACAGAGTTCTTACCAGTTCTTGCAGGCCTCCACTTGCACACAAATGAATGACTGCCAAATACCACTGTCCTGTCAATGATGTTCACACTCTTAACTGCTAAGTGAAAATTTAAAACAATGTCATCAAGTTGCCTCTCTCAGCAAAGTTTGGCTGCAAACAATTTATGTGAATTGTGCATTATTTAACTTGCCACTTAGTAGAAAATTGAACCAAACAAAATATGCACTGTTTGAAAAATGAAAGAGGTCTCCCTGAAAAGGAACAACACTATTAAGTATATCAAAGAAGATCAGACGTAATGCTTATTATCATAAATGCTCTGGATGAAGGTTGTGGGACCAGACCATTTTAATACCTGTTGTTTCTCACAACTTAAAAGCTCACTAAACCCAAAATTAAATAATTTTCCATTTCTCTGTTGAACACACAAGTTACAAAATACTGGACAGCCAGTCACGTAATGTTTTAGAGTTCATCTAACAGCATGATTTCATTGCTGCCAACCTTTTTATATGTAGGTGGTGACAAAATGGTTTTGGCTTAAAAACCCTTCAAAGATACTTGCAAATACATTGCTTGTCAATAACACAATTTGCTCAATAACACAATTAAAAGCAGTGGCTGAGAGGAGCAATTGTTAAAAAAGGAAGAGAGAGAAAAGTCACTGTAAGCACATTAGGTGTGCATAGCAAAAGTTACATATTTCAAGAAAGGAATAGAGAGAAGTGAACTAGTATCAGCATCAAGCATCTGTTGCTGTAATGTATGTATAAAACGAGTGCCAGAACAAGAAGAGAATTTTATAGATCAACTGTTTGTCGAGTCGCCCACTGAACCAAGTCTTGAAATTACCGCATTCAGTGTGGCCATCTGTTTATTTTCACTAACAAAACTCTGACCGTATCTTCAAGAGAAAAATTGTCAATATTTTAAAACACTAATATCACTACTGATCATTCCTTCATGCCTCTTTCCTAATTTAGAAAAAAATCTACATACTGTAATAGGAACCTAAATAACTTCAAAAGTAAATGCAAGCTTTCTCCAATGCAGGGAAAAACAGTATAAATTGGCTGCACACACCTATTTCTGAATATATGGTTACCTTAAAGAAGAAGGTTTCTTCTCCTATATGGTGAGAGAAAATGCTCTTTTGACAATATTTGTTATTTTCTAGTTGGTGACAAGCAAGCACTTAGGGCTAGCTCACAGCTTTCTTTTTGCCACTTTTTTCACTACCGGTAAGTATAATCTTCAACTTGCATGAAATGTGCAATTTGTGAGCCCATAATCTTAAAACCAAGGCAGATTTCCTGATCACTGAAGCACCAAAATGACACTTGCAAATCAATGATTCACAGGCCCCGAGATTGTATACAACATAGACTACTCCCAAGACTGAAGAAAGCAGCCAAAAGTATCTCAACCTGCTTTGGGAAAGTAAATAATTGTCTAACCTGGTTTTAACATTTCACATTGCAAAATTTCAAGGCTGAGAAGAGATTTGAACCCAAGTTTCCCACATGCAAATCCAATACTTTCATCTTTTGTATTACAGCTTTAGAAGACAGGGGAACTGAGGCATCTTAAATCCAGACATATTTATGTATGAAGAGTAATAAGCATCACTGCCACTTAGAGACAAAAGTTCAGAAAAGAATAATGCCCTTGTCTCTGAAAGCTGATACCTCAGTGGGTTGTTTACCTGGATGTAACTGCCACAGATTCCAATGAAACACGTTCTAAGTAGGGATCAGAGTCTAACTATAATATTTTCCTGGACTCTATAAAAGAATAATCAACATGTGTGCAATGTTTCAAAGTTCTTATTCAGGAGAATAACCTGACTAAAGCAGACCACATACTAATAAAGTGCAACTTAATAAATCATGTGGAATCTTATTTTGTTCAAACCCTTACTAACTCCTAGCACCATCTGTTACCATCAAAACTATATGACAAGATATGATATATAATTAATAGGTAAACAACAATCTAATTAAAATGGACAAATACTCCATGTTCCTGCCATTTGGGAACTCTAATTACAGACTAAATTTTAAGCTTGAATTAAATATTTAAGCTGGAAAATTAACTTTCCTTCTCGAGCCTTGAATACATTAATACAGATATGTGAAGCGACTTCCTGATGGGAACTTAAACATGTAATTTAGTTTCATCAAAGCAGTTACTAATTGTTAAGCAGCAGTACCTTACCATATGTACACAATAGCTATTTAGAGCTGAAAAGGTGGTTTTAAAGCACCCCTCTGCAACCCTTTTCTGACATAAATATAAAATGTATATACAGCACAGCAGTTTACACTACACACTGAAAATAAATTACATGGAAACCTCAGAGTTCAATGCTCCTAGGTATTTATATGCACAAATATATCCAGAGAAACAAGCATACTTTTTTCCAATCAAGCCAGAACTTAAGTGGTCAGGTGCTAATTAAAACATCTCAACACTCAGACAACCATGCACATGAAATTCGGACACAAGAAGCTGGTTCTCACCCAAATCACTCCAAAGACATTTTTATTATGCATTATTTACAAAGGGACACATTGAATCCGGCCTTAACGAAGTGGCAAAAGGAGAATCAGTCACCAAGGAAGGTGCCTGAAATACAGAAGGCAGGAAAAGTTTATATTTAGATATGTGAGCCTCTCTGTCACTTGTCAACCGCAGCAGCAGTGGGAGATTATTAGAAGAGGCAAGTGTTCTATCCAGGTTTATCCTGCATGTGGCACATTTTCCATGCAACTTAACTGGGACACTGGTAAATCACATTTAGCTGTACCCAGGACAACTGGAAATACTGAAATGTATGGGAGCTATGTAAGATGACAGTTCTAATTAGACTCTTAAGTAAGTACTATATAAGAAGCAACAGTTATAAGAGAAAGGAGGAAGAGAGCTTTCCCTATTTTGCATATATGCACTAAAAAGAAATATTAGCACTGAAATGTGCCTCTTTCAGTACAGTTTCTCTGTTTATTGGATAGAAACTTGAGTGTAGACTCATGCCTTAATAACCATGAGTACAGTAATACTCATGGTATTTTAGATCCAAAGCCTGTACCTCTACACCCATTCTATCATTCCAGGCAGTTAACTGGTTCTTCACTGCCATCTAGGACCAAAACTCCCAACTTAATGTGAACCATTATTACCAGTAGCCAACTGGAACCAAACCGATGCAGCTTGTTTTTTTCCTCAGCGTGCTGAGTGCTGGAGGCAGAGGGATTCAGGAGCGGTGACAGTTTCACCAGCGATATACCGCTGAGTGAAGCTGTCATCGTGGTCTGCCCCTCATACCAGTTCTGGCCGATATATTTATATATCAGCCAGGCCTAATTTGGCACAACCTACTATTAGGGCAGAGGAGAAAACCCAAACTCAATCTATAAGAATAGTGACATGTGACCAAACATGCGTATAGTCAGCTCCAAATGCACTCTTAATAGACGACTATAAAAGGTAGGTGTGGAAAGGCCCATAGTCTACAACAACTGCAAAGCACTACATTGGCTATCCCAGTATAGAAATTCAATTACAGTAAGCAAGTCACAGAACAACGCCCTGATATTTTATGATATGGTGGTATAGAAATACAGCGGTGACAACACAAGTTGTTGTGTGCCTGACCGACTTCTGAGTCTACTTGTAAGGTAATCCTATGTTTGGTTTCTATTGCTGCCTGATATAAAGTCTCAGTCACAATATCCCATCGTGTTAGGAGATGGATTGTAGGTTAAAGCTGCAAAACGCTTAAAAACTGTAACTGATATTTTGCCACTCTTTACCACAATCATTTGGCATAATAAAAAATGACATATTGAGCTAGATGACACGACATTTTATTGAGATATTAGGCTGTAATTATAAAAAAATAAGCTTAACTGGCTTGGTTGCTTTCTCCTGATCATTTGACAACATTGAGCTCCCACTGAGCTATATAGTTCTGTTGGTGACAAAATGCGCATTCAAGTCAATATTAGTTTATTCCTAGGGTTCTTTTTTGCCTTTCAGAAACCTACTGTGACATTTTCAACAGTTAGTGAGGTATTTTTGCCTAAAGTAAAGCTAACATTGCTTAAACAAAATGTAACTGTGTTGGTCCATAAGACAAAATTCCAAAATCCATAGCTGGGCTGTATTATCTTTATTGGGATCAATCGAATTGTCACAAATGCCACAAAAGTATGACAAGCTATCCTCCAGAACTCTTCATGAGACAAGATGTCCCCTTCCCTCCCTACTTTGTGTAACTTCTTGCAATACAAAGAGTTATTGAGAATTTGAAAGCTTACCACATCTTTGTGACTCTTTGGTTGGTTCCAATAAAGGTACTCTGAATTTATTGATAAAAAACAGGCAGTTTCACTAAAACCTAATTTCTTTCTTTTCTTTTTTTGCAACTAATTCAATGGACCCAATAAATATGTAGGTAATGTGTAAGGAGGTTTGTTTGTTGGTTTGTTTTGTTGTATGTATCTAAACAGCAAGTTTATTTGCTGGTTAAATGAGTGAAAATAAATACTGTTATAATGACATCTCCCCTCTCCTCTCCCTACTATAACGTGACCTTTTTTTAAATCACAGACTTACCGGTAGGTTGCATTCCAGGCAGCCCCTTAATACATATTTCCAGGCTCAAGCATATGCAGCTAGGTTTTTCTCTTGCATTTGTGGATTATATAGAAAATTAGATTTTTCTTTAACTCTACTAATAAACTGCTGCCACCATGTATAGATTTTATGAAACAAACAAACAAACAAACCTTTAAAAAAACACCTCCCTTAATTTTGCCTCTTTTTATGGTAGGCAAGTTAACATAGCATAGGCATGAGATAGACCCACAACTGAAACAGAGCTTAAACACAACCAAGAAGACCTTTATTATTAATATATGCAAAAACAGAATTAATTTATGCATGCAAAAACAGGATTAATTTAAAGATTTCAGGATAATATTCTGATGTAGACTAAAATGTTAGAACTTCAGAGATTATGCCTTATTTAAACATAGCATAGTTATGAAATAATATGGAATTCACAGTTGTTATGTAAACTTCACCACCAATAAGTTTAGTCCTTTTTAAGGCCCTGATCAATGTGAATAGAATTGATAACCTACTTTCACAATTGTAAGCCCCCATACATTACAACCTTTTTGCAGAGGTCCAAGGCCTAATAAGATACAGGTTTACCTCATGTCTCATGTCAAACTGAAGTATTGAGCCACAGTTCAAAACATGAAACACCTATCCCCTTTATATTAAAATATAATTTCTTCACAATATATAATTACCCCCCCACACACACATAAATAGCCCAGCTAAATTAAATTGGGGGGGGGGGGAGACTTCTATGTGTAGAAATGTGACTAAGACCCGCCCCCATACAAAAAAAAAAAGATATTGGGAATATTGACACCTTAGGTATATATTTTTTGATAAACTCAGCAGCTTTTAAACATGTAAATGTTTCAGTATCAATCATTCTTAACTTTCCCAGCCATGGGGATCAACCCAGTGAGCACCAGTCTATTCAAATACATTCAAGCTTGGTTCATTTAGCAGGATCAAGTAATTAGAACATAAACTCTTGACTTTTTGCATTTGGGATAATATCAAATTCTTCACACTACAGACAATATGAACCGCAACTGCCTTCTACCACATGGTATCTCATTTGCAACAACACCAATTAAAACATACTTGAAAGCATCCACATGGAATTAAAAATACATGGTATATAGCTTAATGTATTTTTGTGTTTTGAATGGTATAAAATGTTAAGCATGTGGCATGCCGTGTGCATCGTGTAAAAGCAACACTTTGACCATAAACCTAGGGCATTCTGCGCCTTCAATCAAACCATTGCAATTAATATGAAATTCTAAATACAGAATATAATGCCACATAAATACTATAACAGCCAAGTCCTGTCTAAGAAGCCATATGTTTTTTCCCATTGTTCAAAAAAAGGAGATGACTTCCCGTCACTTATGTTTCTGATTAGCAAGGTGATTTATGCCACAATCACTAAAAATGCCAGCAAGTGAATGAGAAAATGCATAGTGACTGCACCAGATGTGCACAATAAACAGGAATCCCATTGTAATCTCTGGTACTTAGTTTATATGAAGGTAATGTAAGAAACACTCTTGGATATGGCAAAGTCACTTTTTTTAACATTTGACTATAAATGATATGAAATAAATTGTGTGTTTTATACTTTATGGCATGCATACATTGATAAATTAGGTACAGTTTTGTATCCCGACTTATCTTCAAGACAAACCTGGCTAAGATCATGGGGATTAATTGCTTCAGAAGTGTGAAATGCAGCTTTTCCATTCTTTTCTGCACACTCAGTGAAGAAACAATGATTAATCACTGTTTAACTATTCTCTTGAGGATCTACAAGATTGCCAAAGCAGGATTTATCCTCATAAATCCAAAAAAACAGAGGTTTAGATTTGCTGCCAACAACTGAACGAACATGAACTTAAAGCCATTCGTTATCAGATTAAAACCATGTCAAGGCTTTAGAACCCTACAAGCACAAAATTCTCTTTAAATCTTCCACTAAACAATGGGGATTGCATTATCAAACCAGATTAAATATTAAAAATAGGTATTTCAATATTGGAACACATACCTTGAAAAAATGTTCCTCTAAAATAAAACTTTACACCAACAAAGATCCAAAACCCAGCTTAATAGACCCAAAATAATAGTAAAAGGGGAGGGGCAGAATACAGATCCCAGTACCAACATAAATAAATGCTAGTGCAGCTGAAATTGTGTCATTTCTATTTTTATTTTCTTTCTTTCTTTCTTTCTTTTTACAAGTATCAATTATCCTGAAACCAGAAAGCACAAGCTTTCTGCTATTGATACTAAAAGCGAAAAATCAAATCTATTTCAGAAATAGCAGAAAGCATATTTTTCACACTTATGAAAACAAAAACAGTTACTGTTTCCAAATATTAAAAAGGTGAACTGAAATAGCAAATGGTGTATTTAATCACATTTGCTTATGGTTCAAAATGTCAGCTGACAGCATTTGTAGAGAACTGACTGAGAAGACTGGAAAGACCTATGATACCTTGATGAAACGGGGTGCTGGTAGAATGAGCAGGTGCAAAAGGAAAGAAATGGATGTGGGAGGAGAAAACTGGGGCCTGTTATAGTTGTCCAATTTTGCACTTAAGTTGCTTAGAGAGGTTAGATATTTTACAATTTCTTATGCATGTGGGAAATGGCTTCTTAGCACCAGTGGGTGGCACAGTGGGGTTGCCCTGCTCAATTGACCTCTGTCTTGCTGAGTAACTGCAGCACACCAAGATAAGGTCAGTGCAGTGCAAACACACCAGCAGAAATGCTGGATTGGCTCTGCATCCCTCAGCCTGATAGAAGTCAGCTAAGTGGTGAAGCCCTACCAGACTGTCTGCTACTGTTTGTTGGGGAGGGGGAGAGATGGAATAACTAATAAGATGTGAGAAAGGGGGGTATAGCAGGGAGACAGTCAATAGTCATTTGTAATTTATTTATATACCATACTTTCTATAGATACATTGGACCATACATTGTGCCATAGAAAATGGGCAATATAAGTACAGTATATTGTCATAGGGCTGGGGGTTAGTCTCTATGTCAGCCTTGAATTCCACTCCAAGCCTGTGGTTTTATATCTGTAAGGTAAGATTCTGTAGAAAAAGAGGCTGCTAAAGTGGTCAATCAAGGCTCTCTGTTAAGGTAAGGACTCTAGCCAGGTTTGTTAAGTATCTCTTTGCATGGGGAAAAGGCCTTCCCACCCTTTGCTGGTTGTAGGTGATGTCATGGTGAGTGTAGCAAACTATAAACTTATACCAGTCTTGTGTAGATCCTGGACTGGAAGACTCAGAGGCCACATCTGCTCTGTGTGCTGAAACCTAAGCAGGCCACAAGATCTGTTTGGAATGTTAATACTATGGGCCCTTCCATCTTACAATCAGCCTGTAAAGGTAAAGGTAAAGGTAAAGGGACCCCTGACCATTAGGTCCAGTCATGTCCGACTCTGGGGTTGCAGCGCTCATCTCGCTTTACTGGCCGAGAGCCGGCGTACAGCTTCCAGGTCATGTGGCCAGCATGACTAAGCCGCTTCTGGCGAACCAGAGCAGTGCACGGAATCGGCGTTTACCTTCCCGTCGGAGCGGTACCTATTTATCTACTTGCACTTTGACGTGCTAGGTGGGCAGGAGCTGGGACCAAGCAACGGGAGCTCACTCCATCACAGGGATTTGAACTGCCGACCTTCTGATCAACAAGCCCTAGGCTCTGTGGTTTAACCCACAGCGCCACCTGGGTACCTACACAATCAGCCTGTATAAGCATGCAAATAGAACCATGCATCACATAGACACCACCATCTTCAGTGACCTTCACTAGAAGGAAACCAAGGTAAGTTTCAGGACGCTTGAAATCATTTGAAATCACAAAGTGGTATACAGTAAAGATGCATTAAAATTACATTACAACAGCTACCAATAGGCTAGGGTAGACATAGAATTAGCAATGAACTGGTACTAATGGACAACAAAGCCTGTGAAAATAGATGAGGTTTTGGCAAGCAAAAAAACTGCTTGCTATTCCAAAACAATGACGGTGCTAAATAACTGCCTTAGTTCAGAATTCCACAGAAACAGTAAGACAACTGAAATGGCCCCTACCCCCTTTCTTGCCATGAGGACAAATATTTGCAGGTTGTAGCATAGCAACATGGTGTTCATCAGGTGCTCTTATTGACCAGGTAGATCAATATGGAAAAAGGCACGGCCTCCAAAGCCTGATCTCGCACTGTTTGGGACAGAACTAAAATCTTAAATCTGGACTGGTAGCACATAGGTAGCCAGTGAGCTCTTTTAAGAGTGTTGTGAGAGTGGTTTGGGGGTTATAGGTAGGTATTTTATTACTTTAATTGTATTATGTTTGTATATGCTCTGACCTGTCCTTGAATGTTCTGGAGAATGGCAGAATGCCCACACAACAACCTAGTCATTGCAATTTGCACTAGTTGCTGCTTATGGACCAGTCTTAAGGGCAGCCCCACACTGAATGCACTTTAACAGTCCAATCTGGAGGTTACCAATCCATGAGGTATAGTGGGAAGGCTATCCCTGTTTAGGAATAACTGACATATAAGCTGAAGTTGGTAAAAGATGCTCCTAGCCATCATCGCCACCTGGTCCTCCAGTGAAAAAAGCTATCCAACAGGCTGAAACTGACAAGGGGATAAATAACAGAGGCTTCCTTCACCCCAGTATTCCTCCCCTTTATTACACAGTCCAACAAGACAATAACCAGAACTCACCAACAGCACACGAATCAATGTGACTCACTTGACCCACCAATTCCCCCTCCCAAATAAACCTCACTGCAGCCAACTAAAGACAAGCGACCACACCCTAGACCCACCAACCTCTCTCAATGCCAACAAAACACAATAAATGAATAGAAAGCAAACCTACCCAAGTGGCGCTGATACAAAACCTCAGACATACACTAAGCAAAAGAATGTAAGCTTCACCACCCCTCCCCCTTTTCTTCTTCCCCAACCTTATACTGTACTGATATTACCTACAACATTAATGTCTTACACAGAATGTAACTGATCAGTAGAAATTATTCTATGACCTGAAGAGACAATGCATGTACTTTTGCAACCCAATAAAATATTTAATAAAAATTATCTAAACAAAAAAAAAGTGGGTCAAGTAGCACTCCTTGACTACTATGCACCTACTTCTTTACTGGGAGTGCAATCCTATCTGGCCAGTTTCTAGTCTTGGGAAGCATTCAAACACAGAGCTACTGTTTTATCAGGGTTCAATTTACTGGAAAGAAAGTACGGTACCTCTTTGTCCAGTGGGGTGAACTGCCTAGTAAGTGTGCTTATGCCTGCAGTTTATTTATTTTTCTTATCCTGTTCCAATGTATCTTCATATTGTATTAGATTTGTGGTAATTTGTTTAAAATTTAAAACATAAGTAAGGTATCTTAATATAAATAAGGTTTCTGTATTTCATTTTCACACCGTACTATACATTTAATATTGTATAATCTTTCTGCGACATCACCCCAAGAACAATTTTTAATCAACTCCAGCCCTAATGACTAGTTAGAAATTAAACATATTCTTTCAATTGAGTTTAACATTGATAAAAGTATTATATTATATTACACAGTTGTCCTGTGATTATCAGGAAAAAATCCCATTGAGTATGACCATTCCCTCCTAGAAGAAGAAAGTCTAAAAGCTCATAGAATGCATATAAGGGAACAGAGACGCCGCCGCGCTCCTCACATTTTCTTTGATAGGGGGGTATACAATGTTAGACATACTCAGAGTAGATCCATTGAAATCAATGAACTTAAGTAACTGACCCTCCGAATATGATTACCATTGGATACCAGCCACAAAATATAGTAAGTCTGCTCACCCTTCTGGTGCGGTGGCATTGCGGGACAGCAGAGGCTTCACTGGGCCCCCCGACAAGGGAATCCTAGCTTCAGTGCCCCTTCCTGATAGGTGGCGGGGGTCATAAATCTTGGGTCTGCTCCCTAGCCATTTAAACAGCCCTCACCTAGGGCCTTACCTGCTTTTCCCTCGTCAGGTTCCCCACCCACCCACAGTTGGTTCAAGTTAATAGTCAAGGACTTTCCTGCGGCTACAGTGGTTGCCGTTTTATAGGGCCAGGTAGGAATCTGTCCACCAGGCAAATTGGCTCTAACCCGGTGGTTTTGCCTACCTCATAGCAATCATCACAACTGGATTGGTCATTGTGGCAATCCTTTGTCTTGGATGCAGGGGAGGTTGTAATCTCCGCCTACCCCTCCAAACACTAGGGTATTTCGTTAAAGGGATCCAGGGAGAGTGGTCATGTCTGCATGCCCAGGAGGGGCCAGGGCCGAAGACACTCCCCCAGATGGCGGTCCCTGCAAGCGTCACCCTATTTGATGTAAGTCCTAGGCCCCCCTACTTGGACTGGCCTACACGTCACTTCTGGTGGGCGGGCCGGAAGTATTTCAATTGCCCCATGCCCAAGCCAAACCTCTTTCATCTGTATTTAATAAAGTTGTGGCCTGTTTCAATCCAAACCAGTCTTGGTAGTCTCTTATTTATCTGGGCTCAGGATCTGAGGAGCACGGTGCCTAGGCCTGCAATTGAGTTCAGATGTCATATTTGCAGTCTACTGTACAGGTCCATTAGAAAGTTTTGACTAGTTTGTGAATTTGGATGGTTGGCTTCAGTCATGCCTTTCTGTAAACAGAAGGGTTCCTTCCAAACACAGATAGGACTCTGAACCAGTCTCTTATAGCAAGGAGACCACAAAAGCTTACAGCCTTTAAGATACTGCAAGATTCTTTGTTCTTCTGCAACAGTCTAATATACCGGTAGCTGCTGCTGCACTCTCTCTCTCTCTCTCTCTCTCTCTCTATATATATATATGCACATACACACACACACCAACATCAACAACATATACATATAAAAGTTATTGTCAGTTATAAGTTACTGTTACCAAGGGACTGGAATAATTTGTGTAACATCTGTTTTCATATTTTTTCTAATTAACATAAATATTTAACGCATAAATGCTCAGGCCACTTCTTTTGCTACTGATTCCCCACCACCACCACCTTTAAAGAAAAAAGTCTATACTAAAAATAGGCAGGCTCTGATATTTAACTTGAAACATCCTTAGATGTGCAAGAAACAAAACATTCCTGTAGAAATGTACTGTAGTTAATGTCAGCTGGAATACTGGAAGGAATATGCCAAAAATATCAATAGTACCAAACGTATATCCTAAATATGAGGGTGCACAAGTGATTTTGGAATGTAGTAGCAAGTAATACATTGAACAGTATTCAATGCAAGGAATTTAAATTATGAACCAAGAGGAATGTGTAGACTTAATGTCCAAAACTCATACCTCACAAAGTTTAGTAGGTTTTTCTGCACTGCCGTAAGATGTAGGGATTTTTACTAACTCTGGAATTGCTGTGCTGTCTTTTAGTCTCCTAAATATGAAAGCCTACAACTTACAGTAGTTGTCTTATAAACCCTAGATATTCCTAATTCAAATCTTACATTGTCTACAAACTTAGTGGACTCCTCCAGAATATCTCTTTAGAAGATGCCTTATACCAAGTCAGGCCACTGGTCCATCTTGTTCAATTCTGCCTACACTGACTGGAAGTGGATCTCCAGGGTTTCAGAGAGTAAACTCTACCAGCCCCACCTGGAGATGCCAGTGATTGAACCTGAGACCTCCTGCATACAAAGCAGATCCTCTACATATGAGCTATGGCCCTCTTCCATGAAACGGAAATTCTTCATCATTCATCTACCAACTCTTGCTCTTCTAAATGTATCCAGGCCTTCTTCATCCTCATTACCATAAAAGATAACTGGCAAAGTTGGAATGCTTCATAATATAACAAAAGATAAAGAAGTCTCCATCCTCTTCCACTCGCTTTTCTGAAATACAATTTCATAAGAAGACAATGAGATTTTGCCTGGAAAATCAACTTGTTGATCTTCCCTTTGCCATGATTGTAACATTCTCCAGTGGAGGGTGATTGGGAGGAGCTGGAAAAGCAAATTAGTAAATTGTCTCAAAACAGGTAATTTCAATTTATGGCCAACGTTTATCCTTGGACATTTTCCTGAGTTTAGTTTAAATAGCTTTCTAAGTGTTCTAGGAAAATTCATTTTCATTTTGTTTCATTTCATTGGTTTAAAGCAATTTTGCTTTTGTTTTAAAGCAATTTTGTTGCACTAGGGTGACAAGAGCACTTTAAAGTTCTGGTATGTGCTTTAATGCCAGCCTTAAGTAGTGATCGTCTGGAGACACCCAGCATATGGCACCAGGTAATCCACTATTCTCTCTCTCTCTCTCTCTCTCTCACACACACACACACACACACACACACATACATACACAAATTCAATACAGTAATACTGACCTACATTATGGGGCTATTGCAAGGATTATTGTGATAAAGTATGTAAAATGCCTTGAAAATGTGAAATGCTCTACATAAAAAGTATCATCATCATTATCAGGTAAACAGCTCATATCATTATAGAGTACTCTACCCAGCACAGGAAGAGGCCAGGTATGACAACAGAAAAAAATTCATTATAGATAACCACCATTTTAAAAAACATAGTTCATCTTAACTTTCTTCATAATGCCAATATCATGAGCAGTGCCTATTGTGAGTAATATGGGCATTAGCATAAAATAGTTGCAATGAAAGAGAAAACTCAGAATAAAAGATTAAAAGGATAATAATCTTTAGCAGCGAGTTATTGTTTAAAAGTTGTGTTCCAAGTAATAGTGTGCTATAATGGTGTTAAGTACATTTAATTTCCAACCAAAATAAAGCATGTTTGGATTGCATTTCTAAATTGCATATAAGCTGTCAGAATCAGGAAACAGCTTAAAACTAGCTTAGGACTTGTGTTTGCATGGCCTGATACACACGTTTTCTATTTGAAACCTATTAGCAGAAGTACAGTCATCACTGACCCTACAGGATATAAGTATTAGCTATGTTCTTGTAAATAAGATAATTTTCTGGATTTATCAGCAACAGAATGTCACTGTTATCTCTCATATATTTAGTATTTTGCTTAAATAACAAGCTATATTTCTCCACATTTGATTGACATAAGAATCACTATATTCAGGTGAGAACGAGGAACTAGTAAACAATATTGCTCCAGCTCAGCATTCAAATGGGTTTGACAGACCTGTTTTGGGAAACTTATGAAGAAGATATTCCATATCCTATCATTTAAAGGAATAGACATACATTTCAAGGAATAGACAATGCACAATACTATTTTGAGAAGTGATATAAGTTCAAGAAACCTGCTGCTCAGTGAGAAAGGGGTCAAGCATTCAACAGTGTTTCAAAAGAAAACTAGCAAAGGTTTAGGGCTTTGTGAGCATTCAGTGCAACTACTGACAAAGTACCCGTCAAGCGCCCAGTGGTTAACTGGGAAGCTTCCCAGAGTAAGAGAGAGAGGGTGTGTGTGTGTTTGTGTGTGTGTGTGTGTGTGTGTGTGTGTGTGAGAGAGAGAGAGAGAGAGAGAGAGAGAGAGAGAGAGAGAGAGAAGTGCAACAAGGTGGTGTAGCTTTTGACTTAAGAGACTGTCGAGACAATGGTAAAATTGCAGTGGGACTCAGAAAAAAGGTTGGGAAATAGGTTGAAAGAAAAGAAGTATATCATTACCTAAAAAGTGTAAAGGTAAAGGACCCCTGACACTTAAGTCCAGTCACAAACGACTCTGGGGTTGCAGCGCTCATCTCGCTTTACTGGCCAAGGGAGCTGGCGTTTGTCTGCAGACAGTTTTTCCGGGTCATGTGGCCAGCATGACTAAGCCGCTTCTGGCAAAACCAGAGCAGAGCACGGAAACGCCGTTTACCTTCCCGCCAGAGCGGCACCTATTTATCTACTTGCACTGTCATGTTTGCAAACGGGAAAGGGGCAGTAGTTTAAGGGAATGCAGGTGAACATCAATCACAAACATCAAAAGGTAGGGAAGGGAAGATTTACCTGTGAAATTTGGGTAGAACTTGGGAGGGGACGGGGCATTCAAGGAATCAATAGAATACTTGTATTTCAGAGCAATTATGTTTTGTGTTCAAAAACGTACAAAAGAATATGGAGAGACAGTCCAAGGGAAAACCAAATTGTCTTTGACTTGATTAATAAGGGCTGGCAGGCTTTTCTGGATTCTGCAATGGTATTATACCTTGTGCACAGTGCCCCTTCATCTTCAAGGCTCAATCATTAAATCCAGAGGAAAGTAGGGTACTTATGCTTTCAGCAGTCTCTTGTTAACTGAACATGAGTGTGTGGGGATAACAATGCCATTGTACATATCACTGCAGGGCACTTACATCTAATTTTGCCAGGCACATACAACATCCAGGCCTCTTCCTGTCTCCCCCTACTCTCCAGTTTTACATATAACATGTGTAATTCATTCATCTTAGGACTTTAAAAATCTCCTTGGGTGCCTTGGCAGAAAGCCAATAGAGAAATGCAATGGAGAGCACTCCAAAAGCATCACCCTCTGGAAACGACCATCCAAACGGGACCAGAACCACCACAAAGCAGTGCTACCTGTCCCTAACTTGGACAGCTGCTCCAGAAGGATACCATGGTCAATGGTACTGAAAGCAGCTGAGAGGTCAAGGAGAATTGACAAGGACACATTTCCCCTACGTCTTTCCCAAAAGAGGTCATCATACAGGGCAATCAAATCAGTTTCTGTGCCAAAACCCTGACTGAAATGGATCTAGGAAATCAGTTTCCTCCAAGAGCGCCTGGATCTGGTCCATAACCATCCGCTTAAGAATCTTGCCCAAGAAGGGCAGATTGGCAACTGACCGGTAATTAGATTAGGGGGGCTTGCACATGGCACAGTCACTGATTGTGCTGTGGGCCCCTTACCTAGTCTACCTCACCTCCCATACCATACCTCTCCCTGCCTAGAACCCACTGTGATTGGCCCCCCTTGCTCTCCCCAGTTCCTTTCCTCCCAGATACATCTTCCCTCCCTCCATCAAAACAAGGAGCAAGGCTAGAAGGAGAGAGATGGTAGCTGTAGGTGTTGGATTGATTCCTCTCTCCACCCCCTCCTGTTCACCTTCCTGCCACAAACTGAAGTCTCTTGGTTCCAGAACCAAACCTCTGGCCTGCAGATGGGAACTTCTGTACTCTCTGGCTTTCAGCAATGTAGAAGGCGCCCGGTTCCTTGGGCCCAGGAAAAGGTGCCTGTGATGGTCCTGGCTGTGCTTCTAGGGCCCCTGCTACTGTAGAATCTGATGCAGCGGGCTCCTGCCCATCAGCCTCAAGTTTGGTGGACCTATGGTCACCATCATCAGGCTCAAATTCAGGAATCTGGTTCGGGCCCTAAACTGGTGACTCTGCAGCCTTGGTTGCTACTGTCTCTGGGCTCATGACGCTCCTGTACTCAATAGTTTCATTGTGCCCTGGGTAAGGAGACTATTAGGTTCAAACTTCTTTTATACAATTAGTAAGAATAGTAATCGTAGCTACTTCCAATCTTATTCTGTACTTCTAAAAGTAATTTGACAATAATTTTACAAATGCACTTTAAATAATCAGGCTGGAAATGTAGATGTTGGTTACTTGTGTTATAATAGCAACAGTTAAGTTAAAGCTTAATATATAGCTCTTAAAATAAAATATTATATTGATTTAACATTAACTATACTGTATCATTTTTAGCTACAAAAGCGACTATAAACATTTGTTTAAAATAACCTTTACAGATAAATGTCAGTAAAAGATACCTGAAGGAATAAACTTCCTATTTTCATCTGCTCTAAGGACATGAAATACAAGAAAAGTTTCTATGTTAATTTATCTTATACCTCTGAAATCTGCTAACCTAAAATTTTAGAATTATAAATTATGCTTTGGAAACAGGCGAATCTCTCCCTTTGAACCTTTAGCAGGAGAAATATTCCTATGTATGCTGCCCGCTGCAATTCAATTTATTTCTATGCTAAGAAAATTATGTTGCCAGTATTTTCAGATACTCAGGTGTTTTATAACATAACATCTGGTAGCCTGCACCAAAAATATACAATACTTTGCTACTACATTCCTTCATCACTGTTTGTAAAAGTCAATGTCATTATTGTTGCAGCCGTTTTATTTTAAGAAATAAGGTTTACAACATGGAGTCTGTTCCTGGCCCAAAAATCTGGGGTACAAACATGTTTATTTATTTCAGTGTCAAAGAGCAATGAAGAACGAGCCTGCTTTGCTGAGGTACAGAAAAAGTGTTCAGAGTATGCTGCATTAGTCTTTTGCTTGTCTTTTTATAGTAAAGTAATTTTATGGTATTTGTGTCACAATGAAGGACAGAGATAAGCCAACTGTTTAGATTCCTCTCCTTTATGTTATGGCTTTGATCACTAACAATGCTGCGTGAACAGCCAACAGAAGGCTGACATTTCATAAAATATGCAGTGATAAAAACTAATACTGTAGCATCTGGGAACGATATATAAAATGCAGAAATACACCTAATAACTGTGATCTTAAATTACAAGTTACGAAAAGCTAGCTTGGAAGCACACACATCAGAAAGATCAAGATTAAGGTTTTTGTGTGCTTCTGATCCTAAAAATGCTTAAAATATTAATCTCAAAATATAATCAATAATTTGCCACAATTCCTCAGGTGCCTGAGAAACCTGCTTAGAAACGTGTCTATATATTTACATCTCAGCTGCTGCTAACTATACAGCTCTTATAAATTCTCTTAACCTTTTTCAGAAGTTTCCCATCTCAGAACTACAAATCATTTTTCTGAAAAGCTTTCTAATTTCTTTTCTATAGCAGAATATAAAAATTCTTCAGACTGCATGGTTTACAGCTCAGTAAAATTAAATTCAAAGTCACATCTTAACATTTCACATGTGAAGAGCAGAATGTGGGTGTGCCAATCCATTGCAGTGCCTTAAAAATTGGATAAAGATGATGAAGTGGGTTGGGCCAGCCTATTGCCCCATGTCCCCTGCCCACCTCACTTACCTATGTCAATGAAATCCAGCCTCACACATGGTCCAGCTCCTCTCCTACCAACAAAGCATGGGAGAATATATAGCTTCTTTTAAGAAGGAGTGGGGCCTGGGTCACTGAGTGGTCTATCAGAAGTATAGGTCATTTGGTAAGCAATAGCTGGAGTAGCAACACAGATGAGAGACACATGGAACATGGGCAGGATGTACATAATGCTACAAAAAGCTTCTTTATTTACTCATCTTACTTTGAACTTGCTTTTCAGAAGAGGTGAATGGATCACAAGCTCTTATTGCAAGTGTTAATGTGGATCAGGATACTGAAGCAAAAATATCTCATTGTTTATCATAATTTAGCACAAATTGCTATTTAACTTAAGACAGTGAGTTGAATCCGATAGGACTACATTTTAATCAAAATGGGAGCAGGAAGCATTGTGCTGAGTCCACAGGAGCGCAGAGGGGACTCAGCTAACACAATGGGGCCTTCCCAGCCTGTACTCCCCACTGAAGACTTGCCGCTATGGAATGCTGCAGGCTGGGGCACAGGGGGCAGCAGTAAGATGAGACAATTTGTAGAATTCAGGAGGGCTGCTTGCACATACAGTACAAAAGTACCTTCATGTGCTTGTGCTGAATCAAAGTCATTATCTTAACTCAAGGCAGAAGCAGAATTATTAAATTACTCAACACTTTTCTCACAAGGAATTCAAATAAAAATTTGAGACAAGTATGTTTTTTATATGGAATAAAAACAATGTCTAAATACGTTAATGGGAAGTGCAATCCTGTGAATGATTATTCTGTACAAGTCTCACTGACTTCAACTTATCGTACTCCCAATACAGTACTCCCCAAACTGTAGCCCTAGAACACAAATCATTTGGACTTAGATCCTCTTAAGTGTGTTCACAGCTAAAAACATTTAAAAAGAAGCTCTCAGATAAGAACATAGGAAGAGCAGGGTGGCAGCAGGTTCTGATGAGATCTCTCAAAATCGTGCACTCTGCGAGATCTCACAGGATTTCTGCAGGTACTCGTGAGTTGTTGCTCGAAGCTGACGCCACTTCTGCACCAGCAGTGGGGCACCCACGGGGGGACCACCTATTGGGCTTCCGCCACCCAAGGCATCTGCCTCACCCTGCCTCATGGGTGGGCGAGCCCTGAAGAAGAACCTTGCTCAATGAGGCAATGGCCAGTCTGGCCCAGCATCCTGTTCTCACAGCGGCCCACTAGATGCCCTTGGGAAGCCTAAAATCACAACAGCACTGTCCCAATTTGTGATTCACATCAGCAGGCATTCAGAGGCATACCGTTTCTGACAGTGGTGGCAGAACATAGCCATTGTGGATACAAACTCTCAACATAATAAGCATAAATCTCTAAAACAGTCTTAATGTTACATAGGAAACTTTTCAAGGTTAACAGTACGGAAAAATAAAACATAATACCCGCAGCCTCCATTGCCTAACAGGAGCAAAGTATTTTTTAGTGATTTTTCATCTACCAGGCATCAGTAAAAAAAAACTGGTGCATGAGCAATTTTATTATGCATTCGAAAACTCCCAAAAACAGTTACATATGTGGGAGGCAACTGTCCTTGTGCTGATAATTAGCATCTGAATTTAGGTAATTCACTGCTACACTCACCTGCTTGTTATTCTTACCATATTTTGATGCCACTTAATGGAGGCACACAAACTGCTTCTCATAGTTAACATCAAAGCTTTTTTAAAAAAGAGACCCAACCTGTTATAATAGGTGGGAAAGTATCAGAATCCTTCTCCATCGCCCATTGGTCAAAAAATGTCATTACATTACAGGTCTGAGAGTAAACACATACCGATATTCACAATGGTCTTACTCTTAACATTTTATGCAAATTATGATTTTATATTTGCAAACAGTAATTCATAGTTCCTCTGAATACTGTTTGGGTTTTTTATCAACATCACGTTGACTGTAAGCATGTAACAATTTGTGGAAGCTCCACTGGGCAGAGGGGAGTAGGAAAAGATACATATAATGAATGGCTACTTTAAGAGGAATTCTTATGTGTATTGTTGCTGGTGCAAGCCACACCACTACTGCAGGCCAGCATTGCTGAGTTCAGGTTAAGAGCTACAACTACAGATGACTGCTGACAATGATCATGACAAAGTAGTACTACTTTACCTAATAGGTCTAAACTTTATTGCAGAGTTTGCATTGCATGTTTATAACAGTATGCTACATTCAAAAAAATAAGTTCCAGTCTTGTTTTATCTACTGGCATTATCATTATGAAGACACTGGCTAAAATTCAAGGCATTTAATAGTCTTCTGTACAGTGCATTGCCTTCCCACCTTATATGCAGCATTGTTTTATGCACCATTCAGCTACATGTTTATAGACTGAAGTCATTATGTGATCACAGCACACACAGAGTTGTACTCAATTCCAAAGCAAAAAGACTCTGGAGTGGCAGACTAAGTCTGAAACTTAATACCTGGGGGGTCACTGACTTTCAAATACACTCAAGGCAGGTAATACAAGTTTCTTCAAGCAAGAGCTTTGCTTGCTACTATGCAACACCAACACTTTTGTTGGTATTCACAAAATGTAAGATGGGAAACTAATCAACTGTAATGCAACAATCCTATACACACTTACCTAGAAATAAACCTAATCAAACTAAGGTGGCTTACTCTTCAGTAGACATGTACATGACTGCACTATAAACCTATTTACTTGAAAGAAAATCCCAGTGTGTTCAACAGAACTTATTTCACAGTAAATACTTAGGACAGCAGAGCAAGAAGTGCAGGATTGTGCCTGGGGAACACGTTCCCAGTGCTGCAGAAATAAAGCTATCAAGTCATATCAATATCAATATTGCTGGTCCTGCAAGAGTTCTAGATTTCTTGGAATATATCATTCATCAGACACTGAAATACTTCAAGTGGACTTACAATGTCTCACATTCAGTTTTCCATTCATCCTTTTCTCTAATCCAAACAAGATTATAAACCTCAAACAGTTCTAACTTGGTGTAGATAGCTGCATTCTCAAGTGTTTAGTGATCACAGCAGTTGAATTATTTGAGGTGATAGTGTTCAAGGTGTGGTAGTCATTGGAGTCAGAAACGTATGGATTTCTGCTTCAAAAAGAGTTTGGAAGATAACATGGTCAAGGCGGAGCTGTGGCTAAAGCCATGCTGTAATGTTTTGTCAATAAACTCCCACTGTGCAGTTAGGCAAGGATACAGGTCCCTGAAATCAAGTGAAAGGTACAATAATAATACCAAGGCGGCAAAGGGGGGAAGGGGGAGAGAATCGGTTTCAAAGGACATAGCACAAGTCTCAAGATTTTGGGGTGGGCACATCACTAGAGGGTTCATTGAATGCTGCGTGTATAGCACAGGTCATCCACAGGAAACTGTGTCTGTGCCAAAATCCAAAATTCAGGCTTTCCAGGAGATGATGGTGATATGGGTTGTCAGCAAGGGAAACCTCAGGACAAAAGATAAGTGAGGTGAGAATACACCATTATATCTCAGCTGTTCTAAGTGCTCACCATTTCCAGTAGGCTACTCAAGCATGAATGACGAGATGAGATGCCAATTTTCACTTACGGCACTCGGTTTAGGCCATGTAGGAAGGGAGTGCTCTTTCATGAAGGTGATAACCATAAAGTTACTAGAGTCTCCAGCATTTGGAAGGTGCTGGGCTAGTAGAGAGAGACCAATGTGGAATGTGAGAACCCTCTTCATCTGCTCCTCAGTTGTGGATCTCACAACAGTAAGAACAGAGATTCCTCTACACAACCAGGGTTGATCTTTCGAAGAGCAGAGACTGGCAAAGTGTGCTGATTGGAGCCAGGCTTCTCCAAGTCATATGGGCTCTGGCTTGGCCACTACTAAAGGGTGTAAGGCTTCTTAAACTGTGCTGGCCTGTCCACTAAACCGGTCCACTATAGCAGCTTCATTTCAGGCTATATCCAGAAGGTGCAAGGAGATGGCATATTCCATCACGGTTGCACTCAGCAGATGCATTGGTTAGGGAACTTCCCTGGCCTGAGGATTATCAAAGGTTTACAAACGTTCACTAACACACTCTGCACCATTTCCCCAGAGAAGGCTAGGAAGCATGTAACATGGGGTCATTCATCTTGTAGCCCCTTCAGCTAGCTGAGTACAAAACAAGCCAATCATTGGGAAAATCCAGGCCAACGTTCCATGTAAATCTGGAACTTAGCCAAGTAAACTGAGAAATCCACAAGCAGACATGAGGGTGCTGTTGCTTGTCCCCAGAAACTGGTATTCTGCAATAGACTGCCTCTAATCCTGGAAGCATTTTTGCTCAATATACACATAAAATTCCAAGCTTTGAAAAGTATTCAAAATTCAAAGTTGAATTCGGGTTAATATTATGCTACATATGGACAGGTCATAGTGGAGAGTTTGGACCAAACGTGATCCACCTGAAGGAGGAACCGGCAAGCCACTCCAGTATCCCTGCCAAGGAAACTCCACGGACAAAGACAACAGGCATATAAAAGTTATGACGCTGGAAGATGAGCCCCTCAGGTCGGAAGGCGTCCAACATGCTACTGGGGAAGAGCGGAGGATAAGTACAAGTAGATTCAGAGCTTATGAAGCGGCTGGGCCAAAGCCGAAAGGTTGCTCAGTTGCAGATATGCCTGGAAGCGAAAGGAAAGTCCAATGCTGTAAAGAAAAGTATTGCATAGGAACCTGGAATGTAAGAACCATGAACCTTGGTAAGCTGGATGTGTGGGGTCATGAAGAGTCGGACATGACTAAACGACTAAACGACAACAACATATGGACTGGAAGCCCAGTCCAGAGTTGGTGGATTTCCACATTCAGTTCAATGCTTGGAAACAGTGCATATACAGAATTTCTGTGTGTGAGCAAAGAAGTCTCAACACTGGCGATAGCAGTTATTATTAGACCTCACCCCCAAAGGAACACTTCTCTATTGTTTCCCAAGACAGACCGATGCCAACAGACCAGCCTGACATTATAACCCATTTCCGTATTTTATCTTACTAGCTTTGGAATCTGCTTGGTGCTATTATCAGCTGAGCAGCAACTCCTTAAGGTTGCCACATCTACCTAAGCACTATTTAGATTTCTAATATGTTTCATTCCCAAATTTCAATATGGACAGTTTAAAATTGTGATTTTTTTTTTTGCAGTGTTTGTATATTTATTATATTTTGCCACACACGTTTTTAAAAGTGTGTGTGTGTGTGTGTGTGTGTGTGTGTGTGTGTAAGCATGCTAACACAAAGATGATATATATTCAACTTAATAAAACACAACTTAAGTAAAGATATGCTTTTGTTCACATACTAAATAACATATATGTTAAATATAGAAGGTAATATACATTATTTCCTTAACGTACCATACCGGCCCAATCAGAAAATATTTTGAGAAAGTTGTCTTAAGAATACCTAGAGACTACTCAGAGTATAAAATGCTATCAAAGGCTTCCTTGACTAACTATAGTATTGAAGAGAATGCACATAAAAAAAGTTTTCTTTCAAGTTAATTACATCCAAGCCCAGGTTAGGACATGTCAGCACCATGCATATTCTTGGCACAAATAGAGACCTTCCTTGCATTATCCATTAAGCACTGACACTTAGACCTGTTAAAAATTTCCTGCGAGTATTCATTTGGAGATTATTTCACAAATTCCATGCAAGATTAATCTATTTCCAACTAGTTAACAATGAAGAAGCTAAATATTTCATTTATTCATATTATCTCAAAGTAATTTTCCAAATCTATGCCAGTCAGTTAGGATCACTGAGCATCATGTAAACAAGTAAAGAGAATTACTTTCATTTCAAGCTTCAAGCAAATGAATACAATGAAAAATGTTTGAGAGTACCCAATTCAAGACAGTGCTAGATAGTAATAAAATCGGATGCATATGTTAAGGAGTAAAACATTAAACAAGTCACATTTCCCAACTTGCCTTTTGACAGTTCCAAAACCCATGCATGAATCCAGAACAACTTTCTGCCCCAAGTCTGGTCAGTAAAGAAATTGAGGTTAACCTTTAATTTTTAATGTCACCTGCAGCCAGTGATTGCTTTTTCTAATGCAAGTGACAGATAAACAGAAAAACACTCCCAAGATGATACACAAAGCACCACACACCATAAGTGCATTTTTATTTTTATACCAACTCAATTTCTCAAATGGATAACCAATGTTCCTACTAATTTACATTAGGAATTGAGTGAGGCATGAAAATTGTTCTGATGCACAGGCACACTAATTCACTGTATAGGGTGTAGAATTCCTATTGCAACTCTAAGCAATACAAAATAAATTTAAAACCGAAGAACTTCATCTTCCATTTACCAGTGGAATTATGAGTGCCTTCAGAAGTAGTAGACAACAATAATGATGAGAGGAGAAAACAGGACTTTTAAGTACCACTGTGTAAAACATTACTTAAAAGTCACCAAAAATTGTTTTTATGAAAAATTTATCTGAAGGGCTCAAATCAACTTAGCTGGTGTTTAAAATAACCCATATTGGATTCATCAACCATGTGGCAGACCAAAGTTGTGGACTTAACATGGCTAAACACAAAACTGCAAAGAGTTGTCCAAGGATAGACATGGTAGCATTCCCAAGCAATACTTTTGCTATTAGAATTAGAATAAAGTGAAAGATCTCTCAAAGGATTAGGGGCAGCTCTGGGACACCCCATTCCTAAGTGACCTCCTATATTGGATGGTACTGTATTGTTATACAGTACAATGGTACCTCTGGCTAAGTACTTAATTCGTTCTGGAGGTCCGTTCTTAACCTGAAACTGTTCTTAACCTGAAGCACCACTTTAGCTAATGGGGCCTCCTGCTGCTGCTGCGCCGCCAGAGCACAATTTCTGTTCTTATCCTGAAGTAAAGTTCTTAACCTGAAGCATTATTTCTGGGTTAGCGGAGTTCTTAACCTGAAGCGTATGTAACCTGAGGTACCATTGTACCATACAGGCTTTTTTATTCTGTGCAGTGATAGAAAGGAAAATTCGTGCCGCTGTGGTCCATTTTTATGCATTAAGCAACCAATGGATGCTTCAGGGTACAGGTTTTTTGTCCAGAAATTTGAGTGATCCAGAGCTCAGCTAGGTCTCCTGTTCTATATGTACTTTACGGTGAGTACCTGTTTGGTGTTGCCTGTCTCAGTGACTTGCATTATTCTCTCTTTCTTGCAAGCCTCTGGTGTGAAGAGCTGTGAGGTCAAAACATCTCTGACTCATATACGAGTGTAACTGAGATAGATAGATAGATAGATAGATAGATAGATAGATAGATAGATAGATAGACAGATATAGATTTTTCTTTCTTCCCTCAAATATAATATCGGTGTGAGGTTGTCGGGGTTTTTTGGAGGGGGGGTGCAGGAAGGCTGTATGCCAGAGTCCCTTCTAATTCCTGGCTCCAACAAGCATTCAATTGCTGGAATAGGCAGGAAAGTTTCTTAGTAATGGCCTGAGTATGGGGTCGTTAAAGTAACAAAGGAAGTGGATCCGTGCCAGATAGAAAATGGGTGGGGCCCCCTCCTTCAACTGTCTGTTAATTAGAAAGACAAAACTCAGAGTTGAGGTGTGTTAGCTAGAAGCTGAAAGCAGGCTGGGCAGCTGAGAGACAGAGGCATGCCTGCTGGAATCTAAGGCCTGCTGGAATTTAAGGCTGTGGCCACTGGGGGAAGCAAGACCTTCTTGGGGTGTTAATGCTGTGAGCCTGTCCATTGTAGGCTCAAGTTGTATATATGTATAAATAAACCAAATATCATAAAGACACCACAGTCTCCACTGTGCCTCATTTCCAAAAGGAAACATGAACCCTATATAAGTGTCTGAAACCCCTGGAATCTTGCAGCGCTCAGAGATTGGGGTGGCGTGAAACAATATAACAGCACAGAGTGTGAGAAAAATGATTGTGTCCAATGAGATTAATCTGACATGGGAAAAAGCACAGCAAGCTTTGTAAAACAAAAATCAGAAACAGGACAAATTAACATATGTTGCAGTTCTAAAGCAATTCAATATTATTGGGCTCAATTTTTTCATGAACTTGGTTCTGTGTTCAATAAACCTGTGAAGCCTGATGTAAAGATGGCTGTGCTTTGAAGATGGAACACTTTGCACTCAGCACTGGAGCTTGGAAGCTTTTTTCCATAACCAAACCACTTGGAAGAGAATTCCATAAGGAGTGGCCACTACTGAAAAGGCCCTCTTTCACATACTCCCCTAAGGAATTGACCGGGGCAGAACCAGCTATGTACCCATCCATATTTATGTTCTGCTGATTTCTGTACTAGTGTTCAATGTGACAATTCTGATCTCATTTATCCTGTTAAGAAAACTAATTGCTTTATGACTTCACACTTCCGTCCAGCTATCATAAGGAAGAAGGAAGGAAGAGCTATATTTTTCCTACTGAAGTTATATGTAAACACAGTACCTGCCGGAACTTCAGCTTTTGAACAGTCTATTATTTATATGACAGAATGAAGATCTAAAAACATGAAATACACCCTTAAATTATTCACTTACTCTTTTTTGAAAGAAAAGATGTCAATCTAACACTAAGAGACTTCAAGAAGATTTCTAAAGGTTTCAAGAAAATTGCCTTATTTATCAAAACTTTATTCCCTACATCAGTTCATTAAATACTGTTGCTGAGCGTTAAGGTCAAACAGTGTCAACCAATTATTGTTGTGGAAAAATACTACTCAAAACAAACAATGTAGACACAAAATTATTTTAATAGGCTGGCTGAGTACTATTTATCCAAAGTATATTTCAACCATAAAAGAATATTTTAAGGATTTTAGAAACAATCACTTATAATGCTATTTTATCAAAGCAGCATTAAATATGACTTTTATTTGTCTGTTTAAATGCCACGGTAACTATCAACTATACCGAAGCCTGAATACTCAGCTGTAACCTCTTTTGTTTAGTTTTTTCCTGAAAACAGGTAACAAATATTAAATGATCCAAAATATACTAATTTTAAAAGTGTTTTAATACATTTTCATCTTTCAAATCAAGCACTATATTAATATGATAGCTTGAATTATAATTAAATATATACATTTAAAGAGATACATAAAACAGATGGGTGTTTGACAAACCTGCATTTCCCCCCTAATATAAACAGTATTAGATTTTTCTGTTCTCCTACTGCCTTACAGCATGTTGCTTACAATACATAAAATAAATGAATGCAACAAGGGCTTCAACAGTAACAATAGTGAAGCAGTGATTAAACTTCACATCACTAATTGGTCTAGTGAATGCATACTTAGTCATATTCTAGAATTATTCCAGCATTCTCAGAAATAGAATAACTATTGGATCCGTTTGGATTTGGATTCAAAATCAGGTGACATATGAATAACACCATATGCCTTAGAATATACAATCTTACATGTATGTAAACCTAATGAAATAATAACTTATGAAATACTGACAAAGTATAGGATCATTTATGACATGTTGTATTTCTCCTCTTAATTCTCCAGTAGCTTCTTACTTCTTCCCTAGTATCCATACACAATGGAAATTGGTTCTCAATAATAAAAGGACACCTGATTTTTGTGCATTTTGTTTAGCACGATGTCAGAATTGGGCCTTTAGTGTGGTGGCAGCTGCCCTTTGGATCTCCCTGCTATGGCATATGAGACAGGCATTTTATAGTCTTTTTGTGCATGTTAAAAATTACTGTATCTCTTTCAACAAGCATTCTAGTATCCTTATCCTAGCTGGTATATGTTTTGGAGTTTAACTGGTTTTATGTATGTGCTTTAAGCTGATATTATATTTATAACTGTTTTTCAAATTTCTTTACATATGTATCTCTTTTACATATGCTATTATACTGTAAATCGCTTTAGGGTGCCTCATAGGAAGCAATTTATAAAAGAAATAAATAAGTGAATAGTTATTTGACTGAAAAAGGATCACTGGTATCTATCCAAGAATGGCTAAAGATTCCTTTTTTTCCTGTAAAAGAAAAAAAATCACTGCTTTACATAGATCACTAAACCCCAATGAATAGATTTATCCTATAGCAAGAGATATATAGGTGGGTACAAATAAAAGGAACAGGCTAGAGGCGTGTAGAGTAAACTTTTTATAATTATAGCTGGGAACACAATTTGTTAAAGGAAGTGTACTGTACAATTAAATTTGAAATTTTAGCAAGATGCCCTGAGGCTGTCTCGCAGCTGTCAGGAACTGGTAACACTCATGTTCTTCTTATGAGGCAGCTACAATAGCACTTCAAGACACCTTTCCTGTAGTCAACTTGACTTTGAATGAGAGGAAATAGGTAGGCGGGGGGTGAGGGGTGGAATAGGTGAGACTTGTCTCTCTCCTTCTATTCACATAAGGCCTCCATAGGATTCAATCCAGGCTTTCTCAGCATCTCTCCCATACAATCCTTCTTATCAGTTCTGAAATAATCTATATAGAGGAACTTCCCCAGGTTACTCTAGATGGAGAGATTACTCAAGCGGTAATCAGAGAGCAGGTCTCCTTAGTAAGAACACCCTAGCTTTGCAATGTCCTCCTAGAAACCTATGAGGCATAGGTATCAGTGAAATGATTTTATTTGTCCATGCCTTACTATTTCTGTTATGGTGTATTATTGCTGCTTTTGTTGGGTTGGATCTGGACTTAGTAATGACTGTAAGTATGTCAAACTTAATTCTCATTGATTTCAATGGGTATACTCCAAGCATGACTAAGTTAGGATCCAAACCAGTTTTTACTTTTGTAATGGGATTGCTGCTTCTACCGGTCTTCTGTTGCTGATGGAAAAGAAGCAGCAACCTACTTCCCCCTGCTCTAAAACAGGATTTGAGCAGGTTCCCTTTAATGAAATAAGATACTTGTGGACTTTTGTGCTCTGTGCCTAGCACATATATTTACATTGATAAAATAACACTATTCTCAAAAGTTCATTTGGACAGTTACTTCTTTTGCTACAAATCACTCCACCAACATATACATTGAAAACAAGCAGTTAATTCCAGAGGAAAGCAACAAAATGTACTATGCATGCAGTGTAGTAATAGACAGAGAGAATTCTACTAGCATATGACATCCACTATGCCATTATCATAATAAATGGGGAAAGTAGGTCCGATTCTGTCAACAGTAAGGTATGAAAGAAAGCAGCTTCATCAGAATGACAAATATGTCATTCCTAAACAAAAACAGGTCATGCTGACATTCAAAATCTACAAGTTAACATTTTCCCTTCCATTTAGTTCTCCCTTTCTCTTAAAAAAAATGAAAGAAAAGATAAACACATATATTTTAACTAAAAAGATTCTTAGGCTACACTCCAATGCTCACTTACCTGAGAGTAACTTAATGAAACTTATTTCTAATCAGACATGCATAGGATTGCACTGTTAATTTAGCCATTGATTATTCTTTAAGACTGACAATTTTCAATGGTCCATGTGGAAATAAACTTTGCTTTCTTCAATTCTATCATAATTCTTACAACGCAAATACTAAGAAATTTTAAATGCTTATAGAAACCTATAGCATACCAGGCATAGTTTAAGATTGTTTTAACTGACATGTATACTAAATCTCATGGGAATGGCATTATACATCTGGTAACATGCATGAACTGCAAATTAATTTTATCATATTAAAGATACCATAAAGGTACAATGTCCACTGAATGTTTAAGCTTTTATAAAACATTTCCAATGTAAAGTATTTTCTTCATGCTTTTTGTATTCATCAGTTAGCTTCTACTCTGATGTAAAGTGGACCAACAGACTGAAGATAAAAGCATACAAACTATTTGGCACAGAAGAGAGCTATTATTGGTGCTCAGGAGGGCCCAACAGGAAGAAATATTTGGGAATTGGGCTACCACAAGTGAAAGGTGTGATTGTTTTTCAATGAGAACATATGACTTCTGACCCATTGTGCCTCAGGGCACATTTTACTATTTTGCTCCTATCAGCTATTTGATTATGCTTTTTATAGCTTCTTTCTTAACTAAATTGTTTGTAACATTTTTATTCTATTTTTATTAACACAGATTATGATAAATGCAAGACGTTTCTTTCTTTCCCTTTCTATAGTCCCAGGTCTTTAGCATAATACACATAAAGGCATTCAAATAGATGAACTGACTCATTTTCCTAAGGAAAGAGTTGCTAAGCTTTTGGGAGAGCCAAGTCCAAAGCACCACTCATTTGCTTTTTCCCCACCCAGAGCTCTGGCCAATAGTTTTGGTCATATTGTCCCCTCCCACTCAAATTGGAGTTTCCTTTTGAGACTGAATTCAAACCACTTTCCCACTGCCCAGCTGCATCCCATAGCTCCCCACATAGTGCCTGAGCTTCCTGCCCCCTCTCTGCTTCTGTGTCAGCACACAGCCCTCTGCTGCCCACCAATGTCAGCAATAGCTGATCTAGAAACCACACATGGGGCAATACCGTGCCAGCTCCCACACCTTGCTGAAGTTCACTGGAAGGTGCAAAACAATTTTTGAGCTACATATTTCTAGCATCATACATGTAAAAACCACCCCTACAGACTAAGTAAAGGTAAAGGGACCCCTGACCGTTAGGTCCAGTCGCGGATGACTCTGGGGTTGCGGCGCTCATCTCGCTTTATTGGCCGAGGGAGCCGGCGTACAGCTTCTGTGTAATGTGGCCAGCATGACTAAGCCGCTTCTGGCAAACCAGAGCAGCACACGGAAACGCCGTTTACCTTCCCACCAGAGCGGTACCTATTTATCTACTTGCTCTTTGACGTGCTTTCGAACTGCTAGGTTGGCAGGAGCAGAGACCGAGCAATGGGGATTCGAACCGCCGACCTTCTGATCGACAAGCCCTAGGCTCTGTGGTTTAACCCACAGCACCACCTGCGTCCCTTATCCCCCTACAGACTACAAGAGGTTAAAAGGGCATCCGCCGACCAAATACGTGTACATATGGCCTCTTTGGAGCTCAACTTTTCATGTATAACATAATTGAGTCCTCAAATTCAAAAGGGAGGGTGATCAAGAAACAAGAAAATCATGAAAAATTTACAACCCCACTTTAAAGCATACAAAATTTAAAATTATTTTATTTATTTGTGATAGCAAACACGATTCTTTCTGTAACTGAACTGTGACAAAACTCTCTTCCCACAGAAGTTGTCCTTCAAAAATTACTGTCAGAGTGCTTGTAGCCCCCATTGTCTTATGATATTAAGTATTTTTGCCTTTTGATCAATTTAATTGCTTAGTGATTTTCATAGGCTACTTTATTTCTAATGGATTTGTTATGAAACACTCTGGTTTTATTTGAATCAAATGTTCATACAAGTGTTTTAGAGAACCCTTACTACACAGTACTCCAAATGCCTTTGAGTAAGTTTACTTGCCAACCTTGCCAACTTCCTCCTCCTGAACTGCTTTCCTAGCGTAGGAAGGAAAAATTTGGAGGAGAAAGGGAAAAAATGGGCTATGTTTTGAAAATCTGGGGGGAGGGGAATCTTTTTCTGGAGAAGGCTGTTCAGGTGCCCCTCATCCTCAGAACATCTTCCATATGAATATGTATGACACATTAAGTGTGACAATGTACAGATTGTACAGGGACAGGCCAATCTATAGTCCAGCCTCCAAATGTTGTGAGACTACAGCTGCCATCATACCCAATACTACAATTCTAACTGGAGTTGGAGCCCAACAATAACTGGAGTGTCACAAGTTTCCTTCTCTGGAAGAGAAGAGGAGCAAGGTAAGGTACTCCCATAATGGGACAGAGAAGAAAGCAAACAGGTCGTGAGCAAAGGATGTATAAAGAAAAGAAAACAAGTCGCTTAGGAAAGAAATTGTGGAAGATGCAGGTATCAGGAGAACCTGGGTTATGATCAGCACTGGGAGGAAAAATGAGGGAAATAAAATAAGAGAGGAAGATTATGGAAAGTAGAGGCAAAGAGAAGGTGAGATCAGGACACTCACCTAGCCACTCAGTCCATTTTCAGGACAATGTTAAGATGAACACTCACTATTTGACCAGCTCTCACTAGAAAACACTTGAAAGTACTTCTTCCAACTTAATGAATTCCATTCAAACAAAAAAAGCAGAGCAAAGCACATGACACAAATGTGAATAAGCAGCCCTATTTACAGTTCAGGCTGCTGCCTTGTTTCTATCTTTCTCCATTTAAAGAATACTTTAACAGTAAAGTACTTTATGTATTTTAAACTGATATCAGATAAATAAAAGTTTTATCTGTGGTTTAACTAAATGTACTGTAAAGAAGCTGTTGACAATACGTTTATCAGTAAAGGAATTTCAACCTTGCCCTGAGGGTGGCTTAATTTGGTGAAAATTTAGAATAATGCCATACACATTTCCCAAACAGATGCTAGGAGACTCTTAAAAGATACCCAGCTCAATCAGAAGTTATATTAAAGTTCCATCTAGAAATGTGCTTTTCTGTAGCTTCCACTATAATTACCCAAGTCACTAATGTCAGGTGTTAAGCGTCATACAACATACTAGCCATAGAGATTGAGCTAGCATAGCTCCTATGGGCTAGTCATATACTCACACATTAAGTGTTGTTTTTAAAACAGGGATGGGGAACCTTTTTTCCAGCCACATTCCCTGATGGGCAACCTTCCGTGCTCACAAGCCAGAGGTGGTCAGGACCAGAGAGAGAGCAATGGATATAGCTTTTATCTCTGCTCAGTAGGTTATATTTTAGTTGTACGCAAGTTACAAGATTTCTACAAACCACACTTATCTATCCAGACATGAAAGTGGCATTATCACAGCTCAGTGACACATTCCAGCTACACAAAAGCACCTGAGGAGGGCAGAGTCCACCCTCCCCACCGTTTTAAAGCATCAGTCGCAATATTTGGGCTGGTGCTGCTACAAGTACTGACATCTTTATTAAGTACCGCTTGGGTGCAAGATACCTTAAGAATCCGTGAGCAGGACGACCAGACGTTCCAAAAAGAAGAAATTTATAACTTACCTTGAGAAACACTGTTTACATATAAGAACACTGGCAGGCCTGAGATAAACCTTACAAGGTATAATTGATGGAGAATTCTATATGAGATTATAGAAAGAACCACGTATAGATATGAACAGTATGCTGATAAAAATCAATGTGTAAATATTATAGTGTGGAAACAAGAAAACCAGAAGAGGGGTAGAGGGAAGTAGTAATCCTGAGAGTTTGAGGTTACTAATATTGTAAGAATGTATAAATATATAATATGAAAATCAATAAACACAATTGCAAAAAAAGAAGAAGAACCAATTGAGCCCTTATATTCCAACTCAGTAACTAAGATCATCCAGAGGAGTACTGCCACTTGTCCCTTGTTTTGCAGAGGCTCAACTGTTGGGCACTTAGTGGAACACTCTTCCAGTCGAGATTCAGCAGGCGTCCTTGCTTCTGACTTTCAGACATCTATTGAAGCCCTTTCTATGCTGATAGGCCTTTGCAGCTGTTTAATTAGCCAGTCACTTTAATGATTATTTGTACTGTTTTTAATGGTGTTCTCTATTATTGTTGTATACCGCCCTGATATTTTATGATATGGCAGTATAGAAATGCTTCTATTAATAAATAAATAGTCTAGAGTGATGTCTGGATATAAACAAAGTGAATCACATCTATAATCAAAATAACAAGCATTTTTCTTTATTCTTGTTAGGCACCACAGGCCTCCAAACCTGCTCCGCAGCATGGGCCTGTTTTGCTTCCCTATATATCACTTGGGAGGGCAGACCTGAAGGGGGAACTGCATGTATTACAGCCAAGACAGAAGCTGTGGCTGCGGAGTAAAGCGATGGTTCTCGTGATTCAGAACCAGGTAACTCCACTCTAAACAAGGATAACACTTAGATTCAACTCCCAGGACTGTTTTTGTTTTCTGTGTTTCACACACTGGTCCTACAAAACAATATTCCGTGTGACACAAATTATGACATGTTGATTTTCACAGTATCTGGAGAAGCTGCCATGCTCAAGATACCATACAAAAAGTATGGGAGGAGGAAAGCAGCTTCATATGCAATATATCAGATGGCACCCAAACATCCCCCCCCCCACAGAGCTAGCCAAGTGGGGGAAGTATCATATCTCTCATTGCATCTATTTCCAACTAAAGGTTGGCTGAATGGCAGTTAGTGATATGAAGGAAGTTCAGAATAACAGCATCACCAACACAATACGCATTTGGGGTAGAAGACAGGTCTGCAACTATCCACTGACTTGTAGGAAATTATGCTTTGCATGAAGCAAAAAATGAAGTAGAACTGTATCTGGACAAAACTATTGCCTGCTTTAGGTATAAAGCAAAACTATTGCCTGCTTTAGGTATAACTATTGCTTTAGGTATAACTATTGCCTGCTTTAGGTATAAAGCAAAACTATTGCCTGCTTTAGGTATAAAGCCCTAAGGGCTTGTATAAAATGGCTGCTTCTCTGACTTCAGCATAATCTCTCTGTTTAATCCATAATGGTTTAGTGCAAATAACCTAGATTGCGGTTATCAAGAAAATATGTGGTCTTAAATAGATGCTCCTGAATTAGCCCACTCCTGAGTGGAACTACAGAAAACTATTGATTAACAGCTAGCAGTTTCCTGAATTGTATAGTGCCTTGTCCATATACCACACATGCTCTAAAAAGACATCTTCAAAAATAAAGGCAGGGAGGACAAACAGCAATTCTTCCTTTAACCTGTAGAAAGTTTAGATAAACTTGCCTTTGATAATCGACTGAACAAGCTGCACTGCCAGCATCAAGGGATGGTGTAGGGATATCTAGCAGGTGCTGCAGTTTATCACAAAACCGTCTAAAATAATTGGAAGTGACAACCAGCACTACCACAAATGATTTATTAGTCTTTCACTCAGCTTTTCAGCTTCCTCGGGGCCAGAATAAATAATTTACCAACTCTGTATCTTCCAATCATTAATTCTTCCCTGTGCTTCCAAACTACATTTAACTCTGCTGGGTTCAGTGGAATTAAAAAACACAATATGAAGACACCCCCCCCCAAACCATTCCCAAGTATAGTATTATCCAGCTGCATCTAAATGTAAAAAAGTCATTTGAAACAAATTCAGTGTTAGGAGAGCAGTCAGAATATCTGGGTACTAAATAACAAAGACTGTCAGAGAATCTGTAGAATAAAAAAAAAAGTGGAGGAACTGAAATGGAAGGGCAGTAGGGATAGGGAAACTATTTGTAAATTACTAAGCTGTTGTTATATCTCAGGTGCAAGCTGATTAGCAACCTCCCCTCCAATCCATGAGCATAAAGCCAGTATTAAGACTAGAAAAGCTCGTTTTATATGCATACAGACAGATACCTTCCGTCAAACGGCATTAGCTTTTAATGTAAATAGTCATTTAAATAACTGTTATGTGCTTCAGTCAAAAAAGGTTCCAACCACAATCAATAGTCTCTGTCCTCTGACTCACAATCCAAAAAGACATGACAAAGATTGGGATGGAGAAGGAAATAAGCAAACTCGGGTACAATTTCTTCTAATGATCAGCTCAGCTGAAAAAGTTCCAGAAGAGAAGGAACCAAAAGTTGCTGGTCTCTTAGCTGTGTCAGTGGAGTCTTGCACTCCCTCTCTTTCCTCCTCCACTGCAGTGTAACTTAATGGCTGCAGCCAGCTGCCAATTGATGCAGGAAGGAGCCTGGCTTCACAGCAGAACCAGCAGCCCTGGTTCTGCACAGTTCTTGTTCCTTCCTGTAATACAGCCTGACATAGCAGGTGCTGCCAAGTTGACAAAGCAGTGAAATGGACTTAAAGTGCACAACATGGAGCAGTCATTTTTCCTCCCACTAACTCCAACACATTTATGATTAACTGCACCACGGTTTCTAAAAATGACCTCTGTATTTGAAGCAAAAGGAACAAACAGAATATTCTACCAAGCAGAACCCCAGCTTAGAAGACAAGGCTGTACTATGCACATTGCATGATTCAATTTAGAACATGAGGTACCATATTCCCATTATGTAGCGAAAAACACACAGAAGACTAAATCACACCCTAAATCCATTTTTGATGTAAGCTGGTTGTGTGTCTCATTAAATCAGCATCTATGATTAAAACAGAAATCATTTTTGGTACATAATGTATTGCATTGTTAAAGCAGCATCTGTTTATAGCACAGGATAACATATTTTTCAGATACAGGGGGGGAAAGCAGGCAAGGATAATAAAGACACAATCCAGACTTTGATTATATAAAACTATTTTTTCTGCTAAATGTACTAAAGGGGTTAATAACATTAATGTGCTAATATCTTGCATTCTTATAAGAAGCTTCAAGCTGTTGGAAATATTCTGAAGAATTTCATGGTACTAACAGCTTTCTTTTAAGTCCTATGGGACTGAGACAACTCAAACTTTAAGTGCTTAGAAGAAAAGCTCTGTAAAGCTATGAAGGCTAATCAATAGGGCTTTCACCAAATGATAATATAGTCTGAAATGAAATAAATTATCCATAACAAAAATGCCTCCCCCTTTTCTTCTCATTAATATCAATACAGCAGGAAAAAAATAACACTACATAATTCCCCCAAACCCCTACAATGTAGAAATCACTAGTCTTCTTCTTTGGCGATCACTCGTAGCTGAATAGGATTGTCTTCCATGAAAACGGTCTTAATAGCGAGTCCAAAAGTGGCTGTGGATGCCTATTCTGGATCCACGTGTCCTTCCACAGTGGGGACATCATTCTAAGACTGAAGATATTTTGGAAGCGGCAATCCTATGTGGCTTTGAGATGCTTTGTGACTCAGGGTGAAATAGGAATGGGAAGGAAACTTCTATGGAATATGGGATCTCATGTATTCAGTTGGTATTCCTGTTAACCAAGTCCACAGGAAGGCTTTAAAGAATAACCAAAAGCGCAATCCTAACCAGGTCTACTCACAAGTAAATCCTATTGAATTCAATAGGACTTACTCCCTGGTAAGTGAAGTTAAGATTGCAGCCTAAATATTTTAACAACCATTTTGCAACATTCCAGAAGAAGCATAAACCAAGACAGGCAATACAAATTAGTGATACCGTATTGGTCCGAATATAAGCAGCACCCGAAAATAAGCCGCACCTTTAAAATTCAAAGGGGGGGGGACGACAATACCCGAATATAAGCTGCTCCCTTAAAATTCCGCAGGCACTCACACCCGTTCCGTTTTACCGTATGTCTGTTTCAGCAGCAATATCGTAAAAGCCAATTTTTGTAAGGTCACGAATTTAAGCTACACTTTAACTTTTTACAGTCAGAATTGGGGGGGGGGGAGTGAGGCTTATATTCAGGCCAATACGGTAGATGGATTTATCTGGTTCCATTTTGCTCACGGAATAGCAGTGCCCCATTTTCTGCTCTGTCTTCCGGTTTTGAGAATTTCTATAACTAATTTCAGAATTTGTATGTATTTATTGTATATCTTGCCTCTTCCAAAAGAAGCTAAGGGAACTGTCCACAGCTCCATGCCACATTTCATTCTCACATCAACTCTCTGAGGTAAGACCACTCCTTTTAGGAAGAAAGCTAATTTGCAAAATTGCTTTGCTGGTTCCACTTTTTAACTTGGGTCACCATCCACACCATTTAAAGCACTCTGATACCACTTTTACAGACAGTGAACCTAACCATTTCAATTGTGATGTTAATTTAAAGGCAGCATGTGAACTGAAGAAGCACATCTAGTGATTATTTCAAGACATTACACATCCGCAATATAGGCCAAGATAGATCAGGATTGCTGATGACATGCCATTTTTTTGCTGTCCTGTGGAAAACTACCGGTACTTGCTTTTACTTGCTGCCGTTTGCACCAAAATCTGTGGTCAATGCCATCCCCGTGCCTACCTCCCCTGCAAAAAAACCATACAAACCTGCAAGAAAGTTCAGTAAGATATTTTTGAATCCTCATGTCAGCAAGTATCCTCTAAAGATGGCCATGTCAGATGGTATAAAAAAAAATTGCATAGCCAATGAAGCACATTATCAATGAATGACTCAACTCCCTAAATTTTTCAATGATGTGACAGATGCTCATGATTTGATCATATGTGCTTTTCCTTCTCTGAAATGGTCAGGATGTGGTGGGATTTCTGCTATCATTTGCTTCACACAATATTAGAGTCATCATAAAATTGGTAGTGACATATGAAGTACAAGGAGACCTTAGCTCTTATTGTCGGGCACCACAACTAATACTGCAAGTATAATAGATTTAGTAGATAAGCAGATTCCCTTAGAAACGTAACAAATACATAAATCTAAAACAAATTGTACAAAGTGCAAGCAATTCTTCATGATTAAATGTTGTTCTCAACCTTCACTGATCTCCTTAATACAGTGTGAACCTCACTAATTCATACTACCTATAATTAATTTTTATTACTTTAGCTTTCTAAATATTAATGTCCATTTGTACTATAGGTGGATAACATTCCTGACTCACAGATTCTACACGGTGCCAAAGAAAAAAACTAACAGGAGATGCTACACTGGGTGGCTGGATTCAGTTTGGAAACAAAGTACAGCCAAGAGAAACCCAATAAGGAAATATACATGAATTTTCTGAAACATGATCAATCCAATAATTCATGAGAAAGAGACAGAGGGGAGGGTGAAAGAACAATAAAAATATACAAATATTAAAAATAGAATGATTAGAATAATATTGTATACATTATCTAGACTGCTGGGTTTTCTTAACATTTTCACATGCGCATAAAACCTCAGATTTCAGCAGCAAATATTGTTCATGTAATCAAGACTACACACACCATGTAGTACAAGTATTGCTACTGCTTTCAAAAGAGTTTATCATGCCATCATATCATCAACCAACCTAGATTGCCAGGACTACGTCCTTAAGATGACAAATCTTATGCTCATTGTTTCTTCTTAACTTGACATGCTTCCTCAACATTCTCCTCCTGAGACTCTTCAATCAAGAACAAATGTTTACTGTTATTTGCTTCTTCCGCTTTTTAAACTAGGGGCAGATCTTAAGTTTGGTACAAGCCATTAACAGGAAGATTTCCACCATCACTCCTTTTCAAACACCTCATCCATTGTCTTTGTCATTCCACAGAATATGTGCAATGTTTGCCACCAACCCCCAAAACATTCCACAGAATTTAACTCAGAAGTACCGGTAGTAGGTACTGCAACTACTGCATTAGCGTAACCCGTTTTAATTCTAACATGCAAAAGGCACCTTTCAATTCTTAATGCAGCATTGCTGCAATGACTGTCAGCTCAAAGGCTTGTTGATTGACAAACAATGCTGTCTGGTGACTTTTCTTGTAAATGAGCAGAACCATCTATTTTAACTTTCATTCTACAAATCCTATGCCCCACGTATTCAGCAATGCTGTATTCATATTGTTTCTCTGGCATATCCTCCAGCTTTATGTATTTTAATATACACGTGAAATTTTAGTTTGAAAGGAAACTGGGGACAACTACCCTGTCAAAGACAACTGGCTCATTAGGAAAATAAAGACAAATTTCAGTATAGCAAGAAGAAACGCTGTCTGGTGCCAAGCATACTTTCTTATCTACAAAGCATATGAGGAAGATTCAGGAGGCCGCCAAATTCCACATTAGCCAACCTTCGGCTGCAGATATACAGTTCTAACTATTAACAGAATCACAAGGAACTAGACCAAGGAACTCATTAGACCTTAGCATCCTCTGATGCTTCAAAATGTGCAGACCCACGCCTTCTGCAATGACATTATTACACTACTTTGGCACTGTTGGTCTATAACATGGACAGTGCCTTACAATGTCTTTTTTTCCTATCCTCCTTTTCTTGCTTTTTGAAACTGTAGTTTACATTATTCTTCATTTGTGGTTTCCCTCCACCCTTTGCTGCATTATTTCCTGGTTCCTGTTCAATCTTCATGACTGCTACTTCAAGGTTTCTGCTAATAAATTTCCATCTTCCTCCTCCTCTTGCTATCCCTGTGTGCTCCCCAAGATCCTATCAGGTCTACTACTTGCTGAATCTTTCCCATTCTTCATTACAATTATGTTGCTTCTCATTTCTGTTTACTTCACTGGCCCACTCTTTCCTCTTGGATTCTACCTAAGCTTCTGTTGCATTGGATCCAAAAGTTCCCTTTGCTCCATTGGAGGAAGACTCATTTCCTTAGAAAAAGAGAACCTCTGGATCTGACCCATTAAGCTTAATAGAATTCAAAATACAGCAGACACACATAGACAGGAGAGCCTGCAAATTTAGGTGCATTGTTCATAAGAATTAAGGTTTGTTGAAGACATGTTGAGAGGAAATCCTCATGAAAGGGAAAGAGATGTAAAAGGTTATTCATTTATTATTTATATAAAACGTTTATATCCTGCCCTTCAGCCAAAAAGTTTGACCAAGTGACTTATGCAAGGCCACTATCCAACAAGTCAGTCCTTGCATTTCCAAGCTTATCTTATTTACAAGCCTCACCAATGTTCAATGGACGGATGTGTCAGAAAGAAGTACAACTTCATGAGCATCTCCCTTTAGCTGGGAACTATGTGTACTATGTCCTGCCAATTAGAACACTGTTGCTGTATTCTTTGTACTTACATATTATGTTGTTGGTATCCACCTGTCTCAATAGACAATGGAGTGTGCCTCCGGGGATGAAGTCAAAGCGCTGAGTTAGCAGCATTAGAGTGAACTCCCTGAGATGCAAGCCTGGGCAGTGTGTATGGAAGTTCTGGACTGACTAAATGACAAGACACCCCTCTTGACCTTGCTGATGTGGTCCAAAGGAAAACAAAGCAGTACATTTGGAGCCAGCTTGGATGCAGGAGATGCCAGAAGGAGGCATACAAGGCAGCATCCAACAGTCTTAGGGATTCCACTCTGGATTTGTGTAGGGTTTACTCCTTAGCCTTGTTTTCTTCCAAAGATTTCCCCCAAAGTGGCGGAGGTTCAGGATAAGACTTTTCCTTCTCCATGGACTACCTTCCCAGGTTGATGGGCTCCATGTGCCCCTTTTATATATAGGTTGTCTGCAATTGATAGTATTTGTAGGTTTCATAAGAAAATAACAATTGGTAGTATTTGTAGCTTCCATAATACAACAACAACAACAACAACAACAACAACAACAACAACAACAACAACTTTTTGATAATAAGCTGGATGTTTTATGCAGGCTGTCTCTTAGTCTAATGTTTTACTGTGCATTTTATTAAACTATCCTGTCTGGGTCAGGGTTTCAATGAAATGGTGTATGGCTAAATGCAATAAAAGTGACTTGACAAGAGATTGTTATGTTCAAGAGGCCCAGGTTACAGAAAGCTATGCACACAACTCATGATTAATTGACACTTTTTTGTTTTCTTGTTTTCATTCTGACACATAATTAGCTGAAAAGTATCTAACAACCAAAGCCTTATGCCTGCAGAGGTTAATACTGGACATATGCCCTGGAAGAGGCAGACACTTACAGCTTCAAAGAGCCCTGGTCTGGGTAATACTAGAAAATGGAAACAGCTACTATTACCTCCAAAATCAGTAATAACTATTGGCTTAGAGTGCCACTACAAGTTTTTAAGAAAGAAAAGTATATGGAACATTGCCATGCTTTTAAAACACTACTTGCCCTACCCTTGCAGTAAGGAAGTACACATAATTAAACTATTAGCATATCTAGAAACTTTTTTGAAGATAGGTCATGCCTAATATTATGCCACATTAACCATTCATTAATGCTTTTCACTTTTCATGGTAATGGTCGATAACCGAAATAATACAGTGAAAGTGTGAATGTATTAATTCAAGCTCATTAGCAAATAGTTTGCATGAGTATAAAGAAGGTCAATACACCAAAGGCTAAATTGAGTCTGCCCTAATTTGAAACAAAAGTATCTAATTTTCACCTCCTTCCCCAAATTCAAGCACTGAGCTGTATCAAAGAGCATCACTTATGACATAGCTGTTCAAAATTAACCATAAAAACACTGGATAGAGGATGAAATTTCAGATTCTGAAGCTGGATGACACAGACACTATATAGGGAAAATGATGGCAACAAGACAATAACATCCAGGGCATGGGGGAAATGTTCAGGGTGGTAGGTGGCAGGCAATCAAATCCATCAAGCTGTTCTAAAAGGATCCCTCAGAATCCAGATACTAAGCCTTATTTGGGCTTATCTGCATCTTACCCCAACTAATGTGTGGAGCATTTACACATAGTAACTGAGGACTGTGCAACAGTTTATAATGCAACTACCAGATGAAAGTCTACCACAGCCTCAGGAGTTGCTGTGACACGAAATGAATCTGGGTGCAGCTGTGCTTTATGCTGAGCCACAAACCTGCAGGTTACAGAATCTATCTGAAGTACCCTCAGGCCCTGTGCTTACTCTAACCACTAAGATGGAATAAGATGCAGTTGACCCAAGAGTATAAGAAAAAGCTTCCTATTCCTATTCAGCTTTGCCAAAACAGCCTTGTATTCTTTAGTCTGACTCCTGGCTCCCTCTTTGGTCCTCCCTCCTGGTTTGTCCTTCAGTCTTCTCTTACTCTTCAATTCTGACTTATAGATATATGAGGCTATATGAGATATATGAGGCTGCTTTGTCTTAAGACTAACCTATGACTCAGCCCCTGACACACATAAAGCCCACCATCATAATATTTTGTCATTTTCATCTATTAAAAATATATAAATACAAGACAAGCAAGGAACTGAAATGGCAGACATGGCAAAATAATGTTTTAAAAAACTATAGATGCATGCAGATGTTTTCTATAGTTAATACAGTTAGTAAACAGTATCATTTAGGTCCCTGAACTGTCAAGTACAGCAGTTTGCAAAATTATAGTTTACATTTAAACTACAGGAAAGGAAATACACATGTAATTATTACATGGAGAGACCTACTATTGTCCAGTAGGTGGTTTCAGTTCTTTTTTCCAAAGAATTGCTACATGATATGAAACTCATTGAACTTCTCTGCACCCCAGTACCTACAGTCCAAAGGTTCTGCACAAATCATTTTGATTTACCTTAGAAACATATATAAACAGTGGAGTACTGTATTTTGTTTTGTTTACAAAATAGCATTGAAGTGATTACATCGGTTCCTGTACTGCACTGCAAAATGTTGGTTAAATTTGGGAGAGTTTAATTACAATATGTCTTTAAAGGGGCGGGGGGAGGAAATTAGCAAGGTTGCTGTTTTTTTGTTTTTTAAAGAAGCCCTGTTGTGCAAACCTATGTATACAGGGTGATTCATAATGAAGTATGCAGTTTCCATTTATAGTGAATGGAAAATGTTTACTTCATTTATTATTATGAATCAACCTGTATATACATAGGCACATACAAGTGTATTTTTTTCCCAAGGCTGAAATTAAGATGTGTTTGAATAATATTGTAGAAAATCATTATTGGATTTTTTTAAACCTGTAGCATCCAAGGTTGACATGCCATTAAAACACAGTAAGTAAAAATAACACAATCTTTCCTAAAAATTATACAGCATAAGATATAACCAGCTATTCTCACAATTTGGTGGGTAAATGAATGGGGTGTGACAGAACTCTTGTTTAATGTGACCTTTGGCTGTGCTTTCACTTCTCACTAGCTGTTCTCAGGGCCAGTGCATAAGCTGCCTTATATTACCCCTGGAACTATCATAATATGTCATTCAGGAAGCATTTAATACTAGTACAAGTGAGTGACAGAGCATACTTGCAATATTTAATATCAATGCTTTACAGGCCTTTTTCAATAACGTTTTTATATTGTGAAAAAGAGACAAATGAAAAGGTTAAGATAAATAAAAAACTTCCACAAAAATGTGTATTACTGGGGATGCACTTCGGCATAAACTACAAAATACAACACATTCTACTGTTATATGCTGCGATGTAGCTGACCTTTGTAAGTACGTGTTTTTTAAAAAACAAAACAAAACTGAAAGACTAATGTAAAAAGCAACCAAGGTGTTCATAAAGGTGTTACGAACAAGGTTTACAAAACTTCAGCAATCAAAAAGAAAGAAAGAAACCGCCCCCAACTTGTCATTGCCTAATGCTGTTCACCTAATACAGGAGAGAGAAAAGCCATTGATACACACTCTATACAAGTTTTTTATCCATGTATATAAATCAAAGGAAACAGCTTCCTTTAAGGCAAGCATATGAAGATACTAAAGCAAGATACCAATTAAATATTCATACATTCAATATTTCAAAATAAGGAATTTGGATATACACATGCATAATTTAAGTTCTATAGTGAAACATATCTACAGAGGCCATTTCTACTGTATTGCAACAGCATCCCAACTTGAAATGTACAATGCATCCTTTCCCATGCCCTGTTAAACTTTAAATTCTATAGTAATTCATCTCAAGCACTAAACACAGAATAAAGGCCATGTTGTGCACACAGCACATTTATCAGAACTACAGCTTTGCCCTCATCATTTTACTACTCATTGCATGAAGGAGATACTACTATTCCCCTACAAAAAAAAGAAAGGGTGTAAAGGCTGTATTAAAATAAGCAGGCTTACTGAATTTTAAAGTGAATTAAAAGTTTAGAGTTAACTGTAAAACATTTACAGCAGCTGAAGTCACAGCAGTGATTTATAGAGACATGCGCACAAGAGCAAACTATTTATTCATATTTAGGGTAAGAGCCGCTTTGCATCTTTGTCCAGTAACCCACACACATGTAACATCTGCAGAATGATTTACTTAGAACACACCTCCATCCTACTCGTCACTGGCTTTTCCCTGCCATTTATCTCCTCTTTACTGTCCAATCAATTCAGGACACTTTAAACACCAGTACACATCGATCCTCCCTGGGCCCAAAAACATGTCAGTTTTCTGAGATTCTTTCTGTATGAACTTTTCTTCCATTATTTACACTATATTTTATGTGCCCCACCCCCCAGAAATATGGTGCTTTCTCATGAAGTCCTCTCTTCCTTATAGGATCTCACTCCAAGTAGACTTTCTGCAGAGTTGAAGGAGCAGCAAACAATGCATGAAGGTTGCCCTGTAATCTAGCAACTATTAGTAATAGCCTACTGGGTGTTTATGCATTTATCATTGCTGTGGCGTACCAGGAGGGGGCTCCATGTGCAAAATGCCCCAGGGAGGCTAAGCAGGGTGCTGAGACTGTGTAGACACCACCTGGACTCACTATGTGAACAAAGGGCATCTGCATCCTACCCTCTCTGTATGCAGAGGCCAAATCGTGCATAGAAATTACTGTAATGCAGGAAGCAGAGCATCTTAGAAATAGAAAGAAAAGTATTAAGGGATATTAGAGATGGAAGGAGAGACTGATGGAGCTAGAACTGTCTACATTAGGCATGATTCCACAGTAAACATTAGAAGACATTAGGAATGACACTTTGAAACGATTTGTAGGGCAGGTTAGTGTTTGTAGTGAAACTTATTGAGCAATATGTCCATTTAAAAAGAAGAGGCTACTCGAGTTTGACAGAGCTCAGAAAATCTTTCACCTATTCTCAAAGCAGCAAGTGCATGTTCTGAAAGCAATCATGAAGCTTCAACAAATTACTGAATGACAGTGCAACAATTGTCTGTATAATGGGTTGAATCAAGAGAATATTTCCTGCAACAGAGAATGCATCTCTATATCCAACACATAAAGAAAGTGTACAGGAAAGTACACTAGTTGTGTAAACTATGGAGAAGAAGAATGTGTTCACTTTTGCTCCAAAGGTTAAATATTTATCTTTATACAGCTATGGAACAGCACAAGCAAGAATGTGAACAGGTAAGTAAGTATGCAGTCACAAGTTACAAAATGCCATGTAAAATGTGTACCTACAAGGAGAAGTACTTCATATGCAGAAAATATATCTATCTATTGGCCTTGCAATGAATATAAACTTGCCTCAAAGCTAATACTTTAATTTTCAAGAAGCAAGTAAGGGGATAAAAAAAAACCTAGTCAGTAACAATGCAGCGTCGAAAAGCAATAAAATCAAAATTAAGTTATAAATAATTTAAAGCTTGTCATGAAGATGTATTAATAATTCATCAGATAAATAATTTACTAAATAATCAAATAAATAAATAATGAAATACATAAATAAATCAGCAAATAAATAATTCTGCAAAATAACCTAAACAATAAGTCACTAAAACAAATGACAGCCCTACAAAACTATAATGATTTTCTAAATTCTGATAGTTTTAAATAAACAAATGTATATAAAGTAGATCAATCTTTGTTAGATAAAAAGATATTTTTTCAGTGATACTGGTGAATTCCTGATTACACTGCAAAGGCTACACTTTAAATTTCATAAGAATGGAGCTATCTTCGTAAATTAACAAAACTGCTACTATATATCTTGTCCCTTACATTCCATGTGCTCCCTTTGTACAACTAATTTTTCATCAAATATATATGGACAGGCACTTTATAATATTTTTAATTCACATTCTTTTCAGTGCAGTACTTACAATACTGCTACAGCCCTCCTTCGTAGATTTCTTACTATCTTCTTCAAACCTTCAGAAGTTTTGCTGCAGGGAAAAACAAGTGGAATAACCTTAATTATTACAGATGGTATCTCATTCATTAGTGGATGACAACATTTTATTTGAAAGCATACGAAAAGCTGTTTTATAATTCTACAAAGCATCTTAATGTGAAACAACCATTACTGTTTGCCGACTACCTAAAGTTTTTAGAAGTCTTTGGTGGAATGATTTCAAGCAGACTGATGTGTGTTTGTTGTATTTAAACTGACACACAATCTGTGCAAACTGGCAGTCATTCAGTTATGAAGACAAAATGTGAGAAGGACAAAATGCTTGGCTGACTTCTAAATCCTTTCTCAACGTATAAAGCTCATAGTCCTTGGAAATATACAGAGGTTACCAAGTTTTTACTATCTGAATGCACTCGCCATTTAAAATTAAAACAATACCATCCACATCCTTGAATGGTAGTATCAATCAGGGGCAACCAGTAGAACGTTACAAATCAGAATTCATTCAGGATTTGTTTTAGTATGCTAAATTGGAGCTCCAAAGCATTGTACTGCAAAACATTGTGGGACAAAAATGTTCCCAACTATACTAATTATATTGAGTAGAATTACTTCCCACTACTGATATTCTAAGAGTTCTCTGTATTCTAAGAGTTCTCTATTTTATGGAGCAGCCTTGAAATGTAATTGTTACCTGGCCCCGGTTTCTGGTAAATAGCAATCTAAAAGCAAGACTTGTATAATTTCAAAGGTGCTTAGGGGTATTCTTACAGTTCCTGGACTTCTGTCGTGGATAAAGTCTGAACTAATTAGGGGACCGTAATGAAGAGACAATCATACAAAAACTATTTGTTATACATAATCCCTTGAACAGATTTCCACATCTCAACAAGGAAAATCAATATTGGAAGTGAGATGTGTTTTGCTGCATGGTCATGCCAAATTACCTGTAATTTTCCTGTCCATATTTATGGAAGCAAACTGAACAGCTCCAGGTCTGCTATAATTTAGACTACCTCACTGGACATCCCTTGTAGACCAAACTATTAAACTATTTGTGTGGGGTTGACTAAGATTAGCTTAGTCTGTTAGACATACAAGATTTCTATTTATTTCTTTATTTCAAAAAATGTATATACCGCTTCACTGCAAAAAAATCAAAGCAGTTTTAAAAAATTATCGCTAAAAATCTGCAACCATAATTTAAAGCATACAGAAAGAGTAAAACACAATAGAGTAAAACAGAATAGAGTAAAACAAATTAAAACTCATACAAACTTTCTATGCATCTAGGTAGGCTTATCCAAGTAAGAATGTCTTTAGCAGGTACCAAAAAGAATACAGTAAACGCACCTGCCTGATACCAAAAGCAAGGAGTTCCAAAGTGTTGGTGCTGCCATACTAAACAATAGTTCTTACAGATATAGGGAATCTATCTTATATTTACTGTTTTCTTAAGGCTGTCCATAATTAGAACCAATGCATTATACCAGGGGGAGGCAACCTAAGGCCCGTGGGCCGGATGCGGCCCAATTGCCTTCTCAATCCGGCCCACGGATGGTCTGGGAATCAGCATGTTTTTACATGAGTAGACCGTGTCCTTTTATTTAAAAGGCATCTCTGGGTTATTTGTGGGGCCTGCCTGGTATTTTTACATGAGTAGAATGTGTGCTTTTATTTAAAATGCATCTCTGGGTTATTTGTGGGTCATAGGAATTTGTTCATTTCTCCCCCCCCCCTCAAAAAAAAAAAAAAAAAAAGTCCGGCCCACCACATGATCTGAGGGACAGTGGACCAGCCCACGGCTGAAAAAGGTTGTTGACCCCTGCATTATACAGTCACATGTTGAGGGCTACATCAGTACATCTAAGTGGCATTCTAAACTGCTGTTTTCTGCTCTAGTTTAAGCAGTGGAAACTGTTCATAAAGACATCCAAGATATATGCTGCATCTCCTAAGAATCCTCTTAAGTCTTTCATATAGTAAACATTGAATTTCAGTTTAAAGGATAGGTGCAATTAAGTGGTATCTTAGTATTAGCAGGAATTGCATTTGCCGGTAGGCTATTAGATCAAATGTGGGGAAGGGTAGTTCAGTCGTAGCAGCACATGCTTTGCATGCAAGTTCAATCCCTGGCATCTCTAGGAAGGGCTGGGAAATGCTTTCTACCTAAAACCCCAAAGAACCTCTTCCAGTCAGTGTGAGCATTACTGAGCTAAATGGGCCATGGCAGCTTCTTAGGTTCTTGTGTTTTTTCTAATTCTTTAAAATACTGTACAGCAGCATAGTTCCATAAATACTGTATAAGAAAGGTACATTTCTAATGATTACCATAGTGAAACAAGAGGAACAGTCTTTCAAAAGCAAACAATGAGCATATGATGGTGGGAAGCAATGCTTGATGCTGAGTATGTAGACATGGTTAGAAGAACTGTGTTATTACATCCTATGGCACTTACTGTGAGTTATGCAAATAATTTTGAACATGTTAACTTTCTCTTTAAAAAAAAATCAGGTCCAGTAAAAAGAAATAATAGTAAGACATAGGCTGAATGGTAATAACTGATTGCTGAGGACAAAAATCTTTGAAGTCATCACAGAACTTACAGAGGGATGCACAACTTGTTGCAAGAGCTATCTCACTGTATCTGCCACTTCAACACTGTTTCAATTTATTAACTAAAGTGGTCAAATTCATTGAAATTTGATCACATTTGAACAATAAAGTTGTACTATTTTCCATCTAAGGTATTAAATACAGTCATACCTCGGGTTACAGCCGCTTCAGGATGTGTGATTTCGGGTTGCGCACCGCGCCGAACCTGAAGTACCGGAACAGGTTACTTCCGGGTTTCGGCGCTCACGCATGCGCAGAACCACTAAATCGCGCTTTGCGCGTGCGCAGAAGCGCCAAATCGCAACCTGCGCGTGCACAGATGTGGCGCTGCAGGTTGCGAACGCTGTGGGTTGTGAACGTGCCTCCCGCACGGATCACGTTCACAACCCGAGCATCCACAGTATAAGGAGTTTTCAAGGACACAGAACTATGGTGGAAGAGTTATATTAAACTAATGCATGGCCACCTTTTTCCAAGGACACCATCCAGCTCTGGAAACTTTTGATTTATGGATATACTGTTTTAAAGCAGTTCATATATTAACAAAAATGCAAGAAAAGGTGGCAATACTGTTGCAGCTCTTATCCTATTGGCAGCATATCTACTTTAAATGGGGTGTTGTTTATTTGTTGCATATAGCAGAATTAATGACACTAGAATTAGCTTACCCTTCTTGAAGCATTATATGAGATTATTCCTTGGTCTCTTCCTCTTTGATTTAGTACACCTTTTAAGATTATTTATTAATGTTTGGATATCTCATCCATCATCCATTATTATTGGTGTCGTAAATTAGAGGAATGGAACAAAGCACTGGACTATTCACTTTTTCCATATTCATCAATAAAACAATCGCCTCCTCTGGCATGTAGTGAAAGAAATAAGTTGGTTTTAGCTGTCAGACTGCAAGAACTCCCTCCTACATAAACAACTTCTATGGATAATTTCTGAAATCTGGCACAATCGCATCAAAGGACTCTGATGCAATTCCCCCCTACGGGGACAGGGAGAAATTGGGATTGAACAAGCAGAAGGAGTACAACAGCAGAAAGATACCGGTATATATGATTTGAGGATGAAGAAGACCTGTGATAATGAGTGGGAGAAGGAAACTGGGAAAGGAAAGGTGTGTGCTGGCTGACTTGGGAAAATTTGGCATGAACTGTGGTTCAGGGTGCAAGAGGCCTGGCTAGCTCTATGTAACACTGGGATTGTGTTGCCTATCAACCAGTGGCAGCAACTGGGATGAGGAAGACCACCAATTTCAGATTACAAAGCAGTTTAAAATACCAGGTGACAACTAGTGCAAACCAGCTTTGAGAAACCCCACCCTCATATCCACATGGAATGAGAGGCAGGCAGGATCATATTACTAAATGTGCTCGAGACATTTGTCATTATAATCCAGAATCCAAACTAGGTTCAGAGTAAACTGAAGCTCTCCCTGCCAATTCATTTCCTCTTCAACACTGATTCCAGTGTTGAAGCTCATAGGAGCAATGGTGAGAGCCTCCTTTAGGCCCTAAATTGTGCATGGAAGTGCCCTGTGACATCAGCAGCCACACAAGCTATATTTCCCATTCTTGTGTTTGCTCATGTGAGCATCTAAAGGCTACTAGAAACTCTACCTGTTGCCACATAAAGATAAATATGGGACAAGAGTGGCGAAGAGGGGGGCACAAGGAACCTAACTGGATCCATTCTGGTTTGGGTTGAGTTGAGATGAGACTGAATATAAACATAGTAAAAAGGGGGGGGGGGGTTCTGGAAAGAAAAGTAGGAAATGGCTATTTGTCCAATAAAGTTTAGAGACTAAAGCTATAAACCACCCCACTTTGGAGATACAGCAATAAAATTTCACTACCAGTAATGCCTTTCAGCAACATGCAATGATTATTATTTTTGCTCTATAATTTCCTCCATGGGCATTTTCTCATAGGAGAAAGTTGTTATATAGCCTTTTATCTTTAAAATCCCAATCCCCAAACTATTTATATATTAGGAATGATAATACATTTTGACTAAAACAACATTTTGGGCCCTCCTATTCCAGTAACAACTATGTCAATGGAAGAGATGTTAAAAGCCTAGACACAAAACAGCTATGTTTTCCCACAAAAACTGACACAAAACTAAGTGTTCAGTGAAGAGGGCTATTACACAACTGGGGGAGAGGGGTGAGACGAGCCTGGCTGGATTTGATCTCTGGGCTACAAGTTGCTGGATATAAGAGTAAGGAAAGCTACTTTAACTGTGCAATTTATTCACTTTACCTCCCTTCTTCCTTCTAGGATATAGGTTGCAATGGCAGCTGTATGACTCTTCTTGGTTTTTATATCACAATGATATTGAGTAAAATATAATTAAGATCTTATTTTGCTAGTATCTCTTACAAAGTCAGTTTTAGATATCTTTAAAGTACTGGATTGAACATGGTCAACAAGAGGACTTCTGGAGCTACAGCTGTTGCTTTCCTCTCATTTACTGAAGCTTCCTTGGACTCTAATGTATTTATAGACTTTTATCACTGTAGAGGCGGTGATTATATGCAAGGGAACTGAGAAGCAATGGTTATGGATACAAATGCATGAAGCCCCAAGGCTTCTGGAGCAGAGAAGACCTCAATGCATTAAGCCCTATCGAATTTTCTTTCTTGCAGCGAGGAAACTGTATGTTAGACTCCTTAATGATTGCATCATACACACTGTTCACTCTAGTTAAAAAAAACTGATTAAACGAATAACTAGATAAGCTCTTTGAAAAAAGTCTGGTCCCATACCCACTAGAAGTGTAGGCAAGATAATTTCTATACCAGCATGCATAAACATGATATGAATGTTAACTGCATTGTATTCATAAGCATTATTATAAAATTATATTGCCTTCCTTGAAGCAGTGAGATAACAAAAGCTACACTTAAAAAAAACCTTTAGAAATATCCACCTTTTCCTGCTACTTTCAGGCAGCTTGGCATTATAAACTGCTGGACAGAGAGAGTTTTTAAGACTACTCTCGGGGGTCATATGCTCCAATTCACCAATGGAAGTAAAAATATGCCTACATCTGGTCAAAGTGCTTAGGTAATTAACACTGCTAAAAAGGCATAGAATTTCCATCAATCTGGAATTAGTCTCTGCAATCATTCTAATTACCTTATTGACTTCTTTCACCATTCCCCAGTTGCTCTTTTAAAGTTTAAGCTTACAGTAACCACACTTAAGAGCCCAAATAACTGTCCCATCTCTTATGCCCTTGATTTAATCTTTAATAGCCGATTCTATATTATGTGCCCCATGAAAACTGCTAGCAGTACTTTTGCATGGTGGTAGCTTCCCATAGTAGTTTTAACATGTCAAAAGCAGCTCACTGTGTGGATTGCCCGAGTCACATGGAGCCAGCCCTACACCAGTCCCAGCTGCCATTATGAATGTGTACGGTAGTGTGGGCTAAATAGCACTGGGCAGCCTCTGTGATGAGCAGCAATAATATGTTACAACTGCCATGTGGAGTCACTATGATTGTGGAAGAATGTTCAGAAGGTTCTAAGGGACCACTGTAACATACAACTCGGCCCAAAGAGGAATATAAACACCATCTATTTTAGGGAAGTTTTTAATCTGTAATATTTCAATGTATTTTAGTGTTTTTTGGAGGCCGCCCAGAGTGGCTGGGGGGACCCGGTCAGATGGGCGGGGTACAAATAATAAATTATTATTATTATTATTATTAAAAATTAAGTATAGTGTCTGAAATACAGTAACTTTAAAACCTGCCGTATTAGAAACAATAAACCTTCCATCAAGCAAGTAATGGGCAAACCCTAAAAACATGTTATCATATTAGAGGCTTGACACCAAGAAAGCACCATGACATACTCATCGTGTTACACAATATACTGTCTCTCCTACCCAGTAAATTTATATTGATTGTAATGACAGTGATTTGTTAATTCAGAGTCCTTTTTAAATGGAAGCTTTCCATTGCTGAAGTCAGCAGCCATGCCATTCATGTATCCAAGACTATGAAAACACACCGATTTTCTTTCCTAGAACGAATATTAAACAGCCTGAAACACACAACTGCAATGTTTGACTTCATGAAATAAGTGCTTACTCAGCAAGCATACAGCAGGTAATGCATTATTCCACTTAAATTTAGTAGCACTTTATTATCCATTTTACACAAGAATCTATAACAGCAGCAAGTGTATTGTTTGACACACAGTGAAAACCAACAGATATTGTGTCTGACCTCTGTCAGATGAATTAATAATTTCTTTAACAGCGACAAAGCGTCATGAGGAAAACAAAACAAGGCAACCTAGAAGGTAGCATTCTAATAATGAAGATTGCCTCTGACAAACTGATAGGTACATTGAAAAGATGGGCATAAGATTTTTAAAAATGGGCAAATTCAGTTTTCCTCTGGACCAATTTTTTTTCGGTCAGGCGTAAGAAAATTGAATTTATGAACATCATGGTGATGCTAAAATATGGCATTCTTTCTTTGTTTTGTACTTATCTGAATCTCTGTTTCCTTGAAAAGAACAGAATACTTCACACACACATTTTTTATAAATATATGTATATGTATATGTGCAAAACATGTGTATACAATGCATGCATATACACACAACTATGTAACACTGTGTGTGTACATGCACAGCTCTAAATACATGATGCACACGGCTACTTTGCCCTCTGAGGCCTGGAGCGAGTGTACTCAGCTGCCCCCCTCTTCAGGGGCCTGTTGCTAAATTGAATCTCCAAGTTCAGAAATACTATGCCTATCCACTGCTGGCGGAAGAGGCTGAATGGCAGCGGTTTGTTATTTCCTTTATGTTTTACAAAAATATATGTTATAAGAAGCAAAATTCTAGGTGCCAACATCAGATTTTACAGCTCTATTGAGTGGGAGGATTTACAAGGTTCTCCAATACCGTCACTGTGGCACAGTGTTATATCACAGAAACAAAACACAGAAGTTAGTAAAGCATTGATCTCTTACACAATGACATCAATATTTTCAGAACTTTCCCCGCCTGCAGGCAGAATGGCTCTCTCTACAAGCAATCTCTCTTCCACACACACTTACACATACAAATATGCACATACTTATGGTTTGAAACTTTTGTACTTAAAGTATTTTCTACAGGCATATGCTTCGTCTATAACTTCATTTGTCACCAGAGCCAAAGGAAGGCTCTTGCATGGTTTCATCACAAATTCTGATCAAGAAACCCCAGTGTACTGCTTTTTGAAAACTTGTGGGTAGGCAGTTTGATAAACTACATCTGAAAAGTAAGCTCTACCCCCGGGGTAGAGAACTTATGGACATTCAGATGTGGTTGGACTATGAGTCCCATCATCTCTGTCCCAACCAGGCTGGTGGGAGCTGGTGGGAGCTGGGAATCCAGTAATATATGGAGGTTCACTTGTCCCCCACTGCTTTAAATTCATGCAACAAACAAGTTAGTGATCTTTAAGGTGCCGCAGCTTTCCTGCTTCTTGAAATACTTGTCATCCCCCCCTTCATTTCTGTTACAGTTTCCTGGACAGAAAATTAAAATAGACATTTTACTAACCAAAACTGATACTTTCCCCACATTGTGGGTTTTATACCAGAAAATGTTACATGTTCCATAATATTTAAATGTGCATGTACACAGCCACAGCCACATGAACACACACCCCTATACAGACAATTATGTGCAATGCTGGCTATTTAGTTACTAACCAAAAACAGGAAGCCTCAAAAATGAAAAATAAAAAGAGAAATTTGTCTCTAAAGTATTGTTCAATATGCCGAAGACATTATTTCCTTACAAACTGATCAAAATGCTTCTGTTTCAAAAGGACATACAAGGCAAAATCTCCTTAGTTTTTAGTTACTGCCTTATTCATTATCACTCTGCACCAAATGAGGGCCAATGCACAATATATATTAGGGTAAATATCCCAGAGAGGTTTTAAAAGACAAGTATGCAAATTATTCATGGGATGAGAATCAGCTCCCGCAACCCCAAAACTGCTAGGACTCTTATGCTCCCTGTTCTCTTCCCAATCAGGAAATGCAGCTCCTGATACTTAACACCTCTTTGCCTATGTTCAGAAAGGGCATCATTATCAAAGGTTAAAACCAGCTGTCTCCAATGCCCTATGGATAGTGATGAAGAAGAAAAGGTGGACCATAGACAACTCTATGACATTAAATCCATCACCTAATGTTCTCCTTGGAGGTTTACCGTAGTAAGGTGACTTAATCATGACTGGACTGCCACACTTATCAGAATCCACGTTGTGACAGATAAAATGCAGGAAAACAAATGGTTTGTGGGGAAGGGTTCCTCACTGAATGTGGCTATGCCAGTTGGTTCACTGTTTAACTCAAGTGTTCTTGAAGAATTCATCTAACATATATGGGTGGCGGTAGGGATTCATGCCTCTGAAAATGAGGGTTTTCTGTCATTCTGTGGCTTGGAAAACATCCTCAAGTACAATTGCACTAACTGGATGCACTTTTTGAATTTATTCATGAAATAATTTATTACAAGCAAGACACGGCAATCTCTATTAAAAGAAAATGAGTTGTGCTTAAGTCCCATTGAAATCAATGGGATAAGTTAGTCATGAGTAACTTGATGCCACATTAATTTCCACAGGACTTAAACTTGACCAACCTATTCTGGACTGGGACACATAATTATTACATCCAGGCTGCAATTCCTTGCAGACTCAGGTGGGAGTAACCCAGTTTAAACACAGTAGGTGTAATTCCACACAAACATGCTTAAGGTTGAACAAAACAAAAAAAAATAAAAAAAAATCCTTCCAGTAGCACCTTAGAGACCAACTAAGTTTGTTCTTGGTATGAGCTTTCGTGTGCATGCACACTTCTTCAGATACACTGAAACAGAAGTCACCAGACCCTGATATATAGTGAGAGGGTGGGGAGGGGTGGTGGAAATGGGTGAAAGGTCAACCTTTCACCCATTTCCACCACCCCTCCCCACCCTCTCACTATATATCAGGGTCTGGTGACTTCTGTTTCAGTGTATCTGAAGAAGTGTGCATGCACACGAAAGCTCATACCAAGAACAAACTTAGTTGGTCTCTAAGGTGCTACTGGAAGGAATTTTTTTTATTTTATTTTGTTTTGACTATGACAGACCAACACGGCTATCTACCTTTAACTGGAACTAAGGTTGAACAGTTAATGAAACATGTTTTCTGAATGTGCAGGTTATCATTAACAGCTCAATAGTAACTAACCGTGTTTAATACTAAATGTGCACCAGCATGCCATGTGTTTGATTGTGAACCAGGCCACAATCAGGGCATGCCACTTTTTCATCTTGTGCATAAAATGCAGTATTCATGCTCAAAATCCCATGTTGTGTCCCTAGTATACTTTCTAAGCAAGAAACTTCACTGAATTATTATTTCAAAGGAGATGTGTTACTTTATAAAGATAACAGCCAGACACCAAAAAATACCTTACACATGTCCAAGTGCTTGGGCTGAACTGTAATATATATATATATATTTAAATAGAACGCCTCTACAACACATGAAACAAACCACTTTTGAAAGTCCCTGAAATTTCATGATTTGCTATATAATAGGGAGCACTTCATCTATAATATATGCCCAGAAGACACAAAACTAGTTGCATGGGTTTTTTAAAATAAAAATCCTAGCCCATACAAATTAACACATCAACTCATAGGAACTAAACTAGGGACTTGTAAGCATGACAACTCCCAAGTCTTTCAATAAAGTCTTCCACAATTTGAAACGCCTTAAGCCACTTTACAAAGTGGATTGATTGTGCTATTATCCCATATGTAGACTCTTAATATACTACCGGTAGAGAGAAATCAAACCACACTTTAAAAAGAGAATCTGAAAATTGGGGAACTACAAGGTTCGTGTAATCTCAAACTATTCTCTAAACTATGGGGTGTCTCAGTAGCCAGGAGGCAGCTTCTAGTTTGGTTTAAAAAAAGAAAAAACCAGGAACAGAAATGATGAGTAAGCAGATGTCACAAAACTTCATTTCTGAATTTGGCAACGGGAAAACATTATTGCCTAAGGCCACAACCCTGTATCCAACTGCCTAGAAATAAGCAGTGCTGGACTCAATAGGACTGAGTAGACATGTATAGGATTGCTCTGTAAGGCGTGTTTGTGTATGTGTGTGTGTGTGTATGTACACGCAACACACACACACACACAAACACACAAACACACACAAAAACTTATTTGGTCATAAGGCCCACCAAACTCAACAGAACTGACTCCTGAGAAGACATGCATAGGATTCCACTGTCCAGAAGAGGGATATGAAAGTGAAACTACCATAAAACGCCAGAACTGAAGTTTTGTGGAGAGGCAACTAAGGAAAACCGAGCAGCTTGAGCCGGAGGAGCAAAGAAACAAGAGCGTCGGAGAAGGGGGGAGGAAGGAAAAGTTGTACTAGCTTCACCTATGAGCAGATTAGGAGGGGGTGGTGAAAACAACGCCCACATGAACAGCTCCCGTCCTCTTTCTCTTTCTCTCCCTCTCGCCTCTTTGAAACCAGCTGAGGGTGAGAAACTCTGCAAACACCAAACCAGCAGCAGCAGCAGCGCCAGGAAGCGCCTCCCCCCAACCTGCTTCTAGAAACGGGCGCGCAGGAGGGTGGAAGAGGAGCGGCCTTTGACGTTGCAGGCCTCAAAAAGAGCCACTTCCTCCCCTTCAGTGACAGCCGGGAATGGAGGAAGCCGTGAGGGGACGGAAGCGGGGAGGAAGGACGGAAGGAAAGACCTGGGGTGGCTGCAGCCGAGGAGGCAGCCATTTGGGAACGGGAAGGGGGTGGGGAGTGGCTGGGTACGGGCGGCTTTCGTCGGCTTTTACCTGCTGCCGTTGGTGCAGGGGCGCTGGAGAAAGCGGCTCTGCCTGCCTGCCTGCCTCCTCCCCTCCTTGCCTGCGTCCCTCCCTCTCTCCCTCAAAAGCCTTCCCCCCCACGGCCCGCCAGGCTGGGGGAAAAGAGGAAGGAGGCCCAGCAACCACCTTCCTCGAAGCCTTACGCCGGTAGCCGAGTTCAACCGCCGCCCCCTCGGCTCTTGCACGCAGGCGCCCGCCTTCGCTGAGGGGAAGCGGAGGCCGCCCACACCGCGCGGCGACGGCGCGCTGGCCTAGACCGGGCGGCAGCTCGGAGCGGGGCGCTTTCGGGAAGCCCGCTGCCGGCCTCGTCGGTCTGAGGGACTCGGGCGAGGGACAGGCCGGGAGCGGAGGGAGACGCGGGGAAGGAGGGGACTGTGGGCTTGTCGGCGCGTGTGAGACGTTTGGGAGGAGTGGGGAGTCCGCAGCTTCCTCGCCGCTTTGGCGGGGCGCGAGCCGGGAAACGGTCAGCTCAGCGCCTTAAGACTAACCTTCCAGTTGGATAAAACGTAAAGGGAAAGCCAGGGGCAGCTCTCCGTTGACTTTGAGGCCCACTAAGTCGAAGGGGACTTGCTGCCTGGTTACCGTGGAAGAGGGGGCTGAGGAGACGAGCGTGTTTCCTTTATTGCTTTTGCCCTCGCCTCGCTTTCCACACCCCCCCCGGAAATAAAAAAAAAAGCAACTCCCCCCCCACCCAAACCCCCCCCCTCAACTACATTCCTGCTCTTGCAAGCTACTTTTTCTGGAACTTGCTTTAAATTGTTGCTTCTTTTTTGGTCCGTTTGCTTAAAGGTGAAGTGGCAGGGATTGTAAAGCAGGACTAAAATGCGGACTGAGCACCCGTCTCCCTTGGGTGCCGACTTGAATAAAATATTGTGGGGTCCCAGGTAAGCCCCGCCCTTCATAATCGATCATATTTGAATGGGAATCTCCATCAACTTTATTTGCGGGGGCCCATCCCCCACAATTTATTGTGGGGACCAAAAAACCCAGCGCCCTGTGGCCCTAATGTTGGTATATTCTGCTCCCTTTCCACCAGCTTTTATTTAGTGACAGTTTAATACAATGGTTCTCTTTTTCCCACCTCTGGGCCATACTTTCAGAATAAAAAAATTGCTTGCACCACACCAAAAAAATGATTGATGTGGAATGCATTGGGAAACACAACTAGGATTGTCCTCAGTATTACTTCAAGGTCTTTGCTCTCATTTTGGAAAGCTATACATATTCTGCAAATAAAATATTTTGATAGTATACTACACAACATGGAAATATTCAAATGTTTCTTTGATTGTCCTTCATTCTTCCCACTACATCCTCTCCTGCCACACTAGTGTGGTACTCCACACCCTTCAAGAACCACTGGTTTAATGAGACCATAGGTATATCCACACATTCTTTTGCCATGTTTAATTAGGCTGCCTGCTCATTGATATTAAACATCAGGCAAAGTAATAAGGTAGCATTCTGCTTGTGATCAGCTTCATTTTTTGATGGAAGACTCAATACACTTATTAGCGAAAAGCGCGGCTTTTTTTTCAGCCAGAGCTCAGCTCTGGCACCTTCAGGTGGGCGCCATTGCCATTCTAAGGGAACAACTCCAGCACCTCTTTTTCTATAAAAATAACACTGGCGAGAAGACACTGCTGATTTTAAGAGCCTGCATCTCTTGAAGCGGATCAGGTGCAAAGTCCTGTGTGTAATTTATAAACTTGTCTCTCTTCCTCCTGTTATTGGTGATACTCTATCTTTTGAAAGGAGGCTGGACTTTGGTGGACAATATTGTTTATAGAACCATATGCAAAACAGCACCCTTATAAAATGTTATGTGTGGTCACATGGCATTCACTTCAAAAAGCAATAGTTTCCTACAGTCCATTTTTACTTACACTGATCTTCAGCATAGTAAAGGATTTTGTTAGAATTATTATCTCTTCTCTGATCAGTCTACCACTGTTTCTGATCAAGACTGCTGACTGGTGTTTTACAGCAGCAGGTTTAAACATCCTGTTCTAATATAAGCACAGTAAAGTTAGGCTTATTTCTGGTAACAATTTAAAGTTGTTACCAACTGCTGAATATGCACAAGGTTTCCTCCGTACTGGGACATTTTAATTTTAGCCTGCTTCCTGAAATAAATAAGCCAGCCTTTCATTTGCAGATTCCACGGTATATCATTTAGTACAATATTGGACAGCTGGAATGTTCTTGGTGATAATTGTAGAAAATATTAATTCTGTGGAACCTAGTTCAATGTTTGACCTTATAGTATTGATTAAATTAACTAGTGCATAGGTATCCTGCCGGCATGTGTACTAAAGGCAGAGGCAACCTTATCACTAAGGCAAGGTGAGGTAACTGCAGATACCAATTGTTCCTCTTGACTCTTCCAACCATTTTCATTTGTTAGTATGCTACATAGTTGTCCTGCCCTGCATAACCAGCCTACTGCCTCATCTATAGTTGACTCGTATTCTGTTATAAGAATGAAAGTATGGCTGTGACTTTATCAATGACGCCCAAACCTTAGGATCCAGCAGTATTCTCAGTGGGTGTGGTCCAAAACACTTAAGGATAAAAGATCTTCAGAATAAGGGCTGTACTCTGAAAGACTCGCAACAGGGCTGTTTTGCTTTCTTTTTCCAACAGTAGTTTCCCCATGCTGTTTTGGCTATCACTACAACATACCCACATTTCAACACGTTGGCAGGGGCATCACTATCCTAATGCAAACATAAAGCAGTATCTTGTGCTGCTTTCAGTTATGGAGCCAGTCACAATGCAATAAATGAGCTGGGTGTTTTGCCAACTTCAGTTGGAACTGGGCTGGGCTGCCTGCCTTTTCCTTACCTGGGACCTATGAATGTGTCTGCCTGTGTGAGGTAGTGCTCAAATGGCATTCCCTTTCCCAACAAGAAAAACTAACCATGGCTTTAGTTTTAGTGGGTATATTGGGGTAGTGTTGTTCACTTTTAGTATGACGTTAACCAGAAGCAAGCATTGAAAATTAAAGCTTTTAATTTCAACTTCCTTGATTGCAGCTGTACTCCCTCTTCAAAATATTAGTGACAAAATAATGGAAAGTATACACCTCTCTACCAAAGCTTACTTTCCCCCCCTTCTAGCCCTAACTGCATAGGAGCGACAGAGGTTTAATTTGCAGTTGGTAGCTGCATTCCCCCAAGGACACAATCAGTGAATGATACTAATTGGAAATGATCCATAAAAATAGAACAACAAGGCTGACCTTATGTATCCTAAGTTCAGATTTTGCAGTCAGGCTAGTGATCCTGAAGACATACTGAATAGGAATTATTTTGTCAACAAGATAGGTAGTAAACACATTGCTGTGGGCAGAATTTATCTAGGATTCCAGAGGCAGCTTGGAATTGCCATACTGTTTGTCACCAATTGTCATTTTAAAAGAATCTGCGCCACAAATGGCTGACTTTGGCGCTACATGGTTTCACTGGCTACCTCCTGTTTATAAAGATTTACAGGGTCACTGCAATGTTAAGTGCAGATTTTGCTACTGGTGAACTTTATTGTGTGAAGTATTCAGGGCCTATTCATATTTTAAATTAACTTTACAATAATTGTTACCTTGATGTATTGAGCATTTCCTGAAGAACATTTTAGGATTCCAGAAGAACACATACCAATGCCCTAAAAATAAACATATTAATTGGTATGGGATTGCTCCACTTAAATAGGCTATAAGCAACAATATTTCATTATGTTTCTTACTCATGAAAATAAGGTCTTTGTTGTTACCGCAGTTACACTTCCACTGCCTGCCACCATAACCTGGTAACAGCAGCAGCAAAATATTTTTGTTCGGGGCATTACATTATGTGGAATATTATACAACTATAATAAGTTTGTTTTTATTTTTAGACAACCATTTCACTTTAAAATATTGTAAAGATTTAACTGAATTGTTATTACAGTTTAGGTGTACAGCACGTGGGAAACACAGAACATAAACCCAAAGGCTAAGACACATGTCGGCCCCACTAAAATCTGCGTGAACAGTTATTCTTTGATTCAGTAAGAACTATGCAACTCAAGGTTTCTTGCATTCTAGTGGACTACATTAATGTGAATGTTACATGTGGATTAAAACTGTTACGTCAAGAACAATAACTTCACCCAATAACCACAGAAGCCACAAGTAATCTGATGCAGGTATATTTTTAAGATAACCATAGGAAGACATGCATTTTAAGCACTACGTGTTAAATTTTAAAACAAAGTAAAAAAATAAAAAAATCCTTCCAGTAGCACCTTAGAGACCAACTAAGTTTGTTCTTGGTATGAGCTTTCATGTGCATGCACACTTCTTTAGTTACTGACAACACTTGTACCCTAGCTTTCCTCCAAGGAGTTCAAGGCAGCATATGTAGTTCTCTCTCACTTTCATCCTCACAACCACTCAGGTAGGTTAGGCTGACAGGGTTGTTGTGATGATAAATGGGAGTAGTGGAGAGAAACTTGCTTAGCACCTTGATATATTTGGAGGAAATGCTGCAATCCTAAGAATACATCATAGGGCATAACTTTCTTTGAAATCAATGGGACTTAATTCCGATTAAATTGGATTTTTAGTAAGTTGTGACTCAGTGAGGACTTGAACCTATGCCTCCCTGGCCCGGGGTCTAACACTATAACCCAGGGAGGGGGAAAGTGTGGACTCCCAGATGTCACTGGACTTCTATGGCCATTGCTAGTATTGCTGGCTGGGGGATGCTGTGAATTTGAGTCCAACACTGCACCACATGTAACATGAAATTATCCTGCCTGACCATATTTGAAATCAACGAATCCACTCCCTTGAGTCAAATTGGCTGCTGACACTTTGGTTTCTTTGTTGAACCTTCATTTCTAGTGTAGAGCCACACATAGTATTAGCACCTAGAATGTGTGTGTGGTCATACCATCAGCCTACCTCCACTGCCAGGTGGACTGAGTGTTTGTGAGCTTCCCACAGACATCTGAGAGAACAGAATGGATCACTGGCTCTCCTCATGTTCTGATATGCCAGCCTTCCCCAGCTTGGTGTCCTCCCAATGTTTTGGACCACAACTCTCAACACTCATGAACTCTAGCCATGATGGCTGGACTGATAGGAGCTGGAGTCTAAACATCTGGAGACTAGATCAGGAAAATCTGATATAGGCTTGTTCCTTCATTTTATCTGTCAGGTGTACTAGATCATGCTGGATAAGTTGTTGAAAGGAGTCAATGATGGAAGGAGCCAGGAATTAATGACATGCAAGCTCTACAATTTATGTCAGCATTTATTGTAAATTATATGCTGATCAATAAACATCCAGATATTTTTTATTTAACTACATAATTGCTACTTGGTTGGTTTTGCCAAATAAAAGAAAATTTCCATTAAAGTTTTGCCATAAATTTTACATTATATAAAATATTTGCTGTATGTATTCAAGGCTGTTATCTAGTGACAGAAAGAGACAATGCCTCAGGAAACATCTAATCAGCACTGCTGTTCTTGGCTCTGCTGGTCATTTACATGTTCAGTTGTAAGAGTTCAGAAATAGTATTGTTAGACTCATATGTTAATGTCAATAAGAATACAACCCTCTCAGATTTGCTTCGGTGATTGCAGAGTAAATTAAATATACTAACACCAGCTGGTTGGAAAACTACTCCCGAGAGTTACCATCAGTGGGTCAGAGGGAAGTTTTGAGTGGCATACTGCAAAGTTTGGTACTCTTCAACATTTGTATCAATAACTTAAATCACAGGTGGGAAATTTCTAGTCTGCAGGCCAATCTTAGCTCACAAGGCAATATCCCCCAACCACAGCCACCTAGCCCATTACTGGGGGAGGGGGGAGGGCAGGGAATGGAATGATGAAGCAGACCCCTGCAGCCATCAGGATCAAACCCTTCACTCATCAGCTTAAAGGGTTAAATCTTCCTTAGTTTGGCTGTATCCCTGCTGGGAATAATTTCAATTTTATGCAGCGAGAGCATGGTGTGTGGCTGTTTTAAAGAGCAGAGCAAAAGGGCTTTCAAACCCTGGTGGAGACAAATAGCATAAGCATCCATAGCATGCACAGACCCACTGACCACCATCAGGTCCCAAGGGAGGGTCACCCAGCACTCCATGATGCCTTCAGCCTTTAACTAACTTTATTTTTCTATCTGACTCAAAGGACTGAATCACATTTTCCTAATGACTCTTGCATTCCAGGGATTCCAACAAGAGTTAGACCTTTAAAATATCCCCTTCTAGGTTCATATTCATAGTTCATATTCACGTGCTTTTCCATACAGCAGCAAGACTAGTCAGGCAGTTTAACTTAGGCTCCAAAAAGTGGTAAATATTTCTAAATTATTTGTATAGAAACACAAAGATGGCCATGTGTTCTAAGCTTGGAACATCCAGTTTAGACCTCCTCACTGGTAGGGTTTACATGGTGGAAAGAGAGAACAAAAGAGTTTGTTAACCCTCCCAAAGTGAGGGGATGTGACCTAGCTAAGCCTGGCAAGATAGCTTACTCTATGGTCTTAACCCATTCATGCATTAATTGGAGTTAAGCATGTTGGTTATTTGAGGCTGATTTATCCCACATTAACAACAGCAGCAGCAGCAGCAACAACAACAACAATAATTTTATGCTCCATCCATTTGACTGGGTTGCCCTAGCAACTCTAGGTGGCTTCTAACAATTAAAACATGAAGCACAGTAAAACATCAAACATTAAAAGCTTCCCTATTCTTCAGATGTCTTCTAAAAGTCAGATAGTTACTTATTTCCTTTTCAACAATGAAATCATTGGGAAAAGTCACGAATGGGTTGAATTTCAGTGACTCACATTTGGTATCTCTCTTGACTGGAGTCAGTAATGGGCTGGATAAAAGCCAATAAACTGAAGCTTTATCCAGATAATACAGATATGTTAAGTCTTAACAGTGAAGGGATAATGTCACTCAACCAAGAAGTGAATATACAGCTTCCTTCAAATGAGATTGCACACCCCTTCAAAAAAGCCAGCCAGGCCTGTGACTTGAGAGTACTTGTGAGCATGGCTTTGCTACTTGACTTCTAAGTGGCAGCTGTGACCAGGAGTGCTTTCTGTTACAATTGCAATTGTACTTGCTCTGAGCAACAGAGACCTCACTACTGTACTCTAATACATGCATTAAAAGGCTCTAGATCATGGGTGAGGTTTTTGGAATTCCTAGCAGTTAGCAGGTCAGGGAAGATAGGATTTGTAATCCAGCAATATTACAGGGTTATAAATTCCCTATCTCTGCTCTAGATTATATTATTGCATTTATTGCATTTATTTATTTATTCATACATACATACATACATACAATTTTTAAACTGAGCCTTGATCCAAACATAGATTTTAGGGTGACGTACATAAGAATGCCAAATAACAGTGCAACGTATAAACAAACAAGAAAATCAAAACAATACAAGAAAATCTGAGAAGTTATGTACCAAAACTATTCAACCAGTTTAAACAATACAACAAATGTGTAAAGCCTGAGCTAACAGAAATCTCTTAACCTGGCTGAAATGCATTCTTCAGTGGCACTGCCTTTAAATATACTTGGGAAACTATAGTTGGTCCAAAATACTGTAGTTAGGCCCCTTCAAATACTGACAAGAGAGAGATACTATTCTGAAAGAGCTGCATTGGCTACTATCTGTATTTTGGGCATTTTGACTTTGAAACTTTAAAGCCCTTTGCAGTTGGGGCTCAGGTTACCTGAAGAAACACCTCTTCCCATACACAGGGGTTGCCAATGTGGTGACCACCAGATGTTCCTAACCAGAGCTGGTGGGAGTTGGGGTCCAACAACATCCAGAAAGAACTACATTGGCTACCGCTGCTTCAAGAGCTTATGAAGAGACTTTTTAGGTGTACCACCACAACACTCTAGCAAAGGTACAGAAAGAGGTAGTGGACTTCTGAGCTTCTTCAATAGCATTGCCCAAATTTTGGAGCCATTTGTCCAAAATAATCTTCCCCTTTTTAGGGAAATTATAAGCATGGTTCTTTTACAGAGGGCATTGACTAATTATAGCTGGACGCAGAATTGTTGTATTCTCTTGTTAAACCGATTGCTCTTGAGTGATTTAACACTTTTAGCATTGATGTTGCAACTGTTTGTATTTCCAGAATGGTTTATTGATTTTAATTATTTTGTTGTAAACTGCATCAAGAGCTCTGCTGGGATGAGGTGTAAAAATTGAAAAACAAATAAGCATAAAATAGACTGTGTTTGTAGCTGCTCCAATTCCCAAGAGGATAAGCAGCACTTACACGTCCACTTAGACATATACATATGTAAATGTCCCTATTAATTCCTAAATGTGTCATTTTCTTTGGAAATGGTACAAAGCGGTCCTCAGATCATCAGTAAAACTGCTGCTTACTAACTCCATCTAGTACTTCATACTGGAACCTATGAACTACCATTCATACCTTTGTAATTGTGAGACTCGTATATTGTACTGTAGTTAGTCCACTAGCTACATTGGTCCATCTAGCTCAGTATTGTAGACACCAACCTTTTGTAACCTGGTGCCTTCACATTTTTGTATTTGTACAACTCCCATCAGCATGGCCAACGTTCAAGGATTACAGCAGGTGTGGTCCAAAACGTCTGCAGGGCACAACACGCAGGGAGGCCAGTCTACACTGACTAGCAACAGTCTCTCCCAGTTCTTTCTGGAGATGCAAAGGATTGAACCTGGGGCATTTTGCATGCATTGATCTCTGGTCTTTCCTCAAAGATATTTAAAGGCATGAGAAGGAAGTGGGTATGTTTGATATATTTTTAAATATTATATATATACCGGTAATATGTATCCACTCTGAGACTCAGGTAAAAGTACCGTAATTAATTGCATTTTAAGAATGCATGAAAGACCTGGTTATAGTTGCTCTGTTATGCCGTGCACAACTAAATCAAAGTTGTTGTTTTCAAAATCCAGTTCCAAAATTATAACAAGATATGCATTGATGGGCTCAAACCCACACAAAGTTTCAGTGATGTCAGTGAGTTTAACAAGTTGCAGGAGGTCCTCGATCAGGAAGAGACATAATAGGTAAATTTAGGGTATGAGGGTGAAGGAAGATAAGAGTGACAGTATTAGGAACACAAGTTTGCATATATTAAATAAGCATACCATCTGGAGGCTTTATATAGTATTTTTGGCTTATATGTGATTGATCTGGCCTTTACATTTTTAATATATCTTTCAGATAAACAGGAATAAATTTAGGCTCCTTTTACTAAGTGACTGCTGAGGTTTTTCTACCCCTGGTGAGGGGAATTAGAGGAACCAGAACCCAGAACTGGCTTCTAGTTCAGTTATGAAATCCTATCACAATCCTGAACCCTTGGATCTACCTGCCTGAAATTTGTTGGGGTTAATCCCCTCTCGGAGGGCTGCTATGTCTGCAATTTTCATGCACAAAGAGTTGTGGGAATTTTGGTTTCCCAATACAAGTCAATGGGATAGCTGAAACTTCAGTTTTCCAGATATTGCTTGGGATTTGGGGTCTGAGGCAGCCCCCAACCCAGCTATCTGAATCAAATAGGGGCCCAATCTGAAGTTCTGAACTGAGCTCTGAAGCAAAGCTGAGGGGTGAGCACACAGCCCTATAATGTCATATTTTACTTGCTTTGTGTTGAAATCCCATCCTCAGTGAAGCCTGCAAATCTTGGATAGGGCTCTAAAATCATCTAAAACTACTGGGCATATTTTAAAAAAGACTTTTCAGCAAACTGGCCCTACCATCAGGCAAAATGAGGCAAGTGTCTCAGGTAGCAGATGCTGCAGGGCAACCTATCATCAGAGTCCTCTCAGCTAGGCTGCTGCCCTCAGGTAATATCCAATATCCAAGATACTGTCTCACCACTAGTTGACGTAAGATTCAATTGCTATTCAAGTTGGATTCTATATGTGGAATGATGTTTGAGAGAGATTGAGTGAGTGACCTCGTCCTTTGTCTCAGACAGCAAAATGTCATGGTCAGGCCCTGCTTTACTCGGCATTAAAAAGGATTGACATCAGAAAAACATCCAAGAGAGGGCATTCCAGAGCCCAAGGTGCCACCACGGAGAAGGCCCTATCTCTGGGTATCACCCACCTCACTTCCAAAGATAATGGGACTTTAAAAAGGGCCTTAAGAGAAGAAACAATGGCCTCAAAAGAATGTAATACTTGGGTCAGGGAATTTGGGGAAGGTGGTGATTTCAGTGGGGCCTATGCCTTGAGGTCACATAAATTAGAGATGAGAGGAATCTCTTCCCTCACTGCCATTTCATATTTTTCATCTAGTCCACTCTGCTCTGCATTCCATTCCTCCTGAATTCTCACCTTAAGTAGGGGAATTTCTAAATTAATTCAAAAACTGGAGCTTTCAGCTCCATCAGATTACTTCTATCTTTCCAAATGAAAAAAATCCTTCCAGTAGCACCTTAGAGACCAACTAAGTTTGTTCTTGGTATGAGCTTTTGTGTGCATGCACACTTCTTCAGATACTTCTATCTTTCCTTCACTCTGCATTACCAATGCACACATGTGCATGATAAAATGCTGCAATTTTTGTGTGGCTATGAGTCTAGATTCTTTTTGTGCAGAATCCTGCACATTTGATTAAAATCCCACCATATGTACGACATAAAACCTGCTTTTCATGTGGATCGTCCTTTATCAGCGCACAAAGCTTGAGGTGTGCATCATTTAAAGAAACCTGGTGATATGCATACATACAATCACATGGTGATAGCTTTATGCAAGTGTTTTCTTCACTTGATGTGTGTTGGAGGGAGACATGAAACAATGGAAAGTTATGCAAACTGATCATACATAGTGTTCTGTACCAAATTCGTTAAAAATTGAGAATTCTTTAATGTATAGATTCCACTTCAGAAGCAAGATTTGGTATTTTAGAACGTCAAAGTCCAGGGAGAGGAAGAATCAGAAGAGGATGATTTTGGAATCATTCCTATTCTTAATGTTTGACTGCTGGGCCCCCAAACCTTCCCTAACCCGAGTGTTGGATTTATGTAGGCTAACTGTACCCTTTGGAGCCATTGCTTATCTCGTCCTCATTGTTCATTATCACCACTCATTTTGTATAAATTGTTGTTATGTTGACATTCTTCTTCCCCTTTTATTAAGGCTGTTAACCATTTACCAGTTTTATTTGAATTATCATAGAAAAATTTATTTGTTCCATAAAAATAATTGGCTCCTTTAACAGCAATATTATTCAATAGCACCTTAATGTATAATGCTTCTGCATAAGCTTTTTACTGTGGAATTTTGATGTTCTAATTTTTTTATTGTTAGCTTTCTTAATAGCTCCGGTTTTTCTTGCCCTAGGCATTTCCTAAAAACCCAGCTTCTGAAAGTCACTATAAAAGCTCCCAATACATTATGGTATGATACAAAGCCGAAATTAAAATTTATATGCTTCTTGGGTTTTATTTTAATGGCTATTAGAAATTCTTTATCCTTAAGTAATAGAGCATTGAATCTCCACTACAAGCCCCTCTTATTTCCTCCTCATCGTATTATCTCTATTATTCCTTTAGTATATGAGCAAATAAAAATCTCCCAGCATTTTAACTTGTGGGTGGAAGGAGCATTTTTATCAGTTTTGGTGCAATGTATATCACACAAACACATGTACAGTAGATGGGGGGGACGACCTGTTGTGGTTGCAATCTAAATGTTTCTGTGACAATTGCCTCACAAATTCTTGGCTGTACATCAGTGTGCATGTATGTGGTGAGTTTTCACTCTTCAGAGAATTGGCCACTGGTGAATACCGTTGATATAGATAGCCAGATGGCCCCAACTCTACAGTGAGTTGTTCTAAGCGATACAACTGAAGGATATGAAATTCACTACAAAAATAACCAATTCCTGTGACTATCCACATTGGCTCACAGCTATTGAGGATGTATGATGAGTGCCTACATATATCATGCAACAAAATAAGATGTTTTCTCCTACATCTCCTTAATACAGCTGTTCCTGTTATAACCAAACCCATGCCTCCAATGCATTAATTATATTTCTGCAATTTAGGCCTATTAATCATTATCCATCCAAAAAAATTTCAATCCATCATTTTGGCTGCTAATATATTTCCATTTTGTTAGTGTGTCTTGTGTCATAGTGTCCAATAATAAATTTCGTTTGAAAGAATATTGAAGTGAGAGTATCTTAAGTGATATTTTTTCCTAGTCAGTATCATTCTTGCTTTCTTCTAGTTTTATTTAAACTGATGCTGCTGATGATGAGTGAAGGGTATAGTGCTTTAATATGCTTTCAAGATCTATTTCCAAGGATGATGAGTGCTACTATGCTTATATCTCTGTCTGGGCAGAAGGATTCTTGCAACAACAATACCCTTAGGTTTTCAATATGTTCTCTGTTTTGTAGCAGTCATTAAGAAATCACTAGACATAACCAGACCCTGGATGCAATAGTTTTAGACTTTAAAAATGGCTAACATTCCTCTATGTCTTATTCTGGCTATGACAGCTGGAGAATCCTGTTACCTTTATATAACGTTATGAGTTTGGGCAGTAGGCTGTATGCCAAGACCCTTCTAATCCCTGGATCCAGCAAGTGTCAAAATTAGGCTAGCTTCCTGATGAGGTGATCGCCTGGGTGATGGTCCATTAAGGGGAACAAAGGAAAGGGGCTCTGTGTAAGATGGCAAATGGGTGAGGCCCCTCCCCCAGCTCATGGTTAGTTAGGAGGGAAAAGCCAAAATTTAGAGTTAAAAGTTGCAGTGATGTGAGCTAGAGGGAAAAGCAGCAAGCTGGAAAGTAAGCGTTTGATTTCTGTTTGAATCCAAACAGCTTGGGAGAAACAAGACCCTTTCAGGGTGTTAATGGTGTGAACCCTTCCATCATAGGCTCAGGTTATATATACTGTATGTGTAAATAAACCATATATCATAAAAAATACCAGTCTCTGCTGTGCCTCCTTCCAAAAGGAAACAAACCATGCTTAAGCGCCTGGAACCCCTGCAAATTCACAGTTTGGACACTGGGCTGGTGTGCAACACTACAAAACCTGAAAGTCTTTCTCAAGAGGCAGGAGAAGCAACAGAGAGCTACCGGTATGCGCAGCACTTCAAAGGCTTGACAATCAGCTGATAGTTGGGGCTTCACAATGATGTGTACTACACAGGGTGAAAATGTGTCACCTGGTATCATTGCAACATCAGGTGATTGACAGGCAGGCACCCCACTCCACCTGTCAAACATGACCTGTGGGGGTAGGGAGAGATCAGTTCCCCACCCCTGATGTAAAAGAGTAGATTTCTGGAGCATGCCTTATGTCAAATTACAATGAACCCTATGTTAAAGGAGCCACAACACTGAAAGTCCAACACAAGTAGCACACTAGGAGCTCTCGGTATTCTGGTTTTGCTGTGGTGTATATGCCAGATACAACATACCTTCTGGATGAATGCTTTGCAATTTTCTAGTATACAGCTCCATTTCTTTTCCAGAGCTTTACACATTGCTGCTGACACAGTCACAGGGGCGGGGGGAGTATGAATTTAACACAGAGAAATTCAAATAGAAGATAAAGCCAAGCTGGTTTCCTTAGCACTAAGAAAACATATAATTTAAACATTTGGCAAACAGAGGATCAAATTCAGAAGGAAACAGCTCTATTCCCAGTCTTTCCAGTGTATGTCTTAATAAATATTCAAATGTTTTCAAAAACTGCTGCATGTTTTCATGATTATTTTTTCATTTTATTTTTCTGTGTTAAACAGAGATGGTATGTTTATGTGCATATGCATTAGACTGTGATCCTAGCATAGTAGCAATGCCGCGTTTTGTGATGTGGCGCTGAAAGAGCTGCTGATGCACCTGAAGCTAAGCTCTGTTGAGCTAGTGCCATGCAAATCAGGGCCTAATTAAAATCAACAGGATAAGAACAAATAATCTGGCAGTAATTAATTTGGAATACCAGGGAAGATTGTTTTATGGTATGTCTGTAAATCGCCTTCGACATATGTAAAAGGTGTGTGTGTGAGAGAGAAATAATACTGGGCTGCAGACCTTATAGTCAAACATTTATCCTTTTTTTTTAAAAAAAGCATCCACCTCCCAACCATTCCTCTCCCCACCCACCCATTTCATGGCCTCCAATGTCCTTGTTTCAGAGCCCCCCCAACACCCCACCTCAAAATTAGCTGAAAGGTCTAATATTTGACTGGTCTAGTGCTATAGGAGAGGGGGAACATAAGACTTTGGTTACATGACTATCTGCCTTTTTCTCCTGTTTAGTGTCATTGATTCTCCTACTACTCTTGCAGGGCCCTCGTTTCTTGTGGCAGATCATTCCACCATATCGGGGCTTTTTCGGTTCTGGCCCCGATATGGTGGAATGATCTGCCACAAGAAACGAGGGCCCTGCAAGAGTTGGCACCCTTCCGCAGGGCTTGTAAAACAGAGCTGTTCCGTCTGGCTTTTGGGTTAATTTGAGTGCAACTTTTATTTGATTTGAGTGCAACTTTTATGATTGTTAGCCGCCCTGAGCCCGGTTTTGGCTGGGAAGGGCGGGATATAAATAAAAGTTTATTATTATTATTATTATTATTATTATTATTATTATTATTATTATTACTACTACTGCTTCTTTGCATTTCCCACCCCATTACTATTTCTCTTTCTGTCTTGGATTAATTAGTCAATAAGATATCTTACAAAAGAGTTTGAAAGGGGTTAGAGAGTGATCAGGATAGCATCATTGGCTATGGAACAAATGAAGGCAATTGCGAGTGATGGCATTTCTTCATGGATTAATGGGTAAAAGTGATGCCATAACTATGCTATGTAGCCAATATGATATGAATGTGGTGGCATTATTGGAGAATAAAGAGAAGAGAGCATAAATACTTGACTTAAACTGGAAATCTGAATAGTAATCTTGTTATGTATCCTACTTTTATCATTCCAGCCAGTGGCAAAGCTGCATGCTCCGGCACCAGGGGTGGAGAACAGGCGGGGGCATGGCTGGTGCGTGCCCCGGGGGCATGGCAGGCGTCCCAGGGCCGTGGCACGCCGCCCACGGGGGCGTGGTGGGGGCGCATGTCCGGGGGGCATTCGCGATGGTACCCCCTCCCCGATGGTGCTGGGGGTGGTGTGCTCCCCCACGCCCCCATTCATCCGCCAGTGAATCCAACAACAGAAAGCCATCTCAAATTTGGAGGTTGCAGGAGTAGCTTGCCTGGTGGTGCGGAGCTGTAGCAACAGCTTCCCAGCAGGGGCATTACTCATGTTTACTGGGTGTGGTAGGTGGCAGTGAGGTCTGGGCTGTGCAGAATTGCCTCCGCCAGTGTGCCCATGCAACTTCTCCTTTAGTACTGCATGTACCTCTGAGTAAGTGGCAGCGATGCTGTTGCCAGGAGGCTATTGCTGTGGCTCTACCCCACCAGATTAGTCACTTCTCTTTTTTTTTTTTTTTTGAAATAATTTTTTATTGTTTTCATATTACGGAAAAATAAACTGTTTGAACACACAATAATAGTCTGCATCTTATTTACATTTTGCTCCGCCGAGCTTTGACTTCCCTCCCTCCCTCCAGCCAGTTTTCTAGATCAATCTTTCCACTGCAGTCCCATTGTATCCCCTTCTGTTCATGTCATGGAGTTATTCCAATCCCGCTAGTGTTTTCAAACTACTTCTGTTCACCCTTAGATAGTCCACAAATTTACTCCACTCTCTTTGGAATTTCGTTTCATCCTGGTGTTTTATCTTATTAGTTAATTTCGCAAGTTCCGCATATTCCATCATCTTTGACTGCCATTCCCCTATCGACGGTATTTCTTGAGTCTTCCATCTTTGGGCTATTAGTATTCTAGCCGCGGTCGTCGCATACATGAATAACCTCTGATCTTTTATGTTGATTTCCTCCCCCATTATACCTAGCAAAAAGGCACCAGATGAGTCACTTCTCAGAGGCTGAAAAAGGAAAAGAGAATTCCAATATAATTGGAATTCACTCACCATCTGCACTTACTTTCAGTTACACACCACTGCGCGTTACTCTTCTGTATATCAGTGAAACCAGTGAAACTGGTTGAGCAAGGGCAAGACTGAAAAAGGAAAACTGATTCTGTTTCTAGAAGTCTGCACCTTTCAGGAGTGAAAGGAAGAACCCACAATCATGTGTTTCCAACTTTCAGTGCATAAAGCAACAAGCAAAGTTCTTTATACTTAACAGTTTCAAATAGCAATTGCATCAGATTTACATGCAAATTTTATTTTAGTACTTATGAAATTTCACCATTTCAAGCTACATTTTCAGTCCAAAATTATTTTATTAGCTGGCAGCTGCTAAAATTTAGGGTGAACTTTTGACAGCAAATTTATATTTTAAATGAGGGTCTGGCAAACTTCCCACCTAAACCAATAACTGGAATTAACTAGGATTATTTTTGTATTAAAGTAATATTAAAAGGTGTAGCCATTTTCAAGCATACAAATAGATCCCAGTGAACTAAACTTATTCCCCCTTAGTTCTGTTATCTAGTTGCCTGGCTGTGGAATACTGTTTGGCCCATGTTTCCAGAAGAAAAAAAAATTCTTTAAAATTCTGTCGGTTCCATCCCTTCCTTTTTCAGAGCCATTGCCTTAGGGCCCAGTCTTGTCATCATTCAACACACAGCTCTTTCACTGAAGTCTGGATCAAGAAAATTGTAAATCACACTGCATAAGAAGATTCAGACAGTTTCATTTGAAAGTGTTAAGATGTAAGACTATAAAAGACCATATATAGAGCATGCTTATACTATTCCGGCTGAGCCAAAAGTACCTTGAAAGCTAATGAAAACTTACTAATATACACAATCTGGAAAGATGATCAAAAAAACAATGACTAAAGTAATGCGGTATCCCTATGGAATTTGATAAAGTAAATTTAAGCTGGAACGTGTGCAGAGAATGGACACCAGGGTGATAAAAGGTCTGGAAAAAATAAGGTAGATCCATATATATATATGTGTGTGTGTGTGTGTGTGTGTGTGTGTTAAAAGCCAGTGTAAGGTGATGTATCTTTAGCACTAGGACTTCTACAACTTATGGGCTACCATCTCCCATAAGTCCCATTTACCCATTTGATCATTTCTCTGTTGCTAATATTAATCAGCTTTAAGACTCCCTGGAAAAGACCCTGATGTTGGGAAAGATTGAGGGCACAAGGAGAAGGGGACGAAAGAGGACGAGATGGTTGGACAGTATTCTCAAAGCTACCAACATGAGTTTGACCAAACTGCAGGAAGCAGTAGAAGACAGGAGTGCCTGGCCTGCTCTGGTCCATGGTGTCACGAAGAGTCGGATACGACTAAACGACTAAACGACAACAACAACAACAAACGCAACATCATCATCATCATCATATACCTAACTTCATATTCATCACCCAAAGCAGTTCTTCAGTAACCCACAAAATGAGAGTTTCCTTATATCCCTACTCATGTTATAATGATAGTACTCTATTCTGCCTTCGTCAGACCACAGCTGGAATACTGTGTTCAATTCTGGGCACCACAGTTTATGAAGGATGTTGACAAGCTGGAACGTGTGCAGAGGAGGGCAACCAAGATTATCAAGGGTCTGGAAGCCAAGCCTTATGAAGAACAGTTGAGTGAGCTGGGTATGTTTAGCCTGGATAAGAGGAGACTGAGATGAGATATAATATCACCTTCAACTATCTAAAGGGCTGTCACATGGAAGAGGGAGCAAACTTATTTTCTCTAGCTCCAGATGGTAGGACCAGAACCAATGGATTCATGTTACAATAAAGGAGATTATGAGCAAACATCAGGAAGAACTTTCTGACGGTAAGAGCTGTTCAGCAGTAGGACAGTCTCCCTCAGAAGGTTGAGGACTCTCCTTCCTTGGAGGTTTTTTAAGCAGAGGTTGGATGGCCATCTGCCACGGATGCTTTAGCTGAGATTCCTGCATTGCAGGGGGTTGGACTAGATGACCCTCAGGGTCTCTTCCAACTTTACAATTCTATGATTCTATGGCACAAACAAATGCATTCATTAGTCTTTTAAGGCACCAAAGGGACGTTCTGCCATTTTTACTGATGGATGCTGGCTTTTACCTTCACAATCAAGGTTTCTTGTGGGATCTCCATTACAGTGTCTTGTGGCTTCAACTTGATCAATATGTGTTTCTTTTCTGTTTGCTCATTTGCCTACACGGCCATGCATACTTCTGTTCCTTTACTTTCCACCTAATCTCAAAAATGGAGCTTAATCTGTCAACCCAATCCCAGCCATGTTTCATATTCAGAAGTACAGCTCATTGATTTCAACGGGTTGCCCTTGCGAACACGAATGCTCAGGATTTTAACCTAAGTCATAAAAATGGGTACCTGAAATGTGTGATCTTGGGAACTAGCAGCACCTAGAAGCTGATGAGAGAAAGCATTTTTTGCATGAATTAAGTGCAAACTAAGAGACAACTGATTGCATTACAATTGAATGTCTAGAAACTGCTGCACTACAAAACCCTAATCTATTTACCAACACGAAAGATGACTCATTCAAGGTTTGCGGTATATTATCTGAGCAACAGATGTACTGTACGGCTTCTTGATGCATGTACCTGTGAGACCAGAGGCAGCCGGCGAGGTGGTTTGCTAGGTGAAACCATTGCCAACCACTTTAGGTGAAAGAGAGCAAAGGGGAATCTCCACCCTCACTTTAGGCAGCATTGAGGTGGGTATCACAGCCAGCATCATGCATGTGCATGGTTGCTGAGTAGAGAGTTGCTCCTGCATCAGCCTGCACTTAAGCCAGTACTGGCTGCCGCACATCCCCCTCCACTTCTATCTCCCCGTGTGGGAATTTCATGCCCCATATATTGTAGCAATACAGTGGCCAGCAACTGTTTTGTCTAGGCAACTGGCCCAAGTTGGGTAAGTGTGCATAGCTTTGGGATGTTATTTGCTCATACCATTACTACTAATGGCAGCATTGTGGTGGAAGACTCCACTCCAAGAAACCCACATTCCTTGTAAGATTTGAAATTATAAATGACCCAGCATGTATGGTTGGGTGGTGGCGGCGGCGGCACCCCTCATTGCTACACCCCCATCTCATGTGAAATTGGCTTGCCCTTAAGTAACATGATGCATGTCACAATCAAGAAGTCTCAAGAGGTTGGATGAGAAACTCAAGAGGATCAACGGAGGACAGGGATGCATTTTGCACAGATCTGAGGTTAAGTTATATAGGCTTTAAGTGCTATTTTAGGTCGGTATAAGGAATTATGGACTATTACACTGTCAAAATATAGATGGCACTGGAAGATGCAGGCTGAAGAGGAGGACTGAGTCTATTAATTTAGGTCTGTTAATTGAGGCAAGGCTAGAAGCCTCTTGTCCTGACAAATTTGTTAGGCTTTTTTCAAGCTTTTATAAATAAGCACAACCATAATAAAGTGCAATTGGTAAGGAGTGATAGGGTGCAGCTAAGAATTAAGCTAGCGAGCTACAGTGAAACTAACCAAAGGCCAAAGAGGGAAAACTTAAAAGGGTTAAGGGAAATAAGCTCACCAATAACGCCCTCTAAAGTTTATAGCAATTATTACAACTAACATTTGTGTAAGTTAATGCAAAATTAATAGGTTTCTAAAAACCCCTCGCCTTAACAATTCGTAGCCAACTCTTCTGATCCTCCTCCAAATAGTCAAGAGGAAATAAAATATCAGAGAGTTCATCACTTCAATTTCCCCAAGACCCTTGCAGTTATTCTTCTTTGTGATTGAGTCTTTTAACTTTTTCATGACTTCAATCTTAAAAAAATAGACTTTAATTAAATTCAAGACTATTATTCCCCTTTAGGGGAGGTGGGAAAAACAAATGCAACTCAGATGCGGGACCTCTGAGCATAACACTATCCCTCTCTTTACAGTTCATTTTGGCATTTTTATATATTGCCGGCTAATAAAATGTAATGATTTTCATCTTTTACTTTGACATCTGAGACTCTATCTTTTATCTGTTGTTTACAGTGTTTCAGCCCATAAATAAATCATATGACAAAATAAATTACTTAATCTTGTGTTTTATTTGGAAACACATTAAAGCTTAGCTCTGTAGGAAAAAATCACTTTACACCTTAGAATTGCTTATATACTTTATGATTTTTGTGTCACGTTCAAAGAGCATCAAGGTGTCATATCAATAACAAGTGTTCACAAGAGCCACATTTTAAACCTTGAGATTTTTCTGGTGCTGTTTGATAGGAATGCTCTGATATGAAAGTATATCTGTCTTTGGCAAAGAGCATTTTCAGTTATTTGACTTTAAAACAAAAAACCAGCACCTTATGGTCTCATGGAAACTATCCCAACTCTTAGAATGATCTTTTTGAAAGTTATGCAGGTTTATTTGTCCACACTATTGTAATATTTATTGTCCTGTTGTGGGATCTTTCTAACATTTATTTATCCCACACATTCCTAGCTTATTTAAAATAAAATATGAAAGCACTGGATAGCCAGCAGCCCTTAGGCAAAGTTTCAATCTGCTTGGCCATTTTTGTGACTCCTTCTGGATATTTTCTAGTAAATACATACATACATTTCAGGTTAAGGATTGAATAATTCTTTTTGTCTGTAGATAAGTCAACAAAAGTTCCCATCCTCTGTGGGTTTCTTAAGTATTTGCTTCATTGATGAAACCTAGGGGGAAACTAGAAATAGATTTGGTAGGTAAACTGTGTTTCCCCTGCAGCTTTTGCTTCTGAGATGCGTCTAGTCCTAGAGAATGTACCTCTTTTCTTAGGTTAATTGCTGAAATATGATGTGCTGTGGCTGCATTCTTAGTCATTTCCAGATTCTATTCCAGGACATTTGGGATAGAGCCCAAGAGCTTAGCATGTTTTCCTTTTTTCATGGTAAAATTGTGCAAATATGCATTAGAGTGTGAAAACAAACAGTCTAATACATTTTTGCAAAGCTCTTTATGTTTACTGTTTATTGCAGATACCAGATCCTAATTAAAAATGCGCTAACAAAAGCCAAGATACAAAGAACAAAGATATAATGAAGCTTCATTTTTTAAAAATGTGATTAATCCCAGGGGACTTTCCACCCTGCGTCAACTCCTGTAAAATTAAAGTTCATAGGACGATGGAGAGGATGTAACATTAAATATTATGATGGGCCTCACCTAACTATGTTAAAAATGGATCGTGTCATGGTTATATTTTTGTTTTGTGGATTAAGCTCCTTTCCAAATAGCATAGCTGCATCCAGCCCTGCTCTTCAGCATTAGTTTATGGTGGCTTGAAACCTTTCCTGGTTTTTGTTTTTTGCTTTAAAAATGAAATGAAATAAAGCACCTTCTGTACTTTTACTAATTTAAAAAGGGAAATGATCGAATTTGTAACTTATTGTATTGGTTGGAATATTTCTTTTTTTAAAATAACTGAAGCCAAATTAGTATTAAAAAGCAATATCGTATAAACCAGCATTTTTGCAGGTTAGGTAGCAAATACTTTTTGTACAAATGAAGATTGATATTTCTATTATCTATGGGAAGGCTGAGAAATGGGGTGGTATTCACCTAAGTTTTAGTCAGAGCAGATCCACTTAAATGAATGGACCTAACTTAGTCAAGAGCCTATAGATCTATAAATATACAATGTGTGTAAATGAAAACATACAACTTCAATCACACCACAAAATCCAAATCTTCCAAGATCTTTTCTGATTTGTCGAGCTGTCACCTATTTCCCTGCCCCTCCAAAGTTCTTAATCTTTGAGTTACTCAGAAATATAACACAGGAAAAATGTAATACCTCGGGACAAATACCTTGCTGTGTTCCCTATGTCCCACACTGTACTCTTGGTACACAGAATTTTATTTGCCATATGCCCAAAAACTATATGACACTGTGCACTGTTCCTGTCCCTAAAGTCAGAGCCCCAGCTGCTCATCTGATATGCCATACAATTAATAACTTTCTTTTAGCAAATTGTATGGATATGACATCAAACATCTGTCTAAACTAGTGTAACACTTGAATTGCAACAACAATCTATTCCTTCTCTGGCAGTCTTTTAGGAGCGAGCAGAATAGGGAGAGAGGAAAGGGGTGCCAGAAAAAGAGAAAGAGAAAACGGGGAGGCCCCACCCATAGTCAGCATGTCCCCCCCCTAACAGATGACCACTATGGAAATGTGGACCACGAAAGAAAAAAAAGGTTGCCTACTTGTGATTTAATGGATTATTCTCTGTATCCCTGCTTTAAGTACAGGAATGGTAGCAGATAACTGCTTAGTGTGTCTGAAACCAGGAAGAAAAACATGTCAGAATAATTCAGTGCACTGTATTAGTGACTTTTATAGAGCTGCACATAGGAATATGCTAACAATTTTGTTTGGGCAGGATGGAATGTTAACAGGTATGTGTTTTTGCTTTCCTCTGCCTTTGACTGGGATGGACAGGGGAAAAGAAAACTGAAAACGTAGAAGGAATAAAAACAGGCAGTTTGAACAAAGCGATTAGCTGCAAACTTTGTGCTGAATATTTATTTCCATTTACAGTATTTCTAAGTGGTTAAACCACAGAGCCTAGGTCTTGCTGATCAGAAGGTCAGTGGTTCGAATCCCTGCGACGGGGTGAGCTCTCGTTGCTCGGTCCCAGCTCCTGCTCACCTAGCAGTTCGAAATCACCCACATCAAAGTGCAAGTAGATAAATAGGAACCGCTCTGGCAGGAAGGTAAATGGCGTTTCTGTGTGCTGCTCTGGTTCGCCAGAAGCAGCTTTGTCATGCTGGCCACATGACCCGGAAGCTGTACGCCGGCTGTCGGCCAATAAAGTGAGATGAGTGCCGCAACCCCAGAGTCGGACACGACTGGACCTAATGGTCAGGGGTCCCTTTACCTTTACCTTTACCTTACCTTACATTACTACTGCTAAGCCAGGCCAGTTCTTCAGCTGGTGGTATAACAGCTCTGGCCAGTTCATCCTCCTCTGACTCAGGCTTCTTACCTGTGTTCTCTTCCAGAGTTGTCCCCTACAATATGAGACATGATGTATCACTCAAGCTGTGCTTACTTAGTACTAGACTCGCTGATATTTGTGGACTGACATCTTTGTAAATATGCATTGAACTGGGCTGCTTGCTGCCAAGTATTAGGAAAAAAATAGGCATACATAAAATATTCTCAGTTTGCCCGCACAACATGCATTCACACCTAAGAAGAATAAAGAAGAGAAGGGGTGTTTAAAACCTCCCCGAAGTTAATTTTCTATCTCCATTCGCTCAACACAGACATCCGTGCCCTTGTGCTTGATATTTGTCCCTCTGATCCTATGACATCCCTATCCTCCTGTTTCTTCTAAATGTCCTGTACCACACTGCAGAAAGCTGCAATCACCTTGTCAGAGCACATTTTATACCCCGAAGTCGCTGCCAGTTTTTGCCCTATACATCAACTCCTTCCTGATTCTGGCTGGCAGTTGCTCCTGCTGCACAGCAATTTCCAGTTATTTATTCAGCTTTAACCCTATTGTAAACAGCCTTGCCATGAATGCACAGTAATTCCATTGGGGCGAGCCATTTTGCTGAAATAACCTGCAAGTGGAGGGATGTTGGCAGTAGTTAATAGGGAAAAGACTCCATGTTGCATTCAGCCCCCATCTCTTTATTGTGGAAGCTTCACCTTTCATATTCTCCCATCTTTTGTTGTGCATATTTTTAGTATTTTCTTTCAGGGTTTTAACATCACAGCCGTTGGCTTTATTATTTTCCCTTCACTGGATCCTGGACTACCTCTCAGACATTGTGCATATATCACCGTCTACCTGGGATTTTGGGTATAGTAAATTAAACAGGACACTAGCAAACCACACTTGATTTGTGTGGATATCATTTTAATCTTCCTTTAGGAAATCAATGTCCAAGAAGAATTTGTTCATGCCTTTCATAGATAGTAGGTTGTGTTGGCTAAATTTAGCTCCTTCATTGGATATATATACGGTATTCATCACTGAAAATGTTTCTATATACAAATGAGCCACCTTGTTTCAGCCACTTTTAGAGTACAAAGCAATTGCAGAAGCTTGCCAGTGGTGGTTAGAGAGTTCGGCTAGGACTGGAGAGACTGGTTCAAATGCTCACTCATCTTAGGAGGAAGAATAGTAGGGAGAAGTAGCAGAAAGAACCATGAAGATGACGTGGTCCATTCTTATACAAAGAAAAGAAAGGTGCTGAAGCAAGGGTAGATGGGTAATGATGTCAGCATCCGCTCCAAGCCAGAAGTGTGGGACAAGGCTTGGATTTAACTGTTTTACTCTCACCATGTTTCTTAGTATTGATTTTGGGGGCAATGCTTTGATCATTGTTTTGAATTTTATTTGTTCTATATAAGCCACTTTGGGGGCCTTGGTCAAAAAGCGGCATAGAAAAAATTACAGAAACTCACCGACCAATGAAAAAGGCTTGAAAGGCACTCTCCTGCAGTGGCTGTTGAGACCATTAGGGGGCTTCAGGTCCTGTTGCCAGTAATTATGGCTGCAATCCTGTACTCTGTTACTTGGCGCTGAGCCTCATTAAACCCAATGGGGCTTGTGCTGCAAACTACTTTACAGTTTCATTGTGTCCTGATTTAAGAATGTACAGTGTAAAGTAGGTGGCAAAGCAAGGTTTAATAGTGGTCAGAATACAGCACCGAATATAGGAAGTTGTCAAGAAGAAACTTCATTTATCTATGTGGGAACTGTCTCCCCTTAGCAGAATTAGGAGCCCCTTTCCTATATCTGGGATTTGTGATAAGGATTTCCAGGTGAGAGGCTACAAGTTCAAGAAGACTTCATCTCTGGCAACTCTGATTTTCTAAATTAATCACTTTGAAAAAGCAAAGTTTTCAACAAGTTAGTTTGTTGAGCCATGCTGCTAGCTGTCATGGCCAATGATGTATTCTTGTTATAAGTAATCCTTCAGTGAAAGTCAAGCTAAACCCAACTGTACACTCTGTTTTAGATTGCTTAAGACGCCATAGTGCCAGTTTTCATTATTATTGATGCTAAACACTTCAAGAATATTTCTTGCTTATACAAAGGTCTTGAAGAGCTTCAATGATTTATGAAGCAAATAGGTTTCCTGGATGTCTGTGAAATACCACTGATGGATTTGGCAAACACAGTAGTAAGCACCCATTACGCCACCTAGAACACAGCATCTAACCTGTTTTTTTGTTCCATTAACAAGTTGTGAAAAAGTCATGATGGTGCTTTTAGCTGTAAAACACTTTAGAGTGTAATCTGTTTTTAGAAGATTAATTCAATCCCAAATACCGTGGAAAATGATAAACAACTTAAAGGAGACAGAGCATCTAGCAGTATTCCCCTTTAAAGGAGACTGGAAGCAGATACTATGTTACAGCTCATAATAAGATTTCTTTCTTTTCCTTTTTTTTTTTGCTTTGCAGAAAATGAAGAGGAAGCCTCCCTCCCACCCACCCCCTCCCTGTTAAACATTGGCCATACCAGAGTTTCTTCAGTTGTATTGTGTGTATTTTAGCCAATTTGGCCTAGCTTAATATTTCTAGAACTGCAATCAATCTTTGTGTTTATTTTGCATTACAAGCGAGCATTACTAAGAACCACCAGCACAGCAAAGCTGTGTGCCTGGTTTGAATGGTGATGAAATGCAAAAAGCCAGACAGTTTCACAATCCAAATCCAACCCCTAGTCTCAGCCTGGAGATCTACCCCTCACTACTGTAAAGTTCTAGTAATGAATCTAAGATGTTATACAACACGTGCCTGCTCTTTGGTGCTCCCCATTCCTCACAGGCTTCAGCCAGGTGGGATTGCAAACTTCTTCTTTTTTACCAGGGCCTTCTCATCTGATTTTAGCAGCAGCTAGATTTGCACACCTAGGCCACTGAATGTGCTGATATTCCTGCCTCAAAAAAAGCTTCAACAGCTCACTGAAGTGAACAAGGAATCAGAATGAAGGTATGCACTGAAACACACCACAGTTAGGAAACCTTTGTTGCTCAGGCAAGGCCTCAGCTGAGACACTTTCCTGTTCAGGAATACCCAATGACTAACATGGGTGGGCAAGTCCAGTCTCAGTAGTGTATTCCTTTTGTCAGGAAATGAGTTAAGCTGTAGTTCTGATAACTCACCACAAGGGGCAGCCATGACCAGAACTGAAGGTTCCTTCCTGGTTCTCCCTCCTGGCACCAGCTGATTTCTGCAGATCATGTAAATGCTGAAGGCCTAAGAGTACCACTGCCACCCCATTCAGCTGGCAATAAAAAGAGTTTTTATGGGTATGTCCGTAGCAAAAGGAAGAACAAGGAAACAGTGGGGTCACTTAGAGGAGAAGAAGGTGAAATGCGAACAGGGGACGCAGAAAGGGCAGAACTCCTCAATACCTTCTTTGCCTCAGTCTTCTCCAAAAAAGAAAACAATGCCCGACCTGAAGAATATGGAGCTGATGATTCAGCAGGGGAAACACAGCCCAGAATAAGTAAGGAGGTAGTACAAGCACACTTGGCTAGTTTAGATGTATTCAAGTCTCCAGGGCCAGATGAACTACATCCCAGAGTATTAAAAGAACTGGCAGAGGTGATTTCAGAACCACTGGCAGTAATCTTTGAGAATTCTTGGAAAACAGGTGAAGTCCCAGCAGACTGGAGGAGGGCAAATGTTGTCCCTATTTTCAAAAAGGGGAAAAGAGAGGACCCAAACAATTACCGCCCAGTCAGCCTGACATCAATACCAGGAAAGATTCTAGAGCAGATCATTAAGCAAACGGTCTGTGAGCACCTAGAAAGGAACGCTGTGATCACTAAAAGTCAGCATGGGTTTCTGAAAAATAAGTCATGTCAGACTAATCTGATCTCATTTTTTGACAGAATTACAAGCCTGGTAGACGAAGGGAACACTGTGGATGTAGCCTATCTTGATTTCAGCAAGGCCTTTGACAAGGTGCCCCATGATATTCTTGTAAAGAAGCTGGTAAAATGCGGGCTAGACAATACTACCATTCAGTGGATTTGTAACTGGCTGACTGACCGAACCCAAAGGGTGCTCATCAATGGCTCCTCTTCATCCTGGAGAGAAGTGACTAGTGGGGTGCCACAGGGTTCTGTCTTGGGCCCAGTCTTATTCAACATCTTTATCAATGACTTGGATGATGGGCTTGAGGGCATCCTGATCAAGTTTGCAGATGACACCAAATTGGCAGGGGTGGCTAATACCCCAGAGGACAGGATCACACTTCAAAATGACCTTAACAGATTAGAGAACTGGGCCAAGGCAAACAGGATGAATTTTAACAGGGAGAAATGTAAAGTACTACACTTGGGCAAAAAAAAATGAAAGGCACAAATACAGGATGGGTGATACCTGGCTTGAGAGCAGTACAAGTGAAAAGGATCTAGGAGTCTTGGTAGACCACAAACTTGACATGAGTCAACAGTGTGATGCAGCAGCTAAAAAAGCCAATGCAATTCTGGGCTGCATCAATAGGAGTATAGCATCTAGATCAAGGGAAGTAATAGTACCACTGTATTCCGCTCTGGTCAGACCTCACCTGGAATACTGTGTCCAGTTCTGGGCACCACAGTTCAAGAAGGATATTGACAAGCTGGAACGTGTCCAGAGGAGGGCAACCAAAATGGTCAAAGGCCTGGAAACGATGCCTTATGAGGAACGGCTTAGGGAGCTGGGTATGTTTAGCCTGGAGAAGAGAAGGTTAAGGGGTGATATGATAGCCATGTTCAAATATATAAAAGGATGTCATATAGAGGAGGGAGAAAGGTTGTTTTCTGCTGCTCCAGAGAAGCGGACACGGAGCAATGGATTCAAACTACAAGAAAGAAGATTCCACCTAAACATTAGGAAGAATTTCTTGACAGTAAGAGCTGTTCGACAGTGGAATTTGCTGCCAAGGAGTGTGGTGGAGTCTCCTTCTTTGGAGGTCTTTAAGCAGAGGCTTGACAGCCACCTGTCAGGAATGCTTTGATGGTGTTTCCTGCTTGGCAGGGGGTTGGACTGGATGGCCCTTGTGGTCTCTTCCAACTCTATGATTCTATGATTCTATGATTCTATGATTCTATGATTCAATTCTAGAACCAAATGTGCCATCAATTTGCTGGGCGAAAGGCTTTGTCCTCATGCAGCAGCCTATAGAGCTGATCCACATACAGAGACTGTTTTCTGAAGGTGAACTGTACTAGGTACAGGGAGAACAGCTAGAATGCCTTGGAAATATACTACACCAAAATGCCGGCTCATTTTTTTCCTTCTCAATGCACAAACAGTACTTGTCCCAATGTCTTCCTGAATTTTTGATTCCCTATATACTCATAACTCGTCTCCTAAATTAAAGGATGCAAATGCACACAATGCAAAGTTGGAAGTGCAGGGAAGAAACAGCAGAGGCCATACATTCTCTTAATTGTGTAAGGAAATAAGATGACAACAACAAGGCTTGAAGCGCCTTTGTTCTCTGGAAAATATTTCCAGTGATCTATGCAGGACTTAATACTTTCATGTATATTTAATATTCCATCATGAAGCACAGTACTTCATGGATACGGAAGCTTACATGATTTTCAGACTACAGCATGCGTGCATAACTCGAGTCACTCTCCTTGAATTTACATGTGAGATTAAAGTCACTGTACAAAACAACCTCCCCCCCGCCCTCATGTGCCATTCTTTGATCTCTTTTATAAGCGGAGACCTTACCACAAATACCCAAAGTAATTGTCCAGATAAAACTTGGAAGTTGGGATTTTTCAGCCTTCGGGACTTCATTGATGCAAAGGTGAAGAAATGTTCCTGCCTCTCTAGAGGTCAGATTAATGACACATTGATTAGACACTGCCCAGTAATTCTTAAGAGATAATTCCAGGGAATATGTTCAGCAATAGACCAGTGGGAAGCACTTCAACCAGTGAACTCATAGACAACGCAAGTAATGACCATTTAGATGGAGCCTATTTAGATGGAGGACTACAGTTAGGTCCTAGATGCAGAATTTAAAGGATGCAATTATTAGCACACAATTAGCATTTCCTCACTGCACTTGCCTTTCCTTGCTGTTATGGGTTTGCATCTCAAAATAATTTTTCAATGTACAGTGATTAATGTGAGGTCGGGTTTGTTCTGTTTTGGCTTGTTTCTCAATGTTCACTTCACTACACTGTTTTTGCATAAAATAAAGATAAAAATAATGTAATCTATACAGCAACTGAAAATCTAACAAAAAGTAAGTGTATAAATTAACACCCTTTTTATAAAATATAATTTATTTTACTGTAAAAACAGTCATCCCTTTTAAAAATAAGGGTGGAACTAATGGAGTAACCACAAAGGTTACTTGTGCCATATGCCTTGAGACAGTGGTTCAATCTGCCTTCTGAATATTTATCTTGGATAAGTATTCATTTGTTTTGCTAAATATATGTTTATTCCAAATATAGTAGGTGTTAAAGCCTCTTCAATGCCCCCTTTTTGAGCACATATATGTACACTTGAGCACGAACATATGCATGGTTAACAGCAAAAGAGAAAGAAAAGAAAAGCCATGTTCAACACTTATATGTTATCCCCTCCTATCACAGTTTACTTTTCCTTTCTTTTCTTTTTTACCTTTTAGAACTAATGGTTTAGAACTAATGCTTTTCGGAAAATTACAGGGAGATTTGCGAAATGAGACTTCTTCAAAAACACAATGTTATGCTTCAAATGAACCGTAGATCACAAAAATAAGTAACACGTTTACAAAAATAAGTGCCAAAGACACACTGAGATCACTTTACTAAAAGACATCCAAAAATACATTTAAATTAGTATTATTTTTACCTTCTAGTAAATCATCAATGCTTCCTTTGGTGGGGGGGAAGGGCGTGAAGTTCAGTTTTGTGGCTCCGAGTAAAAAGAAAAGTTCTTTTGTCTTAAGTCCCCACAAATCTAAGCATGGGAGTTTGTTTAGAAGCATTGTAAAATCTTTTTTTTAAAAAAATCTGAGTTCAGATAAGGTGTATAGGGGATATTTGCAATTGCACATTTGGCTGCAATAGGCTGCAATCCAGGAAGGCCACAGGTATTGCAGGCCAACAGTCTATGGACAGGGAAGGAGCTCTGTATTTTAACAGAACTTCCACCTGTCATAGATAGCAGCAGGAGCCTCTGCATGCCAGGGGCTCTGAGTCATGGCTACTAAATAATTGCCACAACTTTTATTTGTCCTGTTTCGGTATGGTTCAGTCTGGTACATAATGGTGAAAAAAGCTCGCTCAATCACACGCCAGTGTGGTGTAGTGGTTAAGAGCAGTAGACTCGTAATCTGGGGAACCGGGTTCGCGTCTCCACTCCTCCACATGCAGCTGCTGGGTGACCTTGGGCTAGTCACACTTCTCTGAAGTCTCTCAGCCCCACTCACCTCACAGAGTGTTTGTTGTGGGGGAGGAAGGGAAAGGAGAATGTTAGCCGCTTTGAGACTCCTTCGGGTAGTGATAAAGCGGGATATCCAATCCAAACTCTTCTTCTTCTTCTTTTGATTTGAGAGTGTTACCCACTCCTCTCTTCTCCTGTGGTGTAGGAGTAAGCTTATAATATAATTCCAAGCTTGTTTTGGGTGAAGGGACTTGTGGCCTGACTATTTTGCAGAATTATGTGATATTACTATGCTACTTTGCCACACAATCATCAAATCGCCACCTCCTGCGGAATAGCAAACCTCGAAAATGTCAGGGCAGAGATAGCTGTTTTGGAATGAAAGCAGACTTACGCCTAATCTAGCACAGAGAAGATTAGTATGGTCTTCTTTTGGCCAAACATTTATTTACAGCCAAACAGGGCTGCCTTCAGGTAGCACTGCGAGTGGGGGAATAGATAAACCCAGGCATCATGGTCTGCACCTGGGTAGCTGCTTAGGTGCAGGTTCTAGCTGGGCAGCATAATAGTGTGGGGCAGCACTGCAGCCCACATGCTTGTTCTCTGAAAAATAATAATAGTTGGAATGACAATTAAAAGAAGGTCATTAAAGGTTATGTAAACACATGCTATAAGGAATTTATACACCGGATTTATACGCCATGAGAGATAGTTGCCTGGAGAATTCTGAACAGCCCCTCTGATATAGCAGCCTTTCTGAAATACTGTACGTTTTTCAGCCTGTCCTCTCCTCCTAAGGGGGCTTTTAGGTCATTGACCCCTGCTTGCCCTTCTTATGGTGGACCAGACAGTCCAGTAGGCCAGATCTTTACCTTTCCAACCTTGGTGGGCCAACTTTGACAGGAGGGAAGAACCACCCACCTGTCAATCATCTTACATTATGTTATTGCCAGCTGATTCATTGGTGGGTTGTCCCGCTTACCTGTGAAAATAGCCCATCAGTCCAATAGCTGGCCATCGGGGTGGGCAGAGAGATGCTGTCAAAGCAGGATTGAACTCTCTGTGCATCAGCTGTTTGTGCCGGGGAGTGTGCTGGGACCATCAAGCTTTTACACCTGCCTTGCTTAAGATGCTGCTTAAGTATTCTTGTCTTCTTTTAACATTTTTGTAAAGAATATTATTTGCCTTTTTTGCCAGGAACACAGCTGTGTTTGCTTACTGATACCATTGAAAGGTTGGGAATTTTATCCCTGTATTGTTTGTATTTGTATTACTTTGTAATTGCATTATTGCATTTGTGTGTATCTGTTTATTCTTGTGAGCTGCCTTGGGAGCCTTTCTGGCTGAAAGACGGCATATAAGTAAACAGTAACGTAACAACCTAACCTAACCCAACCCAACCTAACCTAACCCAACATGTGTGGAAAGGCCCCCCGATGTACTCAGATGACACCACAACTCATGAGATTAGACTGTGAAAAGTCATGGAATGAATTAGAGGAATAAGTGGAAATAAACCAAGGTATTATTTCCAAGGCATGTTCTGCAAAAATAACTAGTAAAGCTGAGTAAAGGTATAAGATATGACCTGGGTATTGCAACAAAATACCTAGAAGATGTGTTTTTTAAATTATTTTTAGGATCACTTGTAAAATTAACTATAGTAAGGTGGTAAAATATTGATTGCTTACCACAACAGGTGTTTTCACTTGTTTTCCATAATGCAATAACGAATCTATCACTTGGTTTTATTTGGGTGCTTTCACGCATTACAAAGTCCAACCAATAGAATTGTTTTGTGAGCTGTACAAGCAGTTAAGATGAGACAATCATGATGCTCAGTAGATGTGCAATATGCATTCAGTGTTTATTCGGGAAATTTTCAGACAGGGATCTGCCATCAGCATATTACCAGAATGTACCACTGGGACCTGATGATTGATTTTGCACATCATAAAAATAGCTAAGGAGATTTGCATTTGTGGCTGAATTATATTCTATAAAGGTAAGGTTGCTAATGCATACATTATCATGACGAAGGCATAATTTTGTTTACATCGACCCTTCAGATGGTTGAGTTTGGAATTGAAATAGGCCACCCAAAAGTAAAGTATTGGCTTTTGAATGGTCAGGTGACACCTTGGATCAGGGTTGGGGAACCTATGGTCATAAAAACATTGTTGGACTATAGCTTCCTTCGTTCCTGACCATTGCACATGCTGGCTGGGGCTGATGGGAGCTAAAGTCAAACAACATCTGGAGGACATCACACTTCCTATCTCTCCTCTAGGCACACAGAACAATGTACAAAAACCAGCCCCAAACTCCCTAAGAAAAATCTCTGAGCTTATAGAATGCTGATGGCTGGTGTCTCTCTCTTTCCATAGGCAACAAAGGATCTAAAGAAAGCAGATGTTGGACAAACTGTAGTGGGTTTCACAGAATCCCTCTCATCTAGTTAAATCACTCATGAAGGAGTTGCAGGGTAATGCCAACTACCCCCTCCCCCGATGAGCATGCAATTTTAGTGGGCAACTCTGTGCATGAAGATAGCATTTCCCTTGGAGCAGCTCAGGGTACCTTCCCAAGGCCATGGAATATCATCACTGGGAGTGGAGCTAGTCCCCAAATGTGTGATTTCAATGTCTGAAGACTTTCAAGAAGTCATGACACATTATAATGATTGGCATTACCAATAAAGTCTATGGGTGCTTGAAATACAGAATATTGTCTCAACTGTTTGTGGGTGTGGCAGAGGAGATTGAAGGGCAGGGACAGTTTATAGTAAGTATCTTGGACGGGGGATGAGAGATTGGGAGATGCCTTTCCCATTCCTAGAACTGCATCCACCCTCACAATATAGCTGTTTAAATTATTTTCAGGTTTGGCACTGACAGCCCTGTAGCACTGTCTAGCACAGCAGGGGAAGGACTCAAAACAAAAGTCCTTTAGTCTTTCTTAATTCCTCAGACTTAGACTGTGTACATACAGCAGAGTGGATTCAGTGCATCCCATGTGTGCAATATTTGTGGTGTCGCCCACATGTTGTTTTCCTCATCCAAATGGCAGCCCATACTTCCTCCCATTTAATTCAGATTTTCCTGATCCACGGATAATGGAGTAAGGAAAACAACAACAATAAAAACAGAAAAATCACATTTTACCGTACAATGGATGTACTGAAGTATACTGTGTGAAGAGGGTTTTTAAAAAATGCATGTGGTGATGTTTTGCTGAGTGACATCTATCACACCTCCTACTTCCACTGGCCAGGTGCTCCTTGGTGGGCTACTTGTGAGACCCAGTGTGGTGAACTGTCAGGCTTGAGGAATTTCCCCCCTCCCCCCAATGGCACCAAGAGGAAACAAGAAAATTCTTACGTATGATTTATTCAGTCATCACGGTAAAAGACAAAGAATTCAGGCCATTCCTCCATAATGGAGTTGCTCGCCCTGAGCTCCCCCTCCCCCAGCAACAATGGCTGCTTCTACGGCATCTGTCTGTGAACAATTGTCTCTGTGCTCTTTGTTCTTGCACCCTTAACAAACGTTGCGTTTTGGGAGAAGGGGGGGGGGTCAGTGACACTGTCCAGAGACGTGTCAGCTAGTTGCTCTGCCTCTCCTCTCCCTTCTCCTAACACTGTATAACTCTGCTGTTTATCTGTCTCTGAGCTGTTATCTTCCTCAAAGCCCTGCTGCTTCCCTCCTTTCTGGAAGCTACAGGAGAAGGGGGAGGAGACCTCCACCCAGTGGTGAAGCTGCATGCTCCGGCACTGGGGGCAGAGAGCAGGCGGGGGCGTGGCTGGTGCGAGTCCCGTGGGGTGCGTCCCAGGGGCGTGGCACGCTGCCCGCGATGGTGTGGCATGCGCCCTGGGGGCGTGGCTCCCGGCGCAGTGGAGGGTGCGCAATGCATGTCTGGGGGGAGGCCATGATGGTACCCCCCTCCCTGATGGTGCAGGGGGCAATGCGCTCCCCCCACCCCTGTTCCTCCGCCAGTGCTTCCACCATTCCTCCTCCTCTTCAGTCCAGTCCCTGACGTGTACTCATTTTGCGCAAATACATCTTACAAAGCATTAGTGTAGACAGGAAACTCTGAGACAGTTTAACTGAAAGTGCTCATATGTGGACAAACATGCACAAAAGCACATATTAGGGGGGAAATTGTGCAATCCACATAAACACAGCCTTACCCTCTCCCCAAGTAGCTGAGCTGCACTATGACTAAGGAACATGTTGGGGTGGGCATACACTGCAAGATTTTGTTGCAGGTCCCATTTGTTTAGTCACATCTGCAATTTGAATTCTCATTTATCATTTTGTATAGATCATGTTATTAATTTTTGTGTAGGTGCCATCCATCACTCCAATCAAAACATGCAATTTCGTGCAATTTGTGCATCTCACCCCAATCTTTGCACAGTAAAATGTAAAAACGGATAGTAAAACAGCAGTCATATTTCTCTGACAGCCAGTGACTAATAGTCTGACCTCCTAAACTGCATTTACTGTTCACCAATGATTATGTCATTAGGAATGAATTAGATACTCAATGAGGGGAATCTCCAAATCTAGTCTGCCACAATGAAAATCTCAATTATCTGACTTGTAGGGGAAACATCAGTATTTTTTTTAATAATAAAAAAACATTGCTTTATCACTGGAGACTTTTATTTGCTATTATGGAAAAGAAATACTACCATGGAAATATTCTGAACAGCTCCAGAGTCTAGGACCAAAACCAATGTTTAGTCAGAATCTCATTTCTTTCAACTGGAATCTATTAATAGTAAGAGCTGTTCGACATTGGAATGGACACCCTCAGAAGGTGGTGGACATTACAGGTTTTTAAGCAGAGATTGTATGGCCATCTGTCAGTGATGCTTTAGTTGAGATACCTGCATTGCAGGGGGTTGGACCAAATGACCCTTGGGGTCCCTTCCAACTCTATGATTCTATGTTTTTTGTTTACTTTTTTCTTTCATAATTAAAATCATTTGAGTGTCATATTTTTATACACAAGTCACTGAAGGCTAATTCTCCAGATTTCTACGTACAGTATAAGGTCCTTGCATTTATGCCCTTGTATGAACCACATATGAATATATTAACATATGATGAGCATGCAACAGGCTTCTCAAACAGGTTTCTACTAGCCATGATGGCTATGCTCTGCTTCCACAGTCGCAAGCAGTAATACTTCTGATACCAGTTGCTAGAAACTGCTGGAGGGAAGAGTGCTCCTGTGCTCAGGTCCTGCTTGTGAGTTTTCCACAGGCATCTGGCTGGTCACTGTGAGAACAGGATGCTGGAATAGATGAGCCATAGGCTGATCCAGCAGGCTCTTCTCATGATCTCAAAAAGAACAGAGAGTCTTTTGACATCTTAAAGACAATCAAATACATAAGCTTTAAGCCCTGTTCCATGCCCTATAAGCACAGGACGTATTTGCCTAGACTAGAGGCACTTTGGCCCACAGATTGCAGCAGTATCCAGTATTCTCTCTTTGCGACGGGTTCATGGGGGAAAACTGTCCCATGAGCCCTTGCTGGGGGGGGGAGAGCCTATATAAGGCTGCTTCCCCTGGAGCTCAGAGCCATTTTGCTTTGAGAGCTTTAATGAAAAGCGGGCTGTCGCTCTGCTCCAGTACACCTGATAGTCTCTGAAGTGTTGCAAGACTCTCTGGTATTGTTGTGGCAACAGGGTACTTATTTTGCATTTACTGCATGTCAAATCACTCAAGGTGGTTGAATTACAAAAACTCGGAAGGGTTGTAGATCAGTGGCAGAGCATCTGTCTTGCATATAGAAGGTCCCAGGTTGAATTTCTGATGTCTCCAGGTACGTCTGAAGAGTTGCTGCAGTGTATCCAACACTGAGTTATATGGACCAATGGTACAAGGCAGTTTCCTGTACTCCTAAAATAAATAGAACAACAGAACTCTCAGGTAGACTGATTGTCCTTTCAGGATTGACTAGCATGGCTAGGAATTCTTCATTTTTCCTCCAGGTAAAAAGGTAGGTAAATGACCCTTGGAAGGTTAAGTCCAGTCAAAGGCGACTATGGGATGCGGCGCTCATCTCTATTTTAGGCCGAGGGAGCCGGCATTTGTCTACAGACAGCTTTCCGGGTCATGTGGCCAGCATGACTAAACTGCTTCTGGCTCAATGGAACACCATGACAGAAACCAGAGTGCACGGAAACGCCATTTACCTTCCCGCTGCAGCGGTACCTATTTATCTACTTGCACTGGCGTGCTTTTGAACTGCTAGGTTGGCAGGAGCTGGGACAGAGCAATGGGAGCTCACCCCGTCTTGGGGATTTGAACCGCCAAGCCAACCTTCTGATCGGCAAGCCCAAGAGGCTCAGTGGTTTAAACCACAGCATCACCCGTTTCCCTTCCTTCAGGACACACACATCTTCAGTAGCACCAGGAAAGCTGGAGGAAGGGCTGCCCATCTGCAATTGGTCACTAGACAGCTTCTCACTATAGCCCCCTGGATGCATTTGTTGTACAAAGAGGGCTACATAGTTGGCCCCAGCCCTTAAGTTTCATGGCTCTTTCCAGCCCCTCACATGCTTAGGAAGACAGGAAGCTGCCTTATACTGCATCAGACCTTCTGAGCATAAAACTGGAGTTCAGTTTTAATCTGACAACAGTTTTCTCACGACTCTTACAATGTGATTCAAATGTCCAGGCTCTCGCAATTTACCTTCTTTAACATACTTTCTGACGTGGAAGCTTTCCCCATGTGGCACATTCCAACTTGCAAAATTTCCCACCAATATTATGAGATGGTACTATTTTGTGTGTGTGAACTGTATTGCGTGAATACCTGAATGTATAAATCTCCTCTCCTGTGTGGTTTGTTTGAAGCGATTAAAAAAGAATAGTACGATGATTTCCAGATCTTTTGGTGGCTGCATCTCTAAGTGCCGTGTTTCATGGAAGTGTTAACAGAATAATGCTTTGTATCATGCGCTAGTTATTAGGTTCATAATGACTATAATACTGTCTTTGTAATATTTGCTAATACAGTAGAAAAATACAGTATGCTAATTGAGTGTTCTTTGAAGATTAGCTACTGCAAGGGGAAGTATGATCCAGTGCTAATATGGTAAAAATCTATTAAAAGCCACAACCTTTGTGCTTTAAAAGGAATTATTTTAACAGATTAAGAGTTGTTTGAAAGGACTCCTCAAAGATCACATATATCATAGAAACGTTAGTTCTGCGAGTACATCTGTATCTGTGACATATTACAATGCTTGCTGCCAGAAAGGACAATTCTCCTGATGCAGTAAAGTGCCCTGCTTTGAAAATGTTTTAACCACAAGATGTATTTTATTATGTAAATGTACTACAACATGTGTCACCTGTCCAAGAGCTGCTCTTCAAGCATCTCTCTGAGCAGTTCATGGGTATCATGAACAAGGTCTATAGTCACCATGATTTCTAAGCTGCAGCCAGCTTAAAATTACTCTTTTTTATTTCCTAGTTAGCTAATGGTTGACCCATTCCTTTAAGTGTTCATAACTGCTGGATAAATGGGTCTTTGCCATGCATGTCTATTTTGTATTGTTTTAGTTCTGATTCAAATTTATCGGCTGCTTTTTTCTGTTTTTAACTTTTTTAAAAACAATGACTTGAGATGCTTCTGTGGAAGCTGATTACTAATGAATGATGACGATCACGATAATAATAATTGCTCAAAAGCACGGGTGGTCAGACGTCATACTTGGATCTACATAGTTTTTCCTTTCTTATAAGACCAGGAGGCTGAGACCCCTCTAATCTGCAATAATTATTTTAAAGAAACCCAGCACACTGCCCACCTCTGAACTTTTTGTAACTGAAAGGACTTGAAAGTGGGGAGAGAAAATAAGGAACAAACCGAAAGAAACAGGAAGAAAATATAGCACAGGAAAATGGAAAAGATAGGAAATTTAGGGAAATGAAAAAGCCAATGTGGGAGCAGGAAAAAATCCCGAGGTGCCTTGAAAAGAATGGGGGTCCAGGGGATGTCCCTCCCCCCAGTTATTTGGAGGAAGAGATTACCTGCCATCAACTTGCCTCCCCTCACAAAGCATTACTATGAAGCTCATTGTCGGCCCAAAATTTTCAATTTTGTGACTAGGATTTCCCTTCCACTACAAAATGGCTATTACTCCTGTAAAACATGTTGAGAGGTTCTATCTATATTTGCTGTTTTGGTGCATATTAAGGACCTTCACAAAATGGCTGTTGCTTCTAATCCATGTATTATTTATTAATATTGATATATCTGCTTATCCTTCAGTTTGCCTGGGGACCTGGTGTTGTTTGGCCTACCTGCAAAGCTCTGCAGTCTCTTGGGGCCTAGTGGAGTGAGTGAGGCCTTGTCTCCCCATCCTCTGAGGTGTTGCCTTCTTAACTTTCCCAAAAAAGTCTGGTCATTTGATGTGAATCTTCTTCAAGGACGAGGTCTCCAGGGGGAGGGCAAAATTAATCCTGACAAAACTCCAAGGATATTGGGAATGGCAGTATGGCGCGGCAGAGATCTGTCCTGTGTTGCAGTGGCTATTAAAATCGAGAAAAGAAGACAGAAGGCTCAGAGAATGAAGGACAAGGCAACTGGCAGAAAAAGCTGAAAAAGGGTAGGTCAGGGGCTTGTCCTGCGATTTGCCAAGCTGCCATTTGAAAGAGGGAGATCTCAATGGGCTACCAGGCCTACGTTCTGCTGAAGGGGTCACTTCAAGGTCTGAGGGCGACTGGAGCGGCTGAACGCTGAATTGCCTTTGGAAATTGCTCCTTGCTGCCAGGGAGAAGCGGGAAGTTTGTGTCATTTTCTGCTTCTTTTTATCTTTACTCATCTATTTCTTTTTAAGAAAACTACCTAGCTCCTTGTTAAATCCCATATGCCCAACTGCACAAAAACTTGTTTCACAGTGCATAATTTTTGTTTTTTACAGAGCACAAAATGTGTCAAGCTGCATGTTAGAATAAACCCTGGAAGGATGGCATTAAGAAATGTAATAGTTTAAAGACATACATAGATACATACATACATACATACATACATACATACATAGGAAGGGAGAGAGTGTGAGAGAGAAATAAAGAAATAAATTGTGCCATTACTTGCACTAATGTTTAGTTCTGTGAGGATGACCACAGGACAGAACAAGTCAGCCAGATATGCTTAATTGGCTTGAGTTGTTCTTCCACCTTCATGAACAGAAATTATTATTTATTTATTTTATTCCACCTTCATGAACTGAAATAAGTATTACTACTACTACTACTACTACTACTACAATTTATTACCTGCCCTTCACCCCAAGGTCAAAGGGCAGGTAACAACAATTAAAACAATATAAAAATGGTTTAAAACAAGTTACAATTACAGAAATAAGATGGGTCCTAAGAATATACATCTCAGGTGTCAAAAGTCAGTGCATCTTCAGCATTAGCTGTATACTGAAGATGCCACACATACCTCTGTGAGAAATAAATTCCACAACTTAGGGGCTGCCACAGGGAATGCTCTATCCTAAGTCTCTGGGGGTGGTGGGACACCAAGATGGCTCCCTTTCCTGATCTTAGCACCCAAGAGGGTCTGTAGAGAAGGAGACAGCCTTTCATATTTTTTTTTGGATCTGAGTGTTAAACATGAACATGAGTACCTGGAACTGGGCCCAGAAACAAACCAGTGCAACTGTTTCAAAACTGTTTTAAAACGAGATATGAACCAGATAGCTGGCTGCTGTATTTTGGACCAATTGAAGTTTCTGAGTCCTCTTCAAGAGCAGCCCCACATAGAGCGTATTACAATATTGCAATCTGTAAGTTACCAGAGCATAGAATCATAGAATTGTCGAGTTGGAAGGGACCCTGAGGAACATCTGGTTCAACCCCCTGCAATGCATGAATCTCAACTAAAGCATCCATGGCAGAGGACCATCTAACCTCTGCTTAAAAACCTCCATGAAGGACACCATCTTCCGAGGGAGTCGGTTCAACTGCATGGAGTACAGTGGTTAAGTAATCTCTGTCCAAAAGCATGATAGGTGGCGAACCAGCCAAAGCTGAAAAAAGGCACCACCAAGGGCACCTGACAGTGACAGTGTTGAATATAGGAGTACTCCAAAGCTGAAGACCTGCTTCTTCCAGGTGAATGCAGTCTTATCCAGGCTGTCTCCTCACCTTCTGGACATGAGAACTTGGAACACATAGCAACTCCATCTTAGGATTCAGCTTCAGTTTCTTGGCTGACATCTAACTCATCACTGCCTCCAAGCACTGGTCTAAGACCTCAACTGCCTCTCCTGATTCTGCTGGAACAAAGAGATGTGCATCATCTGCACAGTGAGTACCATAAAAGCAATATATCAGAACTTTTAGAGTGGTCATTTTCACCTGCTCACATAGTTTATATTCTTTAGTGCTAAAACACGTTTTGCATATGCTCATTGAACCCAAGGGTTGGGGAAGGGGAACGGTTGGCTGTAAAGGTGGGAAACCAACTATCCCTTGGTCGTTTCTTTAAAATACCCCAATTATTTTATCTGATGGTTTGGATAATTGTACGCCTTTGCCCTGTGGTGATCCAGCTATTGCAGCCGTGAGTCATGGTGACCCATAGATGTATGTAAAGCCTGTGAAAAACCTGCTCTTCAAGTGACACGAGATGTTTGAAAGTGGCAAAGTCGCAGCAATTCAAGGGCAGCCAACACATTGCCCTCCAGATGATGTTGAACTGCAACTCTTATTCCCTGATTATTGGCAACAGTGGCTGGGGCTGATGGGAGTTCTAGTCCAACAATATTTTTGAAACTAGAGACACCATGCTGGTTATTCCTGCAATAAGTGGTCATCTGTTTCCATACCCAGCGAAGCAACAATGTGTCTTTCAAACATATGGAAAAGTGATGATTTCCTCTGTAAAATGTCATAAGTCTATATTCTCTAATTTAAATGCATCCCATACATGGAATTATAAAATCACCTGAGGACTCTTGTGGTATGAAAAAAGGCTAAGGGGGCAGTTGAACTAATGTCTGCAATAAGCTATAAAAACTGAGACACATTTTTTTTTAAAAGGGAATCTGGATGAATCGTTCTTCAATCCCAAATATGGTTTCTGCTGATGAGAGCATTAGGAATTTCTGTCTGGTATGTGTGTGTGATGGCTTAGCTGTTTGGCCATTATACAATGTTCATCGGAGAAATCCACACATTTTCCTGGGCTAAATATTCAAACACATTCTTTTGAAAAGATTGATTCCTGCTCGGTTGCAGCATAGTTCATCATCTTCTTAGCGCAGGAATGAATAGATGGTCGTCTCTTTCTCATCTCAACAATTGTAAGCCTGTATTTGGCTAGCAACGGGGCTTGCTGGATGAAGCCTGACTGCTTCGCATTCAGTTCCTTTGTTAGTGCCAGCAAACGATATAGTAGTGTTAAGTAGGGTTCTTTTCTCCCCCCTTCAAGATACAAGAATAAACATCAGTAGCATCTGTCCAAAATATATGCATTGTGGACATTCTCACACAAAGAGATGTATAATAGCTTTACACTTTCAGTAAAGCATAGGGAGAATTGGCTCGTGTCAATGCTTTAATATACAATACTTCTAAAAAAGAAGGGGGAAAAACAAGACCTTGCCTAGCAAACCCTGATACAACTTTATACAATTCTAATATTAATCCTGGGATTCTATGTGGTGTTGCGAGGAATTGCATGCCAAACATCTTGATACACCACATTCTTCCTTCTCCAATGTTGCTGCATGGTGTCATTTATTTATTATAAGAAATCCCAGATTCTTTCATTATGCTAGAGAAAACTTGAACCTTTGCAGAGTACAGCCCCATCTGAACTAGGGTCTAAATTCAACAGTGCCAACTGTACCAACTTTAATGGAGGCTAAGAACTGCTTCTGTTCTACAAGGCCAGTGTCAGCACCTCCTGCCAGGCATACTTTGGCAAAGGGCCCACTACTGATGCCTACCCGGTCTCACCCTACATTTTGTTATCCAGATTTTGTTACCACCAGACAGTTGGCTCTCTCTAGCCATCATTTTAATTTCCCATATACAGAGCCAGGCCATTGGTCCATCTAGCTTAATATTGGCTATGCTGGGGTTTTTTCATTCTTTCTACTCCCAGGGCCCTCTGCAGACAACTGGAAATTACTGAAGCACACCAGTCACAAAGTAGAAGTTGCAGGCAGAATTTAGCATAATCAGCTTGTAGCTACTGAAATAATTTTCTGCTGCTCTCTAATCCATCTTTGGAAATTGCTAAATTCTTTGCCACAGCATTTTCCTTGTGGCAAGGAGTTTCACAGCTTAGCTTTCCTCAAGCTTGTGACTCCCCATTTTAGGCAGAATTTGCAGGTCCAGAGGCTCTAAGTGGAGACAGCTTCTTCTTTCATATTTTTCGTTTCGCACCCCTAAGTGCTTTTCAGTGAATTTTTACCGATATCCTGTAATTTCTTCTCCCATTCTCCTTTCACACTCCCATTTCTGTCTTTTACACACACAGAAGGACTCAGGGGGTTCTGGGGACTGGTGGTGAGCATATTTGCAAGCTATGGTTCTGAGAATGCCGGCCCTTGCCCCAAATCCACCTGGAGGAATAACTGAATCTGCCTTTACTTCAAGAGACACATTGACTGTTTTGGTTGCATGTTAACATTGCTTTCTGATAAAAAGGTAAAGGGACCCCTGACCATTAGGTCCAGTCGTGTCCGACTCTAGGGTTGTGACGCTCATCTCGCTTTATTGGCCGAGAGCCGGCGTACAGCTTCCAGGTCATGTGGCCAGCATGACAAAGCCGCTTCTGGCAAACCAGAGCAGCGCACGGAAACGCCGTTTACCTTCCCGCCAGAGCGGTTCCTATTTATCTACTTGCACTTTGACGTGCTTTTGAACTGCTAGGTGGGCAGGAGCTGGGACCGAGCAACGGGAGCTCACCCCGTCGCAGGAATTCGAACCGCTGACCTTCTGATCGGCAAGCCCTAGGCTCTGTGGTTTAACCCACAACGCCACCTGGGTCCCTTGCTTTCTGATATATGCATCAAATATATATGCTAATTCATTGTGTGTGTGTGTGTGTGTGTGTGTGTGTGTATACATACATACACACACACACACACACACATATAAAGCAACTCAGTATCTAATATTTATTATGGCAGGTGAGAATAATGTGTCAATTGGCAAATTCTGGTTGTGGTGTGTGCAGAATGGAAGCCCTCTCAAAGTCTAGCTTTAAAATCCGCTTGATAGCAATTTCCCTTTCTCTGCAACAATAACTCTACGATATGCATGAAGGAGTTAATATTTACCAAGGTGTAGCAGACAGAGGGAAAATAAAATGTTATAGCTGAAAGTATCTAATGCGCCTGTTTCATAGACGAGTAATTTAAATATGTTTGGAACTGCTAGCATTTCCAAGAAGTCTGGAAAATTCCTTCCTTCTGTCAAGCTCATGAAACCTATAAGTTACCGCTGCCTTCACCTCTCTCTCTCTCTCTCTCTCTCTCTCCACATTTCCTAGCATTCTGGTGCTTTTATGCAGTTACTAAACTAGTTCTAAATATATATACTTTATTCTGAAGAATGGGAAATGCATATGCGTTAGGAAAGTGGAATTAAGCTCTGAAACGTTTAAACACTACCATGCTACGAAGAGCATGCCACTACACAAACAACAGAAATGCAATTTCTGGCTAGTCCAAGGAACCATTGGACTCCAGCTCCCATAATGCCTAGCTAGTATGGCAAATGGTCAGGGGTGGTGGGAATTGTAGTTTTACAACATCTGGTGTTCCCAACCATGGAATACTTAGTATCTCCGATTTCTCCTTGTGTTTCACCCCCTCCCATTTCCTTTGGAAAGGGATAGAACTATGTGATTTCTGGCACATTCAGTTTGTAAATATCTTTGAGCATGTTACGAACAGTTAATTTATGTAGCAGAGTTCCCACTGTGAAGGATTTCAGCTAATGCGTTTGTCTGACCCCTAGATTCCCATATAAACCGCAGTTTGTATCAATCTAGTTACTCAGCTACCTCAGAGAATTTAAATATATGTGTCATTGCCTCCATAGTTTTTTTAAAATGTGCTTGATAGCCTGCTCATATACATATCCCAATAATAAACTCATAGACATTATGAAAATCAAATCTTGTTTATTTGCAATTCCCCAATCTTCCCCATCAACAAAACAAAACAATAGATGCAAATAATTTTTTCTCCCAACAAACCATCTTCAGCTAGTTTTATTCTGTGGGCTTTTTTTTTTCTTCCAAGGAGCAGGAAAATTACAAAAGTGACAATGCCAGAAAGTCTAGATTTATTACTTTTTTTAATTTTCTGTTTATGCTGGCAATGGGTGAAAAAATAAAATTTTGCAATTTTGAGGAGAGAATAATGTACTTTTTTATTAAAACAGAAATGACACACTGCTGCATATCTAACGTGATTTAGTGTTTTTATTAGTTATAACTGTTTTAATACCTCACTAACTATTGTATCCTCCCTTAAGGCTTTCATTGTTCTCATATGCTAGAAACAAATTGATAATTCAGAAAAAAATAAAGTATTTCTTAGTTGTTTGCTAACAGCAGAATAGCAATCAGTCACCACAGGGTTACCACAATGGGCATCATTATATCTGGAACCTTATCAATTTCACTATATGGGTAAGTATTATTGCTGCATACCGGAACTCCTTTGGTGTTATTGCTTAATTTTAATTGTGATTGTAAAATGTGAAAAATGTGGATATTTAAACAACAATTAAACACCTGCTATACTTGTTGTGCGTTGGCATTTAAAGATATATTGAGTATTTAAAAATCTGCTGATTCAGATATGAGGCTGAACAAAATAAAGGGGAGGGGGAGTCGTTTCAGAACCAATGTTTGCATAAGGCGGTGGTACATAGCAGGGACGTTTTAATTGAGTCAGATCTCTGCCACAAGTTCCACAGCAGACATTTCAAAAGGCACATTTTAACATCATGCTGCTTCTCGGTACAGCTTCCGATATGGTGCCAGTTCCCCATAGCTCCCAATAATCCTTCTCTCATCTGTGTTTGTCCCACTGACATTGTGTTAATGGAAAGCCTTGCACTGGGAAACACCTGCCCAGCATTAACAAGATGTTAATGGGGGAAACATTGGAAAGTCAAGTTACTGAGAAGCAAAAATGTGCAAAACCGTGGAGGGGTAGTAAATTTCAATTGATTTCCTGTCAAGGCTTCTTCCATTTCAGAGTCCAAATCAAATTTTAAAGGCACAGGAACAATCGTAATATTTCTAGGCTATATTAGACCTCTGGAAACAACAGTAATGCTGTTGATAAGAAGAATAGACTAGACTTTGGCAGAAAAGGAGAAAAGTGTGATGCTGCCATATACCTTCAGTTCAGTATCAAAAGTTACCTCCTCTGTCAGTGGCATTATTCTCCTGAATACCAGTTGCTAGGAATCATAGGTTAGAAAAGTGCTATTGTACTCAGGTCCTGCTTTTGGGCTTCCCATAAGGATCTGTTTGATTGCCGTGAGAACAGGATGCTGGACTAGGTGGGCCATTGACCTGATCTAGCAGGAGCCCTCTTAAGTTCATTAATTTGTAATAGCAATTCAAGGGTTTCCCGGAAAATGAGCCCACAATGCACAGTGACAAAAGCCCTAACATGCTATTGACCAGCACAATCACAAATGGGAACACGGGAAGCTGTGCCACGCCATGCCAGGCTGTCTAGACCAGGATTGTCAGCTCTGACTGTCAGTGGCTTTCCAGGGTCTTGGGCAGAAATAAGAACGTAAGGAAACCCCTGCTCTTGGATCCAACAAAGGCCTATCTAGTCCAGCATTCTGTTCCCACACTGGCCAACCAGATGGCTGCGCAGGATGTGAACCAACACTCTCTGGCTCGTTTCGCTCAGTGAGTGGTATTCAGAATCATGCTGCAGAAGTTTAACTCCCAGCATCTCTTGATAAAAAAGAATCAGGCGGCAGAGATGACTGCCAGCTTGGACAGCTTTGAAAGGTGTTAAACCAGGCTTCCTCAACCTCGGCCCTCCAGATGTTTTAGAAGACTACAATTCCCATCATCCCTGACCACTGGTCCTGCTAGCTGGGGTTCATGGGAGTTGTAGGCCAAAAGCACCTGGAGGGCCAAGGTTGAGGAAGCCTTTGTTAGACAAATTCATGGAGGATAAGGGTGTCAATGGTTACTAGTCACGATGGCAGTCTTACGTCCAGTATCAAATTCTCTTTTATCTAGAGATGCTGGGTGTTCAACCAGAGACTGCGCGCTGCAAAAAATGTGTTCTACTCAGCATATCCTCCTAGCTAAAGCTGGTAACTAGTGCACTTGAGTCTCTCCCACAAAATATTTACAGTTTGGAAGTGACTAGAGTTGTATCCCTATAGATGGATTTTGGGGTGGGGCAAGACCAGGACTGGGACCTACTTTTAAGTCCATTGTGGTCAGTGGTAGAGTAGAAAGAGCTGGAAATACTTGATAGGATTGCATTTCTCTGGGTTGTTGTTGTTTAGTCGTTTAGTCGTCGTGTCCGACTCTTCGTGACCCCATGGACCAGAGCATGCCAGGGCCGGCACTCCTGTCTTCCACTGCCTTCCGCAGTTTGGTCAAACTCATGTTGGTCGCTTTGAGAACAATGTACAACCATCTCGTCCTCTGCCACCCCCTTCTCCTTGTGCCCTCAATCTTTCTCAACATCAGGGTCTTTTCCAGGGAGTCTTCTCTTCTCATGAGGTGGCCAGAGTATTGGAGCCTCAGCTTCAGGATCTGTCCTTCCAGTGAGCACTCAGGGCTGATTTCCTTCAGAATGGATAGGTTTGATCTTCTTGCAGTCCATGGGACTCTCAATAGTCTCCTCCAGCACCAAAAGCATCAATTCTTTGGCGATCAGCCTTCTGTATGGTCCAGCTCTCACTTCCATACATCACTTCTGGGAAAACCATAGCTTTAACTATACGGACCTTTGTTGGCAAGGTGATGTCTCTGCTTTTTAAGATGCTGTCTAGGTTTGTCATTGCTTTTCTCCCAAGAAGCAGGCGTCTTTTAATTTCTTGACTGCTGTCACCATCTGCAGTGATCATGGAGCCCAAGAAAGTAAAATCTCTCACTGCCTCCATTTCTTCCCCTTCTATTTGCCAGGAGGTGATGGGACCAGTGGCCATGATCTTAGTTTTTTTAATGTTGAGCTTCAGACAACATTTTGCGCTCTCCTCTTTCACCCTCATTAAAAGGTTCTTTAATTCCTCCTCACTTTCTGCCATCAAGGTTGTGTCATCTGCATATCTGAGGTTGTTGATATTTCTTCCGGCAATCTTAATTATGGCTTGGGATTTCTCTGGGTAGTATCCTGTTTTGGAGGCTCCACTGTTAGTTACTGTGGAGGCAGATTGCTCTTCAAATATCTCACCATGAACAGAATCATTAAAATATAATATCCCTGTCTTATATAATATCTTGGCTAGCAGAAAGTATTCTGTCAATCTTCAGTAATGGCTTGTGTCATGTTGGAACCACCAGGGAGAGAAAAGGGGTTTATCTGCAAAGGTTTGAGAGTATCTCCTATACTTCCAATGTGTGTCATAGAAAGAGATAATTAAATATAGAACAAATAGCAGGAAAGTGAATTAGGTCCTATCATCCCTCTGAGGGACTACCTTTACCCATATATATGCATATGCGCACGCGCGCGCGCGCACACACACACACACAATTTTGTGCTCATGAAAGCTTCCAGACTGACAGCTCTGGAAACAGAGCTGCTCATTTAATCCATACAAAGGGCTTAATGCTGTCACAAATGGTGCAGGTTCTCTTATTTTCTTTGCTCCCTTTTCTTTTCTCTAGTATAGCAGAGGGACAGTAGTCAGGAGAGAGACAGTTGTAGAGCATACATGACAATTAGCATGATAAAAGATGCCTTAATTACCCAATTGATGGATTTTATATTGCTAATATTCGTTATTGCCATTGTACAGCATTTCACTGTGATGTTCCGCGATGCCACTCCGATGTAGGGAATTCTGCAGTGCTGGAAAATCTGAAAGTGTGTGTAAATTCTACAAAGCTATGAAGACCACAGGTCTGGGCTAACACAATGCTGTCTAGCTCCTAACAAGGGCAGGGAAACCTGGTACCCTTCAGATATTCAGGTGCTTGGCAGGTGAGTGCCCCTGCTCTCTTGTCAAACTGGCCTGCCAACCAGAAAATGTAACCCCCTCTTCTAGGACCATGGCTTTAAATAGTATTGTTGCTCCATTCACTGACTAAACCATCTATCTTATGGTGTCGCCACTTCACGTAGGTTCCTTCCCCTGTGGCATGGCAAGGCCAGATCTGCTTACCTTACTTATTGCTATATATCTTATATTTAAAGTTGATACTTTCTTCCGTCCCTTCATTTAAATATATATCAAAGTCAGCTTTGTATTTCCTTTTGAGGCTTAAGCCTTTATAGAAGCCTAAGCCCTAAAACTGTTACAGTAATATGTGTCCTATTCCATTTATTTATCTGCTACTGGGTCAATGCTTGGCCGTGTTGAAAAGGATAAAGATCAAAAACATCATCTTTTGCTCAATAATACATCAAGGCCTAAAAGTCATCACAGGGGGAAAATCCATTTCTGAGGTCTGCGATCAGTTTATAATAATTAATTATGAATATTCTCATAAATTTTGTTCTTTCCAAGAGGTACTTGTGTGTTTGATATTTAGGTAGTACAGTTTGCAAAGCGTATGAGCTCTATACTGTAACTTTAGTTCTATAGCCAAGTATTTGTACCTTGTACAGAATCACAGAGCAGGAAAATATCATGCTGCGTTAGACAGGATGCAGGAAATGCATTTAAATTTTTCAGTATTGAAATGGAAGTCAACTTTAAAATAAATATTGCTCCTTTATGCAACTTTTTGTGTGATTTGCAAGGAATGCTCCTGTCCCGCTAAGGGACATTTTTGGAAAATTGTTGCCTGGGATCGTGCTCTGTGTGTGTACATATGCAAAATAGCAACAACAATCAAATATACCGGTAGTGACAAATTTCAAGGAACATTTGAATTCCATGTTTCCTGAAAAAGTGGTGATGTTGATAGTGATGGGTGAAAAAGACCTGATTTTGATTTGGGCCAGCAATTATGAGCAATAGTGGATAGAGAATACTACATGATCTCTTAATTGCTGCCCTCCATAAGTCCATCAGTTGCTAAAACAGTCTGCAGCACAGCAGTGATTGAGAAGGGATATTTCTCTGTCTCCCTCTCTTCCAACTGGTAGCAGCTGAAGTGGCAGCAGGGTGAGGAAAAGAGGTTACTCTCTCTCTTTCCCCTTCTTCCTTTCCAGGGCAGCAACAGAAAGGAGTGTAGGTAGCTTGACTTCTCTTTGTCCCCTTCCTGCTGGTGCCTAGAATGCTGCTATGGCAATATTCCAGAAGCCATGGGAAGTGCAATTTTCCCAGGATACCCAATGCTTATACTAATGTCAAACGTCCTAGGAGCTAAATGCTGCCATGGGTCATAGAGACTAGTCTCCTTCATGCTCTACTTGTTGCCACTATGAAGCAGAATGCAGCAGAATCAGAGAGAGAGAGAGAGAGAGAGAGAGAGAGAGAGAGAGAGAGAGAGAGAGAGAGAGAGACTACCCCTGTTTTCTCCTTGCTGCTGCAACCCCCCTAGCCACCATGTTAACAGCTAGGTGAGTGATGGGTGGTTGGTTTCTTTGGTATGGATGATAATGATTGTATGTTACTGTCATTTGTGACCTGTACCAAGGAATTATGAACTTGAAGGTTATCAGTCGATGAAACGTGAAAAGCCAATGTCATAAGATGGCCTATTATTATTATTATTATTATTATTATTATTATTATTATTATTATTATTATTGATTGTGCTTCACCACAATCAAACCAGGGTCTGAAAGATAACAAACCCCTTTCATTTATGCTGTGACCCAATTGCCCTAGACATTTAACATGCACAGTGAATTACTTGCCTTTTATGCACCAAAGTAGGTGTCAGATTCGCTTAACAGTTGCTCATGAGTAAAGACCAAGTCCGTCTTGTCTTTCAACTATTTTATTGTGCAAAGTATGTACAGTGCAGAGCTATCCTAAAACATGACCACCTAGTGGCTAGCAGAATCCGGAAGTGCCCCCCTCCTGTTGCGGCGCCAACACCAGTGTCTCGGCACCCTAAAGTGCCGCCTCCTTTCTCCCCTGACCCTTCTGCGTAAAGCAGGCACCAGAAACGGTGTCTCCCCCTCAGAGTGGGTCTGCTGAGCGGTGCTGGGTCTCTCTGCATCTTCCTGGAGACCTCTTCCCACCTGGCTCTTTCCTGGTAACGCCTCCTCCCCCGGGGAGGAGCTGGCAGACTCACTGGGAGACGTGTCCGTTGACAACAGAGGCTGAGGCTGCCGGTACCCACTCAGTGCCGGACTGGCAGGGAAGGGCACGTCCCTGACAGTAGGGATGATAATCATTTATGCAAGTGTGCTGATTGGTACATAATAATGCCATAACATTTATAAGTGCTGTAATTTTGTCAAAGGCAACAGAGTGGTCTCAGATTTTTTTATCTTTTGGCAATGAAGATCCACTAGTGACTTGTCCTCATCATTTGAGGGAATAAAGATAATTCCTCCACAGGGCAAAGCTGAGGAGACAGCAAACACAGATATAGCTGGGCAAAGGACAACAACTTCTAAAATATACTTCAAAAGTTAGAGGTACTTTGTATTTTATGGTGGCCATGTCAGAATTGGAGCCAAGAACCAATTCCACATGGACTTGAGGGCAAATGTTTATTACGGTCATAGACCAGCATAAAAGGGTGGGATACAGTCATTTAAAATATGAAAAGTGTTTTGGAAAGCTAAAAGGTATTAAAACAGAAGGTAAATAGGAGAGCCTATAAGAATTTAAAAGAAGCTAAAAGAGTCTAAAAGAAGGGATAGGAGCATTGGGTGGGTGTGGAGGAGCATAAAAGGTTGATATATAAAAGACTTCAGCTATCAATTTACATGATATGTGCACTACTGGTGTCTTCCGATTGCTGATATTTTAGTTTTCAATATCAGGACTTGGACCCTCTGTAGGTCCTGGACCTGATGGTCAGGCAGAGGTGCAACTGGTGTAACATCATAAAGAACTGACCAAAAGACTGGGAAACCAGCCATACTGCTAAGTATCTGGGGTTTCCCCAGCCACTCTGGGCGGCTTACAACATATATAAAATCACAACAAAACATCAAACATTAAAAAACAAAATATCCTATACAAGCAACAATCAAACCAATAAATCAATAGAAACCAAATAATAATAAAAATAATAATAATAACAAACAATTTACAGTTATACCCAAATTGAAATAACCACCAACCACAACTAAACATTTAACCAACACCAACCTGACAAAAACAAAGCAGAGGAACCAAAATGACAACCGTTTAAAACATTTTAAAACATTTCAGCCAGTTGCCCCAACCCAAGAGTTGTTCCAGCAATATCCCACTGGCCTCGTAGGAGCCTCTTTTAGCTGTTCAAGGTGAGTCTGGGCCCCGCCCCCTAGGCCAGGTGGAAATGGGCCTTGCAGGAGGGAGCTGTCTTCCTTCCAGCACTCATGGTAGTAAGCTATAGTGTGATATTCCCCGATTCCTATAAAATATTTACAGATCAGGCTTGATCACCTGCATGTTCAACTAACTGCTCCCTGTGATATACCACGTTCTCCTTAGCTGCCTTGCTTCTATGCCCCTTGGGAAAAGCTTTGTGCATTTTAAGAAAGCAACTGCACCGACTTTTTTTTTTACCGTGTTTTGCAAATAAACTGGAGTGCCCAGAGAAAGCAGGACAAAACTGTTTTCATGAATAATTGCATGGAGAGTCTCAGCATTACTGTTAGGGAACTGTGGGCTGTCCAGATATCGTTGGGCTACAGTTCTAATCCTCCATGGCCATTGGCCATACTGGTTGGGGCTGATGGGATCCAATGGTATCTGGAGGTTCCCCTTTTCTGCTCTACCTGATAAGGCTGGATCCAGATGATGAATGGCTTTGTTGTCAACAGCTGGAGTCGGACTAGGAAGCACATGTTCCTTTCTTGGGAGCACTGACATGGAAGCCACATTGCCTGTCACCCTCACCCCAGTTATAAAAGCATTTCCTTTCATGCATGCTCCAAAACCCATTTTACTGGTGGGGATTTGTGCCTTCTCTTCTCTTCCAACTGTTATTCTGGCACACATGGCACTGTAGTTTTTACCACTCAACTGTGGTTCAGAAATTACTTATCCCACACACATCCCACACACATTATTAATTGGCCCCAAACTTCTCTCTAGACAATCCTCAAACAGAGGACTCTCCTCCGACAGTCCTTCAAACTAGAGGGTTGTTTACTGTAGGATACATGGTTGCCCTAGGAGTTGAGAATTATAGATCATAGTTCATAGAATTGTAAAGTTGGAAGTGACCCTGAGGATCATCTAGTCCAATCCCCTGCAATGCAGGAATAGGCAGCTGCCCCATGGAGGGATTGAACCTGCAACCTTGGTGTTATCAACACCATGTTCTAACCAACTGAGCTATCCATTTAGATTCTAACAGAATGGGCAGCAGGGAAATGGTAACACACTGCTAGTGATGGGTTAATCTATCCATTTCGGTTTCGGTTTCTTATTTTCCAGTCATAAGTTCAGCCCTCTACATTTCCATATTTCTTTTCCTTTTTCATTTTAAAGTCCTGATGAAAGATCACCAACATTTTAGTGTGCATTTCTTCTAATGCACGCCTTTTCTGTAGGCAGTTTTGCTAAATACACACATTTCTGCAAAGCAATTTCCCCCTCTATAATGCATTTTTATATGTTTGGTTTTTTTTTTTACTAATATATGCCAATCCCTGTCCAATCTATACCCATAGAATCTTGCCTGGCTAGGCATCACAGCTTGGATCTCTGTATCCACAGAGCATGTTGCTTATTTGGCCTTTTTCAGGCAGTTACTTTTCAACTGATATGTGGGACATGGACCAGTTCCCTTTTTCTAAAGGCACAATACAGCGGTGTCAGGTACTACCCTTTTGCATTGATTTTTAAAAACATTATGTTTTGATGTTGTAACCCACCCTGGGACTTTGGGGTGGCATGTGAGTAAATCATTGTCGTTGTCATCATCATCATCATCATCATACAAAGCTGGGGGTACGGTGCAGTTTAAAGTACAGGATAGGTAAGCAGGTAGATTTTCCACCTTTCCACCTTTTTCTGTTTCCTCTATCCCAAACCACTTTTAAAAGCAGGTTTTTTCATCTCCTGACAGGATGGATTGTTAATAGTGGAAGACCCCTTCTCCTGTTCTTGGGGGGGGGGGGACACAGGCAGCCAGGGAAGCCTTTCCCATCTCTGCCTTCCCACCCACTGAGGCTGCATTTTAAATCTCCTTTCCACCCTGCTGGTTTAATACAGGTTCCATGGCAAGATAGACTCAGGTAGTCTGATCTGGTGCTGAAGTGTTCAAATAATTTCCTTTCTCATCACAGGAGAATCTATTATTTGCATTGCAGGAAAGACAGACTTGAAAGTACCTGTATATTTCTGCCCTCACTACAGATACACAATTTAAGGTTCCGCTTGTGGGTGGTCCTTTCTTTCCTTTGTGGCTATGAGATTTTTCATAAGTTATACTGGCACATTCTCCCCTCTTTTTTTCCTTACCCTTCAATTTATTTATTTTTTTGTTCATATCCCATTCAATTCGAAATATTATTACCGTTGCAAACAAGGAAAATGTGTTTATCAGAAACTGCAAACTCCTTTAGGGCCTCATAGGATTAATCACGGTTATAAAGTTTTATTAAACACAATTTTTGTTTAATGACAAGCTCCACCAGTCCTTCCCATTCCAAACCAATCCTGTCCTAAGGGTGTATCTAGCATAGCAGATTGTTTTCAACAGACTCTCAAGTCAATCCCTATTACTTTGTCATGCACAGAGATATTTTTCTTCCTGGATAATTTGAACTTCCTTAAAAATCACATCTGTTTCATACTTTATTTATTTGTAATTTAAATCCTTAAATTGAATCTTTCATTACTAACATCTGGGCTTGAAATGCAGCCCACTTGAAAAAAAATACAAATTTTATTTTATTTGTAGTCAGACCCCTCCCTTTCACTCGGTTGCATTGGTACAAACATTCCTTGGCCAGAGGCAAAACAGCCGGGTATCTTAAAGCTGTGATGTCGTATCACGTGTATTATGGCTCACTTGAACGTCCCTGAAGTGACTGGCAATTTGCCCAGAATTAGACTGAATGCAAGTAATAAGCTGTAGAAATTCCACAATATTGACAATTAGATATCTCTATACAGCAGCAGCTGTGTATTGTTCTCATGGTATATTCCTCTCAAAGCACCTCCTAAAAAGGAGGAGGGGGAAAAAAATCCTGGCAGAAGGTTTGTAGGCAGTAGAAAGGTAATATACATTGTAGGAAATATCTCAAATTCAGATTAATAGGGATGTTTCGATTAGTACCATTTTCTACAATGGAAATCATGGCTGAAAGAAAATGCCAGAGAGAGTCTTGTGTTTATAGCAGCACATCTGTACAGGATAATTACTATATTTTTAGCATTTTTAGAGGAAGATACCTACTCTGATTTCCATTAATTGGGAAGTCAAGAAATTTTAATCAGGAGTGCCTTCAGATGCTCATCTGGGAAAGATGACTCCCCAGGCCTTTTCAGATTTGCTTGGGGAGAGGGAAAAAATCTTTAGCACCCTTTACACAGATACGTCTCAGAAATACGTATTCTGGAGAGAGTTTATTCAATGGGAATATGTTTAATTTTTCACCTGTTACTAGATCCCAGATTGTGTGGAAGGAGTCATTAAATTTTTTAAGAACTACCATTTATGCAGTCCTTTTGCCTCAAAGTCTGTTTGCCAGTTTCTTCCGCAGAAAATGAATTAATTGAGCATATATTTTACTCACAAGACACAGCAGCCCACAATGAAAACATCCTAATATTTTTTTAAACAACGCTATTGAAGTTTGCATTATGAACTACTAATCTTTGATATTTTGCCCAGTGAATATAAATGGAGCATGTTTTTCCTCTAGTATTCAGCATGTCAAACTTTGCTTTTTTCTATCTATTTATATTATATGAGAAATGATAATTTTATTATCAAGTAGGCTGCAATTTTTTTTGCAGAGTTACCATAAAGCGGAGACAACAATGAGATGTCAAGTTTTATATTGCAGATGCTAATTTATCAAGCTAATTACTAACAAAATGCAGCTAAATTGCTGATAATCGTGAGACTGATTAATTCAGCAACACAGATATTGGTGAGTATTTAAAGGTTATGAATAGCCATATGGATTTCTTGTCTCTTTCTGTTCTTGCAATGCCATTAATACACTCTGTATTGTGCAGCCTGTGCAATTTTTTTTACAATGGTGAGCCATGTGTTTTAGAAATAATTGGAGTCAGAGGGGTTGCTGCTACATATCAGTGAAAAGAATGCTACTTTTGGACGCAGCCATTATAACAAATATTTAACAAAATATTTGGAAATGCTCTGTATGTCCTCCAGCTAATGTTTCCCTTCTTCGTTAGGCAGTTTATTCTTTCCCATTCCCCCTTTCCAACTATTGTGGTACTCCAAACAGTTATGACCAGACATAGCGTTCTGGCATTGTCACTGTTTGGGCATGGTGTTGCACCTCCTTGTCTATCTCCCACGAGTCCAACTTTTTCTTTTTCTTTATTAGTCATTTCTGATTCATTTTTCTTGGATGAAAAATGGGAAAAAAATACACAATTTTTTTCAGTGGTTCATAATTGCAACAAACAATCCATTGTTCCGATTTTGTTTAAAAAAAAGAAGTCAAAGATACAATTCATACATTGCTGAGATACGGTAAATACAGATCATTCTAAGCGAAATGCACAGGACTGGAAGTGGAGTCAATCCTCTCTTCTTCCTTAGCTATGTACAGTACGACTAGAATGCAATCCAGACTGCATTGTTGGAAATCAGCCTAGTGAGTGGACTACTTCAAACATGGGAATGTCCACGAAAACAGACCCTCGTGGTCCCTTTACAATTCTATGATTCTATGTCCCTTTGGGTGGGCTGGATACATGAGAAATGAACATTCACTTTTTTGCCGCTTTAACTTTCCAGCAGTGTAGCCCCGTGGAAGTTAGGCTGCTGAGTCAGTGCCTAATGAGGCCAGATCATGATGTGTTATTTCTGTGAACTACAGACAAGGCTGAGGCTGCATGAAATTGCATCACTTGGGTCCTTGTACTGCCAGCAACATAACAGCTAGGTCCCCATGGTGCCGAATGTACTCCAATAAAAGAGGTTAAAGAGCCAGTACATTAATTGACTCTGGTGCCAAGTCCCTTTTGTAACCTGTGTTATCAGCAGAAGTACAAGTGTGGCATGGTAAAGAATATCATTATGAAACAGATTTCCTGGGAGAGGAATTAGCCAGCTCAGGTAGCGATCCTGGTTGTAATGAACACGCTGCCCTGTTTATGAACCCAGCGATAGATGTTCCTTTCTTTCTTATTTCTCTGGGCTGAGAGGGAGAGGGAGAGGGAGAGAGACTGATCCCTTTGTGGGGAACTTGAATACTTTTGTGCTGGCTCTCAAAGGGTTAATGTGCAGTTTACTATTGAATAACACAAAATGAGCTGTAAATAATGTAATGATATGTATTGTTAAGCTACATATACTGTACCAGGTGCAAGTACTCCCACTCCTCACTTAGATATAATCTGGGGCAGTCAACAAACACAGATGTATTTTAACAAAGAAAAAAGAGAGAGGGAGAGAGAGAAAGAGAGAGAGGGAGAGGGAGAGAAAGAGAGAGATTATGATAAAGAAAGAACAAGAGAGGGGAAAATATGTAATGTAATTTAATCAAGATAAGAACCCAGGTAAAACTTGGCCTTTTTTCCAGAGTACCTTTAACTACGCTTGGGAAAATATAACAACACTTTGACTTGTTTTTGGAACACGCATGAGCCAAACACGTGTGAAACACCTTGACAGGCCTTTTGTATAACTACAAGAAAACTGATAATCCTAAATCAATTACATGGGGAAAAATATGAATCTTTGAATACTGGTAATTATAATGGTTATCTTTCACCATTGTAGCACCTGCAAATGATGCGTCGTATATATAACAATGATTCAAAAAGCCCCTAATTAACTGTTTAATTTTTTTTCTTGTTTGCTGGCTGTAAGCGGTGTGCATTAATTGACAATTTATACATATATTTTTTTCCACCAAATATTTTCCGTTACCTTAGAGCGCCAGAAAATCACATCTGATTGAATTTCTTTCTTCCTTGCTGCTAGGCTTGCTTTCTAAAAACCCGGTCGGGATTTATTTATTTTTTAATGGAATTCAATAGATGGCAAAGGATGGGTAGGAAATTCTGAGGCTGATCCGACCCAGTGGAGACAACTGCAGCCCTTTCTGCAGCATACTGACATGATTCCTTCCTAATAGTGCCAGTCAGAATTCCTAACTATCCCTACCAAATGTGAAAGAGCAATTCTGGAAGACCTCCAGCCATGGCTTCGTACTGCTGACAGATTACTCTAGGCTATTCATGGAGCAAGATTAGTCTGACCACCATGAAGAAAATTCTTTTGTTCTGGGTTGTTAGCTAGGGTGGGCTTGAACCAAATCAAGGGAAAGCTGTGCTGGTGAGCTCAATTCGCACAGAAATAGGATTGGTGAATATTTATAAAAGTGTGCTGTTGTGGTTCACCGGGAAGAACTGAAGGCAGATTTGTCAGGGTTCTAGAATTGAGAGCATGTTAAGAATAATAATAATAATAATTATAAAAAGGCTTAGGTTTGCTGTAGAGAGGCTGAGCTTGTGACAAGCACTGTTAGAATTTTAAATGTGGCTGCAAACAAGAAACTGCTCCAAAGCACAAGTGGGAGATTGCATATATATATTTCAAGCAACTCAGACCAGAGTGTGAACTATAGTGCCTTTGGTGTGCTTTCTGATACAGTTGTGCTGCGGCAATTCCAAAGGCACTGAGACAGAACCGGCAGAATTCCTGCGTTCTGAGTGGAAGCACAACAGCGCCACACACAACAACACAAAATGCAAGATGGCCGAGGCAACCATCTGCAGGACATCAAAGTCTGCTGCCTGATGGCAAGTGGGCTGCCAAAGCTTCTAAAGGCTTTGGCGCCGGACTGTCAATCGGATGCAAACTGCCCATCTGCTGCATGGCACAAGTGACAGCTGATTCTTTTGCAGTCCGTAAGATGAACTAGACCCTAAGCCAATCCGTCCCTATTCCTAATCACACAAGGTTTGTTCTACCAGTATCATTAGCCAGACACGCAAGATACAGTATGTGGTTTTTCATTTTGCTCTGTACGTGACATGATAAAAACCGGCGCTGGGGATGGGCTGCAAAACCAAAGGGGACACACTGCTGCTACTGCTGAGAAAGCATATTGGCAATGTTCAAAGCATATTGGGGGCATAACAGTAGTCTAAAACCCCCAATATGGATTAGGACAGCTGACCAGATGTCTTGAGTGACATTTTTTAATGAGATTCGAGCGTATCCCTACAGTACATAAATGCAAAGTATACATCTGTATACTTTTTTGCCCACTGGAAATAGAATACATGAATGCTTGGGCTATAGCTGATCATTCCAATGCAGAAACAGAGAACTGTAGTACAGTGTTAGCTGCATGGCCCTCTCCCAAAATAATACTTATCTCTCCGTTCAAGGTCGGCATGTGTGTGTAAAAGCAGACAAGTCAGCTCCTGCAGCAACACCCCCCCAACTGCCCCCACCTCCTTCCTATTTCAGAATGAAATTATGACAGATGCTTTCAGGGGTGTCCTTGTGAAAATCCAAAATAAGACCTCAAACATTCTAATTTAAGGGACTCGTATACTAAATGAAACAGAAATATAGAAATGAATCTGTTAACTAATATGGTTGGGACAAGTATATCATGAAGTATATACTTGTCCCAACCATTTTAATATTTGATTGGAAGCCGCCCAGAGTGGCTGGGGAAACTCGGCCAGATGGGCGGGGTATAAATAATTATTATTATTATAAGTATAAAAGCGCTGGAAGGGCGTATGAAAGGTGATTGAAGAAACAGCTCTCTTTGTAGCACTCAAAAATTAATTCAGATTAGAAGAAAAGCCACTGGAAAAAGAAATCTAAACATGCATGTTTCAGGCTGTAACTGCTGCACTACAAATTAGCCCGTCTCTCTCACACACACAATTCATTTTTCTGTTGTGAAAAATCCATTATTTTACCCAACAAGCAGCAGATAAGCAGTACTGAAGTCAGAAAATCTGATAAAATTCAGAGCTAACTTGGCAAATATTTTGACTACTGGCCTCACCCTTGCATCCACAGGGTTGATCAGTGACTTCCCGAATTCCCCCTAAGCGTGAGCATTCAGGTGCTGGACTTTTCCCTAGCCTAGCTTAAGGGCCATTTTGAAATTCCAGGTACTGAAAATGAGATCTGCATGCAAAAACCCTTCCCAGTCAAGCAGCTACCTTACATTAATAGGCCAGAGTAGGTCAGGTGTTACTCCTTGAACCCTATGGAAGTTTCTAGGTCAGCCTTGCTCACTGGATTGATTGATTAGGAAAGTTGCTCTTGTTGGCTGCAAATGCCTTCCCTCACACAGCAGCATATGAATAGCAAGTTCTGCAAGTTTGCCCTCATCATTGCAGTGGCTTTATCATTTCAAAGATTTGAACATCTAGTGCATCTGGCGCAATGCTCTGGTTGGATAGCAGGGCTGTCAGAATACCACTGGCGTTGATGGTGCATTGACTGAGAGGATCTGGGTGTTAGTCACTGAACCAAAGGACGTAGATATTAAAGGGAAAGCAACATTAATAAATTAAAGGTTTAGAACTTGTAATTCTTAAATTACAATTTATATTATTTATTACCTTTGTATACCACCATTCACCCGTGGAGGTCAACATAATTGCTGGAGAAGCATATGGTCCAGGATGAAAATTCATTGATATAATGGGAGTTTCTCTATGGTTTGAGTGAAATCTAGTTCATATTTAATGTTTATTGGATTTACTCATAAATATTAGTGGATGCACAGTCTTGACTACTTGCCATCCTTGACAAACTACCTGGATTTAATTTAAATATTGACATCAAGGCAGCTTGAATTCCAATAGTTGGGTTTCAGAATTGTGGACTGAGCAGTAGAAGATTCTTCTTCATTCAAATTCTGTTTTATTCTGCTATTTTCTACATGCTTACTCTAGTCTCTGTGTGTTTCTCCTTATTCATAGTACAGTACATCCCAATTAAACATCATCTGTGAGTTTACTTCCTCTTTTTCATTAATAAACGTTAGATTTCAAAGAGCCCTTTAGAATATACGATAACAGTATTGCTATGTGTTGTGCATCTTCAAAGCTAAATTTAATGAGCTCTACAGCCTACCTGTAAAAATTGCACCTGGAATGAGTTGAAAAGAGATCAACAAACCTCCTCCCCCCAATAAAAAAAAATATTTATTAGAAAAATCGCAAGGAGGAGAAACTACTCAGTATTTCTTAAATCTATCCTTTGGCCTTCCTTTTCAGGATTAATATGTTTCATTTAAAATGTTTTAATTTCACTTGAATTGCAAACTTTCTACTGAAACAGCTAGGTTCAAAGGAAGTTATATTTTTAGTATTGGCTTGTTGAATTTTTCATTTATTAAAACATGGAATCATGCTGAATGTTTTATATAGGCTCTTTAAAAAACCCCAAACCTAACTGGAAGCCCAGTTTTCCAAAAGGCAGAATTAAGCCTTTGGGCTTCAGCTATATTATATTTTCCCATAGGTCTTGTCTGACCTCACACTGCTGGCAGGCATAAGTGTTTGATCCATAGACACAGAGACCAATGGATTTTGCTTGAGATGCAGCCATTCTCTTCTATTAACTCTCATAGTTTTCCTGCAGCATTGGCAGTAGCCCAGTTAACACGCTGCCATCCTGAAATGTTCATGGGTGTTGTTTTAATCATTACATTGGCAAAACCACTCCCTCAAGCAGGGCCATTGCAGACACCTAGCACCCCTGGGCAGGTAGCAACATTTTGGCAGCATCCACTGCTGACATTTGTCCCGGGACGTTCTTTAATTCCTCCCTCAGGTCTCATGCTCTTAGCACCACCAGGTAAATGTGCCAAGCTGCCATTTTGATTTTTCACAGTGTCCTGGAGCAATGTCATACTGGGGCATTGTGGGAAATCAAAATAGTAGCAAGGTCGAGGCACCTGCTGCTGCCTGCCACCAGGCAATCCTGTCACGACCTGCAAATGGAGGTCACCTACTAAAAGAGGATGTGGACCACCAAAGGGCATTGGGCGCATAGCTCCCTCCCTCTGGGGGGCCAGTATACACTGACTATAGAATGAAGTGATGAATCAACATGGTCATGCTTAGTGGGGCAGAGTTCAGGGCTAGCTGGGAATCTGCTTCTGGGGCAAGTAGACAAGTGTCCAGAGTGAGACCATGTGTTCAGGTGCCATAGGACCAGGGCCAGATGATGTGCTATGATTGCAGAGTGCTTTGATCCACTTTAATCACAAAAACCTAAATTTATGGTATGCGCTTGACTCTCTCCTGCAAAATTTGGAGGCTCCCAAAAGCAGCATCTAGAAACAAGAACATGGAGCTCACCATCAATATGACAGACAAGATGGCTCCTCTTCATCCTGGAGAGAAGTGACTAGTGGGGTGCCACAGGGTTCTGTCTTGGGCCCAGTCTTATTCAACATCTTTATCAATGACTTGGATGATGGGCTTGAGGGCATCCTGATCAAGTTTGCAGATGACACCAAATTGGGAGGGGTGGCTAATACCCCAGAGGACAGGATCACACTTCAAAATGACCTTAACAGATTAGAGAATTGGGCCAAAGCAAACAAGATGAATTTTAACAGGGAGAAATGTAAAGTACTACACTTGGGCAAAAAAAATGAAAGGCACAAATACAGGATGGGTGACCCCTGGCTTGAGAGCAGTACATGTGAAAAGGATCTAGGAGTCTTGGTAGACCACAAACTTGACATGAGTCAACAGTGTGATGCAGCAGCTAAAAAAGCCAATGCAATTCTGGGCTGCATCAATAGGAGTATAGCATCTAGATCAAGGGAAGTAATAGTACCACTGTATTCCGCTCTGGTCAGACCTCACCTGGAATACTGTGTCCAGTTCTGGGCACCATAGTTCAAGAAGGATACTGACAAGCTGGAATGTGTCCAGAGGAGGGCAACTAAAATGGTCAAAGGCCTGGAAACGATGCCTTATGAGGAACGGCTTAGGGAGCTGGGTATGTTTAGCCTGGAGAAGAGAAGGTTAAGGGGTGATATGATAGCCATGTTCAAATATATAAAAGGATGACATATGGAGGAAGGAGAAAAGTTGTTTTCTGCTGCTCCTGAGAAGAGGACACGGAGCAATGGATTCCAACTACAAGAAAGAAGATTCCACCTAAACATTAGAAAGAACTTCCTGACAGTAAGAGCTGTTCAACAGTGGAATTTGCTGCCAAGGAGTGTGGTAGAGTCTCCTTCTTTAGAGGTCTTTAAGCAGAGGCTTGACAGCCACCTGTCAGGAATGCTTTGATGGTGTTTCCTGCTTGGCAGGGGGTTGGACTGGATGGCCCTTGTGGTCTCTTCCAACTGTATGATTCTATGATTCTAAGATAATCGATTTTTTTTAATTATTTTTTTAAGGAAAGGTTTCAGTTAGTGGAGCACAAACAACGAGGAAGGTAACCTAGCCTCTTGGGGCAGGGAGTTCTACCTATGGGACACCATTGCAGAGAATTCCCTCTTGTGCATTGCCACTGACCTTTGCCTGGAAAGCAATGGCACATGCAAGAGGGCTGCAGCAGCTGATCTTCAACGATGAGCAAACTTACCCCAGAGGCAGATTCTAGGCATGGAAAAAAATGAATTATACCTTTGTTCCAAAAAAGTATGTAATATGCAGGCCTTTGTTCCAGTATCACTCCAACTCAAAAACCTGAGATGACATTCGTGCTAGTGGGCATTTTGATATTCAGGAAACGATACATGTGTCCTTCTTGGGATACAAACTCTCTATAGCACAGAGTTTGGTATCTTTCACATTGTTATCGCTATGCCTATTTACATTATTTTTTTACTCAATGTGAGTTGTTATGCACTGTAATTCCAGAAAATAGTGCTAATGACATGCTTCTCCTGGAAACGGTATACACACAAACCATTAAATACCTCAACCTATAGTGCTGTACGTGGGTGTAAAATTCTCTCTTGCCATTAACAGTGTACAGCTAATATAAGTGGAAGTGCAGGATGTCATTATAGCAGCCTTGAAGTGAAATCTATCATTAAACTGAGGGACTAGGCCTTCAAAATATAGATTAAAAACAAACAAACAAACCATTTTGAACGATAAGTAGTCCAGACCATTTTCACCAGCACCAACTCTGTCATTACCAAGTGGAAAATAATTATTAATTGTTCATACAGCACTTTTACATGCAAAGTACTTATCGCCTCTTAGCTCAAACTCCACATGCAACCCACTCTTAGCATGCTAGCTCAAATGAAAGCCGTCTGTTGACCCAATGGAGACATTACGATTGTCCAAGAAAGGCTTTGTGGGAGGCGTGAGCTTTTGAGTTGGGATTTAAAGGTGAAGAGAGGATTGACTTGGTGTTTAGTGGCGGGCGTGGTTAGATTCCTCTTAGCATAGGAAGCAGTGAGGGAGGACGTATGAAAATATAATTGAGAGATGGAAACTACTGTGGTTCATTGCATATAAATGCCTAATTTAGGATTAGAGAGGAAATTTGGCATGTGGAGAAAAAAAAAAGACTTCCATAGGCTATAATCCTTTATGCACTTTGCTAGGAGTAAAGTGCCGTTGAACTCAATGTATAGCGCTGCACTGTTAGCCAGTATTAGCCATGAAAGGTGGTGATCCTTCAAACCTCAATACATAAAATAGTCATCAGTGCAAGTAGTGGCTGCAGCATGTCAGGATGGCCCTTGTGAAGCTGGAGAGGAATGGCACGGGGTGTGTATGTCTGCAATTCTGAAGCCAGGGGGGAAGTCTCTATGGTTTGGAGCCTAACAGGAAAACGGAAAGAAGCAAGTTGACTGCTAAGCTCCATGACTTTCCTATGTTGGAGAATTTGTTTTACCACAAATACCGTTTTTTAATATACTGTACTGTACAATTTTGGCCACATCTTATTTTGGTGAGCCAGCATGGTGTTTTGACTAGCATGACAAACCAGAACTTGGGAGTCCCAGGTTTCAATCCTCAGCTGTGAAATTCAAATTGGGTGACCTTTAGCCAGATGCCATATGATCTCATATCATACAGGGCTGATTGAGGTGAGAGGAAGAGAACTATGCACACTGCCCTGAGCTCCTTGGAGTGGGGTGGGGGAAAGTAAGATAGAAACGTTTCTGAGAGCTGGGCAGGATTTTCAACAGGACTATGGAGATCAGGGTTCAAATCCCCACTTGTGGTTGATCACTATCTCTCAGCTTCTCAGAATCTCATAGTATACTCCATGCTGAGCTTCCTGGAGGAAGGTGTGACAGAAATGTAAGAAGTAAATAAATAATACAAATTGTATTAATGGGCTATGAGCTAATGATAACTAGGACAGAGGGAGCTCCATGAGTGCCTGAGGCTCCTTCCCAGAGATGGCAGCTGAGAAACCATGTACAGTTCACAGAGATGCTTTGATAGATTATGGTCAAAACGCCTAACAGTTTGCTATTACCTCTCTGAGCTTTCCACAATTTGTGGAATGACTGCTGAAGGTCTGCTGTGCTTTAGTAATTTCGACATTGAGGCCCAAGGCATTTCTTTTTCTTTTTCTTAACGAACTACAGTTGCCAAGATTCTTTGGGGGAAGGCATGACTGTTAAAGCGGTAAAAGTTCTTTAAATGCATAGTGTGGATGTGACCTCAGTCCTGCCCCATTTCCAGTTCTACGCCCCTCTCAGCCAAATCAGAGAACTGGGTGGTCAGATCCAGAGCACATGGTATGAAACAAACAGCAACCAGAGGCTTGTTAGTCACCTAACAGCCTTCCCAGAGGCACTGTGGAGGTTGGTCCATTAGGATAATAATAATAATAATAATAATTTATTATTTGTACCCCGCCCATCTGGCTGGGTCTCCCCAGCCACCCTGGGCGGCTTCCAACAAATATTAAAAAACAAAACATTAAAATCACAGATTAAAAGCTTCCCTGAACAGGGCTGCCTTCAGGTGTTTTCTAAAGGTCATGTGGTTGTTTATTGCTTTGACCTCTGGTGGGAGGGCGTTCCACAGGGCGGGCGCCACCACCGAGAAGGCCCTCTGCCTGGTTCCCTGTAGCTTCGCTTCTCGGAGTGAGGGAACCGCCAGAAGGCCCTCGGCGCTGGATCTCAGTGTCCGGGCTGAACGGTGGGGGTGGAGACGCTCCTTCAGGTATACAGGACCGAGGCCGTTTAGGGCTTTAAAGGTCAGCACCAACACTTTGAATTGTGCTCGGAAACGTACTGGGAGCCAATGTAGATCTCTCAGGACCGGTGTTATGTGGTCCCAGCGGCCACTCCCAGTCACCAGTCTAGCTGCCGCGTTCTGGATTAATTGCAGTTTCCGGGTCACCTTCAAAGGTAGCCCCACGTAGAGCGCATTGCAGTAGTCCAAGCGGGAGATAACTAGAGCATGCACCACTCTGGCAAGACAGTCTGCGGGCAGGTAGGGTCTCAGCCTGCGTACCAGATGGAGCTGGTAGACAGCCGCCCTGGACACAGAATTAACATGCGCCTCCATGGACAGCTGTGAGTCCAAAATGACTCCCAGGCTGCGCACCTGGTCCTTCAGGGGCACAGTTACCCCATTCAGGACCAGGGAGTCCCCCACACCCGCTCGCACCCTGTCCCCCAAAAACAGTACTTCTGTCTTGTCAGGATTCAACCTCAATCTGTTAGCCGCCATCCATCCTCCAACCGCCTCCAGGCACTCACACAGGACCTTCACCGCCTTCACTGGTTCTGATTTGAAAGAGAGGTAGAGCTGGGTATCATCCGCATACTGATGAACACCCAGCCCAAACCCCCTGATGATCTCTCCCAGCGGCTGCATATAGATGTTAAAAAGCATGGGGGAGAGGACGGAACCCTGAGGTACCCCACAAGTGAGAGCCCAGGGGTCTGAACACTCATCCCCCACCACCACTTTCTGAACACGGCCCAGGAGGAAGGAGCGGAACCACTGTATAACAGTGCCCCCAGCTCCCAACCCCTCTAGACGGTCCAGAAGGATGTTATGGTCGATGGGGTCAAAGGCCGCTGAGAGATCCAGCAGAGCTAGGAAACAGCTCTCACCTTTGTCCCTAGCCCGCCGGAGATCATCGACCAGTGCGACCAAGGCAGTTTCAGTCCCATGATGAGGCCTAAATCCCGATTGGAAGGGATCCAAATGGTCCGCATCCTCCAGGCGTGCCTGGAGTTGTTCAGCAACCACCCGCTCAATCACCTTGCCCAAGAATGGAAGATTTGAGACTGGGCGATAGTTGGCCATATTGGCCGCATCCAAAGATGGTTTTTTAAGAAGCGGTTTAATAACCGCCTCTTTTAGCGGGTCTGGGAAGGCTCCCTCACAAAGAGAGGCATTCACCACCCCGCAAAGCCCATCGCCCAGCCCTTCCCGGCTAGCTTTTATAAGCCAGGATGGGCAAGGATCAAGGAGACAGGTGGTTGGTTTCACTCGTCCAAGCAGCCTGTCCACATCCTTGGAGGCAACAGATTGGAATTGATCCCACACAACTGGACTAGACAGGACTCTAGCACTCTCCCGCCCCAGCCCTGCTCCCACGGTGGAGTCTACCTCTTCCCGAATCTGAGCGACTTTATCTGCAAAAAACTTTGCAAAAGCATTGCAGGAGATCTCGGGGTCCCTACCAGACCCCGGTGACGACGGTGGTTCTGATAAATTTCGAACCACCTGGAAGAGTCTCCTGCTGCTGTTTTCTGCAGATGCAATAGAAGCGGCGAAGGTCCTCTTCGCCGTCGCCATTGCCACTTGGTAGGCTCGAAATTGAGCTCTAGCCCGTGTCCGGTCTGATTCGGAATGAGTTTTCCGCCACCGGCGCTCTAGCCGTCTCAACGACTGTTTCATCGCCCTCAGCTCCGGGGAGAACCACGGGGCTGTCCGGGCTCCATGCAATCGGAGAGGGCGCTTCGGAGCCAGACAGTCAATAGCCCTGGTTAGCTCCACATTCCAGCGGGCCACCAGGGAATCGGCTGAAAGGCCATCAACATGGGATAAAACATCCCCCACCACTCTCTGGAAGCCAATTGGATCCATTAAGTGGTGGGGGCGGACCATCCGAATCGGTCCCACCTCCCGGCAGAGGGGAAGGGTCGCAGAGAAGTCCATCTGCACCAGGAAGTGATCTGACCATGGCACTTCTTTTGTTTCGCTTTTACTTAGTGTCAGATCACCAACAAATAGAGCACTACTCAGTCTTCCCTGGACCAGCAGCCACATGGCTTCCTACAACCAGTCAGGGGTGACTCTGCCTGTCATTGGACCAGGCTTCACCTACTGGTGGTCTCCCTACCTTGTGCTCTACCAGTTCCAATTGGCAGCAGTCAGCAATGAATGGCACTCCTTCCTTTGCTGTCTGGCCCTAGCCCTTTCCCTGTCAATAGGGTTGCAGGATGCTACCACCTGTGCTTGAATTACCAAGGTATTTGAGCCCCTGTCTGAGGAAAGCTCTGGAGCGTATGGCTGCCCTCCTAACCACTGGATTGTGAAGCCCTCTGATGAGCTCTTTTGGGCAATGCGCTCAGACACTGTATGTGGGAGAACATGCGCAATGATTTCAGTTTCAGGTAGGTAACCGTGTTGGTCTGACGCAGTCGAAATAAATTAAAAAATTAAAAAATTGTCCAGTAGCATATTAAAAAAGGTAAAGGGACCCCTGACCATTTGGTCCAGTCGTGTCCGACTCTGGGGTTGCAGCGCTCATCTCGCTTTATTGGCCGAGAGCCGGCGTACAGCTTCCGGGTCATGTGGCCAGCATGACAAAGCCGCTTCTGGTGAACCAGAGCAGCGCACGGAAACGCCGTTTACCTTCCTGCCGGAGCGGTACCTATTTATCTACTTGCACTTTGACGTGCTTTCGAACTGCTAGGTTGGCAGAAGCAGGGACTGAGCAACGGGAGCTCACCCCGTCGCAGGGATTCGAACTGCCAACCTTCTGATCAGCAAGCCCTAGGCTCTGTGGTTTAACCCACAGCGCTACCTGGGTCCCTCCCAGTAGCATATTAGAGACCAACTAAATTTGTTCTGGTTATAAGCTTTCATGTGCATGCACACCTCTTCAGATACTGAATGATTTCAGTCACACCATCATGGCATTCCTGCCATCACCATGTATTGATCATCATGCCTTCCACCAACCTGGTGTACTCCAGAGGTTTGGGACTACAACTCCCATCAGCTGTGTTGGCTGCGGCTGATGGAATTTGTAATCCCAAACATTTGGAGATCAGCACATTGAGGAATGCTGCTCTAGAGTCAGTATCCAATGTTATGGTAGTGGCATAGTTAGCAATGATATTGTGGGAGTAGGAGCATTGGTGTTGCTATGTCATCTCTTTGGGGTTGTTTTGCTGCGGGGAGTGCATAGGATTACAACGACATTATGCTGCCATAGCAGCTGTGATGGGGAAGCCACTGGTTAAGTGGAACCATAAAACCAGCTACCGGTAGCCTGTTACTGCTGTTTAGGAAAAATGTAAGATGTAAAAAATGTAAGAAAAATGTAGACCTCTGTTTATTTACAGCAATACCTGACATATTCATTATTTTACTTGCTCTAAAGGTTAGGATCATGCAAGGTAGCTGGCATCTCAGCAGAAATAATAAATAGCACTGTAGCTCTGCCTGTGCATACCCCCACTTTTTGATAATGGCTATCATTTCAGCTCCCTTAGCTACCATAGCCTTTTCTAGTCTCCATTCTTTATTGTCATTATCATACTTATTTCAGCATTCTTCTATCAGCAGCATTTAGTGACACTGCAAAAACATGGTTCAGAAAAGGATGAACTTTTAATTGTGACAAGAAATAAGTTAAGCTTAATTATTCTGTGTAAGTAGAAAAGCTGTGGTTTGTTCTTCTTCCTAAGTCCTTCCTTCCTAATCGCAATTCAACACCCTTTTTAAGCACCGCTATGTATGAACTTCATGCTGCTAGACAAATAAATTCTTTGGGAAAAATGCACATTTTTATTTGGAAATAATGCCATCTCTTTGTTAGATTTGCAGCAATCCCATTTTGCCTCTACTGTTTTTAAGTCGAAAATGAAAAATTATATAGAAGATGTTTGTGCATCATATTGTGCTGAATGGTATGTAGGTCAGCATGCTGCACCATAGCAGATAAGGCACAGTGAACAAGTGTTCTATGTACTTACAAGCAAATATCAGTCATAATAGAAGTAGACAGATCTACAAGAGCGTTTTGGCTTCGGAAATGTTTCTTGTCATTAGCATTTAAAAAAAGCTATGAGATTCAGGCCTATCAGCACCGATTCACTGCAAAGCCTGGCTTGCACAGGTTGTTATCTGTTCAGTACAGAGGTGCAGCTGGTTAGCAAATGGATTTGCGGATTTTTTTCCAGTTTTTTTTTATTTTAGCAGGGATGAGTAAAAAGGCAAAGAATCAGGTACTTACAACCCATTCAGAATGTAACAATTTTTGTTTGTGTTATAAACCAAACCTTCTGTTTGCTGGGTGGGTTTTTTTTCTGTCCAAAACTGCATTATTTTTAGAAACAGAGCAAAAATATTTTATTTTTTTATACACCTCCCCCCCTCACACCATATCTTTATTCATATTCCAGGATCCCTAAGGGCTCCCATATCCAAGAAGCAATACCAGTTCGGGAGTTATGCATTCTCCCACCACAATTCATGTTATGCTGCTTCTTTATTGCATTATATAAGTCAAAAGGCAACACTTGACTTTAAAAAAAAAGATTCTTATCTATAGAATTATAGAGCTGGAAGGTACCTGGAGGCTGTCTAGTCCAACCTCCTCCCTTATGCAGGATCTGCAATGCAGAATGCAGTAATGGTATCCCTCTGCTTAAATGCCTCCAGTGAAGGAAAACCCATAATCCCTTGAGGCAGTCTTTTCCATGGTCGAGTACATCATAGGAAGTGAGCACTGTCAAACAGGAAGTTCCTCCTAACGTTTATCTGAAACCTGCTTCCTTGCCATTTTGAACCATTGGTACCAGCCCTTCCCTCTGGAGCAACAGCAAGCAAACCTGCTCCATCTTCTCTGTGTCTGCCCTTCACATGTGTTGAAGACAGCTACTACTGTTACTTCCTGTCTGGAGCAGAAGCGCCACAGCAGCTGTCCGGGTGCTGATTGCTTGGAGCTGTGCCTGCAGCAGCCTCTCCACGCAATTTGAGCATTTCCTGGCTGGAACAAAGCAGTGGTGGTGACTGTCCTATGCAATGGCTCCATTCAGCCAGGAAGTATGTGTGGGGTTGTAGAAAGTGGAGCAGGAGGACTTCTTTTTGCTTGGCCCTGCTGCTTCTTCACCAAAAACGTTTCCCCCCAAGTTCATACTTCCTTTCAGCTCTTGGTGCCTCATAGAAATCTCATAGAAATCTCATAGGGTTTCCATAAGTACGCTGGCATCTGATTCTTTGTCTCAGAACTAGGAGGGTACTTAACACAATTCCTTTCTGCTCCATTCCTGGTGACTGTGGCCTGCTGTGCATGGCAACACACATGTTTAGTTAATGTGTTAATGTCATACCCTGAGTTGTTGCTAACTTTCATGATGCTCAAGTTTGTACACTTCACTCCTGGGTAATGTTCAGCTATGGTTTGCTACAAAGAGGGAATGTGCAACCACACAATGGGTAGAGGAAGGGAATGTGAGCCAAAGCTAGCTTACTTATAACTGGATCCGGTTCAAGGAGTAGCTGGATAATTTTTCTACATGAACGTTGAACTGCTGTTCAAAATTAAGGGAAATTCTAAATCATTTTCAGGAATGGAGGCTTAATGGAAGTACTGGCAGGATAACGCCCCCCAGCACCACCACTTTTAAGTGGTGGCAGCAGGAGCAGTGCTCCTTTGTGCAATCCTCGCCCATTCTCCTGCATCGCCTGTTTGCATGACACTATGTCACCATGAACCAACATTCTGAGGTTAAAAAAAGAATAGCAGATTCCATTGACCTCCAGAGCAGGGGTGGCTAACCTTTGGCCTTTCAGATGCTGTTGGATTTCAGCTCCCATCAGCATTAGTCAGTGTGGTCAATGGGCAGGAATGATGAGATGCCAGCCATGGGGCCACAAATTAGCCACGTATGTTCAAAAGATGTGTTTCTCAGTTATAGAAAGATGTCCCTTTGTGATCTCGGGGGTGGGGGAATCACAAAGAAACACCTGTATGATTATTGTCTTCATTCAGAATCGTTTTCTCCATGTGGGACTGAGCTTGCTTCAGATAAATGTGGCTTGCCTTTAAACATCCAGGGAGTTCATAGTTAAGACCATTTCCTGATTGTTCAAATTCTTAGCCACTCTGCAACACCAGTTCATTATGCTGATACACTGAAGTCCAGGCCTCAGTTTGCAATATCCTTACAACAATATGTGTTTCCTGTCCAATATTCAAATCACATAGAAAAGTTAAAGCTTCTCCAGGCTTCTGCCTCTCGAATAAACAAACAACAAAATGTAGCAAAGACAAACAATGCAGGCAAAATAGCATGAAAAATTGCTCAAGGGGCATTTATGAAGTGATCAAAATGTTTCGAATTTTAGGAATGTCTTGCAAGTAAAGTATTCAGATATTTACATTAAACAAATTCCAGTTTCATGAGGTATCCAAATGGGGAGCTGATAGAAACCCATCCAGTAAAACAGAACTCCTTGAATACATTGCCAAATTCTGACAAGCAGAGATCAAAGCTTTAAATAAAAGGAATAAATACTTGTGAGCAAGTGTGAATAAGAGAATTGGACTGAATATTCGGGGGCTAGGCAAACACTCAAACTCTGAACTGAAGAACACACAAAACATTATTTGATTTTATTACGAAAAGGAAAGAAAGTAGAGAAGGGGAGGGAAGAAAACCTAACCCTCTCTGGAAAACTTTACTTGAAAGTGGGGCAGCAGAGGCAGTTGTTAAAGTTCTTAAATCTTTCACTGTGAAGGAATCCAGTTGCTTTCACCAGCTGAGCTGCCTGTCTTTATTTGGGCTTTGAAAACCTAAACTGAGTAGTAGGGTCCTTGTAGATGATGTAAAGTTCAGACCCCAGCATCGTTGCTTAAAATATTTGTAGCTGATGGCAGTAACATGGATGCACAGCAAAGCAGAATGGACCTGTCCTATTTGCTCTGCAGAGTGAGCAATTTGGAATGCTTGGAGACTCCACATCTCTAGCTAGAACTTTAGATGAGGGTACCAAAGTTGCTTGTTTAGCACTTTGAAACCATGTGTGAACATATGCAATTGACGTACCATGTGGGGAAAGACATGGAACTTTCATTGGCTATCTCATCATCACTGCTAGTGCAATCCTACAAATGTCTACTCAGAAGTAAGTCCTATTGAATTCATTTAGCCATACTCACAGACAAGTGGGCATCAGATTGTAGTCTGCATCTGTATTCTGCATCATAAAATCTAAGAGTACAGCAACACTAACTGAGTCCGAAAATGTTAAACATATATAAAAGGGAATAGGGAGGAAACAATTCTCAACGTTTAAGCTTTCCTTGCTTTATGTAGGAATTCTGTGACTTTTGAAAATGTAAAAATGGTTCCAAAGCACATTGGCACATGCATGAAACTGCAATGTTGACTTGGCACTGCCTGCTCCCATTGCTGGCAATGTGGTACATGGACATCTTTAGGCTCTTTCTCTGCTGTTTTCTGCATAACAGCCAATCATTGTGGCTGCTCATGAGGCAAGATTGGCAGCTGAAGAACCCAGATGCCAAGCTCTGGATTGTATATCTGTTAGGTTTGTGGCTGATCCCTTCCTTGGCATCTACCCCGGCACTGCAGCAGGCTGTGTAGCTGTCTTTGGAGCGGGGTTTAGGATTGGTCTTCTGTTGGACATCGTACTCTTCTAGTCCCAGTCAGCCTGTCGAATTACCCTTCATTCTAAGGAATGGACCTTTCTCAGATATGTGTCACCTTACCAACAATGAAGAAAGTTTACGGCCATAGAGAATTTCCGCCTTTTAAATCAGCAAATGCAGATCGTATGAGCCCCATAGTTTCACATACTATGAAATTTGTAAGCCAGAATTGAAAACATTTTTTAAAAACATTAATTGCACAACATGAACTTATGTTTTTAATGCAGGCTATTTCCTCCACACTCTTCCTTTCAGAAAGCTTGCTATGTAACTTTGTGACCTAGGCTGTAAACACACCATGCATTTAAAGCACATTCCCCAACCAAGAATCCTGGGAACTGTAGTTTCTTAAGGATGCTGGGAACATCTCTGTGAGGGATAAACTACAGTCCCCCAGATTCTTGGAGCAGGGTGTGTGTGCTTTAAATACATAATGTGTATTCAGCTTCAGCCCATTAGCTCAACTCGGCCAGTTCAATATTCATAGGGGGAAGGGTTTTGAAACAAACAAACCTTTTATTGCAAAATCAGGTATGCAACATTTTTGTGACCAAGGAATTATAACTATTCTTCTTCTAGGTAATCCTTTCACCAAACTGTCTGATCTTTGTTTCTTCGTCTCCAGGTAAGTCTTCTTCCTTTACTTCTTAGTTTTCGGAGCAAGCCTCTTTACAAAGGTATCTATCTTGCTGTAGTCAAGTGGCTGTCTCTAGAGAGATAGAGAAACACACTGATGCTCCCATTAGAATTAGTCTTCAGATCTTAATAAAACAGATAACTTATCAAAGAGCACTGAAGCAATATAGGCATTACTACATACTAACCTTGCTACCACCCACTAAACACCACTACTCTGAACTACTCTCTGTAAAAATTTGAGCATATAATATTCACTTCTTTCCTGCCCTCCACACCTTTTACAGTTCTGGACCAGCACACAGGTATTTCTGTACCAAAGTCCAGAACAGCACAAGAGCAAATGTTATCAGCCCTTTCTTACTACATTTCACAACAGGCAAAATGGACACCTGTGCTTTTTTGAGTGGGGGGGGGGACAATGTCCATTTCCATTTGCTTTTAAAAAAAATGTTTTCATACTATGATCTTGTGCAAGCTGTATTGATTTGCTATTTGATATGGTGAGGTTGGTGGCAACATTTACAAAATTAACTATGCTCTTAAGGCTCCTGTAAACCTCAAGAAAACAACTACACACACCCTCCAGCCAAAAACCCATAGCAGCAATGAGACACCAAAATTATGATAAAGAGGTCTTGCACTAGACCACTATTGTTGTTGTTGTTTGACAAAGTCTGACATAGGTACTGTGATTAGTCTCAAAGAACAAGTATGGTGTAGTAGTTAGAATGTCATAGTAGAACCTGGAAGACTAGGAAACAAATCCCCACATAGCTATGAAGTTCACTGTGTGACCTTGGGCCAATCACTATCTTTCAGTATAACCTACCTCACAGGGTTGTTTGGGGGATGGAATGAAGAGGGGAAGGGAGAGAACCATGTACGTCACCTTGAGCTCCCTGGAGAAAGGCTGGCTATAAATGTGATAAGTTAATAAAAAATAATCCCCCACATGTGGCAATCTAGAGGGAACAGATCAGGCATAGGCAAACTCAGCCCTCCAGATGTTTTGGGACTACAACTCCCATATCCCTAGCTAACAGGACCGGTGGTCAGGGATGATGGGAATTGTAGTCTCAAAACATCTGGAGGGCCGAGTCTGCCTATGCCTGGAATAGATTCTCTGAACTGGGTTGCTGAAAATCCTGTGAGCTTTTAGCATGAGATAACTGGTGGAACGAGGTGTCTTTTATTGGTACAGGGCGCCGACAAAAACAAAATGGCTGAGTTGTGTACAGGTGAGGAGCAAATGGAAGTAGAGGTGTGGCAACAGAGACCACCCACCAGAACATCACACACGTGACAAACTACCCCAAACACAACAAGTTAATGAACTTCTATAGAGCAGTACTATTACTTTCCTTGATCAGGACACTGTACTTCAGTTGATGCAGCCTAGAATAGCATTAGATTTTTTTGCTGCTACGTCACACTGTTGACTCATGTTAAGTTTATGGTCTACTAAGACCTCTAGATCCATTTCACATGTACTACTGGCAATCCAGGCATCCCCCATCTTATACAAAAAGGCATTACATTAAGGAAAATTGATTTATAAAATTCTGTATAAGGCAAAATGGCATACAAAAATGTCCATATTAGGAGAAATTTTCACTGGAATTCTGATGAAATATCATGAATACTTAAAAAAATACAAACCAATGTGGAAATTTTGGAGAATTGAACTTAAGATTGGGAAAATGAGGAAACTGAGAGAGATCAAAATTGACACCTTTGCTTATCCCTACGAGGGAATAAACCCCACAGAAATCAATGGGATTTATTTCTCAGCATATGTGTATATAGGATTGCATTGTAAGTTGTAAGTTAGGATTCAGCAATCACAGTACCAGGCTCTTCTCATGATTTCCCTTCAGAAACATAATTAAAAAATCAAGTTGGCATAAAAGTTTGTTTGAAAGTTGTTTAGCAAGAAGCATGAATACCCAAATCCTCAGTATTGGAGTGAATTCTTTTTTCACCAATTTAAGCAGAAAAAAGAAAAAGAGAGAGAAAGGGGGGTTGTTTTAAAATGATATCAGTGAAGAGAAAAAGGCACACAAGCAGTTGATCAATTTTTGATGCTTTTAGTACTTGATAATTCCTCCTATATAGCTTCTATTTAACATGAAATTTGGCAAGTGATTAGACCATTAAATGTCTAAATGCTTCTTAATGTTGAAAAAATTATTTTAGAGCAGCCAAGATAATAAAACTCTAAAAGTTGTTGCTGCACATGTGCAGTAAACATTTTGGAAAGAAGTTTTATAAGATGTTTTAATTAGGTGGCTAAAACTATATATGATAGACTGGAACAGCTTGGTCTGTGGGGTAAATAATGTGCATTTTAAAAACATTTCTAAATCCACATCCCCCACTTGCCAGAGCTGTTCCAGTCCATTGAGTAAATAATGCACATGTTAAAAAATTTATAAACTCATATGATATGTAAAAAAGCTGCCTCAGTTCTGTACGTTTTGGACCTAACTGGTATGAATGGCTCTGAAGCAACTAGAGTCCCAACTGATAAGGCTATATTCTCTTTAACCTCTGAAGAATTTCTTGAAATAAATAGATAAAGCAATCTAATTCTATGAACATAAGCAATGCAGCATAACATGGAGTTCTGGGAGCTCAAGTTGTGTTTTTATTCTAATCATATCAGGTTGTTCGCCTTTTCTTTTTTCTCATTATAAAATCTCTCTTTCTCCCAACCCCCCCCTCTCTCCTATCTTTATTTCTAATTCTTTGATTCTTGTGAGTTATAGTTGCTGAATATAAAATTATAAATTTGACATTTCCAACACAAACTTCACAAGAATCAAAGAATTAGAAATAAAGACATGCCTCACACTCACTCACATTTATTTCTAACTTTTTTGCAGTTTTGACTTTGCAAGATTGTGTTGGGAATGTGAAAATGTCAGATTTATACTTTTATATACAGGAAATGTGCTTTGGAATAAGTGTTAGGTATGAAGAATTGGGTGGGTTGCTAGATTTTTTTGCAAGTTTTGCGTTGGAAATGTGGAAATGTCAAATTTATAATTTTATATTGAGCAAATGCACTTTGGAATAAGCGTTAGGTATTAAGGAGTGGTTTTCCAAGTTCCCTAGTGTAACTGATGCATGCATGACCCTATGTGAATTTACAATCCTTTTTCGCGTTTAAACTCAGCAGTGTGGCCTCCTGGGTTATTCTGTGCCTGCAAAAGTTACAAACATAGAGGCGTTCCACCATAAGGGTATGTACGGTATTAGGGGTTGATTTCTTCCTTCACCCACCAAACCAATATTCCAGAATGTCCTAAACTAATTTATTGGCTACTTTTTACCCCATGATTTGTAGTAGACCAGAGGTGGCAGGGAATGCCGCAACAACCATGTAGACCGGAGTGCAAGAGGCAGAGGGGCACCAAATTTTAGTGTCACACAGGGCGCTGCTAAAATTGAGATCCCAACGTCCACCGCTGTAGAAGACTGCAGGAAAGAAGGCACTCTGGGAGATATAGATGTGCAGACTTTTCTGCTGTATGCATATGTGTATTAACATGTATTAACATTTACAACTTATTTCTAAGACTTTCAGGTCATCAGAGCACAACTATGATTTCCTTGTCTTGCATAGTTCAAATTCCTTCCCTAATTGGTTTCTTCCTTCTCATGTATTTAAATAGAATGTGCCTTAACATTTTTAGTAGTTTGCTTCTTGGGCTCTCTCCTTGCCACTCTAGGCACAACTGCACACAGAGGGCCCAGGAGGCAGTGCAGAGACAGCCTAGTGTTTCCCTGCTGGGCTCTCGCAAGATCTTGCGGGGTGATAATCATCCTGCAAGAGGGAGGAAGGATGGAGGCCTGGAAAAGGCCTTGCCCAAGAGTATTTGGGGCCATGTTTTCCCATGTTGGTACCCACCCATCCTTGGGTTAGAAGAATATCACTTGGCTACTTTGGGTTGTTGGTTGACAGGGCTGGAAATGAATTCTCCCCTCACAACTGCATTTGGCCCTTGTAGGGTTCCCCACCCCCTTTCTCAAGATAGCTTACAGAACAGAAACACCAACAATTTTAAAAGTTGATCAATAAAATAAGAGCAGAAAATAAAAAGTAACAGCTAAAACAGATGCAAAAGCTACTGCAAGATTTAAAGGTCTGAGCAAATAAAAAAAAGGTGTTCACCATGTGGTGAAGGATATGAAGGTACGCACCAAGCAAAACTCCTTGAGGGATTCCATATCAGGTTGCCATATTTCAATAAGTAAAATTCCTGACACCCGCAAGACCCCAAAATTGTTGAGCTTTTTTGGGGAGGCAGGAGAAAAAGGGCCTCTGGCAATGATCTCAGGGACCCCAGGTAGCACCATTTGGGAAGAGGCACAGGACTATGCTCTTAGTCTAGCAAAATGAGCACTGATATTATACTATCATGAACTAACCATAAGGATTGTGAGGACTAAATGAAATCCTGATAATCCTTTTTATGCAATTTTCACCTTTGTGTTGATCCCTCTCGTTGGTTCTACTAATTCCTTTCGGTGTACTTCTTTTACATATTTTCTTAGCTCCTAAGTACTACATTTCTGTACGTTTTGTATCTGCTAGCCCCAGCATTTACTGCCTATGAAAACCTCATAAATCTACTTCATTTTTCTAATAAGACATGAAAGTCCTTAATTGGCCTTAATGAAATGCACTTAAAGGGCAATAAACGTGTTTAAGCCCCTCTTTCAGGGTGAGCTACAGTACTCTCACTCTGCTCTGTTTTAGCCTTTGTGGTAATTAATCACTTATTCATATGTGGCACATCAGTAACAAGATCAAGCAACTACTGCACAATTGCATGATAATAAGCCGCTCATATATGTGTCAAGATTTAGCAATCCTTTTAAAAGCCTAATTTAAACTCATTTTACAACTAAGCAGACTGCTTCTCTGAAGCATTTTTATCCTGTATCTTTTTACATATTTCTGTTGAAATGTCTTCTTTTTTTCCATTTTGTTTATAGAGCTCACTTTGCCCTAAATCCATTTATGGCACCAGAGTGAATTTCAGCAATGCAAACATTTAACATAGTTTTTCAGTCAACTGGAAAAGCTGTAGGCATGAGCCACAGCCTTGTGTACAAAAGGAGTATGGCAGAATTATTTCAGTCGGCAATCAGTTGCAGAAATGTCAATTCTAAAGAGGTCCTGTATGAAAGTCCATGCTGTTGGATCATTAATGGACATAAGTGACATGTTCCTGTGACAACTGTCTCTAGTTTTCTTAGGAGCTTGACATATGTTCCCTAAAATGTTTATTTTTCTCCAGCCCTAATCATGATTACTTGAAGAGCCTTAGAAGCACTGCTACACCATGACAACGCAGGGCCAAATAATAATAGATCTGGATGCAATATAAGCTTGTATCATGACACTAGGGTGGACAAATCTGTTAATTTCAATTTCTCCATTAAAAATAAATAAAACCAGCCATCTTTTTTTTAGTGTCCTAATTCAAACAGTGGATTCAAAGAGTCCATCCAGGTGTTATGACACAAGCAAAATATTGTGCCTTGTATTGTGTGGAATTTTATGTTTGTTGTTGTTCAGTCGTTCAGTCGTGTCCGACTCTTCGTGACCCCATGGACCAGAGCACAGCAGGCACGCCTATCCTTCACTGCCTCTCGCAGTTTGGCCAAACTCATGTTAGTAGCTTCGAGAACACTGTCCAACCATCTCATCCTCTCCCAACATCAGGGTCTTTTCTAGGGAGTCTTCTCTTCTCATGAGGTGGCCAAAGTATTGGAGCCTCAGCTTCAGGATCTGTCCTTCCAGTGAGCACTCCGGACTGATTTCCTTAAGAATTGATAGGTTTGATCTTCTTGCAGTCCATGGGACTCTCAATAGTCTCCTCCAGCACCATAATTCAAAAGCATCAATTCTTCGGCGATCAGCCTTCTTTATGGTCCAGCTCTCACTTCCGTACATTACTACTGAGAAAACCATAGCTTTAACTATATGGACCTTTGTCGGCAAGGTGATGTCTTTGCTTTTTAAGATGCTGTCTAGGTTTGTCATTGCTTTTCTCCCAAGAACCAGGCGTCTTCTAATTTCGTGACTGCTGTCACCATCTGCAGTGATCATGGAACCCAAGAAAGTGAAATCTCTCACTGCCTCCATTTCTTCCCCTTCTATTTGCCAGGAGATGATGGGACCAGTGGCCATGATCTTAGTTTTTTTGATGTTGAGCTTCAGACCATATTTTGCGCTCTCCTCTTTCACCCTCATTAAAAGGTTCTTTAATTCCTCCTCACTTTCTGCCATCAAGGTTGTGTCATCAGCATATCTGAGGTTGTTGATATTTCTTCCGGCAATCTTAATTCCGGTTTGGGATTCATCCAGTCCAGCCTTTCGCATGATGAATTCTGCATATAAGTTAAATAAGCAGGGAGACAATATACAGCCTTGTCGTACTCCTTTCCCAATTTTATGTTTAGGAAGTGATATATTTGCTCTATTTGACATCTAAATACAGTACCTAAATTTGTAAAATCATAGAACCTTAGCATTAGAAGCTTCCTCTCTCTCTAAATGTGGTGTGAGGAAGATTTTTATCACAATCACTACTGGGCAGGGCTTTTTTTCTAGCTGAAACTCACTTTCGGCACCTCTCAGGTATACACCATTGCCATTATAAGAGAACAAGGGAGACTTTCCTGGTGAGTTCTGGCACCTCTTTTTCTAGAAAAATAGCACTGCTGCTAGGGAGGAATTGCTTAAACCTTTCCTCCCTATGTTTTGTAGACCCAATGGAAATTCCCACTCCCAAGAATTGGTACTTCAATCTCCTGACATGGTTGCAAGCTATACAATTATTATAACCTTTAGGTTGTGCCTCAGGATTTTAAAAAAAGAATTTGCCCAAGTTTTCCCTATTTGGAGACCTTTTGTGACAATGCAAATACTGTGCGAGTTAAGTGTCCACCAGCTACAGCTTGTTTATGAAAATAGCATGCAGATTGTTAATTACATGCAGCTAAAATATGCAGATAAGCGCTGAGGGCTGCACTGGAAATGTCTTGTGATCCAGAGTGCTGCTACTAAACAGGTTGCCCATCCCCTTGTCTAGTGGGACAATCTGGAGCCATAGAGAATATGGCTGCAGAGGACATGGGTTATGCCAACTGAGCTGGTTTGAGCACCTGCTCTGGAACATAATCACCCAATATCATCACATGCTATAATCATCATTTAAGTACTGCTGTTTAGTCATGTGAAAGATTAATTCCTTAATTTGGAATAACTAAAAAAAAACATTCTTTTTTTTACAAAACCCCAACTTCACCAAAATTAAAAGAAACATAGCCTCTTGAATATTTATGCTCAGTTTAGAGCAATAAGGTGGTGGTGGGGTGGGGGGACAAAACCATTTCTGGTCAGTAAACATTGTGGAATTAAATAGACCTTCACTGAGTCTCTTCATGGCCGCTTCAAGATTCTGCTGAGATCTAAAACTTTAAACAAAAACACGGTGACAAAGTTAACAGTAAGGGGAAACAAACTTGGGGTATTTGGGGGGGGGGACCAATGAGACAAACCCAGCAAAACCCTGACTCGCCTTATTCATTCACTGTTTATCGGCTATCCTGATTTGTTGTTCATTTACGCTGGGCAGCTGGACAATAGGATTTTCCATGGGCCACAAACAATGAAATAAAACAGCAAGATGTACTGTATTTTACTGAAACACAATATAAAGGGCAGCAGGGGACTAGTCAAAGCCCAATATTCTGAGACTGTAATTTTTTATCACTAGTTTAATTTCCTAAAACCAAAATATTTCCCCCCGCTCCTTTTCCTGGTGTGTGTGTTATATATAAACCACCTCACATTTTCTGTCACAGAGGTGAGGCCTAAACCAACTCTTTATTAGAATTAAATTAATATTGTGTACATGGCTTTATCGTTTTAACATTATATTATTGAAGATGTTCTACCTGTGCTGCATAAATCGAGCTGTTCCTTGCTCTTTTTTCGTTTTTATACTAATAAAAAGTAATGGGCATAATAATTCAGGGACTGTTTGCCTTCCCAAGGCACTTTGGGTCTCAGGCCTGTGTTTAGCTCCTCAAGGAGGCAGGCCTCAAACAGGAACTCTGGTGCAAAATATAAGGGACACCTTTATGGAGAGAGATATATCAAGCGAGTAGGATAGCTCACCATATGCATACAATTGAGATTATTAATGGAAAGGCTTCCTGGGTTGTTGTTGTTTTTAAAAAATGAGCAAGTAGAAATGCAGAAATCTACAAGGATTGCCCTTCACTTTCATTCATATGCATTACAGTAATTACAGTATATTAATATATTAATAAGCATCTTCTCCTAATTACCCACTGATTTCCCACAACGCTAAAAAATGAGAGGGAAAATGGCTTTATTGATGATGGACAGGAATTATAATTTTTAACCGTGACGCCTGAGAAAAAAATATCATCTAATGTCTGTTTTTAAAAAGCGATCCTTTCTGAAAACAGATGCTGTATATTAAGATCCTTACTTAAGGAAGAAAGGGTAGAGTTTCCACCAACAATATTCCAAATATTGAATAGACATTTTGATGCATTTTAAAAGGTAAATTTAGAACCGACCTCCACATCACTCATTGCAAATATAACACTGGGCAATACAGCTTTATTGCCTGATTAATACATTTCTGTGATGTGAATTTACATTTAATCCTTGTACTTGGCTTGCATCATTATGAGTGATTTGGTAGATGTCAATATTGACTCAATGCCTTCCACTCCACTGACTGTCTTACTTCAATACACATTCTTTATCTGATCACTATTCCAGTGCTGCACCACATTTGGAATGTGCCAAGGTTTCAAAGCCACATTTGTTAAAGTAATTTATTTCACCCTCACAAATTGTAAATATGATTGTGTTTTGAATAACTGAGAGCCAATGTGATGTAGGGGTTAGAGGTCTGCAGAGATGCAGGTTCAGATGTCCACTCAACCATAAAGCTCACCTTGGGTCTATTGTCATCTATCAGGCTGTTTGATAAAAGGGTGGCAAGAGTTCCATGGAGGAATATAGGATTAAACTGTCAGAATTAAATAAATGTCATAAATAAACAAATTTGATAAATTAGACACCACAGTCTTATAGGCCACTATGCTTAGGTAGCAATAGGAATACACCTGAAGGATCAGTAGCAGCCAGCAGGGTCCCACTGTTGGACTGGCTTTCTAATGTCACATGCCACTGCTGGTTTGAGAGGGAAAGGCAAGGCAGCAGGAGGTTCAGCATGGGCACAGCTCCCTACTCAGTAACCAGCAGTGACACACAGCATTGGGAAGTCAGGTTAGCAACACAATCCTGCCTGCACCACCCTTTTGGCTGCTACTGTCTTGCTTCAGGGGATAAGGATCCACTCACAGGATAGTCAGGGTCCACTTATGGGCTAGTCCAGGGAGTAGGGTAAGGTCAGGTTTGAAGGGGTCAAGGAGAGAGGCAAAGACACTGGAGAGACCTGTCAGGAGTAAACATGGACCAATGGTACTGAATAGTATGGGAAACAGGCAGAGGGCCTTCTCGGTAGTGGCACCCGCTCTGTGGAACGCCCTCCCTTCAGATGTCAAAGAGAACAACAATTACCAGACCTTTAGAAGACATCTGAAGGCAGCCCTGTTTAGGGAGGCTTTTAATGTTTTATAGATTATTGTATTTTAATGCTTTGTTGAAAGCCGCCCAGAGTGGCTGGGGAAACCCAGCCAGATGGGCGGGGTATAAATAATAAATTATTATTATTATTATTATTACTAGAAAAATTAACCAATAAACTGAAACTTACATGGGGACAAATAGAAGAAGATGCCTTCACCTGGTATGGCTCCCCTTTATCACATGCACAGCCCAACAAGACGACAAGAACCCACCAACAGCATACGAATCAATATGGCTAACCTGATCCAAAACACGCACCTACCCCACTCACACATGAAAGCAAAGCTCACCACAGCCAATCACAAACGAACAACCACACCCTAGGCCACCTGCAACCTCTCTCACCACCAAAGGAACACAAGCGAATAGCAGAGAACCTGCACAAGTGACGCTGACACGAAACCCCACACATACATTAAGTAAAATAGAAACATCGCCACCCGACCCCACCCCCACTCACCTTTCCCCCCTCCACCTCTCTCCCCATTTTCTTCCTAATGTAACACTAATGTTTCAAAAATGAAACTGATCTGTAAAAATGTTACTTGGAATAAAAATTTACAAAAAAATAAAATAAAAAATAAAAAATGAGAGAGGCAAAGTCCAGCCACACAGGGTAAGGTTATACACACACTGAAATCGGGTTGACAGCAGTCAATCAGAAAGCTGGAGTACAGAATTTGTTCCAGCAACTTCTCCAAGAGACTGAAGGCTTGTATACAGGAGCGAGCTAAGATAAGTTGGTGGTCATCAGAGCTACCTGAGGAGTTGTGCCTACCAACGAGGCAGAAGTTTCCCATGAGTAGTACATTACTCTTGAGGGGTTATTGGCTTTCAGACAGGCACTCCAGCGCCTGCACCTCCATGTGTCAGTGCTCATGTGGTTGGAGGTGGCTCAACGTCTGCCTCTGAGTCTGGGCTCTGCATCAAAGATGACAGTAGCTGGGATGCCATAAGGTGCGATGTTGTTAGTTCAGCTGCACTGCGGCCTGTTCCCACCTGTTCGCCTGTATGGTTCCCTTCAGGAAATATGGAGTCCTTATTGGATAAGGACTCATCTAATAGGGACATGACAGGTACTGGAATATAACTAGATGTAGCTTTGAACATCTGCATTCGGACACCCTGATTTGGATCAGGAAGGAATGACAAACTAAAGTGCACCCTCTTTCTCATTTCCCTTCATCCATCTCTTCTCCTGTGTGACTTAGCAGAAGACTTCCTAGTTTCCTCAAGCCACAGTTTACCATGGCAGCTGAACCAACAAACTGTTGTGGGGTTCTGATCCCTCCTAACCAGGATTTCAGGTCACAGTTTGATCTTCGTTTGCAATCCTGGTTTGTAGAGATTGCTCAGACTACACCTTACTGGTTTGGGTGCCATGGAAACTGGGCTTCGAGGAAACTAGGAGCCCTTCTATCAAGGCATGCAAAAATGAGGAAATGGAAAGGAGAAAGGAGGGAGTATTTGAGCTTGTCGCTTGTCTCTAAACCTTCAAGCCATGGCTTGGAGGACAGAGTGTGTCATCTGAATGTGGCCAGTGTTTCTTGTCTCTTCATAGCATTCAGTTTCACACATTCTAATTTTTGAAATTAGGCTAAGGGCTGCATAAAGTTAAGTTGGGTGTTGGCGGTTGCTCGCTGCTGTTGTAATACTAATGGTGTCTTTATGCCTCCAGAGCTTGTAGCAATAATGCAAATTATGTTGCTAGCTTGAAGTTTTGTCAGCTCTATTAGACATATCCGAGCATTCAAGGAAACTATTAAAAAATCAAGGCGAAAGAGAAATAAAAAAGAAAACTTTGCTCATACCTTAGCAAACCAATCACACCAATCAGCTGCAGTCCCCTTTACTGTATCATGGTATACAAGCCACAAGTGCAGTACCCTGCCATTTTAATATCTAGCTGAAAACATGTCAAGGAACTAATCATTCACCTCCATGCTATTAAAAGCTTAATGGTTCTGTGTGTAGGGGCAGCACTTCTAGCAGTGAGACCATAGGTCACTGGTCTAATGTGGGGACTTAATATCTCTTACTGTATGCGGCCGGCATTTTTATGGGATGTCTGTAAAATTTAGGAGTTATTTGGACACAGAGATAGAATGCCTTGTCGGACTCAGTTTGGAGGTAGTGAAAGGAGTGGTGGTGGTAAGGATACAGAGAGTGCTCAAAGATTTCTCTTAAAAAAGTAGATATTCAGTGAAACTGTTTTCTTTCTAAATTTAGCTGTGATGGAATTGATCCCAAAACAGAGAAGATCTAGTCTGCACTCCTATACACCTTGCCTGGGAATAAGCCCCATTGAATTGCTGAGTAGAAGTGCCCTGTTTAGGACTGTAAGATTTTGGGCAGAGACTCAGTTTTTAATTACCTTATGCAGGCATAGGCAAACTCGGCCCTCCAGATGTTTTGGGACTACAACTCCCATCATCCCTGACCACTTGGTCCTGTTAGATAGCGATGGTGGGAGTTGGAAAATATCTGGAGGGCCGGGTTTGCCTATGCCTGATCTTATGTAAGCTAATGTGAGAGTCTTTTGGGCTGAAGAAGCGGGTAGAAATGCTTAAAATAAAATAAAATAAAATAAAATTATCTGATGGGAGTGGATCAGAAACAATGCAGCTCAACGGAACTTAGAAAGATTTTTTAAACTATTCCCAATGCACAAGTGGAAAAGTCCAAGTCTCAGCATACGACACATCACAACTGTGTTTGCTTTTGGAGCCTTCACAAATGTAGAAAGAGAGAAGCCTTGTGGGTTAGCTTGTCATACTTTGGTTGTGAGTCTTTTGAAAAACAGGTTCGCTCCTTTTAAATCACAAAAAATAGAAATAAAAATAAATAAATAAATGAAGCAGAGTAAAATTTCAAGACAACAGTCACATTTTTGTATCAAGGAGTTCTTGTTGAAACTCGCTTCTTAAGCAGACAAGACAACCCCTTCTTCTCCCCCGCCTTCCCAGTACATATATAACCTTTGCAGCAGGAGATTAAAGCACAGAAGGTTGCTCTGAAACTGTTTGGCTTTGCAATGTACGTCTCTTTTCATGCTCTTAGGAAGCATGTCACATGTATCCAAAAATGTTATGATAAACTTTGGATTTATATTGTCAGCTTCCAGGCTCTTTATTGCTATACTTGGCTGGGTTCTGACTGTGACTGCAAGATATTTGTCATCGCACATTTTTTAAATAAAAAAAATAAAACATCCACTTCTGCACATGTGGATTTGCTGCACATCATGCACCGAAGACCACAATCTGCCTAGTAGATCAGTTTCCAACAAATAAAAAAGAGCAAAGTCCAATGTTACATTATCCCTATATAATGAAACATCACACAGTGACTTAGAAGGGGGGAAAGCAGATTTGTATATGAATATAAAAAATTAATATATTTAGCACAATCCACAAAGGTACTAAATGACTACTGTATGCCAGTTGATGATGATGGGAATTATAGTATAGAACATATGGAAGGCACCAGGTTGTGGAAGACTGGGAAGGAGATGTCTGTCATAACTGGCTGGTTCTCTGTTGTGCCATATTATTAAGAACTCCTAAGCTATTGCCTAATAGTTCCTGCTGATACAAAGAGAGGAAAGTCGAAGTCCCCCTGATGATCTGTGTCTAATAATGCAGAGATTCCTGTCTTTTGTCCATTTCATGAGCCAGGGTTGAACCCATCCCATGCCAGTTTTCTTTTTAACACCGTAGCAACTGAGGCATAAGAGAAGCCGCTTCCTTCTTTTCATTGAGATAGTGGAGAAAGGCGGGCGTCCACAGCAAATTAAAGAGGTAATTGTGCTAGGAAGCTTGAACGACATTAGTTATGCCTGCATTAGCAGGAGTGTCTCTTCTTGTAACCGAAATTCACTTAGTTCCTGTAGCTGCAACTGTTTTAGACAATAAAAATCAAACTCGTGGCCTCACGTGTCCCTGCCCTTAAATGTATCTCCGGAATTGGTAGTTCTGAAATAAGACCTAACTTTGCCATCGTGAATAAGTGAACTGCAGAATAAAGTAGGAATCAATAAATATGCAGACCCTGTGTCAAATTGTACCCTAGCAAATAGAAAGGTAACAAAAGTAGGGCTTTGAAACACTGTGCGATATGAGCATGCGGGAACTCCTGATCATTTGAGAGTCACGCAGTTTCATCCATAGAAGAAAAAGCATTTTTCATATGCACAGTAAGGCTTGCCTGACTTTCCATTAAGATAGCAGGCCACTCTGGAAGGTTACCCAGCTTTCATGTTTTGGGCCAAAGTCAGTGGGGGGGGGGGAACTTAGTTGCCCCGACGAAGGACAAGATGGTGCCGACTGAATTACTAGTTGAATTATACTTCAACGGTGGCGATTGTTTTGTCCACCATACCTGAGGACAGCAGGCTAGTTTTGGAGGTGCAGGACAGGTTGTGTGGCACACACAGCCCTGTCCTTCAACAGAAGATAATGGCTGTGGGACTGGGAAAACAGCCATGGTGCTGCTCCCCAGCAACTGCCGCCAGAGGCAGTCGCCTTACTTTGTCAAATGATAGGGCAATGATGCTGTTGGGGGGAGTATTATAAACAGAACTGAGCCAGATCTAGTTTGGAAATAAATTGAACTCTTTTCAGTGCAAAGATATGGAGGAGCCACCCACAGCCCCAGTTACCATGCAGATGTTTCATATGAAGGCCTCTGGATCTCACCTAATCTGTATGCTGAGCTTCTGGGCTACCTAATACTAGGTTATAATGGATTTTAGTGAAGTGCAGGGAGCTTATCTTTGTTGTTATTTCTGAAATATATTGGGAAGTATCTGCATATTGGGGAATTTTTTCCCCTACAGCTCAAATCATAAACTAGCAATGATGCTCACACTGTTACCAGAGGAAATATATATATTTCACTCTCACGGGCTTTCATTGAATAAAGAGATTCCAAACTGAGCTCCTTAAAACATCAATGCTCTATATTACTCCCTTGATATACATATAAATCTTTATAATGGGGCACTTTACAAGCAAAACTCCTGAGCCTTTTTTGATTGGTAATCACAGAGTTTCCTTATTAATACAGCAAAAAAATGTAAAGAGCATAAACATTTTGCCATCTATCTTTTCTTTCTGTGTGGATGTACATCAGCAACAGCTTTAAGCATTCTTTATGTTTCACCCATCTTACTTTTTATGGGCTTATATGGGAAGAAAATAGTATCAGAAAACTAAATTCAGTGACTGCCGTTCTATGAATAAATCTTGTTACAAAAGTTATGTTTCTCCATCATCACAAACTTATGTCAAAAAGTGGACAAAATGTGTAGCCATTTGTCTATCCATGATTTTGGATAATGCTTTTCAGGCCAAAATAGGCAACACCTGGTATTTAAACATAGAACATGGCTAATCATATGGAAAGAGAGGAGTGCCTGATTTTGATAGCAAAATGGGTGTGCAAACGAAAAGAATTATTATTATTATTATTTTAAAATTGTATGCCGCCTTTCATCCGCAGATCTCAGTGTGGCTCAAAAGATAAAATTACAATACAAAAACTACAAAAGACATAGTAAAAATAAGAACAAACCAATAATCCCCACCCCCCCAACAAATTTAGAAGGGCATCAGATGTCAATCAGCCTAAGGCCTGGTTGAAGAGGAATGTTTTCGCCTGACCCCTAGTGGTGTAAAATGAAGCTGAACCCCGATGGGGAGACCATTCCTCAGATGGGGAGCCATTGCAAAAAAGGCCCATTCCTTTGTTGATACCCTCTAGACCTCTCATGGAGGAGGCACAGGAAGAAGGGCCTGAGAGATGTTTTCCAGGTGGACATAGGACTGTGTGTTTAAAGTAATGTCAGAAAGGCAAAAGGTAGGGTTGCCATATCTTGAAAAGCAAAAAAAGAGGACAGCCTGAGCTGCTGCCAGCTTGGGCTGGCAGCAGCAGCGGTGTGCAGATCAGCCTGAGCCGCCCAAGCTAGAGCCCGAAAAACCCGGACATTTCCTTTAAATTGTAAAAATATGCCCGGATGGGCATGTTGGCCCCCCAAAAGAGGACATGTCTGGGTTTTCACAGACGTATGGCAAGCCTACAAAGGGGAGCCTATGGTGCCACCAAATTTCTGGGTCTGGCAACATTAAGGAGGAAGTCCTCTACCAGCTCTTAAAAGATATTGAAAAAGCTATTGATAGATTTTTCTGCTTTTTATTGTACTTCTTTTCAATAGATACAGTGTTCTATTCCATGCATGTGCTCTGTAGGTGGTGATTGCATTTGCAAAAAACACCAGTACAGTGCTGACTTTCAAATGGAAAGGACTTCAGTGTAGATCTGACTAAGGTCAACATTTTATGTGAAGCAATACTGGAGCAACTGTGATCCTTGATCATTTTTTGAAGATCCATTGTTTTGCTATGTTTGAGCTGAGATTCTAGAAAGTGCAATATATACAGTTAACTAAGCTGACCTGAATGTGAATGAGCATACACAATTTAAACACTTGCACTACTTCCAGGTAGGTTAGAATTCAAGATCCTGCCACAGCTTTTTTACACACACTGTGATTTAGTTCCTGAAGAACTAACGGAAGCCTTTAGCTCCCTTTATAGCATGTCTTTGATTTTTGGATGCTATGTTCCACAAAACACAATGCTTTTAAAAAATCTGTATAGGACTATCACGAAAAACTAATGGGAGCCAAAGGCTTTGCATGTTGTGCCCCCAGCTCCAAAGCATGCTGCCAGCTGAGAATCAGAATGTTAATTCCATAAATGCCTCCAAGTAAAGACTACAGGCATGTCTGTTTAATCTGGCTTTTCCTAAACAATACCACCATCAGGAGAGGTTCCCTGACATGATTTGAGATTTCCCCTTCTTTTTAGCATAAGCAGTTATACATAAAACAAATATACATTTTCCCCCCTGCTGAAAACCTGCTTGTTACATATTTTCCCTTTATCTACAAAAAGCTAGCCATGGTTCCTTTGAGTGAGTGGAAAATAGTGAGAATAAAAGAGAAAAGCTTTATCTTGAAAATGCTCCATTCTGACGGAGCTTTTTTTCAGCCAGAGCACGCCGGAGCGCAGTTCTGGCACCTCTCAGGTGGGTGCCATTGCGGGCCGGTGCTCCTCCTGCCTGCTTCTTGCCTTTACGCACTTCTGAAAAGCCCCAAACGATCATTTCAAGTCAAAATGGAAGCTGGCCAGCATATGCAAGTCTACACCTTTTTAAACCACAGAGCCTAGGGCTTGCCGATCAGAAGGTCGGCGGTTCGAATCCCTGTGACGGGGTGAGCTCCCGTTGCTCGGTCCCAGCTCCTGCCCACTTAGCAGTTCGAAAGCACATCAAAGTGCAAGTAGATAAATAGGTACTGCTCCGGCGGGGAGGTAAACGCTGTTTCCGTGCACTGCTCTGGTTCGCCAGAAGCGGCTTAGTCATGCTGGCCACATGACCCAGAAGCTGTCTGTGGACAAACGCCAAGTTCCCTCGGCCAGCAAAGTGAGATGAGCGCCACAACCCCAGAGTCATCCGCGACTGGACTTAACGGTCAGGGGTCCCCTTTCCCCCCCTTTACCCTATGACTCCACCTAGCTCCCAGCCACTCCTAGCCATGATTGGTCAAGCTACCAGGGATTGGTATACTTTAAGTAGCTAAAATATAATGTCAATATTTAACGGCTTAATTCAACAATCTGCTTCTGAGCAGAAGCACTTATTATTGTGCATTGTGGTGGAGGGTATGGTGAGACTGTGAATCCCAACTGCAGCTGCAGCTCTTCACATGCCTCCAAAAGTGGCTCCTGAGGATTGTGGATTCTTTGGTGTGTGTGTGATGTAGCAAAGGGGCGTGAAGTTGAAAGTAAAACCCAAAGTGGAAATGTTTCTGCAAGTGGGTCTTCAGAGTCAAGTTAACTATGCAAACACTTAGTCAGAGAAAGTTTAATAAGTGCCAATTAATTTATTATCCAGGTGTTTTCTAGGTAAATAACATGTACGTAGCATGTTTTGAAGGAAGTGAGGTGATCATTAGTTGTCACTGGAAGGCAGATCAATGCTGTAGGAAAACGAGAAAGAGGGTGTAAAGGAACAGCTATTTCCTACAAAATAGAGAAGTGGTGTGAGAAGATTAAAGGCACTTTCATACGTTTGATTGTCTGATGCTCACCTCTGCAAAGCCTCGATCCTACAAGGTGATGTGTATTGGGCCAAATCCAACAAGGTACTTAAGCAAAGGTTTAATTTAAAACCCATGAGTGATCCCATTAAGTCAAAATATATCTTCACAAGCTTAAAGATGGGTTATGTACTTTGCTGGATCAAGCACCTTGTGTGATGGGACACTAAATTAACAAACAGAACATTTGTCTCAGATATGTCTACAGCCATTTAGAGGCAGCTGCTCAGAATGAGCAAATAATGGCAGAGAACATTTTGGCAGTTCAATGGCGCTGATGGTGGTGAAGAGTTGGTCCTTTCAACTACATCCTGTAACGTGACAATGAAATGATAGATGATCTGGTGAAAAGAAACATAACCCCTCGAATCCTTGTCTACTGTTTAATCCCTGGTTAGCAGCTTCAAAAGAATGGAAAGGAGCAGTGTTTAACTTATTCCTCTGCACCTAGACTAGTAAATCATAGCTAATTATTTATAACTTAGAAAGAAAATTCACAAAGCTTAGCAAACAGTCAATTGCTTTAATAGGCAGCAAGACTAGACAGGAGTATTTTCCCCAATGCTTTCTCTATTTGCCAAAGTAAACTCTGCAAATGTAAAGCCTCCGCAGACTTGTTGTTTCTTCTATTAAAGCAGCTATTGTTCTGTCATTCCCTGTAAATTTCTCCTTTATTCTCTCTCTCCTTTTATTAGGCTTCTACTCCAGAAGGTAAAATTTGAGCGAGAAATTTGTAATGATCACAAATAAACAAAACAAAAACGCGTGTAGTTGCAAAGGGATGAAATTCTTTCTTGTTATGCCGACTCAGTGTGGAAGCCTCCTGGATTTCATGCTAAGAAAGCGAATGTCTGGATGGACAGCACAAAGAGAATTTCAGCAAATGACTACTGGACAGGGTTCAGATGTAGCTACAGCTTGCCATCCTCATAGAAGAAAACTCTAAAAAATATTCCCAACCCTTCCTGAATGAATAGTATTCGGGTGGGGGGGGGTACTTGTGGCACTTTAAAGACATTTTTGTGGACTGCAGTCCACTTCGTAAGATGCAAGCTGCTTGGTTGAGATGTCCCAATCCACAGGTACCAAAGTAATTGGTGCTACCTGGCCTGGCTGCTAGGTGCCAGACTATTCTCCCTTATCTCCACCGCAGAATCTTTGAAGTGCAGCTGTTGGAAAAGCAGCAACATCTAAGGGCCTAGACGAGTATTCAGTTCTCATCATTCTTTCCCCCTGTCCTGAACCTCCATAAGCCACTGCTACTTTTTTTTTTTAAATAACTTTATTACGTATTTTAGTTTATATATTTTTGTCAATTGCATTGGAAGCCTGTTGTCAGGCAAAAAGGAGGGATATACATATTTTAAATAAATAAAAATGTTATAAAAATTCACAAGATATTTGCATCAAGACCCATCAAGGAAATCCCCATGGTCTACTGAGTCTTCACTCAACATATTCCCTTGACATAAGCTGAGAAAGGTTATTATTAAAAAGGTGCTTTCGCCTTATTTATATATTATTTATTGAGTAGATTTGTAACTTGCCCTTCATTGAGAGAACTCAGGGTGGGATACAATACAAATAGCAATCCCCAAAATATATAAAATGTGAAAACAATCAGACCAAAAAGAACAGATTAAAAAATTAGCTACACACATACACAAAAAGGCAAAATCCCTTAAAACTACAGAATGGACAACTAACTTTCACATATGCCAGGGCAAACAAATGGGTCTTCACCTAGTGTAGAAACAAAAATAAACACATCAGTGCCATATGGACCTCCAAGGGAGACAGCCAGTTCTTGTATCATGGGTGTCTACCTGACTATATTAGAATATTGAGGAGGCTTCCTCTTCTTGACCTTACAGGAAGAGGTGCTCATTCAAGAGGGACATAGACCAGCCTTCCGCAACCTAATGTTCTCCAATGTTTTTGACTACAGGTCTCATCATTCTTGACCCTTGGGCCATACTGGCTGGGGCTGATGGAAATTTGAGTCCAAAATATCTGGAGGGCAAGAGGTTGGGGGAGGCTGGTGTGTGTGTGTGTGTGTGTGTGTGTGTGTGTGTGTGTAGTAAGGCAACAAAACTGGGCTTGTCAGTTCTGAATCAATTGCATGAGAGCCATCTGGTGTGGTATGCAGATAAGCAAGTAATGTTGCAATTGACTGAATATTGATGTGACTGTACATTTTAATTTTCATTCCTGCTGAATTGTGTGACTCAAGCAAGGGACGTGTATCTCTCTGTATGTACCTAGAACTAAGGGAAAGGATGAGGAATAAAGCTTTCTATGATAACCTATCCGCTCCTTCCCCAAGAATTGCAGTACACTTCTGGATTGCCATACAATCTTTTGGCATCTTTTACCAACTCAAAAGGAGAAAAAACATGTTAGTGCTAGTGAAAGATGTGACAAGCAAAATGTATCTCTAGCACTCGAAGAGACTGTGTGTAGTGATTAAGAAAAGAGCATTCAAATCTACACTGAAATGTTTGGTTTTTATCCATCTATCAATCCATCCATGTTATATTCTAGCGTTTTGCGAGAATACATTATTACTGAGCTATTGTTTCAGTGTCATTCACAAGGCAATAACCGGTTTTTCCTTCCTTAACACTCATTGATTTGTTGTTGTTGGGGGGAAATGCTATTAAAGAAAATACAAAAGTTTTTTATATAAATATCATATATATTTTATTTTATAAATAAAAGTTTTTAAATACAAGTTTATTTCATTTAAAAATAAAATCCATGATGGGGCTCACAGTTTGTGAAAGATGGGAAATGGGAAATAGTTGCTCAGCCAGGAATTCTCTGAGCAGGCAATGGATAAGCATCACGCCACTGCTTTGCCAATGCAATTTGATCTCAACTGTCAACCCCTGCTGCTGTTCATTCCTAGGTTGTTCCTGAACAGAGACTGCCAGCACTGTTTGGTTTTGTAATGTGGACAAATGGCAACTGAAATGACATTATGAATGTGAATGTTCCCTAAAGGGATCCGAACCCACTCCCCTGAGGTGAGACGCTAGGCATTAACCTGTCCTAATGGAGTTTTCAAACACACTCATTCCCAGTTGCAACCTGGTAGCATTCCATCTTCTTTCTATGCTTCCCAGTGTCAAAGTCGTCAATAAGCAGGTCCTGGGGGCATGCTTTGGCTAGTGGTGACTGACTAGATGAAGTATGGCTCCGCTGTTAACTTTTCAAAGCACAATGCAGCTGCATCATTTGTTCATCCATTTGCTTAACTTAAATAAAGGTTGGTGGTTAGGCTTCTGTTCCATTGTGTTCTCCTACTAATTATCAGTGTATTTGTTTGAGAGACAATTAGCCACCTGGTTCATTCTCCCATTGACGTCAGGTCATCATGAGCTACATCTGCTTTTAGGACTCTTCAAGTCCGAGACATAATAAAAAAGATGATGGCTATGATGATAAAAACTGTGCCAGGTTGGGCATAAGTTATACAGTGTACCAAGTTGCCAAGGAGGGTAGGTTTTCATGGCTCTTGCCGTGGCGTGGCGTCACAATTGTTGTGAGTCACGGCAAGATAGATGGAAAACAAAACTGCCATGCGGTGCCAAAACTCCTTCAGCCCCCAAATGGCAGGCAAGCAAATTTTTGCAAAGGTAGAGCAATAATAGCAAGGTGAAGTGAGACATCATTTTCTCCCCAGGGCACCCTGGTGCTATGATAGGGGGAAAGTGACAAGTAAGCATTGTGGTTCATTCTCAATCTGCATGAAAATAAAGTTGTTCAGACCTGTGGGTGCTTCCTTTCCCCCTTTTCTTTTTTTAAAGTGCTTTATAATGTGGCATAAGATTATGTGAGACGCAAATTTACTTTTATAATCCCATATGTTTGAGTGAAACTCTGTGTCTTAAAGTGAGATTTTATTACAGTAGAACCTCATTAATTCTCACTAATGACTGGGAGACCCTTTGCAAATTACTGAATTTTGTATACAATCGGTTGCCATTAAATGCAGTTTGGTGCTAGAAGATGTTCTGCTACATCCCGAGGGGGATGATAATCCTTAAGTTTTTACATCAACTGTATTAGCAGGAAATAGAGCCAGAGCCATTGCAATAGGTTTGCTCCAGGTGGTTTCAAACAATACAGGATGCAATCCTAGACCCGTGTTCTGTGGCAAAAGCGAGTGTGTGGGATTTCACTGTGAGTAGACTATTGAACCAGGGAGTGGAATTTGACTGTGGCTGAGATTTAGGGCAACCTCTCTTTCTTATCTGCAGATAGAAGGAATTACAAGGGGCAACATTTTAGCCATATGATGCACATAAACATTGAATCTTGTGGAAGTAAACAAAAGGCATTCCATTAGTTCCAGTGGGAATTCAATGAATCTGAATCAGTCCACACTTAAAAGGCTATTTATATATAAAAAAACCCACCCTTCATCAATTCCTTTATACAGATAAAGTAGTCAATGATACAAATACCTGTATAGACAAGCAATCTGTTTCAAACTTCAGGATCACTGAGTGCAAAAGCGAAGTGAGATCTGACCTTTGGACTAAGGCAGAAGTGGCCAACCTGAGCCTCTCCAGATGCTGGACTCCAACTCCCATCAGCCCCAACCAGTATGGCCAATGGGCAGAGGCTATGAGAGTTGCAGTCCAACAACCTCTTGAGGACCACAAGTTAGCCACCCTGGACAAAGGGGTTTCTTCTTGGCAGTAAAATCTGTGCACCAACTCTGCCCAAGGCTGGCAGAACAACAACATTCTGCACAGGTTGCTCTACATCTGGGGAACTTGTTTAGAAACTCAGCAGAACTCAAGTTCAAGTGTTTCCCTTAGGCACTGCACAATTTATTTTGCATTTGGTTGAGTTACGTAGGGTTGCCAACTGAAGGGCTGTTTTGAACAAGTGCATAAGAAGCAGAAATCCAGGAAAGAGATATCTCATCCTGTTTCATGCATGGATTTTTGTTTGTGAGTGCTATGGTAATCCACACTCTTCATGCCAGTATGATCCTATACAGTTTGCTGCAGGTGAGCTATATTCCATGTTCAGAATGCCAGCCAACAACAGCATGGACTGTATATATATCACCAACAGCCTGTGGGACCAGACTCAAAGTTTGCATGTAAAGTAGCAGGGTTCGCCTGCCCTAATTTACAAATGCGAAAGAATGTAATTCAGTCGGAAGGCTCATCACCCTTGGTAGAACATGGTTCCTACAGTTAGCAAACATTTCCCATTTAGAAAAGAAAGCAGTACCATGTGAAACATAAATAATTTGCACTTAGTGAAAATGTAGGACCACGAAGGTTATTGTTTTGCTAGAACTGATTTGTAATGCTGGCGTTTTGGACAATGAGGGACTGAAGTGAAAGCTACAATAAAATTGTATTTCAGCCGCTGTTTGGTTCTATTTTGATACCAGAGTTCTCTTTTAGAGTCCTATAAAGCTGTTGCAAACTTAGTTCTGTTTAGCAATTGTGATTTACTTCAATTGGCTTCACTCCTACTTGTCTGAAGTTAGATTTAAAAGAATAATATTCACCTTGTTACTCAACCTAAACCCTGTTAAAAATAACACATATTTAAAATGCCATACTTGGCACAAAAGAACAGTCAAAATTGGGAGACAAAAGCTTACCATAACTCTAATATATATACTTTTTTTAAAAGCAAGATATCTTTTAATGAATACATCAAAGAACACATCTTTCTTAGCTGAAAAGAGGAATGTCTCCCGACAAAAGCCAATTAGAGAGTGAATACATTTTGTTGATTTAGGCTTGAAAAATGTATATTCTTGTAAAATTGATTTTAAAAACAACAACAACTCAGTTTTTATAACTGCAAGGAGCCATGGAAACACAAAATTTTTGCACTCAGTGATGCTTGATAGCACATGAAAGATACATGAAAGATTTTGCCAAGGCACAGTAATGAAATGCTCTTAGAAAGTTAGTGCTTAGCTTAAGCCAAATTCAAATAACAGAGTATTCCCTTCCAGAAGTTGTAGTACAGCACACAATACAACTCAAATGTTTGTTTTTATATTCCTTTGGTATTATTATTACACCTTCCAGGCAGTAATGCTATACCCACCAACCTGGGAGCAGGTCCTATTGAAAGCATTGGGACTTATAGACATATACAGGATTGCACTGTCAACCCCTAATGATTTTACACATTTTAATCATTTCATCATCTTACCTTCCATATGTGGGCCTTGTGTATATAATATTTGCCATGACCTCCACTGTTTATACTCCTTTAAACAACTACCAAGCATTTGACCATCTTGACTTTGCCTTTCAATTTCCTTTTTACCAATCTCCTCATACTGGATGTTCCTTGTAATTGGCCATTTCCAAGAATATTAAATTTTTATAGCACTGTGATCCCTGTTCCCAGGTCCCAATTGGCTCAACAACACATCTCACAGCAGGTCCACTTAAGATTAAGACCAGGGTCACCACCTCTCTGATTGGTTCCAGCACCAGCTGTTCTAGGATATCTAGAAATTTTATCTCTTTGTTGTGACTGGAAAACATATGTAGCCAGTCTATGTGAGGGTAGTTGAAGTCACTCAATACAACAACATCTTCTCCTCATCTCTTCATTGATTTCATTCTGCAATGAACAATTAAGTAGCATTTTAAATTGGAATACCACCGATGAGACGTATCCTGGGACTCCCAAGTTCAATCAAGTATGAGACGATGTGTGCAGAACTAGGTATACACACAATGGAATATTGGGTGTGGGCTAGCACTATAAAATACTGGTTGCATTGCCATTTCTGTTGCCAACCTTTGAGTCTGCTTTCTGACTTACTTAAGGACTCTTATTAAATCCAGATGGTTTCAACTCTTATATAGCAAAATCAGATCCATTGGTATTGACTTGAAACTGTTGTATAATTCAAGGGAGCAATATATTTATCATAATATTCAAATCATATTAAGGGACATTGAAAAACAAAACATCAAGTCAGCTGTAAATAAAATTTGCTCCCCCAGGTTTTATGGTTTAAATACAACAGATAACAGGGTCATTTATATTTCAAAATTAATAATTCCAGTCTAATGCAGGGCCTTTATGTTAGACTGAACATTTTGTCAAAGGCAGATATTTAAACATCCCCAGAAATTATAGACATTGCGGATGTTTTTCGAATGTGCCAGACGCAGTAGAACATATTGTTTTCTACTGTCTATTGTACAACCAGCTACGCAAACGTGTGCTATCCCCTTTTCTGGGTAGTCTAACATCACAGCATGATGAAAATATCAGATTCTATCTGTCTGACATTAACCCAGAAGTAACTGCAAGGGTGGCTGAGTTTTTATCAATAGTATCTCTTAGGGTGCTGAATGGCACTATTTAGTGGGAAGAAACTCCAATGAAAATCCTCGTTACAGTCATACGTCCGTTCGACTTCCAAAATGTTTGAAAACCAAATCACGGCTTCTGATTGACTGCAGGATCTTCCTGCAGCCAATCAGAAGCTGCGGAAGCCCTGTTGGACGTTCGGGTTCCAAAAGAATGTTTGCAAACTGGAACGATCACTTCCAGGTTTGCTGCATTCAGGAGCCAAAATGTCCGAGTTCCAGGGCATTTGACAACCAAGGTATGACTGTATTACATATTTTACAAGGCTGATTATTTGTATATATTTTAAAATTTTATATATGGATGTTTTATGATGGCCTATATTTGTAATGCCTAATAAAGGTTTGGTGAAGTAAGTCATTCTGCAATATGAAAGTGCTGGATTGGGCCCAGAATTGGACAGGGAAGAGGGCTGCACAGCCCTAGCAACTCTAATTTCTCCAGAAGCACTCTATGCATTTATGCAATTCTGTATCATAGGGTTCTTGTTTATGTACCTAGCAATGGCCTTATGTTTCCCCGCCTTTCCCCAAATTTAAAGACACCTTTCCCTTTGTATCCTTAAGGCTGAGTGAAGTAAGGATGACAACTCGGGCAAAGTAGGGAATTTTCAAGTCCTTATTTATTCCATACAGCGAAGAGGCAAATAAATTGTTCTTTTACTGTTGGAATATAGATGGTAAAACTTTCAAAGTCTAGAGCCTATTGACATTTCTGCTTATAAAAATAGCGTAGGCACTTAGCAAGTCTTTGTATTGTGTATGTTTTTTAAAGGGAGTGGGTTGCTGTGTTAGTCAGCAGGACAAGCTAAATAATAAAATTAGTGACATGTTTTATAGAGACAAACCAAAACAATACCTGCACTTTCAGAATCTCTTAGGAACCTTCTCCACAATGAAGTCATCTACAGAAGGCTGAATGGTTGCAAAAGGTGTGCAAAATAATATATATATATTAACTGGTGCTGTTATAATAGCAGTAGAACAGGAGCCCTATTGTGCAATGCGAGAAACACCCATGAGTTAAATACACGTTTGCAAAGAAAAACGTGCAAGGAAAAATATATTGCAGTCTTCCTCCTGCCTCCACCAATGGCTTTTACTGCACAAACATCTAAATGAGATTTCTGTCATCTTACGCAAAAGGTACCTCACCCATCTTTGGGTTGGGAGAATCATAACTCTCAATTAATTCAGAACAACATGGACCTGTTACCAGTAGAACCTAGGAAAATATCTACAATTATGGTAGACAGAAGGTGTGGGGGAAAAAGGGGTGTGTGTGTATCTCCCAGTGCACAAACACACGTACAATTGACCTTTGTGCGTTTGTGTGCAGACATTTTTTGCACTCTCATATGGGGTCCTTATCAGTGGAGACCATTGAGGGGTCTCGCTGCCGTTTTAACTTTCCCACAATACCCTCAAGCAGAGTGCCATGTGTGTTTGTATGTGTGCAGGTTTGCAGCATAGGCCTATATGCTTTGGTTGCAACTAGGGATGGGGGATAAATTCAGTCCAGTTCACATTTAAAGGCCAACCTACCTAATTGTGCAAACTGAAACACAGCCATCCTTCGAAATTTGCAATGCAGTTCTCCAGCCAAGTAACGTGTACAAAAAAATTGTACCCTGAAGTGCCCATTAAAAAGGCATATATTGGTGAAAACAATGTATGAATATGTATTATATATGGGGAATAAATTTTCAAATATGCATACAAAAATGTGTATATTAGGAGACTTTTGTGTTACAATGCTGAGGAATTTTCAGGAGGATTTTTAAATAAAAACACAAACTGATGTAAAAAAAGCAGAAAACTGACATTAAGCCTGGAAAAATTAGAAACAGAGAGATACCTAAACGGACAAGATTCACCCATCTCTAGTTGCAGCCCATTTTCATCAGAATATCTGTGCTTAAATTGGTTTCAGTTGGACTGAGCAGAGCCAGTCCTACAAGAAGGCTGAGCGACGCGACCACTGCAGGAAGCAGACACTGCTGCCCTTCCCACAAGTCATTCCTCCTGAGCCCACCAGCCACTCCATTATGTGCCCCGCTTGTCCTGCATTCAGTAAACAACCCACCACGATCAGTGTGGTGAGGGATGCTACCTTACTGCCAGTGTTGAAGCAAGATTCAACTTGGGTAGACTTCTGCACCTGGAATGGGAAGGGGAGTATTTTGTCCTTCGCCTCAGAATGTCTTGGGCCAGCCCTGGGAGTACACAAGTGTTTGCAAGTACCTATGCTTCCCTTGATTACTGCTTCCCCCTTACCAATCCCTATACCAACTTCTGCTCTATAGTTTTTATCCAGTATCCCCTCTATCCCATTTCCCACCATCTTGGTCTTAAAGATGATATTCACTGGAATAGGTATGCCAGACACTAGTCTTATTGTGTCTCTTTCTCTACACTTACAGTTGAGTGATATGCTAAGCATTTCAGAGTCACAGCTTTCCTCCCTCAACTTGCCTTTTGACTACCCTAGAGGTGCACGCTCCATCGGAAGTAATGGCACCAACATATAAACTCCTGAACTAGTGCACAGACACATGGCAGGCCATGTTCATGTGGATTCACTGTGTGATGAAAATCACCCACAGAACACACTCACCCTTTGTGCTGAAAAGAAAACGAAATGGACCTTGAATTATACGCTTGTAGAGTAGAAATCTGTGATGGAACACATCATATATGCAACATCCTTAACGGTTTTCTTGACAGTTGTTTTCCTAACAAAGGTATGTGTTAGGTTCACCTAAGAACTTGGAAATGTATCATTGTTAAGTCAATTTAATCAATTTTAATAGGAATTATGGCTCAGATCACAGACTTCAAGCATGCCATCATCATGCCTCTTTAATTCTTCTAACCTATACATTTTTACTGCATGGCTAAAGATGCTTTGAACAAATGAATCCAATATGTCCCCAGTGGAAAACAATCCATGCATACTCAAGACTCTGTACTGTTATGGTAATGAGTAGATTCTCTTTCAAGGCAAGAGGTTTTCACTAACTCTACTAGCTTTTCATTGAAATTGATGGTTTGTTCTGAGAAACCAGTGCATTTCAATTCAAACATATATAAAATTAATGTATGTATTTATTTTCCCTTTCTCATAATTAAACTCACTGACCTAAACTACAGAACTGGATGTTAAGTGAAATCAGACCATTTTCTTAACTGCTACTGAAATAAGGTTTAAGCCATTGAATGTTTTTCATACTTCAACAGTTTGCAGACTTGCATAATTCAATAAGAATTTATATGAAACATATTTTAGACATTTGCTACCATGTTGTCCCTGTGTATCTGAATATTAAGTGCAGTTGGTGGTCCTGATTTTCTGAAAGATTTGAGCATTTTCTTCTATCAGTCATCTTTTGAGAAATATTGGATAAGTTCTTTTCCTTGTTCCCTTTCACTTACAAAATGCTATTAAAAATAATAATAGGAATTTATTATTTATATGCCGCCCATCAAACACAGTAAAAACTCCCTAAACAGGGCTGCCTTCAGATGTGTACAAAAAGTTGTATAATTGTTTATCTCATTGACATCTGATGGGAGGGTATTCCACAGGGTTCCCTGTAACCTCACTTTTCGCAGCGAGGGAACTGCCAGAAGGCCCTCGGAGCTGGACCTCAGTGTCTGGGCTGAATGATGGGGGTGGAGATGCTCCTTTAGGTATACAGGGCCAAAGCCATTTAGGGCTTTAAAGGTAATCACCAACACTTTGAATTGTGCTCGGAAACATACTGGGAGCCAATGTAGATCTTTGTAGATCCCACCAATGTAGGATTGGTATTATGTGGTCCCGGCGGCTGCTCCCAGTTAACAATCTGGCAGCTGCATTCTCTAAACAAATCCTGGGAATGTACAAGTGGACAGTGGCTTGTGCAGCTAACTATCCCCCCTCCCCCCTGCTGCAGTGCCATTTACACCCTAAAAAGCCTCTTCAGAGGGTCAGAGACCCTCCTGGAGAGTTGGGTGTGTGTGTGTCATAAGGAGCTGCTGTAGAAGGGGAGGCGTGCCTGAAATCTGGAGTAAAGGCTTTAAACCACTGGGACATAGGAAGCTGTGACTCAGATCTTTGGTCTATCTGTGTTGTCCACACCAGTTAGCAGCTTCTCTCCAGGGTTTTGGACAGGGGAACATTCCTAGGGACCCAATCTGGGGACTTTTGCATGTAAGGCACATCCTCTACCACTGAACAATTGGTGCATGAATCCCTGCCCCCCCATTTCAGGTAGACCCTCTTTATGTTTGCAGCCCCATTTAACTCAGTCCCCACTTTTCAGGAGCCCCCCCCCCCGAATCCCAGGAGAGGCTTGTTGAATAATACAGGGGTTGTAGTGGAGAGAGAAGGATTGGTGACACAAAGTGCCTTTTGCCCATTGGGTACAACCCAAATCTTAATGCGTTCATTGAAGCTGCAGGTGATTTATTGGGGGAAATTAACCATCACCAAATCTGAGGTACAAAATAATTTCCTTCCTTTCAATTTTGTTCCATACTGCCATAGAATTCCTTTTTCCTATTTTAATGTAAGGAAATCCAGTACTCCCGTTATAGTGTTTTTATGTGTTGAACTACGGACAGCTTCTCCATATCACACAAGTTGCTGTCTTGGACTAAGTATTCTGAGTGACAGGAGCTTTCCAGAGTCCCAGAAATATGTTATGCAGTGTTCTGCTATCCTGAATTTCTCACCCCAAAGACTGAACCCTTACATACAAAATATGTACTCTACTGTTGAGTTCGATCACAACTCAGGTCCTCATTCAGAGCTGGCCCAATACATTCTGTGATGTCCCTGTTCTCCCCCAGGCAAGGTGCATAATCCCTAAGGGTAGTTTAGTTATTCTAGCACTTGCAGCAGGAAATCCCACATGCACTTCTCCCCTCTACATTGGCAGTTACAACACAACAATGATAAATTAGCTAACTATTTGTTCCCCTTTCAAAGTACCCAGAATCAACTGTCAGAGGCAGCTGCCTAAATCTGCCTAACAGTAGAGCTGGGCATGCATTTAACATAAACACAACAAAGACTCTTGTGGCATCTTAAAGATGAGCAGAATCTTGGTCTATTTTTTTTTCTGCAACAGATGAATGCAGCTGCGCTTTTAATATTAGTTCAACCCAGTTTCTGAAGACGTTTCAGAATCTCACATTACATTAGGCAACCAGCTTCTGGGAGGAAAGTCAAGCATTTTTTTCTCAGGCATATCATTTCTTCTAATAGGAAATTCAGGTGTGTGTGACTTTGGAAATGAAATTGGGCCACCTAGAAAATATGGAGGAGGAGAAGCAGTTGGCCCAAAATATTTTACCATCTGAGATTGAAAAACAAACAGCACCTCCCTCAGATGCACAGAACCCAAAGCTGGCCAAGTTATTTTTCTGTATGAGGCAGAAAATCCCACAAGCAGTTCTCCTAGGGAGAAATTATTAATAATAACTATTTATTATTATTAATTATTATTATTATTATTATTATTATTATTATTAATTAGATGCCCTTTCATGACCCCCCTCCCACATAGCTCCTTAGACTCCTTAGACTCCAATAGTTCTGCAACTGACGGCGTTCTATAGAAAGGAAGACTTTTACTAGACAAAAGCTTGTGGAACAATTTCAGTTGGGTTGTGGTGCTGGGATGGAAGGATGAAACTATTGCCTTCTCTATTATCCTAATCTAAATGGCCTCTCTCAAGCTGTTATTACTTCACAGTGGGAAGCATACAGCAGGTAGGGAACTATGGGCCTTCTGAGGCTCTCTGTCTGGCCTTCTGCACTCTCCCTAGACAACACACCCTCACCAGGCCATGTCATCTCACCAGCACTGTTCCACTCCCTTCTCTTCATGTTTTGTCTGTCTGGAATGCGATGACACCTCTTCTTTTCCAGGATGGAGGTTGGAGTGGTATGTGTATGAGTAGAATCCCAGGTGGCTGGGCTGGCACAAACAGACTTCACAGGCTCTGCCAATTCATAGGAGCCCTTGCTTGCTTGCCTAGGCCCTAGCCTTGGAATAACAACCATGCAAATGTTTGTGCCCGCCCAGCTCTTCAAAAGGACAGTCAAATGTTGGGTCAATGTCTTCTCTTCTGCCTAGTGATATAGTACTGTAGAGCTCTGCTGTGCTTCCTGACTGTGTAACCTGTAACCCAATTTATGCTTGGGTGCTGCAGTGAATTTTGGGACAAAACTTTTAATCATAGAAACCTAGTCAAGAAACCAGGTACTGAGTCAGCAAGTGGGAGCCAGGATACATCCCGTGCTCTTCACCTCTGACCCCACCACAATATGGGCACATGTCTCGTGGCAGTTTCCCCCTGAGGGAATGTGGTCCTCAGCTGAAAAACATTCCCCACCCCTGATATAGAGGTACCTGTGTGGTACAGAGCTGAGTGCTGAATTATGAGGTGTATTTTCAGTATTATGGCAAACCTCAGCTACCATTTTGAAGCTTTTGCAATGTGTATATGGGGTAGCAAAGGAACTGAAGGATCTGTACGAACAGCAGGCAGGTCTTGTAGAGATTTGTGTTGCTTTTGAGACAGGAAGCTCTTAATGCTTTTGAAGATAAGGCCTCCGATCTCCAAGAAGGGGAAAAAAAAACTTTTGGCATTTTTACGAAGAATAGAAGAGTAAGTATGGTTTGTTCTCCAACTGTATGGCACTTTTTAGTTAGGATTGTATGCAGTTTATATCAAAACACGTCAGTGCAGAAATACAAATACAGACTAATGCTAGAATTCTTTTGTTGTGCTGAACCAAAGCCAGGGAAAGTATTTATATATAAATCCACTTGTGAAATGCATAACCCTCTCAATGTGACTTGTATGTCAGAAGCTTAAAGAAAATTCAGCTGATTGACAGAAAGGACTGCTCTTACAATGTCGGCATATATTACTGTGCTTATGCCAAAACTAAAATAAAATTTAAAAATCCTCCTTTCAGTGATGTGCTGGTTGTCATTATTTGTTGGTGTATTAGACACTCATGTCTTGAAAATACTTAAGTTGCCAGGATCGGTGGGTGCTCAAAAATATTATACAGGTAAATGGATACTGCAGCCTGACAGGTTTACAAAAAAAGAGAGGAGGATTAAGTTTTCAATCTTTGATGGTACTACCCAAAATAGTGTGGGGTCAGGCCTGCCTTTGATTGAAGGGGTAAAAGCCCAGAGGAAATTAAAGGAGGCTTCTGCTATGGAATCAGTCAGTCATCTCCCCCCCCCAACCCACCATACATCAAGAAACTGACAGTTAGCACATTCTCCAAATAGATCAGCAGCAGATTACAAACGTCTTTAAGTCTCTGGCACACAGGTGTTATGTGCTTTTATAGAATAGCTAGGATTAGCGCAGGCAGTGGGGTTGTGAGAGAGAGAAAGAAGAACAAGGCAGAGAACTGTCCTAGTAAGCAGGCTTTGCCCAGCAATGTAATCTTCTGCGTTAGCAACAGGAACGTTCTCACTTTCCCTTCTGACTCTGTCATTATCACATTTACCACCCCTTCTACAGATTGTCTGGGTTAGAGTTACAAGGCGCTTGGCCTATTCTCTCAGATTATCAGCATTTCTCCCCCAGGGGGAAAAGCCACATGTATTTATTTATTTAAGTATTTTTATGCCACCCTTCAATCATATTTCTGGGATGCTGCGGGGGGGGGGGGGAGATGATAAAATGCATATATAAAAAGGAAAGCAGAAAAAAAAATCAAGTAGCATAAATCAGTCAGCAGGATTGAAATTGCTTGGAAGGAATTAAAAGGTAGGAAAAATGAAAAAGGCATTTTTACCTGGCACTGTAAGTACAATAAAGTAGGGCCCAAGCAAGAGTGTTCAATGAATGTGGTGCCATTACTGAGAAGGCATTACTCTCTCTCTCTCTCTCTCTCTCTCTCTCTCTCTCTCTCTCTTTGTTATTGTTATTCATGCTTTTATACTGTATTTTATGCTGCTTTTATGTTGTATTACAATTAAGTGTTTTAAATTTGTTGTTAGCTGCCCTGAGCCCGAGTTTCTGAACTGGGAAGGGCGGGGTATAAATTTATTATTATTATTATTATTATTATTATTATTATTATTATTATTATTATTATTATTTATTACTTTGATAGCAGAAGATTAGGAAATGGAGTGGGAGAAGTATAGATAAATGGTATAGACCTGAGACACATATTGCAATAAATAAAGTATTGGATACCGACAACTCCCGATTTAGGTGCATCCAAATGATGCATGATCGTGCACACATGCATGGCACTGAACCTGGAAGTAGCCCCCAAACATTATAAAGACGTCATGAAAAGGGCTGGGGTGGAATAGGGCAGAGTGGGATTATGTGCACTCTGCCAATGCACATGGGAGTCCAGAATGGACTCCCCCATGCAAAACGAGGATTGCTTGTATACGCTTGGACTCAAGCACACCATATAGATGCACTGGTCCTAAAATTCTTCAGATTCCAGCAAAAGCAGATCACACAATAGTCCCTTAATGCCCCATCCCATCTCAACTCAACCCTGTTATCACTCTGTTATCTATAGAACCTTCAATAAACAAAAAGTTTATTAAAACAAGTTAGTCCAGTCATATTGTAAAGACGTTATGGTAATTGTTATTTTCTTGCAGGCAAACTACAAGAAGTGCACAACACAAAATTCAGATAAGTGTGAATTTCAAATGATAGGTGTGTTTCAATTCTCATATTGCTTCAGAAACTGTGAATTTGATAGATTTACCTTTAAATGCCAACAGGATAAAAATGTATTCCCTGTCTCTAGATGCCACACAACCACAGGTTCTCTGGTCATGATGCCACAGGAAGCATTTCCAAGTTTTATAATTACTGGTTTCTAAGAATCCTATAAACTTTTAATTGTACTCGATTATTTTGATTTTAATGTGACACACTATTTTCTCCTCACTGATCACAGTAGTTCCTGGCTTGATACACTGAACACTTCCTGTAGCATGAAATGTTCCAAAGTCATCTAAAGTGCAAACATTTTTCCCAAATCAAACACATAAAGGCACCTGGTGAGACCTTAACTTGGACACTGATGAGCATTAACAACTCATATTTTATCACTTTATCATATCCTGGCCACATACCAAGGTTGTAAAGCATGACAATTAGTTGTATTGAACCAAACCACCTGAAATCCCCTATTTGCATTGCAAATAAGAATGAACTTGGATAAGTTGATGGCATTACACTTATGTTTTCATGGACCAATTTCCTTCCATCCCTGCTATTTCATTTGTCAATAGCAGTGTGTCAGAAACAGCCATTGCCAACAATCCACGTTTCTTTATGTGATGGATATTCACCACAAATCACCATTGCTGACCAGGCACCTTTCCCAGAAGCAGTCTACCGGCAATCTTCAGCAGAATTACTGCACCTCTCTTCCATGCTACTTGCAACAAGACAGGCTGCTTCTCTTGCCTGACAAGGCTGTGGTGATTACAATATCACCATAGTGTTCTTGCAATTTCCACATTGCTGTGTAAAATGAAATGCTGCCGTCTGCAATAAAGTTGTTTTTACAATGGCTGGTAAAAGAACATGACACTCATGGTGGCTTTCTATGAAATCACACAGCTTAGCAAAACCATGTTAGCAACATCAGAAGTTGTCTTATACCAGGTCAGATGAGCCCAATATTGTTGACTTAGGCCAACTACGTAATCCTTCTATCTGGAGATGCCAAGAATTGAACCTGAGCACTTTCTCTGAGCAAAGCAGGTCCTCCTGTCTTATCTGACTGCAGGCCGAGTTGGGTCTGGTGTCATTTTAGTAGTATCGAATCTGGGTGGCAGTCAGAATGATATTTGCTTCTGTGGCATCTAAATCAAAAATACCTTAATCACATGAAACAACTTCTTGCTTGCACTTATTACTGTGCCTCTCAGCAGCAATCTTTCTGGAATCTTTTATCTGCATCGCTTCAACTTCATCTGTTCTTCTGAACTGAACCAGTTTCTTCTTCATGTACACGTCAAACTCATCTTCACAAAAGCAATCTTTGCCCTTTGAAGTCAAATGGTACCTTTGAGCCTTTAGACGATGATGCACAAATATACACTATACTGCTATCCACTGATGAACGTACTGCCACAGCAACTGCTAAATTTTCTGAACACGTGGATCCCTTTCTACAGTCGGCATATGACATGAGTCTTCCAGTGCCTTTCAGTTGGTGGTGTATCACATCATTGGTGCACAAAAAAGTTTCAAAAGCCTCCCAACCCCATTCTGTGAAGTTCTTAGATTTGCCATTTCTTTGTTGTTAATTACATGATGAACATAGTGGCACAGTACAATGTATAATGTTCTACATCCGTTGTAATGATTTAATTTAGATTTGTGGAGTGACCTGCAAAAACAAAAATGATAATATATTGGAATAATACATATAATTGCAGGAATAACAGCATAGAAAATATGAAGAGGTAGCCATATTGGTCAAAACACAATTGGTTTTATTGGGATTTATAAGCTAATATTATTACTTTATTCCACCTGTATACAAAAAAAGAATTAGTTCCATAAATATGTCTCTGGCCTTTGCCCTCCTCCCAAGTATTTATTCTAATGGACTAAATTACTCCCATACTTGGATAGTTTCTTAGTGTGGGAGGAAACTTGCTAAGCATGTTCTGGTTAATGTTAAAGGTAATATCAACTCATTGCAGGATTAAACCATATTTATCACTGCCTACCAAAGCAATAGTATGGGTTTTTACTTTTTTTAAAGCAAACTTCTAATGTCTAACTTTTTAATTTTTGCCATAACACCAGCTGGCTTATAATTAACTGCTGGCATCATCAATATCTCGTCAAAGTTAATGAGTTTTTTAACATAATTTTAACTGCTCTGAAGAGGTTATGGAATTAAAAGGAGAAAAATTATTTATTCACAGAAAACAGAAATATTAGACATCTCAACAGAAGTGATGAAAAACAGGAACTTTGGTGTTTAAGGTCAGAACTTCATGTTTTTTAAGCTTATCTACCTTACAGTGAGAGTGCTAGATTATCTGAAATATTAAATGGAACAGGCTAGATGGCATGCTTAACTCATCTTCAGAAGCATTGCTTTCATGCTAACCATTAAGTAATTTAGTTCTGCTAATAATGGTAGCAGCAGAATGTCAGGATTTAGAATGGGAAATACTAGCAGATTAAAATAACTCATTTGTTATAGCAGAGTTATAATGTCCCAGGAGAACCTTACAGAAATCAGACAATGAGACAAAACATAAGAAACATTATTTAGACATACGATACAGGCTCTGTGAACAAAATTAAAGTATTTCTCAAAGAAGCTCCTTTGCCTTTTGATGGCAACAATGCATTCATGAATAGTGTGTGCTCCTCTCTCTGTTGGTTTTTGGTGTATAATGTACATCGTTTGATCAGTAGTCAAATATGCCTAGGCTGTTTTAGGCACTTTTATGGTAAATGGTTCCATTTTGGTAGCAACTATCGGTACCAAGCATTAGGTTATTAAATGCATGCAAGAAGAAGCCTATGCTCATAGAGGGACTTTTTGTGTGTATATCATACTGTCTGCCATTTCACATAGGTCTGAGAGAGATATCTATATCTATCTATATCTATATCCCACGAGTGGTCAAAATGGAGCTCTCCAGATAATGTGCTACAATTCCCACCAGCCCAAGGCAGAATGGTTGGTTGTTAGGGACGAAGGCACCGGATTGACTATCCTTGGCATAACCCATTACAAAGAAGATAGCATTGGTGAGCTATTTCTGTGTATCGGCAGCCTAGCAGAAATCTGAGCCACTGTACATGTGGTATAGAGTGGACAGAGTGACGGACCAGGACCTGGCCGACCAGGACTCAAATCTCCACTCAGCCATTAAGTTCACTAGGTGACCTTGGGCCAGACACACACTCACAGTCTAATGTATATCACAGGGTTGTTGTGAGGATAAAATGGACAGGACGAGAATTATGTACACCGCTGTGGGAGGATAAGTTGAATACAAATCAAAATCAAATCAAATCAGTCAATCAATCAAATATATTCAGTAACTCTGAATTTGCTAGTAAGAACTGGTTACTATAGCTGTGGAAGATCATCGTGAATTCCTGTTCTAGCCTGCAAAACAAGAGGTACCAGTAGTGTTGTTGGTTTTTTTGCTGGTCACCCCTGGCAAATAGGGCAACTGGCCAGCAAACATTTGCAGAGTGCTAACTGAGGGTCCTTCTGCCTCCTCCTCTGCCCAGCAACGGTTGCGGGTAAGGGTAAAAAAAGGGTTAAAGTGAATGAGGGCCATGAACCACACTGGACTGAATCAGACTAAATGAGTTGGACTTAGTTTCCACTGAAATCAATTATTAATATTCACTCATATAGCATTCATATCATATTTATTCCAGCAGAGGCAGCAGGGGGAGAGATGAGAAGCAGAGCCACTCCATTGGCTCTACTGAGATATTGGCTCCTCCTCTCCTTGAACTCTTTCCATCTCAGCTGGTAATGATTTAATTTTAAGAACTAGAGTCTGAGCTTAGCTGTTTTCCTCTTTCCTCCTTATCCCCTTTTCCTTTTCTGTCATGTCCTTTGTATTGTAATCCTGCATTCAGGTACTGCTGTGTTGTGTATTAATCTTGGAGCCTTTTCAGCTAAAGCCTGAGTTGAGATATAGTAATAAATAATAATACCTTGCGAAAGCCCTTTGCAATTTTGCTTCTCACATGTGAGATCATAATTATATTACTGCTGCACAGATGAGAATTCAAGGCTAACCTAGATAGACTGTGTTGTTGAGCTAAATAAATAAATAAATAATATTTAAAAACCCTGCCTTCTCCACCTTTCCATTAAAGCTGTTTACAGTAAACTCTGATTGTAATCTGTCTTTGAAAACACTTTGTTGGTGAGGAGGAAAGAAAGCAAGACAGCTAACTATGGTGTATGCAAAATCTTCTGTGTACTGTACAAGGATATCTGTGCTGTATATTTCATTTTGTTCTCTGCCAAAATTCATGGTGAGAAAGCCACGCAAAATGAATTCATGGAATCCTTCCTTACTAGAGAGCAATTTTCTAATTTTTCCTTTGTGTAGCAGCTGCTTTTACCAAGCTGTCATTACTGTTGCTAGGTATTTTTGGTTCCAATTGGTTATTTCGTACATACAAACAATTGATATAAATGTGACCTCAGAGAAATCACTTTCTTTTCTAATTGGTTACAGTCACAGGCCAGCTCGCTATTAAACCTAGACCACTGGATGTAGTTACTTGGTGTAAGTGATTATACAGATATCTAGTATTTTGACACGAAAGCCTACTGCTGCTGTCACAATATTTAACAAGAAACTGTACTCTTTGAGGTTTCACTGCCAGAATTTCCTCATGATGTTTTATATCATTCTGATGTACTGTCCTCTTTATAATTTGACAAGAGTTAGAATGCTTGGTTATTTGGCTGTTCTTCCTTATGCATTAATATTGTAATATGCAGGTGCCAATGTGCTCGAAGTTAGAGCTTTTTCTTGTAAGATGAAGTTATTGAGAATAGAGAGATTCACAGATGTAGATTGTCTTAAATCCATACACGTTACCAGATGTGAACAGATAATTCTGATAATCTACTCTCCGGAAAGTTAGAAGTACAAAACTCCCCCTCCCCCTTTATTTCCCTCAGGTAAAGAAAATCTACACTTAGTCAATCTGGCATTGATCTATTGAATTATGGGTAATATTCTTACACTTTTTAGCAAATTGTTGTTGCATCATACAGCCAACAGTGTGCCTTTATGTCAATTTTTGCAATCTCATATTTGTGTGTGTGCACGCACGCACGCACACGCATACACAGTGTTACACATACTACTTTTAAATGGACCATATTTGCTGCTAATTCTGCAAGGAACAGACTGAGAACTTTTCATAAACTCCTTTGTTGCCCATCATACAACAGCCGAAGTCTTTTAAAATGGTAGAAGAGTAATATATTTATTAAGCAAAATGCTATGTTGCCCTTCAGCCAACAGTCTCACAGAGTGACTAAGGACTCAGCTAGATTGGTAAAGGAAAAGCGATTTATATGCGTTGTATATGCGATGTGACATTGTGCCACCAGATGGTGCTGTGGAGTCCCGTTTTTCTGTAACCTGTTTTCCCTGTTTAAATTTACGAGTTTAACGGAAACGCTTCTTTGATGTGTCTAGATCCAGCCTAAATTATGTCAGGCTGTAATAACAACAAAATGCACTGATTAAGTAAGCCAAAGTCTAGGAGAAACCGTGGCATGATAAATAAGGGAATCCTTAAAGCAGACTTCAGGAGCTCATCTATGTGTACAATAAATTCATGCGAGGCAGAGTGGAGCTAAGCCTTCTTGGTCCACCTCTGACATAATGTGCTGTGATCACCCCAGCCCCAAACCCATGCATTGAGCAAGAATGTTTGCCAACAAGCAGGCTATGTGCAAACAGTTGGATGAAGAAAGTGGGACTGTGCATGGTCCACCATACCTGATCTGGACCCAGGGCCGTCTTAACCATAGGTGCCAGGGGTGCGGGGCGCTGGGCTCTCAGGGGTGCCAGGCCAAGAGTCCGGGGCCTGAGAGTTCCCCCAGAAAGAAATCCTCTATATTCAGTGGAGTTTACTCTGAAGCAAATGTGGGTTTCCATATTCGTGGTTTAAATAGAATGATTTTTTGTTTTGTTTTTTTTAATGGTAATTTCCAGAACAGTAAATCAGGTCGAAATTATACCTGTCAGTCACTGAGTTGTATGTTCTAATCACAGAATAGAGACATGGGAGGTGGGGGAAGGAGTTTATGTAATGAGTAGGGGTCATGCTTATACATCTGAAAACAGAATTTGAAAAACTTCATTTTTAATGTATTGGATGTTTGTTTGGGATAACTGCATTACCATTTGTATGCTTTATAAAATTAGAAAAGTCTGCTGATGCATTGCAAAAGTGCGAGCTATTTTTAAATGATGCAAATATTAATCAAGGGGCAACCTGCATCCATCTGGGAATCATTGACTAACTAGAAATCTTTACACTAACCTCAGTCATTGGTGCAAAAATAATGACAATATATAGAGCTAAGCTGGGGGCAGGAAGAGAATAACGATTGCCTATTCCTATTTAATGCCTTGTGCAGTGCTTTCCCCCACTCACTGGCTATTAGGATTAGCAGCAACATTGACACTTTTAAAGGTAGGCACGGAAAATAAATAAAGGAGTACAAACCAACAGCCCTGCAGCTGCGACTGAGAAGCAAAAAATTCAGCAAATACAGTGATGAGAAAAGCTTGACCTGCTCAAATTTTTTTTGCTACTGCAAAGTGCTGACAGTTTGGAGGTGCCCATAGTAGGACATCTTAACTTGGTTTACACACAGAAATTTTGCAGCTGAAGTTTGACACCCCCACACATCACTTCAGTTGCAAGAAAAGAAAGAGGCCAAGTTCACCCAACCCATATTTGAAGGAGCAGCTGCAGGTGGCTACCCTCTCCTAGAGGAGAAGGTAAGGTTTTCTCTGCTTGGGAATGGGATAGAAGACAGGGGAGAAAGGGACAGCGTGTTCTGTCCTGTTTGCAGAAATGCTTACCTATGCAACATCCTCACTGGAATTCTCATAACACCCCTCTTTATTTGAATTTTTTTGGTGGAAGGGTTACATTTACCCTTGACCAGTGTTCCATAGTGGGGGCACGTGTGACCAGAAGTGGGTGTGGCCATCAGACAGTCCTGCACATACTCTTTCACACCTAAGACATATACACCCCAGCACTGTGTTTATTTCATTTATTTCCCATTGCTGCCAAGATTGATGGGTTCTTTGGCAAGTAGAAACATTTGTTCGGTGTTGGGGTGGTGGTGGTCAGACCTGGTGCTTGGGCTGGAGGTCAGCCACCCCTGTATTAAGTCATTCTACCTAAATATATCTCCCCATTTATTTATTTAAGTATTTATGAACTGCACTTCCATAAAAACACAGCAAGGCAGTGTATATCATATAAAATTTCTTACATACATAAATCTTCTCATTGGACATAATAATCCACTCTGAAAAAGAGTAGAATGTCTGTTAAACAATCTCTTTGCCAGGAAAACCACAAAATGCTTAGATAATACAGCTGCATTGCTCTCTTTTTTTCTCTTTGCTGTGAGGGGAGAAAAAAACCTTCCTAATTTTACCCGGCATGGGATCTGTAGCAACACAGTGTGATGTAGGTAAACCAAAATGATATAGTGTTCACCACTAATGTGTGTTGTATTATTAGGTATTCCACAAAAGGAAAAAAAATACAAAACCCCATTCTTTGAAAAGTATCTTAACAAGTTACTGTTTCACAAAGGTGTAAATTTAGACAGATGGCTTCCCAAAAGTGCACCACTGGAAAAGATGTATAGACTTAAATGACAGACTAAGATGTGCTTGTAGTTAAACACAATCACACTCTTCAAGTGTGTTCTTATACCAAAATGCCCAATGCAAGCTACATAACCCAGGTCATATCCAGCCAAGTGATATTCAGAGTAGACCCATTGAAATTGCCTTACATTTATTAAACCATAAATGTGTTCCACATGCAAATGTGATACCAGTTTGTTAGGAGTATAGTTATCCCAGGCCACAGCTGGCAGTGTCACTGTGTGTAAAAAGGGGGCTAGAGGCAGGAGGAAAACTGTAGGCATCACCTAGAGGGTGTAGACACTTCCCAAGAGCCTGTTGGATCGGTTGGGTTGGGTAGGGAAGCAGGGACAAGAATCCACTTTGGGTTGCATCTTCTCCATCCACCATGAAGTGCAAGGGATAGTGGCTCAGACAGTGTAGCAGTGAATAGATGGGAACAGTTCTGGAAATGCCCCCTGGCTTCAAACCTGAGTGAAGTTTGCCCGGGTATGGCAATCAGAGGTTGGCAATTAGCTTGTTGCAGATCACTGTGGAAACAGTATATAAACCACCCCTGGGCTTTCCATTGAGTAAGCAGTGTATAAATGTAAAGGTAAAGGGACCACTGACTGTTAGGTCCAGTCGTGGACGACTCTGGGGTTGCGGCGCTCATCTTGCTTTACTGGCCGAGGGAGCCAGCGTACAGCTTCCAGGTCATGTGGCCAGCATGACTAAGCATGGCAAACCAGAGCAGCACACAGAAACGCCGTTTACCTTCCCGCTGGAGCGGTACCTATTTATCTACTTGAACTTTGACGTGCTTTCAAACTGCTAGGTTGGCAGGAGCAGGGACCGAGCAATGGGAGCTCTTTTGATCGGCAAGCCCTAGGCTCTGTGGTTTAACCCACAGCGCCACCCGTGTCCCCTAAGCAGTGTATACATTTTGTTAAATGGCCCAACTCTATGCCTCTCCTTGCCGTTTCCTAACTTGGGAGCCAGGGATCGAATTCCCTGGATCTCCATTATGTGAATCCAGAGCCTGCACGAGACAATTCCCTTTGGATCAGTTGGCAGGACCCTAAATCAGATTTCCATGGTGAGCAGGACTCCTTGAGGTGGTTACGTCAACAGAGGGAAGCTGAAACAGCGTGTCTGTTGCAACTGGCTGCGTCTTCACATCCTGCTACTTACCACAATATTGCTCACCTGGTGGGAGGCAGCAGAGGAGGTGGGACCTGTGGGGCAAGCGCAGGCTCTGAAGTGATTGCACCTGCTACATCTGGACAGGCTCCCTTTGAAGGCAGCTTGCTGTTGTTTTTAATTTGAAACTGTTTCAGCTGCCAGAACCCGCCCCTGCTGAGTTTCACATCAGGGTCTGCTGACTTTGATGAGGGTATGCTGGTCAATTTCCAGCCACTCTCCTGATAGCAATGAATTCTGCTAACAGATACAGGGGTTAGCAAAGGAGGAGGAGCTAGGTATTGAATGCGGATGACATTTCGAGTTATTCTCTTTCACCAATGTGAAGTTGGAGTCAAGAATCGATTTGGGCATGAAGTACTTTGTGACATCCTTGCATCCATCCCTTTTATATTTCTCAGCAGCTTCTGCTGTCTAATTTAATGGACTGGGGGATTATCTCTATTGCCAACAGGGGCAAAAGATTAGCTGAAAATAAGTGACAAGATGATGATACAATATTTGGTGTGTTCTCAAAGTCCCAGCACTTGAAATGCTGAGAGCCCCTGCCTTCATTAAAACAAAAAAAGTCTCTAAAACTCCTATTGGGGGGGAAATTAAATAACTCCATAAAAGTTCAGAACTACTTTCATGTAAACTGTGTAAAGTTGCCAACTTTGGGGAGGGGGGCTCTTGTGCCTTTAACAACTGCAAAAAAGGCAGAAATCAGGAGTTTCAGAAGTGGAAAATGGTTGGTCTTGCTGATTGTGGCTTGTGATGCAATTATTTAAGACAGAAGAGAACTGCCAGATGAAAGCTGACCATTTGTATTAGGCAGTCTGGTCACTGATCTCCAAGGCTATGGTGCTGAAGTCTTTTCTGTTAATGTCTACTCATTCCGGCTAGAGATTGTAAATTTCACTGTATTGCACCCTCCCCCCCCCCAAAAAAAGTGAATGGAGAATCTTAAGTATCAATATATTCACATCAATCACCCCACATTAAGAAGGTGTCTAGTATTGTCCAGCTTGCTGAGTAGCATTCTCCTCTATATTCAAAGTTCTGAGTTTTAGACCCTACTACTTCAGATATATACAGGGGCTCAAAACAGCACTGGCTCCTAGTTTGAAGGGACTGTCAGCATAATGCTCTCCCCTGGGACTCCTGTTTTATTATTGACATGTTCACTACCATGGGCTCCTTTGGGACACTTCCAATATGGACACTTGTATCTATTAGAAAAGAAACTACCACCTTCAGTACTTGCAATTTTAATGGCTTTGATTTGGTCTTTGGGGTTGAAATGCGAAAGACGTTATCAGTACATTACTTTTGAGGTGAGAGATCTCCCACTTCCCATTATCCCAACACGAGCCGTCCCACTGCAGCTAATAATAAGACTGTTTGTTCAAGCAATGCAAGTAGGATACCTCCTTGTTCTGTATTATTAATAATATTGGCAAAATCTGTGTTGGCCTGCATTGAAATTATTCTGGCATATTAATATTGCACTGTGTATGTGTCAAAGGGGGAAAACTCCCATTTCTTCCAGGTCAATTAGTCTGCTGTTGTAATGGGCTGGTAATGGTGTCTCCACAGAGTTTTGTTGAAATTACTTTCTCCTCTCTCATCACCTCACAATTTAATGGTACAGGAGTAGGGTCCTCATAGACATGCCTTGCAGTTATCATACATCATTGTGAAAGGGGTGTTCTGCTATATAAACTTTCTCTCCTTCTGACCTTTTAAAACATCCTATATGAAGTCATCACTTAAGCAAATAGAAAGGTATTGTCAAGTTGGTGCGATGGGGGAGGGACGAATGGCGGGGGGAGGCTTGGAAGGGAACTTATAGTATAGCTTTTGTGGTTCTTGTAAAACCATTAAAGTTATGAGGAAATCTCTGAGCCATTTCTCACATTTGAAAGATATGAATGCAGAGGCAAATATCTTGCTGGTTCTGAAGAGATCTGAAATCGCATTCTGGAGTGAATGCTAATATAGGTATCTATCATGCAAATGGAGAGTTGCAGATCCACTTCAAGAGTGTTGGGCTGCTCTTTTGACAGCCTGTCTCTCCAAAAGTGAGGTCAGTATTGGAATTGGCATTACACATTTTCAAACATGAATAATGGCCAAACATGTACCCATGTGCCTTAAAATGGCATGTACAATTTAAAATAAGAAGAGCCTGCTGGATCCGGCCAGTGGCTTGTGGAGTCTAGCATGCTGTTCTCACAATGGGAAACCAGATTCCTGTGGGAAACACACAAACAGGACCTGAGGCTCTCCCCTCCTGTGGTTTCCAGCAACTAGTATTCAGAAGTATACTTGACAGTGGAGGTAAATCATAGCCATCATGAATAGCAGCCATTGATAGCCTTTTCTTCCTTGAACCATGGAGCAGCCGCATTGCAAGTGAGAAGGTGCAGCAGTGCTACTGTTACGCAATCACAACTCTAACAGCACGGCATGAGCATTTGACAAGCCAATCCTAAATGTTTTAAAGCAGTATAGTATAACAGCATTTGATCAGTGGGCATGTGCCATTTTCATGTGCCTATGTCATCAGAGTAGCAGTGTGGCACAAAGCTGTATGGAGACACGATACGACAGAGGAAAGTTTGGGAATCCTAAACATGCTGATTCAGAAGTAAATCCTATTTAATTCAATGGTGTTTACTCCCAGGTAAATGGGGTTAGGACTGCAGCCTTAATCTTGCAGCAGTTACCATTGCAGAGCTGGTCCAAGGTCACTCAGTGAGCTTCACGGCTTCATGGGGGATAAACCCCAGTTCTAGTCTTAGGCTTAGGCTGCAAACACACCCTGCATTTGTAGCCTATGACACCCCCAGAGAATCTTGGCCACTATAGTTTGCTAAGGATGCTGTGAATTGTAGCTGTGTGAGGGGTAAACTACACTTCCCAGGATTCTTTGAGGGAAGCAATGTGCTTTAAATGTAGAGTGCGTACACAGCCTGATACACTAGCTAATCTATGAGATACTCACTGCCACTATAGTGGCTAAGAGACTGAGATATAAATCTGGGGCTTCCTGATTTAAGTCTTGCGTACATAATGAACATCATCAGTAGTCTTAGGCAAGCTACTACCGCTCAGTTGCTGCATACAACGTGCAAACAATCATACTGATACACTTTACGTTACCTACTGAGCAGGGTTGACCCACCCCTGAGGCAAGGGGAGGTAACTGCCTCGGGTGGCAGGATTCACAAGGGTAGCAGATCCTGATGTGGATTTTTATTCCTCCCTTGTTCCCCTTCTTCCTCGTCAGGGAAGGGGGCGCCATCTTGTGGTTTGCCTCCCGTGCCAACATGTCTTGGGCCGGGCCTACTGCCAGATATTTTGTCCAGTAGAAGCTGCCCCTCCACCCCCTTCTCTCCCCCCCCCCCAATGGTTTAACTATGGGCCAGCAGATTTAGATGCAGCAGCAAAGCAAAGGTGATGTAAGCCCTCCCTATGGCCAAATCACCCCACAATGCCCCACTGAGGGTCCTTCCTCAGAGAAAGGCATGGGAGCAACTGGAAGTGAGTACTGCAGACTATATCAGTCTAAGGAAGCCCAGGACTCACTCTAGGTGCTTCCTCAATACTTGCAATGTAACATTTGGGTAGCTGTGTGTACAAACAATTGCAGAATCCAGCCTGCCAAAGAATTGCCACAGACCCTCCATGAGTCCCTAGTTTCCAGGGAAAGTCCCAGATTTACAGAAGCAGTCTCGGTTTCTGATTTGATCCCGGAATGCCCCGCTTTTCCTGCTTAGGACATCCCTATTTTCATCTGAGAAATGTTGGAGGGTATGGAGTTATCCAACCCCTGAGCCACCTGAAGGCAGTCCTGTATAGGGAAGTTTTTGTTTTTTTAATGTTTAATGTTTTATTATGTTTTTATATATATTGGAAGCCGCCCAGAGTGGCTGGGGCAAGCTGGTCAGATGGGCAGGGTATAAATAGTAAAATAATAATAGTTGTTGTTGTTGAATAGGACGTCCCTATTTTCACCAGAAAAAGTTGGAGCCATGTCAGCAAAGTGGGAACATGCACACTTTGATAATTCCTCATCATTACACACAATACACTATAGATAAGGATGTGAACTAAGGCTGTTTACGCATCATATATTTAAAAACACATCCTCCCCAAGAGTCTTGGGAACTTGTAGTTTACTCCTCACAGAACTACAGTTCCCATCACCTTTATTGAGCAGCAGTTCTCAGGATTTTTGAAGTGCCAGGGAGCAGGAGAGAGAAGTGTGTTTTTATTGTATGGTGTGTGTTCAGTCCAAGTCTAGGAGCTGTTTCACAGATGCACTTCTACAGGACTGGGATAACCAACTCATACCTTTAAAAGTGCTTGTTCCAGGCAGCTTTCAGAAGTGTAGTATTTATAACAGGGACTGAGAACCTGTGTTGTCCCTCCCCCAATGTTGTTGGGCTCAGCACAGCAAGCATTGCCAATGGTTAGAGAAGATGGGAGGTGTAGTCCACAGGCTCCCCATGCCTGGTTTTAGAAAACTGTGGTTTAAAGAGATGACTTCTGCCACTCAACAAAATGACTGCTTGCTTGAGTTGGGCCCTGAACCCATCTGCATATCCTTCTTCCCCCCACCTCCCTCTGGAGGGAAGAGTTGGATCTGAATACACAGACACACACTTACGCATTCTCACGCACAACACACTAACTTGTCCCCAATTAATCCCGTACCTTTGCTTGCATTTTAATTGTAAGCCACTTTGGGGGAAACTAATTTTGGCTGAAAGGTTTGGCACAACTATAATTAACAAATAGAAAAGCAGAGAGGGGGGAGCATTGTTAGAGTGGGACCTCTGGTTCCCAGTCCTTTGAACCCTGAGCTAAACACCAGGCATGATGCTGGATAATGAGACTTAACTAGCATGTAGGGTTCTTGGGAAAGAGGCAATTAGTAGGTTAATGGCCTATCAGTAACAAACAGAGGGAGCGACTCACAGAAACGAGGGCAGGGGACAATATTTCCACAGGTAATTTAGTCGCATAGCCCCGAAGCAGACAATACATACTTTTGGCAGTTTGATAGTCACAGTTTCCTTTTGGCATTCCTAGAGGAAACAGAACTGTGAGCTATGACTCCCCACCTGCCTGGCATAAAAGCTACCACAATTTCCATTGGTTTCATATCTCTAGGTCACAAATGCTCCCTGTGTGATATAGAAAATAAAATAAAATAAAAATGTGACGGGGAAGAGAGAGAAAGAAAATACCTGTTTTCTCAGAACAAAACAAACCACTGGCTCTTGTTACCTGCTACAAAGAGGCGGCAGAAATAACTTTTAAAAAAATCCGGGTTGTGCTGGCACTCGAATATAAGATACAGATTGATTGATCTCTTTAATCTAATATTTGTTCATGGGGTGGCTGTTTTCTTTATTGTGGTGGCACCTGCTAGTGCCGTTACAGTGAAAGGCTTACTGTATTTCCATTATGAGTGCCAGTTTGGGGCTTTAATATCTCAGCAGGTTTGCACTGCTTTGGGCTAAAGGCCAGCTTAGATGTTGTCAATCCACAAGCACTTAAAAAAAGAGAGAGAGAAGGGGGGAAACCCACACATTTTATTGCTTCTTTAAAACCAAAATGTTGAACTAGTGAGGGAATGGGAAGCAACTGAGAGAAGATGGATTTCGATAAGGCAACTGATAACAGCATCACTTGCATATTCTTCTCAAAGTGAATACGTATCACCTTGCACATTGTCATGGGGGCTGAGCAAAGGATGACAAATCATGCAATATCTATAATCTGTATATATGGAATCTGTTTCCCAGCATTGCATCTCACTCTTCCAACATTCTGTCACACTCTTAGTGTGACCAAGAGAAGGAAACCCAATATGATTTTAGCTTCATTTTCAAAAGCTGGGAATGTCACACCAAGGTAAGGTGCAAGTTTTAGTAGAGGTGTCTATGTGCACACTTTTTATTTACAATTTGGTGCTCTTGTACAACAAACCTGCTCCCATTTCCCCAAAACGGAATTTTTGCATGGGGAAATGGCATTGAAAAGTACAGGATAACTTATGCTTGACAAAATGCTGTCTAACCTTCCCACAGAAAACTGGAATGAATGCTCAGTGAATAACGGACGTTGTTTGATCTCCCCACAAACAAATCAGGGTGAAACTTAATAAACAGGTGACCTGAAAGTGACTACTTACCCAGACACTAAGTAGCTGCCTCCCATTGTGTGTTTCTGTGCAAAGATTTATTGTATCACAGTGATCCACAAGCTTATGCTTCGGCACACATCTCACAATAATAATGGTGAATGTTTTGCTGGCATTGCACGAGAACACAAGCAGGAGTTTGCTTGGTAGACAAAGCTTTAACCCATTCCAGTAGTTCCAAATGGCTGTGAGGCTAGGAAGTCTAAACATTTGACCATTCTTATTCTCAAGAATCCAACAGTTCAAGTCAGGTGAAAACCAAAAAGTGAAGGCATCTTCTTTTATTTAAAGCTCAATATTAAGTATGTTTACTCAGAAACAGGTCCTATTGAAGGCAATGGGTTCCTATACCCAGGTGTGCCTATGGCAGTGATGGCTAACCTTGACACCCCAGATGTTTTGGAACTACAACTCCCATCATCCCTAGCTAACAGGACCAGTGGTCAGGGATGATGGGAGTTGTAGTCCCAAAACATCTGGAGTGTCAAGGTTAGCCATCACTGGCCTATGGTGAAGGGACACCTGTGGCCTCCAGAGGTTGGACTCCAATTCCCATCAGCCCCAGCCAGCATAGGAAATGGTCAGCAGAGATCTGGCAGTAACAGGAGGGCTAAAGGTTGCAAACTTCAGGTGTATAGGTCTGTAGCCTTAGGAAGAAGAGAGGAGAAGCGGCTGGTTGGAGTGGAGGCAGGCAGGCGGACAGGCAGTGATTGAGCAGCCAGGCGAGCTGCTTGTGAACCGGCAGCAGCTTCTGGTGTGTCTGTAGAGCCCTCTTGCCCTCCCACCCTCTTTCCCTCCCTGTGGGCTCAGTGCGTTGCACAGTGTGCAAGGGGGAGCCAGCTCAACCTTGCCTCTCAGTCAGCCCAGGGACGGTGTGTGCACGGGTGTCTCGTTACTGGTCACGAGGAGAACGAGGCGCTTCCCCAGCCCCAAAGGGCCAGCCCAGGTGTGGATTGTCTCCCTTCGGCTCTGGAAGATGGCAGGAGCTCAGCCACGCGGCCTCGATGAGAGAGCCTGTCATGGGGACGCCTGGTTGTGCCCCTTCAGAATTTTGTGCCCAGGGCAATCACCCCAGTGCCCACCACACTATGCCACTGTTTCCAAACCATACCCTATTTCCTCCCCGTTTCACCACCTGCCCACAAGGCTTTCTAGCCACCATGACATCTCTTGGGTTTCCTTCTGTGGTGCTTTGTCACAAGGGCTTCAGTTCAGTAAACAGCAGAAACACACCACTGTCGGTGCTGCCCGCCATATTGAAAGAGGGGAGGTCATTCCACAAAATAGGCACCACTGTGGAGTATGCTAGCTTCTGTATTACTGTATGGTGGGATTCCACAGGGCAAAGTAGAGCCAACCAGACATCCCCCCAAGTATTGTAGTGATCTAGCTTGCCAACATTGAGGAAGACATTCTTTCAGGTAACCTATATAAGTCAGTGTCTTGGTCCAGCTTGTCTAGTATTGTCCACACTGTCTGGCTGTGGTTCTTCAGGGTCTCAAAGAGGGGACTTGTTTCAGCCTTTCCTGGAAACGCTGGGGATTGAAGCTAGGACCTTCTGCATGCAAAGCATGGGCTCTACCACTGAGCTACAGCTCAGCTGATGTAGATATTAGCTGACATACCCAGATTCCTCCTCTCAAAAAACAAAAAAACAAACAAACCCAGTCTAAAACAGAAACGTTTATATATTTCTCCTTTCCTTGGAGCTTTCCTTGTTCTATCACTGGAATCTTCGAGGCCTTTTTTTTTTTTTTTTAGAATGCAATTCCATACTGTAGTAAACCTAAATGACAAAAATCATCAAGCATATGTTGCCTAAGCCATATAAATATGCATGTATGTTAAAAACGTGGCAGCAGGCAGGTGCACAGGAAATCTTCATAAAGTTAACATCTACTGCAGTGGTAATAAACTGACGTTATCCATTCAAATACTGGTTGGGTTTTTGCAAACATTTTGCCACCACTGTGTGTTTTAGGCAGCTCTACTAATACTCAATAGCATCAAGCTGGCATTTCTCTCTCTCTCTCTCTCTCTCTCTCTCTCTCTCTCTCTCTCTCTCTCTCTTTCCCTGTAACAAAGGGATAGAGGGAGTTTATTAAAGTATAAATGCCATTTTCATCTTGCAGCATTAACTGTGTTGTGGGTATCCCAAAGGTACTGAGCCAGTCAAAGCAAACAGCTGTGCCACCTACTTGCAACAGTTGTACACCCACCACAAGGCACCAGTGGGAGGAGCAGGTTAAAGAAAGCCATAAAGCTGATAGTGTACCTCACTTAGCAGTTTTCTTTCTAGCTCGAGGGAAATTTCATCCCTTTCGAGAATAGGCAACGTATGTAGAGCTCATAGCACTGAGTATTCTTTTGCAACTCCTCTCCTATAAACCACCTACCGCATTTTTATGTTCCACAATCACATGCACCAAAATAATGTTTAGCAAATTAACATCAAGCTAAATAAAAGGCATATCAACCAACTTAGCAGGCAGCGTTATGTTCTTCTGCATGGAGGGCATGGTGTTATTGCTAAGCTAAGTTTCTTGCTGCTTCCTTGGGGGGTGGGGGGTGGAATATACCGATTTGTTTTGGAAAAGAACGCATGCGAAACGAATTTAACAGTAAGAGTGACTGTGCATCGTCAGGAGCAATGTCCCAAATGGAAATATGAGAATAAATATCATTAGAGCATGTCCAGATGGTGGATTATTATTACTTTCTTTCTTTCTTTTTTTTCCAAGAGACAGTTAGGTATCACTCCACAAACTGAATGTGCTGCCAGCTCCATCTTTCACCAGCTCCTGCCTGCCTCACTCTTCACTGTCTGCACCTTAGCAATAGGTTGGGGGTAGTGCAGGCTGCTCAGTAGGTGTGGAATAATGAGCAGAAAGGAGAGCATTCAATTACAGTGGGTTGTATTTAATTAAGTTTTACTCAGTGTAGACCCATGAACTTGACAAATCCACCAATTTCATTGGGTTTGCTCTGAGTAAAACCTAGTTGGATACCACCCGTTGCACTCACATTGCCAATTGTCCTGTTCCTTTGGTTTAGTACAGGGCTTGCCAATGCGGTGGTGCCCGGCTGTTATTGGATTATAACTCCTATCATCCCTGACCATAGGCTATGCTAGTTGAGGCTGATGGGAGCTGGACTCCCAACAGCAGCTGGGCGGCAACACATCTGCTGCCCCTGGTTTTAGTACACAAGCTATTAGAGGGAATTATACTAATGCTGACAACAATTCACAAGAACAAGTTTTCCAGAGCGCCATTAATGAAAAGGTTCAAATAAAATTCCTACTATGTTTCTGAATTGTGCTTATTTGAGGGCAGGATCTGCAGATTGAGGGATGTTCATGTCCTATTATCCTGGCCCTCTGACAGAAACTGGTACTACTCGCACATTCATAAAGGTGTAAGAAGTGTTGTGCTATAGCACAAGGTGCTTCTAAATGTCTTCTTAAAGGTTAGGACCAGCAGACCGACAAAAGGGATTGTGTTGCTGCGATCATTCACTCACCTGGCTAACATTCCTTAAGCAGAAACATTAAGCCACAACCATTTTAATTCCTTTCTTCATATCTTTCCTGCAGTAGCTGCCTGTGTGACAGTATGAGATAACTCAATTAGTACAAGGAGATAAGGGTATATTAGAGTCCTGCGAGGATAATGTTCCTAAACTTAGTCCCTAATGCATACAAGGATAATGGTAAGATAAAGCCCTGGTTAATTATATTGAGTAGGCAGCAGGAAAGTCACAACTAATCATGCTGTAGTTAAAGTTTCTTTCTTTTTTTAATACTGGTTATGTGGCTCCCGTTATTCTCCCTGAATAAAGCCAAAACCTAGAATATTCAAATGATGTTTTCTCTACTTTCCATGCCAAAACCTCAGTTTAAGCAATTTCATGTACCATTGTTTGCTAACATAATATTGTTATATCTATATTCAATCTTTCTCTAAGGAGCTCAACACACAACAACCCTATGAGGTATGTTTGGCCTAGGGCTCAAGGCCACCCATTAAGCTGGATAGTTATTTGAATCTGGGTTTCTTCAGTCATCTTCCAATACTCTAACCCAGGGGTAAGGAAACCATCGCTTTACCAGTGATGCTGGACTACATAATCAATTCCCATCATTGGCCTATGTTGGCTGTAGTTGATGGGATGCCATTCAGCCCTAGTCCAATACTCTAACCAGCATTGTCTTCTACAGAATTTCTGGCAAGAGAAATATATCCTGTTGAGGCGAGAGAGAGAAAGAGAGGGAGAGGGAGAGAGAGAAATGGGCAGCCCAGACTAGTTTTGGTTCTGGTTCTGCCACAGCTGGCTTTGATCCTGCCCTCTGCATTTGCTGTCAACAGATCACCCCCGTGGAATGAGGTACCTTCCAAACAAAAGGTTTGGTCCCAATCATGGGATACTCTCTTTCAAATCTACACATGAATGGTATCAAAGGCAGAGTACGGTATGTGGCTGTAATAACTGGCTATAACAGCCAGATAACACTTACATTTTTGTTTCTTGGGGGGGGGTTGGCAGTAATGTATGTATCTGGTTTAATGTTCTGGGTCTCTTTATATCCCAATCCGAAGGTTTTGGTGTGTTTTTCACTTTTTGTCAGGAGGCTAGGGTAGCAAGCCCTACATATTTCATACAGGACTGCCAAGGGCGGCCTTGCAAGACTTGCGTGGTGTTTTTTTTTTTTTGGGGGGGGGGTTGTACCTGCTCTGCATTGTGTAATATCTTCACAATTTGATATCAACCTTTGAATCACAACTTCTTTGAGCTTATGCTCAACCTCCACTTTTTAAAGCAGTGCAAGTGTATTTAACAGCAAGCGTGCCTTTGGCTTATATTTCCCCACCTGATATTTGATGACACTAGGCCTTTTAAGCTGTTCCTCTCCACCCACCCCATTTCCTTCTGAATTTTGTATTCACCCTCCCCAAACCAAAGAGCATAGAGCAAATATTCTTTGTGATTTAAAATAATTAAGATTCTTAACACCTTGTATAATTCCAGTTGCCCTCTCTTGTACCTTCCCACTTTCCATAATGCCTTTTTCATATTAATGGGACCTGCGTCAGGCACTGTGTTCAAAATGTGGCCTTCTAATCAGCCTCGTATGGAGCAAGAAAGTAATTTTAATTGACCTTTGCTCCTGAGCTCTATTTGTACAGTGAACCATTTCATTTGTTTCTTTGACTGCTGGTTTAGACTTTTATCCACAACTGCAAGTAAATGCCAGTACTTATCTACATGTCTATCTATCATTCCCTCTATTTTCGGTGCCTGGTCTGTGAATGCTGTTGCTTATGTAGCAAATGACACTTCATGCATACAGCCAGGCTTACGGGAGCCCCAAGGTTTGCAGAAGGACAAATGTCTGTATAAAAAACCCCAAAAGCAGCACAATGAGAACTGGCCATGGGATGCTGAGTGGGATCATTTCTATTGTGTCAAACAAGAGATGTGCACTTAAAAGTGATTGGCCGAGTGAACCACGAGGGGCGGGGCAGAGAAGGAAATGAAAAAGTAAGTGTGTGTGTGAGGAGGGTGGGGAAATGGACTAAAATGGCTGGAATCCTGAACAGCAGCATGACACACTGCAATCCTTTGTTGCAGGGAGGACTTGTTAGCTTACTAATAATGAATTACTCTATCAGGTGTCAGTCTTTGATTGACCTGATGTTTCAACTCCCCACAGATGTAATCAAGACCTGTTTCACCATTAATTTCACAGGCGCTTGAGCAGGTGTAGAGATTGCAAAAAAGTTGCTCAGGGCAGATTTACACTACATTCGTGTGTCTGTGTTACATTAGTTTAGTTGTCACAATCTTTCCCAAAGAATCATGGAAATTGTAGTTAGGCTATATGCTGAGAGATGCTCCTAGATGCTCCCAGGACTACTATTGCCTGGGAAATGGAGAAGGTTTGGTCAAACAGATTGAGAATGCAATCCTTTACAGAAGTAAGTCCCGCTGAGTTCCTTGTGTTTTACTCCCTGATTGTAACCCTATACATATCTATGCACTTACTAAATATTAAGTCCCATTGAACACTGTGGGTCTTATTTCTGAACAAATCATAGGGGGTTCACTGTATATTAAGTCTCAGTTATAGAAAAGCCTTTGGCTTAGTAGCAGAGCACATACCTTCTCATCCAAAAATTCAGACTCTGGCATTTTCACATAGGGTGCATAAACCTGTGGATTTTGGTGTCTTTCGGTTTCTCATTTCCCCCCAAACTTGAGTTCAGTTTGCATGAATTTGCATTTTTTAAAGGCACCTTCATGAAAATGCATCAGCATTTTAGTACACATTTCTCCTAATATACGATTTTTTTTTGTATAAAATTTTATCTAATATACAATTTTTGAAAACATGTTTCTCTAACATTATGCATCTTGACTAATATAACGCGTTTTAGGCATACTTTCCCCTAATATATGAACTTGCTGTAGACATTTTTTGGGTTGGAGAACTGTGTTGCAAAATTTGGAGATTTGGAGGAATAGCTGCATTTCAGTTCACAGAGTTTCTGAAAGTGTGCACTAGGTATTGAAATGGGAACTGGTTCCTGGTAAGAAGGCCTTTGCCTTTGGTGCTTAGGGGTCATTGCCAGTCAGACCAGAAACTGTTGGGCTAGCTGAAACATCTGATTCTCTACAAGGTAACTTCTTATGTTCGACGACTGAAGTGCTCAACCGCCCCCTCTCTTGTTGATTGTGGAACTAAACTCTGCTCTCCTGGAATCTTTTGCAAAACAATGTGTCCATTAATTGGGTTGCAATAGTAAACTTACAGGCTGTAAAGATGCCCAGATTTATTCTACTTTTATTTACACTATTTATAAGCTGCCTTTCAGGGCAAGCCCTCCCTAGGGTGTCTTCACACATGTTGTGAGATTCAAATCCATTTGTGCTTAAATTGGTCAACAGTGGCAATGTTAAAAATACGCATTCGCTTTGCCTTATCCACCATCCATCCAACATTTGCAACGTTCACAAGTGGCACAAAGAGCATGCAAGAGACTCAAAGCCACTTTTCTGTGTGTGAATATGAACTCACACTTTAACAGGGACAAAGGGTTTTTGTTGGAGACTGGAACAATCTCCTCCACCACCACCACCCCTGGTATTTTTTAATGGTCTGTCCTAAATATACTTCCTTGGCATAAAATCCCAATGTGTTCAGTGAGGCTAACATCTTGGTATATATGATTAGGACTGTGGCACTGAGAGCTGCTCTTGTTGTTTTCTTTACTGTAAACAGAATGCGATCTTAGGTCCCAGGAAGACTGTCCAGCGGAGAAAAACATGTAGACTCTTGTGTATACTTCCATTCCCCTCGCTTCAACAAACGCTGATCTTTTGCTACAAGCATTAAACATTAATGCAATATTTTTCCAAGGGGAGAGGTGAATTGACTTTTCACACATATGGACTCGTATTGTAAAAGTTGTTTTTTTTTTAAAGTATTTGTTATGAGACTTTATCAACTGCAGTTGTTTGGTGTTTCTGTTATTACAGGTAAAAATGAAGATTCCGATTTATTGAAATGATTAGTATTCATAAATATTTCTGGATTTACAGCTCTGAGGATCCATATTTTCTGAGCGTACACAAGCTGACTGCCACTGGTGTGACTGGAGGTCAGTTTACCTCAGAGGTGAGGAACTGCGGGCCCAGAGGCCATGTGTGGCCCTTGCTCTCTTTGACCCTCAGGATTTTCTGTAGGCCACACCTCCTCCTTAATCCAAACCTCTCATGGACTATTCCACACATTCCTCCAGTTGTTGTTGTTTTTTGCCTTGCTGAATGTGTCCTTGAACTGTTGTTGCTTGCCTGGATGGAGAGAGGAACATGCAGAAACCTGTCATGTTTGTGTGGCTGGACTTGAAGCAACTGTACAAAAGCAAGAAGCACACCCATTGCCTGACACTCTACTGGCATGTGGCCCCCAGAAGGTTACCCACAAGGGAATATGGCCCTCAGGCTGGAAAAAAAGTTCACTCTTCCTGGTGCACATGGTACAGTGACCACATGGGGGATACAGTCGTACCTCATGCTACGATTGCTTCAGGTTGTGTTTGTCACAGGATTCGAACGCGCCGAACCTGGAAGTACCAGAACGGTTACTTCCGGGTTCGACAATTCGCGCATGCGCAGACGTGCAAAATGTTGCGAACAGAGCTCCGGAACGGATCCTGTTCGCAACCAGAGGTACCACTGTACTGGAAACAACCTCCACAATGTGCTGAGGCGAGCTTGTTCCCTAAAGCAGCTGTAAAGTGTAGGGCAGGTAGTCACAGTTCATAGAGTGTCCTCCATCCTGTCTCAGGACATTTTGCTGTCTGAAGAGAAGATCAAAATGGCACTCTCTTTCTGCAGTGGAGGGTGGTCTGTTAGGGAGCGTGGAGCACTGGCCCACCAACCTCACATGTCTGCTTTTGTGCTTCACGAGTTCAGGGCCTGTCATCTTCTTCCACCGTAGTCCCTTGTAAACCTCAACAGGAAAATGGATCAAAACAAAGGGTAGTATTAGTTGTCTCCACGTGTCATTGGCTCTGGCTCTACTTACTGTTTAGGCTTCCAGCCTTCTGCCCCACCAGCCTCAAGGGGCAGGGCATCAGCCACTACTGCCTTGGAGGGCTGGCTTCAGGAGTGTTGTCTGCTGGGCCTCATCCTCTGTTAGTAGTTGTTGATGGGCTTACCTGCTCGCTAAGCAGTGCTCTGAGCAGTGCTGGAAAGCTAGGTCTAGCCACCTTTTTAATTTCCTACCATGCTGCAGAGTGACATTGGGAAATTTAAAGAAGTAGCTAGATCTAACCGTCTGGCAATATCCGGAGTACCGGGCCCTACCAGGTTGATGGGCTGTGGCAGGTGAACAGAGGCTCCTCTGGAAGAACCATTTATTGAGCATTGATCCTGATTTGCTTAGATGGAGGTTAGTCTATGTCTGGTATTTATTGAGCATTCATTGCGATTTGTTTGTGGCAAGATAATATAACACTGAACATTCATTGTATAAGCACCTGGAAGAAAACCACACCTTCCCACTAATCATATGTTCATCCCACACTTTTCAGTGTATCTCCTCACTCACTTTCCTAACTGCAGAAGTCCATTAAAAAAAAGTTTTTCATTGTGTGTGTGTGCCAGGGTAACAGAGTGCTCTAATTCACTTTAATTGTGCAAATCTAAATTTCTGGTGAGCAGTTGAATCCATACTGCAAAACACTGAAAGTCTGGAGGTCGCACCAGGTTGCAGGTGCTGACTCTGTCATCTTTGCTGTGGCCAACATTTTTAAACGCCTTTCTGCACATCCGACACCAGTTCCTGCCTTCATCCATTCCTCCTTTCTCTATATTGTTTAACTTGCAGCTTTTAAAATTAATTACTTATTAAATGATTTTGAAATGCTTTCAAATATAATTAATTATTTTAAAATCTCTAAGTTGTATACAAAAATAACATAAAAACAGCGAAACAGTATCTTTACACCCAGCAAAGCAACATGATGAAAACAGGAACAGGTAAAAACAGGATTCAGAAATAAGCAAGGTTCAATCTTAGCGGGTCAGGGAAAGCTTGGATTAAAAAAAAAAAAGACATGTCTTCACGAGGCGTTTGAAGCAACTAATAGATGACAGAGGGAAGAACATTTCTCAGTGCAGGGGCAATGTCCATTTTTTATTCACCCAAATATAGAAATGTTTTCATTTTAGACTAATTTCCCGGAAAACTATTGTTTTGATGTTAGCTGTATTGGAAGGACTTTGAACTGCAAAGGTGCATAACAATAAATACATGTAAATGCTACATAGGGTAGGAGAGTGCTACATTTTGCGACTGTTGCTGTCACACAGATGTGGTTTCCATAAATGAGTTGGGGCCAGAAATCCTTTAAAAACACCGCTATGCATCACCCTGCCCGTTTCCATCATTTTAGAGGTTGTTTCACCAAGGTATGTGAGCTCATACCTGGTGTGATATGGCTGGTTGTGACAGGGTACTAGCTGAATCATAACCTCATAGAATTGTAGGGTTGGAAGGGACCCTGAGGGTCATCGAGTCCAACCCCTTGCAATGCAGGAATCTCAACGAAAGCATCCATGACAGATGCCCATAAGCAAGAGTAATTTGAACCAAATTTAAACCAATATGCTGTTTCTCAGAAATGGAAAGTGTGTGCTCCGAACAATCTTTCAGTGTATTTCTTCCCTTCCAGCTCTTTAAACAACTGAAAACAGAGGTCACCCGTGCTATCCTCCCCGTGTTCGTTTCACAATACAGAAAGAGATAAAAAAATGAGTGCATAACTTCAATGGAAAATTGCAGGGAAGAAAACAATCATCTCTATGATGAGTATGAAAAATACAACAATCAAGTCTTTGTGGCAGAGTCAGCTACTTATAGAGTGTCCTTCCCAGATGCAGATGCTAAGGAGGAGCGGGAATATTTTAGCATGGACATTTCATTCCTACCACCAATGAGATCGCTGCCCGTAAAAATAATGACTCCAGACCAGATGTGGGTCAGCAGATTCCTGTCAGGCATCAGAAATATGAAGCCATATCCTCACATCTGTGAAAATGGTTTTCATAGAGCTGATTTACACCACTTGACAATCTAGCCTGCTTGTCTTCTTTTACTATTGCAACTCCTTGATACCACATTCCTCCCTCAAATCCCAGCCCAGCGTTTTCTGATCCCAGCTGAAAATGCATCTTGTCGTGTTGAATATTAGGGAAGTCTGGTTCTTATTATTACCATTACATATCACATGTATCCATTGCTTCTCACAAAAGGATGTGCCAAAGTGACCTGCAAATCCATAAATACTAAAGAGCTGAACAATTATTTTAAAACCAAATGCATTTCGGCGGCAGCGGGGGGGGGGGAGATTCCTAAAAGTGCTCCTCCAATAATAACTATGCATGTTGCTTTGCTGGGCGTAAAGATTTAAAAAGGACAAATCCTACCCCATCCCACTAAAAGACGGACACTATAAAACAGGCCAGAAATCATACCACAATACGATCCAAGTCAGCATCTGTCATGGGTGCTTTAGTTGAGATTCCTGCATTGCAGGGCATTGGACTAGATGACCCTTGGGATCCCTTCCAAGTCTACAATTCTATGATTATATGAACCAAAAGCCTGGGTAAATAGGAACGTCTTTGTCTGGTCCCTGAAAGCTGACAACAATGGGGCCAGGTGTACTTCCCTGGGGAGAAGATTCCACAAATGGGGAGCCACTATTGAAAAAAGCCTGTTCTTGCATTACCTCCCTCTGCACCTCCAGATGATGATAACTACAGCTCTAAGCTGCTGCAACACTCCAAACATTAAATAGGCAAGGTGAGGATCAGATACATTGCTGCTATCTGGCTGGTCCCTGTCTCCGAAGTAAGGAAGAAAAAGACGGAACGTTAAACTAAAGAATGATGCAAAACAGGAATTCAGTTGCCATATTTTTACACGCTGACGTTAGGTTTCAGGGTGTGACCCGTATGACAGATGCAAGAAGAAAAGGATGGGTTATTTCCGTTTCGCATGCACTTAATCATAGGTCTATTCCATCCTGAGTTTTTTGTAGATTTCTTAAAAAATAAAAATAAAAATATTTAAATTGAAGACATTTCCCCCTAAAGTACACATTTTGTATCCATTCTTCCTCTAAAATACACATTCTTGTATGCCTTTCAATGCATCAACCCCTAAAATAGACATTTTTGTGCACAACTGGTGGAAAAAAATCCCAAAATTCAGAGGAGTGTGTAATCCAGCTAATAGCTGCATTCTAATCTGGGACGTCAGTTGATTTGCTTTAAAATGTTATCCAGATCCCCTTCACGGAGTGATTCCATCCCATTTCATCCTCACAACAATCCTGTAAAGTTAGTTAGAATCATAGAACAGTAGAGTTGGAAGGGACCCTGAGGATCATCTAGTCCAACCCCCTGCAATGCAGGAATATGCAGCTGTCCCATACGGGGATCAAACCTGAAACCTTGGCATTATTAGCACCACACTTGAACCAACTGAGCTATTAGCCTGAGAAGATGGCAATTGCTCCTCGGTCAGCCAGTCTGCTTCATAGCAAAATGGGAGATTTGAACTTGGCCTACTCTGAATCTTTAACTGCTACACGATGCTGAAAGATTTATCTACCTGTCATTATTTACCTGTTGGTTTATATATGCCTGTAGGAAATGTTAAAAAGTTGTAATACCCAAATATGTGTTTTTGATTTGCGCAACATGTCAGTGGTTTTGGATCACTGTTCCCTGCTATTTTTATACTTGTAAATCTTCAGCCTCAATTCGGCATGTGAGAGGGATGATAACTTTTTTAACACCCACAATATTTTCAGTACAGATTTGTACACACACACACACACACACACACACAGAGAGAGAGAGAGAGAGAGAGAGAGAGAGAGAGAGAACAAAGTTTACATGATCAGAGCAGAAACAACGGACGAGCCAACATTTCTGAAAACTGAGGGAGAGGTGAAGCAACGATTTAGCATGGTGGCATGACGACTTTACATTTCCTATGTGCTCTGCATCCAGCAACACAAAGCTGCTGTGTAGCTATTAGCATCATTGCTGCAGTCGATCGTCATGTTCTGCTACCACGAACCTGGAAATGGTGTGTACTGGGTGTAATCTGGAAACCCCCCAACACCCTCAGTATTGCTGCTAGTCTATGAAAAAAAGGAAACGGGATTTGGGGGTGGGAGAAATGCCTCCGTTATTGCCTGCAGTAGGCTCTGAACATTGGCGTGCTATTTTGTTGATTGCTCTGCCCTCGGAGACAACACATTTGAATCCCATTTGCTGCAGGAGCAGCGCCAGTATGGGGATTCAGTGTCAGATCATCATAGGGTTACAGCCCTGCTGCTCCCATATGAAGGGCATCAAGAGAGCAGGGCTGATAAACAGACAAGGTGATCTAAAGAGAACTCGTGGAATCTGTTTTCCCCCTTCTTTTTCCCTTTTCCCTCTCAGAAAGATGAAGGAGAAAAGAGTAGACCGATATAGGAGCACATTAGTTCTATTCAGAGATGTGCTCTAATTCCTCTCTCTCTCTCTCTCTCTCTCTCTCTCTCTCTCTGTGCTTAAAAAAAAAAGCACCCACGGTGCCTGAATTCCCATTAATGCAAAGTTCAGATAAAGCTGATGAAAAGCAGCTGCCATCTTGATAGTTGCCATGGCAGATGGCATCAGCCTTTATGCTTTTATCAGTATTAGTATCAGAACACACTCTGTGTTCCAAGCTGAGATAAAAATCATTGAAGCTGTACCTGGAAGAGGCAGATCAACACGGCAGGTCCTGAACAGTTCTGAATCTTTTCATAACAGACTGCATGAAAGCCTGAGACAACACATCCTTGTTATTCATTAGTTCAGCGATGCTGATGGTATTTGGTAAACTTCACAGGCAGAGCATCTTTTCGAAAGAGCTGTTCCCTCCCATCCTCCTCCGAAGAATGTTCAGGCTATGTGTGTATGTGTGTGGAATATATCTCAAACATACAAATCACTACAGTGATTGGGGGGAAAGAGTATGAGCACTATGTGCCCACTGAATAATCCCACTGCGTTTTGCACCCAAAGGAAGTCAGCCCATTGTAATTAGCTGCAGTAAGGTGGATGGTATACAAGGGAATTATGGTTCTGGATGCTTTGTTGAGCTACTTAATGGGCTGAGTTTTGATGGTTTGCTCTCTCAGTTTTGTATTCTTCCAGTTTTACGTTCAGTTCTGTACATTACCACATCACGTTGTAATTTTTCTTTTTTAAAAAGTCCTCATGGAAATTTATCGGCATTTTGTGTTAATTTGTCCTAGTCATAGAATCATAGAATTATAGAGTTGGAAGGGACTCTAAGAGCCATCCAGTCCAACCTGTACTATTTATATATATATATAGATAGAGAGAGAGAGAGAGAGAGAGAGATAATAGATTGATTGATTGATTGATCGATAGATGATAGATACTATGTGCATATATTGCCTAACATACAGAATTTTGCAAAGCAGTTTCCTGTACTATAATGCATTTTTAAATATTATTTCATGAGTATGTGCATTTTACCTCAGAGTATACTTTTACTGGCCAGAGAACTGCATTGCAAAATTCAGAGAATTTTGAAGGATGTCTGTGTTGTTTTTCTGATATTGTTTCAGAATGTGTAACAGGTTTGAGTTCAGATGTGAACTGAACTGACTTTCTCCCCCATCCACAGATCTAGCCTTGTTTAGCTGGCTGCTGTAATAAAGAGACACATGCAGGAAGCAAAAAATGGTGGAGCTCCCCTTCGGCCAACCAACCTTCCTCTTAGTCAAGTGGATGGCCTTCGCCACGCTGCCTCATTTTTTCCTCCTGCTCTTCTCCTACCGTTTGTCCTTTAATGGGAAAAAAAAGTGCTTTGTGCAATGTTAAGCTTTTTAATACGCTTCTGAAGTTTACAGGAATAGCTTCTTAATCATTTCACCCTCAACCCCCACACCCCATTTTCCTATGTAACAATGTGTATCTTAGAGTAATATTGTTCCCTGCTATGTAGAGGGGTTGCGAATTCTTAGATCGTTATGTAAGTGTTAGCAATACAGGCTGGTAAACCATTTGGCTGTTGTATTGGTGTTGAAATGAATAATAAATGGGAGGAGGGCATCAGAGTTATTTTTTAAAATGCTATCTCTATGTATAAATAGTCTGGAGTCACTACAATCACTGATCCCAATACTGAGCTTACATTTGCTCAACTAGGCCCTGACCTGGGCCCAGTTAACTTAGATTGCTATCATGGGCACAGACAGGATTTATTTGGGGAGGGGAGCATGCTTTATGCTGGCGTGCGGGGGTGGGGGAGAACCGAGTTTTCTGTGACACAATTGGTCAGCTAGTTAAGTATTTTTATTTATTTACTTTAGTGGGGGCAGCTGCCCTCCCCTGCCCCCCTGGCTACGCCCATGATTGCTATGTGCCGTACTGTATGGAAAGAGCTCAGCTATAAGCGTAGTGCTGAATGCATCTCTCCTACTCAAGTGACTGGGGAGAAGTTTGGGTAGCCAAACTTGACTAGAGGTCATTGATTGGGTAATTTCTGGGTTAGGCGGAGGTCAAACAGTTATCCATAGTACTTTTGATGTGAGCCAAAGGCTCCCGGCCAAACTAGATTTGTAAAATATACACAGCCTCAGTTTCTGGTATGATGCAATTGCCATGATCCAACATTGGGACCACTATTTGGGGTAACGGTCTAGAAGCAGATGGCAAACGCAGGATCCAAAAGCAGAAGAAGCCAGGTCTTGAGTTGGTAGACTAAAGGAGCATTGCAGCTGAGACACTAGTGATCATAGCAGATTTTTAGAAACATGAGAAGCTGGGACTCTAAGGCAATCACAGAAACTCCTAGATGGCACATGGAAGAACTGAAACTAGTTTGTTTGCTTCTCTGGGCTGCATAAGTGGCTTGACCTTGTTGATATGTTGCTGTTCTGCCCTTTGCTAGCTAGATCTAAGTTTTTCTATATTTCTATATTCTATAGGCCCCCTCTCTAAAGGATCATTTCCCTATGTATTGGCCCTAGGGAGTTCCACAAGACCTGTTCACCAAAAGTACAGTACTGGAATTCATAGGAATTCATAGAACTGGAAGGAACCATGAGGGTCATCTAGTCCAATGCCCTGCAATGCATGAATCTTTTGCCCAACATGGCACAGAAATCTGATATAACAGTGCAGTCTGGCAGCATTGCTTGCTCAATAAAAGGATGAAACAAGTTAAGGTTTCCCTTTTGTTCAGTCCTTGGGGCAGGAAACTGCAAATAGAAGTCTCATTTAAGGATCAATCCTGCAATATATTGTATTTTTTTTTTAAGTCTCTGTTTCTATGAGCTAACATCCAAGGGCCCAGTCCAAAGCTGCTGGATACTTTTGCTTCCTTCAGTGGGGTTTCAAACAGTCCCTAAATATATGTCAAGAGACAACAGGTGGATACAACAAACAGAATGGGGGGGGGGGCGTAGAGCAAGTTAGCACTGAGATGATTTTGATTAGCATAATAAGCAGCAATCACAGCACACCAGCTGCCTAGCCATTGTCAAGTGTTTTGTAGGCATTGTGGAAAAAGGTGACTTTTAAGAAGACATCTGAGGGAGGAGGATAGCTCCGCAGATTTCTACCAAAAGTTATTTCATGAATAAAGGGCACTTGGGAGGATACATTCAAGGACTTCAGGGGAAATTGTAAGCAAGGACCTTCCAGACTAGCAGTCCCAGCAAAGCAGTAAAGTGAAAGTTGGAGAAACTCAACCATGGTACAAATTAAAATACAAAGGGGCTACTACTACTTCTTTGGGGTCATTTTATCTAATCACCTTAATCAGTGTGGTGCAATGGTTACAGCAACCTTTGCACACCCGATACTATCTAGATGAATTGGACTATAACTGCTATCAACCCCAGCCAGCACGTTCTGATGGGAGTTGCTGTCCAAAATATCTGGTTGCTGAAGTCTGTGTTAGTGAGCTTGGAAGGCCAAATCAGTCTATTGTTGGCCTGTGTCAGTTTCAGATGCGTTCATTCATAATGTCCATTCTGTTTCACTTTTGCATCAATCTGCATTAAAAAAAAACACCACACAACAATCCATATTATTTTTCTTCCCAAAGTATGAATTTTGGTATACACCTCCCTCCCAAAAAATACATTTTAACTTAAAATGTGGGTTTCTTTGTACAGTTTTCTGAGGCAAGAACTGTGTCACATAATTTGGTAAAGCATGAAAATGGAAGGGAAAGCGTGTTCTGAAACACGTATTAGGCCAGGCAGTGTGAATTAAGTCAGTTTGCTTAAAAGTGCGAACAGAACAAAATCTCCAAGCCATCCCTCTGAGAGCTCTGGAGTTGAATGAGCTATGAATCTCACTAAGTGCCATTGGTAATATGGTAGTGTTCTCTCAGCATAACTTGACCCCACAGTATGGTTGGGAGGCTAAAACACTGCCCTGTGCTCCTTGAATGAGGGCCAGGATATTAATGTAACCAGCAAGCAGCACCTTGGGCAGCTGCAAGAGAGCTTACCACTGTGGTTCCTGGATCTCCTTTTCAAGCATTCTGATAAAGCCTTCCACTGTAATTTCCAGCAATGACACTGTGAACGATTTCAGTGGTGACTGCCTTGTTGCTGCTGCCTCCATCCTCCCTGTTTCTGTATGCCCAATGACTCACCAGACATCCAGCAGAACAAAATAGGAGGAGGACAAAGAGCCACCTGCTACCATGGGGGCCACCAGGCCCCAGTCCAATCAAATGTTTTTAAAACAGCAACAGTGGTGATGTATGAGCAAAGGAAATGGTTGGTGGACAAGCAAAATGAAAGGGGAAAAGAAACAAAAGCAAAACACTTGGAATGTGCTTTGGGCAGTTATGTATTAAATGCATTGGCGTGGAGGGGGGATATATTTGTCCAGCATTCATGCAAAGTGAACAAAAAATAAATAAATGGAAGTGTTTCCCCCAAAGACTGGTCCACGTCTCTGTGGCAGCTGCCTCTTGTTCCATGTTTTCCCATGGTGCCTGGGTTATCAGCAAGAGGAGCAATTTTGCACAACTAAGCCAACCTCCTCAATGGCATGAAAATGGTTACTTAGCTCATGGCAAACAAGTTGGATCGTTCATTCATGGACCTGCTCATGGATCTAAGGCCTCTCCTCATTCTTACCTTCTTACTACTAAAGCCAATACATTATGAATTCAATATGATACTTGCTTTTTTATATACAGACCTAGAGATATGTAACTAGGTCCCAATATGTATCTGTCACAATAGGAAATGTATGGTAATTGAAGGCTAGTCTAACATCTTGTAGCCAGTGTACAGCTTGCAGAACACTTCCCTCCGTAATTGTATTTCTGTGCTTTCATCCTCCTGGCTGATAGGTGCTCAGGTACCAAACCTCAGACTCCCCCATGAGTAACTTCTCTCCCTCTTGTATTATTACCTACCTAACTTATCCATAGCTGTGGCTTCCTTTTCTTTCCTGCCTTCACTCCATCTCCTATTTCCATCTTCTTTAGAGAGACATCTGAAAACGTTGCCTGATGTTATTTACCATATGGACTGTTACATTTACCATAGTGACACAGTGGGACAAAGTACGAAAGCTACGGCTTTTGTTAGTTTCTGCTACTGCAGATCTCAAAACCACAAACACGAATCAGGTACATGGAGCCAGTTTTCAATATTAACTTTCTAAGTTGAGCCTGCAAAAAAAAAAAATGTGTTCCTATTTGGTGCAATGGGAATACTTTGCATACACAAGTACCTATTTTACATGCATAAATATATGTTATGAATTAATTGGGAGTTGGCACATGTTCTAGGGGGTGAAAAAGAGGAACTGGAAAGTTCTTGTGCATCAGAAATGAATTGTTGATTTGATGACCTAGGTTTGATATCCAATTCTGTTGATGACATAGGGTGAGATCCTTTGCACCCTTGTATGGGAGCAAGCCTTGGTGAACTTAGTGAAGTTTACTTCTGAGTAAGCATGCACAGGCTTATTCAAGCCATTGGATTTTCAGACAGCTGTTACGTGGGCACCAATCATATTCATGGAACAGGATATGAAATCAGGAGTATGTTATTTGAAAAGTACAGTGGTACCTCTGGTTAAGAACTTAATTCGTTCCAGAGCTCCGTTCTTAACCTGAAACTGTTCTTAACCTGAGGTACCACTTTAGCTAATGGGGCCTCCCGCTGCCGCTGCGCCACCGCCGCTGCACGATTTCTGTTCTCATCCTGAAGTAAAGTTCTTAACCCAAGGTACTACTTCTGTGTTAGCGGAGTCTGTAACCTGAAGCGTTTGTAACCCGAAGCGTTTGTAACCCGAGGTACCACTGTACTTGAAATTATCAGCACTTAGGATATTTATGTACTTCAGCACATACAGCAAACAATGGGATTTACAACAATGGGGCCTACCAGCACCTGAACTTGGGCTTGCTTGACATTGCCTTGCTTCTTTGCTGGAACCTGAGCTCATGCCTAGTGCTCACAAGTGCTGAGGCCACTAACTGGAACAGAACAGTTCTCCGCCACTGTTTTGGCTCTATTTAGAGAAACTCCAGGTTTAAGAGGGGTCCCTCCTTGGCGAATCCCTAGCTGTGGGCTAACAGCACCAGAGGATGGAACTGGGAAGTCGTGTGCTATTTTTATTTCCCACAGTGTGCCAAAGTGACACCGTATCAGGTAGCCCAGGACACTACATAAGGCAGTCCTGGACCCAGCCATTGCTACTAGATAAGCCTGTGGCATGTGGAATGGAAGACAGGAGGGTCAGTCAAGACAGGTTTCAAGGCTGTTGGGCTCTGTTGGACTGGCTGCATTCCAGCAGTGCCTGATTCTGTCAGGTACTGATGTTGAGTCCAAGGAAAGTTAACACCTGTAGGCAAGTGCCTGAAATGGCAGGAAGGTGTATTGCTTCCTAGTTTATTAATTTCCTCCAGCGGAAGTAGGAGCCAAGGAGAAGGGAGGGAGGAGCATATAGAGAGGAGCCAAGCTGACAGGCTTCAACCTGCATTTGATTTGCTGATATACTTACCTTATGTGATGGTGACTCATACCAATGTAAGCATGTGGGCACCACTCATTTTATAATAATATAGATGTCGCCAGCTTAATGTTTGAAATGTTAGGGCTGAGCTATAGCTTCTCATTTGTGCGTGTGGACCTTTTGCAAACAGCTACTTCCATCTTTTCTTGGCTCCCTCTTGATTTTTTTTTTTTTTTTGGTGTTTGAACCTCGCGTGTGAGACAAGGCAATGAAATTGGTGATATAATAGTGCTGTCCATCAGTACATAAACACCACGGCATTTCTCGTGCAGAACATTTTTGTCTGTGTAATATCACAAGATATTATTTAGAGAAGTCATTGCCAGGCATGGAGCCCTCAAAGGAGGAACAACCGTTGCATCTCCCCATCACCAAGCATCTAATATCCTAACAACATCTAAAAATGCCTTCAGCTTTAGAGTACGTTTAGCACTATGAAAAAGGAGAAAGAAAAAAATATATTTGTACCTCTTCGAAAAGAGCATGCTCTTGGAAAGCATGCTCATATTATTTTAAAGCAGGAGCAAGCATTTTTCACCTGGTTCATTCTCTTTTTTTAGAAAACCGCTGGCCATTCCGTGGGGGTGGGGAATGCAGCTGTTTTGGAAAGGATTTCCATGCAGGATTCAAACGTTTTATTTCATTATTTCAGTTATATGCCACCTTTCCGCCAAGGAAATCATTTATCTTTTTTTTTTGGCTCATGGCTCTCCTCCTCTCCATTTTATTCTCAGAACAGCCCTGTGAGGTAGGTTAGACTTGGCAACAAGCCCAGGATTACCCAATGAGCTTCATGACTGAGATAGGGTTGTCATATGTCCTCCTTTTTCAGGACACATCCTCTTTTTCATGATCATCATAGAGTTCCATAGTTGAAAGTAGAAGTCGGCAAATGTGTCCTCTTTTTTGCTCTTCAAAATATGGCAGCCTTAGAGACCCCATCTAATACTATACAGTACATTTGAAGCTGTATTTAAACAGTTGCGGCTCCATCAAAAGAATCCTGGGAACTGCAGTTTCTTAAGTGTACTGAGAGTTCGTAGGACACCCCTATTCCCCTCTAGAGCTACCATTCTCAGAGTTCCCTGGGAAAAGGGAATGACTGTTAAACCACTCCCTAAATTGTACCTCTGTGAGGGGAATAGGGATCTCCTAAGAACTCTCCACATTCTTAACGAACTACTGTATTCTTCCCAGGAGCCCTTGGGGGAAGCCATAACTGTTTGAAGTTATATGATACTTATTTAAATGTACAATGTAGATGGGGCCCAATGGAGATTTGAACTCTGGCCTTACAGGTCCTGGTCCAGCACACAAAGCATTACACCACATTATCAAAGCTATTCAGCTGAGCAGGGTTTCTTCTGCTTAGAACCTGGGTCCTTCAATGCTGTCCCTCTCCCATGACAAGAAGAAGCAGAATTAATCGTACATGTTTGTTAGTTCATTTATTGAGTTTAATTATAAGCCACTTTTTAGGGGCAAATGCCCCCACAATACAGCTTCCATAAAAAGGGTGGTGCAATACACCAGTCAAAAATACAAAGAACAATATCAGAATAAAGTAAGCATTAAGAAGGCTATCACAATTAATAAGACAATTTCAGACCTGCAGAATATCCTTGAAACGAGCCATAGTACCATTTCAGCCCTAGCTCTTTCCATTAGGACCACAGCATCTTTTAAGAAAAAGGCAAACTGAGATGTTTACAACCATTAAAGGTCTGTAAGGAAGCAGCCCTGCACACCACACCCAGAAGATATTATATAGCTGTGAGGACCTCTGGAGAGGACCTATTTCTCATGCCCGACAGGTGATTGACCTCACTGGTGAGCCTACAAGAAGGGCATCCGATGATCCCAAAAGGCAGGCAAGTTGATATAAGTGAACCTGGTATCATGCTATTCAGGACTTCAGAGCAGGCCAACACGATGCCATCCAGAAGATGTCGGACTCCTAGTTCCTAACAGCCTCAGTTAACATGGTCACTGATGGAAGTCATAGATCAACAGTGTCTAGAGAGCACCATGTTTCCTTCCCTAGCTTTAGTGTGTAATGCCAGCACCTTAAAATGTGCCTGGAACTGCATGAGAAACCAGGACAAGTCATACAGTAGTGGTAACAGATGCTCTGAGCACCTTACCACCCACCCATTCCAACAAATCCAGCCAGCCAGGCAGCTGAAGTTTCTGAGCCATCTTTAAAGGCAGCCCCATGTAGCATCCATTCCAGTTGTCTAGCCTGGATGTCACTAGTGTGTGAGTAAATGCTGGTAAACTTGCTAAGTGTTCATAATGTGCGTGAGGCCAGGGTTTTTTTGGCCCATAGGTCTCCGTGCAGAATTTCGAGTTTGGTGCAGCTTATACAGGCCACCCTGCAGTTGAGGTGCAGAAGAAAACGTCTCTTTGTGACAGACATTTTGTTTTGCTTTTAAGAATGAGTTCCACAACAGTGATTCATTGAAACCAATGTTTTAATTCAATCTATGATCTAAAGGACGCTCTTGCCAAAAGATAGTTTCTTTTTCTGCCTAACAGTGCAAGGCTCGTCTTTAAAGCAAAATGCCTCTGGAGAATTTTTAAACAAAGGCGTTCATAAGTACTTTTCCAGCTTTAACTTTCCCTTTTGGATTTTTATTTTTATTTTTTTTAAAAATGTAACAAGCAAAAAGCCAATACCCCTGACAAGCAGTGTTGTGGTTAAATCACAATTCTTTTGCTTAAGTGGTGGGTTTATTTGAACAGACACACTGACACAACCATAGCTCAAGCAGCTCTAGTGGGCGCTGCTATAATTTAGGATCATAGCACAGAGGAAAACAGATTTTTGCCACCTTACATTTAAGAGCTCAGTTTACCACTGGAATTTCTTTTCATTTAATTCAAGCGACAAATAGCACAGAACACTTAAACAATGTGTGTGTTTTTTATTTTTATTTTTTTTAAACCCAACCCCAACCCTTTTCATGTTGTGAGAGGCACTTATGTGCGCTTTGTGTCTTTTTGTTATTATGGTTGTTAAATACAGTTTTGCTGCAGAAGAATGGCAAAGTATCCTTGGAGCTGTGCCTTTGGTCTCTGCTAATGTCAGTGTTATTCTAGAGGGCTTTCGTTTAGCAAATTTCCCCCCAACAGTGTGACAATCTCTTATTGCAGCTACATGTGAT